>OX336388.2:855899266-857149266 GCA_946902985.2 Meconema thalassinum
ACTTCATGTTTACTTGTTCTGTAAATGTAAACGGCGTAAATACACAAGCATGTAATCCACTTAATTTCGGTCTGGGAAGGAACATTTCGAAACATGATCAAATGTGTGGAACGGAAGACGATCATGCAGAAGTCACGAGCCCAGGTTTCCAAGGTTACAGTTCCATAAGGAACAATACACAAATGCGTGATTTAACAGGTGTAAACTTCCATGTCTTCGCCTTAATGATTGCGTTATTACCAAACTGTAACTTTTCCAAAGTTTGTAAAGAAACTAGATTATTAATTTTCCTAATGAAAATGAAAACTGGACTGTCCTATTCTGCTTTGAGAGTGCTATTCGGTGTTCACAGGACTACAATTTTACGTATTTTTATGACCGTTCTTATGCAACTTGTGCAGCGTACGAAAAATTTTATATTCTGGCCTAGTAAGGAAAGTGTTAGAGAAACAATGCCTCCAGCATTTAAAATTACAATAATTCTCGAGCCATTATTGACTGCATGGAATTTAGGGTTGAACAGCCTCCCCAAGTAGATCAGAGAGTGTATTTCTATTCTCAATACAAGGGTTGCTACACTGCAAAACTTTTAACAGTTGAGGAGGTTGAGAGTACTTACAATATTGCGAGTGTTAGAATTTATGTAGAAAGGTGTATTCAAAGAATCAAAATATACAATATTCAACCCCCACTTTTCACCCCTTTCACCTCATAATATACACCACATCGAAAAACCCTCAGACACGTATCTTCTTATTTTTAAAGATGAGTTTATATGCCGAGTATCAAATCCCCCAATGAAAGCAATCCGGAGATATTGTTATTCAATAAAATGCAGGTGTACCCCCTTAACACCCCTTTAGAAACTGAATATCCAAAAACCCTTCCTTAGTGGGCGTTTTCGACTTACAACGAACATATTCCCAAAATTTCATGTTTCTAACGTTAATAGTTTTGGCTGGGCGATGATGAGTCAGTCAGTCAGTCAGTCAGGACACTTGTTTTAGGTAGATTTCATTAGAAAGCTAACTATTGCAATGGGTCCTATGTTTCGACTTCCGGAAAATTTCGACATATCTTCGCGTTTCACATCCCCCAGACCCCAAAACCACCGTCAGTTCAAAAGTTTATATATAATTTATGTATGTATATATATATATATATATATATATATATATATATATATATATATATATATATATATATGTATATCAGTTTCTTGTGGACACGATAACTGCCGTAATTTTGCCCCAATCACTTTGCATTTTTTACATAATAAGTATCCCATTAAATTCTCGGTCGAGTTCGTTAATGGGCAATATCGGTCAAAGGGGGTGAAAATGGGGGGCTTTTTTTTTCGAAAAAGTGAAATATCACTATAACTCTCTTAATACATGAAATATCGAATCCATTCAAAGTTCATAATATGTGTCGGATAAGTGCCAAAAATGTATGTCAAATAAGTTTTTTGATAGCACCAACCATTGACCAAAGGGGTGGAAAAAAGTGGGTTTTTCGGGAAACATTAATCATATCTCTCTTAATATGCACAATATCAAAACCGTACAAAATGGAAAATATTCCCCTAATAATTACCTAAAACGTTTGTCTGAAAGAAATTTTGATATGACCCACCATTACGCCAAGGGATGAGAAAAACGATTTCGGAATTAAAGAAAATGCCAAGTGCCATCAGAGGTTACCATGACAACGCTTCTAAATTGATCAGGGATGAGCTATCAGAGGTTGCCAAGACAACGCCATTGACGAGGTCACATTCATTTTTAGCCTACTTTTCACACTTTGCAAAAATGAGGGAAAAGTAGACATGAGATCGATCCGGGAAAATGTGTCTGTCTGTCTGTCCTTCTGTCTGGCTGGCTGTGTGTGTGTCCCCCCCCTTATCAACTCCTAAACGGCTGCAGCAATCGAAACCAAATTTAGTATGAGTAAAGATGAATACCGGAATATCTCAAGCCCATATTTGAAAAAGATGTCAGTGCTACCAACTGCTAAAAAAAACACATTAGAAATTTGAGCTCCATGTTGGATATCATGGAAGGCATACATGGGAGCAATTCCAAAATTGGCACACATTTAGATAATACTATTTCAGTTTAATTTCCAGGAGGCCATACATGACAGTGTTGCCAAAATAATTTTAAGCATTCTGATAGGTCCAATTTTAAATGTACATAACTTCTACACTATCAATTGGATTTCAACCAAATTATGTATGTAATATAAGCACATAAGCAGGTATGACTGAGCGTATTATTAAGAGCCACCAGGGCTGCCAACTGTTAATAATTGTTCTCTCTACTTTTTATCCAAATACCAATATATCAGAAAGTATGCAAGCCGACAGCTTTAAACTATGCACGCGTATAGTACCTGACATTTTACATTAATTTGGAGTATCTTATATACGTCAGTTCTACCAACATGATTCTAAGCCTGCTGATAGGACCAATTTTTAATACATGTAACTTCTATACTGTCAGTTGGATTTCAACCAAATTTCGTATGTGCTATGTGTAATATAACAGATATGACTATAAGTATTCTTATGAGCAATTAGGGCTGCCAACTGTTAATAAATGGTGTCTATATTTTTTACCCTAATATCAATATATCAGAAAGTATGCAAGCCAACAGGTCTATACTTTGCATACGTATAGCACCTGACATTCTAGATTAATTTGGAGTAATTAATATAAGTCAGTGATGTCAACATGATTCTATGCCTGATGATAGCTCCAATTTTAAAATACATATAACTTCTATACTAAAAAAATGATTTCATCCAAAATTGGCACAAAAATATATCATAATATTTCCGATTATTTCTGACCAGCATACGCATGACATTGTTGCCAACGTGCTTTTACTTGTGCTGATAGATCCAATGTATAACTCCATGTAACATCCTTTGGACTTCAACCACATTTTGTATTCTGTACCTTAAGAGATGGAATTAAGAATATATTCAGTCACCGGGGCTGCCAACTGTATTGCTGTATTAGGCTACATTATGCCTAGTATACAGTATTTCGAACTAATTAAGACATTCCGATATTCAAAAAAAAAAATCAACCCCTGGCACTATCCAGCCCATGACGGGCTAAGGCCGACCAAGCGACCGCTGCCCAGCCATTTGGCCTGCAGATATTGGGGTGACGCGTGATCAGCGCGTCGGGTCCCCTCGGCCGTTAATCTTGGTATTCGTGATCGGGGCGCTGTCTCACTGTCAGACAGCTACCAACTTAATTTCGTCATTATTCTAGATAGGTTCATATACTGTAGATTAATCATTGGCATGAATCTTAATTTTAAGAAAAGTAGGTTCTTTAGTTCCGCACGGAACTTCTTGTTCCATCTGACTATGTGGGAAGCGGCTAACTGGTAGCATGCTGAACTTCTATGCCCAAGGTCGCTGGTTCAAAACCGGCCAAAGTCGTCGGATTTTCTAAGAGCTCTAAAAATCCCTCAGCATGCTTTCCTTCGGAGGGGAGTTCCAACGTTCATTTCAAGTTGCTGGTTGCGGTGGAATCTAGCAGCCAAATTCACAGTAGGTGTCGTTGACGGTAGTATTTGGTACAAAATTAGGTACTACTACTTAAAATTGACCTTCTGCAGACCTTAACTGAATTAGATACTAATACAGTCATCACAATTAACACCGTATATCAGACAGACTCTACACACACCCAATATACACGGGGTTACATGACCAAGTTGTCGCAGCCCCTAAACTGAGGAACCAACAAACATCTCTGCGGGAGATAAAATTTTGTGCGAAGAAGTAACAGACTGTTAGATAGTTACACATCAGTTCCAAACCTTGCATAAGGACATTGTGATCAAAAGTATTAAAATGAACCCCAAATATGACAAGAAAGTTACCATCCCCATAAGACAATAAAATTTTAAAAATATGCATAGAAAGACGAAAAAAAGTTTAATTAACCTCCAATTGTAAAATACATTCTCGCAATAAATGAGGTCTGATCCACCTATGAAAACCTGCATATTTCGCCTATTTTAGCCTATCCTCTAGTCTGCCCGGTGAAATCTACCTCCGCCTTCCGGCGTGCCGAGAGGAGTTTTTTATATAAGAGATATTACAGAAATTGCCAACAGAACTGTTTCCGTACATAGATGACATTGTGCATATGTGTTGCGTTTTAGTAAATTTGCATACTCCAATAATTAAAGAATAGTTCGAGATTTTTTCTACCATCAGTTTGTTTTATATATTCTTTGTTTTCATTTTCTATTGAACTGTTCAGTGTTTACCAAGCCAAATGATAACAAATTATCATTAGGAATACCGCTAATTTTTGGCAAGTAATTACTGAAATAGAACTTCGAAATTTTGGTGAGACATTCCTCGACATACTTATTGTCCTTATAAACAGGTATTGTCAACTGTTTTGCTCTGCTATATACATATAGATCACATTTTTCTAAGCCAGTTATGTACATTAGTATTTGTATTTGTGTGTAATACATATGGCTTGTCTTTAAATGTATGTTTTTTTGCCCGTCAGCGTAAAGATAACGTACTCTCACATTCCCTGCCTCATCAACTATTGATTTATCATTACAGGAAGATGGACACTTAACTTCTAACACTCTGTCAGCTACATTCCCCTTGAGAACTATGCCATCTGGAGAGCCACAAAATCAAGGTTGTTTTGGTGGATTATTAACCCACACGGAATAACACGAACACTGAATGAACTTGCATAACATTCTATTGTCTCACTTTCCACTTCACTTCCGTAAGAAAGGTTGTTCAAAGCAGCTCCCCCAATTGGTGAATCAGTTGCGAGAGGTAAAGTATCAAAGTTATGTCTCCTAGTTTTGATCCGATGTGCTTTCGTGCTAGCAGATATTCGTTTTTTTTTTCTTTCTTTCTTTCTTTCTTTCTTTCTTTCTTGAAACCATCGAGGGCTTCGTGATTTAGGTACAGTTTCCAGGGAGATTTTAATTATCTGATCTGTATCAACCTGAACTTTGCTGGTAAAAAACATTTCGTCACTCACAGTGTGAAAGGTGTATTTGACCGGTGAGCGCACGGCGTTAGAGACTTGTAAATGTACTAGCTGTGTCACAATTTCCTCACAATCTTCTCTCTCCACATCATTTACTACCCTGTCCATCAACGAGCTGACTACGGCCCTGCATGATTGTTCGATTTCAGATCTTGCTTCTGCTCGAAGTATTGCACGAAGACTGCAAGGGATGTGTTTTAAAATTTCCTCACTTAATTCAAAGGGAGGAAGAGATGTCTCTAAAGTCTTTTTGCCGAACAGTGCTTCTACGCGTTTGCCTTTCCTATATTTTTCTTTTGACACTGTTTTCGGACTCGGTTTTCCCCATTGTTGCGGATGGTCTGTTTTCGAGACAACACTTTCATTATTTACACAATACACTACCGCAGCTACGTGTTAGCAAGTTCCTTTGGCGCATGCAGGACAGGAACATTCACTGCTCGAGACATTACGATTCTGGTCAACCTAAACACAAAATAAAAATGGTTACAAGTTATTAACACATAGCAAACATGCAAACGCGTCAGCTGTATATATATTACAGGCGACCTAATATCCCCAAATTAAATATTACAATGTCTGTTAGTGGTCGTGAAAGTCTCCGTATTGAGACACATTAAGTAATTCTTCTTAAATAAACTTTATAAATTGTGACCTAACTACACCATGCCTACCTCACGTTTCACGATATAAGGCGACAAAGTCACAGACGTTTGCCGGGTGACTTTTCCTGTGATATATCCGAAAGCATTCGAAATTAACTCTTCCACGTCATTCACGTGGCCACTGACAACTAGGTTTTTTCCTTTCTTGCATGATGATTCACTTAGTAGCATTTCGAGCTGCCTGCACGGTGCCTATAGAGCGTCTCAACCTTAAAAGACAGTATGGAGTTAAATGTAGTATTTGCCTCTCATTCGCACTCCTATGTCCTGCAATTAGCTTCGTCCTCTTCTACCCCGGCGATGTTGCCATTTCCAAATAATTGAAAGTGACAAATCTAAGAAAATGTTTGCGTGGTCTAATAGAGAATTTCCCGCTCTTTATGATGGTGTAAAAATAAAAGCCATAAATAATTAACACATGGCCCAATTTTCACAATTACGATATTGTACAGCCTCCCAGGGGTATGCACCCCTTGGAGACCATCCCCCCGGCATCTGGCTAAATCCCCTAAAATGGCAACCCTTGGAAAGCCGGGACAACATCCATTAATACTGTAAGGACAGCTTGCTACTCCATAAAGCAGCTCAAGCCTTACGCAATCATTACATAGTATTAACTGGGGCAGCATGCCAACACAATGCTGACAGCAGGGCGTCAGAAGGTATAAGAAGGCGTCCTAATGAGGTCAAAGGATCTCTCCATTGTCAGTGCTTCATCGAGACGGCCCGAGGCTACGCTGGTGTCAACCGAGGTGAGTCAGTCAATCGTGTTCAGAGTTCCTACTTATGTAACCTGTGACCCACAACTTGTATTACATTGTGAACATAATTTCATTCCCTACAAGGGACTCACACTCAGAATCACAGACCAATAAAACACTTGGTCCACACTCTACACACGCTTTACTGTTTATACGCCTTTTTACATCCCAACGCCCTTCCTTACTCCCGTCACGGTAAGACGTGACAGACGGTAGCCCAATAGCGCTAACTCAGGTACCTTTGTGTTCCCCGAGCCGACTCGGCTGCCAGCAAGCAGCGCGTGCCACTCGGCTGATACAAGCAGATTCAATTACATAATAAGTAGTCAGCTGAGCGACTAGCACGGCGACCCTTGTATTGGATCCCATCCCTTCAGACACTACTACATTATTCATAGGAACGCCCCCTAGTTCCTAGCACACCACAACACTCTACACTGGTCAGCTTACCCTGCCAAGGGAGGCTACCCTTCTTTAGGCACAACCTCATAAATTAGTACAATAACTCTCCCTTTTAGATCCACCCCCAAATAAGGGATCTAAAACAATATTTTAGCGCGAATCTATATTTTTGCATTTATAAAACTTATCACGCCATAGATAATGAACTAATGATCGCAACAGATCAAGAATTTATTTTTAGATTGCCTGATGTTGGTAGAAGATACCCTACTTCTCAGGGCAGTAATTATTTTCATAATAAGAAGTTATGATTGTTTTTTCTTAAATGTTACTTGAAAAATCTGGGATGGTGACACATAAAAGTTAGCTAGCGAGAAAGTTTTTTGCTGTTGACTTTACGTTGGTGACTAAGCGAGAAGAAATGTTCATTAATGTCTGAAATAGTTTTTAAACCAGAGCTCAATATTAGGTAGCATTCATAAGTTATAGCACTTCGCTTAGTCCTCCCGCTCAGCGCTGACGCACCGGAACTTTGTTTACTAACGTGGCCCGCAGGCTATCTCCCCCGACTACGTTTGAAGGAGGGTAGGTGATGATGTGAAGTAAAACTAAGAAATGAAGTGGATTTTGTGTTCTTTATAAATTGTCCGCCTCGTTGCGTTCTTGGCTGTCACTGTGGAGGCCCAGGTTTGAATCTCAGCTCTGCCGAGAAATGTAATTCTGGTCTGAGGGCTGGAACGGGGTGTACTCAACTCCATGAGACAAAACTGAGAAGAGGCGGGTTCGATTCCTACCTCAGCCATCCTCGAAGTGGTTTCCGTAGTATGCCTTTGTTCGTCCCGGGAATTAACAATGGTTCGTTAATGGTGCAGAGTTAACGTTTCTGTGCCAAAAAGAACACGGTAGACACACACGGCAAAATGACAGGTGAAGTATATGAAAAGTGGTTCGCCGAGCAATATTGTTGCTCAATGTTCCCGAAGGATCTAGCCTAGTAATAGACAATGTAGGCTATCACGGCAGAGAAATATGTTCTTGCTTGTCACCTTACCACACCACCATACCAGAGTGAACTTAATCCCATCGAAATGGTATGGGCGTAAGTGAAGAACTATATAAAATTGATCAACGTCTCGTTCAAGAAACAAGAAATGAATAATTTAATTTTGGCTGCATACCCCTACTTGACCACACAATATTGGGCAAATTACGTGGACCAACATATATTTTAATTATTATTATTATTATTATTATTATTATTATTATGTCATATTATAATTTATTATAACATATGATATTCGAGAAAAATGCCTTATCATATTCATGAATAATTGAATAATTGAAAATTATAAATTATTATAATGTGTGCATTAAAATCGCGCTCTGAGCTTCGGTGTATCATAATCTAAATATTGTACCGTCTTTCGCTTCAAGGCATGAGGTACAGTTATATACAACAAACAAATATTTTGGAAATTTCCAGAGTTTTGCGTAAAAGCACGCCTGTATACGAGTTATGTTACATCATGTGCCCGGCCTTGCAGAACTTTGTATATGCAGCTGATCTGGCATCAGTGCGCTCCATTTAATGCGTACTGTCTTTTAAGATAGACCACATCGCTTCACATTTGTCACCACCGGTCTGATGTAATGGAATTCAAGACTTGAGCACGTGACGACTCCACGGAGCAGACAGTACTGTCGAAGTCTTAAGTATTGTGCGACGCGGAAGTACACGTTACATAGTTACGAACAGAACGCCATTATATTTGCCAATGACTGTACTTCAGCAGTAGTGTGAGATAACTTCGTCAATCATCTGACCGCATGGGGCAGGTGATAACCAAACAGGTACCGTAGTAACTCGCCTTCAGGCTTACATCAAAGCCGGCCATACACGTTCCGGTAACACTGTCAGTTACGACTGAACAGTTCACCGGACGCTGTCCGCCGGTTGAACTGAAGACCCCATACACCATCAGTTGAAAATAGACCGGTATTAGCACTAGATGTCCATTTTGTAAGTTTTATCAACCTAAATTGCATTTTGTAAGTGTTCTCAATAGACTATAAATTGCATTTTGTAAGCATTTTGAATGTAAATTGCAGTTTGTAAGTACTCGTATTTTGAATCTAACTTGCCTCTTTGTGAGTAATTTGAATAAGCGGCTTCGGTGGCGTAGTAGGTAGCATGCTGAGCTTCTATGCCCAAGGTCGCGGGTACAAATCCGGCCAAAACCGTATGATTCGTTTTAAGAGCGTTAAAATCCCTCAGTAGCCTATGCCTTCCTTCAGAGGGGAGGTAAAGCCGGCGGTAAAGCCAGATTTATGGCATGATAAAGAACCTTCCACTAATTAGACATGTGTGAAGCTAAATTATAGGTTATCTTTGACTAACGCTCTTAGGTTCCAACGTTCGTCGCCAGGAGCCGACTGCAGTGGCATCTAGTAACAAAGTGCAGAACTAGATGGTCGTTGACAGTGGCGTTTGGTAGCAAAAGTTGAAACTACTTGAAAATCGAATGTATGCAGTTCTTACTTGAATTAAATACAGATAACACACACTAATACAGCCATCACAATTAACACCAGTTATCAGACAGATTCTACACACACCCAAAGTACACGGGGCTACATGACCCCGTTGTCGCAGCCCCTAAACTGAGGAACCAACCAGTATTTTGAATCTCAATTCCATTTTTTGCGTATTTTCACTCTACATTCCATTTTGTAAGTCTTTGTCCCATCTAGGCTAAATTTACCTTTTGTGAGCATTTTCAATCTAAATTGCATTTTGTTAGCATTTTCGATCTTACTTGCATTTTGTAAGTATTTTCAATCTACAATGTATTTTGTAAGTATTTTGCATCGCGGGCGCCGACATTTTGTGATTGTTTTGAATTTCAAATATGTCGTTTAAGAGATAGGCCTACACGCTTCGTTAGGAATCCTTCAACCCCTACTTTTCACCCCTTTCACCTCATAATAATACACCACATCGAAAAACCCTTGGACACATGTCTACTTATTTTTTATGATTAGTTTATATGCCGAGTATCACATCCACAAATGAAACCACTCGTGAGATATTGTTATTCAATGAAATGCAGGTTTAGCCCCCTTAAGACCCCTTTAGAACCTGAATATTCAAAAATCCTCCCTTAGTGTATGGTTTTGACATACAACGAACATATCCCGAAAATGCCATGTTTCCAACTTCAATATTTTTGGCTGGGCGATGATGAGTGAGTGAGTGAGAGTCAGGACATTTTCTTTGAATTTTTTTTTTCTTCAGAATTTCACCCCTCCCGATGAACCCCTTTAATTTGATTTATCAAAAAAACTGTCGAACACATATTTACTTATTTTTAAGCAGTTTTCCCCCCTGAGTTTGAATAGCAAGTGAGTCAATCGGTTAGGACATTTTCTATCCTGTTTTTTTTTCCTCCCAGAATTTCACCCCTCCCCATCGGCCCCTTAAATTGGATTTATGAAAAAACGGTCCAACACCTATTTACTTATTTTTTATGCTGATTTTTTCCGCTGAGTTTCAAACTCCTCGCCTATGTCGTTTAAGAGATACAGGCTCCGTTAGGAATCTTTCAACCCCCAATTTTCACCCCTTTCACCTCATAATATACACCACATCGAAAAACCCTCAGACACGTGTCTTCTTATCTTTAATGATGAGTTTATATGCCGAGTATAACAACCCCCAATGAAACCAAACGGGAGATATTGCTATTCAATGATATGCAGGTCTACCCCCTTAACACCCCTTTAGAACCTGAATATCCAAAACTCCTTTCTTAGTGGGCGTTTGCGGCCCTTGAGGAAGCTGCATACCAAATTTCATTCCAATCCGTTGGGTGGTTTCTGAGATTTCGTGATGAATGTGTGAGTGAGTGAGTGAGTGAGTGAGTGAGTGGTATTTGACAAATATATAGTAGATAGTGTCAAGTCTTTGTTATGCTATACTGGGTTGACAGTGCTGCGTGAGCAGTTGAGTAACTAACGGGATTTCAAGTAAAGATCATCATTTTCTATACTGGTAGTGCAGAGCGCAACTGCCATCCAGTCGGCCGTGTCTCGACTTGAGCTATGTTGCCATGGAAACTATCTGCCTTGCCATTCCTTCATGAGTATATTTTATGAATTCATTAGCCTTTGCTCGAGGGCCGAAATCAGAAGAATGAGAAAGACTATCGAAAATTCATGTAGGCAGCCGTTCCTTCTGGGCCCTAAACTATGTGTATGCAAAATTTGGTTGAGACTGGTGGAACGATGTAGATTTGTATACGGAACCAACCCACCCACCCACATACATACAGACTTTCACTTTTATATATAAGAAGATATATAATATTTGTTAAAGAAAGTAAAAGTAAAGTTATTCTATATTCTTCGCATCATCTTTATGGTTATATGGCTGATATTTCAAATAAAGCTCTTCCGATTCTTTTTAACGAATATAAATAGATGGTGAATGGTGCTACGTGATTTGAAAGTTATATTTTATGGGGACTGGATTAATGTCACAATCTTTATACATTCCCTATAGACCTCGTGCGAATGGCGATATTTTAGCTGCTGGCGCCCCTAGCGGCAACTAGCTCACTGAGTTCGTAGGAGTAGTGAGTGTGATAGCTCGTGCTGGAGAACCGAGTAGGACAGTAAAATAAGTTATTTAATGGTGGAATGTCGTCATCCATGGAAATTTATCAGGGTTTAGGGAATATTTGGAGGGATACGTCATATTTCACAGCCCTTCAGCTTATGAAAGGCGGAAGGCTCATCTTGAAACCAAAGTTGGGAGAAGACATAATATTATACAGTTTGTGTTTGCGCGAAACTAGCATTAAACAACCAAATTTGAGTTGCAGTGCCTTACGTTTTACACTGTTAATCATATATATTAACTAGCTGAAGTACCCATTCTTCGAACGGTCTTCGGTTTTAATAACCAGACGTAATCCATTGAGCTACTGTTGCAATGGTTAGGGACTTGGAAGCTGTTTGTCGACAAAGATAAATGATTAGTTGAAATATGCTCTGAAACTAATTTACCTAACGTGAACTTCCTGACGTGAAAATAAAATTGAAAACCTCGTAGACGAAACGCAATACACGTCACATAAAAACTGACCTTCACTGTTGTGTCAAGTCCGATTCCAGAGGAAGACCTCTTTAATAAATTATAAAGGCTTGTGGTGCATGAAAATTCAGTTTTTTTAGCCTCCAATGGCCCAAATTCCTAAAAGCAAAACATAAAATAAAAAAGAAACTATTTCAATTCAGGAATTTTTGAAAATAATGTTGCTGTTTGAAGATATATTAGACCTTCTGTACGACATATCGCACGTTTAAGTCTTGTGAAAAAATCTAGGGTACCCCTTGACCTCCTTAAGCGCATTCATGAATTTTACAGTTTTTGTTGGTTCCGTGATAACCTTATAGCCATTTGCAAACTTTCACAGAAATTTAATAAATGGAGTGGCATTACTTCTTGCAGAAATAGATGGAAAGTTGGATGTAACTTTTTGAGACACTGTTGTCATGGTTACTGGCTTGCATTCCTACATTAGTTTCTAAATGAAATTAGTTTTCTGGGAATATCTCAGACACTCTTGGTTTTAGAGCCTTAAAATGTTGTTTTCGGGGACCCTTTACGGCTGTTTAGGGTCCGAGTTTTGTTTCTGACACCATGGGGCTGAAAATAAGCTTTGTCTCGTCGTTGTAGGCCGTAGTATAATAATAATTATTATAATAATAACATAACAATATAGGGATAGGGATATAATAGACCTTCCGTAACACACCAGCACGTGTAAATCGCGTGAAAAAATTCTAGAGTACCCCTTGACCCCTTTAAGCGCATTATATGTATTGATGAATTTTACAGCTTAATTTAATTCCGTTATAACCTTATAGCCGTTTGACAGCTATCTCAGTAATCATACTAATATATAAAAATGAGATGGTGTGTGTCTGTCTGTCTGTTACTCAATAACGCAAGAACCACTAGTCCGATTTAAATGAAATTTTGCATGGATGTAGCTGATTTACCAGGTTTACATATAGGATACTTTTGATTTCGAAATTTTGCACTATTAAAAAATGGCGACCATTTTAGTGACGTCACTAGACCCTTTGGTTTCAAAATTTCATATTTCCATATCAAATAAAAAGAGAACGGTAGGAAATAGCAAACTTTTGATGGCACATACGAGCTTTGAAATTTAATTTCCTATCCGAAAGGTCCTTATCACTTTTCGTGTATCTCAAACAGTTAGCGAGTAAAACTGACATTTGTGACGTCACTACACCCTTTGGTTTCAACATTTCATAATTCCATTTCAAATAAAAAGAGAACGCTAAGAAATAGCAAACGTTTGATGGTATACATGAGCTTTAACATTTAATTTTCTATCCGAAAGGTCCTTATCACTTTTCGTATATCTCCAACGGTTAGTGAGTAAAACCAAAATCTGTGCAATAAATGACTGTCAACACCGAGCGGTGCAGTAGATCTCTCTATATAGAAAAATGAAAATGTGTGTGTTTTTCTCTGAATTTCTACGGAAATTTGAGTTGTTTACGCGTTTCAGACTGTTTTATGATGGATGCGCGCGAAAATAATTTTTTTGTCTGTCTGTGTGTTTGTTTGTCTGTGGACAAATTTGTTCCCTTATAACTCGAGAACGGCTGGGTGTATCAACGTAAAATTTGGTACAGATATCCATCAGAGGCACGACACTAATCATTGATGTAACTCTTCTCCGTACCTCTCATAAAAGGGGGCCTACCCCCTTATTATAAACTCAGCGAAAAGAAATCCGCTTAAAAAATAAGTAAAACGGTGTTTCACCTTGTTTCATGAATTAATTTAAGGGGCCAATGGGGTGGGGTGAAATTCTGGGGGAAAAAATGAGAGAAAGTGTCCTAACTGACTTTAACTCACTCACTCATCAAACTCAGGGGGAAAAGACAGCTTTAAATAAGTAAATAGGTGTTCGACCGTTTTTTTTTTTCAAAATCCAATTTAAGGGGTTCATGGGGAGGGGTTAAATTCTCAAAAATAAATGAAAGAAAATGTCTTGACTGACTCACTCACTCATCATCGCCCAGCCAAAATTATTGAAGTTAGAAACATGAAATTTTGGGGATATGTTCGTTGTATGTCGAAAACGTCCACTAAGGAAAGAGTTTTGGATATTCAGGTTCTAAATGGGTGTTAACGGGGTTAAACCTGCATTTCATTGAATAACAATATGACACGACTATGGCGCGAGCGAAGCGAGGCTAAAAATGAGATGGTGTGCGTCTGTGTATTACTCAATCACGCAAGAACCACTGGTGCGATTTACATAAATTTTACATGGAAGTAGCTGATTTACCTGGTTAACATATAGGCTACTTTTGATTTCAATACTTTGCACTATTTAAAGATGGCGACCATTTTAGTGACGTCACTACACCCTTTGGTTTCAAACTTTCATATTTCCATTTCAAATAAAAAGTGAACGCTAAGAAATAGCAAACTTTTGATGGCATATACGAGGTTTAAAATTACATTTTCTATCCGAAAATTATCTCCTACGGTTAGCGAGTAAAATCTAAATTCGTGCTATAAAACACGGTCAACGCCGAACGGTGTAGTTGTACAAAATGTTCCATCCTTAATCTCCCTCCGCGCAGCACCTCGCGTATCCCCTGTTTTAACTGTCACCTTCACATTGTAATTTATTTATGACGCGTAGCGAAGCACGGGTACTTCAGCTAGTGTATATATATATTCATTCAATTTGTTTCGTTATTTCATATGTCGTCTATAACCTCTAAGAATTCCTTTGTTCTCTTTCATACTCTCTGTTGTCATTCTTGTCCATACCATCTTTGCTATTCCTAGAGTTGTCACTTCATATATAATAAGGTACAGTATTTATTGCAGCCAATGGCCATGAGGATAAAAATAATAAAAACCCAAAATATTCAAGATCACATTCAACTCTCATTGACAACAAAAGCTATTAGGGTATGGTTTGGCTACGGCGATGATCGCCGGGCGCACATCGCTGGCGATCTTCGTTGCTTTATGAACGCATGTAAACAAATGGGACCGGTTTCCCTACAGCGATCTGCGCTGGCGTCAATTCATTGCAATTCGGCAGCGATGATCGATGGCCAATTCGTGAACAAAAGAATAACGATAAAGCTCTCATCTCTTTGGGAAACAGTATCATGGCTTCCATACAGACAGTATTTTGTAATTTCTCAAAAAAAACTGATGATTTTTAATCTTTTAATAAATTATGTTGCTTGTCACAGAAACATGCTTATTTGTTTACCTGTATTTTAATACATATTATTTAGGACAGACACACGGTAACATAAGTTATCATGTAACACATGGTATGATGATTTCATAGCCCTTACTCAAAGATGTCATCAATCCAAAGGTTGGTTCTATTCAAACTCAAAAACTTCGTACGTTTAATATTTAATATTTTCATTAATTGGTTCTGATCAACCCCCGAAGTAACGCCACTTGTCTTGAGTATTCCTTAAATTTTATTTGGTCATTAAGCAGGTGTCTATGAATCAGGGCATTAAAGCATGCTTCTGTACGCCTAGTTTTGTACATGTTATTATTTATTGGGTACAGAATGTAGCTCAAGGAGGGACTACCCGTTACAAACATCGCTCACCACTATTAGTTTGGAGTCTTTTTCGCTCCATGTACATATACCTAATTCGATCAGCATCTCTTCTTCCTCTTTTAAAAGAAGCAATATTAACGCTGATGTAATTCTGCTTAAGGTCATTCTGGCAACGTTTTTCAGACTATGATCAGCTGATTAGTATTTACCCCACGAACCTGTATAAGCAAAGAGTAGGCTACTGAGCTGTTGAGAAGTGAAAGTGATCCTGTTATAGTTAATAATGTTATTTGTTTTACGTCCCTTTTAACTACACTGGCTTTTAGAGACGCCGGGGTGCCGGAATTTTGCCCCGAAGGGGATCTTTAACGTGCCAGTAAATCTACGGACACGGCTCCCTGGCATTTGCGCACCCTCAAATGCCAGCTGACTGTGCCAGGATACGAACCTGCAACCTTGGACCCAGCAAGATCCTGTTGTAGGAGGCAGTGGACGAAGGACGATGATCGCCGGCTAGGGAAACCGCTTTTCTGACTTTGTGCGCTGGCGATCATCGCTGTAGCCAAACCGTACATTAGTGACTCAACCCTCATTCATGTTCTCACCACACTAGCGCTCCATCACAAAAAAAAAAATCCATAGATATATACATCATGGTAACTCAAGACCCTATAACTATTACAACGGTAGCGACTCCTGTCATTATTTTATTGTGTCTTGCTGAATATTAAGTTCAGCAAGATCCTTCTCAATTTGTTTATTCCACAAGGAGTGACTTTAACCTTCTTGGCTATGTTGAGAATCTTATAAGACAGCCTGTGGTGGTCCATTCTGTACAGGTGACCGTAGAAAGCTAGGGATCTCCTTCTCATGGCATCGGCGAGGTTTTCCTGGTGTTTGTCGAGTTCACAATTCGGTTTGTACTATCATCTTCACTATAATCTGCATACCAGTATGCAGAAAGTAGTTATTTTAGAGACCTGCTCCAGAGTTCGTTCGTTCCTCAACCTACCAGTATAGAGAACTCCACTTCATCTTGTAACAAATTCCGATCAAATAGTGAATTGTACCCAATGACATATTAGTTAGTTATTGTAGTTTTAAGGGGTGGAACTGCGTGGTCATCTGCCCCTAACCAATGACGTGGTGAACATATGAATAATAATAATAATAATAATAACTAGCGGACCCATGTGAGAACTATCACATGTGTATAAACCACCCGCTTGGCTTTACTGTTATGCGGGCTTTTATAAAAATATTAATTTGTTCAAACGCACTTCTTAGACAAATTCTCAATATTTACGAAATCAGAGAGCAATTCATCACTGCTGCTGGTTGCTGTGTGCGCCCCATGTGTACAGACTCCCCGCCTGGCTCTAGCGCTATGTGGCTGTACGCGACACAGTTCTGCCAGGGGCTATCGTCTTGTTTATTTGTTTAGAAGCACTCTATAAACAAATAAATATATTTCCGTTGACTTTTCAAGAAATGCAACATTTTTCCTGTACTATTGAGACGATTTGGAAGATTTTGGTACAAACCACACCTTCTAACTCCCTCTGGTTTAGGAGCTTGAGTTTTGTGAAACATACACCTTAGCGTATTATACACAGGGTGATTCTCATTAACGTTTAAAACTCTCTATAGTGACGTAGATGGTATTGATACAAGTATTTTGATATAGGAAACTTAGGGTCGCAAGTGTCCGGGAATACCTTAAAAGTGTACCACAACTGTTAAGCATATGACGTCATCAGGTGACGGCTCAGCTCGAGCGGTCAGGCCCGTGAACCCTTACGCACACCAAAACAAACGTTGAATGTCATATCACTCTGGCTCAGAGTCTGCGTGCACGACTTGGACGCGTGGGGTTCGAGGTTCAAATCCCTCACCTTTCTTTGTTCTCTCTCTTCTCCTTTCAAGTGGAAGCAGATTGTTTGTAGACACGGAACCAGAGTGATATGATATTCAGCGTATGCTTTGGTGTGCGTAAGGGAGCACGGGCCTGACTGCCCGAGCGTAGCCGTCACCTGATGACGTCATATGTTTAACAGTTGTGGTTCACTTTTAAGGTATTTCCTGACACTTGCGACCCTAAGTGTACTATATCAAATTAGTTGTCCCAATGCCATCTACGACGCTATTGAGAGTTTTAAACGTTAATAAGAATCACCCTGTATAGATAATAGATAATAGGCTAATAATGGACTAATAATCCCTAATTACCTGTGACAGAAAAGAAGCACTGCTAAAACATGTTTGCAACATTCTGATGCACCTGCCTTACATGAACATTGAAACTGCTTAATGGTTAGCGTTCTCCTTTCAATTTCTCCTGTACCACCATTATGTGGGGCAGAGCAGTGACGTCTGGAACATAAGAGCGTAAATTGCCCAACAATTTCCATCATGGTGTAGTCCTACTCTTCCACATAACATGTTTGACAAACATGGGTGCCCGCAGGATTTTTTCCAGGGGGGGGGGGGCAGGTAATATTTTTCATTTCATTACCTACCTGTGCTTGCCACGGTGGGTGAGTGGTTATAGTGTCGGACTACCAACCCCAAGATTGCAGGTTCGCCCCTGGCCGTGGTAAGTGATTTTTGAAGGCGACAAAAATCACGATACTCATGTCATACGTTGTTGGCATGTTAAAGAACCCATTTGAATTCAGTAGGCCGTGTTCAATGGCAAAATTAATCTCGGGATTTTCCGCCAACACAAAGTTCCTCCATTCTCTACTTGAAAGCGCTGTAGTGTCAAGGAGTTTAGATATCTAACCTCCGTGACTTTCATAGCGTTCAAAGGAACGACGAAATTCGACATGCAAGCTACCCTCTGGGTGTCAATTAACAAAGCTTGCACCAGGCACCCGAGGCCATACGATATTATTATATTATTATTATTATTATTACCTACCTGTCATTTGCTGATGATGAGACGCGCCCATCCACCTGCCCCTGGCAATTTTGGTTTCATTTCTCACTTATTTGGCTGCTCTGAAACCGTTGGATACATTACCTTTATGGCATAAATGGGAGGAATAGTTTTTTTAGTTCTGATTTTTGTCCACAAAACTTTGTGAATCATCATTATAATGTTCATTTCTTAAAGCAGGTAAGAAACTAGTTGTATCACCACGTATCGACAATAATTAAAATCAATCAGTTCATTAAAATGGTAATGTTAATCCAGTTCACCGATTTTCTAAATCACTGGAGATTTTTATAAATAATCGTAAATTACTAAGTTAAAAAAAACTGTGGAATTATCCCTACATCTAAATCCGTAAACTATCAGTAACCTCAATTTATCAAATAAACTGGTGTGACATTGAAAAATTGAAATATTTTTTTGGATCCAGGGGGGGGGGAAGACACGGCCCCTCCTTCCCCCCACCCCTTGGGGGGCGTCCATGTGTGAAAAATAACACTTCTACCCCTTAAGTAAAATTTCTGGTGTCATTGATACAGTTAGCACCCTCGAATATACTGTAGCTTTCAAACGTAACAGCATCATGATTCGAAATGCACACAAAAAAAAAAAAAAAAAAAACGAGCAGACAATCAATGCTTGAAAATACGTAATTCACACATAAAATCCAGTGGATCACACACAATACATCACGTGTATCGTACAGTTCCTACATGAGATAAAACTGTCAGTAATTTAGGGATCACATTTACTGATTATAAAAGGATAATACGAAAGTGTTCCATATACTGTAACAATCCTGTGTTATCGAGTATTTTATCCTACTTATCCCGGCCATGTTGGACCGTCCGCAGCGCCCCAAGTGATAGTTTGAGTTGCCAATTGGTTTGTCTTGCAGGTATTATGAGCCAAGTGTAACGTGGGAATGGTTGTCAGCAGCATCTACCTTCCAGCAAGTGACAGATACCCAGCAGAGGAGACGTGTTTCAGTGCAGGCGTACCAATTGATGAAGAAATAAACAGGTAGGTACCGGTACTGCTGAATTGGTCATTTTTTAATTTTTTTTAGCGTATGGCTTTTACTGCCGGGAGTGTCCGAGGACATGTTCGGCTCGCCAGTTTTGTAGCTGCTTCGAGACGGACACCCAATGGGTGAGCTACAAGTACCGTTGGGGAGGAAAGTTGGAATGTAAGGACGAGGAGTTGGAAGGTAGCGGCTGTGGCCTATAATTAGGGGCCAACCCCGGCATTTGCCTGGAAGGAAGATGGGAAACCACAGAAGACCATCTTCAAGGTTGCCGGCGGGGGGATTCGAACCTCCTCGCCTCCCGGATGTGAGCAACTGCCAGCAGTCATGCCGTAACGACCACGGCTAACTCACCCGGTAATTGCTCAATGAAGGGATGTCGCTGGAGGAATGCTAAGGGGTGTTCGTGCACCCCCATCCATCCTCTCAGTGACTCTAAGCCATCACCCAGGGGCTCACACCGGATGGGATGTGGGTTGGCGACCACGGGACCCCAGCTGAGTCCAGCATTGCATCCACCTACTTGTGCCTGGTGCCTCTTTCCTGTCGACCTCCCTTGGTCAACTCTTGTTCTTTTCAGATCCCGATGGTATTAGGGTATATGAGTCCTAAGGAATCTTTCATTTTAACGCCTTAATTGGCCCTTGTACCATATTTTCTAATATCTTCATTCATCGAGGGATCAGACCCTTCTTTTCTTTTCCTCGTATCTCCTGCCTTCTGCACAAGGCCCTTTAGGTGGCAGGGTGTGTGTAGCCCCACTCCTTATGGTGCACCCTGCCTGGATAGTGCTACCCTCACAATGGCTCTCGACTAGTGAGCTCGGGAGTAGGCGACCCCGAGGGATTCTTGAGCTGGGTCCGTTTTCCCCTATTTCCATTGACTTTGAGGTGGACTCTTTCCCTTTCCCATCTTGCTTTCATAGCTCTCCTTCCTTCCAAGTCTCTCAAACCTCATTCTTCAAGGGTTGAGGGCATATCTTTTCCTCCTGTCCTTTATTTTCCGTATTGATTATTTCTTTCATTTCCTCTTCTAGTATGACTGGCTACATGGCTCAGCAGTGACGTTCTCGCCTCCTGTGCCCAGGGTTGTAGGATCAGATCCTTGTGCAGTCAGTTGGCATTTGAGGGTGCGCAAATGCGAGGGGGCCGTGTCAGTAGATTTACTGGCACGTTTAAGATCCCCTTCGGTGCAAAATTTCGGCACCCCGGCGTCTTTTAAAGCCAGAGTAGTTAAAAGGGACGTAAAACCTATAACATTATTATTATTATTATTATTATTATTATTATTATTATTATTATTATAGTTTATTGTTTGACAACATTATCACGGCAAATACCGGCTACATTTTCTGTTACAGCCTGGTTCGGCCTTAGCAAGGAACCATCTGTATTGAGACAATTTCGATAACACTGTTCAGGGACTTCACATCCATGTCGTGCCCGCAGTCTTCACGAGTCTCCTTCATTTGTAGGATGAGCTAAATTCCCATCTGGATCATCGAGCTTCGCTGAGTATTCGGCCAGGGCATTGTCACCAAGGAACTTCTTAACAATATGGCATGTGTTTAACAGAACTGCCTTCTGAAGTTCAATATATATCTGCGGGTGCAGATTCAATATTGATAAACTACTGTGGAGAGTTTTCGGTATAACACCAGTACAAGATGCAATTATTGGGATGGTAGTCACCGAATCAAGTTTCCACATCTGCTTTATCTCAATTGTCAGCTCTGTGTACTTAGATATTTTAGTAGCAGCTGTTGTTTGGATGTTTTGAGTGTTGGGACATGCGATATTTATCAGTAATGCCTCTTTGTGTACTTTATTGATGACAATGATATCTAGCCGGTTGTTACTGACTGCGACATCTGTCACAACTCCTCTGTCCCAATAGAGCTTGTGTGTGGCATTTTCGAGTACTGCAGATGGTGTGTATTTCCAATAGGGGACGGAGCATGAAAGAAGTTTGTACTTCAAGGCCAGTTTCTGGTGGATAATTTTGGCAACTTGATCGTGTCGATGTTTGTAGTCAGTGTTGGCAAGGTGGGAACAACCTGATATAACGTGTTGAATGGTCTCACTACATTTGCCACAGCGGCGACACTTCTCACTTATTATTATTATTATTATTATTATTATTATTATTATTATTATTATTATTATTATTATTATTATTATTATTATTATAGTATGTAGCCTAGTTAGTAATTGTAGTTGTAGCAGTAGTTTCCATTTTCATCATCATTTTCACTATCATCCAAACCATTAGGAGCCGAGAACTTTGATATTAAGTCCCTTGAAACAACAATTATCTTATCAACATCATCATGGGCGCCAGCAGGGGGTGTGAAGAGTGGCCGCCCCCCCCCCCTCCCCCCCCTGGAATCCCGAGAATATTTCGATTGTTCATTGTCACACCAGTTTATTTCATAAATTGAAGTTACTGATAGTTAACTGATTTAGATGTAGGGATAAGTCCACAGTTTTATTTAACTTAGTAATTTGGGATTATTTGAAAGCATCTCCAATTATTTAGAAAATCGGCGAACTGGATTATTTTTGTCGATACCTCTTTTTAAGAAATGAACTTTGTAACGATGATTAAAAATACTTATGTTATATATTTGCCGAATTAACACTAAATAACACTCTGAAGAGGAAGTTACCAGATAAGGAACATTACAAATTTTCAAAGATATTATTATGCAATAATGCAAATTTTCATACTGTAGATTTTTCCAAAGGATTAATAATGTTTTTTCTTAATCCCTATATCCCTATATATATTATAATTGTGAAAATCTGTGTGTCCGTGTGTTAGTTTGTTACCTCTTGACACTAAAACGGCTGGACGGATTTGGATGAAATTTGAAATGGAGACAGCTTATACCCTGGGATAACATATAGGCATCCTTTCATCCGGAAATAAATCATTGTTCCCGTGGAACAGGCAACATAACTGAAAAGTCACCAAAAATACTCAACCGGGACAAAATATCGAAGTTGTCGCAAAAAGACCGGACAAAGCTTATTTTACGCCCCTCGATGCAAGGAACAATACTCGGTAGGTCCCTACGGGACACCGAAAACCACATTTTAAGGCCCTAAAACCAACCGTTTCAAAGATATTCGCAGAAAACTATCTTTACTCTGATAAACTGATGAAATGAAATAATGGCAAGTCCGTTTCCATGGCAACTGAACCTCACGGTAAGACATCTGATTTTATATATATCCCTGTAGGAGGCAATGCCAATCAATTTGTTATCTTTTTCAAGATATATATGAACACAATAAGAACAGGGTAGCGCACCTGCCTTTCATCCGGAGGCCCCGGGTTCCATTCCCGGCTCCATCAGAGACTTTAGACACTGACGTGAGGGCTGCAACGGAGTAGAAATTCTTTTCAGTAAAATAGATTGGTTCACAATTTTGTAAGTTCACATTGAGGAATGTGACAGTGGGATGCATTAAGTGTTACGTAAACGGCAATAGCCGCCACAGAGCTTCGTTACTACTGAAATAACGACCACACTGATATCTGTAATTAACTATACGGGATTTGTGATTTGTGAGCCCAGTGTTTATGAAATTGAACGTAGCTATATCGCTACCTGTATTTAGGAGCCGCTAATGTAGTGTTTAAAATTTAAAAGCGGGAGCGAAGATTTTCTATATATCCCTGTAGGAGGCAATGCAAATCCATTTATTATCTTTTTCAAGATATATATAAGCACAATAAGAACAGGGTAGTGCGCCTGCCTCTCATCTGGAGGCCCCGGGTTCGATTCTTGGCTCCATCAGAGATTTTAGACACTGACGTGAGGGCTGCAACGTAGTGCACTCAGCTTCGTGAGGACAATTGAGTAGCTGTCTGATAGCGAGGCAGCGCCCTGGTCACGAAGAACGGCCGAGGGGACACGGTACACTGACCACGCGTCACCACAATATCTGCAGGCCAAATGGCTGGGAAGCGGTCGCATGATAGGCCTAGGCCCTTCATGGGCTGTAGTGCCAGGGGTAAAAAAAATAGGGAAAGCGCCTTCTAATACCACCTTTAATTTGTAAACACTACAGTACCGGCTTCTAGGGGAGTGTGATGGAGCAGTGGCTTAGCTTCTCGCCTTTCACCAGGACGGCCGGGGTTCGAATCCCGGTGACAGCGGGGTGGACTTTTCACCTGGAAAATCACGTGGCGTCAGGAAGGGCATCCGGCCTTAAATCCCCGGCCAAAACCAAAATGAGCCTGGCTGGCTACGGCGACCCCTATTAATTGGGAATAGCTGAAGAAAGTTTTACAGTAGCAGCTACTAAATAAAGGTAGCGATATAGCTACGTTCAATTTCATAAACACTGGGCTCACAAATCCCGTATAGTTAAGTAAAAATAACAGTCTGGTCGTTATTTCAGTAGCAACGAAGCTCTGTGGTGGCTATTGCCGTTTCCGTAACACTTAAGGCATCCCGCCGTCACATACCTCAATGTGCACTTACAAAATTGTGAACCAGTCTATTTTACTGAAAAGAATTTCTACGAGCGAGTATCCACTCCGGCAAAAACCACACTCACTACCTTTTCCAAAATTTACACAAGACATGATTTTTAAAGCACTCTTCTGTATGTTGAGGTACAGAGATATACCACATGGAAAGATACAATAATATGTTGGCAAATCTGAGTTCAAGGAACTGCTGTTCAGAATAGACTTTCGGTGCAGGTTATGCGGCCCATGTTCGTAACATGGAATGTTTTCTTTTGACAATGCATCTACACCATGTGCGAGTGCAACGCATTCCAAAGATCTCTAAAAACACAATAAACAGGTAGTTGGAGAAAATTTTTAAGTGGGAGCGAAGATTCAAGGAGAAATAATTTCATCTTTGAGATTTGCTGATGACATCGTCATCTTGACCGATACGCCAGAGGAATTGAATGAGTTTTTGAATGGTATGGACTCCGTCTTGAGGAAATAATTCATGATGGAAATCAATAAATGTAAAACAAAATTATTGGAATGCAGCCAAAATTAATCAGAAACCTCTATGCACATCAAATTGGCAGGTGAAACGCTACGGGAAGTAGGAGACTTCTGTTAGTTAGGAAGAAAAATAGCCAGTGATGGACGAAGCAAAGAGGTTGGCTCAGGCAAGGACATCATTTCTACAGAAAAGGAATCTGTTGACATCGAATATACATTTAGATATTAGGAAGTAATTTTTGAAAGCTTTTGTCTGGAGCGTGACACTATAAGGAAGTGAAACTTGGACTAATGGTGCAGCAGAAAAGAGGAGAATTGAAGCGTTTGAAATGTGGTGTTACAGGAGAATGATGATGATCAGATGGGTAGATGGGGTAACAAATAAAGAGCTATTAAGACGAGTGGGAGTGGAGAGATGTTTCTGGCGACTGCTATTGAAGAGAAGAAATAGGTTGGTACGACACATATTAAGACAACCAGGAATAGCAAGCTTAGTTATGGATGGGAGGGTTAAGGACAAGAACTGTAGGGTAGACCAGGGTAAAACAGATTGCCTCGGATGTAGGGTGTGGTAGCGATATAGAGATGAAACGATTAGCTCAGGAGAGGGGGTCATGGAATGCTGCATCAGTCCAGTCAAGAAACTGAACACTCAAACAACAACAGTTGGGAATTTTAATTACTTAGAGAGGCATGTAAGGCAAAAGGGTTGTTGGAGAATTTCAATCCCTGGGATGTAACACTGGAAGAGAGTGCATATTGTACATACGGCCAAGGTCCGAGATATTTTACTATAGGTAAGGAAAAATACTTTTGATTCCCCATATTCCGATAGATTTGCCATTCCAGTGTGCAAGAGTGCAGTTCCCTCTTCAAACAATATTCGCAATTTCTATTAACAAAGCGCAATCGCACACACTTAACAGCAGGTGTACAATTGCATCGTCCCCATTGACTTGATCGCGAGCGAAGCCGCGGGTACCTGCTAGTATATTATAATTGTGAAAATCTGTGTGTCCGTGTGTGTGTTAGTTTGTTACCTCTTGACACTAAAACGGCTGGACGTATTTGGATGAAATTTGAAATGGAGACAGCTTATACCCTAGGATAACATATAGGCTGCAATTCATCCGGAAATAAATCATTGTTCCCGTCGAACGGGCAACATAACTGAAAAGTCACCAAAATTACTCAGCCGGGACAAAATATCGAAGTTGTCGCATATGGACCGGACAAAGCTCATTTTACGCCCCTCGATGCGAGAAACAATACTCGGTAGGTCCCTACGGGACACCGAAAACCACATTTTAAGGCCCTAAAACCAACAGTTTCAAAGATATTCGCAGAAAACTATCTTCACCCTGGTAAACTGATGAACTAATGGCAAGTCCGTTTCCATGGCAACTGAACCTCAAGGTATGACATCCGATTTTCTATATATCCCTGTAGGAGGCAGTGCCAATCCAATTATTATCTTTTTCAAGAGATATATAAACACAAGAACAGGGTAGCGTGCCTGCCTCCCATCCGGAGGCCCCGGGTTCGATTCCCGGACCCGTCAGAGATTGTAGACACTGGCGTGAGGGCTGCAACGGAGTGCACTCAGCTTCGTGAGGACAATTGAGTAGCTGTCTGATAGAGAGGCAGCGCCCCGGTCACGAAGAACAAGATAAACGGCCAAGCGAACACGATGCACTGACCACGCGTCACCACAATATCTGCAGGCCAAATGGCTGGGAAGCGGTCGCATGATAGGCCTAGGCCCTTCATGGGCTGTAGTGCCAGGGGTAAAAAAAATAGGGATAGCGCCTTCTAATACCACTTTTAAATTTTAAACACTACACTAGCGGCTATTCAATAAAGTTAGCGATATACCTGCGTTCAATTTCATAAACATTGGGCTTACAAATCCCGTATAGTTAAGTACAAATATCAGTCTGGTCGTTATTTCAGTAGCAACGAAGCTCTGTGGCGGCTATTGCCGTTTCCGTAACACTTAAGGCATCTCGCCGTCACATACCTCAATGTGCACTTACAAAATTGTGAACCAGTCTATTTACTGAAAAGAATTTCTACGTGCGAGTATCCACTCTAGCAAAAACCACACTCACCACCTTTTCCAAAATGTACACAAGACATGATTTTTAAAGCACTCTTCTGTATGTTGAGGTACAGAGATATACCACATGGAAAGATACAATAAAATGTTGGCAAATCTGAATTCAAGGAACTGCTGTCCAGAATAGGCTTTCGGTGCAGGTTATGCGGTCCATGTTCGTAACATGGAATGTTATCCTTTGACAATGCATCTACACCATGTGCGAGGACAACGCATTGCAAAGATCTCTAATACCACAATAATCAGGAAATTGGAGAAAAATTTAAAGTGGGAGCGAAGATTCAAGGATAAATAATTTCATCTTTGAGATTTGCTGATGACATCGTCGTCTTGGCCGATACGCCAGAGGATTTGAACGAGTTTTTGAATGGTATGGACTCCGTCTTGAGGAATGAATTCATGATGAAAATCAATAAATGTAAAACAAAATTATTGGAATGCAGCCGAAATAAATCAGAAACCTCTATGGACCTCAAATTGGCTGGTGAAACGCTACAGGAAGTAGGATACTTCTGTTACTTAGGAAGCAAAATATCCAGTGATGGACGAAGCAAAGAGGATATAAAAAGCAGGTTGGCTCAGGCAAGGAAAGCATTTCTACAGAAAAGGAATCTGTTGACATCGAATATACATTTAGGTATTAGGAAGTCATTTTTGAAAGATTTTGTCTGGAACGTGACATTATAAGGAAGTCAAACTTGGACTAATGGTGCAGCAGAAAAGAGGAGAATTGAAGCGTTTGAAATGTGGTGTTACAGGAGAATGATGAAGATCAGATGGGTAGATAGGGTAACAAATGAAGAGGTATTAAGACGAGTGGGAGAGGAGAGTTGTTTCTGGCGACTGCTAATGAAGGGAAGATATAGGTTGGTAGGACACATAAATAAGACACCCAGGAATAGCAAGCTTAGTTATGGAAGGGAGGGTCGAGGAAAAGAACTGTAGCCGTAGACCAGGGTTAAACAGATTGCCTCGGATGTAGGGTGTGGTTGCTGTGTAGAGATGAAACGATTAGCTCAGGAGAGGGGGCATGGTGCGCTGCATCAAACCAGTAAAAAAACTGAAGAATCAAGCAACAACAATGAGGAATTTTAATTATTTAGAGAGGCATGTGAGGCAAAAGGGTTTTTGGAGAATTTCAATCCCTGGGACGTAACACTGGAAGAGACTGCATAATGTACGAGTACATCAGCTGCCAAGGTGAGATATATTTTACTATAGGTCTATTAATAGCGACATGTTGACGTTCAAATTCATCAAAAGTGTGGCAAAATTACACCCAGAATAGCTTAAGGAAAAATACTTTTAATTCCCCATATTCCGATAGATTTGCCATTCCAGTGTGCAAGAGTGCAGTTCCCTCTTCAAACTATATTCGCAATTTCTATTAACAAAGCGCAATGTCACACACTTAACAGCAGCAGGTGTACATTTAGACAAAACCTTTTTTTCCCATGGGCAACTGTATGTGGCGTGCTCGCGAGTATCCGGACAACAAAATCGTTATGTCTCAGCAGAAGATGGCAAAACCAAAAACGTAATTTTAAGTGTTCATATAATGTAACATTGTACCCTGCAGATTGACAACTCTAAAAAAATCCCACTTTTCGGCACATATCAATATACTGTACTGTATGTATCAGAATTTTCAGAATTAGAATTGACCCATCTGTAGCCGCGATTGCTGTAATAGAATAGACCAATTAATGCATCGTCCCCGTTGTCTTGATCGCGAGCGAAGCCGCGGGTACCTGCTAGTTAATTATTAAAACTCAATCTAAGGATATCCATTTACTTAGTTTAAGTATACTTAGGATAAGTTCGATTGATGTGCTGATGAAGAAACCAATGTGTTTCGAAACATATTCACATAGTCTATAAAATAGACATTTAAGTGTTTTTTAGTATTGACTAGCTGTACCCGGCATGCGTTGCAATGCCAATCAAAAAAAGTCCTCTCGGCACGCCGGAAGGCGGAGGTAGATTTCACCGGACAAACTTGAGGATAGGCGAAAATAGGCAGAATATGCAGGTTTTCGTAGAAGGATCAGACCTCATTTATTGCGAGAAGGTATTTTATAATTGGAGCTTAATTAACTTTGTTTTTCGTCATTTTATGCTTATTTTAAACATTTTATTGTCTTATGGGAACGGTAACCTTCTTGTCATTTGGGGTCCATTTTTATACTTGTGGTCACACTGTCCTTATGCAAGGTTTCGACACTGATGTGTAGGCTAACTATGTAACGGTCTGTTACTTCTTCACGCAAAATTATATCTCCCGCAGAGATTTTGGTTGGTTCCTCAGTTTAGGGGCTGCGACAACGCGGTCATGTAACCCCGTGTACTTAGGGATGGCTGTATTAGTCTGTAATTCAGGTAAGGACTGCAGACGGTCAATTTCAAGGATTAGTTCCTAATGTTGCTACCAGGTACTACCGTCAACGACACCTACCTGTGAACTTGGCTACTAGATGCCACCGCAGCCAGCAACTCGCAACGAACGTTGGAATTTCCCCTCCAAAGGAAAGCATACTGAGGGATTTTTAGCGCTCTTAGAAAATCCGACGACTTCGGCCGGATTCAGCATGCTTGCTACCAGTTACGTCACCGAAGCCGCTTCACACTTAGTCAGATGGAATTCTGAATATGATCCCGTGCAAGTGCGTTATCTTGGCAACGTCTGATGGCTCATCCCTCATCAATTTAGTAGAGTTGCCATGGCAAGCACTGATAGCTCTTGGCATTTTCTTATAATTCCGAAATCATTTTTCTCATCCCTTGTCATAATGGTGGGTCATATCAAAAATTCTTTAAGACAAAATTTTAGGTAATTATTAGGGGAATATTGTCCATTTTGTACGGTTTTGAGATTGTGCCTATTAAGAGAGATATGATTAATGTTTCCCGAAAAACCCACTTTTTCCCACCCCTTTGGTCAATGGTTGGTGCTATAAAAAAAACTCTTCAAACATAAATTTTTGGGCTTTATCCGACACATAGTATGAACGTTGAACGGATTCGATATTTCACATATTAAGAGAGTTATAGCAATATTTCACTTTTTCGAAAAAAAAGCCCCCCATTTTCACCCCCTTCGACCGATTTAGCCCAGTAACGAACTCGACCGAGATTTTATAAGTATACATATTCGGTAAAATATTCAAAGTGATTGGTGCAAAATTACGGCAGTTATCGTGTCCACAAAAAACTGATATGCATATATATATATATACACATATACATACATAAATTATATATAAACTTTTGAACTGACGGTGGTTTTGGGGTCTGGGGGATGTGAAACGCGAAGATATGTCGAAATTTTCCGGAAGTCGAAACATGGTACCCATTGCAATAGTTAGCTTTCTAATGAAATCTACCTCTGGTTGGTTCCTCAGTTTAGGGGCTGCGACAACGCGGTCATCTAACACCGTGTACTTTGGGTGAGTGTAGAATCTGTCTGATAAACGGTGTGAATTGTAATGGCTGAAGTAGTCTTAATTCAGGTAAGGACTGCAGACGGTCAATTTCAAGCAGTAGTTCCTAATGTTGCTACCAGGTACTACCGTCAACGACACCTAGCTGTGAACTTGGCTACTAGATGCCACCCTAACCAGCAACTCGCAACGAACGTTGGAACTTCCCCTCCAAAGGAAAGCATACTGAGGGATTTTAGCTCTCTTAGAAAATCCGACGACTTTGGCCGGCTTTGAACCCGCGACCTTGGGCATAGAAGTTCAGCATGCTACCAGTTACGTCACCGAAGCCGCTTCACACTTAGTCAGATGGAAATCTGAATCTGATCTCGCGCAAGTGCGTTGTCATGGCAACGTCTGATGGCTCATCCCTCATCAATTTAGTAGTGTTGCCATGGCAACCTCTGATAGCTCTTGGCATTTTCTTATAATTCCGAAATCATTTTTCTCATCCCTTGGCATAATGGTGGGTCATATGAAAAATTCTTTCAGACAAAAGTTTTAGGTAATTATTAGGGGAATATTGTCCATTTCGTACGGTTTTGATATTGTGCCTATTAAGAGAGAAATGATTAATTTTTCCCGAAAAAACCTACTTTTTCCCACCCCTTTGGTCAATGGTTGGTGATATAAAAAAAACTCTTCAAACATAAATTTTTGGGCTTTATCCGACATATAGTATGAACGTTGAACGGATTCGATATTTCATATATTAAGAGAGTTATAACAATATTTCACTTTTTCGAAAAAAAAAAAGCCCCCCATTTTCACCCCCTTCTACCGGTTTAGCCCAGTAACGAACTCGACCGAGATTTTATAGGTATACATATTCGGTAAAAAGTGATTGGTGAAAAATTACGGCAGTTATCGTGTCCACAAGAAACTGATATATATATACTTTTGAACTGACGGTGGTTTTGGGGTCTGGGGGATGTGAAACGCGAAGATATGTCGAAATTTTCCGGAAGTCGAAACATGGTAGCCTACCCATTGCAATAGTTAGCTTTCTAATGAAATCTACCTCTGGTTGGTTCCTCAGTTTAGGGGCTGCGACAACGTGGTCATCTAACCCCGTGTACTTTGGGTGAGTGTAGAATCTGTCTGATAAACGGTGTGAATTGTAATGGATGTATTAGTCTGTAATTCAGGTAAGGACTGCAGGCGGTCAATTTCAAGCCGTAGTTCCTAATGTTGCTACCAGGTACTACCGTCAATGACACCTAGCTGTGAACTTGGCTACTAGATGCCACCCCAACCAGCAACTCGTAACGAACGTTGGAACTTCCCCTCCAAAGGAAAGCATACTGGGGGATTTTAGCGCTCTTAGAAAATCCGACGACTTCGGCCGGCTTTTAAACCGCGACCTTGGGCATAGACATTCTGCATGCTACCAGTTACGTCACCGAAGCCGCTTCCCACTTAGTCAGATGTCTAAGTCAACCACTGGCACCATCCAGCCCATGACGGGCTAAGGCCGACCAAGCGACCGCTGCCCAGCCATTTGGCCTGCAGATATTGGGGTGACGCGTGATCAGCGCGTCGGGTCCCCTCGGCCGTTAATATTGGTATTCGTGATCGGGGTGCTGTCTCACTGTCATACAGCTACTCAATTGTCCTCACGAGGCTGAGTGCACCCCGTTCCAACCCTCACGTCAGTTTTAAAATCCCTGACGGAGTCGGGGATCGAACCCGGGGACTCCGGGTGAGAGGCAGGCGCGCTACCCCAACACCACGGGGCCGGCTTAGTCAGATGGAAATACTGAATCTGATCTCGTGCAAGTGCGTTGTCATGGCAACGGCTCATCCCTCATCAATTTAGTAGTGTTGCCATGGCAACCTCTGATAGCTCTTGGCATTTTCTTATAATTCCGAAATCATTTTTCTCATCCCTTGGCGTAATGGTGGGTCATATCAAAAATTCTTTCAGACAAAAGTTTTAGGTAATTATTAGGGGAATATTGTCCATTTTGTACAGTTTTGATATTGTGCCTATTAAGAGAGATATGATTAATGTTTCCCGAAAAACCCACTTTTTTTCACCCCTTTGGTCAATGGTTGGTGCTATCAAAAAACATAAATTGTTGGCACTTATCCGACACATATTATGAACTTTGAATGGATTCGATATTTCACGTATTAAGAGAATTATAGCGAAATTTCAATTTTTCGAAAAAAGCCCCCCATTTTCACCCCCTTCGACCGGTTTTGCCCATTAACGAACTCGACCGAGATTTTATAGGGATACATATTATGTAAAAAATTCAAAGTAATTGGTGCAAAATTACGGCAGTTATCGTGTCCACAAGAAACTGATATACATATATACATATATATATATATATATATATATATATATATATATATATACATACGTAAATTATATATAAACTTTTGAACTGACGGTGGTTTTGGGGTCTGGGGGATGTGAAACGCGAAGATATGTCGAAATTTTCCGGGAGTCGAAACATGGGACCCATTGCAATAGTTAGCTTTCTAATGAAATCTACCTAAAAGTGTTGGCGTTGTAACTTTGTTGAAGTGCTTTTGGATTCCCAATATTTTTTTATATTTTCCGTTAACCCCCTCTAAACTATTGTAAAATTGATTTACTATCTCAAAACAAATCATGGGAGCGTGCTCAACAACTCACCAAAGTTTCATCGCAATGAAATGAATGGCATATGAACACATACGGGACTTTGTTGAAACGATTCGAGCGCCGTCACCCATTTGTTGAATATACTCGTACGCTACCTATTGTAAAAGGGATTTACTAAGTTGAAAACCTTCCCTGGCATGCACACAACAACTCATGAACGTTTCATCACAATCGGATGAATGGCATATGAACGCAAACGGAATTTTGTTTAAACGATTCACGCGCCTTCACTCATTTGTTGAATCGTCTTGTGCGCCGCCCATTGAAAAACGGATTTACTAATTCATACACCTTCGCAGGACTATACTCAACTCACCAACGTTTTATAACAATCGGATGCATGGCATATGAAGGCATACGGGACTTGCTTGAAACGATTCACGCGCTGTCGCTCATTAGTTCAATCTACTCGTGCGCTACCAATATTGTAAAATGGATTTACAAAATCAGAAATCTTTGCGGGAGTGGAAACAACATTTCTCTAAATTTCATTGCAATCACATAAATGGTATATGAACGCATACGATTTTTTTTAACGATACGCGCGCCGTTACTCATTTGTTGAATCTACTTGTGCGCTACCTATTGTAAAAAGGATTTACTAAGTCAGAAACCTTTCCTGGAGTGTGCACAACAATTCAACCGAAGATTCATAGCAATCGGATGAATGGTATTTGAACGCTACGGGACTTTGTTTAGCGATTCGAGTGCCGTTGATCATTTGTTGAATCTACTTGTGCGATACCTATTGTAAAGTGGATGCACTAAGCCAGAAACCTTCCCTGAAGTGTACACAACATCTCACCCATGTTTCATCGCTATCGGACGAATGGTATATGAACGCATACGGGACATTTTTGAAACGCTTCGCGCGTCTTCGCTCATTTGATGAATCTACTTATGCGCTACCTATTGTAAAATAGACTTACTAAGCCTGAAACTTTCCCTGGAGTGTACACAACAACTCATCCAAGTTTAGTCGCTATCGGACGAATGGTATATGAACGCATACGGTACTATGTTGAAACACTTCGTGCGTCGTCGCTCATTTGTTTAATCTACTTGTGCGATACCTATCGTAAAGTGGATTTAGTAATCCATAAACCTTGCCTGAAGTGTACACTACCTCTCACCCAAGTTTCATCGCTATCGGACGAATGGTATGTGAACGCATACAGAACTTTGTTGAAACGCTTCGCCCGTCGTCGCTCATTTGTTAAATCTACTCGTGCGCTACCTATTGTTAAGTGGATTTACTTAGCCAGAAACCTTCCCTGGATTGTGCGCAACAATACAACCAAAGTTTCATAGCATTCGGATGAATGGTATATGGACGCATACGGGACTTTGTTTAAGCGATTCGCGTGTCGTCACTCATTTGTTGAATCTACTCGTGCGCTACAACTTTCATATTTATTCACCTTTTAAACCTTCTCTGGACTTCCACAAATAATTCAAGACCAAATTTAGCCAAATCGGTCCAGCCGTTCTCGATTTTTAGCGAGACTGACGAACAGCAATTCATTTTTTATATATAGATAGATTTGGCGAATATATAACATAAGTGTTTTTTTAAATTATTCAATCAATACGGATTTACACAATTTGCTATTATGGCAAATATACTTACTTATTATAACCATGATTCACAAAGAAAAGCGATGGACAAATACTCTGAACTAAAGATAACTATTCCTCCCATTGATACCATAATGATAATGTACCCAACGGTTTCAGAGCAGCAACATAATGAATATCACGAAGCAAGTAAGAAATGAAACGAAAATTTGCTGGGGAGGGGGGAGGGGTGCGTCTCATCATCGCCTAGTGACAAGTAGGCAATGAAACGAAAATTTTCTGGGGAGGGAGGAGGGTGCATCTCATCATCGCCTAGTGACAAGTAGGCAATGAAACGAAAATTTGCTGGGGAGGGAGGAGGGTGCGTCTCATCATCGCCTAGTGACAAGTAGGCAATGAAACGAAAATTTGCTGGGGAGGGAGGAGGGGTGCGTCTCATCATCGCCTAGTGACAAGTAGGCAATGAAACGAAAGTTGCCGGTGAGGGAGGAGGGGTGCGTCTCATCATCACCTAGTGACAAGTAGGCAATGAAACGAAAATTTGCTGGGGAGGGGGGAGGGGTGCGTCTCATCATCGCCTAGTGACAAGTAGGCAATGAAACGAAAATTTGCTGGGGAGGGAGGAGATGTGCGTCTCATCATCGCCTAGTGACAAGTAGGCAATGAAACGAAAATTTGCTGGGGAGGGAGGAGGGGTGCGTCTCATCATCGCCTAGTGACAAGTAGGCAATGAAACGAAAATTTGCTGGGGAGGGAGGAGGGGTGCGTCTCATCATCGCCTAGTGACAAGTAGGCAATGAAACGAAAATTTTCTGGGGAGGGAGGAGGGGTGCTTCTCATCATCACCTAGTGACAAGTAGGCAATGAAACGAACATTTGCTGGGGAGGGGGGACGGGTGCGTCTCATCATCGCCTAGTGACAAGTAGGCAATGAAACAAAAATTTGCTGGGGAGGGAGGAAGGGTGCGTCTCATCATCGCGTAGTGACAAGTAGGCAATGAAACGAAAATTTGCTGGGGTGGGGGGAGGGGTGCGTCTCATCATCGCCTAGTGACAAGTAGGCAATGAGACGAAAGTTTTCTGGGGAGGGAGGAGAGGTGCGTCTCATCATCGCCTAGTGACAAGTAGGCAATGAAACGAAAATTTGCCGGGGAGGGAGGAGGGGTGCTTCTCATCATCGCCTAGAGACAAGTAGGCAATGAAATGAAAAATATTACCTGGCCCTTCTCCTGAAAAAAAATCCTGTTGGCGCCCATGTTCATCATAACTCGAAGCCAAACGTTCGAGAGCACCAATTCAGCTGAAGAAATCCCTCTCGCACGCCGTGCCAGAAGGCGGAGGTAGATATCACCGAGCAAAGAGGAATATTTCGAATTCAATATAATTGCCAATTGTTGAATACCTATAAACGTTCCCTTTAGCATACGAGAAGACCCATCTTATAATTCCTAGACCATTTCGCTAATCCCTTGACGTAAGCGTGGGTCATATCAAAATGCTTTCATACAAAAGTTTTAGGTAATTATTACAGGACTATTGACCATTTTAACCCTTCATAGGGCAAAACTATTATTTACTATTATGTGTTTCGACATTTTAATATATTTTATGTTCGACGACGTCGATTTGTCGGAAAACTGTATCATAATGGGTGTCATTAAAGTACTACTTTTCATTATAACACAGTTTTACCAACCAATCAGAGCTCAATATTTTTATTCATTCACCATTTAGGTAAGGACAGCATCTGACATGCACTGAAAATCCAACATGTCGGGCATGAATTACATGATTTGAAAGTTGACAATGTAGCCTATATTGGATCAACCATTGTAGTTACAATGCACAAACAAACTGGGCAATAATGCAAAAGAAATAGCACTGTACCTTAATATCCGCAACTCCAATTTCTACACATTCGTAAGATGTCGCCGACAATTTTAGTGAATGCTGTTGTTGACATAAACTCACCAAAACGTCATGGGGGAAGCAGTCATATGGCATTAGTTCCACGGAAAATGTAATCCAGCTCCCTGTTCAATAAATGGATTTCTTATGCGAAACTTTTCCACCAGGTACCGTTACTGTTCTATTTGGGACTACATTGATTTTCCTTCCGTTGACATTCTATACGCATCGAATTTGGAGAATAACTAGTTGATAATACGATACATTTTAATATTAAAGCGTTTGTAACAGCATATTTTTTGCTCGACCAAAATAACAAAATGATCATACGTAGTACCTGGGCGCTATCTGTTCGTGCAACTTCTGTTCAAAGCTTTGGGATTCGTCATTGGGTAGAGATCAAATGCTGAGCCCACACAATTCCCAAGGAGAAGAAGTCAACCGACAGAATATCGACAGATATTTATGAATACTTGTGTTAGAAGATATGATAAAGCTATAATTATCTTAGAACATAAACAGTCGTATGCAACTCGCCTATAATGGTAATTAAGACACTCGTATCGAAATTATAAAACTCGCTTCGCTCGTCTTATAAACATACTCGTGTCTTAATTATTGTCATTATAAGATCGTTGCATAATGTTTACTACTACTAATTATTATAAATAATGGTGTTTTTTTGTTTCTCTATAATTGCAATGTTTATATATTTATATTTAATTTTCAATTTATGTTCTTATAGATTTTATTTAGTCGCCTCCGTAGCATAGCGGTCAGCATAGTTAGCTGCCGTCCCGGAGGTCCTGGGTTCGATTCCCGGCTCTGCCACGAAATTTGAAAAGTGGTATGAGGACTGGAACGGGGTCTACTCAGCCTCGGGTGGCCCAAATGAGTAGAGGGGGTTCGATTCCCACCTCAGCCATCCTCGAAGTGGTTTTCCGTGGTTTCCCACTTCGTCTTCGGGCAAATGCCGGGATGGTTCCTACTCTAAGGCCACGGCTGCCTCCTTCCCACTTCCTTGCCTAACCGTCCCACTCTTCCCATCACTTCATCAGGCCCCCTGTTCGCTTTGCAGGTGAGGCCGCCAGCAGTAGTGCTGGTCACACACCCCAGTTGTATCTGGGCGGCTTCAGTGGCGTAGTCGGTAGCATGCTGAGCTTCTATGCCCAAGATAGCGGGTTCAAACCCGGCCGAAGCCGTCGGATTTTTTAAGAGCGTTAAAAATCCCTCAGTATGCCTTCCTTCGGAGGGGAAGTAAAGCCGGCGGTCCCATGTCATAGATTTATGGCATGTTAAAGAACCTTCCACTAATTGCACCTGTGTGAAGCTAAATTGGATAGGTTAAGAATGTAAACAACGCTCTTTGGTTTCTATGTTCGTTGCCAAGAGCCGACTGCGGTGGCGTCTAGGAGTTAAGTTCTGAACTTGGCCTAGTAGTCGTTGACGGTGGCGCTTGGCGGCAAAAGCAGGAACTATTTGAAAAATTCTAAGTTGCAGTACTTAAATTAAAAAAAAAACAAATAACACACACTAATACAGTCACCACAATTAACACCGGTTATCAGACAGATTCAACACACACCCAAAGTACACGGGGCTACATGACCGCGTTGTCGCAGCCCCTATACTTAAGAACCAACCAACCAACCAACCAGTTGTATCCCTGACTCAGAGTCTCAAGCTCCAGGACACTGCCCTCAGTGGTGGTAGAGGTGGGATCCCTCGCTTAGTCCGTGGGAAAAGCCAACCCAGGAGGGTAAAACGATAGCGAAAAAAAAAAGATTGTATTTTGATATTTTATTGAATTAATTAACTAAATTCGAATTGATTTTTACAATTATTTTCATAAATTTTGTAATAGTTATATTAATTTTATTAATTTTATATTTCTTTTATTATTGTAATTTTTATGATTTTTTTCTGTACTGTATTTATATTTTATTTTTACACTTAAATTGTTATTGTTTTTAGTTCTATTTTTTTAACTATCCAACACATTACGTCGAGTAGATACGTATATGATATTTGATTTTTTGTACTCGCACTTCGGCATGAAAATTCTCCGAAATTTTGCTGAATGATTTAACTATCAGCATCTTTGAAAGCATAAACTGTCCTTAAGACAGGTGGCTAATATAGAGACCACTATCCCATAAAGGGTTAAAGTGTTTTGATATTGTGCCTGTTAAGGGTGGTATGATTTTCTTTTCTCCAATAACTCAATTTTCCCCACCCCTTTGGTTAATGGTTGCTGCTATCAATCGACTTTACTGAGATAAGGTTTTGACCCTTAATCGAAGAATTGTATGAACTTTGAATGGATTCGATTTTTCACATACCGTACTGTATTAATAGTTCATTATGCAACGAGCCTATAATGGCAATAATTAAGACACGAGTATGTTTATAAACGAGCATATGCGAGTTTTATAATTTCCATACGAGTGTCTTAATTACAATTATAGGCGAGTTGCATACGACTGTTTATGTTCGACGATAATTATTATAACTATTTTATGTTTGAACATAAATATTCATAAATATCTGTAGAGATTTCGCCAGTTTTATGTACTGAAGAGAGCGCATGGGACGCACAGAATGCCTTGCATTTGACCATGGCCTCCTCGGTTACCCTACTATGACACTAGGCCAGGCAGTGAAATTTAAATTAGAAGGCCGTGGAACTCAGTGCATCTAATTATCTAATTGGTCAAACAACTGTTTCTTGTGCTCTGATTGGTGGGAGAAACGGTTTCATAATAATAATAATAATAATAATATCGTATGGCCTCGGGTGCCGGGTGCAAGTTTTGTAATTTTACACCCAGAGGGTAGCTTGCATGTCGAATTTCGCTGTTCCTTGAATCACTATGAAAGTCAAGGAGGTTAGATATCTAAGCTCCTTGAACACTATAGCGCTTCCTATAGAGAAATGAGGAACTTGGTGTTGACTGAAACTCCCGAGATTAATTTTTCCATTATGAACATGGCCTACTGAATTCAAATCGGTTCTTTAACAGGCCAACATCGTATGACATGCGTGTCGTATTTTTGCCGCCTTTCAAAAATCACTTACCACGGCCAGAGCGAACCTGAAATCTTGGGGGTTAGTAGACCGACACGTTAACCAGCCACCCACCGTGGCAAGCACTGCTTCATAATGAAAAACAAGATGTTCAGTAAAGAACATACAGCCTACTTTCTCCTAAATGCATGGGTATTGTTATAACTCTCTGTCCTTTTCAAGGAGTATAATTGAATGTTGGTTGTAGTAGCTTGTTGAAATACAATGTGTTATACGGATATTAAACATGAATATGAGGTGCCCTTTGCTAGTGCTACCTCTGTAAAAAAAATCATTCAATTCGGTTTCAGTGTTTGAATTGATATGGGGAATGGATTTGCACACATACATGGCCGCTATTTGCAAACTATTGGGCTGACGACCTTGGAGTCAGTCATAAGATGCTTTCCACAAAAAGGCATGTTGTTGAAAAATCCGGTAGAGATCAAATTATTAGGATGGTCGTAATTTGATTTAAGCTTTTAACATTTGGGTGGCCGTCATTCCGTTTCCGTCAAGATGGTGGCGATATAAAACATGACACTGAGGTGCCCTTTGCTAATGCTACCTTTGTACCAAATTTCGTTCAATTTGGTTTCACGGTGTTTGAATTGATAGGGGGAATCGATTTGCACACATACTTGGCCACCATCTGCAAACTATTGGGCTGATGATCTTGCAGTTTGGTCAGAATATGCTTCCCACAGAAAGATATGTTGTTGCAAAATTTGGTAGAGACTAGATTATTAGGTTGGTCGTAATTACATTTAAACTTTTACCATTTGAGTGGCCGCGATTACGTTTCCGTCAAGATGGCGGTGATATAAAACATGACACTGAGGTGCCCTTTGCTAGTGCTACCTCTGTACCAAATTTCGTTCCATTCGGTTTCATCGTGTTCGAATTAATAGGGGGAATCGATTTTCACACAAAGATGGCCGCCATCCGCAAACTATTAGGCTGATGACCTATTAGTTTGGTCAAAGGATGCTCCCCCCATAAAGGTATGTTGTTGCAAAATTTGGTAGAGATCGGATGATTAGGTTAGTTGTAATTTGATTTAAGCTTTGAACATTTGTGTGGCCGCCATTACGTTTCCGTCAAGATGGCGGCGATATAAAACATGACACTGAGGTGTCCTTTGCTAGTGCTACCTTTGTACCAAATTTCGTTCAATTCGCGTTCACCGTGTTCGAATTGAATGGGGGGGGGGACGACATTCAGCGTTCACACACTCACACACACAGAGACTATCTCTCTCTCACACACACACACAGACAGACACACTGTTTTTCGCCCTGTGTTGATCTCATAAGTCTACTTTCATTTTTTCAAAAATCGAAAGTAGGCTAATAGTGTTATAATGAGCCTCATTATAGTACAGTTTTCTGACTTATAATAGTCAGGGTCGAACATAAAAAAAAGTTAAAGTGATATTTCACTTTTTCGATAAAGGCCCCTCATTTCCACGCCCTTAGCCAGCAATATGCAAAACGTTTTTCAATTGTCTATATAAAATACTCGTATATAATATGATGATGATGATGATGATGATGATGATGAATGCTATCTTATTCACAGATATGTAAAGCAGGAATTCCCCCACCAGTCCGAAGCCTGTACCGTATACAGTGTGCCTCAACAATGCATTCCCAGGAGGGAGCATCAGGTACGTTGTAACACGCAACCAACCTACTGGGTACTTAAGGCCAATCCACAATTCGCTGTCGGTAGTCAGTAGTTGGTAGTTGGCAGTCGGTAGCTGCAATCAGAAGTTGGTAGTTGACAACATAGCCATTCACAACGCGCAGTCTTAAAGACTGCTATGAGTAAAATACAGTGAAATTCTTTTATTCCTTGTGCACAGGGATGTTGTCGATAACCTGCAATATGGATGATTTGGAGAGGTACGGATTATTTTGTTATTATTACTGTAAATAACTGGTGGTCTACTGTGTATTTAGGATTAAAAAGGTGCGGGTTGACTTATACGTTCTTTGCACACGACACAGAACAACAACAACAACAACAACGTGACGTCGGTTTTTGACCTGCTCTGATTGGCTGTTACATTGCTGCAGTCGGGTAGCTGGCAGTCGAAGATGAAATTCTCGTCTGCCGACTACCAGTTGCCAACTGAAGACTGCTGACTGCAACTGCATGTATACACGTGGACGACCGCGACTGCCTACTACCAACTACCGACTGCCGACTGCTCATTGAGGATGGGTCTTAAGTGTTACCTAATATTTCCTTCAGAGTACAGTTACCATATTAGTGAATGAAAGAAAATGTTTCACAGAGATTTCACCTCTGGTCTCCATTTATGTTATTGTTCTTCTTGATTTTTAGGGGCTTTTTGACATCGTGGTCATGCATCCCCGTGTACTTTAGGTGTGTGTAGAATCTGTCTGATAACCTGTGCTAATTGTGATGGCTGTATTAGTGTGTGTTATCTGCTTTTAATTCAAGTAAGGACTACAGACATTCAATTTTCAAGTAGTTCCTACTTTTGCTACCAAACGCCACCGTTAACGACAACTAGTTCTGAACATGGTTACTAGATGCCACCGCAGTCGGCTCCTGGTGACGAACGTGGGAACCTAAGAGCGCTAGTCAAATCTAACCTATAATTAAGCTTCACACAAGTGTAATTTGTGGAAGGTTCTGAGCCAGCTTGGTGTCCTAGGTGAAACCCCCACACAAGACACGGCACAATCCTAGAAAAATTGCTGAGTTTAATTCACTGGCCGTGAAAGCCAATATACCATCTTCATCTTTTATTTGCTTGCCACGGTGGGTGAGTGGTTAACGTGTCGGTCTACTAACCCCTAGCTTGAAGATTCGCTCCTGGCCGTGGTAAGTGATTTTTGAAAGGCGGCAACAATTACGTCACGTCACGTCACGTCACCTTTTACGACGTGCAGCATAATAATACGAAGGGCGTACTATATTGTTTTACACATTTTTTTCTACCCAAATGAAGTACATTACACATCAGTTGTTACGTCCACCTTCTCAACATAATCTCCTGGTAACTTTATGCACTTTTGCCATCGATGTGTCAGTCTCTCCAGACCTTCCTGAAACCATTCTTTCGGAGTGCTGCGTACCCATGACTCGACAGCTGTGTCCAGAGGTTACTTCATATTCCCGAACAAGTGATGATTACTTGGTGCCAAGTTGGGAGAGTATGGTGGATGTGGCAGCATCGTGAATCCCATTTGATCAATGGCAGCGGTGGTCTCTCGGCTTGTGTGGGGGCGGGCATTGTCATGTTGCAGAAGCACATCTTTAGCACATTTTCCTGGCCACTTAGTTTGAATGGCACGACGTAAGCGCTTAAGGGTTGCCACATATGCCGCACTGCTAATCGTGGCCCCCAATTCCAGCCAGTCAATGAGGATGATGCCCTTTGTGTCCCAGAACACTGTCGCCATTCGCTTGCTAACTGATCGCACTGTTCGACCTTTCTTTGGCGGTGGACTGCCCCTAGGCTTCCATTACAAAGTCGCCGTTTTACGGATTTTGCAGAACTGGACACAGCTGTCGAGTCATGGGTACGCAGCACTCCGAAACAATGGTTTCAGGAATGTCTGGAGAGACTGACACATCGATGGCAAAAGTGCATAAAGTTACAAGGAGATTATGTTGAGAAGGTGGACGTAACAACTCATGTGTAATGTTCTTCATTTGGGTAGAAAAAAATGTGTAAAACAATATTGTACGCCCTTTGTAATTTGCATTTGGAGGGTTTATACTATCCGTGGCTGTCACTGTAGGTTTGTTAGTGTTTTGTAGAGCTCTTTGTTTTGCTAATTTGGATCTGATGATGCTCGCCTGACGAGCGGAACATGTCATCCCTTAGTTTCCTTAACAATACACTGTATGAAATCTTAATCAAATGTAATTTGTTTCAGGTTATTTTACACATATTCCAGCAATTGGAATCATTTTGTGTTGACCAACTGAAAAGCATTCTGTCCATAGATTATTTAGGCAACTTAGAAAAATGGTTTCTAATACTTCAATAAAAATATCTTTCTCGAACAAATCCCAAACCTGAATATTGCAGTAATTATTATAATTTTTATAATGATAATAATAATAATAATAATATCGTATGGCCTCAGGTGCCGCGTGCAAGCTTTGTAATTTGACACCCAGAGGGTAGCTTGCATGTCGAATTTCGTTGTTCCTTGAATCACTATGAAAGTAAAGGAGGTTAGGTATCTAAGCTCCTTGAACACTATAGCGCTTTCTAGTAGAGAAATGAGGAACTTTGTGTTGACGGAAACTCCCGAGATTAATTTTGCCATTATGAACTCGGCCTACTGAATTCAAATGGGTTCTTTGACATGCCAATATCGTATGACATGCGTGTCGTATTTTTGCCGCCTTTCAAAAATCACTTACCACGGCCAGGAGCGAACCTGCAATCCGACACGCTATCCACTCACCCACCGTGGCAAGCCATTATTTTTATTTATCGTATGGCTTTTAGTGCCGGGAGTGTCCGAGGACATGTTAGGCTCGCCAGAGGCTGTAGCTACTTCCAGCGGACACCCTAAAGGGTGAGCTACAAGTCCCGTTCAATTTCAAGTAGTTCCAACTTTCGCTACCAGATATCAATGGTACCTAGTGGTGAACGTTGGAACTTTGATAGAGCGTTCCAACGAAATCTAACCTAGAAATTTAGCTTCACACTAGTTTAGTCTGCGGCTGGATCTTTTACATGCCACAAATCTATGACATGGGACCGCCGGCCTTACTTTCCCTCCGAAGGAAGGCATACTGAAGGATTTTTACGCTCTTAAAAAATCCGACGACTTCGGTCGGGTTTGAACCCGCTATCTTGGGCACAGCAGTTCAGCATGTTACCGATTACGTCACCGAAGCCGCTATTGCAGTAATGTGGATATTGGTATATTGGCTTTCACGGACAGTGAATTAAAACTCGGCAATTCTTCTAGGTTTGTGCCGTGTCTTGTTTGGGGTTTCACCTAGGACACCAAGCTGGCTCATCAGCGGGCTCTTGGTATCCCCGCCCGGACCCCCACAGGAGTAGCGAACTGCGCCCTACCTCCCTTTTTATGAAGCACACCTGCGCCTCTTCACTGGCTGTGAAAGCCAATATACCATCTTTTTGAAAGCCTTCATAGGGAGGTTATGACTGCTTGAGCTTTTAGTTCTCGCAGTAAAAAGGCGCAGGTGCACTTCATAAAAAGGGTGGTAGCGCGCAGTTTACTACTCCTGTGGGGGTCCGGGCGGGGACACCAAGAGCCCGCTGATGGCCAGCTTGGCGTCCTAGGCGAAACCCCACACAAGACACGGCACAAACCTAGAAATATTGCTGAGCTTTAATGTGGATATTGAAAGGAAGCGGAAGGAAGCTTGTAATTTAACGTGACCGTTAATCTAGAGATCATGAGCCACGGGACCTCCTTTTTACGTGGAATCCGAACCACAGGACGTGGCATTTCACTTCGAAAATCTCACATGCATTGACCGGGAATCGAACCCGGACCGCCTTGGTGAGAGGCATACAGCTAGACCGCTAAGCCACCACGCCCCTGTGGATATTGATTTGTTACATAATTCTTTGCTTGCTATTTCAGGCAAGTCAAGCTGAGCGTATTGTGTTTGATCAACTTAAACGGCTGGATATTGCTGGACTATGGCTTGTGTTCTTCCAAGGCAGCTGCTATGGAGGAAGATCCTCTCGGCGGAAAAGCGATTCGGGCAAACTCATGATTCGGGAGCATGACTATGTACTCTTCACCTTTTACAATGGTAAGTTCAACGATCAAGTAATCTCAAGTAATGTTTCACATAGCATAGCCATAAGGGGGAACTAAGAGTTGTTGTTGTTAATTCATTTGAGGGGCTTGGGATCAGACCTGTGTAGTTGGGTCTGATGTCTGATAACCCGTGTTTCTGTGATGCTGTAAGTTAGTAGTGCATGTAACTGTAATACGGCCAGGAATGAGGTAGGTGTCCCGGGACTTGAATTAAGGTACTATCCCGGCATTTACCTGGAGGGAATGTGGAAAAACCCGGGAAGAAACCACACTCGCCGGGACATCGAACAAGCGATCTCTGGACATTCTACACTGCCCTCATTGCCGTGGTGCATGATTTTATAATTTAATATCAACAAAATTGTTAATTATCAAGCATTTGCACACTGATAAGTGCAGATATAACATACCAAATGCTAATGAATTTAACACAAAATAATTATTGATAGGATGTTTAAAACTTCAGGATCGTATATTTACTTTCATTGATTTTATTTATTTATCGTATTGCTTTTAGTGCCGGGAGTGCCGAGGACATGTTCGGCTCGCCTGAGACTCTAGCTGCTTCCAGCGGACACCCATGGGGTGAGCTACAAGTTCCGTTCAATTTCAAGTAGTTCCAACTTTCGCTGCCAGATATCAATGATACCTAGTGGTGAACGTTGGAACTTTGATAGAGCGTTCCGACGAAATCTAACCTAACAATTTAGCTTCACACAAGTTTAGTCTGTGTGCCATAAATCTATGACATGGGACCGCTGGCTTAACTCCCCTCCGTAGGAAGGCATACTGAAGGATTTTTAACGCTCTTAAAAATCCGACGACTTTGGCCTGGTTTGAACCCGCTATCTTGAGCACAGCAGTTCAGCATACTACCGACTATGCCAACGTCTCATGTCTGAGCCCTCAACCCGTGTGGCGTTATAGTGGTAATAATAATAATAATAATAATAATAATAATATCGTATGGCCTCGGGTGCCGGGTGCAAGCTTTGTTATTTGACACCCAGAGGGTAGCCTGCATGTCGAATTTCGTTGCTCCTTGAATCACTATGAAAGTCAAGGAGGTTAGATATCTAAGCTCCTTGAACACTATAGTGCTTTCTAGTAGAGAAATGAGGAACTTTGTGTTGGCGGAAACGCCCGAGATTAATTCTGCCATTATGAACTCGGCCTACTGAATTCAAATGGGTTCTTTGACATGCCAACATCGTATGATATGCGTGTCGTATTTTTGCTGCCTTTCAAAAACCACTTACCACGGCCAGGAGCGAACCTGCAATATTGGGGTTAGTAGACCGACACGCTATCCACTCACCCACCGTGGCAAGCTGTTATAGTGGTTATTAACTAGGAAGGAATTAGGTCTGTAGACTAATAACACACATTTGCTTCACAGTACGCCCTTTATTTCAAGGAACACCAAGGTACAAGACATTACACTTACACATCACGACCACCACGGCCATCATGGAACATACATAGAGTGTCGTCAGGGAATACTACAGTTCCCCACATTCTCCCCACCTCCAGGGGGATAACCAGCTGTAAGGGGCGTGTGATTTGGTGTCCGTTGGGTCTTCGAAGGATCACTGTCCTGATTTTACCATCTCGACCCGGTCGTAGTTCTTCGATGACTGCCCTGTCCCACATGATACGTTTATGTTCATCATCTTGTAGGAGTACCAAGTCTCCTACCGTAGTTCAACACCTTTTCCAGTAACTTGCCGGACGTGGTGATAATTCCGTAGCTGCAACAGGTACTCCTTTGTCCATCTCGCCAACAGATCCCGTGTAGCTTGTTGTTGAAGCCGAAATTCCCTTTTTAGGCTCGTAGATGGGGGTGGTTCTGGGCCTGTAGGGATGGTAGTCACGCGTTGTTTTAGGGGCAGGAAATGGACAGGTGTCAATATATCTGAACCCTCATCCTTCAACAAGGGGCATGAATTTATTGCGGCTTCTACACTGGTAAGGATGGTGTTCAAAGTTTCATGGTCCACTAGTCTGCGTCCTAGGGTCTTCTTTAAGCAGCGCTTTACCATGCCCACCATTTTCTCCCACTATCCTCCCCACCAAGCCGCCCGTGGCACGATGACCTTCCAGTGGATGCAGTTTGTGGCGAAGTAGTGGGCAGTTTTGACTTCCTTGAAAATGGTGCATAGTTCTCTCAGTTCTTTGTTGGCTGCGTGGAAGGAAGTTGCGTTGTCAGAGTACACCGTGTGAGGAATACCTCTAAGACTGCCAGAAGAAATTTGTCTACGGTCATGTTGGAAGTGAGCTCAAGATGAACTGCTCTAGCTGCAGCACAGGTTAACAACAGAACGTAAACCTTGGAGACGGTATTGTTGTGTTTCGCATATAGTGGCCCAGCGAAATCTAATCCTGTGACTGAGAATGGGAGTGAGCCTCGAACTCTGTCCGCTGGTAGTGGAGCTTCAGGTGCTTGTCCGTAGGGGTTGCTTGCAAGTTTGCAAGGTAAGCATGTGAGAACTTTCCCTATTGTTTGTCGTGCGCGAATAATCCAAAACTGTGCTCGTAGTTCTGAAAGAACAATCCTTAATCCTAAATGGTGCAGCTTGACATGAGTGTGTCTAATCAGTTGATGAGTGATGTGGTGACTGCCATCGAGGAGGAGAGGATGTTGTTCATTAAAGGATGCGTCCATAAACTGAAGCCGACCTCCTAAATGGATGATATTGTTTTGTTTGAAGGGCTGAAAGTTTGTAATTTTGGATTCATTTGGAAGTGGTATGTTTTTCATTAGAGCCTCGTATTCCGCTGGAAAACTCTCCCTTTGGGCAACGGAGATTAACATAGTGCGTCTATTATCCATATCGGAAGCTGTTAGTTCGCCGTGTTGATGATTTTATCTGCGAAGATTATTGCAAAACCGAAGTATCCAGCCCATCGTACGGAGGAGTTTAGTGTAAGATCTGAAGTTAGAAAAAGCGATAAAGGGTTCGTCTTTGGTGACTACGAGCGCTTGATGTGTCGCTTTTCTCGCTTCTGGGAGTGAAGAATGGTCATGAGGCCATAATTCTGATGAGTCCTTGAGCGAAGTGCGGCCGTGCCACCATGTGTCTGTCGATGCCAGTTCCGAGGCTTGAAGACCTCGGGACAGGTTGTCTGCTGGGCTGTCAGTTCCTGAACAGTGCTTCCACTGGGAGGGTGAAGTTGATGCAACGATTTCGGTAACGAGGTTACAAACGAAGGTCTTCCAGCGATGAGGTTCACTGCGTATCCAGCCAAGGGTGATGGTGGAATCCTTCCATAATGTTGCCTTTGTAATGTCGCTACTCGTGGTCTGGCAGACGTACTGCAAAAGTCTGCAGAAGTCTTGCTCCTTCTGCAGTTGCATGCAATTCTAGACGAGGAAGAGTGACCCTTGTTTATTGGTGCTAGTCTGGCTTTGCTGCAAACCAGTTCTACTGTTGTTTTTACTTCCGACTGTGTGCGTAAATATATGACTGCACCATACGCCCGTTCAGAAGCGTCGGAGAAGGCATGAAGTGTGGAGCCTCCAAGTTGGGGGTTCAAAGCTCCCACCCAGCGTGAAATGCGTATGTTTGACAGGTATGTTAGATTTGAGCACCATAATGACCACTTTTCAGCTATATCAGGGGGGAGTGTCTCATTCCAAGCGATCCCTCGGCTCCAGGTCTCCTGAAAAAGTATCTTGCCGAGTATTGTTATTGGTGAGTAGAGACCGAGTGGATCGTAAAATCTGGAGGTTATTTGAAGCAGGTTTCGCTTAGTAGAATGTTGCTCCGAAAGAATTTTCAAGATATCATTTGACGAAGTAGAAAGTAAATCACACTTAGTGTTCCAACCAATTCCCAGGGCCTGTGCATTTTTATGAAAATCATTCACGACCACACTGTGCCAACGTTACGATAGACTTTTCAAAGAATTCAAGTGTGAAGTTGTGAACCATCTGCCGTTTAGTCCAAACCAGCACTGAATGATTTTCACCTTTTTTTAGAATTGAAGGTAAGGTTGGGCGGCAACGCCTCGTCAAAAAGGAAACACCTCAGGAGACTCTCCAGACGTACCCACCTCAGTGGCGGCAGAAATTTTTGCCGAGGACATTGGGTGGTGTAACGATATGACAAATGTTTCAATCGTTTTGGCGATTATGTTGGGACATAAGAATAAAACAAGCAAACATTTAGTGCTAAAATCATTTTGGTATGTCAACCTGTTATTTTATACAGTCCATCGGAACTTGAAAAAAACAGCCCTCGTACATACATTTTCATTTGAGACTGTTTTATCTTTCAGCGTCCAGTGTAGTCTGCAATCCTCTGTTTGCGAACAAGTTACCTCTATGATCCCCTATTAGCAGCTAGCACTGTGGCCTCCTCTGCTTCTCTTACCCTCTACAGCTGAACCCATTAACCTCCTCCCCTCTCTTCACATGACCCCACCATCCGAGTCTGCTCATACGAACAGCTTCATCTAGCGTGTTCATTTTAAACTTAGCCTTTCTCTCTTCATTGCGAGTACCTTCCTGTTATTGCTCCCATCTATTTGTCCCAGCAATCATTCATGTTTCTCTCATTTTCTTCACCTTCATCTGGCACTACAGCCCGGTGTGAGCTATGGCATCCCCAACCACAGATCTCCATCGATCTCGATCTTGGACAGCTGTTCTCCAGGATCGTACGTTCATTGTTTGTTAAGTCCACCTCCACTTTGTCTTTCCATTGATTCCTTGGTCTATCAAGGCGTTGTCTTCTTTCCATTCTGGGTTTATATATAATCTTTGGTGTTCTTTTGTCTTCCATCCTTTCAATGTGGCCCAGCCATCGTAGTCTTTGTGATTTTATATCGAACATTATCTTCGCTTTTGAGGATTTCATCTATTTCTCTATTAGGTTGTATCCTCCATTCTCCTTTATCCAATACAGTATCATAAATTCTCCGTATTATTTTTCTCACAAACACCCTAAGTTTATTGCAATCCTGAACCGACCTATTCCATGTATCTGACCCATAAATTAACACTGGTCTGATCAAGGTCTGGTAAAATTTGAATTTTGTTTTATGCGGCAACAATTTTGACTTAATGAGTTGAGATTGGCAAAATAGGCTGTGTTTCCATTAATAATCCTCCTATTTATTTCTTCACTCACTTTGTTTTTATTATTAACTAGAACGCTACTCTCATATTAGATGTACTGAATCTACCCAACTCTCATTTCCAGACAGCAAGGTCGATCTAAATACTGAGTGATGTAGGAGAACTTTTGTCGCTACACTAACTTCATTCTTGCGAACTCACTGCATTGGCTTTTCTGCACCTCAACTCTATTTCCTTCCCCTTACTGTGACCATCCTGAGAGTACTTAAAATGGTCCACCTGCTCCAATTTGGTTCCTCCCATCTGGCATTCAATTTTCTTGCATTTCTTCCTTACCCACGTACAGGGTCATTATCTATGTGCACCCCGATAAACACGGCAAGCTAAGCCGGCTGTGACTGGCGCAGATCGCGGGCGCGTACACGGTTCAGCCTGTAGTTGGCGGCAGTGTTGCCAAATCTTGAAATGGGAAAGAACTAAACCCTATGCTTTAAAACGCCAGAAAAGCACCAGCTGGACTCTATGATTCAAAACACTAGGAAAACACCAAAACTTATAAATATATAAACGGCTTTTTACTTACATTTCTTTCATTAACAAGAAGTTCCGTGACGAACTAAAGAGCCTACTTTTCTTATGATTTAAGATGCATGCCAATGATTAAATGGATCTATCTAGAATAATGACGAAATTAAGTTGGTAATATCGAAATTTCTAATTAGTTCGAAATACTATATACCTGGCATAATGTAGCCTAATAGAGAACTAGAGTTGGCAGCCCTGGTGACTGAATATATTCTTAGTTCCATCTCTTAAGGTACAGAATACAAAATTTGGTTGAAGTCCAATGGATAGCATGGACGTTACATGCAGTTAAACATTGGATCTAACAGCGCGCGTAAAATCATGTTGGCAACGATGACACACATATAGGATGTGTAGTTTCAAAAGCTTACAAATCTCTGCACTTTGTAATGAGAGTATTAAAAGGAAGTAGTACCTCTGCTAAAGAATTAGGCTATTTGTCACTTGTAAGACCTACTCTGGAATATGCCTCGGCGGTTTGGGATCCATATCAAGTAGGGCTCATCAATGAGTTGGAAATGGTACAAAGAAAGGCCGCTAGATTTGTGCTCAGTGACTTTAATCCCAGGAGCAGTGTGAGCCGTATGTTAAAGAAACTTGGGTGGGAATCACTGGAGGCTAGGAGGATGAAATCTAGACTCTGCGCTATGTACAACACGTATACAAATCAACCAGCATGGGGTGAGCTTAGCAAACGATTGGGAAAGCCCACTTACATGGGTAGGAGCGATCATCCTTTCAAAGTTAAGGGCCGACCACAGCGAACAAATTATGGTAAATATTCTTTTGTAAACCGTGCCATTGATAACTGGAACTCTCTACCTGCCGCAGTCTTAGAGCCTTTTCCCAAACATATAGGTGTGTTTAAGAAAAGACTGACTATTTGTGTAAATACTCCAGTTTAATTGTTGTATAATTGTTATTGAATTGTTATGTATAATTATTTATTTGTTATGTATATCCAATTTGCCAACGGGGGACACACCCCCATTGCAAATAAATGAATGAATGAATGAATGAACATGTATTGGTCAGAAATAATCTGAAATAATATGATCTATTGTTGTGTCAATTTTGAATGAAATCCATTAGTTAGTATAGAAATTACATGCATTTTAAAATTGGACCTATCAGCAGGCTTAGAATCATGTTGGCAGCACTAGCGTAGGCCTATATTAGTTACTCCAAATTAATCTAGAATGCCAGGTACTATACGTGTGCAAAGTTTAGAGCTATTGGCTTGCATACTTTTTGATATATTGATATTAGGGTAACAGAAATGGAGACAGTATTTATTAACAGTTGGCAGCCCTGGTTACTCTTAAGAATCGGCATAGTCATATCTGTTATGGTACACATAGCACACACGAATTTTGGTTGAAATCCAAATGATAGTATAGAAGTTACATGTATTTAAAGTTGGATCTCTCAGCAGGCTTACAATCATATTGGTAGCACTGACGTATATAAGTTACTCCAAATTAATATAGAATGTCAGTTACTATACGTGTGCATAGTTTAAAGCTGTCGGTTTGCATACTTTCTGATATATTGGTATTTGGATAAAAGAAATCGAGAGCATTTATTAACAGTTGGCAGCCCTGGCGGCTCTTAAGAATACGCTCAGTCATATCTGTTTATGTACACATAGCACATACGAAATTTGGTTGAAATCCAATTGATAGTGTAGAAGTTATATGCATTTAAAATTTGGACCTATCAGCAGGCTTATAATAATTTTGGCAACACTGCCATGTATGGCCTCCTGGAAATTAAACTGCAATTTTATTATCTATACGTGTGCCAATTGTGAAATAGCTCACAATCATACCATCCAATATATCCAACATGGAGCTCAAATTTCAAATGCGATTTTTCAGCTGTTGGTAGCACTGACATAATTTTCAAATATGGCCGTGAGATATTCAGGTGTAGATCTTTACTCCTACCAAATTTTGTTTCGTTTACTGCGGCCGTTTAGGAGTTGATAGGGGACACACACACACACAGCCAGACAGACAGACAGACAGACACACATTTGCCCGATCTCATGTCTACTTTTTCCTCATTTTTAGCCTATTTTCAATTTTGAAAAAAAAAATAGGCTTATGAGATCACCTTTTGTCCGTGTGTGTGTGCGTGTGTGTGTGTGTGTGTGATTCGTGTGTGTGTGTCCCCCTAATAAAATCTAAACGGCAGGAGCGATTTCAATGAAACTCGGAAAGTTCATAGCACTATTCCCGGCGACCTCGACCGTGCCCTTCAAATTTTGTTACGACTCACCAATCCAACATGGCGGCTGTGCGAAATATTTCACCAGCATTCAATATCTCCGAAACTAATACCGATATTACCCTGACATTTTCTATGGTGATAGAGGGAACTACTATAAGTTCACTTATGTGACTTTTGAAAACCTGGTAACTACAAAACCAACATGGCGGCCAAGCGAATTTGCGACTTTTAAATAGACGTTTCTCGCGATTTGACCAACCAAACGCAATGAAACTTGGTACAGTATATGTTTATATACATTGTAATTCACCGACATCTAACTTCGTTCATTTGTTTACATAATCACAAGATGGCGGATGTGCGAAATATTTCACCGGCATTCTATATCTCTGAAACTATTAGCGGTATCTCCCTAAAATTTTGTACGGAGATAAAGGGCACTACTGGAAGTCCATCCATAAGATTTTCAAAAACCGGTTAACTACAAAACGAACATGGCGGCCAAGCGAATTTGAAAATTCTAAATAGACCTTTCTCGCGATTTAATGTTCCAAGCGCACTGAAACCTGGTACAGGAAATATTTATACACATTGTAATCCACTGGTATCTAATTCAGTTCAATTGTTTACATAACCTCAAGATGGCGGCAGTGCGAATTTTAAAATTAAGTTTTTATTTCTTGTGATGTAGTCATGCGATCGAAGTGAAAGTTTGAATAATGAACCTACGCAATATTTTTCCTTCAATGGTACATGACTCTATGGCCTATACATTTAACAATCCAACATGGCGACCATCCGAAATACTTAGACGATACTGAATATCTACGAATCTATTTTAGCAATCAAACTGCATTTTTTAATGTCCATAGGGGCTATGAACTGAAGTTCACCTATAGGACTTTAAATAACCTGGTGATCACAAATCCAACATGGCGGTGACGCGAATTATAATTATTCACATGGACGTTTCTCGCAATTTAACCATCCGCGTGCAGTGAAACTTGGTACAGTAAATCTTTATCCGATTGTTAATCCACTGGCATCTAATTTATTTCAATTGTTTCCATAACCTCAAGATGGTAGCTGTGAAACATTTTTAAATCTCCTTGTTTTTTCTTGTGTCTTAATTATGCGATTCAAAATTGAATACTACACGTTCACAATAATCTGCATGTAACAGTAAACTCTAGGACCTACATATATAAAATCCAACATGGCGACCATCCGAAATATTTGGTCGGTTCTCAATATATACGAATCTATTACAGCAATCAAACTGAAATTGTGTATGTTGATAGTGGCAATTAACATAAGTAGGATATATGAAAATAGGCTGTATAGTTCTTCACGGAACTACTTGTTGCAAAATGTGAAAAGTTGGCTAAAAATCGTCTTCTTCACTTGCGGAGCCTGCTACCGCTATTATATTAGGTAGATTTCATTAGAAAGCTAACTATTGCAATGGGTCCCATGTTTCGACTTCCGGAAAATTTCGACATATCTTCGCGTTTCACATCCCCTAGACCCCAAAACCACCGTCAGTTAAAACGTTTATATATAATTTATGTATGTATGTATGTATATATGTATATATGTATATCAGTTTCTTGTGGACACGATAACTGCCGTAATTTTGCCCCAATCACTTTGAATTTTTTACATAATAAGTATCCCATTAAATTCTCGGTCGAGTTCGTTAATGGGCAAAATCGGTCAAAGGGGGTGAAAATGGGGGTCTTTTTTTCGAAAAAGTGAAATATCGCTATAACTCTCTTAATACATGAAATATCGAATCCATTCAAAGTTCATAATATGTATCGGATAAGTGCCAAAACTTTATGTCAAATAAGTGTTTTGATAGCACCAACCATTGACCAAAGGGGTGGAAAAAAGTGGGTTTTTCGGGAAACATTAATCATATCTCTCTTAATAGGCACAATATCAAAACCGTACAAAATGGAAAATATTCCCCTAATAATTAACTAAAACTTTTGTCTGAAAGAAATTTTGATATGACCCACCATTACGCCAAGGGATGAGAAAAACGATTTCGGCATTAAAGAAAATGCCAAGTGCCATCAGAGGTTACCATGACAACGCTTCTGTCTGGGTGCGTGGCTCAGGGGTAACGTTCTCGCTTGCTGAGCCCAAGGTTGCAGGTTCGAAACCTGGCGCAGTCAGCCGGCATTTGAGGGTGCGCAAATGCGAGGGAGCCGTGTCAGTACATTTACTGGCACGTTAAAGATCCCCTTCGGGGCAAAATTCCGGCACCCCGGCGTCTCTAAAAGCCAGTGTAGTTAAAAGGGACGTAAAACCAATATCATTATGACAACGCTTCTAAATTGATGAGGGATGAGCTATCAGAGGTTGCCAAGACAACGCAATTGACGAGATCACATTCATTTTTAGCCTACTTTTCACACTTTGCAAAAATGAGGAAAAAGTAGACATGAGATCGATCCGGGAAAATGTGTCTTTCTGTCTGTCTGTCTGTCCTTCTGTCTGTCTGGCTGGCTGTGTGTGTGTGTCGTCGTCGTCGTCCCCCCCCCCCCCCATCAACTCCTAAACGGCTGCAGCAATCGAAACCAAATTTAGTATGGGTAAAGATGTATACCGGAATATCTGAAGCCCATATTTGAAAAAGATGTCAGTGCTACCAACTGCTAAAAAAACGCATTAGAAATTTGAGCTCCATGTTGGATATCATGGAAGACATACATGGGAGCAATTCCAAAATTGGCACACATGTAGACAATACTATTTCAGTTTGATTTCCAGGAGGCCATACATGACAGTGTTGCCAAAATAATGTTAAGCCTTCTGATAGGTCCAATTTTTAAATGTACATAACTTCTACACTATCAATTGGATTTCAACCAAATTATGTATGTAATATATGCACATAAGCAGGTATGACTGAGCGTATTCTTAAGAGTCACCAGGGCTGCCAACTGTTAATAATTGCTCTCTCTACTTTTTATCCAAATACCAATATATCAGAAAGTATGCAAGCCGACAGCTTTAAACTATGCACGCGTATAGTACCTGACATTTTACATTAATTTGGAGTATCTTATATACGTCAGTTCTACCAACATGATTCTAAGCCTGCTGATAGGACCAATTTTTAAATACATGTAACTTCTATACTGTCAGTTGGATTTCAACCAAATTTCGTATGTGCTATGTATAATATAACAGATATGACTGTAAGTATTCTTATGAGCAATTAGGGCTGCCAACTGTTAATAATAATGGTGTCTATATTTTTTACCCTAATATCAATATATCAGAATGTATGCAAGCCAACAGGTCTATACTTTGCATACGTATAGCACCTGACATTCTAGATTAATTTGGAGTAATTAATATAAGTCAGTGATGCCAACATGATTCTATGCCTGATGATAGCTCCAATTTTAAAATACATATAACTTCTATACTAAAAAATGGATTTCATCCAAAATTGGCACAAAAAGATATCATAATATTTCCGATTATTTCTGACCAGCATACGCATGACATTGTTGCCAACGTGCTTTTACGTGTGCTGATAGATCCAATGTATAACTCCATGTAACGTCCTTTGGACTTCAACCACATTTTGTATTCTGTACCTTAAGAGATGGAATTAAGAATATATTCAGTCACCAGGGCTGCCAACTGTATTGCTGTATTAAGCTACATTATGCCTAGTATACAGTATTTCGAACTAATTAAGACATTCCGATATTACCAACTTAATTTCGTCATTATTCTAGATAGGTTCATATACTGTAGGTTAATCATTGGCATGAATCTTAATTATAAGAAAAGTAGGCTCTTTTGTTCGGCACGGAACTTCTTGTTCCATCTGACTATGTGGGAAGCGGCTAACTGGTAGCATGCTGAACTTCTATGCCCAAGGTCGCTGGTTCAAAACCGGCCAAAGTCGTCGGATTTTCTAAGAGCGCTAAAAATCCCTCAGCATGCTTTCCTTCGGAGGGGAAGTTCCAACGTTCATTGCAAGTTGCTGGTTGCGGTGGAATCTAGCAGCCAAGTTCACAGTAGGTGTCGTTGACGGTAGTATTTGGTACAAAATTAGGTACTACTACTTAAAATTGACCTTCTGCAGACCTTACCTGAATTAGAGACTAATACAGTCATCACAATTAACACCGTTTATCAGACAGATTCTACACACACCCAATGTACACGGGGTTACATGACCACGTTGTCGCAGCCCCTAAACTGAGGAACCAACCAACATCTCTGCGGGAGATAAAATTTTGCGTGAAGAAGTAACAGACTGTTAGATAGTTACACATCAGTTCCAAACTTGCATAAGGACATTGTGTTCAAAAGTATAAAAATGAACCCCAAATATGACAAGAAAGTTACCATCCCCATAAGACAATAAAATGTTAAAAATATGCATAGAAAGACGAAAAAAACATTAATTAACCTCCAATTGTAAAATACATTCTCGCAATAAATGAGGTCTGATCCACCTACGAAAACCTGCATATTTCGCCTATTTTAGCCTATCCTCTAGTCTGCCCGGTGAAATCTACCTCCGCCTTCCGGCGTGCCGAGAGGATTTTTTTTAGAGCAGGAAGGTGTAGTACTGCTGTAGCTCTGCATACTTCCGATTTTGGCCACTATTATATACTTCGGAAGTTCATAGTCGTGATAACGTTTTCCCTCTGTTTTTAGTCCGAATCGCACATACAGAATGGAATGCAATTTTTGAGCTTTCATTCGATTTCTTTGCTTTGTTTTCACCAATTAAACTTGGCTTAACACTCTCCCTACGTCTGCATTATAGAGAGGGAACGAAAGTATATAAACTGCCTTCGCATGAAACTGGGAAGTCCTCTGGGAGCTGGGAAGAAAATAGGTGATAGGTCGATTCTTTGTACAAGTGCACTTGCACTGAGCCTTGCATGTTGCGCTTACTTAGCACTTACGCACGCGAATGAGAATTTCAGGATCTTCCCCTGTTGGAGTGTTGATCTTGACAAGTGTAATGCTGAACATGGCCTATCTTAATTGATTAACTTTATTAAAACTATTACATGGCTTCCAGGATTTACTTATTTGTCATAGGAGACAATTTCATGGAAAAATCCGTTAAGCACCAGATTTGGCACTGGTATTATTGAAATAACACCAGTATTTTGCTATGGCGCTATTAGAACATTTCTGGCACCAGACGAACTTCAGAAACACCAGATGTGGTGCTAAAAACACCAAATTGGCAACACTGGTTGGCACGCTCCGCTGACTCATTTCGTTAGTTCAGACGTGTATCTGCAAAGCTTAGACGTTAGTATTGCACGTTTAGTGAGTATTGTGATTATTGTGATTGTTGGTCATGCCTAGACACCAATTCACATTAAGCGAATGTGTGTATATCCATAATTATGAAAAGCAGATAATCTTGTTCTGAAACAAGACGAAAATTTCGAATCAAGTTTTCAGGAAGACCTGTGCCTATTGCCAGTACTATTATGAGGCTCGCTAAACGATTCAAGAAAACAGGCTCCGTAAATATAAAAAGGTTACACAACGTTGTGTTCTTAGAGAACAAAAATTACATGAGATTGTTGTCCATTCTTTCATCAGAAGATGTCAGGTGTGTGTTACAAGAGAGGGAGGACATTTACAGCATCGCCTATGAGCACTGTACGTACACATTATTGAACATGTTTGGTAAAAGTGCGCGCCACCTCCGCCTGAACCGTATACGTGTGCCCGAGATCTGCGCCAGTCAACGCTGGCTTAGCTTGCCGTCTTTATCGGGGCGCACATAGATAATGATACTGCATATTACTAACAAAACTTTCATTCTGCTGTTATAACAGGATATATTTTGGTATGTCTTATTTAATATTATACAGTGTAATTAAATCAACAGGAGTTCGACGGGTGACCTTGGTCGAGGTGAAATCCACAAGTGACACCACGGAGGGAGGATTGTTGCAGAGTGATGCCAAAGCCATCAAGAACAACAAAAGAACAGCTCAGCATCAGCTGAGGGACCACTTGGATATTTTGACAAATGATCTTGGCCTCAGTAAGTGTGGAATATATCTCTCTACCACCCCAAATCATCTGAACTTACATTTGATGTTGCTTTTACACAAGACTAGGTCCATCTGGCCACTCACATTGTTTGATCAGGGAAATCTGTCATTGCTACATACAAGGTGCACCTCAGACTCTTAATATTAGGATAGTCTTTTTTCAAATTATACCAGTATCATCAGACTACGCTTTTTCATAGCCTCTATCAACATACAAAATTTTAGTTTGATTGCTATCATAGATTAATAGATATTGAGAACCGTCTAAATATTTTGGTTGGTCGCCATGTTGGATTTTAATATAGGCTAATGTAGGCCATAGAATTATTTACTATTAGATGAGGATTATTGCGTAAGTTCATTATTCAAACGTTGACTTAAATCGCATGATTGGGACACAAGAAATAAAAAGCCTAATTTTAAAATTTCGCACATATTGAGGTTATGTAAACAATTGAACTAAATTAGATGTCTGTGCATTACAATGTGTATAAGCATTTGCTGTACCAAGTTTTACTGCGTTCGGAGGGTTAAATCGTGAGAATAGTCTTTTTAAATGTTTCAAATTCACTTGGCCGCCATGTTCGTTTTGTACTTTACAGGTTTTTCAACGTTATATAGATGAACTTCTAGTAGTGCCCTTTTCACGGTATAAAATTTAAGGGTGATATCAGTAATAGTTTCGGAGATATAGAATGCTGGTGAAATATTTTGCACAGTCGCCATGTTGGATTGGTGAGACGTAATAAAATTTGAAGGGCACGGTCGGGGTTTCACTGAAATTTCCCCAGCCGTTTAGATTTTATTAAGGTGACACACACACACACACTCATACACACACGGACAAAAGGTGATCTCATAATCTCATAAGCTTTTTTTTTTTCATAAATGAAAATAGTCTAGAAATAATTAGCAAATGTTAAGTAAAAATCCAACATTCTTTTAAAAATTGTCTGCAATTGTCAGTGCAGATTAAAGACTATTCTTTTAAAATACCGGTACTGTTTTTTCACAAAAAAGTCTCTTATCATATTTCTTTTTTTTTTTACCATGCTACCTTTTCCATTTTGAAATTGTATGTTATTTCTCACTAAGCTTCTATATTTGTACTTAATACGATTTTTTGCTGAGGAAGAATGCTTGCCATTTGAAACAAGTACAATTACAATCTTTAATTAAATATTTTAAATGCATGGGCAGATCCATTTCACCTTTTATACAGAGAATTCTTTGAATTGGCTCATTTCTGACTGGTTTGTTTCTCCACTGATGTGCAGCATGTTTGAAGACTTATACGAAGGTCACTTACTAAGTCATGGCAACTATTATATTTTAGACAAATTCGTTGTTATACAAACATTACATTATACACATACTGTATCATAATGGATGTGATCATGAAATCAATCAGAAAGAAAGAACGTGATAATTTTCAAGCCTTCACTTTTGCTGATGATGTTACAATCTGGAGTGAATCAGAAGAGGATTTGGGAGAGAGACTGCAAAACTGAAATGGGGAATTTAAAAAATATGGTCTGACAATCAGCAAGACAAAAACGGTGGTGACAGCAGTACATAGGGGAGGAAAAGAACCAATAGTCATGTTAAATGAAACACAGTTGGACAACGTTTCAGAATTCAAATACTTAGACAGCATAGTAGCAAAGGACAACCTATCCAAAAATGATATATTCAATTGAATTACCAAGGCAACACAATTCTACCACCAGGTCAGACATCTGTTATGGGATGAACATATACCCATGAAAACCAAGAAGACATTATGTAAGTCCTATTATATACCAATTCTTACATACAGTCTCGAAACCACAACACTGACCAATAGGGATCATTCTAAACTCCAGGCAGCTGAAATGAAGTTCCTACACACTATGGTTCAAAAAACGAAGAAAGACAAGATCGGAAATGAGAAGATTAGGGAAGAAGTATAAATAAGAGATTCTCTTTTACTTATGATTCAGGAATCAAGACTAAAGTGGTTTGGTCATGTGAAGAGGATGCCAGTCAACAAAACTGCACGGAAGGAATTTGAAAGAGAAGTGGAAGGAAGTCGACCAGTGGGCTGACCACGAAAGAAGTGGATAGATCTGGTTAAAAGTGACGATCTGCAGAAAGGTCATGATTGGGACAAGATGGTGGAGGAAGAATGGTCTAGGGACAGAACGAGATGGAGGGGGATCATATATCACACCCGGGCAACTGGAGATGGTTTCGGATGATGATGATGATGACATACGAAAATACATAATGTGCTTTACCAACCATGTCCGTTTCGTGAGTTTCTCAGAAAGTATTGAAGGCAAGGGAGAAGAGTGAAATTAAGAAAATGTTATCGTATGTCATAATGAAGAGAACGCTAATTTGCTCGCACATTAACACATGACACATTTTGAACACATCCTTCGAAGTAATCTCCAAGTCAATCAATTGTTCACTGCCAATGATGAGGAAGACGACCAATACGATCAGCTGTTCCATTGTCCAATCTGGCAATCTCGCAACGCACTGCGTTGGCTAAGTCTTCTCGTGTATGTAAGCATCTCCCACGCAATGGAACTTTCAATTTCGGTATCAAATCGAAATCGCATGGCGACAGTGGGGAGGATGCTCTAGTACAGGGGTGTCCAATATTTTTTAACTAAGGGCTACATTGTAAATAGTTGGGGGACCTTGCGGGCCAATAACATTCCGGGGGGTTTGGGGGTATGGATATTTTTTTTTTAAAATATAGGTGAAATATGCTGAGTTTTGTGGCTGTCTGAATATGTTTTTTTAGTATTATTGCCATTTTCTATATTTATTTATAGTTGTTAAAAAATAAAACACTAAAAAACTATATATATATTTAATAAATCCTTTAAAATAGAAGTACGATGATATCCAATTCACTCATACAGCATGAATGACAAAGAGTGAGTATTTATGTTCATTTGACACAATTAATAATCAAATTATGAAATAAAGTTCATGATAATTTAGTTTAGTGCGACGACTGGAAAAGCTTTGCACCGGTACTTAAATGTATCTCCACTTAGGATCGAGCTTAGTTGTACCAATCATCAATAAGGATTTTAAGTGTTCATCAGTGAGTCAATGACATTTAGTAGGGGGGCGCGTGCACTGCTTTGTCCAGTTGCCTTTAGTTGTTTCCAAGTTTTGGCGACACAGCGCGGGCGCCGAACGGCGGGCCGGACAAAATACTGTAGTCTTGCAGGCTCTAGCACATTCCATCTCCAGCGCCGTAAATGGGTCTGAATAATGTTTGCTGTATGGGCTGTTGCATTATCGTGCTATATTTACGTATGCACGTTGTTCTAGTCGACTCACATCCATACTTGACAAACTACAAACATCAACAATGCACCGACCGACTTGCGCACACATCCCTCTTCTTCTGTCTTGCATTTCATCACCATCCTGCGGCATCTATAGATACTATATATCATCATCGTCTTTGCATTTTACCATTTATGAGGGGTCTGCCCTCCTGTAATGACTCCACTTCAATCGATCCATAGCGTCCCAGGGGCGGAGTTTAGCGAGCCGCATGTTATCTCTCACCCTATCCAGCCAGCGTGTTTGAGGTCGCCCTCGAGGTCGACGACCCTCCACATTCAGTTCAAGGGCAGTCTTTGCAACTGAGGTTTCACTGCTACGGAGCACATGTCCATACCAACGCAGGCGTGATTCACGCATTTTCTCTGTGATTGGGACAACCTTGAAATCCTTCCGCACAGCATCATTCCTGATATGATCCAGTCGAGTCAAGCCATTGGACCACCGCAACATCTTCATTTCCATTGCAGGGGCGTGGTGGCTCAGCGGTTTAGCTGTATGCCTCTCACCAAGGCGGTCCGGGTTCGATTCCCGGTCAATGCATGTGAGATTTTCGAAGTGAAATGCCATGTCCTGTGGTTCGGATTCCACGTAAAAAGGAGGTCCCGTGGCTCATGATCTCAAGATTAACGGTCACGTTAAACTACAAGCTTCCTTCATTTCCATTGCATGAAGCGCCTGTTCGTGCTTCGATGTTGTAGGCCAGCATTCAGATCCATAAAGGGCCACCGGTATAATCACTGTGCGATATACTTTAGATTTTAGATGCAATGGAATGTTCTTATCACACAGGACTCCAGTAACTTTGCGCCATTTAATCCATGCGGCAGTGACACTTGTTTTGACATCAGGAATCGTGGTGCAGTCTGAGGTGATGCATGACCCAAGGTATCTGAATTGGGTCACTTTAAGTTGAACCTCACCCACAGTGATCATGCCATCAGTTTGGTCACCGCATTTCAGGTACTCCGTCTTCTTCAGATTGAATTTCATCCCAAATTCTTCAAGACGCATCTATACTATATATCCTACTGTAAATATTGCATATCAAAACATGTGGATTGCGGTCTGGGATTCCGCGAAAAAGAAAGTTGCCATGACTTAGTAAGTGACCCTCGTACATGCTGCAAGAGCTCTTCATGTGAACAAAGTTTCTGTCTGACCCTGCTCTAGGACATTGATATGATTGTTTGAGACAATAAATGTAATTTTCAAACATTTCATTTCAGGCAAAATTACCTTGGATTGTCATATTTTCTGGCCATTCCTTTCCTCGCTGACGAAGGATCCTCAAGAAAATATAATTTCTCGATGGAAGGATGATGGGAATCTTCATGCATTCAAGGACACATTTCAATCAGAGCATGCCTTCCATCAGTGGTTTCAAAGCAACATTCTACAAAGTTCCAATGTCTTTTGGGAGGATTCTTGGAATCGTATATTACAAAGGTAACTTATACAAACTTTTGATTTCATGTCAGGTATTGGCTTTCACGGCCAGTGAATTAAAACTCAGCAATTCTTCTAGGTTTGTGCCGTGTCTTGTGTGGGGTTTCACCTAGGACACCAAGCTGGCTCATCAGCGGGCTCTTGGTGTCCCCGCCTGGACCTCCACAGGAGTAGCGAACTGAGTGCTACCTCCCTTTTTATGAAGCGAACCTGCGCCACTTTACTGCGAGAACTAAAAGCTCAAACAGCCATAACCTCCCTATGAAGGCTCCCAAAAAGATGGTACATATATCGGCTTTCACGGCCAGTGAAGGGCGTCCGGGCGGGGACACCAAGAGCCCGCTGATGAGCCAGCTTGGTGTTCTAGGAGAAACCCCACATAGGACACGGCACAAACCTAGAATAATTGCTGAGTCTTAATTTTATCTTCAGAATGGCTTTTTCGGTAATTAGACCTGTAAATAGCTAAGGAACCAGGAAACACACACTTTCCCCATAATAAAATAAAAGACTTCAGAGCAACAAGTAGCCCATCCTCTTTCTCCAGGTTGGGGACATAAATTTGAGCCGTTCACAACATCGATAACCAATGTCAAATATACGAGACTATGCAAGTCCAACTCAGCGCGACAGTCACATTAAGTACATTTTGATTTCCTTCATCACACTGAAAGATACGAGGGGTGGTTTTCTTTCAAGCTCCTATGGACTGTATAATAGTACATTATGCAACGAGCCTATAATGGCAATAATTAAGACACGAGTATGTTTATAAAACGAGCGTATGCGAGTTTTATAATTTCCATACGAGTGGCTTAATTACCGTTATAGGCGAGTTGCATACGACTGTTTATGTTCGACGATAATTATAACTTTATTGTATGTTTTAACATAAATATTCATAAATATCTGGGGGATTCAGTTAGTGAACAGGGCGCGCTGGCTTTGCTGACTGAACAGAGCGCATGGTGGGTTAATTTATTTATTTATTTATTTATTTATTTATTTATTTATTTATTTATTTATGCTGGTTTACAACAGGGTCGTTAACCCCAATAACAGTAAACCTACAAAATTTTAACAGTAATTCTAATTTTTTTCATAACTTAAATCTAATCTTAGCATCTAAATTAATTACATAATAATATTATTTATAGCTTAACCGTAATGCTGTTACATATTCTACCTTTTTGTTAATTAATTACACTCATGGCAATGTGGTCATAAATACCTTTACAAATTTTTGGAGACTAAGATCGAAGTCTAGACTTTTATTACACACTACAGCTTTATTGTAACTACTGCAGAGTCTATAAAGCGGTGAATGTTTGTGTGACGTGGTGCATGTTTTCTTATTCCTAAAAGTTGTCCACGTTCTTGAAGATAGACGTGGAACATTGAAATTCAGCAACGATAAAAAATAAGAGTTATCTACCGTAGAATTTACAATCTTGTGTAAGATCTTGGAATCATTTATTTTCCTACGATCTTCCAAAGCAATAATTTTTAGATTATTCGATAAGATTTTATATGGGACCATATATGGGTAATTTCCGCTCATTTTATAATGTATAAATCTGGCGAATCGCTTCTGTACTCCTTCTAGTAATCTTATGTATTTTTTACGCCACGGATTCCACACTACGCTTGCATATTCTAATTTCGCCCTTACGTAAGCATTAAAGAGTGTAATGGCCGTTTTCACCTGCCGAAAAGGTCTTACATTTCTAATGACGAAGCCTAGTGCTCGGTACGCCTCACTTGTTACCTTGTTGATGTGAGGAGCGAAAGTCAAACCTTTATCCAGTTCCACACCAAGGTCACTTACACCATTAACCTCCCGCAGCGTATTCAACCCCAGCTTATACTGGAAACTAACTTTATTCTTCCTTCGGGTAAATGACATTGTGACACATTTCGTTAGATTAAAATTAAGTTTATTTTTCCTACTCCATTCAAAGATGTTGTCCAAGTCATTTTGTAGAAGATAGCAGTCATGAGCAGAGGATACAGGACGGAATATCTTAAAATCATCAGCGTATAGAAGACATTTAGAGTGCTTAATACATTCAGAAATGTCATTGATTGCTATCAGAAACATAATTGGTCCAAGGTTCGATCCCTGGGGAATTCCGGAATTTACGGTATATTCCATTGATGAATTTCCGAGAAAGTATACATATTGCTGTCTACCAGACAGATACGAGCTAAAAAATCGTAAATTTGCTTGTGAAAAACCGAAATTGTTTAATTTTGTCAAAAGAATATCATGATCTATACTATCGAATGCCTTTTCAAAATCCGTGAAAATAGCATCCATCTGTCCTCCGATATCCAACTCAGATGAAACATCGTGGGAGAAATTCATCAGATTTGTGACTGTGGATCTCCGTTGCATGAATCCATGTTGTTGTTCTGATATGGCTGGCGCTACATGAGTAACAATTCTGTCATGTAAGATAAATTCAAATATCTTTGCAACAGCTGATACTATACTCACGGGTCGATAGTTCTTTATTAATGTTTGGTTACCTGATTTTAAAATAAGGCACTCCGAAAGCAGACACCATTCACTTTGCTTGCCAACACAGAACACCTATTGTTTACACCGGATTTTGAGTGCATGCGCGATGGTATCCTTACCCAATTGGTCACACAACTGTTTCTTGAGCTCTGATTGGTGGGAGAAACTGTTTTATAATGAAAAATACTAAAATAGTGTTGTAATGAGCCTCATTATGATACAGTTTTCCGACACATAATGTATACATTTCGATATCGTCGAACATAAAAATAATATATTACGGTAACATACCAAACTAATTTTACAACTAAAAGTTTACTTGTTTTATTCTTGTGTCTCAACATAATCGCCAAAACGATTGAAACATTCGTCGTATCGTCACATCAGCTTTCTAACGCCCTCGGCAAAAAACTCTGCCGCCACCGAGGTGGGTACGACTGGACAGTCTCCTGAAGTTTTTCCTTGTTGGCGAGGTATTGCCGCCCAAACATACCTTCAATTCTCGAAAAAGGTGAAATTAATTCTCGACCGCACTGTGCCAACGTTACGATAGACTTTTTCAAAGAATTCATGTGTGATGTTTTGGACCATCTGCCGTTCAGTCCAAACCAGCACTGAATGATTTTCACCTTTTTCGAGAATTGAAGGTATGGTTGGGCGGCAATGTCTCGCCAAAAAGGAAACACTTCAGGAGATTGTCCAGAATTTCTTGCCGAGGGCATTGGAAAACTGGTGTCACGATACGACAAATGTTTCAATCGTTTTGGCGATTGTGTTGAGACATAAGAATAAAACAAGCACACATTTAGTAGTAAAATCAGTTTGGTATGTTAATTTGTTATTTTTAGACAGTCCATCGTAATTTGAAAAAGAAAAAACAGCCCTCTTATTTGTTTTTTCTGATAATTTCCTACCACTTGTAGTTTACAATGGCAAACAGATGTTAACAAGAAACACTCTATGACTGTGAACATTAAGATTCTGCATCCATTTATTTCCGGTCGCATACAAAATACAATATCAAAACAAGCAATTCATAATCACATTGCCACTTGTTACCAAAGCCAATAACACGTCGCCAATAGTTACCTGGGTCAACAACAAAATACTTAAAAAATTAAGGAAAACAACTCGCGCCAAGTATAGAGTTCATAATAACCAAAAGAAACTGGGACACCGCCCACATATCTACAGTACATATTACACACCGTAGCGGCTTCGGTGGCGTAGTCGGTAGCATGCTGAACTGCTATGCCCAAGATAGCGGGTTCAAACCCGGCCGAAGTCGTCGGATTTTTTAAGAGCGTTAAAAATCCTTCAGTATGCCTTCCTTCGGAGGGGAAGTAAAGCCGGCGGTCCCATGTCATAGATTTATGGCATGTAAAAGATTCTTTCACAGACTAAACTTGTGTAAAGCAAAATGTGTTAGGTTAGATTTCGTCAGAACGCTCTATCAAAGTTCCAACGTTCACCACTAGGTATCATTGATATCTGGTGGCGATAGTTGGAACTACTTGAAATTGAACGGAACTTGTAGCTCACCCTTTAGGGTATCCGCTGGAAGCAGCTACTGACTCAGGCGAGCCGAACATGTCCTCGGACACTCCCGGCACCAAAAGCCATACGATAAATAGATAAATAAATAATTACACACCGTGAGCAGATTAGGTCTTCCTGCAAGACAATGTAACATGTCATAGGGCTAGAAATGTCCAACAGTGTTTTGACGATCATAACCAAAACTTCCAATAACTTATCTGGCACACTAATTCTCCTGACTTGAACCCAATCGAGCATCTGCGAGACCCCCTCATTCATCATGATTATTCTATGAATCCTCCAGAAGTATATAGTGAAATGCACTCCTGTCACAGCTTAACAGCACCTTATTGAGTAGCCCATGTTGAGCTAACCTCAGATTGAATCTGCTGGTTGGCGGCTTCGGTTTGGTAGTTGGCAGCATGCTGAGCTTCTATACCCTAAGTCGCGGGTTCAAACCCGGCCAAAGTCGTCGGAGGGGAAGTAAAGCCGGTGGTCCCATGTCACAGGTTTATGGCATTAAAAAGAACCTTCCACTAACTACACTTGTGTGAAGCCAAAATTTGTAGGTTAGAATTGATAACGCTCCATTAGTTCCAACGTTTGTCACCAGGTGCTGACTGCCATGCTATCTAGTAGCCAAGTCCCCAAGCTAGGTGTCGTGGATGGTAGCATTTGGTAGTAAAAAGAGGAACTACTTGAATGTCTGCAGTTCTTACTTGAATTAAAACAGATAGCACACACTAATACAGTCATCACAATTAACACCGGTTATCAGACAGATTCTACACACACCCAAAGTACACGGGGCTACATGACCGCGTTGTCGCAGCCCCTAAACTAAGGAACCAACCAACAACCAATCTGCTAGTTATCCTTGATATTAACTGGTGATCATAATAATGTGACTTGAATGGTTATTGAAGGTAAGATACACATTTTTGTTTGTTTAAAACCTAATAACCGAGCCTCCGTGGCTTAGGCGGCAGCGAGCCGGCCTCTCACCGCTGAGTCCGTGGTTCCAATCCCGGTTACTCCATGTGAGATGTGTGCTGGACAAAACGGAGGCAGGCAGGTTTTTCTCCGGGTACTCCGGTTTTTCCTGTCACAATTTCATTCCAGCAACACTCTCCTCTACCATTTCATTTCATCTGTCGTTCATTTAATCATTGCCCCAGAGGAGTGCGACAGGCTTCGGCAGCCGGCACACTTCATATCCTCGCCGCTAGATGGGGGCTTCATTCATTCCATTCCTGACCCGGTCGGAGACTGGAAGCAGGCTGTGGATTTTCATTTTCAAAACCTAATAGCCAGGGCTCGGATGTTGATGCCGTAAAAAAAAGTTTAAAAAGCACTTAAAATTTCTCAAAAATGACATCTTAAGCTCAAACTGAAAAGTGAATCAAAATAGATTTCTAGCACTTAACAAAAGGTTTATGTTCACTTGAGTCTGAGTTGTATTGCACTACGATTGTCATTCTGATGTTGTCAAGCGTAAATTATCTGCGGTTATCAGCCAACAAGTTTTTATATCTCGAAAAGCTGCGTTCAACATCAACTGATGTGATCGGAGCGTACTTGAAGTGAGGAAGGTCGTTTGCTGCTTAATCCTCCTCAATCCCATCCATGCAGCAGTTTTCACCAGGAAGAATGTCAGAGATTTTGCATAATGTTTTATACCCAGTGGTTTTGTCCAGCACTTTTTCAGTTTTGATGCAATACCCACAGCAATTTCGCCATGATTGTTGCTAAGACTAGTTTCCAGCCGCTTGATTACGGAAATGGAATCAATATTTCAATATTTTAAATTGTCTTGTATCAGCTACTAGCTTCATCTTAACTCTGAGAGACGTAACTCTCTCATATAAAGCTGTGAGATTACTAAATTGAAAAAAAAAATGACCTTAAAAGACCGATGTCTAAAACACGACCAAAAAATCTACCAAACTTAAAAAAATTACTCTTAAAATGGAAAAATAGCAGAAGTGCAAAAAGATGCAAAATAAAAATCACATATTTGAAGACGGGGTGGCCCGTCCAGAGTTTCTATGTACTTCAGCATTGTATTAGACAGCTCAGTAAAAAGGTGACATGTCATCAACATCCGGGCCCTAACTATAACCATCCACCTCACTGTTCTGTTAAATATATTTTTTCAGGTTCATCATTCTAAGCTGTGGTGTCTTCGTTGATGAAATTCATCACGGAATGTTGGCACTCTTGTCTCAGGTACTGTATATTGTTTTTTTATTCTTGATGTTTGTATTTTTAGAGTACTGTTTCCATGTTACCATTGAGACCACCTCGTGGTGTAGTGCCTAGCACTCTTGGCTGTTGCCCCAGAGGTCGAAGTTCGATTTCTGATTCTGCCAAAAATAATAATTTTGGTCTGAGGGAGGGAACAGGGTACACTCAGCCTCATGAGGCAAAAATGAGAAGAATTGGGTTTGATTCCTACCTCAGTCTTCCTGGAAGTGGTTCCCATTTCTACCCCAGGCAAATGCCAGGATGGTTTCTAACTTAGTGACATGGCCACCTTCTTCCCAAGCTAAGGCTCCGAAATCACGTGGTGAATGTCTCACATAAATCAATAGGAAGTAGCGACTACCGTACATGTTGGAAGGGACTGCCCTGACGGCCCAGGCACTCAAGGCCAGTGGGAAGCAGCCGCACGCTCCAGTCAGCATATACGCCCCGCCACGCTACTACTCCGAGTGCCGCAGGGATGTCCAGCTCCGCCAGCCATCATACCAGGATGCCAGGTACAATTTCGGAGCCTTGCAGTTCAATCTGGCGGCTGATTTTCAGCACGTTGTCCTCTTATAGTACAACGATTGCGTCCACAAAGTTTCAAGATAGGTTTCGACCTGTCTTACCTGATTCTTCCCTTGTAAGATAAATAAAACTGTGGAATTATCCCTACATATAAATCAGTTAACTATCAGTAACTTCAATTTATGAAATAAACTGGTGTGACAACGACTAATCGAAATATTCTTGGGTTTCCAGGGGGGTGGGTACAGTCCCTCCTTGCCCCTCCCCCCCCCCCCCCCCACCTGCGGACGCCCATGGTTCACACACTTTACGAAATGTTCACAAGTGTTCTAGTTTTATCTCTAGGGTCATCATCTATGTGCGCCCGATAAACACAGTAAGCTAAGCCAGCTGTGACTGGCGCAGATCGCGGTCGTGCGTACCCGGTTCAGCCGGTGGATGGCGCGCACTTTTACACTTTTACCAAACATGTTCTATAATGTGCACTTACAGTGCTCATAGGCGATGCTGAATATGTCCTCCCTTTCTTGTAAAACACACCTGACATCTTCTGATGAAAGAATGTCTGTCAACTCTTTTATTATTTACGGAGCCTGTTTCCTTGAATCGTTTACCGAGTCTCCTAATTGTACTGGTATTAGACAAAGGTCTTCCAGGAAATTTGATTCGAAATTTTAGTCTCGTTTCTGAACAAGATTTTCTGCTTTTCATACACGAATTATGGATATACACACGTTCGGGCAATATAAATTGGTATCTAGGCATGACCAACAATCATAGTAATCACTAGAGCTGGGATTTTTATGTAATATCAAGTGGCATAATATGTACATAAATATGTAACAAAAAGCACCAAAATATGTAGCAAAATATATAATAACATATAATTAATATAAACTTACCATTTTGTCAGTTACAACACACTAAACACGCTTTATATTACATTTTGTAGCACAGTGAAGTATTAAGTATTTTTCGATGTTCTCTGGGGTCATAGAAAGGCGTTTGTCACTTAGGATGTTCTTATATGCAGAGAAAGATCTTTCAACATCACATGATGTAACTGGGGCAAATTTTAGGAGAGGAATTTTTGCTGGAGAAATGTCCTCCGGAGGATCAACGTCATCTCCATTTTGAATTCGACACACACTGTGAAATGTTGAATAACCAGGATTTCTCTTCAACACCTTTTGCAATTTACTCAGTACACTTGCACCAGTTTCCCCATGCACAGCACTTATCATCCTATCATCCTCTCAAATACCTGTCACTCATAATTACCTCAATCCCCCTGTTGAGAGGACAGACAGCAGCCCCACATTAAGTGTGAAACTTCAATTCAGCAATTTATTTCATATAAAAACAGGAAAAATCTGAAATATGTAATTTTATGTAATATCACTAAGAATATGTAGAATACCCACAAATATGAAAAAATATGTAAAATATGTAATTACATAGAAATCCCAGCTCTAGTAATCACCATACTCACTAAACGTGCAATACTAACGTCTAAGCTTTGCAGATACACGTCCATATGAATGACAAAACACGTGTGAACTAACGATATGAGTAAGTGGAGCGCGCCAACTACCGACTGAACCACGTACGTGCACCCACGGTCTGCGCCAGTCACAACAGGCTTAGCTTGCCGTGTTTATGGGGGCGCTCATAGATAATGACCCTGTAATATTCACTGCTAACAAGTAACAATTCAGTCTCAAGCTGATGTTATCTATTTCTCTTAATTCCAGGAACAAATTGATTTACTAAGCAGATGTGAATTCTCTGAGGGAGGTCCTCTCATCATCCATGGGGCTGCAGGAACAGGGAAGACCATGCTAATCATTCGCAAGCTGCAACAACTCTACGAGGAGGGACGTCTTCATGAGAAAGCACGAGCTCTCTTCATCTGTTATTGGCCCGGTATTCGGTCCGATGTGGAACAGAAGTTACAGGCATTGGGCATAGCTCAATATGTGGACACAGAACGTTTCTTCATTAGTCTACCTGGCTTTCTAAAACACCATTCCCAAGGTTACAAACATATCTTCATGGATGAATCTGAAGCTATTTGCTTAGCTTTTGAAGAGCAAATCATAACACACTCATTTCAGAGAATCTTCCTTCTTTACCAGCAAGGTAATGATACTTCACATGGAGAAGAACCTGGTGCTCTTTGGTTTATGGTTGATATCAATCAAGCTTCTCTCTTCCTCCCTAAATATTCTCCCAATCTCCTAAAAACACCTGATATCATCTTAACAAAAGTAATCCGATCCACCAAATCTATTTATAGTATATTTGACCAGTTCTACCAGGAACCTCTCTTAAAAGTACCTCCAGCTGCCATGAAGTTACCAGTGTACCAGAAGTTGAGAGAACTGTCAATCGGACATAATATAGCAGGCCCACCTATCTACTGGGTTAACTCTAGTTACAGGGTAACATGCGTCGACACTCTAGTTGCTGTAGTGGTAGACCTGTGCTCCACAAAAGGAATAAAACCAAACGATCTGTGTGTCCTTCCGTACCTCGCCAATAATTATGACTTGACTAAAGTGAACAGTGTTATAGGCAAGTACTTCGTCGAAGGAGGTTTCATGCCACAAGCCGTGAATATTGTGGAAAGTTTTGTGCTCTCGAGGAAAGCTAACCAATTTTTAATTCCATGGGTGTTACGAGTGAAAGGGCTAGAGTTTAAAGTGGTCATCATGGTGATCGACGATGAAGATTTTGACTTCAGAGATGCCGAAGATCGTCGTAAAGTGTACATAATGGCTTCTCGCTGCACTTGTCTCCTAGTTCTCATCAGTCCAGAATCTATCAGAGACATGATCGATACAAAACAGCAAATGAAAAACTATCCATTTACTCTGTCCTTATCATAGATAGCGTTAAATAATGGTTGGTTCCTTAGTTTAGGGGCTGCGACAACGTGGTCATGTAGCCCCGTGTACTTTGTGTGTGTGTAGAATCTGTCTGATAACCAGTGTTAATTGTGATGACTGTATTAGTGTGTGTTATCTGTTTTCAATTCAAGTAAGGACTGCAGACATTAAATATTTTCAAATAGTTCCTACTTTTGCTGCCAAACGCCACCATGAACTACTACTAGTTCAGAACTTGGTTACCAGATGCCACCGCAGTCGCTCCTGTCGACGAACGTGGGAACCTAACAGCGTTTGTCAAATGTTTAACCTACAATTTAGCTTCACACAGGTGTAATTAGTGGAAGGTTCTTTAACATGCCATACATCTATAACATGGGACTGCCGGCTTTACTTCCCCTCCGAAGGAAGGCATATTGAGGCACTTTTTAACGCTCTTAATAAATCCGACGACTTTGGCCAGGTTTGAACCCGCGACCTTGGGCATAGAAGCTCAGCATGCTACCAACTACACCTCCGAAGTCGCCAAAAGAATGATCTTATGCTTTGTGACCAGTTTTGATAACAGATTATAATGATTACTGAAAAATGAAGCACCAAACAGCTTGGTGGTATCACAGATACACTCATTGAGCATCTTGTGAGATAGCGGCTGTCACCCCGGAGGTCCAAGTTCAATTCCCAGCACTGCCAAGAAGTATAATTCTGGGTTGAGGGTTGGAACGAGGTACACTGAGCCTTGTGAGCCAGAACTAAGTAGAGGTGGGTTGATTCCCCCCCCCCCTCATGTATCCTGGAAGTGGTTTTACGTGGTTTCCCCACTTCTACTCCAGGCAAATTCCAGGATGGTTCCTCTAACTTAAAGCCACAGCCGACTCCTTCCCAATCCTCACCTGAATTACAAATAGACACACTAATATAGCCATCACAATAACACATGTTACCAGACAAAAATCACACACACACACCAATGTTCATGGGGCTAAATGACCACAACACCAGGACCCTCAAATGAAACAACAACATCGTTGACCAACTCCAGGTTCCCAGGTGTGGTATACGAGCCCCCTCCATCTCAGTCGATCCATGAACCATTCTTCGTTCACAATCCTCTCCCTATCCTGGCCCCTCTCCTGTACATCCTTCTTCACCAGATCTGTCCATTGTTTTCTAGGTCTGCCAACTGGTCTCCTCCTTCCTAGATCTCTTTCAGACCCCCTTCTTGCATTTGTATTGGCTCTCATTCTCTTCACGTGGCCGAACCACTTCATGCTAGCCTTCTGGATCTTTTGTAGTATAGAATCTTCTATTCTCACCTCTTCTCTGATTGTATCATTCCTGATCTTGTCTTTCCTCGTCTTCAGGATCATAGCAGGCAGGAACTTCATTTCTCCTGCTTGGAGTTTCGAGTTGTCCTTCCGAGTTAGTGTGGAGGTTTGAAGGCTGTATGTGAGGATTGGTGTGTAGTAGGATTTGTGCAATGTCACCTTGGTTTTCCTTAAAACCTTTGTACTTTCAGAACTGAATATAGCTATTAATTACTGTAAGAATGGAAAGGCGGCTGTTCTGGACGGAACTTGTGTGGATCAAATCAAACATGTTGGACCTGGGGCTAAAGAATGGCTGCTAGAATTGTTTAATAACTGCATTACTACCCGCAAAATATCCAAAATATGGAGGAAGAGAAGAGTAATAGGGATTCTCAAACCCGGGAAAGTTGCACATGATCCTAAGAATTATAGGCCTATTTCATTGCTCTCCCACCTTTTCAAGATACTGGAGCGAATGATTCTAAGTAGGCTCACAAAGGTAATTGAACCTTTCCTAATCCCTGAACAAGCTGGCTTCAGAACAGGTAAAATCTGCACTTCACAAATCCTACATCTTACTCAGCATATTAAAGATGGATTCCAGAACCGGAAGATCACACGGGCAGTCTTCATTGACTTAACAGCTGCTTATGACACAGTCAATCATCACTTACTGCTGAATAAACTCTACTTGATGACAAAGGACTATAAATTAACTGAAATTGTCAGGTGTCTTCTTCAAAATCGTAGACTCATTGTAGACTTTCAAGGGCAGCACAGCCGTTGGAGGAATCAACGAAATGGACTGCCTCAAGGTAGTGTTCTGGCCCCTATCCTCTTTAACATATATACAAATGACCAGTAGGTACTCGAAGCTTTATTTATGCGGATGATCGTGCCATTACCGTCCAGGCGGATCAGTTTGAAGTTGTGAAAAGACGTCTATCTGAAGCTCTAGAGGAACTAAGTGATTATTATAGAGGAAACCAATTGAAACCAAACCCTTTGAAAATACAAGTCCGCGCTTTCCATCTCAAGAACAGACAGGCAAAGAGGAAACTGCATGTAACGTGGGAAGGCATGCTGTTGGATCACAGTGCGAATCCCAAATATTTAGGGATTACATTGGATCGTGCACTCACGTATGAAAGACATTGTCTAAACACCAAAAATAAGGTATCCGCAAGAAACTGCCTCATTCGCAAATTATCTGGCACCAACTGGGGGACTCAAGCTCAAACAATAAGAACCACTGCTTTAGCACTCTGTTACTCTGCAGAAGAATATGCATGTCCTGTGTGGTATAGGTGGTGTCATACCAAGCAGGTTGATACTGCATTAAATGAAACGTGTAGACTCATCACTGGCTGCCTGAGACCCACGCCATGTGATAAACTGAATTGTTTAGCAGGCATTGCACCCCCAGATATCAGAAGAGAAGTTGTAGCTAAATGTGAGAGATCTAGGGTTGATGTGTCTCAAGCACATCCATTGTATATCCTTCAACCAGCCCACTCTCGACTGAAGTCCAGAAGAAGCTTTCTTCACACAACTGAGTGCCTAACTGACAAACCTCAGGTTTTGAGGATTACATCTTGGTTGACCAGAAGCCCCCACATTACTCAGTGGATGGCTCCATCTGAAAGGCTCCCAGCAGGACATACAGAGGCTTGGACAACTTGGAAGTCTCTCAACAGATTGCGATCTGGGGTTGGCGATTCAAGTCCAACATTCATAAATGGGTTTTTTGCTGCGACTCGGTCCTTTGTGAATGCGGTGAAGAACAGACTATGGGTCATCTGCTTCAGTGCAGTGTGTGTCCTATACTGTGCACCATGGATGATCTGGTGAATGCTACACCAAATGGACGTGGCATGGCAAAATATTGGTCATGCATTATTTAGAGCCTTAAATGTTCAAGTTTTGTCATTTTTGTTGCCCATTTTGTACATAATTTCTTATGTAATATTGTTGTTCCTGACACGAGTAAATAAATCCCGGAGTAGTTGTCTTACTTGGTGGTAAAAGTGCATTGCTTTGCTGATTCGATTGTTCACTTCACATGTGGCTACGTTATATTTGGATACTATACTACCCAAGTATTGAAATTCTGAGACACTGTCCAGCTTTGTGCCATTTAGCATGATTTCTGGCTCGTTGTCACACTTCTGTACTTTCAACACCACTGGTTTAGTTTTATTGATGTTTAAGCCATATCTTTCAAACTCCTGGCTCCACCTTTACGTTCATTTCCAAGTGACCCCAGATCACAACATCACATAATGTACAATCCCTAAAAAATGAGTTCCGGTATATAATATTTTATAGGTTTCTCACAAGCATAGCTGTGCATGTGAGAGTCCAAGTGTGGTTTACACGCTCCTGAAAATGGTTCATCTGTATGGCTAGCATTATTTTAGGATTACTGTACCAACCATCAGTATCACAACACAAGATTTTGTACAAGATATCTGCAAGAAAGATTGTGACAGACAACAATGCTTGTCAGAATAATTTAGTAACATTTATGAAGTTATTTATTTCTTTCTTTCTTATGCTTCCTCGACTTACAAGGCTGCTAACAATCATAATGAGGTGAAAGAAGAAATATTTGAAGGTTAACAAAATCCGAGTAATAAACAATGAAATGTATAACGCACATATAAATTAGAATAAAAAGACCTGAAGAGTGGCAAATGACAAATAAAAAGAAATAATTAAAATAGCTATTCAGCCATAAGATATACATAATTTAGGAATATAGGTGATTTCTCAAAATACTAAGTTTAAGGGCTATTATTGCTATGGCGTTAATGGTGGCATTTGTGATACGAAATTTTCTACACGTTGCAGCAAAAGGAGAAGGTATTGTTCCCCGGCCCCCACTAATAACCTAATAACTACTCTTTCTTGCAGGTGGTATTTTTCCTTGTAGAAACGGACTGTAGGCTCGTAAATATCCTTCATTTCATTGTTCACTTCATATGACTGCTCGGCATGGGTCTCAAAACGCATGGTTGGATCCAATATATAACCCTTCTTTTTATCCTCCTTGTGGGCTATGATGTCAATGCGCCTGGTACTGCCTTGCGTGGCTAGCCCTGTTAGTTCTTCATGCACCACAAAGCCAACTTGCCTCAGACTCTTCGCCAGTAAAACTTATTATTTCCGTTGAGTAAGACTTGTACGCAGTCAGGATTCGAACCTGAATCTCCATCTGTCCGGGCAGGTGCATTTAGTCACTTGTATCAATGTCGCCACGCTCTAACTCTGGCAAATCTTCAAGTCTTTGATGGAGGGGAGGTGTTGCAATGGCTTCCTGAATGACGAGGAAATATCTCCGAGTTCCTGGACGATACACATAAGCACCAATATGTGAACCCAACTGAGATTTTTGAATCAAAACAAGTAGTTCCGTGAAGAACTAAAGCCTATTTTCATATACTTATGTTAATTGCCTCTATCAACATACAAAATTTCAGTTTGATTACTGTAATAGATTCGTAGGTATTGAGAACCGACTAAATATTGCGGATGTACGCCATGTTGGATTTTTGTAGGTCTTCGAGTTATGTACTGTTACATGAAGATTATTGTGTACGTGTAGTATTCAAACTTCAATTGCACGATTAGGATACAAGAAGTAAAAACGAAATTTTAAAATTTCACACAGCTGCCATCTTCTGGTTATGGAAACAATTGAAATAAATTAGATGCTAGTGGATTAACATTTGTATAAGGATTTACTGTACCAAGTGGCACTGCACTCGGATGGTTAAATTGCGAGAAACGTTCATGTGAATATTTATACTTCGCGTCGCCGCCATGTTGGATTTGTGATCACCAGGTTATTTAAGGTCCTATAGGTGAACTTATGTTCATAGCCCCTATGGACATAAATGAATTCAGTTCATTGCTGTAATAGATTCGTAGATATTGAGATCCGCCTAAATATTTTGCACAGACGCCATGTTGGATTGGTGAGATGTAACAAAATTTGAAGGGCACGGTCGGAGTCGTCCGTGATAGTGCTATGAACCTACCGAGTTTCATTGAAATCGCTCCAGCCGTTTAGAAGTTATTAGGGACACACACCAACACACGAATCACACACGCACACACAGACAGACACACGGACAAAAGGTGATCTCATAAGCCTATTTTTTCATAAATGAAAATAGGCTAAAAATAGCTTTAGGACATGGCTCTCGTAGGAGCGGTCATATCTGTTTAGTAAGATGTGAAAAAGTATACCATTATTTGTTTGTTGATCCACCTATTCATACATTTTATTTCTTACCAGACTATCTTAGTACATGTTTCGACCTATTCTTAGGTCATCATCAGCTTTCATATTACCTAGCACCCTATTTTTATTTTATTTTTCATATTTCACGCCCTCATTAGAGCACTTTAATCAATACAAATACAATTAAGTCTAACAACGGTATTTGAAGATTAGCAATTCATATTAAGAAATAAATTAGAAATCCCTATGGATGTCAAATTGGCAGGTAAAAAGCTAAAAGAAGTAGGAGACTTCTGCTATTTGGGATGCAAAATTACCAGTGATGGATGAAGCAAAGAGGATATAAAATTAGGTTGACTTAGGCAAGCAAAGCATTTCTGCAGAAAAGAAATTTGGTATAAGTATCGGTATTATAAAATCATTTTTGAAAGCCTTTGTCCGGAGCATGGCACTTTACGGAAGTGAAAGTTGGACTGTTGGCACAGCACAAAAGAGGAAAATAGAAGAATCTGAAATGTGGTGTTACAGGAGAATGATTAAGAACAGATGGGTACATAGGGTAACACATAGGGTATTAAGACAAGTGGAAATGATAATTTATAATGTATGATGAAAATTGTAGACTTTAAATTAGTCATCAAGTTAATGATGTTATAAATTACTTTAGAGAGGATAGAACTTTCTGGTGACTGCTAATGAAGAGAGGAGATAGGTTGGTAGGACACATACTAAGACACCCAGGAATAGCAAACTAAGTTATGGAAGGAAGGATCGAGGACAAGAACTTTAAGGGTAGACCAAGGTTAGAATATGTTAAACAGATTGCCTCGGATGTAGGATGTGGTGGCTATGTAGAGATGAAACGATTAGCTTAGGACAGGGAGCCTTGGAGAGCTGCATTAAAAGGCGCACGGACGGCAGGTCCCAGATGCAATTCAGAAAAGCCGAGGTGAACAGCGAAACTCTAAACACATACACTCTTCTCTGAAGTCTTAACTCGGCACAACTCAACAGTTAGGTGCTGGCCGAAGCTGAGGTGATAAGTAGAGCTGGGATTTCTATGTAATTACATATATTTTTCCTTGCTTTTTAAATGCTGGGAAAGGATATATCTTAACATACCACTATGTTATGGTTATTATAACTGTATCTCAATTTACTTTCTTGTTCATATTTGTAAGTATTCTACATATTGTTAGTGAAATTACATAAAATTACATACGAAGGTTGGAACTTAGGTAGATTTATTATCAAGAGGTACAAAAGTGGTACATGTTAGCAACCATTACAGTCCTTCCAAGTAGTCACCAGTGTGGTGTAGAACCACTTGGTGGCACTCGCATCCGGACTGTTGCAGAGATTCGACAGGCTGTAGACCGCTCCATCGACTGAACGGGCTCGGCGAAAGGTAAACTACGACTTCCACATCGCTGGCAACGGGTTCTACACCACACTGGTGACTACTTTGAAGGACTATAAAGGTTGCTAACATGTACCACTTTTGTACCTCTTGATAATAGTTGCCACTACTTAAGTTCCAACCCTTGTATTTAAGCACTAGAGTGAGCATCCAGATGCCGTAAAGACTGTAGTTTCTTTGGTCCTGAAAGTGTTGTATCTAAAACTGCTTTTAGTGATTTTAAAGTGGTCTCCTCAATTGCCTTCATCAGCGGCAACTTCAGCTGGCTTCCAGAAAGCATCAAACGTCTAGATTCTATTGCTGTCATAGAAGATGCTATTGAAAAACTAAGTGCTGTGCATGGAGAAACAAGTGCAGGTGTATTGAATAAATTGCAAAATGTTTTGAAGATAAATCCGGGTTATTCAACGTTTCACAGCATGTGCCAAAATCTAAGTAGAGATTATGTTTATCCACCCGAGGACATTTCTACAACAAAACTCCCTCTCCTAAAATATTCCTCAGTTATATCATGTGACGTCGAAAGGTCTTCCTCTGCATATAAAATATTCTGAGTGACAAACGATTTCAATGACCCCAGAGAACATCGAAAAATATGTAATTTTTCACTATGCTGCAAAATTTAATGTGTAAACGTGCTTGGAGTGTGGAATGTACAAATATGATACGTTTGTATTGATTATGTGTGTGATATATTGTTATATAACTCCAGAGAACATGAAATATTTATTATTCATTGTGCTAAAATATTTTATATAAATTGTGTTTTGTATGTTGTAACTGTCAGAATGGTAAGTTTATATCACTTATGTGATATTACGTATTTTTCCCATTCTACATATTTTGATGGTTTTTGTTACATATTTATGTACATATTTTACCACTTGATATTACATAAAAATCCCATCTCTAGTGATAAGCTCACTCGTAAACTCGCTCCGAAGCTAGTAATTTAAATTTCCACTGAATGGAGATTGTTGGAAGAAATGAAAACGTAAAAACACTTATAGTGGACGATGTATTAAAGCTAGAGATATGCTGTTGCGGACGTTTTTGTAGAACTTTTCATCCTGAGCATTTCTCCTACTCATAGTACCGCTATATAGATATGTTTAACGGTTTGCCCAGCGTAAGCCTAAAAGGCGCTTGAACGGTGGGTATATCTTTGACTAGATTCACTGAATCGTTACGCTCGGATTCCTTTGGTCATAAATGAATGTTTTTCCACAGAAATCTTCCTCGAAAAATCCTGTACAGAATGGTGAAAATCGCATCAAAATCCATCCAGTGGTTTTCGAGATTACCCGTTACATCCAAGATTCGGGGACTTAGTTTCATATTATATTAAAAATGTCCATCATCCGTGATTTTTAATATAATTTTGTTGATTAACATACCTTAATTTTGTTAACTTCAATATCAAGGAATGTTTTAGATAGTTAGATATGACTTTATTCCAACTTTGGTATTACGTATGAATAAGATCACCTTTTGGTTGACTTGGCAAATCAAAACCTACCTAGGTAAAAGTCAACTGAAAGGTCCCACCTGGAAAAGATACCTACAGTACTCTTAAAATTCCAGGAATAAATATGAAAGTCTTTGGAATAGGTTTTGTAGTAATATTATACACAATACTGTACTAACAAGTTTGAAAATTTCACCTGAATGTCCTGTTATTCCTTTTTCAAAATCTGGTCACCCTAATTAAAGAAAGCAAAATAAAGACGCTCAGTGCTCTGAGAAACCTCATAAACAAAATGTTCATCACATTCCCTTCCCATAAAATTTAGCTTGGTTTACTCCAGAAATTCCCAAACTGGGCGAATTCGCCGAGTATTGGGCGATTTTAGCACGCCAGTGGGCGAAACTGACAGAATGTGAATTCGATGGGCGATTTGAAAAAAATTGGTGGGCAAATAATTTGTTTTTATATATACAATGACAATGAAAATCCACAGCCTGCTTCCAGTCGACCGACCGGGTCAGGGAATGGAATGAATGAAGCCCCCATCTAGCGGCGAGGATATGAACTGTGCCGGCTGCCGAAGCCTATCGCACTCCCCTGGGGCAATGATTAAATTAATGACAGATGAAATGAAATGTTAGTGGTGAGTGTTGCAGGAATGAAGTTGTGACAGGGAAAACCGGAGTACCCGTAGAAAAACCTGTCTGCCTCCGCGTTGTCCAGCACAAATCTCACATGGAGTGACCGGGATTTGAACCACAGAACCAGCGGTGATAGTCCGGCGCGCTGCCGACTAAGCCACGGAGGCTTCTATATATACAATATCACCGAGAAATGTTTGCCTATTAATAATTTAATATCGTATGGCCTCGGAGCCGGGTGCAAGCTATAAAAGCAAGGAATAAAATAAAAATGTAAACAAATAATTTAATTATCAACTTATGTTTCCTTTTTAATCTATTTACAACCACAGTAGTTTATCAAATTACATTAAATAGAAATAGGTATTCATGTTGTTTAATTAATCTTATATAACAAGTAGTTCCGTGAAGAACTATACAGCCTATTTCCATATATCCTACTTATGTTAATTGCCACTATCAACATACAATATTTCAGTTTGATTCCTGTAATAGATTCGTAGAAATTGAGAACCGACTAAATATTTCGGATGGTCACCATGTTGGATTTTATATATCTAGATCCTAGAGTTATGTACTGTTACATGAAGATTATTGTGTACGTGTATCATTCAAACTTCAATCGCATGATTAGGCCACAAGAAGTAACAAGGAGAGTTTAAAATTTTGCACAGCTGCCATCTTGTGGTTATGGAAACAATTCAAATAAATTAGATGCCAGTGGATTAACATTCGTATAAGGATTTACTGTACCAAGTTTCACTGCACTCGGATGGTTAAACTGCGAGAAATGTCCATGTGAATATTTATACTTCGCGTCGCCGCCATGTTGGATTTGTGATCACCAGGTTATTTAAAGTCCTATAGGTGAACTTAGTTCATAGCCCCTATGAACATAAACATTCAGTTTGATTGCTATAATAGATTCGTAGATATTCAGAGCCGTCTAAATATTTCGGATGGTCGCCATGTTGGATTCTTAAATGTATAGGCCATAGAGTCATGTACCATTAAAGGAAAATTATTGCATAAATTCATTATTCAAACTTTCACTTCGATCGCATGATTACGACACAAGAAATAAAAACTTAATTTTAAAATTCGCACAGCCGCCATCTTGAGGTTATGTAAACAATTGAACTAAATTTGATACCAGTGCATTACAATGTGTATAAACCTTTCCTGTACCAGATTTCATTGCGTTTGGAACATTACATCGCGAGAAAGGTCTATTTAAAATTTTCAAATTCGCTTGGCCGCCATGTTCGTTTTGTAGTTAACCGGTTTTTGAAAGTTTTATAGATGGACTTCTAGTAGTGCCCTTTATCTCCGTACGAAATTTCAGGGTGATACCGCTAATAGTTTCAGAGATATAAAATGCCGGTGAAATATTTCGCACATCCGCCATCTTGTGGTTATATAAACAATTGAACGAAGTTAGAGTCGATGCATTACAATGTGTATAAATATATACTGTACCAAGTTTTATTGCGTTTGGTTGGTTAAATCGCAAGAAACGTCTATTTAAAAGTCGCAAATTCGCGTGGCCGCCATGTTGGTTTTGTAGTTACCAGTTTTTCAAAAGTCACATAGGTGAACTTCTGGTTGTTCCCTTTAACACCGTAAAAAAATCGAGGGTGATATCGGTAATAGTTTCGGAGATATTGAATGCTGGTGAAATATTTCGCACAACCGCCATCTTAGATTGGTGAGACATAACAAAATATGAAGGGCACGGTCGGGGTCGTCCGGAATAGTGCTATGAACTTACCGAGTTTCATTGAAATCGCTCCAACCGTTTAGAAGTTATTAGGGACACACACACACACATACGGACAAAATGTGAGCTCATAAGCCTATTTTATCAAATTTGAAAATAGGCTGAAAATGGAAATGTATATCTGTCTGAAGCTCATGGACTCCGACACCGTTTAACCGATTGCATTGAAATTTTGTAAGGTTGTAGTGCACACCCCAAGGAAAGTTTTTGGCAACAATAATTTTAGATAGCCCTCTCCATTCCTTTCATTTAGGCCCATTGGCACAAATCTACACCATTTTACTGGGCTCAAATCTACACCGTTTCACCGAGATGAACCAAATTTTACGTACTTACCATTTGGAACAAGAAAAAATTCGGACAGCCCTCTTCATTCCCTTCATTTAGGCCCTTTGGCACACATACTGAATTTCCATGCCCCAGAAGCTTTATAATTTTATTTAAGGGCGTCGTCACGAGGATGGGGACTTACAGCATTGACGAGGATTCGTTACTTTACAGTATGAGCGGGGAATAATTTTATTTTCCTTGCTTCTACGCATACTTTATTTGATTTTTTCTGTTTTGCCGACAGAATGCAAACCATCTTTTAGGTTCTTTTTTTTATACAGGTGGTGACACTGTTCGTACGGAAGTTCGCGACACTGACGTCTATCTATTTAATAGTCTGTTATTCGAGCATACAAATATTATCTCTTACAGATACAGAATGCAAGCGGAATAGGACTTCGAGATATGGTGTTGCCATGGTATCTTTCATCAATCCCTATCCTCTTATCTTATTTTATACTAGCCGTAGTGGCCGGCTCCGCCCGGTGGATTTATATGTTTTATGGATGACTAGCTGAATACCCGTGCTTCGCTACTGGTCATAAATAAATTAAAATGTGAAGGTGACAGTTAAAACAGGGGATAGGCGAGGTGCTGCGCGGAGGGAGAGTTAGGATGGAACATTTTGTCCAGCTACACCGCTTGGCATTGACCATGTTTTGTAGCACACAATTAGGTTGTACTCGCTAACAGTTGGAGATACACGAAAAGTGATAAGGACCATTCTGATAGAAATTTAAATTTTAAACCTAGTATATGCCATCAAAAGTTTGCTATTTCTTAGCGTTCTCTTTTTATTTGAAATTGAAATATGAATGTTTGAAACCAAATGGTGTAGTGACGTAACTTAAATGGTCGCCATATTTAAATAGTGCAAAGTATTGAAATCAAAAGTAGCCTATATATTAACCAGGCAAATCAACTACTTCCATGTAAAATTTCATGTAAATCGGAGCAGTGGTTCTTTGGTGATCGAGTAATACAAAGACACATACCATCTCACTTTTATATATTAGTTTGGATGTGTTTTTTTGATGTATGAAAAACGTAATTTTAAAGCACCCATGTTTAAGTACAAAAGGAGCCTGGTTATGGCTTATAATGATTACTATGAGAATTATTGGTGACGTCAGTTACCTGTAGGTTTTCCTACGGTACTGTATCTGTAGTGGGCAGTGAAGGTGGTAATGTTCTGTACAAATTATGTACTCTTCTAGTCATGTCTTAAGTAGAAAAGAGGGAGTGTTCACTGCGTGGTTAATCATTTTAGGTTACTGTTGCATTTTGGTTGCTACAAATTATTCTCGTTCTGTTAGTCTTAGTCAAATCTTATCACAGTTACCGTATTCCTGATTTGTAATACAAAAGATAGCCGGTACAGGTGAACAATGTCAACAATTAAAACAATGCAGCATAAAAACATTAGGATTAATAAAACATAAACGTAAACATATTAGTAGTAGAACACACATTACCGGAGAGTATAACACAACAATACAATATATTGCGCGTAATACCTTCCGTCATAAGGTAAAGATTCAAAATCTCCCGTAACAGCAGCGGCATCAAGAGTATGACATTAGACCCAAAATGTCACATTTAGACTACCACGTGGATTAGCGGCTAACATTCTCGGCTGTCGCCTTGGAAGTCCGAGTTTGAATCCGGCTCTGCCAAGAAATTTTAATTCTGGTCTGAGAGCTGGAAGGTACACTGCGCCTCCCGTGGCAAAACTTGGAAAGTGTTTTCCGTGGTTTCCCACTTCTACTCGAAGCAAATACAGGGATAGTTTCTAACTGAAGGCAACAGCAACCTCATTTTTAATCCTCACCTGAATTACAAATTCACACACTACTACAGCCATCACAGTAACACTGGTTATCAGAAAAAATCATACATACTTAAGTTCATGGGGCTACATGGCCATGATGTCACCAAGCCTCTAAATCAATCAACAATAACAGAATCATTTAAGCACATTTAATCTTAACACTAAGTTTCGTGATATCTATAGCCGTTGTTACGTTAGGTCGCGTTGAGGGTTAGCCGATGTACTGTTTTTATTATTATTTTAATTCCCTACATCGACCCCTGTTAATAAAATTTAAAAAGCTACGTATTCAGATTTTTAAGTCGTTCAGATTCCTAATATTCTTATCGTGGTTTGGATAGAAAATTGACGTATTTACGTCTTGACTGTAGTCATGGAGAAAATGGAGTAGCACGGCCCCTTACAGAGACAGGTGGAAACCTGGTGATCACTTCTTGAGGCAGTGTTGCCGTTGAGAAAATTGAGTGGCATGGCCTCTTACCGAGATAGAATGAAACTTGGTGGACCCGTCTTGTGCTACTGTTGCCATAGAGATGGCCGGCCTTGCCGTTCCTTCATAAGTTCATTTTCTGAATTTATTAGCCTTTGCTCGAGTGCAAATAGGCAGATATCAGAAGAATGAGAAAGACTATCGAAAATCCATGTAGCCAGCCGTTCCTTCTGGGTCCTAAATTATGTGTATGCACAATTTGGTTGAGATTGGTGGAACGGTGTAGATTTGTATACGGAACAAACCCACATACATACATACATACATACATACATACAGACTTTCACTTTTATATATTAGATAATGTATACTACTACAGAACTGGCACATTATGCATAAACTAACAGAAAAAACAAATGTAAAATAACTTTTGTGGTGGTAGTGGGAGTGATACGTAGTACGGTATAATTGACGCAACATTCACGTCATTTTCCCGTAATGATAATGATAATAATGAATAGGGAAACGGCTACTTACTAACTACAGTACTGATACAATACATGTCATTTACAAACGAATTGAAAAATATGATTAGAAAGAGGAGTAAGTGAAATAAAAGACACTGGCTAGGGCCTATATCTTATTGGCTGTTAGAAAAGTAGAGACCAATAGTGTCGTCTGTTGTTGCATAGCGCTGTAGGAAAACAATCAGAGCACTTTGGAAAACTTAGGCTGTCCCGAGCTCCTGAGGTAACAACAGTGGACAAGGATCGGAATAAATGAAAGTAAATTTGAAAGTACCAACGCTTATTGCAGTTGATCTACAACTCAATGTACTGCACCAACATCATCGCACTTATACAGAGGCATAATATTTTCATGATGATAACTGTTTTCAGGGGCCTAAGAAATCTTTTTGTACTAATTGCTCCCCATGACTGCAATTTATAAGCAGCGCAAGATGCAACTATTTTCGCAATTCTGCACCAGAACACGGGTAGGGGCGGTGTGATGCAGCCCGCTTTGTCAGTCAACAATAGACTTATTAAGATATTCTTACAGTTACACTATTACGTACATTAATGGTTCTAGGGCCTTAAAACGTGTTTCTCAAGTTCCTTTTGTCTGTTATTCTAAATATAGAGAATGGAGAGGGTTGTCCAAAATATCAAATGGACATTGTTACCAGCAGTGTTTCAAACGGTATGTAAAATTCGTTGTAATTATGTGAAACGGTTTAGATTTGTGCCAAAGGGCTTAAATGCAGGGAAGGGAGTGGTCTGTCCGAAATTTCAAGTAGACATTGTTACTCGTCGGGTTCCAAAGGATAAATACATAACGTTTGGTTCAGATCGGTGAAACGGTGTAGATTTGTGCCAAAGGGCCTAAATGTAGGAAATGGAGTGGCCTGTCCAAAATTTCATGTAGACAGTGTTATTCGAAGAGTTCCAAAGGCCATTATAAAATTTTTGTTCAGATCGGTGAAACGGTGTAGATTTGTGCCAAAGGGCCTAAATGCAGGGAATGGAGTGGTCTGTCCGAAATTTCTTGTAGACAATGTTACTCGCAGGGTTCCAAAGAGTAAGTATATAAATTTTGGTTCAGATCGGTGAAACGGTGTAGATTTGTGCAAAAGGGCCTAAATGCAGGGAATGGATTGGTATGTATGAAATTTAAAGGGTTGTGTCCTGATTGCGGCCATTACAGATTGCGGTCAGTTTCATTTTAGGGAGGAACTATGAACATTCCAGCGTCCAGATTGCGATCACTTTTCTTGAGAGACCGGTCCTTGGTTCTTGGTTCTTCCCGACTGACTCATACCTTCCGTAAGTTTTGTGGGTAATAAGGGGAAACTGATATTTCATTACCTAACCAAAGAATACAGTTCAGTGTTTAGCTGAGCACACCCCATAAAACTCCCAACCTGACAGCACCTCGTAAAGCAATGATTATAACATTTTCAGTTTTAAGAATAGAAACGTTTCAGAATCGGAATCAACGACCTCCACTTTCAACAAAATTATTGTAACGGAAAATTTTATACTTACAGGATATAATTTTTAATTTCTGCCCCTCTTCTCCCATTTGAGGCGCGAGATATCCATTTTTATAATAGGTACTGTATATCGTGAAAAATATTCTTTTCATTACCTCGAAAAATTCGTCTCGTAAAAGTAATTTGTTCTGCGTTTGATTCTAAATCCCCTTTGTAATCAATGTTTGTCCCCGCCTCCTCCTACACACAAAATCAAACATTTGAAATGTTAGGTTTATTAACATTCCAGATTTGAAATCTGTGACTGTTGATAAGTCAAAATCAATAAGTTTACTGTCAAAACTACGCAAATTATAAGATGGTATTTATGGAGGAAGCTTTCCCCCTACCTTGCCCTCAGTGATGTGGTCAAGGTAGGGTACTCCTGCAAGTGCGTAGGGTCCGGACCGGTCTCCCAAGAAAAGCGATCGCATTCTGGACTGCTAATGAGGTAAACGCAATCAGGAAGACAGCTCGTCACACCCTGCTCTGAACTGGGAGGGATTTCCTGTGTTTTCCTTATCTCTTACCTTCCTAGGCTTTCCCGCCCCTCAGTCCTAACTGTCTGTGTTCATCGAATGTTTTAACATATGTGTGCTGCCAAGTCTAGAGCTTCCTACTGTGGTGTATGTTACTGTATACAATTCCGTACAATTGAATCGGTTGGAGTTGAAAATCAGTCAAAAATGGTCATTTTTTAAGAATTAATATTCTGAAGTTTTGACCCAAGGGCTTTGGAGCAGTGCTATTGTAAATTACATTTGTACAGGCTTGAGGTGGTTTTTACGCTACAAATCCATTTTAAAATAAAATAACATGTGTAAGTAGTGTGTTTTGGACAGTTCAGATGCCACTGCCACCGCTCCACCGCTGGAATGCTAAAATGGCAATATCTCGCGAACCAATCAGACTAGAGACTTGTACGAGGTGTCATTGAACTCGGGCTAACACCCCCTTTCCAATGGACAACATATTTCCACCCCCCAAAATAAAACCTACCCCTACTAGGGGGTGAATTGTATTTCTTTTAGAGAATCTCTCTTTCCAATTGCAACATGTGAGAGTTTGAATGCCAATATGGAATGAAACGTTGTTCTACATAAAGGGTATGTGTTCGGTGGGTAGCCACTATGAATTAACATGCTTGTTTTTTGTTTTTTACGCATGCCCACTCATAGCTTTTGTAAGAGGGCGGGCTTTTTAAAAGATGGCGGCTATAGTGTAACCTAACCTAACCCAACCTAATGGGTTATTGTTGACGGGTCATTGTTGACGGATTATTGTTGGCAGGTCCATGTTGACGAGTCCCTGTGGACGGGTCATTGTTGACGGGTCATTGTTGACGAGTCATGGCTGACGGGTCCTTGTTGACGAGTCCCTGTGGATGGGTCATTGTTGACGAGTCATGGCTGACGTGTCCTTGTTGACGAGTCCCTGTGGACGGGTCATTGTTGACGAGTCATTGTTGACGGGTCCTTGTTGACGAGTCCCTGTGGACGGGTCATTGTTGACGAGTCATTGTTGACGGGTCCTTGTTGACGAGTCCCTATGGACGGGTCCTTGTGGACGAGTCCTTGTGGACAAGTCCTTGTGGACAGGTCCTTGTTGACAGGTCCTTGTTGACGAGTCCTTGTTGACAGGTCCTTGCGGATGAGTCCCTTTGCACAGATCCCTTTGGACCGGTCCCTTTGGCCTGATCCCTATGGACTGACCCATGTATTTATTCAAATTATGCTAAAGGGCCTAACTACATTTGTGTGTAAAGCAGTGTGTTGAACTGACGTTGTTCGCCAGCCCTCACTACAACAATCTGATAACGATATGAAAAGAATTGATTAACCAGACATGAGTAAACTACCAACGAAACACTTTGGTGACTCTGCTTGTTATTGACCAGTGAGTAGGGTTTTAGAAAAAACTGTTTGCTATTTTGGTTTATATGCAAAAAAATGCTTTGACCTACTGAGCGACTATGTTTGCTAAACAAGACATTATACCAGATACGATTAGGATTCTTATGTAGCTCAGACAAGGAAAGCATTTCTACAGAATCTGTTGACGTTGAAAATAGATTTAGGTATTAGGAAGTCATTTTGATGGCCTTTGTCTGGAGCGTGACACTCTATGAAAGTAAAACTTAGACAATTGGTGTAGCAAAAAAGTGGTGAATTGAAGTGTTTGAAATGTGGTGCTACCCGTACAAGAGAATGATAAAGATTAGAGGCATTAAGACGAGTGGGGGAGAAGAGATGTTTCTGGCGACTGTTAATGAAGAAAAGAGATAGGTTGGTGGGACACATACTAAGACACCCAGGAATAGCAAACTTAGTTATGGAAGAAAGGTTCGAGGACAAGAACTGTAGGAGTAGACCAAGAATATGTTAAACAGATAGCCTTGAATGTAGGGTGTGGTAGCTATATAGAGATTAAACGATTAGCTCAGGACAGATAGGCGTTGAGATCTGCATTAAACCAGTCAAAAGACTAAAGACTCAAACAACAACATGTAAGTTCACCAAAAGAATGTTGTGTAACGATAAATGTTAGTCAACGAACAGTAATGCATTACTAAAACCCATGACACGATACCTAAGAGCTTTTCTAAAATGATTTTAAAATGCCTTTAACCCTATATTAAACACCCAGTTCACAATACTCATAACTGCAATGTTATGGTAAAACAAAACAAAATCTATATTTCAAAACAAGCAAGTGGTTTAGTCAATGTATACAGGGAAATGTTTTGTAAACACTCAAGTCCACAAGACTAATTAAATTTGTAACTGTCAGGTTGGCTGAGTGGTTAAGGTGTTTGACTTAAGATAAAATTTCCTGTATAAGGAAGCAATGGTTCGAATCCCTTACCTGACATAACTATTGCCTTAACATGGCTTGGCCACACTCTTTTATTATGATACTCGGTACACAAACCATAGATATAGTGTATTGTTTAAGGCCACTCTCTTTCTGAACATAGTCAGAGACTGTTGATGGTTAACAATTGTATTAATAGTGGGACATGGGGATAGCAATTAAGAAAAACAGACAATACGCATACAATATTTTTATTAATTTCATTTTATAATAGTTACACGGCGACTTGTTTTAAGAATATTTTTTATGATTTTTCCTATGATGCATGCATTTATTTAAATATCCCAAAACGGCAAGGTTACTGATTTGAGTTTTATAAACTAATAATGGGATTTGGACTCATAAGGTGTTCTATAACTTGACATGACGCTTTCTTTATATTGCTTATGAATTTTCCCAAAAAAGATTGAAAACAACAAGGTCATGGACTTTTGTTTCTCTTAATATATTGCAAACCCATAATGTTAGATGTTTATGGTAAGTGATGAAACATAGCTATGTAGAGAAAGAATTATTGTAGGCTTCACGTATGATGACTGACAAGTCTTTGACCATTGAAACTTGTTTTTAAACCTGACCGCAGTACATACGGAGCATAGGTTTCAGGCATGACATGACAAACGGTGTGTACAAAATCCAATTTATCGATTCAAGAATTAAGAGTAGACTATCTTTAATTGATTAGTTAAAGAGGGTAGCTAAGAAAACAAGATGGTGATTACACTGAACCAAACCGAACCAATACAATCCTTTTTGAATGTATAATGTTACTTGCTAACCATTTTGTGCTGCAGTGGCAAGCACTTTTGGCTCTTGCACTAGAGGCCTTAACTCGATTTAACTTTAAGGCTTAGAACGAACCAAACTAAGAAAGATGTTTATAGTGGTGCAGTGGTTAAGCTGTTATCCTTTGACTAAGGTTGACCAGGGTTTGATTTTAGATTAATACGCATGTCAAAAACATATAAAAAAGCAGGGATAATATTTTAAGACTGATTACACTTGTATATTTTTTCAAATTATTACTTGGATTACAAATACAAAGGAGGACTGGGTTCAATATACAGTTAATGCAAGTAAGATTTTGTATTTGTTTTTTATTTTAGACTTAAGATTTTAGAATTTACATTTTACATTTTAGATTGTACAAAAAGACCAAACCATAATGTCATGACTTTAAATTTTCGGTAACTAATTATTAAAGAAAAACATATAAGGATTTGTATTACTTGGAATTATGTTTTCTATACTGTGCCCAATCAGTCACGGCAGTCTGGCATCGAACTCAGGTCTCATCAGAGAAGACCAGGCACATGGTTATGCCTAGAGTCGAACCATTGATCTCTGAGGGGGAGCAATTATAGGGAACCCAAAGAGCAATGAGAGGTATACTGACATATAATAATGTAGCGTGATTTCACGATCTATAGGTGAACATCATAGCAATTTAAGGCGAAGAACTGTAGCCAAATGCAAGGAAATATACATTTTCTGAGCATACGAGAATGAGAGGAGGCCAGTTTGAAGTTTTACAAATTACCCTTAGCAAGTGGGCGGAGAGCTTAGGCGCCGAGCGCACTATTTACGTCTGGAGAGGAAAGACAGCTCAAAACTAATGACCCGGGTATCCACCGCTTGACAACGGTGAAACTTAGAGTAGGGATGATGGCCCACGGAAATTAATTAATTACAGCCAAGTGGAGTATTGAAATGCATTGAAATATACACCCAGGTGAATATATTCACGGAGAGGTAATTTAGGAGTGGTTTTTCACCTAAATTAAAGCTTTTATCTCCAAATGAACGAATTACAACCGAGCTTACGCTCAAGAGCAGTGACTTTGTGACCAGTCAACGGGGAACTACCACGATGGCGTCCCCACGCGCTGAACTAAGGCAATTAATTGTAATTAATTGGCCGAAGCGATCGCCGGCACGCGAATGTTTTTGAAACCTCCACACCTAAATAAACAAGATGTAGATGTCATTTCGGCTGAAGAAGTATTATTTCAAGAAAGGAGTCGCTCTCATGTGTCCAGTGGACTATTTTGTACGAGAAACCTTTAAAAGGGAGAGCAGCTCACACCAAGCCAGTTCGCCTCAAGTTATTCTACAGTATACACGTAACTAAGACGCTGCTAGTAAGCACGCCAAATGTTAAAGTATCAACGCTCCGCCGTTGAAGAACAATAGAAGCAAGTTATAAGCTTCATAAGTAATCATGAAGCGCGTCGAAAGTAAATTAATACAGATATTTATCTATTATCTGACGCAAATATAAATTCGCCACAGCGAAAAAGGAACTTATAATGTTTTTGAACAGTTCTTATACCGGGAGGTATTGTCAGAATTATATATGACATCATCATCAGGATCACTACAATGATGGGAGCTTGGAAATCATTGCCACCTAATCTGGATAGTGAGCTGAACAAGATTGCAGGGAACGAGGATCGAACGTCCGTAAAACGCTGTTAGATTTTCACGGAGACCAGCGGTTGTCATAATTGCATCGCATCTCTGAGATCAGGCGTAGGAGAAGTCCGATTTAAGGATCAACATGTGAAGTAGTGGATAAATGTACATAAATTGTGTAATAGTGATTTAAAAGTGTTCATGTGTATAGTGATTAATATGCAGTGTGTAGCAGTGATAAAGGCCACTGATAAAAGTATGTGTATCGGATGGAAAATGTGTGAATCTAAGTGTTGTGTAAAGGATAACATGATGGCTTAAATCAAGCGTCATGGTAGCGCTAAAGCTGAAGCGCTGGCACTATCCAGCAAAAAGGAAAAAGTGAGTACCCATTTTATAATGTCATTATAACTAATTAGTTCACCATATAACGATTTCATCACTTTGAAAATAAGATGTAATAGTCACTTACTGAACGAGTTTTCACCACTCGTCTTGAATAAAATATGGCTTGGAAGGTGATTTGTTTAGGGCCATTTAGGTCGAAAATAGTGATGGATGTAACGGTAACGTTAAATGAATGATAATAATAATAATATTATGGGGTCAGCAACAGTAAAGTAATAGGCATTTTTGGCCTAAATAATGTTCAAATAGTGTTATGTCTAATATAAAGATACTGTATTTTGGTAAACAGTAAGAGTGTAACGTGGAATATAGAGAAATACGAGGGCTTTTTCAGTGTCAGTGAAATATGAATGAATATTTGATATGGTCAATCCTTAGGATTATGTGTGAGGACCATTAAAGTAAAGTAAGCCAGTAAATTTATACATTTTGTTAGGAGCTATGTAAAGCTTTGGCTTAAGTGGTATGACAGAGAGAACGCGGGTGCCTTAATAATTGAGTCATCTATGTGAAGTATTGTTTGAGCCGCATGTAAGCGTGCAGAATTAACGTAGAATCCAGTGATTTACGTAAATAAATATTGCGGGGACCAACTAGTATAGCTTGCGCGTTAGGTGAGAAGTTGGCTAAATCTACGAGTAGTATCGCCCTTGAGCATACTGTATTAGTCGCAGCGAATTGGACAGAGCCTGTCTGTATCCAACGCTTGCAGGAATTATGGCCACTATTGACGTCCGTCGAGACGCAGTGAGCATGTGTAAAATGACCTACCCTGAGGGGTAAGGATCATATTCGTCGCTTAGGAAACGCAGGTTTCCTTATATTTTATTGACAGCTGCTGGTGAAAATCGTGGATTTTCACTATGAGGCGCGTCTAAAGCCACTAGTAGTCACCATAGAACGGCAAGGCTATCACTAGAATTCCACCCCAGCCATGAATGTTAATTAAGGAGCCAGTTGAGCCCAAGACACTATAAGGATAGGTGTTAAATAATTAAATGACTCAATTACTTAGGAGCCACACTTTGCGTAACTCCAATACCGCAATTGTAAACAAACTTGACCTTGACAGCAGAGAGAGGTGGGGTTATAGACCACTTCTGCGGCAGCCATCTTGACTAGCCAGCTGGAACGAATTTTATTGCCTGCTGAGGGGGTGGAAGGTCGTTCGACCGGTCCCTTGGGAATTAGAGTCACAATAGGACACTGAGGAATCTCGATATTTCAATATGCAATTAAGATTTGAGTATTATGATGATGCCAATTGAATTGAATGGTGGGTTGCAACTCACATACGTTGTTGGATCATAGAAATCAGATAATATTTGGCTCAGTTATTCTCTGAGGAGGAAAATTGAACCAAAATAATGTAGGCATCTTCTTTAGAGTGCATTTTGCCAGTTCCTGCTAATTTATGCAGACGGGTATGTGTTTTCCCAGAACATGACACATTTGTAACGATGATAAGCCCGACAAGACCCAGAAAATCGTTATATGGTGAAACTATAATATATTCTATCCATGTTTATTTTGGAAGGGATAAGTACCACTTTTCTTAAAGCGTTCATATGGATGGAAAGAAGGAAGATGATTCACACGACACAACAAATATTTGTTAATGATTGCAGAAAATAATGAATTCATGCTAATCAAGGTAAATGCCATAAGAAACGGAGTAATGTTTTATTAATATAATTTTTATGTGATATGTGATTTTTGTGTTATGATACTCCCATTAACTAAGATTGTGTCACATGATGAACACTATGGAAACCCATGGAAGTCTGAAAATATCATTGACAGGATGCTAGAATTAGATTTGAGTGCAGTGTAGCACTATTTTAAGAAGAAAGCTCACAGAATAACCCTATTTTTTGTGGGAATTAAATATAATTTGTCCTTTATTTGTATTTGTTGTATAGCCATGATTTTAGACCAGTAAATAGTTCATTTTAGGAAAATGTTGTGTATTTCCTGTAGAGTAGTTACTTGGTAGACTCAAATCCTGAGCATTTGGTCGTATGGTTGGCAGGAACGTCCCATATCTCGAAAGACCGTGAGTAAGCTGGGATACGAACACATGGTCCACATGATGACAGTTGGGTACATGGGGGATATGTCTCTGTACTTGGATTGAGTCACAGGTACTGCTAAAAGTCGGCCAAGATATTAATGGTAGAAGCAAATACAGCATAGAAATTAGGACAGAATAGGAAAAGGCCGCGCCCCATTTGTTAATAAGCCATCGCGTAAAATAAATGTTGATAATCCTCCATAAAACATGCTTAAATGTAAATGTAACTTGCACACAGAACCCCTTTAATTATCATGTCGCCCAGGTGTGTGGGGCAAAGCGTGTTATCCCTACTTATTTATCATGACGGCCCATACGTGGGGCATTCGGCAATAAAAACCACTCCTTGGACAGTTTTATTAATAATTCAGAATATGGCCGATGTCTTACAATGAGGACCAGAATGATAATGGACCCTTAACATTATCATGGAGCCCAACGTGGGGAATTCGGCAATAAAAACCACTCCTTGGACAGTTTTATTAATAATTCAGAATATGGCCGATGTCTTACAACGAGGACCAGAATGATAATGGACCCTTAACATTATCATGGCGCCCAGTACGTGGATGGCTTATGGGATTCAGAAAACCCCATAATAATAGCATGGTTTTCATGGGGAAAACCATAAAAATAATTATTTTCCTCAAACTTTGTGTGAGCGATTGTGAGTCTTTCTAGATGATATTCAGACGTCAGACACTGTTGTCAGACGGGTACGAGGGTCTATACCCATTCCATAGTTAGTTTTGACATTTTATAATATGTTGTTGTTGTTGTCGCGGGATCGGAATCCTTTTCTTTCCAATAGAACGCGCCAGCATATTCAGCTGCGGCCTACCTGAATCTCAAATTAAGAAGTACAGGATGGCTGGAACTGAAGACGTACTCAGGTGTATTGCTGAGTTAAGGGAACATTTTGATCATTCTAATGCTAAGAGAAAGGAAGAAATTAGAGAATTTAAAGATGAAATAGCGGGTAGATTGGATGCCAATCAAACCGAAATGAATACTAGACTAGAGGCTAGTCAAAATGCGGTAAGCCAGATGTTGGCTACAGTCAATACTCAATTAGAGGCTAATCAAGTTACAATAAACACGCAATTAGAATTAAACCTAATAGAGGTTAATAAGAAAATGGATGACGTTAAAGAATCTGTCCAGCGTGAGGTAACTAAGAATATTGTTAGCGTGGTCTCAGAAATGCAAGATGATAACGATAAACGCTTTGAGTCTATTGAGTTAAAACTAGAGAATAATCTGCAAGCGTGCAGAGAGTCACAGCGTGAAATTTACGATAGTTTAAGCAGTATGTCCATGGAGCTTAAAGACATTCAGAGTCAGAATGAAGCTAATACTAAACGTCAATTAGAGCCATTTAATACGTTCACTCAGACCGTGGATCAAAGGCTCGAGGATAGTGATGTAAAATGGAATACGCGAATGGCAGGTTACGCCAAGGCGGTAGACGAAGCCTTAAGAAAACAGGATCAGAATATCCTTGACCAATGCAAGGAAATACAGGAAATAAAAACTTCTGATCAAGAGAATAAGGAGATAATGTCAAATATGAAGAGACAAGTCGGGAAAGTGCAGAAAGAGTTGGAACAAACTCAGAGTGACTTAGCAGTTATCCATAAAAGACAGGATGAGGACCAGGGAGAAATCACGAAAATAAGGACTGAAATCTCTCATATACAAGGTCACATTCAAAAGGAAGTTACAGGCTTACGAGAAGAATTAGAACTTCGAGAAGGCTTAAAGACTGAAGCCAGCGATAAGACTCTTGCCGAAGTAAGAGAAAGTCTAGCGGGGGAAATTATCCACCTGAAGGAAAACCTTAAGGATGATAAGGAAAAGGTATTTTCTATGGCAGAAAGAAACCGAGATCGCCTAGAGAAAATAGAACGAGAGGTATTAGCTCGTTTGGAAAGGGCAGAAAATAGACACAGCCAAATCGAGACTAGAATGATCGCGCAGGAGGAATCTATGTTGCGGAAACCTAGGTCTAGCGAAGGAAGTATAGACGAGAATAGGAGAAATAAATGGGCAGAGATAGAAATACAGCCCACTCCAAAGAATGCAGCCATGCCAAGTGACAGCCCGTATACCACACCTGGTATGCCAATTGCCATGTCAACACCGCATGAAAATGCTGTTCAAAGTCAAATAGTCACAGTTATAAGGGCTAGTGATGAGAAACCAAAGAAATACTCTGGGAGTAATTCTAACATGACACCCAAGTACTGGCTTAAAGAAGTTTCCGAGTACTTGAATGACGCGAAAGTACCGCCAGAGCGCAGGTTGAGAGCGATTGAAAAACTAACCGAAGGGGAGTGTGCCCTATGGTTTAGGAGTTTTCGGTACACGTTCGATACCGTTGACGAATTTCGCCAAGCATTTTTAAGCAGATACTGGAACGCGAGCGTACAACAGAACCTCAGATTGGACTTGTATTCCAGGCGTTACAGTACTAGTAATCCGACTAAGTAAGGAGAATTCTTTGTGAATCAATTGTGCCGTTTTCGCGAGCTTGATGAAGGACTGAGAGAGTCTGATTTGTGCATAGCGATAGCCAAGCAGCTACCGTATGAAGTACAACGTCGGCTAATCTCTGCAAACGCCAAAACTGCAATCGATTTGGAGGAAGTGCTGAGACAACTCGATCTAACCACAGTGCAGCACACAAGGCAAAGTCGAAATGTGGAACAAGTCAACATGACGACTACACCGATTGAGCCAACTAAGGTGCAAACAAAAAGCAAATCTACAAGCACCGAAACAGAAAAATCCGACTGGCAACGCGAAGGACGCGAAAACCAAAATTGGAGGCCAGCATATCGAGGAGGATCGAACCGTGGAAACCGAGGAAGGAAGAACTGGAATCAGCGTGGTACCAGAGACCAGCAGCTTGATAACAGAAGGAATTACGGCCGAAATGGGAACAACCAAGGATGGAGATCCCAAGAGCAGAGTCGCGGGTTCGATGAAGAGGCGGAAGAACGTTATCACGCATCTTTAAGATACATGGAAGAGCGCGGAGATGATCCGAGACAATCGCGAGTTCATTGGGATGAAGCGATTAGGAATAGAAGGTCACCCGACATATATAAAAATGATGACGGTGCCAAGAGTCTGGAACTTCAACAGCATGAAGACAGGCAGAAGAACTCCACAAAGAATGGAGCAATTGAAAAAAAACACCAAATTTAAATGACCAAAGAGAGATAAGTTCAGGATGGAATACAGTGAATGTTGTTAACTGGATTGCCAAACCTGAGGAGCTTATCGAAGACCTAGATGAAGGGACGGTCAATGTAAGAAGGGAACTACCCATTATTATTGTAAACATTGCGGGCATGAAGATAAGAAGTCTCATTGATACAGGGTCAACAGTGTGTTTGATAACCCAGGCATTATACAGTGAAATTCAGAGTAAAATTCACGTATTGAAAATACCTATTTCAAGCGTGAAAATAAAAGGGGTCATACCAGATAAAGTTATGATATGCAGATACCAAGTATTTTTAGATTTGCATATAGGGAACTCTACATTCTCACAGAGCTTCCTACTTGTGAATAAGCTGCCTTTTAATATCATTGTTGTGATGGATTTCATAAGAGAGTATAAAATTATTATAGATCTCTCGCAAGACATTGTGATGTTTCGCGCAAGTGAGGGAAAGGAAGAGTTAGAACTCTCATTAAAGCATAATGAAACGAGACCAGAAGAATACGTATGGCATACAAACGGAGATATGACTAGGGATGCAGTGTCGACAACAGAAGACATCGAGGAAGAGTTGGCAACACTGGCCGCAGACATTGAAAAGGACCTCGAACCAAAATTTGAAGAATGCCTGGAAGAGAAGATTGAGGAAGCTAAATTTGGTCCAGAACATAAGCAAATGCTAAGGGAACTGCTATTTGAGTATAAAGGAGTCTTCGATTCGAGACCTGGCCGGATCAAGAATTTCCAGTATGCGTTCCAAGTCAGCGATTGGACACCATTTAAACAGAAGCCGTATCCTGTAGCTGAGAAACATTATTTAAAGGTCAAAGAAGCAATACAGGAAATGCTAGAAGCAGGCGTCATTGTAAAGACAGCCACACCCTATGTCAGCCCACTGGTAGTTGTACCTAAACAGGACGGAAGTGTGAGGATATGCCTGGACCTACGAAATTTGAATTCCAAGGTCATACCGGAATGTGATAAAGTGCCGCCCATTAAGGAGGTACTCAGGAGGTTCAAAGGAAAGACTGTGTTCTCAAATCCTGACCTGACGGCAAGTTTTCACCATCTTGCTCTGGAAGAGAAAACAAGTTTGTTAACTGGATTTTTATTTGACCAGCACACGTATTCATACGTGCGTCTTCCATTTGGATTAAAAACAGCAGGTTCAGCGTTGATACGAGCGCTAGATCGGAACCTGTCCGAAGAAGTAAAAGCTACAACCATATGTTACGTAGATGATATACTACTGGCATCTGAAACTGTCGAAGAACATGTCAGAGATCTACGCAAGTTGTTATATGACCTAAGTCAGGCTAAATTTAAGGTCAATATAAAGAAGTCTAACTTTGCTCAGAGAGAAGTTAAATTTCTAGGCCACGTGATAGATGCACAAGGAGTCAGGCCTAATCCGGGAAAATTGGAAGTCATTAAACATTTCCCGAGACCAACGAAGGTAAAGAACGTCAGGCAATATCTAGGCGTTATTGGATTCTTTTCAAACCATTGTCCGAAGTATACCGAGACCGTAGCACCACTCCAAGACTTACTTAAGAAGGGAGGAAGATGGCGCTGGACGGAACAATGCGATGAAGCCTTCGTGAAATCTAAACAGATGCTGTTAGATTATGTAAAACTGGGATATCCTGACTACACTCAGAAATTTATTATCCAGACTGACGCATCATTCATAGGTATTGGAGCTATGTTATATCAGGAGAATGTGGACAGTCCAGAGGAGAAAACTTACATTGCATTTATCAGTAGAAGGTTGAAGCCTAATGAAAAGAATTATACGGTCACGGAGATCGAACTACTCGCGATACTGTATGCCTTACAGTATTGGCGAAAGCTAGTTTATGGTTTTAGAATTATATTGAGAACAGACCATAAAGCCCTAACGTTCCTGCTGAAAACTGACTTGTCGAGTCAAAGACTGACAAGGTGGTCACTGTACATACAGCAATTTCAAGTGGAAATAGAGTATTGCCCGGGGAAGGACAATATCATACCTGACTTGCTGAGCAGATACCCGACAGCTGATGAAGAAGAAGTTCTAGCTATCGAGATAGAAGATAGAGATCAGAAGACCTTAGATGATCTGAGGAACATCACCGTTTTTCAACGTGAAGATCCCTGGATACGGTTGATGATTAATTACTTCGAGGGAAAGCTGGATAGAGGAACTCCGATGTATGTGGAAGCTGAAGCGCTATCAACGGAATATCTATGGTTTAACCAGATGCTACATAAATGGAGCGACTCAGACCACACCAAACCCAGGATAGTCGTACCACCAGCATTGCAGAGAAGGCTAGTATGGTTAGCACACCGAGCTTTTGGTCACCCCGGTGTAGATAAGTCTGTTGCCCTGCTTAAAGAAGCATTTATTTGGCCAAAACTTAGAGAGACGGTCAGGAATACTATCAGGACATGTGATATGTGCCAACGAGTAAAGCCTAACTCGTACTTAATGAGGCAGAAACCTATACCACTCTTACCAGAGAAGCCATGTCAGCTTCTGGCACTGGACAACTTTGGGCCGCTTCCTAGAGCTAGAAGAGGAAATAGACACATCCTAGTTGCACTAGACGTGTTTTCCAAAATGGTAGTCCTGTGTCCAATTCAGAAAACCAGTACAAAACAGGTACTTAAGAGGCTGAAGGAAAGAATCATTCCTATATTAGGACAGCCAGAGAACATCTTATCTGATCATGGGAGCTGTTTTACCAGCGTAGAATTTCGCAGGGAGTTGGAGAATCTGGGCATAAGACAGATTTTGTCCACAGTCCGACACCCGGAGTCGAATTCGGCCGAGAGAGTTATGAGGGAACTGCAAAAGTACATGAAGATATATTGCTCTACTGAAAACTGGAAATGGATTGACGTACTTGAGATTATTGAATATTGTATCAACAATACCGTGCACGAAGCAACAGGAGAGGTGCCAGTGAGCCTACATCTCGATAGAAGACCAGAGAGGCCATGGAATAATGTCATTCGGACACCCATCGATGCACAACCTGGACGTGAGTTGAGGATCCAGAGAACGTTCGAGTATCTCAAGAAACAAGCAGATAGACGGCAGCGGAGAAACAGGAGGAAACGCTATCACAGACCATGTCTCGTGGGGGAATACGTCTTATTGAAGAAACCCGCCAGCTCAGATCCAGAGAGCAGGAAATATAAAAAATGTCAGCATGCATATCACGGACCCTACCTGATTATAAGGGATCTGCAAAATAATGCATATCGGATCAAAGACGAAGCAACAGGTAGAGAAGTTGTTGTAAATGCAGCTAATTTGAAGTTATATAGTCCACCAGAAGACTATGATACGAGAGAGGAGCAAGCAATGCACACCCAAGTGGACGGGGAATCATTACGTATGCACGGAAAGAATCTTGAGGAAAGCTTGCAGTCTCAGGAAGGAACGGAGCGAAGCGACCAGCTCGCAGACCCAACGGATACGAAGGGAGAATGCAGCTGTCAACTGCAGGAACTTTATGACCAGTTGAGGTAGGCCGCTACGGAGCTAGAGGGGATGAATGAACAATTGAGAAGACAGAACGAGAGTCTACGAGACAGCAGACAGAGTGGAATGGGGGAACGAGAGATCCCATTGCCGAGAGCACTGACCGCTTAAAGTAAATACTGCATGGAGTCGATGCCATCTGAAGGGCCCGAAAAATTCACTTGCAAAATGAATTTTCCGAGCTTAGCAGGGGAAAGATGTGCCCAATCAGTCACGGCAGTCTGGCATCGAACTCAGGTCTCATCAGAGAAGACCAGGCACATGGTTATGCCTAGAGTCGAACCATTGATCTCTGAGGGGGAGCAATTATAGGGAACCCAAAGAGCAATGAGAGGTATACTGACATATAATAATGTAGCGTGATTTCACGATCTATAGGTGAACATCATAGCAATTTAAGGCGAAGAACTGTAGCCAAATGCAAGGAAATATACATTTTCTGAGCGTACGAGAATGAGAGGAGGCCAGTTTGAAGTTTTACAAATTACCCTTAGCAAGTGGGCGGAGAGCTTAGGCGCCGAGCGCACTATTTACGTCTGGAGCGGAAAGACAGCTCAAAACTAATGACCCGGGTATCCACCGCTTGACAACGGTGAAACTTAGAGTAGGGATGATGGCCCACGGAAATTAATTAATTACAGCCAAGTGGAGTATTGAAATGCATTGAAATATACACCCAGGTGAATATATTCACGGAGAGGTAATTTAGGAGTGGTTTTTCACCTAAATTAAAGCTTTTATCTCCAAATGAACGAATTACAACCGAGCTTACGCTCAAGAGCAGTGACTTTGTGACCAGTCAACGGGGAACTACCACGATGGCGTCCCCACGCGCTGAACTAAGGCAATTAATTGTAATTAATTGGCCGAAGCGATCGCCGGCACGCGAATGTTTTTGAAACCTCCACACCTAAATAAACAAGATGTAGATGTCATTTCGGCTGAAGAAGTATTATTTCAAGAAAGGAGTCGCTCTCATGTGTCCAGTGGACTATTTTGTACGAGAAACCTTTATAAGGGAGAGCAGCTCACACCAAGCCAGTTCGCCTCAAGTTATTCTACAGTATACACGTAACTAAGACGCTGCTAGTAAGCACGCCAAATGTTAAAGTATCAACGCTCCGCCGTTGAAGAACAATAGAAGCAAGTTATAAGCTTCATAAGTAATCATGAAGCGCGTCGAAAGTAAATTAATACAGATATTTATCTATTATCTGACGCAAATATAAATTCGCCACAGCGAAAAAGGGACTTATAATGTTTTTGAACAGTTCTTATACCGGGAGGTATTGTCAGAATTATATATGACATCATCATCAGGATCACTACAATGATGGGAGCTTGGAAATCATTGCCACCTAATCTGGATAGTGAGCTGAACAAGATTGCAGGGAACGAGGATCGAACGTCCGTAAAACGCTGTTAGATTTTCACGGAGACCAGCGGTTGTCATAATTGCATCGCATCTCTGAGATCAGGCGTACGAGAAGTCCGATTTAAGGATCAACATGTGAAGTAGTGGATAAATGTACATAAATTGTGTAATAGTGATTTAAAAGTGTTCATGTGTATAGTGATTAATATGCAGTGTGTAGCAGTGATAAAGGCCACTGATAAAAGTATGTGTATCAGATGGAAAATGTGTGAATCTAAGTGTTGTGTAAAGGATAACATGATGGCTTAAATCAAGCGTCATGGTAGCGCTAAAGCTGAAGCGCTGGCACTATCCAGCAAAAAGGAAAAAGTGAGTACCCATTTTATAATGTCATTATAACTAATTAGTTCACCATATAACGATTTCATCACTTTGAAAATAGGATGTAATAGTCACTTACTGAACGAGTTTTCACCACTCGTCTTGAATAAAATATGGCTTGGAAGGTGATTTGTTTAGGGCCATTTAGGTCGAAAATAGTGATGGATGTAACGGTAACGTTAAATGAATGATAATAATAATAATATTATGGGGTCGGCAACAGTAAAGTAATAGGCATTTTTGGCCTAAATAATGTTCAAATAGTGTCATGTCTAATATAAAGATACTGTATTTTGGTAAACAGTAAGAGTGTAACGTGGAATATAGAGAAATACGAGAGCTTTTTCAGTGTCAGTGAAATATGAATGAATATTTGATATGGTCAATCCTTAGGATTATGTTTGAGGACCATTAAAGTAAAGTAAGCCAGTAAATTTATACATTTTGTTAGGAGCTATGTAAAGCTTTGGCTTAAGTGGTATGACAGAGAGAACGCGGGTGCCTTAATAATTGAGTCATCTATGTGAAGTATTGTTTGAGCCGCATGTAAGCGTGCAGAATTAACGTAGAATCCAGTGATTTACGTAAATAAATATTGCGGGGACCAACTAGTATAGCTTGCGCGTTAGGTGAGAAGTTGGCTAAATCTACGAGTAGTATCGCCCTTGAGCATACTGTATTAGTCGCAGCGAATTGGACAGAGCCTGTCTGTATCCAACGCTTGCAGGAATTATGGCCACTATTGACGTCCGTCGAGACGCAGTGAGCATGTGTAAAATGACCTACCCTGAGGGGTAAGGATCATATTCGTCGCTTAGGAAACGCAGATTTCCTTATATTTTATTGACAGCTGCTGGTGAAAATCGTGGATTTTCACTATGAGGCGCGTCTAAAGCCACTAGTAGTCACCATAGAACGGCAAGGCTATCACTAGAATTCCACCCCAGCCATGAATGTTAATTAAGGAGCCAGTTGAGCCCAAGACACTATAAGGATAGGTGTTAAATAATTAAATGACTCAATTACTTAGGAGCCACACTTAGCGTAACTCCAATACCGCAATTGTAAACAAACTTGACCTTGACAGCAGAGAGAGGTGGGGTTATAGACCACTTCTGCGGCAGCCATCTTGACTAGCCAGCTGGAACGAATTTTATTGCCTGCTGAGGGGGTGGAAGGTCGTTCGACCGGTCCCTTGGGAATTAGAGTCACAATAGGACACTGAGGAATCTCGATATTTCAATATGCAATTAAGATTTGAGTATTATGATGATGCCAATTGAATTGAATGGTGGGTTGCAACTCACATACGTTGTTGGATCATAGAAATCAGATAATATTTGGCTCAGTTATTCTCTGAGGAGGAAAATTGAACCAAAATAATGTAGGCATCTTCTTTAGAGTGCATTTTGCCAGTTCCTGCTAATTTATGCAGACGGGTATGTGTTTTCCCAGAACATGACACATTTGTAACGATGATAAGCCCGACAAGACCCAGAAAATCGTTATATGGTGAAACTATAATATATTCTATCCATGTTTATTTTGGAAGGGATAAGTACCACTTTTCTTAAAGCGTTCATATGGATGGAAAGAAGGAAGATGATTCACACGACACAACAAATATTTGTTAATGATTGCAGAAAAAAATGAATTCATGCTAATCAAGGTAAATGCCATAAGAAACGGAGTAATGTTTTATTAATATAATATTTATGTGATATGTGATTTTTGTGTTATGATACTCCCATTAACTAAGATTGTGTCACATGATGAACACTATGGAAACCCATGGAAGTCTGAAAATATCATTGACAGGATGCTAGAATTAGATTTGAGTGCAGTGTAGCACTATTTTAAGAAGAAAGCTCACAGAATAACCCTATTTTTATTTGTGGGAATTAAATATAATTTGTCCTTTATTTGTATTTGTTGTATAGCCATGATTTTAGACCAGTAAATAGTTCATTTTAGGAAAATGTTGTGTATTTCCTGTAGAGTAGTTACCTGGTAGACTCAAATTCTGAGCATGTGGTCGTATGGTGGGCAGGAACGTCCCATACCTCGAAAGACCGTGAGTAAGCTGGGATACGAACACATGGTCCACATGATGACAGTTGGGTACAATACTATATTTTATTTTGGTTTTAGATTTTAGAAATTTGATATTGGATTTTAGATTTTAGGTAAAGACCAAACTAATATTGACTATTCATTACACACTGGTATGTAGATAGAAAGATGATTAGACTATATGTTAAGATGAATTTTTAGGTGTTGACTGGCCTTGCAATAAGAATTGACTAACCAGACATGAGTTAACTACCAACGAAACACTTTGGCGACTATGCTTGTTATTGACCAGTGAGTAGGGATTTAGAAAAACTGTTTGCTATTTTGGCTTATATACAACAAATGCGTAGACCTACTAAGCGACTATGTTTGCTAAACAAGACATTATACCAGAGATGATTAGTATTCTTATGTAGCTCAGGCAAGGAAAGCATTTCTACAGAATTTGTTGACATTGAATATAGATTTAGGTATTAGGAAGTCATTTTTAAAGACCTTTGTCTGGAGTGTGACGCTCTATGAAAGGGAAACTTGGACTATTGGTGTAGCAGAAAAGTGGAGAGTTGAAGTGTTTGAAATGTGGTGTTACAGGAGAATGATGAAGATTAGATGGGTAAATAGGGTTACAAACGAAGAGGTATTAAGACAGGTGGGAGAGGAGAGATGTTTTTGGCGACAGCTAATGAAGTAAATCGATAGGTTGGTAGGACACATACACCCAGGAATAGCAAGCTTAGTTATGGAAGAACGGGTTGTGGACAAGAACTGTAGGGGTAGACCAAGGATAGAATATGTTAAACAGATAGCCTTGGATGTAGAGTGTGGTAGCTACATAGAGATGAAACGATCAGCTCAGGGCAGGCAGTCATGGAGAGCTGTATTAAACCAGTCAAAAGGCTGAAGACTCAAACAACATGTAGAGCTTACCAAAATAATGTTGTGTAATGGTAAATACTAGTCAACAAACATTAATGCATTACTAAAACCCATGACACGATACCTGAGAGCTTGTCTAAAAATTATTTTAAGATGCCTTTAACCCTATATTAAACTACTAGTTCTCAAGACTCATAACTACAATGTAATGGGAAAAACAACAACAACAACAACAACAACAACAAAAACATTTAAAAACGAGCAAGTGGTTGAGTCAATGTACACTGGAAAATTTTGTAAACACTCAAGTGCACAAAACAAATTACATTATTAACTGTCAGGTTGACCGAGTGGTTAAGGCGTTTGACTTATGCTCACATTTTCAATACAAGAAAGCAAGGATTTGAACCCCTTACCTGACATAACTATTGCTTTAACATAGCTTAGCGATACTGTATTATTATGATACTCGATACGCAAACCATAGATAGGGTGTATTGTTTAAGTCCACTCTCTCTTTCTAAACATAGCTAGAGACTGTCAATGGTTAACAATTGCATTAATAGTGGGAGGATGTAGTGATAGTAATTAAGAAAAAGCAGACAATAACCATAAAATATTTTTATTAAATTCATTTTATAACAGATACACACTGAATACAACTCTCTCTATTTACCATTGTTTGATATAGATTTTTTAAACACAACGCTTGTTGTAGATCCTTTTATAACTTTCTCCAGGTACTCTTGTTTTTAAAAACTGGGGAAGTCGCTGTGGTTTTATAGACATAAAACCCTCATCCTTTTCTTTTTCATCATCATCATCATCATCTTCATTATGAATATTATCATCAAAATTATGATAGTCATTGTCACCATAATTATCATCATCATCATCATCGTCATCCTCAACATCACTAGAACAATCCAATTCCTCTTGTTCCTTTTCCACAGGGACCTCTTTTAAAGTCTGCGTTGCTTTTGATAGTGTTAAGGGTTTCTTAGACGTTGACAACTGTCCTAACATGACTTTCTGAGGACATGATAAGTGATTTTGAACAAACACTGCACTATCTTGAGCAGCAATATTTTTTTCTTTGACTTGCTTTTTTACCTTGGTTAGAGTATTTTGTCCATTTAAATGTGTATTAATTTGAGATTCACAATGATGCTCGTTTGAAGTAAGTACGTTGAAGTCTTTTGTTTTAATCATTCCTCGACACTTTTTAGATCGTTGTTTTGAATATCGCCAAATAACAGTTCCATTTTTATTGGTTGTTTTTACAATACATGTATATCCTTTATAGTAGGCACATAGCTTACCATGGCTGGTTGTTGAGACTTCCATATTAACTAATACACATTAATTTAATTTTAGTAAAGTCACTTTAGTAATAATAACAGTAAAATAAATGAAGTGGATTGATATTTTTTAAAGGTGGAATTTTCAAAGTACTGTCAAGAATAATAATCACCTGAACAAATTTTAGACTACAAGTGATTTACAGACACACATTGCTCAATGTCAAGATTTATACTGAACACAATTTATAGTGATTATGATTTTTATTGATTGTAATTGATAGTAGCCATGGTTAGTGGAGGCAATGTATACTGGGTGCGTTTTATAGCACGCTCAATTTATAGTAGGTACGATTAGTAGACGCGTTTGATACTGGGCGCGTTTTGTACTGATTATGATTTATACTGAGCGCGATTTTTACTGGAAGCGAATTTTACCAGCTGTAATTGATAGCAGTTCATACTCAACGCAATTGATAGTAGGCGTAATTGATAGTAGGTGCAATTGGTAGTTGGCGCAATTGATAGTAGGCACAATTACTAGTAGGCGCGATTGGTAGTAGGCGCGATTGACAGTAGGCGCGATTGGTAGTGGGCGTAATTGCTAGTAGGCGCTATTGATAGTAGGTGCAATTGACAGTAGGCGCAATTATTAGTGGGCGTGATTGGTAGTAGGTGCAATTGATAGTAGGTGCAATTAATAGGCGCAATTGATAGTAGGCGCGATTAATAGTAGGCGCAATTAATAGCAGGCGCTAGTAGTAGACGTGATTGATAGTAGGCGTGATTGGTAGTGGACGTAATTGATAGTATGCGCTATTGATAGTAGGTTCAATTGACAGTAGGCGCGATTGATAGTAGGCGCGATTAGTAGTAGGCGCGATTGGTAGTAGACGCAATTATTAGTAGGCGCGATTGGTAATAGGCGCGATTGGTAGTAGGCGCAATTGATAGTATGCGCGATTGGTAGTGGGTGTAATTGCTAGTAGACGCTATTGATAGTAGGTGCAATTGACAGTAGGCGCAATTATTAGTAGGCGTGGTTGGTAGTAGGTGCAATTGATAGTAGGTGCAATTAATAGGTGCGATTGATAGTAGGCGCTATTAGTAGACGCGATTGATAGTAGGCGCGATTGGTAGTGGACGTAATTGATAGTAGGCGCGATTGGACTGATCGCTATGGGTTGGCCATGCATTTATCCAAATTATGTCAAAGGGACCGGTCCAAAGAGATTAGTCAAAAGGACCTGTCAACAGGGACCCGTCCACAGGGATCCGTCCACAGTGACCCGTCAGCAGGGGCCCGTCAAAAATGGCTCCAAAAGGACCCGTCCAAAGGGGCTAGTCAACAGGGACCAGTTCAAAGGGGCAAATCAACAGGGATCAATTAAAGGGGGTTATCGCCTCAAGGTCTGTCATACCCCTCTTTGATTATTGGTTTGCCTATCGAAAAGCGCCGCTTGGAATACGTTTTAATCACCCCTCGTGGGTCAGCTGCCATCTTTAAAAAAGCCGTGGAAACATAGGTGTTTACCAGCAGTCTTCAGCGAAAGGTCCAGCAATACCTCATATAATGCCCTAGTCTTATTGGTTCGCGAGATATTAACAAAAGTGCACTTAGGCCCTTTGTCAAAAATTCAAAAATAGACTCAGTGTTGTGCGATCAATAATAGCCACCTCTTTAAATATATACTTTACTTGTTTTCGTTGACCTTAAAGCCTTGAGTATCCATCATCAGTGTATGAGACATGTTTACGCTTGCATAGATCAAAACCAACTGACTACTCACTACTTGGGTTTAGAAATTACATTTACTCAAATCACATTCTAGTAAAAAAAATCGTGCCTACTATAAACTTCACCCACTTTTGCACCCGCTTTTGCACCCACTTTTGAACCCACTTTTGCACCCACTTTTGCACCCACTCTTGCACCCACTTTTGAACCCACTTTTACACCGACTTTTGCACCCACTTTTGCACCCATTCTTGCATCCACTCTTGCACCCACTTTTCCTCTCACTTTAAGGAGAATGTTTTTGTGTAATAAAAAGTAATGTCCAGCCTCCCATCGCCATTCATCTGTGACGACATAGCCAGTCTCAAAGCAAGTCTAAACTTGTAGAACAGGTCATGTGACAAGGTTAGGTTAAGTGACTTTGACATAATTAGGATAAATGCATGGGCCCGTCACAGGGACCCGTCAATAATGACTCCCTTCATAAAGGACCCGTCCAAAGGGGCTGGTCAACAGGGGCTAGTCAACAGGGACCAGTCCAAAGGGACAAATTAACTGGGATCAATGAAGAGGGGTTATCACCTCAAGGTACACCAATCACGCCTACTATCAATCGCGTCTACTATCAATTACGCCTACTATCAATAGCGCCTACTATCAATTACATCCACTACCAATCGCGCTACTATCAATCACGTCTACTAATAGCGCCTGCTATCAATCGCGCCTACTACCAATCGTGCCTACTATCAATAGCGCCTATTATCAATTACGTCCACTACCAATCGCGCCTACTATCAATCGCGTCTACTAATAGCGGCTACTATCAATCGCGCCTACTATCAATCGCGCCTATTAATTGCACCTACTATCAATTGCACCTACTACCAACCACGCCTACTACTAATTGCGCCTACTGTTAATTGCACCTACTATCAATAGCGTCTACTAGCAATTACACCCACTACCAATCGCGCATACTATCAATTGCGCCTACTACCAATCGCGCCTACTACCAATCGCGCCTACTAATAATTGCGTCTACTACCAATCGCACCTACTACTAATCGCGCCTACTATCAATCGCGCCTACTGTCAATTGAACCTACTATCAATAGCGCATACTATCAATTACGTCCACTACCAATCGCGCCTACTATCAATCACGTCTACTACTAGCGCCTGCTATTAATTGCGCCTACTATTAATCGCGCCTACTATCAATTGCGCCTATTAATTGCACCTACTATCAATTGCACCTACTACCAATCACGCCCACTAATAATTGCGCCTACTGTCAATTGCACCTACTATCAATAGCGCCTACTAGCAATTACGCCCACTACCAATCGCGCCTACTGTCAATCGCGCCTACTACCAATCGCGCCTACTAGTAATTGTGCCTACTATCAATTGCGCCAACTACCAATTGCACCTACTATCAATTACGCCTACTACCAATTGCGTTGAGTATGAACTGCTATCAATTACAGCCGGTAAAAATCGCTTCCAGTAAAAATCGCGCTCAGTATAAATCATAATCAGTACAAAACGCGCCCAGTATCAAACGCGTCTACTAATCGTACCTACTATAAATTGAGCGTGCTATAAAACGCACCCAGTATACATTGCCTCCACTAACCATGGCTTCTATCAATTACAGTCAATAAAAATCATAACCACTATAAATTGTGTTCAGTATAAATCTTGACATTGAGCAGTGTGTGTATGTAAATCACTTGTAGTCTGAAATTTGTTCAGGTGATTATTATTCTTGACAGTACTTTGAAAATTCCACCTTTAAAAAATATCAATCCACTTCATTTATTTTACTGTTATTATTACTAAAGTGACTTTACTAAAATTAAATTAATGTGTATTAGTTAATATGGAAGTCTCAACAACCAGCCATGGTAAGCCATGTGCCTACTATAAAGGATATACATATATTGTAAAAACAACCAATAAAAATGGAACTGTTATTTGGCGACGTTCAAAACAACGATCTAAAAAGTGTCGAGGAATGATTAAAACAAAAGACTTCAACGTACTTACTTCAAACGAGCATCATTGTGAATCTCAAATTAATACACATTTAAATGGACAAAATACTCTAACCAAGGTAAAAAAAAGCAAGTCCAAGAAAAAAATATTGCTGCTCAAGATAGTGCAGTGTTTGTTCAAAATCACTTATCATGTCCTCAAAAATTCATGTTAGGACAGTTGTCAGCGTCTACGAAACCCTTAACACTATCAAAAGCAACGCCGACTTTAAAAGAGGTCCCTGTGGAAAAGGAACAAGAGGAATTGGATTGTTCTAGTGATGTTGAGGATGATGATGTTGATGATAATTATGGTGGCAATGACTATCATAATTTTGATGATAATATTCATAAAGATGATGATGATGATGATGATGATGATGAAAAAGAAAAGAATGAGGGTTTTATGTCTATAAAGCCACAGCGACTTCCCCAGTTTTTTAAAACAAGAGTACCTGGAGAAAGTTATAAAAGGATCTACAACAAGCATTGTGTTTAAAAAATCTATATCAAACAATGGTAAATAGAGAGAGTTGTATTCAGTGTGTATCTGTTATAAAATGAATTTAATAAAAATATTTTATGGTTATTGTCTGCTTTTTCTCAATTACAAAATTTTCCAGTGTACATTGACTCAACCACTTGCTCGTTTTTAAATGTTTTTGTTGTTGTTGTTGTCCCACTATTAATGCAATTGTTAACCATTGACAGGCTCTAGCTATGTTTAGAAAGAGACAGTGGACTTAAACAATACACTCTATCTATGGTTTGTGTATCGAGTATCATAATAATACAGTATTGCTAAGCTATGTTAAAGCAATAGTTATGTCAGGTAAGGGGTTCAAATCCTTGCTTTCTTGTATTGAAAATGTGAGCATAAGTCAAACTTCTTAACCACTCGGTCAACCTGACAGTTAATAATGTAATTTGTTTTGTGCACTTGAGTGTTTACAAAATTTTCCAGTGTACATTGACTCAACCACTTGCTCGTTTTTAAATGTTTTTGTTGTTGTTGTTGTTGTTTTTCCCATTACATTGTAGTTATGAGTCTTGAGAACTAGGTGTGTAATATAGGGTTAAAGACATCTTAAAATAATTTTTAGACAAGCTCTCAGGTATCGTGTCATGGGTTTTAGTAATGCATTAATGTTTGTTGACTAGTATTTACCATTACACAACATTATTTTGGTAAGCTCTACATGTTGTTTGAGTCTTCAGCCTTTTGACTGGTTTAATACAGCTCTCCATGACTCCCTGCCCTGAGCTGATCGTTTCATCTCTATATAGCTACCACACTCTACATCCAAGGCTATCTGTTTAACATATTCTATCCTTGGTCTACCCCTACAGTTCTTGTCCACAACCCGTTCTTCCATAACTAAGCTTGCTATTCCTGGGTGTATGTGTCCTACCAACCTATCGATTTACTTCATTAGCTGTCGCCAAAAACATCTCTCCTCTCCCACTTGTCTTAATACCTCTTTGTTTGTAACCCTATTTACACATCTAATCTTCATCATTCTCCTGTAACACCACATTTCAAACACTTAATCTCTCCACTTTTCTGCTACACCAATAGTCCAAGTTTCCCTTTCATAGAGCGTCACACTCCAGACAAAGGTCTTTATAAATGGCATCCTAATACCTAAATCTATATTCAATGTCAACAAATTCTGTAGAAATGCTTTCCTTGCCTGAGCTACATAAGAATCCTAATCATCCCTGGTATAATGTCTTGTTTAACAAACATAGTCGCTTAGTAGGTCTACGCATTTGTTGTATATAACCCAAAATAGCAAACAGTTTTTCTAAATCCCTACTCACTGGTCAATAACAAGCATAGTCGCCAAAGTGTTTCGTTGGTAGTTAACTCATGTCTGGTTAGTCAATTCTTATTGCAAGGCCAGTCAACACCTAAAAATTCATCTTAACATATAGTCTAATCATCTTTCTATCTACATACCAGTGTCTAATGAATAGTCAATATTAGTTTGGTCTTTACCTAAAATCTAAAATCCAATATCAAATTTCTAAAATCTAAAACCAAAATAAAATACAGTATAGAAAACATAATTCCAAGTAATACAAATCCTTATATGTTTTTCTTTAATAATTAGTTACCGAAAATTTAAAGTCATGACATTATGGTTTGATCTTTTTGTGCAATCTAAAATGTAAAATGTAAATTCTAAAATCTTAAGTCTAAAATAAAAAACAAATACAAAATCTTACTTGCATTAACTGTATATTGAACCCAGTCCTCCTTTGTATTTGTAATCCAAGTAATAATTTGAAAAAATATACAAGTGTAATCAGTCTTAAAATATTATCCCTGCTTTTTTATATGTTTTTGACATGCGTATTAATCTAAAATCAAACCCTGGTCTACCTTAGTCAAAGGATAACAGCTTAACCACTGCACCACTATAAACATCTTTCTTAGTTTGGTTCGTTCTAAGCCTTAAAATTAAATCGAGTTAAGGCCTCTAGTGCAAGAGCCAAAAGTGCTTGCCACTGCAGCACAAAATGGTTAGCAAGTAACATTATACATTCAAAAAGGATTGTATTGGTTCGGTTTGGTTCAGTGTAATCACCATCTTGTTTTCTTAGCTACCCTCTTTAACTAATCAATTAAAGATAGTCTACTCTTAATTCTTGAATCGATAAATTGGATTTTGTACACACCGTTTGTCATGTCATGCCTGAAACCTATACTCCGTATGTACTGCGGTCAGGTTTAAAAACAAGTTTCAATGGTCAAAGACTTGTCAGTCATCATACGTGAAGCCTACAATAATTCTTTCTCTACATAGCTATGTTTCATCACTCACCATAAATATCTAACATTATGGGTTTGCAATATATTAAGAGAAACAAAAGTCCATGACCTTGTTGTTTTCAATCTTTTTTGGGAAAATTCATAAGCCATATAAAGAAAGCGTCATGTCAAGTTATAGAACACCTTATGAGTCCAAATCCCATTATTAGTTTATAAAACTCAAATCAGTAACCTTGCCGTTTTGGGATATTTAAATAAATGCATGCATCATAGGAAAAATCATAAAAATATTCTTAAAACAAGTCGCCGTGTAACTATTATAAAATGAAATTAATAAAAATATTGTATGCGTATTGTCTGTTTTTCTTAATTGCTATCCCCATGTCCCACTATTAATACAATTGTTAACCATCAACAGTCTCTGACTATGTTCAGAAAGAGAGTGGCCTTAAACAATACACTATATCTATGGTTTGTGTACCGAGTATCATAATAAAAGAGTGTGGCCAAGCCATGTTAAGGCAATAGTTATGTCAGGTAAGGGATTCGAACCATTGCTTCCTTATACAGGAAATTTTATCTTAAGTCAAACACCTTAACCACTCAGCCAACCTGACAGTTACAAATTTAATTAGTCTTGTGGACTTGAGTGTTTACAAAACATTTCCCTGTATACATTGACTAAACCACTTGCTTGTTTTGAAATATAGATTTTGTTTTGTTTTACCATAACATTGCAGTTATGAGTATTGTGAACTGGGTGTTTAATATAGGGTTAAAGGCATTTTAAAATCATTTTAGAAAAGCTCTTAGGTATCGTGTCATGGGTTTTAGTAATGCATTACTGTTCGTTGACTAACATTTATCGTTACACAACATTATTTTGGTGAACTTACATGTTGTTGTTTGAGTCTTTAGTCTTTTGACTGGTTTAATGCAGATCTCAACGCCTATCTGTCCTGAGCTAATCGTTTCTTCTCTATATAGTTACCACATCCTACATTCAAGGCTATCTGTTTAACATATTCTTGGTCTACTCCCACAGTTCTTGTCCTCGAACCTTTCTTCCATAACTGAGTTTGCTATTCCTGGGTGTCTTAGTATGTGTCCTACCAACCTATCTCTTTTCTTCATTAACAGTCGCCAGAAACATCTCTTCTCCCCCACTCGTCTTAATGCCTCTTTGTTTGTAACCCTATTTACCCATCTAATCTTCATCATTCTCTTGTACGAGTAACACCACATTTCAAACACTTCAATTCACCACTTTTTTGCTACACCAATTGTCTAAGTTTTACTTTCATAGAGTGTCACGCTCCAGACAAGAACCTTCAAAATGACTTCCTAATACCTAAATCTATTTTCAACGTCAACAGATTCTGTAGAAATGCTTTCCTTGTCTGAGCTACATAAGAATCCTAATCGTATCTGGTATAATGTCTTGTTTAGCAAACATATTCGCTCAGTAGGTCAAAGCATTTTTTTTGCATATAACCCAAAATAGCAAACAGTTTTTCTAAAACCCTACTCACTGGTCAGTAACAAGCAGAGTCACCAAAGTGTTTCGTTGGTAGTTAACTCATGTCTGGTTAATCAATTCCTTTTATATCGTTATCAGATTGTTGTAGTGAGGGCTGGCGAACAACGTCAGTTCAACACACTGCTTTACACATAAATGTAGTTAGGCCCTTTAGCATAATTTGAATAAATACATGAGTCAGTCCATAGGGATCAGGCCAAAGGGACCGGTCCAAAGGGATCAGTCCAAAGGGACTCATCCGCAAGGACTCGTCCACAAGGACCCGTCAACAATTACCCGTCCACAGGGACTCGTCAACATGGACCTGCCAACTACACACATCAAAAAAAGTTTTGCATCACCTCGGTTCCCAGATCTCCGGCATATAGACGTTGACTGTGTATATTGTATCCAAGATACAGTCCCTTTGACTGTTCATAGATGTCACTAAAACTGCTCAAAGATGTAAACAACCATGCATGAGCAGGGCCTATTAGACGGAGGGGGTACGACAGCCGATCAGTTCCAGTCATTCCACCAGGACGAAGGTACGCTGCTCATGTTGTCTGTAGTTCTACCATGCCTAGAAGGTCAATACCGCAGTTCGATCGCGTCCGCATTGTTACTTTGTGTCAAGAAGGGCTCTCAACAAGGGAAGTTTCCAGGCGTCTCAGAGTGAACCAAAGCGATGTTGTTCGGGCATGGAGGAGGTACAGAGATACAGGAACTGTCGATGACAGGCCTCGCTCAGGCCGCCCAAGGGCTACTACTGTAGTGGATGACCGCTACTTTCGGATTGCCGCTCGGAGGAACCCTGACAGCAATGCCACCATGTTGAATAATGCGTTTCGTTCAGCCACAGGACGTCGTGTTTCAACTCAAACTGTGCGCAATAGGCTGCATGATGCGCAACTTCACTCCCGACGTCCATGGCGAGGTCCAGCTTTGCAACCCCGACACCATGCAGCGCGGTACAGATGGGCCCAACAACATGCTGAATGGACCCCACGGAATTGGCATCACGTTCTCTTCACCGATGAGTGTCGCATATGCCTTCAACCAGACAATTGTCGGAGACGTGTTTGGAGGCACCCTGGTCAGGCTGAACGTCTTAGACACACTGTCCAGCGAGTGCAGCAAGGTGGTGGTTCCCTGATGTTTTGGGGTGGCATTATGTGGGGCCGACGTACGCCACTGGTGGTCATGGAAGGCTCCGAAACGGCTTTACGATACCTGAATGACATCCTCCGACCCATAGTGCAACCATATCGGCAGAATATTGGAGAGGCATTTGTCTTCATGGACGACAATTCTCGACCTCATCGTGCACATCTTGTGAATGCGTTCCTTCAAGATAACGACATCGCTCGACTACAGTGGCCAGCATGTTCGCCAGACATGAACCCTATCGAACATGCCTGGGATATGTTGAAAAGGGCTGTTTATGGACGTCTTGACCCACCAACCACTCTGAGAGATTTACGCCGAATTGTCGTTGAGGAGTGGGACAATTTGGACCAACAGTGTCTTGATGAACTTGTGGATAGTATGCCACGACGAATACAGGCATGCATCAATGCAAGAGGACGTGCTACTGGGTATTAGAGGTAGTGGTGTGTACTGCAATCTGGACCACAAATGCTGAAAGTCTAGCTGTATGATGGTACAACATGCAATGTGTGGGTCTCATGAGCAATAAAACGAGCTGAAATGTTGTTTGTGTTGATCTCTATTCCCTTTGTATTTAAAGGTTCCGGAACTCTTGGAACCGAGGTGATGCAAAACTTTTTTTGATGTGTGTATAATCCGTCAACGATGACCCGTCAACAATAACCTATTTGGTTGGGTTAGGTTAGGTTACACTACAGCCGCCATCTTTTAAAAAGCCCGCCCTCTTACAAAAGCTATGAGTGGGTATGCGTAAAAAACAAAAAACAAGCATGTTAATTCATAGTGGCTACCCACCGACCACATGCACTTTATGTAGGACAGCGTTTCATTCCATATTGGCATTCAAACTCTCACATGTTGCAATTGGAAAGAGAGATTCTCTAAAAAAATACAATTCACCCCCTAGTAGGGGTAGGTTTTATTTTGGGGGGTGGAAATATGTTGTCCATTGGAAAGGGGGTGTTAGCTCGAGTTCAATGACACCTCGTACAAGTCTCTAGCCCGATTGGTTCGCGAGATATTGCCATTTTAGTATTCCAGCGGTGGAGCGGTGGCGGTGGCAACTGAACTGTCCAAAACACACTACTTGTGTAATATTCATTCTGGATGGCTTTATGATGCACTAAATTGTCACGGAGCAGAAAGGCATTAAGTCTCGTTTGCAAAATTGATTAGAAAAATATGTTTATTTCGCTGCATGTGTTACTACGTCACGGGTAAGTCAGTGCACCACGGAAGTCAAAACTCCACTCCAAAACAATATACCTCGCCTTGGCATTGAATATAGAATCAAAATGTTCTCGAAAGAAAAACAAAATGAGTATTGTCCGTTGAGCCATTATATTAACACAAAAATGTGATTAAATGACCAGCATAACTCAACACATTGCTAGCGTTTCGCCCCAATGTACCAATTGGGCTCTTCAGTTAGTCTTGCATGGCCTTCTCAGTGTATGCCAGCTACGCGTCTTGGTAGGTGTACCCTTGCCAACTGATGAGCCCAATGGGTACACTGGGGCGAAACACTAGCAATGTGTTGAGTTATGCTGGACATTTTATCACATTTTTGGGTTTTATCTGTATCCTTCGACATGCAAGCTACCCTCTGGGTGTCAAATTACAAAGCTTGCACCAGGCACCCGAGGCCATACGATATTATTATTATCTGTATCCTGAAAAGTATTAAAAAACTGACTTAATGCTTTTCAGCTCCGACCGATTCAATTGTGTTGACCGACTTTAAAAAAAAGTGACAGTCAGTCTGAAAGACTAGATTTTGTATCATTTTAAATGCTACAAATGCTGAAAAATGCTAGACAGGCCAAAGACTCTTGACATGTTAGAAAATTATCTGCATAATATATACTTATCTTGCTTATCTTGTTTCAAATTACTCGCGAACGGCAAGTGCAAACCAAGGGCAAAGCAAGGTCAAGCGCGCGGGATGCCGTCACGCACACCAGAGCGCGCGGGGACGTCCCCTTCCATCCAGTCTAAAAACACTTATAGTGGGCGATGTAAAGAAGATAGAGATATGCTCTCGTGGACTTTTTTTTAGAACTTTTCATACTGACCAATTCTTACGCTCATAGTATACTGATATTTTTAACGGTTTGCCCAGCGTAAGCTTAAGAAGCGCACGGACGCCAAGTTTGTTTTCGACTTTTTCACTGAAATCGTTACTGCTTGGCTTCCTTTGATCATACATAAATTATTTTCTACAGAATCTTTCCTCGAGATATCCTTTGCAGAATGGTGAAAACCGCATCAAAATCCATCCAGCGGTTCTCGAGATTAAACGTGACATCCAAGAATCGGGGATTTTTGTTTTATACTTTTATTTTTACTGTTATTATTGTCTTTTGCGTTCTAGATACTGTTGATTGTAGACAAGAGCACACACGTAATATTGAATACGCATAAGCGTCAATCAAAACATCCGATTTATCGAACCCGCGTATACGGCACTTGCGTGACGAAGTGTGTCCCGCGATGTTACTCACACGAGTTCCGTATCGAGTTTTGGATACAGACAGTTTAGTTTGATGGTGGAGCAGAGTGGAACAGAGGAAAGGGCTCTTGCGTTCCTGCATTAGACTCGGCGTAGTGCACATGAACGTAGCGTCGCCGGCCACGCTGCATTTAAATTTTAACGAATAAAACTTATGACTCGTTCAAGCTTCAAGGACGAATAATGATGATGTTAAAATATTGTACATAGCTCCAAAACCGAAGGGACCACAGCAAATACGTTAGAAAACACAAAAGACAATAACAGTAAAAAAAAAGTCCTGACCTAGGTCTGACTCGAACTCGAAACCTTTAATTCCCCACGCCAAAGCGCTAGCGACTACGCCACGGAAACGAGACGGGAACGTGTGCGAGAATGGGACTACACAAGTATGAGGATTGATTTTAAACGTTCAATTTTGAACACACTAAGGCCCATTGGCAAAAACGCTCGAACGCGGCCAAAATATTTTCTTATGAAGAGCAAACCCTCCAAATTTGAACACTTTTCTAGAAAACCACTTGTCGACCTCCCCTTGTGAGTCCACCAATTAATGCGTTTCAACACGAAGAAAATAACAGTTATTACATTCATGTTACTTTTTTTCAGGCTTCCGGATACATATGTTCATTTAGAAAAAAAAAAAGGAAATAAACTAAGAATGTGAATGATATTCCTCGCTCAAAGGTTCTGCTCGATCCATGTTGATGATGATGATGATGATAATTGTTGTTTTAAGGGGCCTAACATCTAGGTTATCGGTCCCTAATGGTTTGGGTGATCGTGAAGATGATAATGAAATATAAACTATAACTAAAACTAAGTACTAACTTACATACTAGAAGAACAAATGGAAACCAAAGGAGAATGAGGCAAATAAAGGACAGGAGGAAAAGAAATGCCCTCAACCCTCGAAGAAGGCGGATTGAGGGACTAGGAAGGAAGGAGAGCCATGAAAGACAGATAGGAAAGTGAAGGAGGAGAGGGTCCGCCCCAGAGGTAATGGATAAAAAGAGGAAAATTGGTCCCAGCTCAGCAATTCCTCGGGGTCGCCAACTCCCGAACTCACCAGCCGTGAGCCCCTGAGGGTGTAGCAATATCCAGGGTGCACCAGAAGTGGTGGGGCCCTCCTTGAGGGCCTTGTGCAGAAAGCAGGAGATAACATGAAAAGAAAAGGAAGGCTGACTCCTCGCAGAAGGAGGGTATTAGAAAAGATGAGACAAGGGCCAATTAAGGCGGGAAAGGAAGAGACTCCCTAGGCCTCGGATACCCTAATACTGTCGGGGTTGGAAGAGAACAAGAGTTGACCAAGTGAGGTCGACAGGAAAGAACACGGAGAGGAGCTCGGCACAAGTAAGTGGAAGCAATGCTGGACTCAGCTGGGGCCCCGTGGTTGCCAATTCACGTCCTACTAGTCGTCCTACTACTGGGAGTCGTTCCATGTTGAAATGGACTAAGTCCAGGTACGTATTTTGTCAATAAAATAGTTAGTAACATACGGAACAATGCTATTTTGGTTTTATTATATCGGTGTGTGTGTGCACTTTCCTCATACAAAACATTACGTCTCATATTTCAGTACAAGAGCGAAAACACCGTTTTTTGTGTTTATCTAAAAACCTTAAAAATTGGACTTCGTGCCTTTCAATAATGAGCGATTCAATTGCATTATTTAATTTAATGTAATTGTTTTCCTAGTAACAACATAACACGAATGTGCTGCCAGCCTAACACGTCCCACAAGGCGAGACGCGCGCGGGGGAGAGACTTTGTGGACACACTGTAGTATGACAATGTGATGTGAAGAGGAGATGAGTTGGAAAGAGGGTGATCTGACTGGAAATCAATAATAATAATAATAATATCGTATGGCCTCAGGTGCCGGCTGCAAACTTTGTTATTTGACACCCGAAGGGTAGCTTGCAAGTCGAATTTCTTTGTTCCTTGAAGCACTATGAAAGTCAAGGAGGTTAGATATCTAAGCTCCTTGAATACTATAGCGCTTTCTAGTAGAGAAATGAGGAACTTTGTGTTGGCGGAAACTCCCGAGATTCATTTGGCCATTATGAACACGAATTCAAATGGTTTCTTTGACATGCCAACATCGTATGACATGGTGTCGTAATTTATGCCGCCTTTCAAAAAAAAACACTTACCTCGGCCAGGAGCGAACCTGCAAGCTTGGGGTTAGTAGACCGACACGTTGACCACTCACCCACCGTGGCACGCACTGGGAATCAATGAGAGGGTGGGAATAGTCCCAGAAGAATTGGAAGGAGCTGGTGAGGAATGATATGAGAGAGAAGTAGCTAGATCACAATGACAGAAACTTATTTAATAGAAGCAATCCCAAACTGAAATGGATGAATTATGCAAGAAGAACAAGAAGAAAACCATACACCATTGGAAATCAAACGTTAGGATGTAACATTGGTTCTTCCTTAACAGTTTTACAAATCAGGCGTTGAAACAAGTTATTGATATATATAATGACCATTAGCATAAGCTGACTGCCAATCATTGTTAATATAAAATTCAGAAAATTATCTTTTAAATTTATAGGATTAAAATAAGCTACTTTATCAAGGTCTGATTCAACTCCAAAGGAATCTTTAAACATAGTATTTATAACAACACTAAGTGTCATGTATAGAGAAATGAATATTACAGAACCATCAAGGCATTTGAATTGGAGCAGTCTAGTGTAAGGTAAATCCACGATTAAGTGTTTAAGCAGAGATAATGCTGGGTATGTGTATAACACTGTCATTCGAAAAGCATCTCGATAATTCAGATTATAATCCACCATCTGCAAGTAAAGGTTCATCATAGTGAAGTTCATTGTGTAAGAAATTGTAAGGAGCTCTGAGAGGGTCCTCCCGAGTGCAATGAGTGGACCCTTGCGGCAGTAGATGTAGAACACTACGATGAACAGGCAAACATTGAAAGAGTAGATCACGGTTGGGAGCTGGGTTGCCCAGGTCAATGGCTTTCGCCAAGTGAACGTCAGCATCATGAAAATGAAGCATATCAAAATGTGGTTGAGCAGCACTGCGCGATCCAAAATCTCCTTCCACCGGGAGGTAGTAAACCTGGAAAATAAAAAAAATTACAGTCAGTCTGAAAGACTAGACGTTATATCATTTCAAATGACGCATGCTACAAATGCTACACATGTTAGAAAGGCTCAGGAGGGCTTCTCGCTTCGCTCGAAGCCCCAGGACTCTTTCAAAAGACTCCATTACCCATTAACTTAGGCTTCCCGCACGAGAACCTCTTTAAGGGTCACCCTGTATTTGAGTCTGACATCTTTTACAACTCTTTAAGAGTCACCCATTATTTGATTCTGATATCTTGCAAACCTCTTTAAGGGTCACCCTGAATTTGATTGAATCTAACATACTGTACACCTCGTTAAGTGTCACCCTGTATTTTGCTCTGACATCCTGCACACCTCTTTAGGAGGCACCCTGTATTCTTATCAGGCATCTTGTATATCTCTTTAGAAGTCACCCTGTATTCTTGTATGACATCTTGTACACCTCTTTAGGAATCACCCTGTATTCTTGTCTGACATCTTGTACACCTCTTTAGGAGTCACCCAGTATTCTTCTCTGCCATCTTGTACATCTCTGTAAGAGTCACCTTGTATTTTTATCTGGCATATTGTATATCTCTTTAGGAGTCACCCTGTATTCTTATCTGGCATCTTGTACTGTATTTTGCTCTGACATCCTGCACACCTCTTTAGGAGGCACACTGTATTCTTATATGGCATCTTGTACGGTATATATCTTTAGAAGTCACCCTGTATTCTTGTGTGACATCTTGTACACCTCTTTAGGAGTCACCCTGTATTCTTGTCTGACATCTTGTGCACCTCTTTAGGATACACCCTGTATTCTTCTCTGCCATCTTGTAGACCTCTTTAAGAGTCACCTTGTATTCTTATCTGGCATCTTGTATATCTCTTGAGGAGTCAGTCTGTATTATTATCTGGCATCTTGTGCACCTGTTTAGGAGTCACCCTGTATTCTTTTCGCTTCGCTCGAAGCCCCAGGTCGCTCGAAGCCCCGGGACTCTTTCAACAGACTCCATTACCCAATAACTTAGGCTTCCCGTGCGGCTGCATGGCGTCTCCGTCCCGTGTAACGTTAGACCCAAAGCATAACGATGAAGTCCACAAGATCATTTGAAATGATAAAACAGTATTAACCAAACTGCAATCAGTTTTAAATATAGGGTGTTTCGAAAAACGTGACCGATATTGCATCAGGGGTTGCGATTGGTCAAAACGAGGAGAAATGTTCCATTAAACATAATGTCCGGAAACAAATACCTGTTGAGATATGCACCATTTTACCCGCATGGAGAAGGCGTTATGTTCGGTGGTGCAGGCGTCCTTCCGTTGAAGGTCTTTGCATGAGTCGGATGTTCACTCATAGTACCGGACTGGTGGTCCCCTGCTGTGTGGATGACGTAAACAGTGCGATGGAGTATTCCTCGAGGGAAATGGCAAACATAGTTTTATACTATGAATTAGAAAATGGTAGTAGCATGGCCTCCCCGTTCTCTGGACCTCAATCCATTAGATTTCTGGCTATGGGGACATTTAAAGACATTTCTGTATGCCACACCCATCGACAATGTGCAGATGTCACAAGAGCGTGTGACCAATGAGGGTGTCCACATCCGCGAGCCGCCAGGCATGATTGGACGAGTTGGGGATTCCTTGCGAAGAAGAGCCAAAGTATGTGGAGCATCTCTTGTAACGTGCAGATGGTATCCGAGGACGGACCGGCTGAAATCATCACAGATCACGCGTGTTCTGTTAAACATGTCTGACAGTCAAGTGTTCATTAGAAGTTGCTGGTAGGAAGACGTCCATTGGCTGGAGTGTACATACACAACACAAGTAAAATGGTGCATACCTCAACAGGTATTTGTTTCCGGACATATGTTTATAGGAACATTTCTTCTCGTTCTGACCAATCCCAGCCCCTGTTGCAATATCGGACACTTTTTTTCGAAACACCCTGTATACAGGTTAATTGAAATCTTAATGGGAATAAATAAAACCAACAATTGTCAGTAAATATATGATTGCCGTATTAGGTGTTAAACCCCCTTAGTGCCACGCGCCGGACAGATCGACTCGCACCAAATGAGCTAAAGCCGTTTCAATCAGCGCGCTGTTTATCTTATATTTGTAGATTTCTGTAGGCATATGTCCATGATTATTTCATACTGTTGGAAAGGTGAAGGTTCCAAATTTGCCTGAGCGATGTTTACTTTTTGATGTGTAACATATTTCCACTCGATTGCTGGATATTTTTGTAGGAGTGATTTTGAAAAATGGGACGGAAGTGGGTCGGACGGAAGTGTGTAAGACGTACTGTCAGCTGGATCGTATCCCTCCTGGGCATTCATCAACACACAGAAATCTGTTTTATTTTCACACTAATAATACATAACAATTCCAAGACTCTATTTTAGTCTTCACTGCCTACTTGATATTTCTACTCTCGCACTGCCTTCTTGATTGTTCTCGCACTGCCTTCTTGATACTCTGCTGCTAATGATATCAATATGACTCATTTTAACAGAATCCATATGAAATTACGTGTTGGTCTGTGAATCAAGAGGTCCGGGAACTGGGCAAGCCTTTCATGATCTACTGCTGTGCACATTGCATTTACTCGCAAGTTGGCCTATTTATAAGGAATTTTAGGCTATGAGCGGTGTTACGTCTATTAATCTAGTTGATCCATATCGTATTCTTTATTTAAGCTAGTGCTGGTGGAAGCTACAAATCATCTAATAAAATGAGTTCCGTATTATAAACTACAATATCTGTAAAACGCTCCCTTTTACAATAGATTAATATTTGTGCCAATAATATTATAAAACACCTGTGAGGTTTCTTCTATGTCAGATTTTATACATCATATGCGACTACTGTAAGGCTCATAAAGTTTTTTCTTCGAAGTCCGTTACGCGATAGGTTTGAGTTTGTATTCACGCCCTCCCTTGGCGCTCCCCCAATCACGCGCGTTCCCGCCAAAATTGAGGTGCAGTTGTTGTCTTCTTGTTGAATTTTTCTGCCTACAGATGTATCTAAAAACTTTATACAGCAAAACGTAGTGTTTCTTCAAATATGAATTAGGTGTCCTTAATTTAGGCTCAAAACTGATTTTTTTTACAAAACAAACGTTAAAAAAAATTGAACAATTATCAGAATAACCTCAATAAGAAGGTTTAGTTGCAGTATTCACTTTTATGAACATAATGTATAAAAGAATGAGGTATTGGTTATAAAACAAAGCAAACATAATGATTTTATTGTTGAAAATGTGGTATATATGATTGTTTTTGAATAGTCTGCATGACCATTGAAAATGGCTTACACTATGAGGGTTAATGGACTAGTTTCGACCACAGTGTGGTCCATTGGCGTAACTACGGGTGGTGATTAGGAGGATCAATTTTATTCAAAATAAAAAGTTCATTGAATTACGTATCATTATAATTATTTAGCTCTGGGGTGGGGATTGCTCGACAGGCTGCTACACACAGTGGTCTGCCCACCACACGGCCCCTGTGAGGTTCCGTCCTGTAGAGAAGGGCGTCACTGTAGTTGGGCGCTATGCTGTTGCTAGCAGTAGTGCCTTGCTAAACACAGTCCGTTGCCCACCACGCAGCCCCTACGAGTAGCATTATTATTAGTTTAACTTCCCCTTTAACTACTGTAGTAAGCCTAAGGAGGAGATTAATGAAATGTTTCGTTTGGAGTGTAGCAATGTATGGAGCGGAAACTTGGACGCTTAGGAAAGAAGACGAGAGAAGAATAGAGGCTTTCGAAATGTGGCACTGCCCTCAGTGGCGGTAGAGATGGGATCCCTCGTTTAGTCCGTTGGAAAAGGCGACCCTGGAGGGTAAAACGATAGCGAAGAAAAAAAAAGCTTCAAAGTGGTGAAATAAAATGTTCAAAGCGGTGAAATAAAATATCCATAGTAGTGAAATACATAAAAGTGAGATGTGAGTGTACGGTTCATGGATCTGGTTAAATAATGAACACTATAAAAACATTTGGTGGAATACAAAACAATTTATTCTTGTTTTTTTTTTTTTCGAAAGAACAAAAACTCAAATGAATTACGGTATATTTTCTGTGATTAATACCTAACCTAACATTTACCTCAACAAATATTCTCAATGACTACCATAGTTTTTATCTCACTAACTCATGAAGCTTATGTTGTCCCCAACCATAAGTAGAGCATTGTTTCCATGATTTGAGGACTTTAACCAACTTTGTTATCTTATGAGAAATTTATATTTAAGATTTCTTATTTTCTATTGAACAACAGCTAGTGGAACAGTTTCATTTAACTTTGAAGTAAATAGCTTAAAAAAGAGTGATAGTCAGTCTGAAAGACTAGACTTTATATCATTTTAAATGCTGCAGATGCTACAAATGCTGAAAAATGCTGGGTGAAAACGTCATGATCATGCAGCGAACTGCCTGAACTCAAAGTCCATTAGCAAGTGCAAACCAAGGTCAAAGGAGGTAGCTGGCTGGACGATGTCACGCTCACCAGAGCGCGCGTGGAAAGGAGGAAGCTCAAGCAGTACTATGACGTCACACACCTCAGTGCATTCTCGGTACATTTCGTCCCGTCACCGTAACATAACGCCTGACCCCAGCGTAACGAAAAAGTCGACAAGATCATTTAAAATGATAAAATAACTTATTATCATCATTTCGTTGGTATTTAGCATTTTACGGTAAAAATAACACATTTCGCAAAACAACTTTATTTCGAGGTATTTCGCGGGTTCAATATCGAAAATAATGGCATATTTGGGGTAAATATTTTGTTGTGACAACATATATATGTTTTCTGAAATATTTCGCGGATATCGTTTATACCAAAAATCCGGGACACTACATATATGCGATGAATAGATGAAATTCAACACGGCAACTGTTTTTCTTCATAGATAATAATGACAAAGGGATTTTACCCAGATTATAAATATTCTTTAAACATTTTATTTTTTTGTTTTTAACTGCATTCGACGATTGTGAAAATCTTAACTTTTATTGAGAATGTCACGCTTATTTGTTTTAGATTGAAGTGTGAGAATTTATCGTGCCTATTGACTGAAGAAGGCTCGAAGAGCCGAAACATGTATCAATAATTGTAAAAAATAGTGATTGATAAACATTGTATTGTAAAGTGGATATTTATTGTTATATATCATAACTAGGGCCCGGATTCTTAGGTTTTTACCTATTTTTTTTCCTGGCTACGTAATTCACAAATTTCAACATATATGTTGGTTTCCCACTTCCTGGAGCAGAATATGTGAATTTCATTTCACCTAAAAAAATTAAAAAAATAAAAAATGAGGGGCTGACACCAAAAATAACCTAATTAGCTGTTTTGCCTTTTTCAAATAAAGAATGATATTTCCCCATTGAAATGTATCGTAAAATTATTTCCACCGCGATTACAAGCAGTAGGACGGAGATAGTTGAGGTTACTGCCGTTAAATGCAGTACGATGATGAAGATGATGATGATAATTGTTGTTTTAAGGGACCTAACATCTAGGTTATCGGCCCTCAATGGTTTAGGTAATAGTGAAAGATGAGATGGGAATGAAAACTATAACTAATACTAACTACAGACTTACATACTAGAAGAATAAATGGTAAACAAATAAAGGATAAGGCGAATAAAAGACAAAAAGAAATGAAATGCCCTCAACCCTCGAATAATGAGGATTGAGGGACTTGGAAGGAAGGAGAGCCACGAAAGGCAGATGGGAAAGGGGAAATAGGAGAGGGCCCACCCTAAAGTCAGCGGAAAAGGGGAAAAAACGGACCCAGCACAGGAATCCCTCGGGATCGCCAACTCCAACTCACCAGCCGTGAGCCCCTGAGGGTGTAGAAATATCCAGGGTGCACCAGAAGTGGTGGGGCTACATACACCCGGTCTCCTTGGGGGCCTTGAGCAGAAGGCAGGAGATAACATGAAAAGAAATAGAAGGCTGGCCCCTCGCAGAAGGAGGGAATCAGGAAATATGAGACAAGGGACAATCAAGGCGGGAAAGGAAGAAACTCCCAGGCCTCGGATACCTTAATACCGTCGGGGTCGGAAGAGAACTAGAGTTGACCAAGAGAGGCCGACAGGAAAGAAGACGGAGAGGAGCCCGACATAAGTAAGTGACAATGTAAACCTTTGGGAAATTAATTCATAAATAAAACTAGCAACCCCACCCGGCTTCACCCGGGAACAGTTATGAATGCATTACGTGATAAACGCTTTTTTTTTCAGTGTCAATGAACAACTACCAATATCTGTTTTACGTCTCGGCATGATGGGTTAAATTCACTGACTGGACTATTAATTATATTATCATGGAGATGCATGTGCAACGAATTCTTGTCAGACGTAATTTAAGAATGGCGATGTGCATAAACACAAATCCCCCTTCCGTCCAATCTTAACTTGACTGTGAATTTTGCGGAACGAAAATTTCACATGCGAAATGAAGAAAAGCCTAGTCGCACTTCCAGGGAAACTCCAAACACAACCCCTCTTCTCTCAAGTTTTTAACTCAACACGACTGGACAGTTTGCTGCTGGCTGTATCTGGGGCAATAAGCACGTCCGCTAGCTAAGCTGTAACTGTGGTGATTGACTCGCCCCTAGCAAGCTCATAAGCTGTCGCCTCAGTAGTTGAATGGACATGGTTGGAAGAAATTAAAACGTATAAACACTTATAGTGGACGATGCATTGAAGATAGACATATGCTCTCGGGGACTTTTTTGTAGAACTTTTCATGCTGAACAATTCTTACACTCATAGTATTCAGATATTTGTAATGGTTTGCCCAGCGTAAGGTTACAAAGCGCTCGGACACCAGGTTTTTTTTCCGACTTTTCCACTGAAATCGTTACTGCTCGGCTTCCTTTGATCATAAATAAATTATTTTCTACAGAAATCATCCTCGAGATATCCTTTACAGAATGGTGAAAACCGCATCAAAATCCATCCAATGGTTCTCGAGTTTACCCGTAACATCCAAGAATCGGGGACTTCGTTTTATACTAAGTAGAGATATAGAGATATACTGCACCGCTCGGTGTTGACCGTGTTTTATTGCACAAATTTAGGTTTTACTCGCTAACCGTTGGAGATACACGAAAAGTGATAAGGACATTTCGGATGGAAAATTAAATGTTAAAGCTCGTGTATGCCATCAAAAGTTTGCTATTTCTTGGCGTTCTCTTTTTATTTGAAATGGAGATATGAAATATTGAAACCAAAAAGTGTAGTGACGTCACAAATGTGGGTTTTACTCGCTAACCGTTGGAGATACACGAAAAGTGATAAGGACCTTTCGGATAGGAAATTAAATTTTAAAGGTCATGTATGTCATCAAAATTTTGCTATTTCTTAGCGTTCTCTTTTTATTTAATATGGAAATATGAAATTTTGAAACCAAAGGGTGTAGTAACGTCACTAAAATGGTCACCATTTTTTAACAGCGCAAAATATCGAAATCAAAAGTATCCTATATGTAAACCAGGTAAATCAGCTACATCCATGCAAACTTTCATTTAAATCGGACCAGTGGTTCTTGCGTTATTGAGTAACACACAGACACAAACCATCTCATTTTTATATATTAGTATGGTTAGTATGATTTCACAGAAATAAGAAAAACAGAAAATTATTGCTGCCTGAATTGATCCTGGAAGAAAAACCTAAAATAACCTATTTTTAGAATACAAGAAACCTAAAATTCCGGGCCCTAATCATACGGGAAAAGATTGAAATATGACTAAGGTCATAGATTTACATAACATTGGGCATGGTGAGTACTTGGATTAGAGACAAGTTCTGGGGATCCATGTGCCATTGACTGGGGAATGAACGAAGGAGCGGCATGGAGGAAAGAAAGGGAGGAGATGCCTTCGCTGCGCTGCCTAGCGCAAGCGGTTGAAGCCAAACGGCTCGCCCACTTTGGTAGCAAGAAAATAGCTGTTCCTATGCTTAAAGCCGTAAACCACTCCAACTAGTAATGGATTTTAGTGACATAAAATTGCAATGACAAGTCAAGATTTTTTCTTGGATAGGCAGAATACACTCGGTACATCACGGTACTTGGCACAAATAAGCTGCGTTATCGTTTTAAAAGCCAATTTAAATATAAATATGAGAGCACCTTTGCGAGGCTAGTTTTGTAAGCAAGACGCGGCAAAACGTAATAATATGCTGAAACGCTGATTAAATTGAATACAGGTGTCTGAAGATGCGAGTTATACCAAAGAAGGAACATCTTGGGAATTAATGATGCTGAAGTAATTACGGTAATTACACCAAATTGAGTTTTATGTTCTTATTGGTGTTGAGGCATTCATCAGATTTTGGGCCTAATTTCGAGCACAGCCACTTTCACTCATTGGTCGTACACATTTTGATATTCAAGAATACGAACCTCAAAATTAATAAACAGAACAATTAAAAAAGGACGCATATTTACACAAAAATACGGTATAGCCTATACTTTTCGGTACCGTACGGTATTTTCTTTGTGAGGGGGGGGGGGGTAGAAACTTGACGATTAGCCTCGAATTGATTAATTACGTAGGCCTACTGTAATTATTGACCGACAGCCATTTGATAATTTGGGATTTGCAGAGGAAAGATTTTTATTTATTTTTGGTATATAGGGTAGGCCCTACACATGCTGAGATTAGAATTGAAGAGATTTTTAATGACTTATCACTACTGTTATTACGTTTCCAAAGTTGCATAACCGGAGCGCGATAAACACCAGGGCCAAAATAAGGTTTAGCCATGCACAATGCCTCATGCAAGTCACAGAACACCGAATACGAGTTAAGGTTACGCCCACTTTGGTTGCAGCGCTTGGCTTCACTCAAACGAGCTCAGGGCATCTCCTCTTATTCTTTCCTCCATGAGGAGTGGTGAAAACTACCAACCTTGCCACAAGCAACTCAATCTCTGGAACACCTCAAACATACACATACTTCTTTCTATCTCACAGTTGGTACTCATGAGAAATAAGCGGATGTGTTATCTATGATGACTCAGGTTGTTGGTAGCCGGACATTTGGCACCTGTCTGGTCGACTTGAGAGCATAAACATGAAACACTTCTATGATTCATAGTGCAAGCGTTCAGATGTGTTCCCAGCCCTGACTAAACCATTGTCTTGAGTGTACATTTCCCTTAGAATTCTCCCCATAATTACTCATGGCAAATGTAGGAATAGAGCCCTTTTTAAAGTTCTGGCCCCATACCCTAATTCAAATCCTGATCATCATCATCATCATCATCATCATCATGCACAGTAGCTTGCCACGGTGGGTGAGTGGTTAGCGTGTCGGTCTACTAACCCCAATATTGCAGGTTCGCTTCTGGCCGTGGTAAGTGATTTTTGAAAGGCGGCAAAAATACAACACGCATGTCATACGATGTTGGCATGTCAAAGAACCCATTTGAATTCAGTAAGCCGTTTTCATAGTGGCAAAATTAATCTCGGGAGTTTCCGCCAACACAAAGTTCCTCATTTCTCTACTAGAAAGCGCTATAGTGTTCAAGGAGCTTAGATATCTAACCTCCTTGACTTTCATAGTGCTTCAAGGAATAACGAAATTCGACATGCATGTTTCGGGGCATTGGGAAACTAGAGAAAAGTGTTTGCCCCTTCATCAGCTTTTGTCTTCTCGTACAGCCAGTCATTTAACATTGAAATTAATAAAATGATGGATGATATGAGGACGAAATGTGGTGAACATTTTTGGTTATTTCAAAATCGTCGTCGTCGGTCAATGCTCGTATGTTTCTTTCCTGCATTACTAATTTGTATTCACTCGATGGTGATGTCGCTGGTGACTCAACAGACCAATTCTGGCGCACGCGATGCAGATGATGGAAGGTGGAGGACGTGTCAATATCTGACGCAGCTTTCACCTCTGATGAGTTTCCATTTCCTGCCTTCGGCGTTCTTCTTCAAAATGTGAAACCGCAGCTCAGGTGGCTGCACGCCAACGTGCGCGATCTTCCACAAGTGTATGCTAATTGTCAGGATCAATGGCTACACTCCTCAAGGTTTGTTTAAGCTGATCTTTGTAACGCTTCTGAGGTGCTCCTAGAGGTCTCTTGCCCGTGCTGAGCTCGCTGTACAGGATTTTCCGTGGGAGTCTGTCGTCATTCATGCGTTGGACATGACCGATCCATCTAAGCCGGTGACTAATGATGATGGCCTCGATGATCTTCATCTCTGCTCTCTCGAGAACCGCAGCATTTGTTATGTAGTCATCCCATTTGATGTGCATAATGGAACGGAGTTTCTGCAGGTGAAAGCGTTCCCGTTTTTTGATGGTTTGGCGGTATAGGGTCCAGGTCTCACATCCAAAGAGCAACGTAGAAATGACAACAGCTTGGTATACCATTAGTTTTGTACATATTCTTAAATCTTTACTCTGGAATAGGCTACACGACGTGAGAGACGTCCTAACGCTGCATGCGCAGCACGGATTCTGTTAACCACGTCCTTCTCAACAGTACTTTGCGTAGACAGAATACTCCCAAGGTATGAGAAATGATCGACTTGGTTCAAAATAGAGCACTTAAAAACACTGAAAGTAATTAAAATTAAAAAAGCATGCTAACAACAAATAAGGTAAAATATGGTCTAAAAATTTAAAAACACCTTTAAAAAACGTTAGGAGGAAATAGTCTATATTATGTAGAACATTTTGTTTACTAGGCACCTTCCAAGTTTGTTAACGTTTGGAAATGTTGGACATGTATGTTGATACTCATGTACACTCTAAATAGTCTTGACTATTCACAGTAATGTTCAGGAATGCATGTTAGATAGAGAAGGGGATGGGTTAAGATCAATTCAGAGTCCACCAAATGAATTTTTTTAATTATTAATAAATGAGACTACTGTACTAAGATTGAATTAGATTTATTGTAATTCAGTGGTGTAGCTGCGTAGTGTTGGCCAGCACCTAGAAGTGCTGAGCACTCACTTCATGTCATGGAATGGATGCTGAGAAGATCTTTAGACATTTCCCTGCTCGACCATATTCCCGACACAGCCATTTGACAAATAGCTGGCGTGGCTCCAATCAATGAGAATATGTAGGTATGGAGACTCGGTTGGTATGGACACGTTGTCCGTGCACCACAAAGTTCAGTCATCGGCTCGGCCTATCATTTTACGGTCGACGGCCAGAGACAGCGTGGGAGACCAAAATTGCGGTGGCTGGACACTATTAATGCAGATTTACGATCACGAAACTCGAATTCACGGGAAGCATTAGATCGCAAGAAATGGCGTGCATTTTCCAAAAAGTGGACCCCGTTCCTACGGGATGACTCTAAGAAGAAGAAGAAGAAGAAGAAGAAGTGTAGCCGTGCACATTAAATCGCTCACAACCTCGATGGGGAGCCGTAGCTATTAAGGAGATTGGAGGTTCGAATCCCGGCGTCGATAGCACCTATCCTGTGTGTGGATTTTCCACACACTCTCCAGGAAAATGCTGGTATAGAGCTTTAATTCAAGTCCCAGAACACCTATTACATCCCTGATCCTAATAATTACAGTTACACACAGGCTACTACAGTCCCTACAGGAAGACTGTTTATCAGACAAATTGAATATACATCCAAGTTCAAGGGACTGATAACCAAGATACCATGACACCTCAAAAGAATTAACACCAACAACAGATTTATTGTAAATTGGCTACAAGATTATCTGCAATTGTATTACCATTACTTGATACATGTGGTCATTAATTAATTCCCGTGTACAGTAGAGTCCCGCTATTTCGAAAATCTGCCTATTCCGAACAGAGTTCAGAGAAAATATTACTTTTCTACTTACTTAAAAACAGGAGAAAGCAAGAAGACGTTAGTTTTTTCGTGTTAAAACATACATGTATTGTTATACTGTACAGTACAAGGAAGTTAAATACGGTAAATGCTATTAGAGAATACAGTTCACAGTTAGCTAACTCTTATAAAAATAAAAATAAAACAAAAATAATATCGTATGGCCTCGGGTGCAAGCTTTGTTATTTGACACCCAAAGGTTAGCTTGCATGTCGAATTTCGTTATTCCTTGAAGCACTATGAAAGCCAAGGAGGTTAGATATCTAAGCTCCTTGAACATTATAGCGCTTTCTAGTAGAAAAATGAGGAACTTCGTGTTGGCGGAAACTCCCGAGATTTAATTTTGCCATAGTGAACACGGCCTACTGAATTCAATGGGTTCTTTGACATGCCAACATCGTATGACATGGTGTCGTAATTTTTGCCGCCTTTCAAAAAAATCACTTACCACGGCCAGGAGCGAACCTGCAAGCTTGGGGATATGAGACCGACACGTTGACCACTCACTCACCCACCGTGGCAAGCTAAAAAACCATAGAACCTCGGCTTAATGAAAATGCCTGAAACCAAATTGGAATGAACCTGAATAGAGGCTTTCAAAATGTGGCTGTGGAGAAGAACGGAGGGAATAAGGTGGAAGGACAAAGTGAGAAATGAGGAAGTATTAAAGAAAGTAGGAGAAGAAAGAATGATGCTAAAGAAGATAAGGTAAAGAAAAATGAATTGGATTGGACACTGCATAAGAGGAGATGGTTTGGTGAAAAGTGCTTTAGAAGGGACAGGCCAAGGGAAAATCCGAAGGTCAAGAAGGAGGTTTCAGATGCTGGATTCCATCAAGATTGATAAATCTTATGAGCTGATGAAACATGCTGCTGAAGACCGGATAAGGTGGAGAGACCGACCATCAGGCAGATAAACTGATGATGATGATGATGATGTAACTACTGTGACTTTTAGGGCACATAGGTGCCAGAATTTTTCCCAAAGGGATCTTTAACGTTCCCGTAAATCAACTGGCATGGCTCCCTCTCATTTGCATATCCCCAAATGCCAACTGACTGGATTCGATCCTGCGACCTTATACACAGCGGGCAAGAACGCTACTGCTGTGCCAAGCAGCCACGGGAAATGAACTACTGCTCTATATGTATATCATTATCTTTAAAGGGTAAAATAAAACATGCAAATATCCAAAACTTCAGCCTACTCATAACAGCAGATGAGAGATGGGCAAAAGTCAAAAGTGTGTCAGCCCCCCAGCAATGTGAAGGTGATGGTGTCTCTGGTGTGTGACTAACTGTGAATGCACAGTGTTACTGACTGACAGCTTCCCTGCGACAGTTCGTGTTCGTCAAGGCTCAGCTCTGTCTCCCCTGCTCTTTGTTATCGTCATGAATTCCATAACGCGAGATCTGCAGAAGTGTGTCCCATGGACATTGCTAAACGCTGATGATGTGATGCTTGCGGCAGACTCCAGGAAGGATCTTGAAACACAAGTGCAGACATGGCATGATCGTCTGCGAAGATTTGGTCTTCATTTGAACATCTACAAGACTGAATACCTCGAAACGATTTCATCCCCTGGAACTATAGGTATCAATGGAGCTAATCTTACCGAGGTAAATACATTCCGATACCTAGGTTCACGATTGCAAAGCGACAGCTCTGTGAGTGAAGATGTACGAACACGAATCAATGCTACTTGGATGCGATTCAGAGATGTCACCATGTTCTTTGTGATAAGAAGATGCCTATCCACCTAAAATCAAAGATATACCGCACAATGGTGAGACCAGTTGCATTGTGTGGTACGGAGTGATGGCCAGCACCTAGAAGTGCTGAGCACTCACTTCATGTCATGGAAATACGGATGCTGCGAAGATCTTTAGAAATTTTTCTGCTCGACCATATCCCCAACACGACGATTCGACATATAGCTGGCGTGGCTCCAATCAATGAGAAGATGCAGGAATGGAGACTCCGTTGGTATGGGCACGTTGTCCGTGCACCACAAAGTTCAGTCATCGGTTCGGCCTACCATCTAACGGTCGACGGCCATAGACAGCGTGGGAGACCAAAATTGCGGTGGCCAGACTATATTAACGCAGATTTACGATCAAGAAACTTGAACCCATTGGAAGCATTAGATCGCAAGAAATTGCGTTCATTGATCCAAAAAGCGGACCCCGTTCCTACGGGATGACGCTAAGAAGGAGGAGGAGACTGTTGCATGTTCGGAGCATCATTTGTGATCAGCATTATGCAAGAAGCAACAACACTTTTTGGTGAAACGTTCAAACATTTTTCAGGACAATGCTCATACAACCAGTGGCTGACTTATAAGGGTAATGGGGTTAGAAAGCAGTCTATCATCTCCCATACTGCCTGTGATATGTTTCTGATCTTGGGTTCACATCCCCACCATGATCATCCCGACCCTGCCAATTGGTGCAATTACCCCAGTCAAGCCCCGGTCTAATCATTTAAAGTGCCGCTGGCTGCGCGAGCGAAGCGAGCGAGCCAGCGGTGTGTGGACCAGGTACCGGTGCGGCTGAGCGCTCCTTAGCCTGGGTTGTAACTTGAACAGGGGATTTAAAAAGTTGTAAATTGAATTAGGTGGTATAACGTTGTTATTGAGAAATAAAATAAAAATAAAGAATAGAAGCGCCTACCGGGGCAGCCGTTGGTCGCGAAGCGACCGACGGCCTCCCCGGAGGTCCCTGTCGTGATTTAAAGTTGTTGGCAATAAGCCTATGTCGTATTTTAATGTTGGGGAATTTTATCGTTGAGAAAATATAAACTTTTGTTAGTTGATTTGCGTAGACTAAACTTGTTATTTAAACGGAAAAAGTCTCGTTTACCAGACCGCAGCACACCCCTCGCGTCCCAGGCGCGAGAGCAGCAGTTGCTTCAGCTTGTTAATAATGATAATAATAATAATAATGTAATGATTTGAATTTATGTCGTTAAGCTTTGGAAGGAAGACAGACCGCTAGTGGGTTGGCGTTTGATAGTATGAAAGATGGAAGACCTGTAGTAGGTTAGTTGGTTTAAAAATAATAATAATAATAATAATAATAATAATAATAAGCCTCGCTATTGGGAATGATGATAAATTTAATGATTTTGTAAGTAGTGCAGGGCTGTGATGTGATTGGCTGTAATTTGAATGTGCCGGCTGAGCGGGCGTCTGTTCTGGGCTGTGATTGGTTGTTAGGTTTGGGCCTGTTTTTGCGTATTCCGGAAGGTGAAAATTGTTGTTTTTGTTTTAAAAAGTGTAATTTGTGGTATCGACTATGCTGTAAGCTAATTTTTGTTTAAATGTGTGGCTATTTGGGTGAAAAAGTTAGTCGGACGTTGTATCCTGGCTTGTGATTGGCTATCCGAGTTCTGCAGTCTCTGTTCTGTATTTCGTGAATATGCAAATTTTTGTGCTTCTAAATGGAGTTGAGAGTTACGGCTTTAGCAAGTTAAGTTAAAATAATGAAGTTATAGGTTTCGAAATTGGAGTTGAGATGTGTGTCTGATGTATGAGCCCCGCCATCCCGCAGCGCGCCATCCCCCGTGAACAGGCTTTCGCCCAATCCCCGGGTCGGCCCGCCACGATCCAGCGGGTCCTGTGTTCGACTGCAGTAACTGTCGGATAGACTTGAGGGATTGAGTGGAGTTAAATGCGTAGAATAATGTTGTTTGTGTAATTTAAAGTTGCGGATGTGTTGTAATTATTAGGTTATGCTTGAATGGTCTGTAGTGTGCTTCCTGATCCGCCAAGCGCCATCCCGGGCGACCGGGTTCGGACCCAGCCCCCAGGCAGGCACCTAGCGGTCCCAGAATCCAGGGTTCGATTTCGGCTGAATGTTTATGGCTGTGGGATGGCTGAGAGTTGGGAAAGGAGCTGTAGTAGCTGTGTGAGGACTGAGTTGGTGTTAGTAGGAGGGGGAGAGGTTTTGAGAGACATGAGGGCGGGGATGTTAGGGTGTTCGCGTTGTCTGTATTTCAACTGCCGTCGCCTGATAGCGGTTTTGATGTAAGCGCAACCGGAATAAGAGGCCGCATGCGCACCACCACAGTTGACGCACCTTGGTTTGTCTCTGGCTACACTACAATCGGCGTGGTGATGATTACCTCCACACCGGTTGCAGCGAGCCTCGTGGGGGCAACTAGCAGCATTATGTCCTAATCGCTGGCAGTTGAAACATTGAAATGTGAGTGTAGTGTGTGGTTTGGGAGGAGGGCGACGAGTCGCCGGTGTTTTTGGATGGGGATTTGATTCTACTGTTTCAGGGGGAGGGAGATTGTCTGGTGTGACATCGCTCTCTGAAGGAGGGGCGACTGCCTGTGAGGGGATGGTGTCTTGCTTTGTTTGGGAGCCATTGTTTTCTTGCGTTGTTGGTTTGGAACTTTGTTTGGTGTCTGTAGATCTGTTAATGATTGTGTGGTTTATTGGGCTGGTGAATTGAGTCAGTTTGTGCTTGCGCTTAGGCCGGATGTGCGCAAGATGTGTTTGTGTCCATGTCTCGGCCACATTGTCAAGCCCCGGTCATGATGCCAATTCTTTATCTACCAAATTGACTGCAGAGCTATTAGGCAGGGTTGCGATGTTGCGTTGAGCCAGGTACGCCAGCACGTGGAAAGCTGTGAGGCGCGGCGCATTGTCGTAATGGAGCCGCCAGGAGTTAGCGACCGCTGGGCGGACACGGACGATGCGATTTCTCAGCCGTTTAAGGATCTCCAAGTAAAATCCTTACTCTGCAGTCATTGTACAAAAAATTATTCACTCTAGCCACATTTTCATCCGTTTTGGTGCTCGAAGGTCGTCCTGAGCATGCGTCGTCTTCAACTTCCTCTCTCCCCTCCCAAAACAGCTTGTGTCAGTCAAAAACACTCTATCTGCCCATGGTGTTATCACCGTAAGCCGTCTTGTTCGTATCGTGAGTCTCTTTCCCGGTTTTGCCGAGCCTAATACAAAATTTGATGGCATAGCGCACTGTTTCAACAGACGAACCATGACGCAGCGTGACGAGTGGACTAGCAGAGGTTATGGAGACGAGCGATTTACACTCCACTACAGCTGAGAACCAACTGTGTGGCTGGCTCACAGCCTTCCTTACACCCCCCTCCACCAATCCCAGGCGGGGAAGCCGCGGGCAGTCTGTCCGTCTGCGCGGGAAAAATCCAGTTGGGTACTTTCAGGACAGACTCTATATACCGTAAGAAATACCACCTATATGCCAGCTTAAAAGTACAGAGCTTGTGTTTATGGACATTATGATAAAAAGGATTGTAAATAAAATTATTTGCACGAAAGAATGAAGCAAAACTTTTTGCTTGAAAAGTCATTCTGCTGATGATGAATGACAAATATTTGATCTCCGTATTTTTTTATCATACTCTTTACACACCTCACTTAGATATATTTTTAAAATTTACAATTTTTTAAGTCCAAGCACTGAGGAATTTATGGGATTTAAAATATTGAAACTTGGGTGGTAAAATTGGCAAACAGATGACTTTGTATGCTGTCAAGAATGTTAATGATTACCATTATGGTACCAGACATAGAGTAGATAAATTTTAATAAACTCATGCTCATATTGCCTATGATATCATCTACAAAACCTTAAAAAAAAGAATGCATGAACTAGTGATCATTTGAATCTATTCAAGAAAATCATAGATTCATTAATCTCACTTCAAGCTTTGTCACTGACTGTCACTGACACTGAGGTCCGATGTTCGATTCCCAGCTCTGCCACGAAAATTGAAAAGTGGTATGAGGAACGGAACGGGGTCTACTTAGCCTCGGGTGGTCCAAATGAGTAGAGGGGGTCGATTCACGCCTCAGCCATCCTCGAAGTGTTTTCCCACTTCCCTAACGTAAGGCAACGGCCGCCTCCTTCCCTCTCCCTTGCCTATCCCTCCCAATCTTCCCATCCCATCCCTCATAAGGCCCATGTTTGTTGGCAGGTGAGACCACCTGGGTGAGGTGCTTGTACCTCCTCCCCAGTTGTATCCCCGACCCGAAGTTTCAAGCTCCAGGACACTGCCCGGGAGGCTGTAAAGGTGGATCCTCCTCTGAGTCCGAGGGAAAAGCCAACCCTGGAGGGTAAACCGCAAAGAAAAATAATACTATGAATTGATGTTTAATAAAATATTTTAAATATACATGTCTCAATATGACAATGATATCATTATCAGTGTTGATAGAGTTTTTTTTTTTCAGCGTACGGCTTTTAGTGCCGGGAGTGTCCGAGGACATGTTCGGCTCGCCAGTTTTGTAGCTGCTTCGAGACGGACGCCCAATGGGTGAGCTACATGTACCGTTGAGGAGGAAAGTTGGGATGGAAGGACGAAGAATTGGAAGGTAGCGGCTGTGGCCTATAATGAGGGACCAACCCCGGAATTCGCCTGGAAGCAAGATGGGAAACCACAGAAGACCATCTTCAAAGTTGCCGGCGGGGGATTCGAACCTCCTCGCCTCCCGGATGTGAGCGACTGCCAGCAGTCAGGCCGTAACGACCACGGCTAGCTCACCCGGTGATAGTTTAATAGTTTAACATGATAAAGCGAAATAGATATCGTAGGTTGGTTCCTCAGTTTAGGGGCTGCGACAATGCGGTCATGTAGTCCCGTGTACTTTGGGTGTGTGTAGAATCTGTCTGATAACCGGTGTTAATTGTAATGGCTGTATTAGTGTGTGTTATCTGTTTTTAATTCAAGTAAGGACTGCATACATTCAATTTTCAAATAATTCCTACTTTTGCTACCAAACGCCACAGTCAACGACAACTAGTTCTGAACTCGGTTACTAGATACCACCGCAGCCGGCTCCTGGCGACGAACGTTGGAACCTAAGAGCGTTAGTCAAATCTTACCTATAATTTAGCTTCACACAAGTGTAATTAGTGGAAGGTTCATTTACATGCCATAAATCTATGATATGGGAATGGCTATAATTCTGCTCCGAAGGAATGCATACCGAGCGATTTTTAACGCTCTTAAAACACCGACAACTTCGACCGGGTTCGACCCGCAACCTTAGGCATAGAAGCTCAGCATGCTACCAACTACGCTTGTAAGCATATCCATTTCGCTTTATCATGTGAAACCATTAAACAATCAACGCTGGTGAAGATATCATTGTATATTGAAACATATACATTTAAAATATTTTATTAAACATCATTCCATAGTATTGATTACACTTCTAGGGCCCGGATGTTGATGCGAGGATGAGATGGAGGTACAAGAACAGTTAGACGTAATAAATGAAAAGATTGAGCAATGGGCATTGAAGATAAATGTGGAGAAGAGTAAAACAGTGGTGATGAGTAGAGCTAACAAAGAAGGAAAAGGAGTAATCAAAGTAGGAGATATGGAATTGGAAGTGGTGAAACACTTCAAATATTTGGGAAATGAACTGGCTGAAGATGGAAGACTAGATTTGGAAATTAGCAGAAGAATACAACTCGGGAGTGCTTTCTACCAACAGGTACGGGGACTAGTATGGAACAAGGATATACCAATAAAGGCTAAAGAATGTATGGACAAAGCATATTATGTTCCTATAATGACATATGCAGCAGAAACTTGGACAATGACTATATAAGAGGGATGAGAGCAGAGTACAGACAGCTGAGATCATGGTGTAACTACAATGGTGAGGCGGATAGCTCCCTCTCTCTCGTGCGGATGACGTCACAACGGGAGCTGCCGTGACTTGTGGCTAAAGGCGGGAGTCAAGCGCGTGAATCCACAGTCGATTGAAATAATTATGTTAATGTTGACAGGTGTGTACGTTGCTAGTGAAAGTATTGAATTTCAATCTCTGTCAACGGCATAGTAAGGAATGTGTCTTCAAGCATCCAAGCGACGGTTCCTTAATGGTGTTTGTGTTTGCAAACATTCCTCATTTATTGAAACTTGTGAGAAATCATTTGTTAGATTTGTCCGTAATTAGATCAGGGATGTGTACTGCTCAATGGGAAAAAGGTGAGCAAGGAATGTTTTGGAACTACTAATTTCTATGTCTTCTTCTGAACTCACTATTGCGCACAAAATTAGCCGATATCATGTAAACTTAAAGGGATCAGAGAGACAAAAATTTCGGCCTGCAGCTCAAGTAGACTACTTTCAAACCAGGAATCAAAGGCTCTTGAATGGTGTGGAGAGAAAGGTTTGATTAAAAACATTGACTGAGAAGAAGCTGCTAGATGTATAAAATTAATAAATGACTGGTTTGGCTTACTTAATGCTAAAAACAAATTTGGGAGTCATTCTGAAAGCCCCCAGGGGATCAGAACTTGTGGAACGTGGGTTGGTGACCACGGGACCCCATCTGTCCGGCATTGCTTCCACTTACTTGTGCCGGGCTCCTCTCCATCTTCTTTCCTGTCGACCTCTCTTGGTCAACTCTTGTTCTCTTCCAACCCCGACGGTTTTCCGAGGCCTAGGGAGTATCTTCCTTTTCCGCCTTAATTGGCCCTTGTCTCATCTTTCCTGATACCCTCCTTCTGCGAGGAGTCAGCCTTATTTTTCTTTTCATGTTATCTTCTGCCTTCTGCTCAAGGCCCTCAAGGAGGCAGGGTGTATGTAGCCCCACCACTTCTGGTGCACCCTGGATTTTGCTACACCCTCAGGAGCTTACGGCTGGTGAGTTCGGGAGTAGGCGATCCCGAGGGATTCCTGAGCTGGGTCCGTTTTGTCCCCTTTTACCACTGACTTGGGATGGGCCCTCTCCTCTTTCCTATCCGCCTTTCATGGCTCTCCTCCCTTCCAAGTCCGTCAATCCTCATTATTCGAGGGTTGAGGGCATTTATTTTCTTTCTGTCCTTTATTTGCCTTATCCTTTGTTTGTTTACCATTTCTTCGTTTAGTATGTAAGTCTAGTTTGTATTACTTATAGTTTTCATTCTCATCTCATCTTTCACTATCACCCAAACCATTAGGGGCCGATAACCTAGATGTTAAGACCCCTAAAAACAAAATATTATCATCATCATCATTATTCTGAATGAAATGCATTTGGTACTGATTTAGACAAGCAAATCAGTGTGCTAAATAATATCAATGAGTTGATAACGTCCATGAAAGTTGACCGACATAAAGCCTTACTCCCATTTCGAAAATGAATTCTACTCAGCAACACGTATTTAGTTAACCTTTTTAGATGCTTGAAGCCCATGTACCAAATCGAGTACATAATAACTTATCGTCTAAATCAAGATATTTTGGAGAACCTTCTCACATATATTAGAGGAATGGGAGGCTCCAATGATCACGAATATCCTCTGGATATTAAATAAACTGTAGATTGAGATGGTACATTTTGGACAAGCCCTCTGCTTCAGTTTTTACTTTAAATATAAACACAGAGGAGGATATTGACGAATAGTGTATGATTAAACCAATGGAAACAGAAACCGATACCTGTTTCTCGCAGGCTGCGTTAGTGAATGTTGCCAAACCTATTCCTGATATCGTGGATGCTCCTGACTAAGAAAAACTAGTTTCCAGTTTATTTATTGAATCAAATTACGAAACTGTGGAAATGAATATGAGTATGTTTAAAACGACCGATCATCAGAATGTTGGATGAATTTGATGTCTCAGATTTTAAAGATGAAATGAACCATGAAGGTTTAAAATACAGTACAGGATATGTAGCACATAGATTCAGGGATAAGTACAAAAAATTGCGAACATTATCTCAAGAACATTGGTTGGTTCCTCAATTTAGGGGCTGCGACAACGCGGTCATGTAGTTCCGTGTTCTTTGTACGGTATCTCAAGAACATTAACCCAGTAATGAAGGCCCAGATTGGCTCCAGTTTATTTCAAGGGGAAATCGTTTGTATCCCTCTAATGAGCATATGGAAGTTGAAACAACAATGGACGCTGCGTTTCATAAATTTCCTGACATTTCGCAATCAAATGATATGTTTATATTCAATGAATTAACCAGCAGGACCTTGTAAAAATTACCTCATATTAATATTGCATATGAGGTTATTCACTGTTTAGCTCGAACCCGAACATATATTAGGTTGCTTGGCTTCAACAGAAAAATAAGTTTCGGCAATTCAAAGAGAAAATTGAATCGCAAAATGTGTAAATTCATCAATGTAAGAAAATAGTTGATTTCGTTATTGGACTATTAATATTATTTAGAGGTACGGCGCATTCATAATTACCAACATTATTATCAGAGTTTACAATACAAAGTATGTTGAGTGCTATAATACATTTTATTTATTAATTATGCCTTCAATTTAAGACCAGAGCCGTGTCAAATACATGTACTTCGTGCTGTGTCACAGAACGCAATGCCCCCGTTGTGACGTCATCCGCACAAGAGAGAGGGAGCGATCCGCCTCACCATTGTAGTTACACCATGGCTGAGATGAGATTCCTGAGAAGTATGGTCCAGAAAACGAGGAGAGATAGAGTGAGAAATGAAGATATATGGAAAGAACTGGGAGTACAGAAACTAAACAAACTGGAGCAATACAGATTGAGATGGTTTGGACATGTCAAACGGGTGAATGAAGAAAGGCTACCAAGACGAGCACTGGAGCGGCGGATGACAGGGAATAGAGGACGAGGAAGACCAAGAATGCGTTGGATGGACTCTGTGAAGTAAGGCATTGGAAAACGGAACCTGGATAGGAACACCATGTCGGAAGAGGAATGGTGGAATGACAGAATAAAGTGGATAGGAACCATAATTTCCCCCACCTAGTGTCAGCTGGAAAAGGGAAAATGAAGATGAATGAATGAATGAACGTATACGCATTGTCCCTGACTACCATTAAAATAGTTATAAAGCCCCGATAAACCTCTAAGCCTAGTACATTGTGACTAATCTTTTCTAAAGTCTATATATAATCCTTGGATTACAGAACAGAAATATTTTACAGCGGTAAACAGTATCAATTATTCCACTGTATATACAAGTAGACTATAATTTCAGTCAATTAACACTTACATCTTCCTAGGTTTGAGACAGATGTCACCAGTAAGTGCAATGCTTCACAATAGGCTTCGAAACAAAGAGTGGATGGAGTTAGAGCGGCACCAGCCATATAAACCTGCTGCAGTCCTCTGAAGGTATGACTCAACTGAGGGGTGTACAAACAGGTGTGTGTACCTACTACAGAGTGTTTTCAGAATTTCCATAGAAAGATTCTTTAATTATACTTGTGAGAAATTTTCTGAAAGAAAAAAAAATTCTCTCGGCACGCCGGAAGGCGGAGGTAGATTTCACCGGCAAACTTGGGGATAGGCGAAAATAGGCAGAACATGCAGGTTTTCGTAGGAGGATCAGACCTCATTTATTTTCGAGAAAGTAATTTATAATTGGAGCTTAATTAACTTTGTTTTTCGTCATTTTATGCATATTTTAAACATTTTATTGTCGTATGGGGACGGTAACCTTCTCGTCATTTGGGGTCCATTTTTAGCCTACTTTTCACATTTTGCAACAAGAAGTTCCGTTAAGAACTATACAGCCTACTTTTCATGCCAATGATTATTCTACAGAATATGAACCTATCTAGAATAATGACGAAATTAAGTTGGTAATATCGAAATATCTAATTAGTTCAAAATATACCTGGTATAATGTAGCCTAATAGAGCACTATAGTTGGCAGCCCTGGTGACTGAATATATTCTTAGTTCCACCTCTTAAGGTACAGAATAAAAATTTGGTTGAAGTCCAATGGACGTTACATGCAGTTAGACACTGGATCTATCAGCACGCGTAAAAGCGTGTTGCCAACAATACCATGCGTGTGCTGGTCAGAAATAATCAGAATTATTATATCTTGTTGTGCCAATTTTGGATGAAATCCATTTGTTAGTATAGAAGATACATGTATTTTAAAATTGGACATATCGGCAGGCATAGAATCATGTTGGCAGCACTGCCTTGTATTAATTACTCCAAATTAATCTAGAATGTCAGGTGCTATACGTGTGCAAAGTATAGAGCTGTTGGCTTGCATACTTTCTGATATATTGATATTAGGGTAAAAAGAATATAGACAGCATTTATTAACAGTTGGCAGCCCTGATTGCTCTTAACAATACTTATAGTCATACCTGATATGGTACACATAGCACATACGAAATTTGGTTGAAATCGAACTGATAGTATAGAAGTTACATGTATTTAAGAATTGGTACTATCAGCAGGCTTAGAATCATGTTGGTAGAACTGACGTATATAAGTTACTCCAAATTAATCTAAAATGTCAGAATATACGTGTGCATAGTTTAAAGCTGTTGGCTTGCATACTTTCTGATATATTGGTATTTGGATAAAAAAAAATAGAGAGAGCAATTATTAACAGTTGGCAGCCCTGGTGGCTCTTAAGAATACGCTCAGTCATATCTGTTTATGTACAGATATTACATACAAAATTTGGTTGAAATCCAGTTGATAGTGAAGAAGTTATATGCATTTAAACATTGGACCTATCAGAAGGCTTAAAATTATTTTGGCAACACTGTCATGGTTGGCCTCCTGGAAATTAAACTGAAATAGTATTATCTACATGTGTGCCAATTTTGGAATAGCTCCTATGCATACCTTGCAGGATATCCAACATGGAGCTCAAATTTCTAGTGCGTTTTTTCAGCAGTTGGTAGCACTGACATCATTTTCAAATATGGACGTGAGCTATTCCGGTGCACATCTTTACTCATACTAAATTTGGTTTTGATTGCTGCAGCCGTTTAGGAGTAGATAGGGGGGGACACACACACAGCCAGACAGACAGACAGAAGGACAGACAGACAGACGGACAGACAGACAGACAGACAGACAGACAGACAGACAGACAGACAGACACACATTTGCCCGATCTCATAAGACTACTTTTTCCTCATTTTTGCAAAATGTGAAAAGTAGGCTAAAAATGAGGAAAAAGTAGACTTATGAGATCGATCCGGGATAATGTGTGTCTGTCTGGCTGTGTGTGTGTCTCCCCCTATCAACTCTTAAACGGCTGCAGCTATCGGCACCAAATTTGGTAAGAGCAAAGATCTATACCTGAATATCTCACGGCCATATTTTAAATTGACGTCAGTGCTACCAACTGCTGAAAAATCGCAATTGTAATTTGAGCTCTATGTTGGATATCTCAGAAGTTATACAAGCGAACTATTCCAAAATTGGCACACACATAGACAATAGCATTCCAGATTAATTTTCAGAAGACCATACGTGCCAGTATTGCCAACATGATTCTAAGCTTGCCGATAGGTCCAATTTCTAAATGCATGTAACTTCTATACTATCGATTGGATTTCAACCAGATTTCATATGTACTATGTTTACTACAGCAGATATGACTGTGCGTATTCTAATGAGCCACCAGGGCTGCCAACTGTTAATAAATACTATCACTATGATTTTACCGTAATGTCAATATATCAGAAAGTATGAAAGCCAACAGCTCTAAACTTTGCACACGTATAGTACCTAATATTCTACCTTAGTTCGGTGTAACTTATATACATCAGTGCTGCCAACATGATTCTAAGCCTGTTGATAAGTCCAGTTTTTAAATGCATATAACTTCTATACTAGTAAATGAATTTCAACCAAATTTCGTATTTGCTTTGTGTACCATAACAGTTATGACAATGTGTATTCGTAAGAACAAGCAAGGCTGCCTACTATTAATAAATACTCTCTCTATTTGTTTAATCCTCATATCAATATATCAGAAAGTATACAAGTCATCTTCTCTAAACTTTGCACACGTATAGTACCTGACATTCAATATAAATTTGGAGTAAATAATATACCTCAGTGCTGCCAACATGATTCTAAGCTTTCTGATAGTTTCAATTTTTATTTACATGTAACTTCTATATTAACAAATGGATTTTATCCAAAATTGTCACTATAATAGATCGTAATATTTCAGATTAATTCTGAGCATCACATACATGCCATGGTTATCAACATGATTTTACGCGCACTGAAAAATCCATTAGCAAAAAGCATATAACGCCCATACTATCCATTAGACTTCAGCCAAATTGTGTATGTGCATTCTATACCTTAAGAGATAGAACTAAGTCAGACTATTCAGAGTTACCAGGGCTGCCTACTGTAGTAATTTACTCTATTACTCTTTTACTTGATTTCGTTATTGACCCGAATCTATTTTATAAACGGGTCGACAAGTAACTATATTGTTACGTGCCACCCCCTAGTGGCACTTTTGTTAACTGGATTACGGTGGGGGTACAAAGCACAACACCAATTACTGCTTAAAGAAATAATTAACTTTATTGTGGCCAGAAAATTACACTAGTCAGCAAATACAAGCAATGAGGAGCCTTATTCCAGTTTCCTCAAGTCTCTTCCTTGAGCGCTCTTGACCCTTCCACTTGTCAACAGATCACAGAAGTTAATCCGTCCTAATGAGTACGGTGGCCTTGACAGAAACTACCTGCTCCTCTCCTTTATGTTCACCGACCACAATTACTTACGATCACTTGCTGCAGGCTATTTCGCTGTCCACAAGCTGGAGAAACAATGTCACTGGATTTCGTAACTCGCACAGCACCTCGTCACCACACTTCTGTCGCACAAGATAATCGCTCGCACTAGCTCGTAAAACACAACAACAACAACTGCTTCACGGGTCACTCTTATATAGCAGGCCGGTGACTCAATAAATGGTTCTAGATCCATCCAGGGTCCACGGCTTCTCGAGGTTTCCATCGCTGGTCCAGTCACGAATCTTCTGGATTATCTCTTTGTCTGTAGTAGCCCTGTTGCATAAGGCGCGCGCAATACAGGAGGCAGGCCACAGCCCAGCCCTGGGGCAGTTGTGACTCATGCGGCGAGTGATGACACAAACTCACAGCCGTAACACCACCCCCTTCCTAAAAAGGCTGATCGTCCCGATCAATCATTGGTCTGTCTGTGTCCCTCCGTAGGCTGCCAGGCGATCTCGATGCACGATCTTCATCTTCGCCCTCGGGCTCCGCTGGATCCTGTAGACGACATCGTTGATCCGTTTCACGACTCGGTACGGGCCCTCCCAGGACTTCTGCAGTTTAGGTGACAGGCCTTTCTTCCGTAATGGGTTGAAGAGCCAGTCCAGGTCGTCCTCGTGGAATCCTCCGGCATCCGTCTGCTGGTCGTATCGGGTCTTCATTCGGTCGGTCTCGATCCGCAGTTTCCTCCTCGCGAACGCGTGCACGTCCTCCAGTTGGTCGACCAGTTCTTGACAATACTGGCATACCGGGATCGGATCATTCCCAGGTCGGCCGAAGGCAAGATCGACGGGTAGACGGAGCTCCCTCCCAAACATGGCCCGGGCTGGTGTGCACCCGGTGGCTTCATGCACGGCGGCGCGGTAGGCCAGGAGAAATAGTGGAAGATGCTTGTCCCAATCCCTCTGGTGCTCGCTGACAACTATTCGGAGATGGTTCTCGATGGTGCGATTGAATCGCTCTACCATCCCGTCGGACTGAGGGTGTAGCGGCGTTGTCCTTGTCTTCCGGATTCCCAGCAGCTGGCATAGGTTCTGGAACACCTGCGACTCGAAGTTCCTCCCTTGGTCGGAGTGCAGCTCCAGGGGTACTCCGTACCGGCTGACGAATTCCTTCACCAGGGTCTCTGCGATCGTCGCGGCTTCTTGGTTAGGGAGCGCATACGCCTCCGGCCATTTGGTAAAGTAGTCGCTGACGACTAATATGTAGCGGTTCCCTGCCTCGCTTAACGGGAATGGCCCAGCAACATCGATGGCCACTCTCTTTATGGGGCCGCCCACGTTGTAGGTCTTCAGTGGACCCCGTCGTCTTCGTCCTGGGCCCTTGCTGGCTGCGCAATCGTGGCACCTCGCGCAGTGGTTCTCCACGTCTGTTCGGCATCCGATCCGGTAGAACCGCTCTCTGAGCTTCTCCAGGGTCTTCTTTATCCCTAGGTGTCCACCAGATGATCCTCCATGGACTTCCTTCAGGACTTCCTCCGTCATAGCCTTTGGAACGACGACTTGTTCCCGAGATGTCTTCCCGTCGGTGCTCTCCCAGGCGCGGCAGATGAGGCCATCCCTTACAATCAGTGAGTCCCACTGCGCCCAGTAGGACTTAAACTTTGGGCTGCAGTCACTCACAATGTTCCACCCGCGTCTGGGAACACAGGCCCGCTTCCATTCGGCTATCAGTCCCAGGTCATCATCTTCTGCTTGTGCCCGCGTGAAAGATTCGCGGCTCCAGTTCCCTTGAAGTTCCACAGTAGTCCTCCGGCACTGTATCCCGGTGTTCTCCTCCCTCCTAGTACAGAAGGTGCAGTCTTCGGGGCACGGTCTTCGTGACAGGGCGTCGGCGTTAGAATGCAGTTGGCCTTTCCTGTGCTGAATCTCAAAGTTGTACTGTTGAAGCCTCTCTAACCACCGCGCGAGTTGGCCCTCGGGCTGCTTGAAGTTCAGGAGCCACCGCAGGGATGCATGCTCGGTCCTGATGAGAAATTCTTGCCCGTACAGGTACTTGTGGAAATGTTCAATGGTCTTCACGATGGCGAGCAGCTCCTTCCTGGTGACGCAGTAGTTCCTTTCTGGCTTTGACAAGGCCTTGCTGAAGTAGGCCACTACTCTCTCCTCGCCGTCCACTACTTGCGACAGGATCCTCCCTATGCCAAAGTCGCTGGCATCGGTATCGACGATGAACCTTGTTCCAGGTCTGGGGTAGGCCAGAATAGGCGCGGTGCACAGAGCCTGCTTGAGTTGCTCGAAGGCATTGTGGCATTCTGCTGTCCACGTGAAGAGTTGGTCCTTCTCAGTCAGTCGATGTAAAGGTTTGGCGATGTCGGCGAATCCTCTCACGAAGCGAAGGTAATAAGTGCAGAGTCCCAGGAAGCCTCGTAGTTGGGACTTGTCCTTCGGAACTGGCCACTCCCTCACAGCTGCGGTCTTCTCTGGGTCGGTGCGCACCCCTTCCTCGGAGACGATATGCCCAAGGTACTGGACCCGCTTCTGGAAGAGCTGACACTTCTTGGGGCTCAACTTCAGCTGGGCAGCCCGTAGCTTCAACAAGATCTCTTTCAGGTTGCTGTAGTGCTCCTTGAAGCTTCTCCCCAGAACGATGACGTCGTCTAGGTAGACCAGGCAGGTCTTCCAGTGTAGTCCCCTCAGAATGGACTCCATTAACCTTTCGAAGGTCGCAGGGGCGTTGCACAGACCGAATGGCATGACGGTGAACTGCCAGAGCCCGCTGCCCACAGAGAACGCCGTTTTCTCTCGGTCCTTAGGGTGGACCTCCACCTGCCAGTAGCCACTCTTCAAATCCAAGGTGGAGAACCATCTTGACCCTGATATGGTGTCCAGCGTGTCGTCGATCCGGGGTAGAGGGTAGCTGTCCTTCTTCGTGCCATCGTTCACCCGCCTGTAGTCCACGCAAAACCTGGTGGAACCGTCCTTCTTCTTCACAAGCACGACCGGAGAACTCCAAGGACTATGTGATGGCTCGATCACCCCTTGATCCTTCATCTCTTCAACCATCCGGTCGACTTCGGCTTGCTTGGCGAGCGGGACACGTCGGAATGGGGCCCTAATCAGTGCGCTGTCCCCAACGTCGATTCTGTGCTGGACCAAGCTTGTCCTGCCGAAGTCTTTGCTCCCCACGGAGAAGACATCCTGGAATTCGCGTAGCAGGTCCTGAAGTTGGCGTGATTGTTCCTCGTCTAAATGGTCCTGGGATCCTTGGTACAGCTTCTGTAGTTCTTCTGGCAGTGTGCGTCTTCTTCGGTTGTCCGTCTGCAGGTGTCCGTCTGTCGTATCTGTGATGCGGGCAATCCAGGTAACGGGCTCGCAGACTCCTAGGTTGGTGTCCCGGTGAACCGTAATATCGTAGTCGTTCAGGTTGGACAGGCGGACGTACGGCCGAGGCGTCGTGTTGATGAGGGTCTTGGCAACTAGCAATCCTTTTGTCTGGATGTCCTCATATTTTGGCTCGATGACAGCCGCCACTCCCTCAGCAGTTCCGTCGACAATTACGGCGGCGCTGACCTCCGTCCTGGCAGGAACGATGACGTCCTCTCTCAGCCTTACTCGTCGTGCGGTGACGGCCTCTTGTGCTGGTTGCAAAGCAAGTTCCTCACCTCCGAAGTGCAGAGTGTTGGTACTCAGATCCAAGATGATGTTGTTCTGGTCCAGGAAGTCCAGTCCGTTGATCACTTCATTTGATACGTCAGCCACAAGCACTGGATGCTTTATCGCCCGTCGACCAATGACGAACTCCAGTGATGCTTCGCCATGTACCGGTGCGGTCTCTCCGGTCGCGGTTATTAGCTGGAGGTTCCTTTGTGTGGGTTGAACTCTCCACTTCGGGATCACGGTGGGACTGACGATGGTCCTCGATGCTTCCGTGTCGATTAGCATGGGCCAGCTCTCTCCGTTGACGACTCCGTCGACCATCAGGCTGCTATTATCCCTCCGTAACTGCGTCACACGGACTTGGACTGCCGGGGCTTGACGACTGTCACAAGCCAACCTTTGCCCCCCTAGGCTGGCTGATACTTGCTTTCCTGGGCCGCGCGGTTTCCCTACGACTGACTGTCCCGACGGATACCCTTGGCGGCGGCGATCACCGCAGTCCTTGCTCAGGTGGCCTCTCTTACGGCAGGTCCAGCAGGTCGGTAGTCCTCTTCCGGGTCGCCTCTCCGGATGTCCTTCGGCTACGTTTTTGTTGGTGGTACTGCGATTCTTGAAGAAACGGCTTAGCGCCTCCATCAATTCGTCGGCCAGGGGCTTGGTCTCGTTGGTTTTTACTGGTTCGTCGACGTCCACTTTACGCACCCGCGCGTGCATTCTAGATGCCTGTTTTGCCGTCTCGAACTCAAGTGCGTGGCTCAGGGCATCTGCCAGGGTCTTATTGCGCGCGAGTCGCAACGCCTGTTGAGTGTCCGAGTCCCGTAGCCCGTCGGTGAAGGTCTGCGTCGCAATCTGCTCCAGAAAGTCGGCCGGCGCTGTTGGGTAGGCGAGCCTTACGAGGCGTGCGATGTCCATCTCGAACTCCTGCAGGGTTTCCGAGTTCTTCTGTACCCGGGTCCGGAGCTGCATCTGATAGGCCTGCTGAAGATGGCTATCTCCATATCGGGATTCCATATGTGCGATCAGGGAAGCGTAGTCCTGGGATCCAGTCGGGATGGCCTGAAGGACGTTAAGGGCGTCACCTCTCAGCGCTACAATGAGAGCTGTAGCCTTTTCTGTGTTGTTCCAGTTATATATGGAACAGGCCGCCTCGAACTGACGTAAGTAGGTGCTCCACGGGACCTTTCCGTCGAAGGTTGGGGGCGTCACTCTGCTATGTCCCATTCCTGATATTCCCGGTGTAACGGTGGGCGGGCGTTGGCGCAGCTCGGCAACTTCCTCTTGTAAGGCGTTGAATTTCTCCTCCACCCCCATCAGCGGTCGTTGGCACAGCTCGGCAACTTCCACTTGCAAGGCGTTGAACTTCTCCTCCACCCCAATCAGCGGGCGTTGACGCAGCTCGGCAACTTCCACTTGTAAGGCGTCGAACTTCTTTTCCACTGCCGTGACTTCCTCACGCAGACCCAGTTCTAATTTCTTCAGGTCCTGTGTCAACTTATTCTGACCGTCTTCCATCTTCTTCTGGCCGTCCTCTATCCTCTTCAGGTCCTCCGCTAGCTTCTTCTGGCCGTCTTCTAGTTTGGCAGTTAGGTCCTTGGTTAAATTCTTCTGGCCGTCTTCTATGCCATTTAACTTTTCTAGCAATGCTGCCAATTGCGCCTCCATTTTAGTTGTTTGCCTTGTAAAGGGCATGCACTCACAGGAAAATTAGAGAAAATGACCTGCTTGGGTTTTGAAACCAAGACCGTCAGGTGTTGTGCTTGAGTTCGTAATCCGGCTTCTGACACCAGTTGTTACGTGCCACCCCCTAGTGGCACTTTTGTTAACTGGATTACGGTGGGGGTACAAAGCACAACACCAATTACTGCTTAAAGAAATAATTAACTTTATTGTGGCCAGAAAATTACACTAGTCAGCAAATACAAGCAATTAGGAGCCTTATTCCAGTTTCCTCAAGTCTCTTCCTTGAGCGCTCTTGGCCCTTCCACTTGTCAACAGATCACAGAAGTTAATCCGTCCTAATGAGTACGGTGGCCTTGACAGAAACTACCTGCTCCTCTCCTTTATGTTCACCGACCACAATTACTTACGATCACTTGCTGCAGGCTATTTCGCTGTCCACAAGCTGGAGAAACAATGTCACTGGATTTCGTAACTCGCACAGCACCTCGTCACCACACTTCTGTCGCACAAGATAATCGCTCGCACTAGCTCGTAAAACACAACAACAACAACTGCTTCACGGGTCACTCTTATATAGCAGGCCGGTGACTCAATAAATGGTTCTAGATCCATCCAGGGTCCACGGCTTCTCGAGGTTTCCATCGCTGGTCCAGTCACGAATCTTCTGGACTATCCCTTTGTCTGTAGTAGCCCTGTTGCATAAGGCGCGCGCAATACAGGAGGCTGGCCACAGCCCAGCCCTGGGGCAGTTGTGACTCATGCGGCGAGTGATGACACAAACTCACAGCCGTAACAATATTATAAAGACTGCCATCTGCTGGTTAAAATTTAAACCGACTTAGATCTTGTGGAAAAGGAAGAAGTGCCCACTATGGAGAGTGTGATCTCAATCAAAGAGACTAAAAGTCAACAATGCCGTCGTCAGATTTTGTTATATAGGAGAATAGAGCCGAGAGCCATGAGGATAAGAAGCCAAAAGATACTTATCCAATATGTCTTTAAAATCCCGATCTTATATTCTTCTTACGTTTCGTCCTTCGATGTTTCTGTACACATTACTACACTGGAAGGAAAACAGGTTTAAAAAGGATATGTATTTACTGCTGTCGTCGAGACCGTCTCAGGAGAAAGCTAAGTTCCTTGTTATTTAAAGTGCCAATATGCATGAAATACGTGTAACTTGAAGTTGGTTAGGAATACCTTGTCCCTCTTCTTTCAGTGTTAACTTGTCCCTCTCTAGATTGGAGATCGCGTTCTTATATTATGTTATCTTGGTTATGTTTTTGTTCTTCCCTTGTGTAGATGTACGTTTTGGGGGATCGTGTTGGTTTTGGGGTTAATCGTTTTGGGGTCTCTTGTTGTTATTTGCATTGTATTTTCTTTTGTCCCTTTTCCCCTACGCGTGTGTTACGTTTATTTTTGCTGGATAATTAAATGACCAGGAGCATGGGAAGCTGCTTCGGGCGTTACCTGGAGGTGATGATGTAATATGTATTTTGTTTTGTTGTTGATGATGAAGCCACGATGGATGAATGCCGTGAGCTAATTTATTGTTGTTGTGTTGTGTTATTTATTTGTGTAATGGGTAAATGATTTAGGGCCTCGACATACTTCTGGTCATTTATTTATAAGCAGTGTCCTAATGTTAAGGGTGGGTTAAGGTTAATTGCTTAAGTGGGCTCGACTGAACGCCTAGGGTCATGTTAGTTTGTTCTTGTTTTATTGCGTGGCTTCAGTCGAGAAACAACACGTGAACTCATTACGTTTATTAAATGAGACGTACGGTTACCCTTTTGAAATGATAGAATGTGTGTGCATTGTGCGTACCCGGGACTACAGTGCAACCTCATCTTGTCTTTCGCAAGATAACCGAGTCTCGTACTTCTTCCGGAAAGGGGATTTATTCTGGAAGTAAACGAAGTCATTGATATTTACTTTCCTTGGTGTGTTGCTGTTCGGTTGAACTAGTCTCTGGTAAAGCGTTTGTTTTTAGTATTGTATGTCAAGTGTACCTGTAATCTTTCGTTGGAGTAATGTCAGGTTTGGTTTTGAATGTATTGATGTATGCGTTAGGCTTGCGTTTGTTCTTGGGTTGTGTTTCTGTAAGTGACATACTTGTTTAAGGGTAAGGTTTTTCTGTTCTGGGGCTTCGTGACTTCGTAACTTCCTAGAATATCTCTCCTAACTACGATTTGTAGTTAGCCTGTGGTGGGAAGAAAGATACTATTCGCACTATTGTTAACTTGTTTTTTGCTACCCCGTTTTAATTTGAGTTTAGCTTTGAACGATCTCCAGTCTAGAACGCGTTAGGCATCTCGGAATTATTCTCTTTACTACTCGGTTTATTTTTATACTATTGTTTATTAGTTTTTGATAATATGTGTGCCTTTATTCCAGACCCATCATCCCTCATTATATCATTTCATGCGCTACTCATGTCCTCTATGTTATGTGTTTTGCTGTTGTTATTAAATTTGTTCAACCACCACTCGAAAAGTGTAGTCATTGGATGGTCGGTGCTCCATCTAGTTCAGAATGTGTGAAAGAGTTCGATAAGGTCTCTAGGTTCGCGTCCTATAACATCTGCACGCCTCTCAGTTATTATTCGAGATAGATCTATATAGATTGGCATCATTCTGAAATTTAAAGAAAAGTAGGCTCTTTAGTTCGTCACGGAACTACTTGTTATACTTGTGGTCACACTGTCCTTATGCAAGGTTTCGACACTGATGTGTAACTATCTAACGGTCTGTTACTTCTTCACGGAAAATTTTATCTCCCGCAGAGATTTTGGTGGGTTCCTCAGTTTAGGGGCTGCGACAACGTGGTCATGTAGCCCCGTGTACTTTGGGTGAGTGTAGAATCTGTCTGATAAACGGTGTTAATTGTGATGGCTGTATTACTCTGTAATTCAGGTACGGACTGCAGACGGTCAATTTCAAGTAGTAGTTCCTAATTTTGCTACCAAATACTATCGTCAACGACACCTAGCTGTGAACTTGGCAACTAGATGCCACCACAACCAGCAACTTGCAACGAACGTTGGAACTTCCCCTCCGCAGGCAAGCATACTGAGAGATTTTAGCGCTCTTAGAAAATCCGACGACTTCGGCTGGCTTTGAACCCGCGATCTTGGGCATAGAAGTTCAGCATGCTACCAGTTACGTCACTGAGGCCACTTCCCACAGAGTCAGATGGAAAACTGAACGTGATCTCGTGCAATGGCGTTGTCATGGCAACCTCGGATAGCTCATCCCTCATCAATTTAGAAGCGTTGCCATGGTAACCAATGATGGCTCTTGGCATTTTCTTATAATTCCGAAATCATTTTTCTCTTCCCTTGGCGTAATGGTGGGTCAAATCAAAAATTATTTCAGACAAAAGTTTTAGGAAATTATTAGGGGAATATTGTCCATTTTGTACGGTTTTGATATTGCGCCTATTAATAGAGATATGATTGATGTCTCCCGTGAAACCCACTATTTCCCACCCCATTGGTCAATTGTTGGTACTATCAAAAAACTTTTCAAGCATACGTTTTTGGGCCTTATCCGCGACACATAGTATGAATTTTGAATGGATTCGATATTTCAAATATTAAGAGAGTTATAGCGATATTTCACTTTTTCGAAAAAAGACACCCCCCCCCCCCCCCCCATTTTCACCCCCTTCTGCCGATTGTGCCCATAACGAACTCAACCGAGATTTTATAGGGATACATATTATGTAAAAAATTCAAAGTGACTGGTGCAAAATTTCGGTAGTTGTCGTGTCCACAAGAAAGTGATATATGTGCATATATACATAAATTATATATAAAGTTTTGAACTGACGGTGGTTTTGGGGTCTAGGGGATGTGAAACGCGAAGATATGTCGAAATTTTCCGGAAGTCGAAACATGGTACCCATTGCAATAGTTAGCTTTCTAATGAAATCTACCTAAAAAGAATGAATCAAAGAAAGCAGAATTCATTCAGGGTTATGCAAACCTGTTAACATGTGTTTTGTAAACATTAAAATACCAACAGGTTGTTATTTATTATTATTATTATTGATACACACCCCTACACCAGGTCAGATCTTAAACCCTGTAAGGTGATACAAATGGGGAGGAAGCGGCTTGACCATTTGAAAACACACCCAAAGGCTATCTACTTGGAGCTGATAACTAGACCTACGGCTAGGAAATGAAACACGTATTACCATTTCACTCATCTAACGTCTATTAACATGCAAGTAAATACAATACAAATAGTTAAACATACTAACATGCATAATTAAAATTTCACACTTACAGATGTGGCTTCCAACATGCCATGAGAGTTCCATAAATACAGTAGTTACAGTCGCTGTATCGTCATATCCCCTTTATCCAATTCTTTATCGTTAGAACAATGAAAATGTTTTCATAACTTTTAATCTCAAGACAATTACTCGACGTGCTCAAAACAAGAAACAGGACCCTTATCATTAGTAATGAAAGTTTAATATGCTCCAATAACTAGCACAATGTCGAAAGGACATAAAACCCATTTAAATAATAATCAAATCCTATTGCAAGCTCTCGAGTACGACCCTTCTCAAAATCTTTTTCTTTCATCTAATATGGCTCCACTGCCCTCCTTTTTTCTTTCGCAGCTGATTGTCAAAACAACCATTTCAATCAAACAAAACACAAACGAAACAGCACGATATACAAAGCCTGGCCTCGTGTTTCTCCCTGAAGTTAACTTTAAAATAAATATCTTTAAACAGATTCTTTCGAACATATTACAGTGGATAAATGAGGAAAAATAATTAACCAACCCAATATTTAAACATTTATCCACTCACCAATTTGAAGGTCGGCTTGCATGAGAAATCACACGACGACTATAGTTTAAAGCCATTACCCAAGTCATGACATGCCAATATATAAAGATTCACTTACTTCTTTCAGGAATATCGCACCATTTACCTTCATAAATACTTACAATAATTCTTCCCATATCATACCTGACCTCAAAATTCATATCCTTTTTGAAGGTCAAACAACAACGTCTAAATATCGATACAAGAACGTCTTTCTTCATGTAAGTATCTCCACAGGAGGTGTCCTTTCCTAAGCGTAGTTTTTAATCATTTCACATCTAATACGTTCATGATCCGTTTCACAACTTGGCATACTCGATGATATTTAAATTAAATTGGCGATTCCATAAGTTTTGAACAAGCATTACGTAGGCCATTTGCTGATACATTGCAAGTCACAACAACATCCAGATAAATAATAAATAGCGTTTCCTGTAGTAAATAATCCAGCTCCGATCACTACATCTGGTCTCGTGCAACTCCTTTCCAGACCATATTCATACTGATGTTTTTTAAAACACGACAAAGGTTACTATGACATCGAGCCATAGTCCAGTCAATAGAGGCTCAAAAAGGGGGTTCACCTTATATCAGATGCGGGATCGTTTTTTATTTTTTGATGTAGTTTAGTACCATTAGGTAGTTATTAATCCAAGTTTCCGTCATCCCCACCCCCTTGCTTCGTCCGCCATCTTGAAAAAACTGTCAGAAATCAGTACTTTTTTCGGTTTTTGGCCTCTAGCTCATTCCCAGTTCATTTGTTTGAAGATATGCTTAAATAAGAAAATGTAGATTACTAAATGTCCAACAACTTTGATCTGAGAGTGTTTTTGTAGGACCAAGCATATTCGAGATACGAGAAGGCAAAAAAGGGTGAAAATTGGCGATTCGGAAAATTTTTCACTTTCGCTCCACTTTCCATCGCAAAAACAGGGGAAAAACTTGATCTCAGCAAAACGTTTAGTGAATTAAGGTTGTAGATAATTTAATTTCCTTTGAAATTCATGTATCAAAAAATAATTACGAGCAATGGGTAGGAGTGGGGGTAAATTTAAGAAAACTAGAGGAAATGCGTTTTTTGTGATTCAGCCCTGGAGCGCCGTGTTGGTGAAAGTTCCTCGTTTTCATTATATTACAACCATTTTTTGAACACAGCAATGCAACCAAATAATATTTGAACCATTTTTTGTATAAATGTAACCACACACTTACACTCACACTCTCTCACACACGCATATATAATTGAATCGGTCAATGTTAGAAGGCACTAAGTCATTTTCGTAAAAATTGAGATAATTGACAAAAACTGTTTCTCTCACTTAATTGTAAAGCATAGTTGCTTTTACGTGTAAGTATGACTTAGTTGTACAATGGCTGATCGAATGGTTTTCAAAACACCCCCCTTTCCCTTAAGCAGAGGAAATTATGAGCATCAGCTCTGGTGTAGTTGGAAGTGAGCAGGTGAACTGCTACAAGGCCTAGCAAGTCGGTATGGCTGGACTCGCAAGAATAGTGGAAGCAACCTTCGGTGAAGTGTCCTTCAAAAAGAAGGACAAAGTTATATCTTTAGCAGCTGACAAGAACATCTTGAAAGTTGGGGAGAAGAAGATTGCAGTGGACCCACTCATAGTCTATCACAGGATGTGCATAGCAGCAATAGCCCAGGACGATCTTGAGGAATACCTCTCTTATGAGCTTGCACCGTACCCTATGTCGTTATTCAAAGAGGATGGCATGCGCAAGGGCACTAAGTCTGCTTTATATGCAGCGTTCACACCCCTGCCCATAGATTTCGAGCTCCCCTCAAATCACCTCACTGTCATCGATGGTGAGCATCTGCTCCACAAAGTAGTGTGGAATCGAAACTCGACTTTTGGGCGAATTTGTGCCGATTATATCAAGTACATACATCAGCATTATGGGACAGTGGTGATGGTCATCTTCGACGGGTACCCAGACAATCTTTGATGAGTACCAAGAATGCTGGAAGAACAAGAAGGCGCAAGCTGAACGCCTCAGCAGATGTGATATTTATGTCCAATGATAGCAATAAAAAACGATTTGTTGCCCTCCTCAGAACAACACTTGAAATCATGAACAAGCAAGCTGAGGAGGATGCTGACGTGCTCATTGTGACCACTGCAACATCGATGGCTTCTTCGTACGACGCTGTAATTATTGTGGGGGGGGGGGAGACATCGATTTATTAGTCATCTTCACTGGGACAGCAAATACGAAGAACGACGTGTACCTTAAAAAAACAGGAAGAGGCAATTCACCTGACGTCATGTACTCCCCCTCATCATTTATGTATGACTTCGCCGAGAACCTGCTGCTCATCCACGCCATCAGCGGGTGTGACACAACGTCAAACATTTGTGGGTTCGGTAAAACCAAATTTCGTTCCCTGTTCCGGAGGAATCCATTATTGTTGGGGATAAGTGATGCCTTCATGGACCCAGAAGCCACATTAGAGGACATCTCCAAAGCAGGAGAGCAAATATTGGTCGTCCTCTATGGTGGGGAAATCAACCTATCACTTTCTGACCTCCGACACACAAAATTTGTTGCCACCACGACGAATTTGAACCTGGAAAAGCTGCCCCCATCCTCCGATGCAGCGCGATACCACTCCTTGAGAGTATACCACCAAGTGATGTCCTGGATGAGCAGGAAGAAAGACCCGATCAACTTTGGCTGGACAAGAGGAAGCAGGGGCTTGATTCCGACAACAACCTCCAGAGATGCTGCTCCTCATACCCTGCTGAAGACGGTATCATGCAGGTGTGTCACCGGCTGTTCCGCAGCATGTGGATGCAGAAAAACCGGTCTGCATTGCTCCACTTTCTGCAAATTCTGCTGCGGCGGAAAGTCCTGCGACAACCATCCCTTGATAGCCGCTGACGAGGAAGAGGAAAACATCGACGACCCGTCCATACCATTCGACGAAGACCCTGCCGAAGAGTCAGCCCTCCCGACCCCCCTTGCGAAACGTCTCCGGTTACTGTAGCAACACCCCATCTATTTTAAAGTTTTTATTTTAGTGTGTTCATTATTCCCTAACAATTAATATGTAAATAATTAATATATACAACGAATTGTATTGTAATCTATATTTTGTAAATACACACTAACTTTTTATAATTTTAGATGATCTTGTCGACTTCGTCGTTGCGTTGAGGCTGGCGTTACGTTACGGAGACGTCACGAAATGTACCGAGAATGCACTGAGGTGTGTGACGTCATAGTATCGTTTGGTGCATGTGTACTGAGTTCACTGGTGAGCGCTGGAGTTACGAGACGGCAACGACACGGCGAGCGTGATGGCATCCATCCAGCTCCCTCCTTTCAACGCGCGCTCCAGCTCCCTCATGACTAGTAACTTTCTAGCGTTGGTGTATTCTTGGAATACACGGTAAGAGAGAATGTAATTTTTAATGCTCTTTGCATGTTCATTTTTTCCTCTTTATCAAACACCAACAGCGATCTTCTAGTTTCTCTTTGGTGGTCATGTCTCTTATGTTCTTTGTGAGTCTGTTCTAGATATATATCTTCCATGACCCACCTAGCGTCATCTAGCAGCGAATCTCAGAAGTTCCTCAATTCTTCCCTGTACAAGAGGACTTACTTATCAATTTGGCCATCAGATCTCGTCGCCATCGCCAGCTATCATCTCTGTGATCAAGAGAACTTCGTCTACCTTTTCACCCACCATGCTGTGCTAGTATCGACTGCTATCAACTCTTTGAAGACCATTCATCAAGAAGAACTTTTAGTTTTATAAAGTTGTCTATTCTGTTATGTTCTCCTTTTGTCTCCTACCCCCACTTTTTTTCCTTCCTTGGTCCCTCCGCGCTTCGCTGAGCATGTCTCACTTGTACGTCGGCAGTTGACTTAGTCAGTCAAGGCTCAACTAGAGCCAGTCTCCTCAAACCAAGAGGCACTCTCTACATTCTACGCCATGTTGGCACATTAAGTTTATACGTCAAAGGGAACTTCACCTTCGCCATGCAACAAAGATAAGTACATACTTCAGGTTTTAACCTCATCTTCATCGGTTTTACTGTCTTCATGCTTTTAACGATTATTTTATAGGCAGTGTGAGATATTTATTTGTGGCAATAATCATTCTTCGTGGGATTTTCCATGTTGGGCTTCTGTCCAATTAAGCCAACCTTCGTGAAAAGCAGCATTTCTTATGCTTATTAAATGAGAGATCTTCTCACAACGGGGGATATTATAGAATACCCACTGTCTATAAATATTAAGCTTGTTCCACCGCTGGAGTAACTTTGGCCCTATTCTTCCATTAGGATCGTTCTGGAACTTTCCAGAATCTGCACTTTATCTACAAGTCACGCCGTCATGTATCTTTCACTCACTTGTGGGAATGCCATTTCAAACTAAGGAATCTACCTTATAAATTAATGCTCAATAGCTAAATTTTCTTCCACCGTTGGGATTTTTTCTGGCGCATTTCATTGTAATCCACAACTTTCTCAAGTAATAGACTTTCGCCTATCTAGTGCAACCAGTCATTTTCCACGATTGCAATAACTTTCTTTGCCATAAACTTTTGCGCTACTACAGTGAACTTTTCATCCATTTCAACGAACTATAGTGATAAACAGTGTTCTTTCAGTATTTCTTACGCGTCGCGCTCGTCCGATTATTATAAACACGGCCATGAATATTTACCTTTCATCCCAATTGCTCTTTCCTAAACCTCTTACTAACAACCCATAATAAATTGTTAATTTAGGTCTGTTTCAACGAGGTGTCAATCTAAAGATGTGCCCTCCCATTTTTTCTTATGTGTAATTAATTAACTTCTGCATAACTACGTGTCTTGTACACGGTTCAAATTATCTTGTTTCTCCCTTCTAATTTAGGGGATACAAGTCTTTCAACTTATAAGTGAGTTATTTCTAGGTTTCACGAAAGGGAAACTTGCCCCATTTGTCTCGTGATTCCTATCTAAACATAGGAGGTCTAGAACCTTCCTTTTGACTTTCCGTTCAGGTTTCACAGTAAGTGACCTGTCCTATTTGTGTAACTACTAAAAATAATGCTGCTTCAATAAAAGAAGTTCTAGGAACGTCTATCTTAATCTTCTTGTTTTTGTTATTGTTATTTTTAAGTTTTTACTCTCTCTAGAACATTCTCTCCGGAATTTCTCAAAGTACACACCTTGTACTCTAGTTGTTGTTAAACTTTAATCACTTTAATTGTCTTTAAAATTTTGAATTTTTATCTTCGCTATTTTAAATCCTTGCGAGGATTTTATAAAGGTTTGAAACCTAATAAATTGTTAATTGCCTGGCGCATATGTTAAATGTTTTCTGAGGTCTGCGACCCCAAAGTTGTTAACCAAATTGAAAATATATATTTGTTAATGTTATCAACTTCTTTATAATTGTTAAATAAATTAAGAGTTTCTTTTCGCTTTTTCATTTTTCTAGTACAACGGTTAGGCAAGATCCTGTCTTCCTTGGTTCTTCCTACTCAATGCCATTAAATCTATTGATAGGGCTTTCACCACTCGTTGCATTTGAGCAAGAACTCTTAGTGGTAATCTCGTTAAAGTTTCTCTTAGCTTTAATAGCTAATTCTAACTGGCCAGTAAGGCAAGTACAGCTCGCTACGCCAGCTACCTGCTTGTGGAGATCCTCTCCGAAAACTTATGGTTGGTTTTCCAAAAGATAAGTGTTTCTCTTTGCCTAAACTTTTAGTCGGCTCCTTGCTGAGTAAAAGCTTAGCCATTTCCAAATGCAACTATTGGTTCACTTACCAAAATTACTCCCCAAGGTATAATTTATTTATCACTATCCTTCTTGGAAGCTCTTGGTCGCTTTTTCAGGAACTCTATAACTTCGAAAACTGGAAATACTAAACCTGATTCAAATTATTGGCATTCTTCGAATTACTTTGCAAAAACGAATTTCTTTGAACAGACATACAATAAATCTGTTCCTCTCTGTCTTGCCAGACCATCACCCTTCCACATAGTAGGCATATGCATGCTTGAGAGGGAATACACTAAAGCCACTCTCTTGCAAACCGCCCAAGTCCTAGCTGCGTTTCCCGTCAGCTTCGACCAGGTCCTTACCCACTTTAGGTATCAGAGAGCGGATTTGCGGTGGCAACCGCCTCTGAGTGCATTTAAAGTTAAATTTATAACTTTTGTGGGACCCTCCTCCTATTTCTCCATCCTTTTTCTCCAGTCCGAAACCCACCTCCTTTTCTTTATCATCTTCCCTTGGTGGTTAGGTTATTCCTCAGCCAATAATCTACCCAAAATTTGATCCCGGAAACCCGGGAGAGTCCATTTTCTATTCCTATTCTTTTTTAAAGATCATTTGGCAATACCTTGCAAATTATTAATATCTGCTTTGAATCTTTCAGCTATAACTACATCATGCAAAGCCTGTGAAGGGGAAAGAGGCCACTCCTGTCTCCCGTGGTGTGTCCCTTTCTTTCAACTTATTTGCTGCTGCCAGCTTGACAGCATTTCCAAGGTTCCACAGTTTCGTGAGTTACATTTTAATCTATTTTCTTTGACATGGCTCCTACTGAAAAGGATAAGGATGAAAAACTTACTTCTAAACGAGCATCCTATAAAGGGCAAATTACCCGATTCAGAAAGTACATAAAAGAGTTAGATCCCTCAGAAGCTCAATTAGACTTGTTGAAACATCGTGTAAGGGATTTTGAACGTTCTTATGAAAATTATTGCAACATCCAAACTGAAATAGAAACTTGTATGCTCAATCAAACCGAAAATCGAGTCGAAGTAGAAAACCAATATTACGAAGGCATAGGTTCTGCTTTCAAAATAATACGCCAACTCGAAGAGGAGCAGAAAAAGGACGCTTCTGTTCTTGGTTCCCTTCACGAACCACAAACTTCTTTCCGTGATGGTACTTACAAGCCCAAACCAATTTTACCTAAAATTGATTTACCCCATTTCTCTGGAGATGAATCTACTTGGGATTTTTTCTATGAATTATTTTGCTCTCTTGTTCATGACAATGAAGAAATTCAAGTCATATACAAGTTTCATTACTTGAGATCTATCCTCCGAGGTCAAGCTTTGCAGTTAGTTGAAGTACTTCCTCTAAGTACCGAAAATTACCCCATTGCCTTTAACTTATTAAAAGAAAGATATGGAAATTTACGGTTACGTATTCAACGCCATATGAAGGCTCTATTCAAACTACCTGCGTCACAGCACAATGACGTCACTAGTTTGCGTACTCTCATTGATACTACGCAGCTTCATGTTAAAGCTTTATCCCAACTAGATCAAACCACTGAACACTGGGACACTTTCCTAATATATTTAGTGGTTTCTAAAGTTGATACTGCTACCCTCAAAGCTTGGGAAATCGAACTTTCTAGAGAAGACGATTACTCTTACGAGCATTTAGTCACTTTCATAAACGCTAGATGCCAACTCTTAACCGCTCTAGCTAATCAAAGTGAACCCTCTTCCCCGAGTTCCAAATTTGAATTAATGTCTATCAAACCTAAAAGCGAACGCTTAGCGTCTAATACCCAAAAACCCGAGTCCAGCTCATCCAAATTTAAATCAAACACAACTGGTTACCCAACTAGGTCTAGTGAACGTCGTGTTGCTAGCTCTATTGTTTTAAACACTCAAAGCGAACCCCGCAAGAGTTTAAACGAACCTTTAAAGTGCATACTTTGTAAAGATCCCCATGCCCTATACCTCTGTAAATCCTTTAAAGAAATGTCAGTCGACGACAGAAGAAAATTAGTTTCCCAGAACAAACATTGCTTCAATTGCCTGGCGCCTACTCATTCTGCTTCAAATTGCAAGTCCACAAGACTTTGTTTCCATTGTGAAAAGGCTCATCACACTTTGCTACATCGTCATGATCAGGCAAGGTCTTCGACAGCATCTACTTCTCAAAAAAGTGATAATGCTAACAGTTCCAATGCTTCATCATATATTCAAAATGCCAAGTTCATTCGCTGTGCTCAAGTATTATTGTCTACTGTCCAAATCGAAGTTCAGGATAACTTTGGCAACTGGGTCCGTGCACGCGGTCTTCTTGATTCAGCGGCAACTCATGATTTTGTGTCTAATTCTTTGATTAGAAAACTAGGCCTACCTGTAAACCCCATTTCTATTAACGTATCAGGCATTAACAGCTCAAGATCACAAGCTTTACAATTCTCAAAGTTAACCATAAGAGACATTTGTCACAGAAACAACCTTCTTAAACTGAATTGTCTAATTCTCAATAGCATTGGAGAAGACACTCCAAGTCACTCTGTGGATATTTCAGGGTTAAACATACCCTCGAATTTAAGGCTAGCCGATCCTTTGTTCAACATGCAAAACCCTATTGACATACTCTTTAGTGCCAATGTTTTCTGGAATTGCCTTCGTAAACAGGTTCGCAAGTTATCCTCAAACGTGGTCGCCAGAGACACTAATTTTGGATGGATCGTCACAGGTCAACTTCCCCATTATTCTCCCCAACCTGAATCGCAATGCTACTTTGCCAATACTGACCTGGAACAGTTCTGGAGGCTTGAAAGCGTTGATCCTCCTAACGTAACCTCTTCAGAAAATGAATTCTGTGAGCAACTTTTTTTGAACACCACCACTCTTTCTTCTGAGGGCCGGTTCATTGTTCAAATGCCAAGATTACATAATCCTCCTAAACTTATTAACTCTCAACCTAAAGCTCGAAAGGCTCTCTTTGCTATCGAGAGCAAATTCAAGAAAGAACCTCTTGTTAAACAGCAGTACACCGATTTCATGGATGAGTATGAAAGCTAAGATCATATGGAAGTTGTTAACAAATCTGATGATGAATCCCACCCCCCAATTGAAACTGTTTATTTAAATCATCATCCCGTATGGAAAAACCCTCTTGTAAAAGATAAAATCCGAGTTGTTTTCAATGGTTCATCACCCGACGTTAATGGCAACAGCCTTAACGACACTCTTTACTCTGGTCCTGCTATTCAGTCAGATCTATCTGCTATACTCTTAAACTTTCGATTATTTCCCATAGCTGTTATAGCTGATATAAAACAGATGTACCGCCAAGTTTTAATTCAACCGGAACAACGAGATCTCCAAAGAATTTTGTGGCGTGATGAAATCAGTAAGCCTATTAAGGTATTTCGTTTAAACACAGTTACTTATGGCTTAAAACCCTCTGCTTTCCTTGCTATCCGATCCCTACTCTTGCTAGCCTCTCAAGATGGTCATTTATTTGATTCTAAAGCTTCTGAAGCATTAACTACGTCCTTCTATGTTGACGATTATTTGCAGTCCTTTCCCACTCTGGAGGAAGCTTCTTTCGTGTCCTTAGAACTTCAAGCATTGCTAAGGAATGGAGGTTTCCCACTTCATAAGTGGAATTCCAACTCCCGTGAATTTCTCGTCCAGTTTCCTATTGAAGACGTTGATCCCTCCTCTGTCGAAATTTGTGGAAACTCCGAATCCATAAAAACTCTAGGAGTTCATTGGTGCACTAGCACTCACACTCTCGTCTATAAAGTTTCGCTCGCCGAAGAGCTCCCTAACACAAAAAGACAAATTCTCTCTGAAATTGCAAATATTTTTGATCCGCTTCAATTTCCTGCCCCAGTTATCGTTATGGCCAAACTCTTCATGCAAGAGCTGTGGTCGCTCAAATGTGAATGGGATGACACTGTTCCCCTTTCTTTTCTTAATCGTTGGCTTTCTTTTCGCAGCAATTTGCTTGATCTTTCCCTTATTGAAATTCCTAGGAATTTGATTAACGCTCATTCTAATGCATCGTTTTTCCTTCATGTGTTCGCGGACAGTTCCGAAAAAGCTTATGGTTGCTGCGCATATTTAGTTTATCGCGGTCCATTAAATGGATCTTTAATCTCCAACCTTGTTTGTGCCAAATCGAAGGTAGCTCCTCTTAAAACTATCACTTTGCCTAGGCTTCAATTGTGTGCTGCACTCATGGCCGCAGAACTTGTCAAAAAATTACGGGAAGTGTTAAAAGTCGAATTCTCGCAAATCTTTCTCTGGAGCAATTCCATGATCACCCTTTCTTGGATCGCCAAGAACCCCGCTCACTGGCAAACTTTTGTTGCAAACAGGGTTTTCAAAATTCAAACCCTTTCTTTGGGATGTCAATGGAGGCATGTGCCCAGTGCTGATAACCCAGCCGATATTATCTCTCGTGGTTGTTTACCCTCTCAATTGGCAGCTTCCCAGTTGTACTGGCATGGGCCCTCGTGGTTAATCGAAGACTCTTCTTCATGGCCTTCTAAACCTCCAGCTACAAACTCCAACTTGCTTGACGCTAAAGTACCTCTATCTATTGCTTCGTGTCTTGTTTCCAACGCTTCTCATCCCTTACTGTCCCGCTATTCTTCCTTTCATAAATTACTTCGAATCGTCGCCTATCTTCTTAGATGGAAATATCTTGTGGTTGACCAACCTCTTCTCCCCAAACCACACCTTACCAATCATGAATTGAATCTCGCTACCATTAAGGTTTTACAACTGACACAGCAAGAAGCCTTTTCTTCTGAATTGTCTTTACTTTCTTCTAAAAGGGATCTTCCCAAATCCAGTCGTCTTCGTTCCTTAGCCCCGTTCCTTGATGACCGTGGGTTACTCAGGGTAGGTGGAAGGCTCTCGCAATCTTTGCTCTCTGAGGACAAAAAGCATCCCGTTATTTTGCCTTCTAAACATCACGTAACTTCTTTAATTATACGTGACTTTCATTATCGTAATCTGCATGTTGGCACACGCACTCTGCTTTGCCTCTTAAGGGAAAAGTACTGGATTATAAATGGTATTCATGAAGTTTCTTCTGTAATTCACAAGTGCATTCCTTGCTTCAAAGCGTAACCTAAAATCAATACTCAATTAATGAGCGATCTGCCCTCCTTTCGCTCCTCTCCTATACGCCCATTTGCTCTAACTGGTGTGGACTATATGGGTCCGTTCCAAAATCAACGAAATTCCCCTGAAGCTAAACGCAAATTGTTTGGTAAGCTTTACGTTTCTCTCTTTGTTTGCATGGTTACTGCCGCAATCCATTTGGAACTAGTAACGAATGCCTCTACTTCTTACTTTTTATCAGCTGTCTCTCGCGTCACTGCTAGGCGTGGTGTTCCTTCAGAGATGTTCTCTGATAACGCTTCCACTTTTCAGGGCGCAGCTTCCCTGTGGAAGAAAGCTCTCACTTCTTCTCCTGCCATGGAACAAATTTCTAATTTTTCCTACTCAAAGGGTTTCAAATGGCGCTTTATACCTCCCTACGCTCCTCATCACGGTGGTAGGTGGGAATCTTGCGTAAAGCTCACTAAACGTTCTTTAAGAAAGGTCTTAGGCAATCGCATTTTGACTTATGAAGAATTCAATTCACTGTCCGTTCTGATTGAAGGTGTTGTTAATTCTCGCCCTTTAACTCCTCTTTCCAATGACCCTGATGATCTGCTTCCACTCACACCTGGTCACTTCCTTATCGGCACTTCTCTTTCTGCCCCTCCTCCTCTTCCTAATTCTTACAGGGATTCTAATTTACCTATCGTTTGGCGTAAACTTGAAGCCCTTCGCAATTCTTTTTGGAAGAGGTGGACCTTGGAATATTTAACTTCCTTGCAACGGAGACAGAAGTGGTTTCATTCCAGTCCCGACATCAAGGTGGGGGACTTGGTCTTGGTTAGGGATGTTTCTCCTCCCCTGGTCTGGATTTCTGGGAGAGTGACCGAGTGTTATCCTGGAAGAGATGGGAGAGTCAGGGTGGCTAGAATCTTGACCACTAATGGTCAGATCACAAGACCACTGTCTTTAATTGCTCCATTACCTTTAAATGTTTAACTGTTTATTTTGTTCTCTGTTGGTGCTTTCCCCTCCCAGCTTGGTGTATTCTTGGAATACACGGTAAGAGAGAATGTAATTTTTAATGCTCTTTGCATGTTCATTTTTTCCTTTTTATCAAACACCAACAGCGATCTTCTAGATTCTGTTTGGTGGTCATGTCTCTTATGTTCTTTGTGAGTCTGTTCTAGATATATATCTTCCATGACCCACCTAGCGTCATCTAGCAGCGAATCTCAGAAGTTCCTCAATTCTTCCCTGTACAAGAGGACTTACTTATCAATTTGGCCATCAGATCTCGTCGACATCGCCAGCTATCACCTCTGTGATCAAGAGAACTTCGTCTACCTTTTCACCCACCATGCTGTGCTAGTATCGCCTGCTATCAACTCTTTGAAGACCATTCATCAAGAAGAACTTTTAGTTTTATAAAGTTGTCTATTCTGTTATGTTCTCCTTTTGTCTCCTACCCCCACTTTTTTTCCTTCCTTGGTCCCTCCGCGCTTCGTTGAGCATGTCTCACTTGTACGTCGGCAGTTGACTTAGTCAGTCAAGGCTCAACTAGAGCCAGTCTCCTCAAACCAAGAGGCACTCTCTACATTCTACGCCATGTTGGCACATTAAGTTTATACGTCAAAGGGAACTTCACCTTCGCCATGCAACAAAGATAAGTACATACTTCAGGTTTTAACCTCATCTTCATCGGTTTTACTGTCTTCATGCTTTTAACGATTATTTTATAGGCAGTGTGAGATATTTATTTGTGGCAATAATCATTCTTCGTGGGATTTTCCATGTTGGGCTTCTGTCCAATTAAGCCAACCTTCGTGAAAATCAGCATTTCTTATGCTTATTAAATGAGAGATCTTCTCACAACGGGGGATATTATAGAATACCCACTGTCTATAAATATTAAGCTTGTTCCACCGCTGGAGTAACTTTGGCCCTATTCTTCCATTAGGATCGTTCTGGAACTTTCCAGAATCTGCACTTTATCTACAAGTCACGCCGTCATGTATCTTTCACTCACTTGTGGGAATGCCATTTCAAACTAAGGAATCTACCTTATAAATTAATGCTCAATAGCTAAATTTTCTTCCACCGTTGGGATTTTTTCTGGCGCATTTCATTGTAATCCACAACTTTCTCAAGTAATAGACTTTCGCCTATCTAGTGCAACCAGTCATTTTCCATGATTGCAATAAATTTCTTTGCCATAAACTTTTGCGCTACTACAGTGAACTTTTCATCCATTTCAACGAACTATAGTGATAAACAGTGTTCTTTCAGTATTTCTTCCGCGTCGCGCTCGTCCGATTATTATAAAAACGGCCATGAATATTTACCTTTCATCCCAATTGCTCTTTCCTAAACCTCTTACTAACAACCCATAATAAATTGTTAATTTAGGTCTGTTTCAACGAGGTGTCAATCTAAAGATGTGCCCTCCCATTTTTTCTTATGTGTAATTAATTAACTTCTGCATAACTACGTGTCTTGTACACGGTTCAAATTATCTTGTTTCTCCCTTCTAATTTAGGGGATACAAGTCTTTCAACTTATAAGTGAGTTATTTCTAGGTTTCACGAAAGGGAAACTTGCCCCATTTGTCTCGTGATTCCTATCTAAACATAGGAGGTCTAGAACCTTCCTTTTGACTTTCTCTTCAGGTTTCACAGTAAGTGACCTGTCCTATTTGTGTAACTACTAAAATAATGCTGCTTCAATAAAGGAAGTTCTAGGAACTTCTATCTTATTCTTCCTGTTTTTGTTATTGTTATTTTCTAAGTTGTTACTCTCTCTAGAACATTCTCTCCGGAATTTCTCAAAGTACACACCTTGTACTCTAGTTGTTGTTAAACTTTAATCACTTTAATTGTCTTTAAAATTTTGAATTTTTATCTTCGCTATTTTAAATCCTTGCGAGGATTTTATAAAGGTTTGAAACCTAATAAATTGTTAATTGCCTGGCGCATATGTTAAATGTTTTCTGAGGTCTGCGACCCCAATGTTGTTAACCAAATTGAAAATATATATTTGTTAAAGTTATCAACTTCTTTAGAATTGTTAAATAAATTAAGAGTTTCTTTTCGCTTTTTCATTTTTCTAATACAACGGTTAGGCAAGATCCTGTCTTCCTTGGCTCTTCCTACTCAATGCCATTAAATCTATTGATAGGGCTTTCACCACTCGTTGCATTTGAGCAAGAACTCTTAGTGGTAATCTCGTTAAAGTTTCTCTTAGCTTTAATAGCTAATTCTAACTGGCCAGTAAGGCAAGTACAGCTCGCTACGCCAGCTACCTGCTTGTGGAGATCCTCTCCGAAAACTTATGGTTGGTTTTCCAAAAGATAAGTGTTTCTCTTTGCCTAAACTTTTAGTCGGCTCCTTGCTGAGTAAAAGCTTAGCCATTTCCAAATGCAACTATTGGTTCACTTACGAAAATTACTCCCCAAGGTATAATTTTTTTATCACTATCCTTCTTGGAAGCACTTGGTCGCTTTTTCAGGAACTCTATAACTTCGAAAACTGGAAATACTAAACCTGATTCAAATTATTGGCATTCTTCGAATTACTTTGCAAAAACGAATTTCTTTGAACAGACATACAATAAATCTGTTCCTCTCTGTCTTGCCAGACCATCACCCTTCCACATAGTAGGCATATGCATGCTTGAGAGGGAATACACTAAAGCCACTCTCTTGCAAACCGCCCAAGTCCTAGCTGCGTTTCCCGTCAGCTTCGACCAGGTCCTTACCCACTTTAGGTATCAGAGAGCGGATTTGCGGTGGCAACCGCCTCTGAGTGCATTTAAAGTTAAATTTATAACTTTTGTGGGACCCTCCTCCTATTTCTCCATCCTTTTTCTTCAGTCCGAAACCCACCTCCTTTTCTTTATCATCTTCCCTTTGTGGTTAGGTTATTCCTCAGCCAATAATCTACCCAAGCGTTCTGATTGTTTCTTGATCATCTAACATGTCAAGAGTCTTTGTAGCATTTTTCAGCATTTGTAGCATTTAAAATGATATAAAGTCTAGTCTTTCAGACTGACTGTCTCTTTTTTAAATGAATGTGTAACGAATTTGTTCTCTCCCATCTATTCATATTTATCCAAAAAATGGTTTAAATATTATTTATATGCACTGCTGTGTTCAGAAAACGGTTGTAAGATAATGAAAACGAAAAAAATTCACCAACATGGCGCTCCATGGCTGAATTTAAAAAAACGCATTTTCTCTAGTTTTCTTAAATTTACCCCCACTCTAACAAATTGTTCGTAATTATTTTTTTGATACATAAGTTTCAAAGGAATATTAAATTCTCTACAACTTTCATCCAATAAACGTTTTGCTGAGCTCAAGTCTTCCCCCTGTTTTTGCGATGGAAAGTGGAGCGAAAGTGAAAAAATTGTCGAATCGCCAATTTTCGCCCTTTTTCGCCTACTCGTATCTCGAATATGCTTGGTCCTACAAAAAAACCTTTCATATCAAAGTTGTTGGAAATTGAGTAATCTACATTTTCGTATTTAAACATATCTTCAAACAAATGAACTGGGAATGAGCTAGAGGCCAAAAACTGAAAAAGTGCCGATTTCTGACAGTTTTTTCAAGATGGCGGACGAAGCAAGAGGTGGGGGATGACAGAAACTTGGATTAATAACTACCTAATGGTCCTAAACAACATCCAAAAATAAAATACGATACCGCATCTGATGTAGGGTGAAATTCGTCTATTGACTGGACTACCAAGACAAAAGACATATATTTGATTTCAGTTTAGCTTCGGTTACTCGCTTCTTGTAGTACATGCCGGAAGCATTTTTTTTTTCAGCCCGAGCCTAGCCACAGTATGTATTTCCGAGCCTCTTATTGGCTGTTACGTCATGCCATAGTCGCCTCCGTAGCGTAGCGGTCAGGATGGTTAGCTGCCGCCCCGGAGGTCCTGGGTTCGATCCCCGGCTCTGCCACGAAATTTGGAAAAGTGGTACGAGGACTGGAACGGGGTCTATTCAGCCTCGGGTGGCCAAGATGAGTAGAGGGGGTTCGATTCCCCCTCAGCCATCCTCGAAGTGGTTTTCCGTGGTTTCCCACTTCGTCTTCGGGCAAATGCCGGGATGGTACTGTCCCCGTTTACCTGGATAGTAGGCTGTCAGATATCCGCCCCCTCAATCGGATTGCCAATTATCAATCGCACCGGCACAGTTACATCAATGAAAATGGCACTGACAGATACTATCGAGATAAGAGCACAGAAGTTCACAGGAAATCATTGTGGAACACACCAAAATAGACGGGGGTTCATACTTACCGTTACTTACCTCTTAATTATCTCGGGGTTTGAGTTGACAACAGGATCACTAAAGTCTGTTCACACAATAACCTCCACCATGACATTTAAAAATGAACCAAAAACGAAGACGAGAACTTTGAACTGTACAAAAGCTTTATTTCTAATAAAGGGTATGATTTTACTAACACAACAAAACAACGTGGCTATCAGTAGCCCAAGTCAATCTGACTACGTCCTCCAGTAGGACTTGCAAAAATTATCATACAACATGATATAAAACATTTTAGCTCCCAAGAGCTTCAAATAACGTAATATTCATAACACTATTGGATTGGAGAAGGACGTCAGGGTGTGACATATATAGAGCATTTGGTTTCCTTTTAATAAACGTGAGAATGGTATTTATAGTCGCAAGGCCAGAGTGTGTACGACCTCACTCTCTGAGAACCAGATGTTGGCACAGCTGCGTGCTACCCTCCAGTCTGTTGCATACTGGTCAAATGGACTCCCTTCTCACGTGCTAAGTTACGTAAGAGTACAGCTTGTTCTCTCAAGCTTTTAAATGTCTACAAGACAACTCACATTATATTTACGCAAATCTTTCAAGTACTTTGCTCACATCCTATTGGATCATTATGTTAATTCCTTTAAACTTGTTAAGTTTAATCCAAATGTTTAATTAGCTCTTAAATGTTTATAACAAAATCACATAAATTATTTATAACAATTAGAAATTGTTTATAATATTTGTCAAAGACAATAAAAATATTATAAGCACGCCTTTAACATCACTCTCGTTCTACATTATTTTCAAAAATATTTACAACAATTATTTACAATATTAACATTTAAATTGTTTAAATTATTAATTTAAGAAATACATTAGCCACATGTTCATTCGGTTGGTAATTTTCATAATCGTGTTTAATATAATCGACCAATGAAGGTTAGTTATACATGTTAATGTCACAATCTAGTTTAATAAAGTTTTTAATAATGATTTGTGACGGCAACCTTCATTCAAAATCTTATCTCAAATTCTTTCAAAACTCGTGTTAATTATAACAGTAAATCACTTGATTAATTTTTAACGAACTATGACAATCTTATTCCAGCGGAAAATCCTTCGCTAACAAGTTAATGCACAATCTGCATTAAAAATATGCCCAAAATCATCATATATTAATCTATATGGCATTAAAAACTTCCACATAACTTACAAAACTTCCACAAATAATTCTTTAACATTAATTCCTGTGGGAACTTCCTTCATATTCAAGGGCATTATACCTCAGCGACTTTCAACACGCGCTGCACTAGCGATTATACATTCATAGTTCCACTTAAAAAAAATTATAATCATTAATTGTTTCAAAACTGTTTTTCTATTTAACCTTCGTGGATTTCATTCATGAACCGAAATGAAGTCAAAACTTGCCAATCACAAACAAATTTAATAGTGAATACGCTTATATACGCCTGTCTGGTCTATCAAAATTTAAGATTAACATCTTAAAAGAAATGTAGTATAAAAATACTATCATCAAATAAAGTGCGACTAAAATGCAAAGTAGTCGAATAGAATCCAATTAGACTGGGGAATGCAAACATCGTTCTATAAATCTCTAATTGAGAAAAACTCCTAACAAAAGTACTTGACTTTAATGCATTCAATAATTCATTATTAAAGTTACTCTTTCACAAAAGTGTCTATGATACAATGTTCATTCATAACTGACGATAAATGTCTGTGTTGCAATCAATACAAATAACGACTAGTATTTCCAAGATCGTCGACAACGTAAGAGATTTTAACGCTCTAAAATCATTTAAATGTTCTTCCTTCTTGATGATGACAGAAAATTGGTCAAAGTAATTAAACTGGGGTTGAATTACTTTAATAAAATGACACGCTGTCTGAATTTAAATCTGCCATAAAAATCATTAACTTACAGTCATATCGTGACTACAAAAATATTAATTACTGAAAAATCTAAATATCAGTCTCAACTGATTCAAAATCATTTACTATGCCCATGACATAACAATGTCTTAATAAATCGTCGAAAAATGCAAAACTCATCAAGGTGTACTGAGAATAAGAATCTCAACAAGAAAATAGGGCAAAAAACATGAGGATAAAAATATGGGAAAAATGGTTGCTCAAACATCATTAGTAAACTCAAATACAATAAACGTTCACGACTACCTTATCTGCCGATTGACGTTCCAGAGGAAAATTCCCCAAAGAAGACTGCTGATGGATCCATTTCACCACGTTAAAGTTGAGCTCCATCCTCGAAATAGGAAATAGCACCCTCGGAGAATCGAACTGCTTCCTTCTCCGTGAATCGCTCTGCTCCTCGAAGACGAATAGACATCCTTCCGGCAATAATCTTCTTTGTGAGTCGGGACACCCCTGACCTCTCTTGAAAAATTCCCTGAAGTTCCAGTAGACAATCGCCATGAAGTTTTGTAGAAATTTCCGAAGAAATTATTCATATTCAGAGTATGAAATTGTTTCTATGGCTGTTCGATGGTATTCAGCCTTTAATTACGAAACATGGGTGTAGATGGTATTCACCGCATGTTCGCTTGTGTGGAATAGCAATTAGCGAAGTTCCATGTCGCTATCTTACTCCGTTGAAATATGTCCCAATTGCAATAAGCCCTTTTAGCCTTCCATCTGCTCTTCGGTTGTAGTGTCAGAAGAACAAACTGCCGTATTCAATTGCTCCATTATACTGTATCGTTCTGTAACCAAGCAATCTGAAGTCTTTCTATTCCACTCGCAGCGTTAGCCGTTGCGTTGATTCTGGCTATACAAAAGTGCTTCTCTTGTGGCGAGATAATCACTTTTGTCAGTCGTATAAAACTGCTAATATCTTTTAAACTAATCGGTCGAAATTGTTCAGCTTTTCTCTATTACTTTATGAAGCACAGCACAATACAATTAGCTTATCGGCGACCGCTAACTGTTCGAAGCTAAACTTGTAGAAGCTTTCTAAGGTCCGTTTCAACTTCACCTAGTTTGACTTGGATCTCGTTAATATAGTGGCCTCGCCACGCGTTATAAAGACGATTCTTTTCACTGCTGTTCACTTCGACGTCTCACTATAATGAATGTATAAGAAAAGAACTTTCACAAATATACTTCGATGATCTGAGAATGAGATCTCAGAATGATCGGAGAACGAAAGAGGCTCCTCTCTTCTGCGCAAGCCCTTTTATTAACTTCACGAGGGGCGTTTCCATCCCTTCCAAAGCGTGGTACTGCGTCATCGCTAGAAGTTCCAACTTCGTTAATACATGACGGATTTTCAAAATTCAAAAACTGAAAATAAATTTCACCAAAATTCCAAATCAATGCCTTTACTGCAAATGGATTTCCACAATTCTGCATTCCAAAAGTAATAAAAATATCATAGTTTCAGCAATCTCCGTCTTCCTTTAAACTATCTTTGATTGGTTCATGCCTCTCCTCCAATAGCATAGTTTCTTCCTCAGCAGAATTCCTCGTTTCCTGCGACTGCGTCGTAAATCTTGGAACATTCTCGACTAAATGCTGACGTCACTGAGAATCTCGGCTCAAGTAGCCTGCTGGCATAACATTTACGTCATCCGTGCTTACGTCATGACTACCCACGTCATAACTATGACAGCCATAACTCTCATTATAATTTCAAAATAGCCACCGTGGTCTCTATATAATTCAATTACGGGGGCATTCTCCTCTCACCACGTTTTAAAAACAGTTGCAAATTGTTTTTAAACTCAATGTTACAAGTATCTCAACTCTCTTGAACACGAATTTGAATTATTACTGGCTTACTCTAGTATGATATTTCCTCTATGTTCCTTAATCATTATCTCTTCTACTCTGGGTTGTGTGTGGTTAATGTATTCTTTCCTCTCTACTTTCTCTTCTGACCAGTATTTCTATTTTCTAAGTTCTGCTGGCTCGTAGAGGGACCAGGATCGATTACAACATCCTGCCTTTTCTTTTGATTGTCGGCTTCTTTATCCCTTAATTCTTTTAAGTATTGCTGGCTTTCCTTCTCTCTTTGCTGATACTGATCGGGTGTCATAACCTGACCTTGAGTATTCTGGTTTCTATTTTGGTTTTGGTTATTCCTATTATAGTTACGGTTATACCCATTATTGTTGTAATATCTGCCTCTTCCATTGTAGTTTCCTCGGTTGTAGTTCCAACCTCTTCTCTGTTGATACGGTCGGTAACCTTGTGATCTGTAATTTCTAAACTGATTATTCCTGTGAGGACCTACATTGTCAGTTTTCTCCTCCTCTGGCTTGTCAGTTTGTTGGACTTGGTCCATGTATACCGTATTGATTTCTTTAAACTCCTGCCTTTGACCTTTCTGGACTACGTTAGGCATTGGGCTTGTGTAGTCTAACCTTCTCAGTAATTCATCCATGCTGGATAAATCCCTGATGTTGGACGAAATTATAAGTCTCCTCACCTCAACTGGCAGCATACGAGAAATCGCATCTATTAGTTGCTCCGTGGACAATGGGGGTTGCAAAAATCTCAAGCGGGACAACTGACTCGTAAAGAAATCAGCGTACCTCGTTGGAAGAGTACCTGAGTATTTTCTTGAATACACCTCCGCTCTTAACGAATTCTGCGCTTCTATGGACCAAAATCGTTTGATGAATGCCTCTGCAAACTCGTCAAAGTTACTGAATGTGTATCTAAATGCGCAAAACCATTCAAGGGGTCCTCCAATCAGATATCTCTCTACTATCTTCATCTCTCTCTCTCTCTGGGAATGTGAGCTTCGATGAAATAATCTTTGAGATTCCTTACATACTCTATAGGTGTCAAACTATCAGTGTTACTGAATTTTTGTGGTTTGTCTTCGAAATTCCTGATGACCGTCACGTTCCTCGGATATGAATCCGGATAGTTTTTCACACTATCTCGATAGTTCCACTCAGGTTCCATATTCCTCTCGTCATCCTCCTCTCTGAATCTGGATACACGTTCTTCAGGAGTCACGTCTCTCTCTTCTGGCTCTAGGTTATGTCTTCTAGCATAATTCCTATTCAATTCGCAAGCTAAGCCTTCTGTATCCTTGTCAGTGATCTCTGTTAAGACTTTCTTGACTATCTCTTCTTTGTAGTTCTCCATTAAACTAGCCTCTCCTAACTTCAAATTTTTCAGTTTACTCGTCGTTTCATTTACGTCAGAGACAACTTTATGCATCTGTTCCTCTAATGTAGATTTTAAAGTTTGCATATCCTGATCTAGTTGTGTTCTATCGTCAACTTGTTTTTCGGATAGCGAATTTATCCTGACGCTTAAATCTTTCCTAATCTGTACTACTTCATTGTTAATTTCTATCTGCGTACTGGCAAGTTTTCTTTCAATCCTTTCCTGAATTTGGGTTACATGTTCCCCACTTGACTTATTCCACTCGTCTTTCCATACCGCTACGTTTGCTGTTAACATTTCGGCTATGTCTACTTCGATATCCTCTTTTAATACTCTATTGTGGTCTAATACCTGGGTTCTCATGACCTCTACATCATACTTCAACTCTGCTAAAGACGTTGTTGTTCTAACTGATTCATCAACTAGTCTAGTCGCTAATGCAGTTATATTACGCGTACAAAGAGTTTTTGAGTTTTCGATTTCTTCCCTGACTTTATTTACATCAGTTTGGACTTTAGTCATATCTACGAAAACTGTGTTGACCTCTACCTGAATCTTAGTTATGTCACTTTGCACCTCAGTTATATCCGCACGAACGTTATTAATATCTACCTGAACATTGGATACATCAGTTCTAGCTTTTTGAATTTCTTTTTGGACTTCCTCGACCTTGTCTTGGACAGTCGCTACATCATTTTTGACAACAACTACTTCGGCTCTAGCACAAGAAATATCCCCTCGGACATTAGCTACATCTAAATTTAACATTGTAAGGTCTTTCTGTACCTTAGACACATCAAATTTAACATCATCAACACTTTTATGCACAAAAGACACATCTTTATGGACATTAGACACGTCTGTACGCATGTCCGTTACAGTATTCTCAATTCCTAGGGTATTAATCTGTAAACGCGACATATTATCCTCCAAATTAGCAGCACTAGTCTGAAGGACCTTCATATTAGCAGACATATTACTAGCATTCTCCTCCATTCTTGCATTCAAATTACTAGCATTCTCCTCCATTCGACTATTATTCTCCTTCATGCTCTCATTCAGCATCTGCTTCATACTGCGATTCATGTTAGCAGACATCTCCTCTAACATTAACCTCAAACTTTCATCTGCCATTACAATATTATTCAAAAATGGACTGCTGTAGGGACATACATCAAAAGAGCAAAATAACAACATTTGAGCAACACTTTTCACCATATATAATTTTGATCAACTTTCTGTCTTAAATCTAACTTATAACTACCTTATAATTAACTTTCGACGATACTTCATGTCGAAACAAACTCAAGCACATGTTCAAATTTCTTTGGCTCATTTTAAAATATCCTAACTCCAATAATTTACATTTACAATCCAAATAATTTAATTTTATCTTTAATATGACTAAAATGTCATAAGCCGGTCAAATAAAATAAGATTCCAGATTATAGGCGATTTTTCTAAGTTTCCAGCCTATTTAACCTTTCTCAAGTTGTATAAGATCTGATCTTTTCTGAGTGTAATTTTCCTAATACAATACAACATTTAATTCCTATATAATCACACTCTTAAATACTACAATTGGCCTAGACATCTAACAAAGAATCAACCTCTTTATTTGAGTCTAATCGAACCCTACGTTTTAGGTTTGCCACTCTTTCTGGCGTTCAACCTGGTAATCCAGTTATGTTGAATCGAGCCCCACGTTGGGCGCCAATCTTTCTGTCCCCGTTTACCTGGATAGTAGGCTGTCAGATATCCGCCCCCTCAATCGGATTGCCAATTATCAATCGCACCGGCACAGTTACATCAATGAAAATGGCACTGACAGATACTATCGAGATAAGAGCACAGAAGTTCACAGGAAATCATTGTGGAACACACCAAAATAGACGGGGGTTCATACTTACCGTTACTTACCTCTTAATTATCTCGGGGTTTGAGTTGACAACAGGATCACTAAAGTCTGTTCACACAATAACCTCCACCATGACATTTAAAAATGAACCAAAAACGAAGACGAGAACTTTGAACTGTACAAAAGCTTTATTTCTAATAAAGGGTATGATTTTACTAACACAACAAAACAACGTGGCTATCAGTAGCCCAAGTCAATCTGACTACGTCCTCCAGTAGGACTTGCAAAAATTATCATACAACATGATATAAAACATTTTAGCTCCCAAGAGCTTCAAATAACGTAATATTCATAACACTATTGGATTGGAGAAGGACGTCAGGGTGTGACATATATAGAGCATTTGGTTTCCTTTTAATAAACATGAGAATGGTATTTATAGTCGCAAGGCCAGAGTGTGTACGACCTCACTCTCTGAGAACCAGATGTTGGCACAGCTGCGTGCTACCCTCCAGTCTGTTGCATACTGGTCAAATGGACTCCCTTCTCACGTGCTAAGTTACGTAAGAGTACAGCTTGTTCTCTCAAGCTTTTAAATGTCTACAAGACAACTCACATTATATTTACGCAAATCTTTCAAGTACTTTGCTCACATCCTATTGGATCATTATGTTAATTCCTTTAAACTTGTTAAGTTTAATCCAAATGTTTAATTAGCTCTTAAATGTTTATAACAAAATCACATAAATTATTTATAACAATTAGAAATTGTTTATAATATTTGTCAAAGACAATAAAAATATTATAAGCACGCCTTTAACATCACTCTCGTTCTACATTATTTTCAAAAATATTTACAACAATTATTTACAATATTAACATTTAAATTGTTTAAATTATTAATTTAAGAAATACATTAGCCACATGTTCATTCGGTTGGTAATTTTCATAATCGTGTTTAATATAATCGACCAATGAAGGTTAGTTATACATGTTAATGTCACAATCTAGTTTAATAAAGTTTTTAATAATGATTTGTGACGGCAACCTTCATTCAAAATCTTATCTCAAATTCTTTCAAAACTCGTGTTAATTATAACAGTAAATCACTTGATTAATTTTTAACGAACTATGACAATCTTATTCCAGCGGAAAATCCTTCGCTAACAAGTTAATGCACAATCTGCATTAAAAATATGCCCAAAATCATCATATATTAATCTATATGGCATTAAAAACTTCCACATAACTTACAAAACTTCCACAAATAATTCTTTAACATTAATTCCTGTGGGAACTTCCTTCATATTCAAGGGCATTATACCTCAGCGACTTTCAACACGCGCTGCACTAGCGATTATACATTCATAGTTCCACTTAAAAAAAATTATAATCATTAATTGTTTCAAAACTGTTTTTCTATTTAACCTTCGTGGATTTCATTCATGAACCGAAATGAAGTCAAAACTTGCCAATCACAAACAAATTTAATAGTGAATACGCTTATATACGCCTGTCTGGTCTATCAAAATTTAAGATTAACATCTTAAAAGAAATGTAGTATAAAAATACTATCATCAAATAAAGTGCGACTAAAATGCAAAGTAGTCGAATAGAATCCAATTAGACTGGGGAATGCAAACATCGTTCTATAAATCTCTAATTGAGAAAAACTCCTAACAAAAGTACTTGACTTTAATGCATTCAATAATTCATTATTAAAGTTACTCTTTCACAAAAGTGTCTATGATACAATGTTCATTCATAACTGACGATAAATGTCTGTGTTGCAATCAATACAAATAACGACTAGTATTTCCAAGATCGTCGACAACGTAAGAGATTTTAACGCTCTAAAATCATTTAAATGTTCTTCCTTCTTGATGATGACAGAAAATTGGTCAAAGTAATTAAACTGGGGTTGAATTACTTTAATAAAATGACACGCTGTCTGAATTTAAATCTGCCATAAAAATCATTAACTTACAGTCATATCGTGACTACAAAAATATTAATTACTGAAAAATCTAAATATCAGTCTCAACTGATTCAAAATCATTTACTATGCCCATGACATAACAATGTCTTAATAAATCGTCGAAAAATGCAAAACTCATCAAGGTGTACTGAGAATAAGAATCTCAACAAGAAAATAGGGCAAAAAACATGAGGATAAAAATATGGGAAAAATGGTTGCTCAAACATCATTAGTAAACTCAAATACAATAAACGTTCACGACTACCTTATCTGCCGATTGACGTTCCAGAGGAAAATTCCCCAAAGAAGACTGCTGATGGATCCATTTCACCACGTTAAAGTTGAGCTCCATCCTCGAAATAGGAAATAGCACCCTCGGAGAATCGAACTGCTTCCTTCTCCGTGAATCGCTCTGCTCCTCGAAGACGAATAGACATCCTTCCGGCAATAATCTTCTTTGTGAGTCGGGACACCCCTGACCTCTCTTGAAAAATTCCCTGAAGTTCCAGTAGACAATCGCCATGAAGTTTTGTAGAAATTTCCGAAGAAATTATTCATATTCAGAGTATGAAATTGTTTCTATGGCTGTTCGATGGTATTCAGCCTTTAATTACGAAACATGGGTGTAGATGGTATTCACCGCATGTTCGCTTGTGTGGAATAGCAATTAGCGAAGTTCCATGTCGCTATCTTACTCCGTTGAAATATGTCCCAATTGCAATAAGCCCTTTTAGCCTTCCATCTGCTCTTCGGTTGTAGTGTCAGAAGAACAAACTGCCGTATTCAATTGCTCCATTATACTGTATCGTTCTGTAACCAAGCAATCTGAAGTCTTTCTATTCCACTCGCAGCGTTAGCCGTTGCGTTGATTCTGGCTATACAAAAGTGCTTCTCTTGTGGCGAGATAATCACTTTTGTCAGTCGTATAAAACTGCTAATATCTTTTAAACTAATCGGTCGAAATTGTTCAGCTTTTCTCTATTACTTTATGAAGCACAGCACAATACAATTAGCTTATCGGCGACCGCTAACTGTTCGAAGCTAAACTTGTAGAAGCTTTCTAAGGTCCGTTTCAACTTCACCTAGTTTGACTTGGATCTCGTTAATATAGTGGCCTCGCCACGCGTTATAAAGACGATTCTTTTCACTGCTGTTCACTTCGACGTCTCACTATAATGAATGTATAAGAAAAGAACTTTCACAAATATACTTCGATGATCTGAGAATGAGATCTCAGAATGATCGGAGAACGAAAGAGGCTCCTCTCTTCTGCGCAAGCCCTTTTATTAACTTCACGAGGGGCGTTTCCATCCCTTCCAAAGCGTGGTACTGCGTCATCGCTAGAAGTTCCAACTTCGTTAATACATGACGGATTTTCAAAATTCAAAAACTGAAAATAAATTTCACCAAAATTCCAAATCAATGCCTTTACTGCAAATGGATTTCCACAATTCTGCATTCCAAAAGTAATAAAAATATCATAGTTTCAGCAATCTCCGTCTTCCTTTAAACTATCTTTGATTGGTTCATGCCTCTCCTCCAATAGCATAGTTTCTTCCTCAGCAGAATTCCTCGTTTCCTGCGACTGCGTCGTAAATCTTGGAACATTCTCGACTAAATGCTGACGTCACTGAGAATCTCGGCTCAAGTAGCCTGCTGGCATAACATTTACGTCATCCGTGCTTACGTCATGACTACCCACGTCATAACTATGACAGCCATAACTCTCATTATAATTTCAAAATAGCCACCGTGGTCTCTATATAATTCAATTACGGGGGCAGTACCTACTGTAAGGCCACGGCCGCCTCCTTCCCTCTTCCTAGCCTATCCATCCCAATCTTCCATCCGTTCCCATCCCTCATGAGGCCCCTGTTCGCTTTGCAGGTGAGGCCTCCTGGGCGAAGTGCTGATCACACCTCCCCAGTTGTATCCATCCCGACCAGATGTTCCAAGCTCCAGGACACTGCCCATAGAGGCGGTAGTGGTGAGTTCCCTCGCTGAGTCCGTGGGATCCACCAACCTCGAGGGTAAATTGACTTAAAAAAAACGTCATGCCATCACGGCCGACTGAATACGAGCTGCGCTCTATACCGGCCTTGACATTCCCAGTCAGAACCCATGTATAACATGTAATTGGAAAGTTTCTACTCGTTGCCGGTAGAGCGCACTCCCCTCCCATTATAGGCGCGATAAGGAATCAGCTGTACAGTACGTATATTAAATGTGTAATCTCAAGAACCACTGGATGGATTTTGATGCTGCTTTCACCATTCTGTAAAGGTGATCTCGAGGAAGAGTTGTGTAGAAAATTATTTATTTATGACCAAATGGAGCCAAGCAGTAACGATTTCAGTGAAAAGGTCGAAAAAATAGCCTGGCGTCCGTGCGCTTTTTAAGCTTACGCTGGGCGAACCGTTAAAAATATCATTATATTATGAGTGTAAGAATTGTTCAGCGTGAGAAATTCTACAAAAAAGTCCGCGAGAGCATATCTCTATCTTCGATACATCGCCCACTATAAGTGTTTTTAGTTTAGACGGGAGGGGCATTTGGCTTGCACCTCGCCATTCTTAAATTACGTCTGACAGGAATTCCTTGCACATTCATAACTGTTCCCGGGCGAAGCCGGGGCGGGTTTGCTAGTGACACTATATAATTATTATCATTATAATTTCCGCATTATCAAAATTAAAATTATATCACAAAATAAAATAGCGTGCTAATAAATCTAAGAGAAATTAGACATACCTTGCACCTTCTTCGGGTACAAGGACACTACTCCAGCACAGTCTCATTAAAAGGAAAGAGAGGATCAAAATTACAGCCGGGAACAAGTAGCAGCTAATCGTGTGTTGTGTTTTGTGCTAAGAGATCTTTCGACAAATTATCAGATACCGTGTGCCTTCTTTTTCACGAAGCAGCTGTCAGGACGGGATTTACATAAACTCCTGCTGGACGTTATTCTCGAGGTTGAATAATGCGGTTTCATAATTATAATAACTGTCTCTGATAATCACAAAACTAACACTACAATGATGAGGCATTTAGGGGGAGGGAATTTGCAACCAATGGTCAATCACCCATACGACGAGTCTAGGAATGTATTCCCTAGTTTTGATCATTGTCACATTCTAAAAAAACACACATTAGAACGCAGTTTCTGTAACGAGAGATGACTGATGGTACTGGAATAATTTCAGGGAAATACTTGTCATTACTATACACAATGCAAAAGGGTGAGATCGTCAAACCGGTCAGACACCTCACTAAAAAACACATCGAACCCACTAAATTTGAAAAAATGAATGTTCGGCGTGCCAAAGAAGTGTTCTCGTCAGATGTTATTGGTGCCATTAGTACACTGAAAGAAAATATAGGCATGCACCCGGAAGCGTACACATTCATGGACGCAGAAGAAACCATTTTTTTTTTTTTTGAAAAACGTTAATAAATGGTTCGCTATGCATGACGTAAGCATCACATATCATCATATTCAGTCTAGAAATCCAGATAAAGGGCATTTTTTCTCATTAAATGTCAGTCGCCTAAACTGGCTAGAGGAATATTTTCTTTCTTACCTTGAAACTTTGAAAGCTGCTAGTAACACTGCTAGAAAGGACTTCCTGAGTTTCTGAGACTTACGAAGCTACCTATACAATTAATCACGGATTCAGCTGTCCAGTGCATAAGGTATCTTCTAAAATTGGGTAGAGGAAAGTCGCCAAATATGGGGAGTTTTTTTATAGGGCTCACATTAGACATAAGAAGGAACGGAATAATTTCGGTTTTCTCACCAATGTAAACCTCAGACGATATACTATGTATATTACAAATATGGGCACGTTTGATGTTGTAATACCCTCTGATATTATTGTTAACTTTAAAAGTGCACTTTCCCCGTATTAGGCAACCGGGTTTCGTAATATGGGGAGGTGAGATACTTCACGGTTTTTATTTATAATAGGTACACTGAATAGTATACCCTACTAATTAAAGCATTAATTCTGACATTTTTTTTTCGTGTGGCCTCCTGAGAGGCCGAGTGCAGGTCTTTCTAGTCGACGCCCGTGGGCGACCTGCGCGACAGGATGAGAGATGGAATGGATGAAGATGAATGAAACTGGACAAGGATGTGGAAGGAAGCGGCCGTGGCCTGTTAGAAGGTACCGTCCCAGCATTTGCCTGGTGTTGAAAAATGAGAAACCACGGAAAATCATTTCAAGGACGGCCGACGGTGGGGCTCGAACACACGCGTCTACCGAGTCAGCAGAGACCTTGGCCCCATGGCCTAACGCTGCGCTTTAGCCAGCGTAGCCATTACTGTCGGTAATTCTGACAATGTAATAAAATCATGAACACAAATAGTACAAAAATACAAAAATGAATATTTAAAGTAAATAACAGTCCTAGTTTCCTGTTGCCGAACTTCCAAACCGTTCAGCAGAAAAATGCATAAACTTTAATGAAAACCGAGTGATTCTGATCGATTTCAACTGTAACGAGGTGCTAGGTATGTCTAATTTCTCTTAGATTTATTAGCACGCTATTTTATTTTGTGATATAATTTGCATTTTGATATTGTGGGAATTATAATGATAATATAATAGTGTCACTAGCAACCCACCCCGGCTTCGCCCGGGAACAGTTATGAATGTGCAAGGAATTCCTGTCAGACGTAATTTAAGAATGGCGAGGTGCAAGCCAAATCCCCCTCCCGTCCAAACTAAAAACACTTATAGTGGGCGATGTATCGAAGATAGAGATATGCTCACGCGGACTTTTTTGTACAATTTTTCATGCTGAACAATTCTTACACTCATAGTATATTGATATTTTTAACGGTTTGTCCAGCGTAAGCTTAAAAAGCGCACGGACGTCAAGTTATTTCTTCGACCTATTCACTGAAATCTAAAAATCGTTACTGCTTGGCTCCCTTTGATCATAAATAAATTATTTTCTACAGAAATCTTCCTCGATATTACCTGTACAGAATGGTGAAAGCCGCATCAAAATCCATTCAGTGGTTCTCGAGATTACCCGTGATATCCAAGAATCGGGGACTTGGTTTTACACTAAGTAGAGATAAGGCTTAGTCGTGCAATGCTTGGTGAACAGCGCTGTGTGAGCAGTTGAGTAACTAACAAGATTTCATGAAAAAGGTCTCATTGTCTAGGCCGGAGAGGCCTCCTGGGCGAAGTGCTGATCACACCTCCCCAGTTGTATCCATCCCGACCAGATGTTCCAAGCTCCAGTACACTGCCCATAGAGGCGGTAGTGGTGAGTTCCCTCGCTGAGTCCGTGGGATCCACCAACCTCGAGGGTAAATTGACTAAAAAAAAAAACGTCATGCCATTATCCTGGTACCGAATCGAGCCGGTAGGTAGTAGCAGGGGTCATATCCGATCAAATAAGGAGGAAGGTTATCGAGTGAGATGTGGATAATATTCGATGTTGAATTGCATTATTAGCGTGAAACAGGCATGAAACTTGCTTTAGATCAAGTTTAAAAGAACCCACGCAGCAAATGAATGCGTTCCAATCAACATTTTAAGGTCTAAGTGAAATCATTCGACATTTAATCACATGTATTAATATACCACATGTACGAGTGCAGATGTGCACGAGTCAGTTGGTCACTGGTCGTGGCCGAGTGCGGTACGTGTGTGCGCGCTGTGTGACCGCATTGGAAGAGGTTACGGTGCCTAATACCGGTGCTTCCTTAGTTCCACGTGTGTACTGACCTTCCGTGTGTCATTCGGACAATACTTTTTTTTAAGTAGTGTTCCAGATAGGACAACAAAACCAGAAACCCAGAAAACCCCGCTGAAAATCATGTCCGGATACCAGAGAAAAAACACCGTACGCTGCCAATGGGACAGGCAGAGTTCTCGCCCCTCACCAGGAGAAATTCACCGCTGGATTGGCGATACCCTCCGGTTGACTGTCGACCAAGTAGAAGCCATCCAGTTAAATGCGCACGAAAAAACCATGTACATCAAGGTAATCACCATATCTATTTATCAGAAATTGTTAAATACTTTTGCAGATCCTATTAAATTTCAGTATGACTCAGGCGAAATGACCAATGTTAAGCTCTCCACAGCGGATTCCAATTTTACCACAGTGCGTATATTTAATGTCCCACTCGAAGTACCCCCTGAAATTTTCAAATCCGTCCTGTCGAAATATGGCACTGTGAGTGACGTCAGGAAAGAACAATGGTCTTCTGCTTATCAGTTCCCGGTGTATAATGGAATACGTGCCGTAACTATGGAAATCAAGCAAGATATCCCCTCCACTGAGGCTTTTGGTGGCCATTCTGGCTATATAACGTATAATAGACAGAAACAGACCTGTTTAATTTGCAATGCTACCACACATCTACGTATTAACTGTCCAAAGAAAATGATTCCCCTCGGTATAACTCCTACACAACAACGACGTGTACAATACTCGGAAGTTGTGACGCAGCAAACGTCATATGAAAACATGCTCATTGCTCAGTCAGCTGAGACAACACCAGGAGTGACCTCGGATACATCTGACGCAGAACTGGTACCTTGCCCTGGCCAGAGCTGCGAGACACAGAGTGCCCCTGTGCTCTCGGCAACCTGTATCGCAGCCTTAGAACCAACTCTGCCGTTACTACAGGCTGCCACAGAAATTTTGTCTTCACTGCCCCCGACTTCACTGGTCCCTACCGACTCACTTAAAAATGTTGATCGGGGATCCGAGAACGTCTCTAAGAAGATTAAAACAAATGCCTCGATTGCCGTACCAGCCCCGAAGAATAAAACTGGCTCCACAAACGTTTCCGCAGCTGTGAAAAAGAAACAAAATCTTCTTTCTACGTCATCTAGGGACCCACGAACGCTCTCAACCGCTGACAGCCGGCCTATGAATGGCAGTCAAAAGGAACTATATCAACCTAATTTGACATAGTGCACCAGGATAATTCTCACCTGTGTCTTCCTTCGAGTCCACCTTCCAGTATGTCTAGCACAGCTTTTATACTTCTCTTAATGGCGCAATTTCTCACTGTGGCCACTGTGAATATCAATGTAATAGAATGCCCTCTGAAATTTCAACTGTTGGAGAGATTCCTTCGAGATGCTGACATTGACATTGCTTTCATTCAAGAAGTTGCTATACCGTGTTTACCCATATCTGCCTTCTACAAACAATACATCAATACCGGTAATACGAATAGAGGGACCGGATTCCTCATAAGACATGATATCCCACTCGCAGGTGTGCTATGTCATCCATCAGGACGCATAATATCTGGACACATAAACAATACCACCCTGATAAATGTATATGCCCCATCCGGGTCTAATAAACGTGTGGAACGGAAAATGTTCTTTCAACAGAGTATACTGCCTCATCTGCACGACGTTAAGGAAAAACTTATTCTTGCAGGGGATTTCAATTGTATTCAACGCCCAGAGGATTCCACTAGTCCATACAGAGGTGTCAACCCGGCTCTCAGGACCCTTCTTACCTCCCTACACCTCATTGATGCTGTGGATAGTTTAAGGGTGCCCCTGCCCCATTACACCTGTATAAGTCACAACTCCTCATCACGACTTGACCGCATCTACTTTTCACAGGAACTTATCCAGCCTAGACGATATGAAGTGATTCCTGCCAGTCTCACTAACCATCATGCTGTCGTATGTACAATCTCTTACCCCCATCCCATATTTCACATAGGAAGAGGTTATTGGAAGCTGAATTGCTCGCTGTTACTGGAGGAGGAATGCCAAGATATTTTCAGACAACACTGGATTCGATGGGTCCAACAAAAATGCAAATTTCGCGACTGCACAGACTGGTGGGATATTTTAGTTAAACCAGGGATCCGCCGCGTCTTTAAGAACATATCTTACCAACGAGGTCGGGAAAGACGGGATACAGTTGAATTTTACTATCGAGTTCTTCGCCAGCTCCAGCAAAGATCTGATGCTGGGGAGCGTATATATGACCAGATCCGGGAAGTTAAAACCAAGCTCCTGTCTCTACAGCAACGGACGCTCGCTCATATCAACGTGGCTTTAAAAGATCGTACAGTGCTCCCGGACGAAAGTGCAAGTGTATACCATATCGCCAAAGGACAACGTGAGCGAAAACGTAAATATATCCACCGCCTCCGCACCAGTACTGGAAGTGTCGTCACCTCCCCTGACGCTATACGTAGTGAAATCTCATTATTTTATCAACGGTTCTACGCTAAGGCTCCCATTGATCCACAGCAGGTGACCCTATTGCTGTCATCTTGCAGTACCAAACTATCTCCGGACAACAAAACTCTGCTCAGCGCGGATATTACGGATGAAGAGATTCACTCTGTGGTTAAACGACTCCCAAACAACCGCTCACCTGGCATTGATGGACTGCCATATGAAATGTATAAACACTTCTGGCTTCTCATTGGCAAAGAATTTTGTCATGTCCTGCGTACCATTCTCCAACGTCGTGCTCTTTGTCAATCACATCACGAGGGTACCATAGTCCTCATACCAAAAACAACCTCTCCCATGGCAGTTGGTGACTTCCGACCAGTTACTCTGCTCTGCAGTGACTATAAAGTCCTTACCAAAGTACTTGCATGCCGATTGAAGACTGTTCTACCTGATATCATTGGTGATGAGCAATGTTGCAGTATTCCAGGAAGAACTCTGTTAACAAACTTAGCGATACTACGGGACCTACACCTAAAAGCCGAAATGCTCCCCACTGAGCCAATGAGTTTTCTCACCTTAGATCTTGATAAAGCTTTCGACCGCATCAGTCATGAATACTTGTACATGGTCTTGCAACACTTCGAATTTCCTGAAATCCTTATTGACTACATTCGTATGATAAATTGTAATGCTACGTCTAGAGTGCTCGTCAACGGTTTTCTTTCCCCTCTGATTCCAATACAACGATCAGTTAGGCAAGGATGTCCCCTTTCTATGCTACTTTTTGTCATTGGCCTTGAACCGTTCATTCGGACTACCCAGGTGAAGCTACAGGGTTACAAACTGTCCACACATGTTTTTGGAATGTGCGCCTATGCTGATGACGTATCAATATTGATCCGCAATGAAGAAGACATCTCCCACATCGATAGCGTCCTTCAGCTCTACCATATCGCCTCTGGAGCACAATCGAACCCCCAGAAAACTGCTTTGCTTCCGCTCAATACTAACTCAGTGATTACCCCACAGCCCTGGTTCCGGATAGTAAATGAGGTGAAAATTCTTGGCATTACCTGGAAGCAATCGCTTCTGGACACAGTGCAAGTTAACTGGACTAAGGTCATTGCCAAAGTTAGGGGAGTCCTGATCCAATTTGGTCAAAGAAACCTCAATATAGTGCAACGGGTCATGGTCCTCAACGTGTTTGCGCTCTCTAAAATGTGGTATGTCGCACAACTTTTCCCACTTCCCAAAATGTTTGAGAGCCAATTGGCAAAATATACAGGTTGGTTTATATGGCAAGGATTTTTGTTCAGAGTACAACGGGAACAGTTGTATCTCCCATCCCGGCAAGGCGGGCTAGGGCTAACAGCTCATGGCATGAAATGCCGTGCACTCCTCTGCAAGAACGATATCACCATTCTTTCCCAACATGACACTTTTACGAAAGCGCTATACAAAGATATTCGAAACACAGCCCGTGGTTGTGATAGAGCTTTGCCGAAGATATTTAGGGACCATCAACAGCACCTTCTGGAAACTGTTCGCCAATTGCCATCAGGGATTGTTCCAACGACGAAAAGTATCTATAACATGTTGCGGCAAGTGGTACACTCCAAACCGCGAATAGAGGCCACCACCCTCTATGTCCATTGGCCCACTGTTTGGAAAAATTTTGGGGCTATGTCCATTTCTTCTGCTGTACACTCCCAAGTTTTTATCCTCCTCAACGATCTCATCCCAACCGCTCTACGGCGATATACCATCCATCTTGAAGCTTACCCATGGTGTACTATATGTGGTCAAACTGATACGGCGATACACCGCTTCACATCATGCACGCGAGTTGCCTCCACGTGGCTGTGGTGTAAGGGAAAAGTATGTCAACTATTAAATGTGCCCTCGGATGACCTTGATGACAGGAAGTTGGTTCGTTTGTCGGTGACCGCCTTCCCCCAAATTAAACAGACTGCCATTGTGTGGATAATGGGCCAATATGTACACTTCGTGATGGACAATGATCAACATTTCTCTTTCCTGGATCTCAGGTATCACCTGCAAAAAGAGCGTTGGAAGCTTAGTGAAAGTGGACAATTGTACGATAAATATGGACACTATCTGGATTTCTTGTGATGTATTAGTCTGGTATTTATCATTCTGTAATTCTGTAAAGAGCTAATAAAAAAAAGTGTCTTCGTGCGAGCTGGCTAACTAGGTATCTCGGGTTCGAGACTGCCCTGGGGCGGAAATTTTAACTTCTTTTTAATTATTTTATTATATCCTCCCTACCTTTTACAGCATGTTTTATGCCTTGTTTTATTGAAATTATCTGTATGGGTGATTGAAATAATAACATTGTTAGGCGGAATTATTCCCTATTCTCACTTGAATTTATATTCCTCTGCTTCCTGTTCAACGCGGCTAGCGTTCTTGGCTGTCTCTCCAGAGGTCCGGGTTCGATTCCCAGCTCTGCCAAGAAATTTCAATTCTGGTGTGAGGGTGCAACGGGATACACTCGGCCTCATGAGCCAAAACTGAGTAGAGGTGGGTTCGATTCCCACCTCAGCCATCTTGGAAGTGATTTTCCATAGTTTTCCAATTCTACTCCAGACAAATGCCGAAAGTGTTCATAACAATGGCAAGGCTGCAACTTATCACCCATACTTTTCAATCTTTACATTGAAAAAACAATGAAGGAAATTGGTGAAACATTTATCGTGGGAGTGAAGATTCAAGGAGACATAATTTCAACTCGGAGACTTGCTGATAACATCGTCATCTTGGCCGACATGCCTGAGGATTCGAATGAGATTTTGAATGGTATGGACTCCCTCTTGAGGACAGAGTTCATGATGAAAATTAATAAAATGTAAAACAAAACATATTTGAACGCAGCCGAAATAAATCAGAAACCTCTATGGACATCAAATTGGCATGTGAAAAGCTAAAGGAAGTAGGAGACTTCTGTTACTTAGGAAGCAAAATAACCAGTGATGGACGAAGCAAAGAGGACATAAATAGTAGGTTGGCTCAGGCAAGGAAAGCATTTCTACAAAATAGAATCTCTTGACATCCAATATAGATTTAGGTATTAGGGTGTAATTTTTGAAAGCCTTTGTCTGGAGCACGGCACTCTATGGAAGTCAAACTTGGACTATTGGTGCAGCAGAAAAGAGGAGAATTGAAGCGTTTGAAATGTAGTGTTACAGGAGAATGATGAAGATCAGATGGGTAGCTAGGGTTACAAACAAAGAGGAATTAAGACGAGTGGAAAGAGAGATGTTTCTGGCGACTGCTAATGAAGAGAAGAGATAGGTTGGTAGGACACATACTAAGACACAAAGGAATAGCAAGCTTAGTTATGGAAGGAAGGGTCGAGAACTGTAGGGGTAGAGCAAGGCTAGAATATGTTAAACAGATTGCCTCGGATGTAGGGTGTGCTAGCTATGTAGAGATGAAAAGATTAACTCAGGACAGGGAGACATGGACAGCTGCATCAAACCTGTCAAAAGACTGAAGACTCAAACACACAATCTCGCGATCATTAGACACGGAACCACCAATTTAGTTAGAAACCAAAACTCAGAACGTGATAATTCCCTTCGTAAATCTCATGTGAATTGACCGGGAATCGAACCCTGTCCACCTTGGGGAGAGGCAAGCAGAAGTTGACGCAGATGTTGCTCTTGTTCATTTGATCAAATTGAACATGGTGGTCATTGAGCCCACCTACTTGTAAATAAATAAATAAATAAATAAATACATTTCTCTGATAACCTGTGTTATTGTGGTGTCTGTAATATGGTGAGTATTTGATATTCAGGTGAGGATTCGCAAGGAGGCGGTCGTGGCATTGTTATGAACAATTTCGGCATTTGTCTGCAATAGAAGTCGAACACTATGGTAAATCACTTCCAGGATGGCTGAGGTGGGAATCGAACCACCTCTACTCAGTTTTGGCTCATGAGGCCGAGTGTACCCAATCACCCATACAGATAATTTCAATAAAACAAGGCATAAAACATGCTGTAATAGGTAGGGAGGATATAATAAAATAATTCAAAAGAAGTAAAAATTTCCGCCCCAGGGCAGTCTCGAACCCGGGACAATAAGGTAGCAGGCTCGCACGATGACACTCGTGCAAATCTGCACTCGCAAATGACATATATTATCATGGGGTTAAATGTCGAATGATTTCACTTAGACCTAAAATGTTGATTGGAACGCATTCATTTGCTGCGTGGGTTCTTTTAAACTAGATCTAAAGCAAGTTTCATGCCTGTTTCACGCTAATAATGCAATTCAACATCGAATATTATCCACATCTCACTCGATAACCTCCCTCCATGTTTGATCGGATATGACCCCTGCTACTACCTACCGTCTCGATTCGGTACCAGGATAATGGCATGACGTAACAGCCAATAAGAGGCACGGAAATACATACTGTGGCTAGGCTCGGGCTAAAAAAAAAATGCTACACTAGTACTGCAGTCAAACACCAGACAGCGCTGAAGTCTTAGGTGCCAAGAATTAGCATGGCTGTCGGCTATCTGTAGTAGTAGGTAATCTGTGGCCTAGACAATGAGACCTTTTACATGAAATCTTGTTAGTTACTCAACTGCTCACACAGCGCTGTTGACCAAGCATTGCAAGACGAAGAATTAGCTCTACTTAGTGTAAAACAAAGTCCCCAGTTATTGGATGTCACGGGTAATCTCGAGAAACACTGGATGGATTTTGATGCGGCTTTCACCATTCTGTACAGGTAATATCGAGGAAGATTTCTGTAGAAAATAATGTATTTATGATCAAAGGGAGCCAAGCAGTAACGATTTCAGATTTCATTGAATAGGTCGAAACATGAACCTGGCGTCCGTGCATTTTTTAAGCTTACGCTGGGCAAACCGTTAAAAATATCAATATACTATGAGTGTAAGAATTGTTCAGCATGAAAAATTCTACAAAAAAGTCCGCGAGAGCATATCTCTATCTTCGATACATTGCCCACTATAAGTGTTTTTAGTTTGGACGGGAGGTGTCTCATGCCCCTCGCCATTCTTAAATTACGTCTTACAGGAATTCCTTGCACAATCATAACTGTTCACGGGCGAAGCCGGGGTGGGTTGCTAGTGACACTATATATTATCATTATAATTCCCGCAATATCAAAATGAAAATTATATCACAAAATAAAATAGCGTGCTAATAAATCTAAGAAAAATTAGACATACCTTTCACCTCGTTACAGTTGAATTCGATCAGAATCACTCAGTTTTTATTAAAGTTTATGCATTTTCCTGCTGAGCGGTTTGTATAGGAGGCATTTGGAAGCAACCAGTCTTTCAGTTTCAGTTTGCGCGATATTATCCAAAATTGGCGACACAAATTTCTCTCCAATAATGATGGCAAGTCCGTTTGGACCGATCTCGTAGCAAATTGGACACTGTAGAAGTGGACTCTTAGACAAAACAGGAACTTGTTCCGAACATATAACATCTAGTACATTTCTCCCAGGAACACATGGCGCAGCTTTTTCAACGAAGAGCTGAATTACAGATAGTATTGACACAAAAGCAGGTTTAGGGTAATGCAGATGTCCTAGATCTTGTGCTGTGATAAGGCTCATGAGTGGAGAGGAGTTAGAGATCTGCGAAATGCAGTCCAAACATTCCGTACATTAAATTCTTTCTTCCACTGCACGTGCAATGTAGCCAACGACGTTAGCCAGACTTGCCGTTTTCATTGTCGGCAAGGGTATTGCTGAAAATGAAATTTAACTGAAGTAGGGGAGTGAGGGGGTTCTAAATAGTGTCATGGCCGCCGCGTGAGTCCAAGCCAATATCTCGCGAACCCATGGTCGGATGTTGACAAATGAGGTGTCTTTGGACTCGAGCTGATGTCCTCTTTCCTATGGACCACTCGTTATATTTTTGAAACATTTTTGAAAATTTTTGTTTTCGAAAGTAGGTGATAGTTTGAAAGCCAAACATGATAGAATATTGTGCCATGGCTCAAACGAACGGTCTCTATTTCCTTTATTTTTTATAATAAAACTTTTTTTTTTTTTTTTAACACTCGAATTTTGAAATTCCTATATTTTGGAAACTAAAGAGTTTACAGAAACGTTTGTTTGACGTAAATCAATGATCCCTACGCCCTCTACCCCCAAAATAAATTTCCAGTCTCAGGGATAAAAACCTGACAGTAGTGTGGTATTGGGGAAGCTGTCCACTAACTTATTGAACCCTCCTCGTATTTGCCCCGAACCTGATATCTTGCTAACCAATCATGGGATTTGAACATACAGGGTGTCCTAGCACTCGTAGTGATGCCCCCTACTTTCCTATAGGCTCTTTATTTAATTAAAAGACCAAAACTAAAAGGTCATCCGCTTTTAATATCTCGCGAACCAATCATGGGATTTATACATATGGGGTGTCCTAGCACTTGCAGTAATGCCCCCTCTTTTACTATAGCTTGTGTTATTTAATTGAAGGACCAAAACTAATAGGTCATCCGCTTTTAATATTACCTAAACCCATGGTTGGATCTGAGCATATGGGGTGTCATAGGAATCGTGGTGAACCCCTCTTTTGTAAGGACGTTTTATTTCCACTCTAAAATAGTGCTAGGTTGTAGGTTCTGCTCTACTTAGGAAGTTGTGTGCCCCTGCGACCTTGGAATGGAAGGAGTCATGTTAGGAGGGCGTGCTTGGATTCGTTTTTTTCGTCTCGTTGCGCTCTTTACGGGAATGTAGGTGTCGAAAAGGTGAAAATCTGGAAACATATTTTTTGGGGGGTAAAACCGTGATTTTAGACTTTTTGTTATATCTCGCGAACCAATCATGCTAGAGGCGGGTACGAAGGGTTCAAGGACTCGGTGTGACGTCCTCTTTGCTATGGACCATTTGGTGTATTCTTTGGAATGCACGGTAAGATAGAGCAAGCTTTTGCTTCTCTTTGCCATAGTTCATTCCTTCCTTTTTCTCAAACACCAACAGCGATCTTCTGATTTCTCCTTGTTGGTCATGTCTCTTATGTTACCTGTGAGTCTGTTTTAGATATATATCTTCCATGACCAACCTAGCGTCATCTAGCAGCGAATCTCTGAAGTTCCTCAATTCTTCCCTGTACAAGAGGACTTCCTTATCAATCTAGCCACCAGATCTCGTCGTCATCGCCAGCTATCATCTCCGTGATCAAGAGAACTTCGTCTACTTTTTCACCCACCAGGCTGCGTTAGTGTCGCCTACTATCAACTCATTGAAGACCATTTCATCAAGAGAAAATTTATTTTTGTTATGTTGTCTATTCTTATATGTATTCCTTTGTCTCCTACCCCCACTCTTTTCCCTTCCCTGGTCTCTCCGTGCTTCGCTGAGCGTGTCTCACTTGTACGTCAGAACTCGACTCAGTCAGTTGGAGCTTAAATAGAGCTCGCCTCCTCAACTCGAGAGGCAATCTTTTAAATTCAACGCCATGTTGGAATTTTAATATCAACCGTCAAAGGATCATCGCCTTCTACATGAAGCAAAGATAAGTACGGACTTCAGGTTTTAACGTCATTCTCATCGTCTTTTAATGGCTCAATGCTTTTATTTGGATTTATAGACAGTGAAAGTTGCTATGTGAAAATAACTGCTTTCAAGAGATCTTCTTGATCTTACTTAAACTATCAGGCCTAACTTTCAACATGAAAGATTTTCTGAGATGCTATCTCACATCGAGGGATATTTCCAAAATACCCACTGTCTATATAATCTAGCTTTCCGCCGAGGGATTCTTACCCTATTTAAACAAGTCATCATTGCTCTGGGACCTTCCAGAACTTGCACTCTAACAACCAGTCATACTGTCATGTATTTTCCACTCACATGTGGGAAAACTTTTTCAAAGTAAGGAATCTTCCTTATAAACTACCATTCAATATCTAATTTTTCTTCCTCCGTTGGGATTTTCTCTGGCGCATTCAACTATAATCTACAACTTTCTCAAGCAATAGACTCTCGCAAATCTAGTGTAACTAGTTATTTTCCATCATTGCAATAACTTTCTTTGCTATAAACTTTTTGTGCTACTACAGTGAACTTTTCATCTAGTTCAACAGACTATAGTGAAAACAGTGTTTGTTCAACATTTCATCCGCGTCGCGTTCATCCGAATGCTATAAATACGGCCATGAACACTTATCCTCAATTCCATTTGATCTTTCTCAAACCCCTTACTAACAAACCAAAATAATAAAATTGTTACTTTAGGTCTTTTTTCAATGAGGTGTCACTCTCCATAAGTGCCCTCCCTTTTTTTCCTCTATGTATCACGAATTAATGTCTGTAAAACTCCGTGTCTAGTACACGCTTTAACTTATATTGTTTCTCCCTTCTAATTGGGGAATACAATTCTTTCAACTCATAACTGAGTTATCTCTAGGTTTCACGAAAGGGAAACTTGCCCCATTTGTCTCGTGATACTTACTTAAACATAGGAGTTCTAGAAACTTCCTTACGATTTTTCTCTTCAGGTTTCACAATAAGTGACCTGCCCTATTTGTATAATCCCTAAAAGTAATTCAGCATAAATATAAGAAGTTATAGAAACTTCTATTTTATTCTTCCTGATTTTTGTTGTTGTTACTTTCGAAGTTGTTATTTTTTCTAAGATATTTACCTAGAAATTCCCAAAGTACACACCTTGTACTTGATTTATTGTCTAGCTTTAATTACGTTAGTTATCTTTAAATTTTTCACTTTATCTTCGCCATTCCAAAATCTTACGAAGATTTTAAAGTACATAAAAGGTTTGAAACCAAAAGAATTGTTAATTGCCTGGCACAAGCTTTAGATGTTTTCGGAGGTCTGCGACCCCAATTGTTTATATAAATCAAAATTATATTTGTTACAAAAACTACTTCCTTTTGCATTGTTAAATAAATCAAATATTTGTTTTCCGTTTCCTCATTTCTCTAACATAACGGTTAAGCAAGGTCCTGTCTTCCTTGACTCTTCCCACTTAATGCAAATAAATCTATTGATAGGGCTTCCACCACTTGTTGCATTTTAGCAAAAACTCTTAGTTGGTAACTTGGTAAAACTAAAATATCGAAACCGAATCAAATTATTGGCATTCTTCAAATTACTTGTTTAAAAACAAACTCCTTTGAACAGATACACAATAAATCTGTTACTCTTTATCTAGCCAGACCATCACCCTTCCCCATAGTAGGCATATGTATGCTTGAGAGGGAATACACTAAAGCAGCTTTCACGAGAACAGCCCAAGTTCCGGCTGCGTTTCCCGTTAGCTTCGTCCGGGCCCTACCCACTTTAGGTGTCGGAGAGAGGATTTGCAGCGGCAGCTGCCTTTGAGTACATTTAAAGTTAAACTTATAACTTTTTTGGACTCCCTTCCTATTTTTCCATCCTTTTTTCTCCAGTCCGAAACCCACTTCCTTTTTTTATCATCTTCCCTTGGGGGTTAGGTTATTCCCCAGCTAATAATCTACCCAAACTTTGGTCTCAGAATCCCGGGAGAGTCCATTTATCACATTTTCTATTTCGTCAAGGGTTATTTGACAATAATTTGCAAATCATTAATATCATCTTTGAATTTTTCAGCTATAACTACACCGTACAAAGCCTGTGAAGTGGAGAGAGGCCGCTCCTATCTCCTTTGGTGTGTCCCTTTCTTTCAACTTATTTGCTGCTGCCAGCCTGACAGCATTTCCAAGGGTCCACAGTTTCGTAAGTTATACTTTAATTTACCTATTTTGTCATGGCTCCTACAGAAAAAGATAAGGATGAAAATCTTACTTCTCAACGAGCATCCTATAAAGGGCAAATTACCCGATTCAGAAAATACATCAAAGAGCTAGATCCCTCAGAAGCTCAATTAGATTTGTTAAAACATCGTGTAAAGGATTTCGAACGTTCATATGAAAATTATTGTAACATCCAAACTGATATAGAAACTTGTATGCTCAATCAAAACGAAGATCGAGTCGAGGTAGAAAACCAATATTACGAAGGTAGGGGTTCTGTTTCAAAATAATACGCCAACTCGAAGAAGAACAGAAAAAAGACGGTTCTGTTCTTGGTTCCCTTCACGAACAACAAACCTCTTCTCGCGATGGTACTCACAAGCCCAAACCAATTCTACCTAAGATTGACTTACCCCACTTCTCTGGAGACGAATATACTTGGGATTCTTTCTATGAATTATTTTGTTCTCTTGTTCATGACAATGAAGACATTCAAGTCATCTACAAGTTTCATTATTTGAGATCTATCCTCCGAGGTCAAGCTCTGCAGTTAGTTGAAGCACTCCCTTTAAGTGCCGAGAACTACCCCATTGCCTTTAACTTATTGAAAGAAAGATACGGAAATATACGGTTTCGTATTCAACGCCATATGAAGGCTCTATTTAACCTACCCGCGTCACAGCACAATGTCGTCACTAGTTTGCGTACTCTCATTGATACTACACAACTTCACGTTAAAGCTCTGTCCCAATTGGATCAACCCACTGAACACTGGGATACTTTCTTAATACATTTAGTGGTTTCTAAAGTCGATGTTGCCACCCTAAAAGCTTGGGAGATTGAACTTTCCAGAGAAGACGATTACTCTTACGAGCATTTAGTCACTTTCATAAATGCTAGATGCCAACTCTCAACTGCTTTAGCTAATCAAAGTGAACCCTCATCCCCAAGTTCTAAATTTGAATTAATGTCTCTTAAACCTAAAAGCGAACGCTTATCGTCTAGTACCCAAAAACCTGGGTCCAGCTCATCTAAACTCAAGTCAAACACCACTGGTTACCCAACTAGGTCTAGTGAACGCCGCATTGCCAGTTCTCTCGTTTGAAACACTCAGAGCGAACCCCGCAAGAGTTTAAATGAACCGTTAAAGTGTATACTTTGTAAAGATTCCCACGCCTTATATCTATGTAAATATTTTAAAGAACTGTCAGTCGACGACAGAAGAAAATTAGTTTCCCAGAATAAACATTGCTTCAACTGCTTAGCACCCACGCATTCTGCTTCAAATTGCAAGTCCACCAGACTTTGCTTCCATTGTGAAAAAGCTCATCACACTTTACTACATCGTCATGATCTAGCAAGGTCATCGACCGCATCTACTTCTCAGAAAAGTGGCAATGCTAACAGTTCCAATGCTTCATCGTACATCCAAAATGCTAAGTCCATACGCAGTGCTCAAGTACTCTTGTCTACTGTCCAAATCGAAGTTCAGGATAACTTGGGCAACTGGGTCCATGCACGCGGTCTTCTTGATTCAGCGGCAACTCATGATTTTGTGTCTAATTCTTTGATTAGAAAACTAGGCCTACCTGTAAACCCCACTTCTATTAACGTATCGGGCATTAACAGCTCAAAATCGCAAGCTTTACAGTTTTTAAAGCTAACCATAAGAGACATTTGTCACAGAAACAACTTTCTCAAACTGAATTGTCTCATTCTCAATAGCATAGGAGAAGATACTCCAAGTCACTCTGTGGATATTTCAGGGTTAAACATTCCCTCGCAATTGAGGTTAGCTGATCCTCTGTTCAATGTACAAAACCCCATTGACATACTCGTTAGTGCCAATGTTTTCTGGAATTGCCTTCGTAAACAGGTACGCAAGTTATCCTCAAACGTGGTTGCCAGAGACACTAATTATGGATGGATCGTCACCGGTCAACTTCCCCTTTATTCTCCCCAACCCGCATCGCAATGTTATTTTGCTAATACTGACTTGGAACAGTTTTGGAGGCTCGAAAGCGTTGATTCTACTAACGTGACCTCTTCATAAAACGAATTCTGTGAGCAACTTTTTTTGAACACCACCACTCGTTCATCTGATGGTCGGTTCATTGTTCAGATGCCAAGATTACACAATCCCCCTTAACTTATTAACTCTCAACCCAAAGCTCGAAAAGCTCTCTTTGCTATCGAGAGCAAATTCAAGAAAGAACCTCTCGTTAAACAGCAGTATACTGATTTCATGGATGAGTATGAAAGCTTAGATCATATGGAATTCGTTAACAAATCTGATGACGAATTGCACCCCCCCCCCCCCATTGAAACGGTTTTCTTAAATCATCATCCCGTGTGGAAAAACCCTCTTGTAAAGGATAAAATCCGAGTTGTTTTCAATGGTTCATCACCTGACGTTAATGGCAACAGTCTTAACGATACTCTTTACTCTGGTCCTGCTATTCAGTCAGATCTATCTGCTATACTCTTAAACTTTCGATTATTTCCCATAGCTGTTATAGCAGATATAAAATAGATGTACCGTCAAGTTTTAATTCAGCCTGAACAACGAGATCTCCAAAGAATCCTGTGGCGCGACGAAATCAGCAAGCCCATTAAGGTATTTCGCTTAAAGACGGTTACTTATGGCTTAAAACCTTCCGATTTCCTTGCTATCCGATCCCTACACTTGTTAGCCTCTCAAGATGGTCATTTATTTGATTCTAAAGCTTCTGAAGCACTAACCACCTCATTCTATGTTGACGATTACTTGCAGTCCTTCCCCACTCTGGAGGAAGCTTCTTTCGTGTCACTAGAACTTCAGGCATTGCTAAAGAATGGAGGATTCCCACTTCATAAGTGGAATTCCAACTCCCATGAGTTTCTCGCCCAGTTTCCTATTGAAGATGTAGATCCCTCCTCCGTCGAAATTTGTGGAAACTCCGAATCCATAAAAACTCTTGGAGTTTATTGGTGCACTAGCACTGACACTCTCATCTATAAAGTTTCGCTCGCAGAAGAGCTCCCTAACACAAAAAGACAAAATTCTCTCTGAAATTTGCAAAAAAAAAAATGATCCGCTTCAATTCCTTGTCCCAGTTATCATTATAGCCAAACTTTTCATGTAAGAGCTATGCTCGCTCATATGTGAATGGGACGACACTGTTCCCCTTTCTTTTCTTAACAGATGGCTCTCTTTTCGCAGCAATTTGTTGGATCTTTCCCTTATTGAAATTCCCAGGAATTTAATTAACGCTCATCCTAATGCATCTTTTTTCCTTCATGTGTTCGCGGACAGTTCCGAAAAAGCTTACGATTGCTGTGCTGGTTTATCGCGGTTCATTCAATGGATCTTCAGTTTCCAACCTTTTTTGTGCCAAATCGAAGGTGGCTCCTCTTAAAACTATCCCTTTGCCTAGGCTTGAATTGTGTGCTGCACTCATGGCAGCAGAACTTGTTAAGAAATTACGGGAAGTCTTAAAAGTCGAATTCTCGCAAATCTATCGTTGGAGCGATTCCATGATCACCCTTTCTTGGATCGCAAAAAAACCCTCTCATTGGCAAACTTTTGTTGCAAACAGGGTTTCCAAAATTCAAACTCTTTCTTCGGAATGTCATTGGAGGCATGTGCCCAGCGCTGACAACCCTGCCGACACCATTTCTCGTGGATGTTTACCCTCTCAATTGGCAGCTTCTCAGTTGTACTCGCATGGGCCCTCGTGGTTAATCGAAAACTCATCTTGTTGGCCTTCGAAACCTCCAGCTACAAACTTCAGCTTGCCTGACGCTAAAGTATCTAAATATACTGCTTCGTGTCTTGTTTCCAACGTCTCTCATCCCTTGTTGTCCCGCTATTCTTCCTTTCATAAATTAATTCGAATTGTTGCCTATCTTCTCAGATGGAAATATCCTGTGGTTGACCAACCTCTTCTCCCCAAACCACACCTTACCAATCATGAATTGAATCTCTCTACCATTAAGGTTTTACAACTAACACAGCAAGAAGCCTTTTCTTCTGAATTGTCTTTACTTTCCTCTAAAAAGAATCTTCCCAAATCCAGTCGTCTTCGTGCCTTAGCCCCGTTCCTTGATGACAATAGGTTACTCAGGGTAGGTTGTAGGCTTTCGCAATCTTTGCGTTTCCCGTTAGCTTCGTCCGGGTCCCTACCCACTTTAGGTGTCGGAGAGAGGATTTGCAGCGGCAGCTGCCTTTGAGTACATTTAAAGTTAAACTTATAACTTTTTTTGGACTCCCTTCCTATTTTTCCATCCTTTTATCTCCAGTCCAAAACCCACTTCCTTTTCTTTATCATCTTCCCTTGGGGGTTAGGTTATTCCCCAGCTAACAATCTACCCACCACTCGTTATATTTTTAAAAAATTTGGAAACTCGATTTTGGGGTAAACAAGTGTTTTTTGTGATTTTTGCTGATATCTCACGAACCAAAAAGCCTAGAGACGTGTACGAGGTGTCATTTTTTTCGTCGCGTTGCCCTCTTGCCGAGGATGTTCGTGTTGAGCAGGAATGAAGAACCATTTTGTGGTAAAACCGTGATTTTAGACTTTTTCCTCTATCTCGCAAAACCATAACGCTACAGACGTGTACGAGGTGTCTAGGACTCGGGCTAACGTCCCCTTTCGAATGTGGTAGATATTTTTTCCAAAAAATAATTCACAAAGGGCCTAACACCATACATGTTGAAAAAACTGTTTTTCTTTACCTGTTTATAATGTTCATGAAGCGTGGTGGTTGAGAGAGACGATACTGCTGGGTGTGTGTGTTTCAACGAACCTGTCGCTAACCACAGTGGCTGTGCTTAATAGAACAATCGATATTTCGGCGGGTTGGTTTATGACAGAGCGAGGGTTCGTTTCTCTGATATTTTACCCCCGAAGGGGATCTTTAACGTGTAAACGATGATGAGAACATGGTTCTATGTAGGTCGAAGCGAGTACAGAAAACAAACTTGCAGAGGAGCAGACTAGCAGGAGGTGAATGTCATTTGAGCTTATTGGAATGCGCTGATCTGACTTGACAACAGGTGCAATGGAAAATGACAAAGACGCAGAGGACATTTGAAGGTGAAATAATCTGACAACCGTGGTGGCAGGGAAGAGCGAAATGCATGCATACACGTGTGGGATGACATGTACGCTAAACAAGTTACATCCTGTCTTGCTTCGTACGTGACAAAATGCAAGTTCATGTGAAATTTGACCTGGCACAGGGGTTCACCTTTGGCGTTAGCTGTCCACGTGCCTGATAACAGAATGTTCGAAGCGTGAGAAAATTGATTATACATGCAACGTAACATATATAAAGACATGTCGTTATCATTTCCACTCTCACTTAGGTGACTACCTTTGAACACACTGCGTTGCGTGAAACACTTGGTCTTGTTTAACAGTTTTGGTGTTGGTGGAAAATACTTAGCCTTGTTGTGTGGTAGGTATTTATTTACATATTTATTCATTTATATATTTATTGATTTATATATATTTACAAGCAATTATTTATTGATTGTTAAAGTTATAAATAAATGTTTATTTATTTGTTTGCAGATAACTTGCATAGCCTACCTACTGTGTGTCTGTGGGAAAGAGATTGAAAAAGAGAGAAAGACAGACAGCTAGAAAAGGAAACCATTACCACACTAGCCCACGAGACGATAATAAAGCAAAGCATTACAAGTCAAGGTGAGATTTGTATTTATATATATAAGCTGTTTGATTTTGTTTTATTTATGACGTGCATAAACTGTATGGAATTGATATGCTTGTGGTGGTATATTTTATTTCTTTTTAGAGTGTTGGAAAACGCTTGACCACTGTTGATAACCAGGAACGTGTGTGTTTGGGACCATTGTAAAGCAGTCTACAGCTGAAAACTCAGGTGAGAGTGTACTTTCAAAAAATGTATTTTACTGCTGCGGATACGTTAACTTGGGAACCCCTAAACAGTTGTTTCAAATCGCGTGTGCGCTGTGGTCGTGTGGTCAATGTTAGAAAAAGTTAGATTCCCAACGATTTTCTAGAATCTTGTTTTGAAATTTTTAAAAATGAAATTTGTATAGCGCAACGCTTGCATACGGCTTTAAAGGTGAATACAGAACTGGTGTGCGATTTCATATATAAAAAGAAGGACGTAGAGCATAAAGAGACATTTTATATTTGCAGTTAAATGCAAGAGCTATTCATAGCCCATAATTTGGAACAGTGGTATGAAACCCACGTGGTCAATGCCTTGCTATAAAAATTTGATAAACTACAACTAGGACCCAGTGGTTTAGCGTTAGACAAAATCCATTACCTGCAAATCAACATGTGTCAATTCAACCCGTTGAATGTTGGGTCTAGCTATATTAAAACACCACAAACAATAGCTTCGAAAAAGGCTGTGGTTAATATAAAGGATCGTGACAATGATTACTTCCTGTGGTATGTGGCTGCTATTTGCATCCGGTACAACAAAATGGTTGTTGGCCGGGAAAGTACAAGGCCAAGTTTGAAGAATTAAAACAAACTTTAAATTTAACTCGAGTGTCGTTCCCTATGGACTTAACCGAGATCCATAGGTTTGAACAAGACAACCATGACTTTTCCTTCATGGTGTATGGCCTTGATGGTGATGAGATTGTGGGTCCTCTTTATGCTACAAAAGAACCGAAACGACACCACATTCATCTTTTATATTTATCTGTAGGAGAGGTGAATCACTATTGCCTGATTAAAAGCTTGAGTAGATTGCTAAGCAGTCAAATGTCGAAGAAAAAGTGTGCAAAACATATTTGTGATCGTTGTCTGCAATATTTTACCACTCTTACGCGTTTAGAACGTCATAGGGTAGATTGCGTTTCTCAGGAAGCGGTGAGATTGATATTGCCACAAGGGGACAAGGCTGTGTTGAAATGTAACAACATTCATAAGCGTAACACTGTTCCCTGTGTGGTATATGCCGATTTCGAAGCACTCACCAAACCCATGGCGGGATGTGAACCAGATCCCACCATTAGCTCAACCACACCCATTCAAAAACATGAACCCTTTGCCATAGGATTTAATGTGGTGTGTGCCTATGACCCAACACAATCCGTTTACAATTGTGCCAGATAGTTTTTGGATGAACTTGTCGAGTTGGCTCATCATGTACAGGGATTACTGGACCACCCAGTACCCATGAGCCTATCTCCAGATCAGCAGCACCAGTATGAGCATGCCACGACATGTCATAATTGCGAAAAGCCTATTTTAGGCGGAGAGGAAAAAGTCAGAGACCACTCACACTTTACGGGGGAGTTTCGTGGAGCTGCGCATAGTAAATGTAATTTGAACTTTCCAGCTCCTCGGTTCATCAGTGTCTTTTTCCACAATATGGCGAATTATGACATTCAGTTTTTGATTCGTGAATTGGGTCATGTCAACAAGGGCTCATTTACCATTATTCCCCAAAACTATGAGCGTTTTACAGCCCTGACATGGCGGTTGGGCGACTTTAGCAATCGATTTTTGGATTCCTTTAAGTTTATGGCATCCTCGCTAGACAGCCTTGTGAATGGCTTGAATGAGGAGGAATTAAAAAATACTAGAATCCATTTTAATGATCCTGAGCAATCTCAATTGTGCATTCGGAAAGGTATATTCCCGTATGATTTCTGCAACAGCTGGGACGTATTAAAACAAAGAAAACTCCCACCACAAGAGAAATTTTACTCGAAACTAACACGCAGCACCGTTTCCGATGAAGACTATGCACATGCATGTCAAGTTTGGCGAGTGTTTGGCATGAACACGCTAAGTGAATATGCTATGCATTACCTAAAACTGGATGTATTGCTGCTCACTGATTTGTTTGAAAAATTTCGTGAGTAGTGTCAACACATTTATGGTCTTGACCCGGCTCACTATTATACGAGTCCTGGGCTCTCGTTTGATGCCGCTTTAAAATACACTCAAGTGGAATTGGATTTACTCACTGACGTAGACATGGTTCTATTTTTTGAAAAAGACATTCGCGGTGGCTCTGTGTCGCTTAACCAGCGCCATGCCGAAGCGAACAATGTCTACATGCCTGATTATTCACCAGACAAACCAGAATCGTACTTAATGTACTATGACGTGAATGATTTGTATGGTTACGCCATGAGTCAGCCTTTGCCCTTTGGGAACTTTGCTTGGCTGACAGACAAACAAGTGTCAGAAATTGATGTGAACATGGCTAGCCAAGAAACAGGCCGTGGACATGTGCTAGAAGTGGATATTGAATATCCCTCATTCTTGTATGATGAACATGCCGATTTCCCATTCTGCCTTGAGCAAATGGTTCCCCCTGACAGTAAAATTAAAATTGAAAAACTCATGGGCACACTTTACAACAAAAATCGGTATGTGCTACATATCCAAATGTTGGAGCAATGCCCCGCCCAAGGCTTAGTGTAGAAGAAAATCCATAGAAGTATTTCTTTTGCTCAAAAATCATGGCTCAAGCCATACATGCAACTCAACACAGAGCACCGACAAATGGCAACACAGCAGTTTGTGTTTTTTTTTTAATTAATGAACAACTGCATCTATGGCAAGTCCATGGAGAATGTCCGCAATTACCGTGACATTAAATTAGTGAATGTCTGGGAAGGGCAGTGGGGTGCCCGGCGGTACATTGCCAAGCCAAATTTCAAATCGATCAACATTATCGATGAGGATTTGGCCACTATTGAATTGAGTAAGACCAGCGTGACCATGGATAAGCCCACTTACTTAGGCCATGTCATGTTAGACTTTTCCAAATCGGTCATGTATCGATTCCACTATGAGTTTGCCAAACGCCATTTTGAGGACGTCTCTCTTTTGTATATGGATACGGACTCATTCATTTACCACATTCGCCACTGCAACCCCTATGACGTCATGAGGCAGCATAGTGACAGGTTCGACACCTCTTCGTATAGCGCTGACAACATGTTTCAGCTACCCATAAAAACAAGAAGGAAATGGGTGTTTTAAAAAATGAAAGCGGTGATTCCATTATGACAGAATTCGTAGGTTTGGCCTCGAAAATGTATGCTTATCGCACACTCGACTGTAAGGAAGCCAAAAGAGCAAAATGTGTAGGTAGGGCAGTGGTAAAATCACTACGTGTAGATGACTATCTAGCGGTTTTACGCACTGGCAAAGCAATGTCTCATACACAGTGTAGGATACAATCCAGCAACCATCATTTGTATCTTGTGGAACAGAGAAAACGCACCCTCGCCTCCATGGATAACAAACGTGTGTGGGCTGATGACCTGCTCACCAGCCTGCCCTGGGGTTATGACCGCAAGGAGGAGGAGGTGTGATTTTTCTGTTTAATCGTTTAGGGACATGGCTTTTTGTAACTTGTAGATTTAGTATTTTGTAAATATTGGTTTTTGTCATTGTAAATAGTAGATTTTGTAAAATAGTGGCAACTCACTTGGACCTTTTACTCTTTAAAAAAGGTGTGTGCAACCTTTTAAAAAAATGATTGGTAAATATTTTGATTTCTTTTAAATTGTACAAAAGTGTTATTTTTTGTGTAAATATTTAATGAGTAATAGTAATTTTTAGTAACATTAATGACTAGTATTTAATTATTTTTTGCAATGTAAATGGTAAACCAGAAAGTTCTTTTGGGATGAGTGTGCATGTCGAGAATGTGCTTTTGGGAATAAATAAAGTGGTTGTGTTTGTTCCCAAAGACATGTGTGAATGTATGAGTAGAGAGAGAGAGAAAGCTGGTGTGTATGTATGACCAGAGCAAACACGGTGAGGTAGGGTGGTTGGGAGGGGGTAAATGGTCACTTATATACTAATTTGTTTTCAATAGTTTTGTTTTCTTTGAAATGTGGCAGACAATAGACATTATTTTTGTAAAAACAGTCTTATCTGCAGTAGTCGTAGACCTCGACTTTTCCGCAATCCCATAAACTCACTGCAGCATCGCCATGGTCAAGCACTTGCATTAACATAATTGTCAAATCTCAACTTTCGACATACACCAAATGGAAATGTGTGAAAACAGCAAAATGGAAAATCCATGTTTCCATATCACCAAAAACGCATAACTTAAAACGGACATTTTTAGAAACTGGAAATGGCCATGTGTAAAATACTAAAATTCAAAAAACTTCAAAAGGACATTGTTTAAAAACTGTCATCAACAAAATGGAAAATCCATATCATCAAAAAGATAAAACTTCAAACAGATATTGTTAAAATACTGTAAATTGAAAATGGCAAATGGCAATGTGTAAATTGGTTATATGTGAAATGTGTAAAATGAAAAATCAGCCATCAACATCGTCACTTTTTAAAATAAAATAAAAACATCGTGCTCTGGTAAACCTTTGTTTTTATTTCATAGTCATAGTGAATTGACAAAAGAAAAATAGAATACAAACAAATCCCAATTCCTCACTCCTCCATTCCTCAATGTTTATGTTCATGCATCATCAACTTTCCTGTCATAGCACTCATTACAATCAGGGCTGCCATCCTTTCACCCACTGAGGCATCACAGGATGTGAAACGTTGTTTAGCTTTTTTTAATAACAATTTATCTGCCACATGTCTTAAACCAGAATGACTAAGGCGATAAGATAGGTCATGTTCTTTACATGCTTGATCCAAAAGATTAATGGGTACATCACCACGTTGCAAACGTTTTTTAAGATGAGTTCCAGGGCCACAAAAACGATAACCTGGAAGATGGATTTCGAAAGGTAAGTATTGAATCACTTTGTCAATGACGCCATTGCCAGTACAGGTCTGGCATATCCTTTTCCATCGACGGTGAAAAGGATTGGTCTTCCTCCTCCTCTGTGGACGATGTTTGTGTTTGTTGTTGTTGTTGCTTTTTCTCGCCATGACACCCGTGGAATGATTCAACAAAGTCTTTACACGGACTCTTATGACCGTGATACAGTTTCACTAGCTGACAAGTCGCGCACTGACGCATATAGGGTATTTTTGCCATGGTCACTTGCTTATGGTGATCGTAATCCGTACAGGGTTGCAATTCACTCAACACAGGGTCTTGAGTCCATGATTTTGGTACATGTTGCCATATTTCTTTCACCGCGTTGGCGGCCACATAATAAATGACCGACTTGGGCAGCGCCAAGAGTTCCTCTTTGGTAAAACTGTCTAGTTTCTTTTTGCACACAAAGAACTTGCCGGTGGCTTTGTCCGTAGCATTGCCTTTCTCCATGTTTACGTTCTGTAGATGTTTACACCTCGCTTGTAGAAATCTCACAAGCGTCATTCACAGGTAAATCTTGAGTTATAATTTTGTTCAACAACTCCCAACAGGCATGGGTGGTTAACCAATGAAAGAGATGCCACACATGCGATAGGGCTGTATGGGTAATGTTGCCACAGGAACAAGTATCTATGAGCGTTTGCAGGGATGGCAGCCCAACTCCATGAGGTCGATACATTGACAGTAAGACGCCAAAAATGGTTGCAATCATTGACGTTTTTCATTACCTTTCACAAATACCACATTGGCCGAGGACAAGTGTGCTTTCATGACAACGTCCAAATATTTATAGGAAATGGTCCCTTGATTCCAGTCTAGTTGCCTATGATTTTCAATCCACTGGGTTTGTTTACGGTCTTTTTCACACAATAAATCAAAAGCATGGGGCGGTTTAAATAGCAAATGCGTAGCTTGCGATATCCAAAGCGTGGTACAATCGGTAATGGCCACTTGTTTAAATATAAATTTGTTGTCACCAATTGTAAACCCTTGGCAATCCACAATGAGTGTGCGCAACATGTTGGCACTTGCCTGGACCAAGTTCAACTGACGACTGACTGACGATCAATGACTAAAGTGTGACCATGACATGGACTTACCTGCCATGCTAGTTTCAAAAAAAAAATGAGGTTAGGGTAGGACAGATGGACATGAAAAAAATAAGAATTTTAGAATTACATCATTTTATTATCATAAAACGTCTTACAGGCTTTTGTCATTTTGGGATAAGGACGATACCAACTGATACAACAATATAGTCTCTTGTGTTTGTAACGTCCATAACACCGATGATGTCCCAATGTCTCTAAACTAGGCGTTTTTGATAGTGAGCTGCTCACCGAAGCACCATGGACACCATACGGTCCACACGTATCGTAACTTGTTTTTTCATCACCCAGAGACACAAGTGAGGGATAGCTTGAATGGCAGGGTATATTTCCCACTTCCATTCTACACAGGTAGGGGCAGGCGGGTGACCAGCGCTGATGTTCCTGCATGGGTTCATCGCCCTCCTGCCATTGGTCTATGATGATGGGACAAAAGGCACATTTAGCTTCATCTCTTGTTTTTAAATAGTAGAAGCCAGCGGCCGCCAAGGCTTGAGGGTTTATGAAAGGCACTGGCCATGTGGCATAAGTCTTGAAACGTTGTTCCTCAGAGTTTAAATTCATGGATGTGACGTCTCTTGAGGCTTTAAAGCAAGACATAACTGAGCGGCTTGACGTGGGTTGACCTGTTATTTATACACTCGTCACTTGGTTGGACAGTGGATAATAGTTGACTTGTTTGTGATGAATAATCAAACATTAGGCCAACGTATTGGCTGGTACATTGTCATGCGTTTCAAAATCTAGTCGAATGTCAATATTGGATGGCTTGACAGACTCTTCCAGGTAAGAACAGTCAAAGACAATCAGTGGAGCCCTTGCCTTAAAGGCTTGGGGTAGCAGCCTATGGCCGTTCTCTTTTTGAAAATACGACCATCGAAATTTAGAAAACAAGTCGTACAGGGGACCAAACTTATTTTTTGAAAAATCCAAATCCAGTCCTTCATAGGGAAACACAGCTCCGTTGAGGAAAAGACGTGCATTTCTCAATTGCAGGTGATCAAATTGCGTGGCATCTTTGGTTTGTTGATACTTGCGATTCGTTTAAAAACCCACGATCAGGTAGAGAGGTCTCTCTGTATAGCGGGCTGTTTTTACAGACCAACTGTGTGTGTTGGTAGTGGGAAATAGCGGGTACTCATGGAGTGCCCAGCTTCTAAATTCCATGGGTAGAGGCATATCTCTCTTTACAATTTTAAGTATGTCCAGTTTTTTGCTATCGTCAAGGGTCACATGGGGCACTTTCCATAGCAAGCGTTGTAGTTGAATTTTTGAATCTATGGGGGCATTGTCGGCTCCCTTGAGTGCATTATTATCACTCCTGTCTCTCACCAAACAAAGCACTTGCCTTGCGTTGACCACAATGCGCTGGTGGTCTTCGGCAAAGCCTAAAATCAGTTTAAGAGGTAAATATCCAGTAAAGGTCCCATCCGTGTGTACCATCCAGTCATTGGTCGAGTCGGGGCACCAACCTGCCATGCAAAGTGTTTTGCCTTCTTCCTCACTATAAGAGGGGTATAGTTTCATGACACTGGAAATGCCCACATTTCGAGTGCTATCCACCACGATATCGTTAATCACGTAACGTACTTCCGAAAACAGAAAGGCCAAACCATGGTTGGCCAACTTGGATGTGGTGGGTGTAGAGCCATCGGCTTTGGTGAGTCGACCTTCAATCTGAATGACACTTTCATGCGGTAGGGTGTAAATATCTTGGTTGTTGATAACAAATTGAATTTCATCATTGTTATTGAGTCCAGGTGTTTGAGCTTGATAGGAATGGAGATCAATTCTTACCACCCCTGGTTGCTCCTCGATGCGGTTCGCTACCTCTAGGATAGAATTGATCATGGGGGTTGACGTGGTAACCCAAATGCTGTAAAATTTGTTTGTCTTGAGATGTTAACGTGTATTCACGTGGCAAACAACTAACACCATTCCTAGACGGTGTTGTTGCTTTGTACACGAACTTCATAGTGGCTTTTGCACCAACTTGTAAGTCACTGGTGTGGTAGAATCTAGATCAATGAGTTGTTGATCTCTATTGATCAGTCTTAATGTTATATTACTAATACTATCGACAGCCAGAGAATGAAAAAGCACCACTGGAGGGTTTTCACGAATAATATAGCCATTGGGCGATGTCACAATAAAGTCATAAAGCGAATGCGATGGTTGTTGATTAGTGTACACTTGACTAATAATATTACACGTCACCGACACATGAGGTTCCTCAATGAATTTCACTTCATGGTCCGAATCATGTTTTTTGTTGGGCTTGGGTAGATTATTGGCTGAGGAATAACCTAACCACCAAGGGAAGAAGATAAAGAGAAGGAGATGGGTTTCGGACCAAAGAAAAAAGGATGGAGAAATAGGAGGAGAGTTTGACATCAGTTATGCCTAAGAGTTCTTGTTCAAATGCAACAAGTGGTGAAAACCCTATAAATAGATTTGTTTGCATTAAGTAGGGCATGAACCTAGGAAGAGTTAGGAAAGCCAGGATCTTGCCTAACTGTTATACTAGAAAAATGAAAAAGCGAAAAGGAACTCTTAATTTATTTAACAATTCAATGGAGATCAATTCTTACCACCCCTGGTTGCTCCTCGATGCGGTTCGCTACCTCTAGGATAGAATTGATCATGGGGGTTGACGTGGTAACCCAAATGCTGTAAAATTTGTTTGTCTTGAGATGTTAACGTGTATTCACGTGGCAAACAACTAACACCATTCCTAGACGGTGTTGTTGCTTTGTACACGAACTTCATAGTGGCTTTTGCACCAACTTGTAAGTCACTGGTGTGGTAGAATCTAGATCAATGAGTTGTTGATCTCTATTGTTCAGTCTTAATGTTATATTACTAATACTATCGACAGTCAGAGAATGAAAAAGCACCACTGGAGGGTTTTCACGAATAATATAGCCATTGGGCGATGTCACAATAAAGTCATAAAGCGAATGCGATGGTTGTTGATTAGTGTACACTTGACTAATAATATTACACGTCACCGACACATGATGATCCTCAATGAATTTCACTTCATGGTCCGAATCATGTTTCTTGTTGGGCTTGGGTAGATTATTGGCTGAGGAATAACCTAACCACCAAGGGAAGATGATAAAGAGAAGGAGATGGGTTTCGGACCAAAGAAAAAAGGATGGAGAAATAGGAGGAGAGTTTGACATCAGTTATGCCTAAGAGTTCTTGTTCAAATGCAACAAGTGGTGAAAACCCTATAAATAGATTTGTTTGCATTAAGTAGGGCATGAACCTAGGAAGAGTTAGGAAAGCCAGGATCTTGCCTAACTGTTATACTAGAAAAATGAAAAAGCGAAAAGGAACTCTTAATTTATTTAACAATTCAATGGAGATCAATTCTTACCACCCCTGGTTGCTCCTCGATGCGGTTCGCTACCTCTAGGATAGAATTGATCATGGGGGTTGACGTGGTAACCCAAATGCTGTAGAATTTGTTTGTCTGGAGATGTTAACGTGTATTCACGTGGCAAACAACTAACACCATTCCTAGACGGTGTTGTTGCTTTGTACACGAACTTCATAGTGGCTTTTGCACCAACATGTAAGTCACTGGTGTGGTAGAATCTAGATCAATGAGTTGTTGATCTCTATTGATCAGTCTTAATGTTATATTACTAATACTATCGACAGCCAGAGAATGAAAAAGCACCACTGGAGGGTTTTCACGAATAATATAGCCATTGGGCGATGTCACAATAAAGTCATAAAGCGAATGCGATGGTTGTTGATTAGTGTACACTTGACTAATAATATTACACGTCACCGACACATGATGATCCTCAATGAATTTCACTTCATGGTCCGAATCATGTTTCTTGTTGGGCTTTGGTAGATTATTGGCTGAGGAATAACCTAACCACCAAGGGAAGATGATAAAGAGAAGGAGATGGGTTTCGGGCCAAAGAAAAAAGGATGGAGAAATAGGAGGAGAGTTTGACATCAGTTATGCCTAAGAGTTCTTGTTCAAATGCAACAAGTGGTGAAAACCCTATAAATAGATTTGTTTGCATTAAGTAGGGCATGAACCTAGGAAGAGTTAGGAAAGCCAGGATCTTGCCTAACTGTTATACTAGAAAAATGAAAAAGCGAAAAGGAACTCTTAATTTATTTAACAATTCAAAAGAATTTGATGAATTTAACAAAGATTTATTTTCACTTTTGTTAACAATTTGGGGTCGCAGACTTCAGAAAAAATTTAAAGTTTGCGCCAGGCAATTAACAATTCATTAGGTTTCAAATCTTTATAAAATCCTCGCAAGAATTTGAAATAGCGAAGATAAAATACAAAATTTAAAGACAATTAAAGTGATTAAAGTTTGATAATAAATCGAGTACAAGGTGTGTACTTTAAGAAATTCTGGGTAAATATATTGAAAAGAGTAACAAATTCGAAACTAACAACAACAAAAAGCTGGTAGAATAAAAGAGAAGTTCCTATAACTTCTTGTATTGAAGCTGAATTACTTTTAATAATTACACAAAGAGAGCAGGTCACTTACTGTGAAACCTGAAGAGAAAGTTAAAAGGAAGGTTCTAGACCTCCTATGTTTAAGTAGGAATCACGAGCCAAATGGGGCAAGATTCCCTTTCGTGAAACCTAGAAATAACTCACTTATGAGTTGAAAGAATTGTATTCCCTAATTAGAAGGGAGAAACCATGTAAGTTTGAAACGTGTACCAGACACGTAGTTATACAGAAATTAATTAATAACATGTAAGCAAAAGTGGGAGTGCACGTCTTTAGAGTGACACATCATTGAAAAAGACCTAAAGTAACAATTTTATTATGGTTTGTTAGTAAGGGGTTTAGGAAAGATTAACTGGGATGGAAGGTAAATGTTCATGGCCGTATTTATAATAATATGACGATCGCGACGCGGAAGAAATACTGAAAGAACACTGTTTTTCACTATAGTCTGTTGAAATGTATGAAAAGTTCACTGTAGTAGCACGAAAGTTTATGGCAAAGAAAGTTATTGCAATGATGGTAAATAACTAGTTGCACTAGGTAGGCGAAAGTCTATTGCTTGAGAAAGTTATGGATTACCATTAAAAGCGCCAGAGAAAATCCCAACGGAGGAAGGAACATTAGCTATTGAGCAGTAATTTATAAGGAAGATTCCTCATTTTTAAATAGTATTCCCACAAGTGAGTGGAAAATACATGACGGCACGAATTGTAGATAGAGTGCAGATTCTGGAAGGTTCCAGAACGATCCTAATAGAAGAATAGGGCCAAAGTTATTCCAGCGGTGGAACGAGCTTAATATTTTATAGACAGTGGGTATTCAATAATATCCCACGTTGTGAGAAGATCTCTCATTTAATAAGCATCAGAAATGCAGCTTTTACGAAGATTGGCTTAGACAGACAAAGCTCAATATGGAAAATCCCGCGAAGGATGATCATTGCCACAAATAAGTAATCTCACATTGCCTATAAATGATTATTAAAAGCATGTAGTTGTTAAAAGACGATAAGAATGAGGTTAAACCTGAAGTCTGTACTTATCTTTGCTTCATGGCGATTATGAAGTTCCCTTTGACGATTAAAGTTCCAACATGGCGTGGAATCTAAAGAATGCCTCTTTAGTTCAGGAGGCTGGCTCTAGTTGAGCCTTGACTGACTAAGTCGACTGCCGACGTACAAGTGAGGCCCACTCAGCGAAGCGCAGAGGGACCAGGAAAGGGAAAAGAGTGGGGGTAGGAGACAAAAGGAATACATATCAGAATAGACAACCTTGAAAAAAAAATGTTTTTCTTGATGAAGGGTCTTCAAAGAGTTGATAGCAGACGATACTATGGCAGCCTGGTGGGTGAAAAAGGAGACGAAGTTCTCTTGATCACGGAGATGATAGCTGGTGATGGCGACGAGATCTGGTGGCCAGATTGATAAGGAAGTCCTCTTGCACCGGGAAGAATTGAGGAACTTCAGAGATTCGCTGCTAGATGACGCTAGGTGAGTCATGGAAGATATAAATCTAGAACAGACTCACGAATAACATGAGAACCCTGAACAGCAAAGAGAACATAGGAGATCACTGTTGGTGTTTGAGAAAAAGGAAGGAATGAACAAGCAAAGAGCATTAAAAAAATACTCTCTCTTACCGTGTATTCCAAGATTACACCAAGCTGGTAGGGGCAAACACCAACAGAGAGCAAGATAAACAATTAAACATTTAAAGGTAATGGAGCAATTAAAGACAGTGGTCTTGTGATGTGACCATTAGTGGTCAAGACTCTGACCACCCTGACTCTCCCATCCCTTCCAGGATAACACTCGGTCACTCTACCAGAAATCCAGACCAGGGGAGGAGAAACATCCCTAACCAGGACCAAGTCACCCACTTTAATGTCGGGACTGGAAAGAAACCACTTCTGTCTCCGTTGCAAGGAAGTTAAATATTCCAAGTTCCACCTCTTCCAGAAAGAATTGCGAAGGGCTTCAAGTTTACGCCAAACAATAGGTAGATTAGAATCCCTGTAAGAGCTGGAAAGGGGAGGAGGAGCGGAAAGAGAAGTGCCTATGAGGAAGTGACCAGGTGTGAGTGGAAGCAGGTCATCAGGGTCATTGGAAAGCGGAGTTAAAGGGCGAGAATTAACAACTCCTTCAATCACAAAGTAGCTAGAAGCTGCGGGAAATATAGCTCTAGTAAAGATTGCGATAAGATGCGAAAGGAGAATTAACGAGTTTAAACAAAGCGTATAGAAACAAGTACATCGATTAAGGATAAGAATATACCAAATAAACAAAGGAACTATGCGAGTAGGAGGCAAGAACGCCATAGGTAACAACACTCTAGTAGCCATAAACAATGACCTTAAGTTATAATAAGCATTAAAGGGGTTAATCAGAAAAATACTTAAGTCAGCGAGAAATGTGACGTGACAAGCATAAATACAGAAACACATCGAATGTAATGACGAGAAAAAACAAGTTTGTTCATCAATGAACAATAAGATTGCAAAATATGTAAGCAAGGTTCAATACATGAGCGCGTAAAAAATATGCAACGATGTTATGAAACAGGAATCGAAGCAGCTATAGGATACGAGCGTGAGCAAGTGGGAGACATAGGCATGAACGACCTTGACCCACATAGTACAGCGAGATAACGAATATAAATAGCTGAAAGAGTCCTTGACCAGAACAAGTTTATTTTGGTAATGAGGTGAGCAGCTTCTGAACTTACGGAAGCAACTCGCAAGACAATGGTTGGCAGTCAGCCAAAGTTGAGATAAGGATAACTTGCTCTGACCTTTGGCAAGCATAAAGGAAATAAACGGCAGCTTGGCCTTACCCGAGCTTGTATACAAACAAGATTGACAAACAAGCAGTTCGAAATAAACAAACAACACAAGTGTAATCAACTGTGACTTAAAGCGGAGCAAGTAACACGTCATGCAGTCATTCGTGGCTTGGACGTGAAAAACCAATTTAGAAACATATGAAATAAAGTAGGAAATCAATTTCGCATAATTTTGAGTATCACGGAATCCGACAATTTTCAACAGAAAAAAGCTTAATTCTTCCGAACAAAGAAGAGAAGCTGGGACATTGAGAAGGAGTTTATGCGTATGAATAGTTATTCTAGATGCTAGAGAATTCAGATTTTCAAGCGGTTTCAAAAGCGGCTTCCAATTGTGAGGAAGGGGGAAGGTGCCGGCCATGGCCATCCTACTAAATAGCGAAAGAAGTGAAACAGCTTACAGCGAAATGATGGTGACTGATAGCCATGGTTTTACACAAGGGGAAGATAGTTTTCGATAGAAAGTTTAAGCAATTACCTGCTATAAAAATGACATGAGAAAGTAAACTAAGTGACACAAGGCGAGGCGAACTTGAATTGCCATTTTATGCGGGAAGAAGGCAAAACCATTTAAACAACTTACAAAGGTGGCGTACTTGTTTACAATGAGACATAGTTTCGGCAAGTGTTTTTCAAATATATCGAGATCGAAAACATAAGTGTTTTCTTTTTCAGAAAGGGGATTTATATCAGCAGTAACAAAATGACATTGCGATTTGGTTTGAAGACTGGGTTGTTGAATTTCACCGGTAATAACCCAACCAAAATCGGTGTCTCTGGCGACCACGTTTGAGGATAACTTGCGAACCTGTTTACGAAGGCAATTCCAGAAAACATTGGCACTGAAAAGTACATCAATGGGACCTTGAGCATTAAACCGAGGATCAGCTAACCTTAAGTGCGAAGGAATCTTTAAACCGGAAGTATTAATAGAGCTGCTAGGAGTGTCCTTGCCAATACTGGTAAGAATGAGACAGTTTAAGTTAAGATTGGTGTTTCTTTGACAGATGTCTCTGATTTTCAATTTTGAAGACTGCAAGGCTTGAGTTTTCAAATTGTCAATGCCGGATACATTGATGGAAGTATGTGATGAAGAAAGACCTAGTTTTTTAATTAACGATTGCGAAACAAAGTTGTGAGTTGAAGCGGAATCGAGAAGACCGCGGGTTCGAAACCAATTTCCAAATTTATCTTGGATTTCGAATTGTACAGTGGACAAAAGGGCTTGCGCACTTTGAGAAGTTTCGGCGTTAGAAATGCAGGAAGAAGCATTAGTTTGTTCGGAGCTGCTCTGCATGGAGTTTAAAGAAGCTGGTACTGGTGACCTCGATTGATCATGAACGTGCAATAAGGAATGATGCGGTTTTTTGCAATGAAAACAGAGGTTGGAAGACGTACAGTTAGAAGAAGAATGCTTAGGTGACAAGCAGTTGAAGCAATGTTTACTATTGAAGACAAATTTCCTTCGGTCTTCAACAGACAATTCTTTAAAGGATTTGCACGAGTACAAAGTGTGAAACTTTTTACAGGCGTGCATTTTAAAGATTTGTTGAGCGGCCTGATATGTTCTCTTGGATGGTTGAAAGAAGCAGAACGGGTTTGCTTGTTCTCGACAGATGGGGGCTGATGACCATTTGAAGAGACAAGTTTTTTCTAAAGAATGTGACACTGATGACTCGTTTCGACATTTTCGCACTGAAATGAGAGTGCTGTAAGGACTTGGCACCAGCTGTTCAGAAACGAGGTTAAGTGTTCGAAAGAATGTTCATCCTTGCGAGTGAGTTCGATCTCCCAAGCCTTTAATGTCGAAAAATCGAATCTGGATGTAGCTAGATGAATAAGGATGGTGTCCCAAGTTTGGACTGGCCGCTTGAGTTGATATAACGCTCTAACATTTAATTGCATGGAGTCTAACAGGTCTCTTAAAGAGGTGACGTCATTAGGTTTGACGACCGGCAGGTTGAACAGACAGCGGATGTGGCGAGCGACACACAAACGTAAATTACCATATCTCTCTTTAAGGAGATTAAAGGCGATGTGGTAGTTATCTGCGCTTAAAGGCAGTGACTCAACCAAGGCCAAGGCCTCGCCTTCCAAGGACGCACGCAGGAAATAGAACTTATGAATGTCGACAACGTCTGAGTTTTCATGAATAAGTGAGCAGTAAAGTTCGTAAAAAGAATACCATTCACCTTCCTGGCCTGAGAAGTGAGGTAGGCTTATCTTAGGAAGCAAAGGTTTCGGTTTGTCCTTATGAACTGAAGCGGGTGCGAACTGGGCCGGATTGATGACCCTAGTGTCCGGTTCTGAGAAACTGCGGATCAGTTGGTGGGCCTTGGCAATCCCTTCAAAATACAAGGGTTCAACCTCGTCCCGATCCGATTGAAGTTCTGGGCAAGCGGATTCAATCTCGGTTTGAATTTGATCGTAGTAATCATAGGACCGTTCGTACAACTTAAGGCGTTGTGTCAAGACGTCTAGATCACACTCGGCGGGATTTATTTTGTTGATGAAATTTCTAAATCTGGTGAGTTGCCCTTTATAGGAATAACGTCTGGCAATGAGAGTTTCATCCTTTTCAGTAGGAGCCATGACAAAGTAGGTAAATTAAAGTACAACTTACGAAACTGTGGAACCTCGGAAATGCTGTCAGGCTGGCAGCAGCAAATAAGTTGAAAGAAAGGGACACACCACAGGAGACAGGAGCGGCCTCTTTCCACTTCACAGGCTTTGCACGATGTAGTTATAGCTGAAAGATTCAAAGCAGATATTATTAATTTGCAAGGTATTGTCAAATAACCTTTGAAAAAGAATAACAAATGACAAATGGACTCTCCCGGGTTTCTGGGACCAAAATTTTGGGTAGATTATTGGCTGAGGATTAACTTAACCACCAAGGGAAGAGGATAAAGAGAAGGAGATGGGTTTCGGACCAAAGAAAAAAGGATGGAGAAATAGGAGGAGAGTTTGACATCTGTTATGCCTAAGAGTTCTTGTTCAAATGCAACAAGTGGTGAAAAACCCTATAAATAGATTTGTTTGCATTAAGTAGGGCATGAACCTAGGAAGAGTTAGGAAAGCCAGGATCTTGCCTAACTGTTATACTAGAAAAATGAAAAAGCGAAAAGTAACTCTTAATTTATTTAACAATTCAAAAGAATTTGATGAATTTAACAAAGATATATTTTTACTTTTGTTAAAAATTTGGGGTCGCAGACCTCAGAAAAAAATTAAAGTTTGCACCAGGCAATTAACAATTCATTAGGTTTCAAACCTTTATAAAATCCTCGCAAGAATTTGAAATAGCGAAGATAAAATACAAAATTTAAAGACAATTAAAGTGATTGTATGTATGTATGTCTACCCCTTATTATTCCCGTTTTTCCAACAGGGTCGGGGATGAGATGCGATGAAAGTCGTTGTGGCGATGGTTTTTACGGCCGGATGCCCTTCCTGACGCCAACCTCATGAGAGGAGTTAATGAGAGATGAAATGAATGATGGTGAATGAAACGGGGCAAGGATGTGGAAGGAAGCAGCCGTGGCCTGTCAGAAGGTACCGTCCCAGCATTTGCCTGTTGTTGAAAATGGGGAAACCACGGAAAACCATTTCAAGGACGGCCGACGGTGGGGCTCGAACCCACGCGTCTACCGGGTCAGCAGAGAGCTTGGCCCCATGACCTAATGCTGCGCTTTAGCCAGCGTAGCCACTACTGTCGGTAATTAAAGTGATTAAAGTTTGATAATAAATCGAGTACAAGGTGTGTACTTTAAGAAATTCTGGGTAAATATCTTGAAAAGAGTAACAAATTCGAAAGTAACAACAACAAAAAGCAGGTAGAATAAAAGAGAAGTTCCTATAACTTCTTGAATTGAAGCTGAATTACTTTTAATAATTACACAAAGAGAGCAGATCACTTACTGTGAAACCTGAAGAGAAAGTTAAAAGGAAGGTTCTAGACCTCCTATGTTTAAGTAGGAATCACGAGCCAAATGGGGCAAGATTCCCTTTCGTGAAACCTAGAAATAACTCACTTATGAGTTGAAAGAATTGTATTCCCTAATTAGAAAGGAGAAACCATGTAAGTTTGAAACGTGTACCAGACACGTAGTTATACAGAAATTAATTAATTACATGTAAGCAAAAGTGGGAGGGCACGTCTTTAGAGTGACACATCATTGAAAAAGACCTAAAGTAACAATTTTATTATGGTTTGTTAGTAAGGGGTTTAGGAAAGTTTAACTGGGATGGAAGGTAAATGTTCATGGCCGTATTTATAATAATCGGACGATCGCGACGCGGAAGAAATACTGAAAGAACACTGTTTTTCACTATAGTCTGTTGAAATGTATGAAAAGTTCACTGTAGTAGCACGAAAGTTTATGGCAAAGAAAGTTATTGCAATGATGGAAAATAACTAGTTGCACTAGGTAGGCGAAAGTCTATTGCTTGAGAAAGTTGTGGATTACCATTAAAAGCGCCAGAGAAAATCCCAACGGAGGAAGGAACATTAGCTATTGAGCAGTAATTTATAAGGAAGATTCCTCATTTTTAAATAGTATTCCCACAAGTGAGTGGAAAATACATGACGGCACGAATTGTAGATAGAGTGCAGATTCTGGAAGGTTCCAGAACGATCCTAATAGAAGAATAGGGCCAAAGTTAGTCCAGTGGTGGAATGAGCTTAATATTTTATAGACAGTGGGTATTCAATAATATCCCACGTTGTGAGAAGATCTCTCATTTAATAAGCATCAGAAATGCAGCTTTTACGAAGATTGGCTTAGACAGACAAAGCTCAATATGGAAAATTCCGCGAAGGATAATTATTGCCACAAATAAGTGATCTCACACTGCCTATAAATGATTATTAAAAGCATGTAGTTGTTAAAAGACGATGAGAATGAGGTTAAACCTGAAGTCTGTACTTATCTTTGCTTCATGGCGATGATGAAGTTCCCATTGACGATTAAAGTTCCAACATGGCGTGGAATCTAAAGAATGCCTCTTTAGTTCAGGAGGCTGGCTCTAGTTGAGCCTTGACTGACTAAGTCGACTGCCGACGTACAAGTGAGGCCCACTCAGCGAAGCGCAGAGGGACCAGGAAAGGGAAAAGAATGGGGGTAGGAGACAAAAGGAATACATATCAGAATAGACAACTTTGAAAAAAAAATGTTTTTCTTGATGAATGGTCTTCAAAGAGTTGATAGCAGACGATACTATCGCAGCCTGGTGGGTGAAAAAGGAGACGAAGTTCTCTTGATCACGGAGATGATAGCTGGCGATGGCGACGAGATCTGGTGGCCAGATTGATAAGGAAGTCCTCTTGCACCGGGAAGAATTGAGGAACTTCAGAGATTCGCTGCTAGATGACGCTAGGTGAGTCATGGAAGATATATATCTAGAACAGACTCACGAATAACATGAGAACCCTAAACAGCAAAGAGAACATAGGAGATCACTGTTGGTGTTTGAGAAAAAGGAAGGAATGAACAAGCAAAGAGCATTAAAAAATACTCTATCTTACCGTGTATTCCAAGAACACACCAGGGCTCCAACACGCGTGGTTTAAATCCTAGTAATGGACCAATGGAATCGGGGTGTGTTTTAAAGTCGATATTGAAGGTAGAGAAAATACTGCAGCGATGAGTGTTGGTATTTCCTACAAGTTCAAACTTGCGTGTTCCGTCGAGAAATGACTTTAAACCATATTCATTGATCAACACCACATAAATGTGTTCATAAATGTCATCGATTGTGTATCCACCAGAGTTCAGGGTGAGCACAGAATCATCATAGTAAAACTTGTTGTTCACATTTTCACGTATGTTGTATATTCGATTGTACGTTTCAAGAGAAACAAGTCCTAAAGCATAGGGTTTTTCATTCAATTCGATAGGCGGGTAAAAGTCTAGGCTGACTTCAGGTCCACGTCCATGCAGTGTAAACGTTTTATTTCTACCGACATACTGGTGGCGTTTTTGCTTATGCTGCGTCTTATATAACAAAATTAAACACAAACGTCCACACTGTTGGCTGTTAAACGTTTGCTCACGTTTCACATTATAATATATCTTGATCCTGTTTCCAAAATAGGTCACTAGTTCCATGGGCGGGGGCAGATTCCCAAAACTGTCAAAGTACCATACGATGGAACCCTCTTTGACATAAGCTACATAATGCGTTCCTGGTCCTCGGTGATCATCCAAATTGACAACAGCACATTCCTGTTTCCAGCGTCGTAGGGGTAATTGGTTTCGCATAAACACACCTCGAAAATGAGAAAGCTTTAATTGTTTAGCATAGCTTTCCACTTGTTGATGCGTCAGGGCATGTCTTGCTATGGCTGAGTTTTTTTTTTTTTTTTTAATATTTCGAAGTGGTGAAATCCCAAATCCTTGTTGATAAAAGGCTGGCTTTAAATTGCAATTTCTAGCCCCCATTGAAATCGCTTCCATCGTTTCATTGTGTCGCTAACTTTCTTTGAGTTGTTGCTTGCCCTGCTGCGCGGCTTTAATGGTTTTCGCCACTGCACTGGCACCGCCCAAAATTGAACCCAGAGCAGCCAGACCGGCAAATAAAGCAGGTAAAAATCCCGCTCGTTTGGGGACGGGAATCACTCGCTCTTGTTTTGAACCCTGTTGCTGACGTTTTGGAATAACACGTCTCTGTGCTGCTTGAAGGGCTTTCCTGATGGTCAATACATTATTTTTTCTTTTTTTTCTTTTGCAAGGGCTTGTCCACAAATGTCTTAAGCCCAGGCTTTGCCAAGGACGAAGTCCTTTTTTTAGTCTTTCTCACCACATACCTTTGTTTCACCATGATGATAATGACCAACAACCTTTCACAAGAAAGTTTAAGTTACAACTAACGTCGGATTGTTATTTCATGGCTGTATATTCCAATTCCACATAAAGTGGGAAATCGTTTACGGTTTTTCCCGCTTGCTTTTCATCCCATGTCAACATGAGATGAAAGGATAATTCGTCTCCTGCATTGACCATTTCATGGTTATGGACCAACATCCTATGACCATTTATCTGTATTTGTAAATGGTTCTCATCAGGCATCGCGTATTTGATGTGAATGGTTCCATCATAGTGTAATCGATAGTGGTTTAAACCCGAAGCAAGCACATAGGTCAAGTGCTGGTCACGGACTAGCGGTAAATAGTTTCTGTCATTCACAGGTTTTTCATTTGTCAGATACACTAAAAATACAGATGGGATAAATTTATAAAGCCTTTTCATTTCATAGGTCACGTAACGCTTGGTGCAGACAACGTCGTCTTGTGGGTCTTCCACGTGAATAATCCGATGATGATTAGCGCTATAACCATTCACCGTAAGCTGACGCACTTTGTCATAGAACTCATACACTTTGTTGTCCACATACTTTTTGTAGTAACGTCTGTAGACACTTGAGGATGTTTTACATGGGTTAACCGCTTCCCCTTAAGGTCATAATCTCCCTGTTTAGTGCGTGGCACTACTGACCTATCCACATAGCGTTTATTAGCGGGATCTGTTTCTTGTTTAGGATCATGTATGGGGACAGACCTAGCTTTGGCCATGAACGCCCGTCCAAAGACATCCATCGCCAACCGGTAGTACCAGTCTACTGTTTCTATGACAAGGCTCGGTGTCCTGTATATAGACAGCCTGTTAGCCTGGCTAAGCCTTAGTTGAAATGAAGAATATTAAGCAGCAAGAGTCATTCCCCGTGTGGGACATGGTTTCTCATCTCTGTCCCACATCACGTGAACAACGCCATGGTTCACTGTTTCCATCTTCCATTCGCTGCATCATTGTGGGACCTTCCGGCTGTGGGAAGACCAATCTTTTGCTAACGCTCATCACAGCGTCCAATGGTCTGCGTTTTCAAAATATTTATATTTTTGCAAAATCTCTCTACCAACCCCTCTGGTGTATTCTTTGAATACACGGTACGAGAGATATAATGTCTATTGCTCTTTGCATGTTCATTTTTTCCTTCCTCCTTGCCAAACACCAACAGTGATCATCTGTTTTCTCCCTGTTGAGCATGTCTCTTATGTCTTCATAAGTATGTTTCAGATATATAACTTCTGTGATCCACCTAGCGCTATCTAGTAGCGAACCTCTGAAGCTACTCAATTCCTCATCGTGCAAGAGGACTTACTTATCCATTTGGCTACCAGATCTCGTTACCATCGTCAGCTATTTTCTCCTTGAGCAAGAGGACTACGTCTACTTCTTTGCTCACCATGCTGCGCTAGTATCATCTATCAACTCCTTGAAGACCAGCTCAGCAAGAGAAGATCAATTTTTTTTGTAATGTTGGTTATGTTTATATGTTCTCCTTTTGTCTCCTACCCCCTCTCTTTCCCCTTTTTCTTGGACCCTCCGTGCTCCGCTGAGCTTCACTCACTTCTCAGTCGGCAGTTGACTTGATCAGTCAGGGCTCACCTAGAGCCGGTCTCCTCAAACCAAGAGACACTCTCTACGCTCTACGCCATGTTGGCGCATTAAAGCATCAGTGAGGAACTTCACCTTCGCCATGCAACAAAGATAAGTACCTTCTTCAAAGTTTTAACCTCATCTTCATGGTTTTAACTTCCTCGTGTTTTAACTATCTTTTATAGGCAGTGTGAAATTACTTATTTTGGGGCAAAATCATCCTCCGCGGGATTTTCCATGTTGAGCTTTTGTTTAATCAAGCTGATCTCAGTGAAAAGCAGCATTTCTTATGCTCGCCAAATGAGAAATCTTCTCACTACGTGGGATATTATCTAATACCCACTGTCTATAACTTACAAAGCAAGTTCCTCCGCTGGATTTACTTTAACCCCATTTTACTACTAAGATTGTTCTGGAACTTTCCAGATTCGGTACTCAATCTACGAGTCCTGCCGTCATGCATTTCTCATGTACTTGGGAGAATTCTGTTTAAAACTAAATTACTACAATAGTGAATTTTCGTCCACCGCTGGAACTTTCTATGGCGCATTCAATTGTAAATCACAACTGTTTCAAGAAATAGACTCTCATCTATATAGTGCAATCAGTTCTTTCCATAATTGCAATAACTTTTTTTTCTCATAAACTTTAGTGTTTCCATAGTGAACTTTGAATCCATCTTCATAGACTACAGTGATAAACAGTGCTTTCTCCACGTTTCTACCGCGTCGCGCTCGTCCGGTTATATTAAATACGTCCATGAACATTGATCCTATATCCCAATGATCTTTCCTTAACCTTCTACTAACAACCATTATTTATAAAATTGAAACTTCTCTATAAGGTGTCATTCTAAGAAGTGCCCTTCCATTTTTGTTGGTTTAACATTAAGTATTTCTGTATAATCTTTATGATACGTGTCCAGCACACGTTTTAAACTTAAATTGTTCCTCCCTTCAAAAGCAGGGAAAACAATTCTCTCAACTCTTGAGTGAGTTATTTTTTGGTCTCGCTAAATGAAAACTGCCTCATTTGACTGGCGAGTCTTATTCAAAGTATCAGAGGTCTAGAACCTTCCTTCTGATTAACTCTTCAGGTTCACAGTAAGTGACCTGCCCTCTTTGCATAATTCTCATGTTAACTCTGTATAAATATAAGAAGTTATAGGAACTTCTATTTTATTTTTCACGTTGTTATTATTGTTATTTTCAAAGTTGTCACTTTCTCTAGAACATTCTCTCAAGAATTTCTTAAGGTGCACTTTTGGTACTTCAATTCACGTTCAAGCTTTAATTATTTTATTGTTCATTTGTTCAAATCTTATAAAGGTTTTAGAAACCTGTAAGGTTTAAAACCTTGCAAATTATCAATTGCCTGGAGCAACCGTTTAATGTAGAGAGGTCTGCGACCCTATTTATTAAAAAGTTCAAATTAACTATGTTAATTAAAATTATATTACATAATTGTTAATTTCCTCAACTTTTTCTATTTGTAAAATAAACAAATCTTTTCCCTTTGCTTTTTCATTTTCGAATATAAAGTTTAGGCAAAATCCTGTCTTCCTTGACTCTCCTCACTCAATGATATTAAAATCTTTAATAGGGCTTTCACCATTTGTTGCATTTGAGCAAGAACTCTTAATTTTCACCTTACTAAAGTTCTTCTTAGCGATAATAGCTAATTCTAATTGGCCAGTAAGGCAAGTAAAGTTCGCTCAGCCAACTACCTGCTTGTGGAGACCCTCTCCGAAAACTTATGGTCAGTTTTCTAAAAAAGAAGTGTTTCTTTTTGTCTAAACTTTTAGCCGGCTCCTCGCTGAATAAAAGCTTAGCCATTGTCCAATGCAACCATTGGTTCGTTTACCAAGATTACCCAACAAGGCATAATCTTTTATCATATTTCTTCTTAGAGATACTTGGTCGCCCTTACAGGAACTCCATAATTTTGGAAATTGAAAATACCCAACCTGAGTTAAATCATTGGCATTCTTCGAATCACTTTGAAAAACTTAATTTCTTTGAGAAGGCATACAGTAAATTTGTTTCTCTCAGTCTTGCCAGACCATCACCCTTCCCCATAGTACTTTTATACGTGCTTGGGAGGAAATATACTAAAGCCTCTCTCTCGCAAACCGCTCAAGTCTTAGCTGCGGTTCCCGTTAGCCTCGACCAAGCTCGTACCTACTTTAGGTATCCGAGAGTTAATTTCTATTGGCAACTTCTTCTAAGTGTATTTAAACTTCAACTTATTACTTTTGTGGGACTCTCCTCCTATTCTTCTATCCTGCTTTTCCAATCCCAAATCTACTTCCTTCTCTTAATCATCTTCCCTTGGTGGGTGGGTTATTCCCTAACCTATAATCTACCCAAAATTTGGTCCCAGAAACCCGGGAGAGCCCATTTTTTCTTTTCTCTTTTTAAAATAGTGTCATTTGACAATACTTTGCATATTTCTAATATCTGTGTTGAATATTTCAGCTATAACCACATCGTGCAAAGCCTGTGAACGGGAAAGAGGCCGCTCCTGTCTCCTTTGGTGTGTCCCATTCTTTCTACTCATTCGCTGCTGCCAGCTTGACAGCATTTCCAAGGTTCCACAGTTTCGTGAGTTACATTTTCATTTATCTTCCTTAATATGGCTCCCACTGATAAGGATAAGGATGAAAAACTTACTTCTAAACGAGCATCCTATAAAGGGCAAATTACCCGATTCAGAAGGTACATAAAAGAATTAGATCCCTCAGATGCGCAATTAGATTTGTTGAAACATCGTGTAAAGGATTTTGAACGTTCTTATGAAAACTACTGTAACATTCAAACTGAAATTGAAACTTGTATGCTCAATCAAACAGAAGATCGTGTCGAAGTAGAGAACTTATATTACGAAGGCATAGGTTCTGCTTTCAGAATAATACGCCAACTCGAAGAGGAGCAGAAAAAGGACGCTTCTGTTCTTGGTTCCCTTCATGAACCCCAAACTTCTTTCCGTGAAGGCACTCACAAGCCCAAACCTACTTTACCGAAAATTGATTTACCCCATTTTTCTGGAGATGAATCCACTTGGGATTCTTTCTATGAATTATTTTGCTCCCTTGTTCATGAAAATGAAGACATTCAAGTCATTTACATGTTTCATTACTTGAGATCTATCCTTCGAGGTCAAGCTTTGCAGTTAGTTGAAGCACTTCCTCTGCGTGCCGAAAATTACCCCATTGCCTTTAACTTATTAAAAGAAAGATATGGAAATTCACGTTTACGTATTCAACGCCATATTAAGGCTCTATTTAACCTACCTGCGTCACAGCACAATGACGTCACTAGTTTGCGTACTTTAATTGACACTACCCAACTCCACGTCAAAGCTTTGTCCCAATTAGAGCAGCCTACGGAACATTGGGATACTTTCCTAATACATTTAGTAGTTTCTAAAGTTGATGCTGCTACCCTCAAAGCTTGGGAAATTGAACTTTCTAAGGAAGACGACTACTCTTACGAGCATTTAGTCACTTTCATAAACGCTAGATGCCAACTTTTAACCGCGCTAGCCAATCAGAGCGAACCTTCATCTCCCAGTTCCAAATTCGAATTAATGTCCATCAAACCCAAAAGCGAACGCTCAGCGTCCAATGCCCAAAAACCTGGGTCCAGCTCATCCAAATTCAAACCAAACATTACTGGTTACCCAACTAGGTCTAGTGAACGTCGTGTTGCTAGCTCTATTGTTTTAAACACGCAAGGTGAACCTCGCAAAAGTTTAAACGAACCTGTAAAGTGCATACTTTGTAAAGATCCCCATGCCCTATACCTCTGCAAATCCTTTAAAGAAATGTCAGTCGATGACAGACGAAAATTAGTCGCTCAAAACAAACATTGTTTCAACTGCCTAGCGCCTACGCATTCTGCTTCTAACTGTAAGTCCACAAGACTTTGCTACCATTGTGAAAAGGCTCATCATACTCTGCTACATCGTCATGATCAGGCAAGGTCATCAACAGCACCCACTTCTCCTAAAAATGATAGTGTTAACAGTTCTAATGCTTCATCATACATTCAAAATGCTAAGTCTATTCGCAGTGCTCAAGTATTGTTGTCTACTGTCCAAATTGACGTTCAGGATAACTTTGGCAACTGGGTCCGTGCCCGCGGTCTTCTAGACTCAGCGGCAACTCATGATTTTGTATCTAATTCCCTGATTAGAAAACTAGGCCTACCCGTAAACCCCACTTCTATCAATGTGTCAGGCATCAACAGCTCAAAATCGCAAGCTTTACAATTTTCAAAACTAACCATAAGAGATACTTGTCATAGAAACAACTTTCTTAAACTTAATTGTCTAATTCTCAATAGCATTGGAGAAGACACTCCTAGTCATTCGGTTGATATTTCGGGGTTAAACATTCCCTCGCATTTAAGGTTAGCCGATCCTTCGTTTAACATACAAAATCCCATTGACATACTTTTTAGTGCCAATGTCTTTTGGAACTGCCTTCGGAAACAGGTTCGCAAGCTATCCTCAAACGTGGTCGCTAGAGACACTAATTTTGGATGGATTGTCACAGGGCAACTTCCCCATTATTCTCCTCAACCTGCATCGCAATGTTACTTCTCCAATACTGACCTGGAACAGTTTTGGAGGCTTGAAAATGTTGATTCTCCTAATGTAACTTCTTCAGAAAATGAATTCTGTGAGCAACTTTTTTTGAACACGACCACTCGTTCTTCTGATGGCCGGTTCGTTGTTCAAATGCCAAGATTACATAATCCCCCCAAACTTATTAACTCTCAGCCTAAAGCTCGAAAAGCTCTCTTTGCTATCGAGAGCAAATTTAAAAAGGAACCCCTCGTCAAAAAGCAGTACACTGAGTTCATGGATGAGTATGAAAGCTTAGATCATATGGAGGTTGTTAACAAATCTGATGATGAATTGCACCCCCCAATCGAAACGGTTTATTTAAATCATCATCCTGTGTGGAAAAACCCTTTTGTAAAAGATAAAATCCGAGTTGTTTTCAATGGTTCATCACCCGACGTTAATGGCAACAGCCTTAATGACACTCTTTATTCTGGTCCTGCTATTCAATCAGATTTATCTGCTATACTTTTAAACTTTCGATTATTTCCCATAGCTGTCATAGCCGACATAAAACAGATGTACCGTCAAGTGTTAATTCAACCAGAACAACGAGATCTTCAAAGAATCTTGTGGCGTGATGAAATCAATAAGCCCATTAAGGTATTTCGCTTGAAAACGGTTACCTATGGCTTAAAACCCTCTGCTTTCCTTGCTATCCGATCCCTACACTTGCTTGCCTCACAAGATGGTCATTTATTTAACCCCAAAGCCTCTGAAGCACTAACTACGTCCTTCTATGTTGACGATTATTTGCAATCCTTCCCTTCTTTGGAGGAAGCTTCTTTTGTATCTTTAGAACTTCAAGCATTACTAAGGAATGGAGGTTTCCCACTTCACAAGTGGAACTCCAACTCCAATGAGTTTCTCGCCCAATTTCCCATCGAAGACGTAGATCCCTCTTCTGTCGAAATTTGTGGAAACTCTGAATCTGTAAAAACTCTAGGAGTTCACTGGTGCACTAGCACTGACACTCTTATCTATAAAGTTACGCTCGCAGAAGAGCTTCCTAATACAAAAAGACAAATCCTCTCTGAAATTGCAAAAATTTTTGATCCGCTTCAATTTCTTGCCCCAGTTATTGTTATAGCCAAACTCTTCATGCAAGAGCTGTGGTCACTTAAATGTGAATGGGATGACGCTGTCCCTCTTTCTTTTCTTAATCGTTGGCTCTCGTTTCGCAGCAATTTGCTGGATCTTTCCCTTATTGAAATTCCCAGGAATTTAATCAGCTCTCATTCTAATGCATCTTTTTTCCTTCACGTGTTCGCGGACAGTTCCGAAAAAGCTTATGGTTGCTGTGCATATTTAGTTTATCACGATTCACTTTATGGATCTCCAGTTTCTAACCTTGTTTGTGCCAAATCGAAGGTCGCTCCTCTTAAAACTATCACTTTACCTAGGCTCGAACTGTGCGCTGCACTAATGGCTGCAGAACTTGTCAAGAAATTACGGGAAGTATTAAAGGTCGAATTCTCGCAAATCTATCTCTGGAGCGATTCTATGATCGCCCTTTCTTGGATTGCCAAAAACCCCTCTCACTGGCAAACTTTTGTCGCAAACAGGGTTTCCAAAATTCAAACTCTTTCTTCTGGATGTCAATGGAGGCATGTTCCCAGTGCGGATAATCCAGCTGATATCATCTCTCGTGGTTGTTTACCCTCTCAATTGGCAGCTTCCCAATTATACTGGCATGGGCCCTCGTGGCTAATCGACGAATCTTCCTCATGGCCTTCTAAACCCCCTGCTACAAACTCCAACTTGCCTGACGCTAAAGTACCTCTACCCATTGCTTCGTGTCTTGTTTCCAACGCATCTCATCCTTTGTTGTCACGCTATTCTTCCTTTCATAAATTACTACGAATTATCGCCTATCTCCTTAGATGGAAATATCTTGTGGTTGACCAGCCTCTTCTCCCTAAACCACACCTTACCAATCATGAATTGAATCTTGCTACTATTAAGATTTTACAACTGACACAGCAAGAAGCCTTTTCTTCTGAATTTTCATTGCTTTCTTCTAAAAGAGATCTTCCCAAATCCAGCCGTCTTCGTGCTTTAGCCCCGTTCCTTGATGACCATGGATTACTTAGGGTAGGTGGAAGGCTCTCGCAATCTTTACTCTCTGAGGACAAAAAGCATCCCGTTATTTTGCCTTCCAAACATCACGTTACTTCTTTAATTATACGTGACTTTCATTATCGTAATCTTCATGTTGGTACACGTACTCTGCTCTGTCTCTTAAGAGAAAAGTACTGGATTATAAATGGAATTCATGAAGTTTCTTCTGTAATTCATAAGTGCATTCCTCGTTTCAAAGCGAAACCTAAAATCAACACTCAATTAATGAGCGATCTGCCCTCTTTTCGTTCTTCTCCAATACGCCCATTTGCTTTAACTGGCGTGGACTATATGGGTCCGTTCCAATATCAACAAAACTCTCCTGAAGCTAAACGCAAATTGTTTGGTAAGCTTTATGTTTCTCTCTTTGTTTGCATGGTTACCGGCGCAATCCACTTGGAACTAGTGACGAATGCTTCTACTTCTTATTTTTTATCAGCTGTCTCTCGTTTCACCGCTAGGCGTGGTGTTCCTTCTGAGATGTTCTCTGATAACGCTTCCACCTTTCAGGGCGCAGCTTCCCTGTGGAAGAAAGCTCTCACTTCCTCTCCTGCCATGGAACAAATCTCTAATTTTTCCTATTCAAAAGGTTTCAAATGGCGCTTCATACCTCCTTACGCTCCGCATCATGGTAGTAGGTGGGAATCTTGCGTAAAGCTCACTAAACGTCATTTAAGAAAAGTCTTAGGTAATCGAATTCTGACTTACGAAGAATTCAATTCTCTGTCTGTTTTGATTGAAGGTGTTGTCAACTCTCGCCCTTTAACTCCACTTTCCAATGACCCTGATGACCTACTTCCACTCACCCCTGGTCACTTCCTTATCGGCACTTCTCTTTCTGCCCCTCCTCCTCTTCCTAATTCTTACAGGGATTCTAATCTACCTATCGCTTGGCGGAAACTTGAAGCCCTCCGTAATTATTTTTGGAAAAGGTGGAACTTGGAATATTTAACTTCCTTGCAACGGAGGCAGAAGTGGTTTCTTTCCAGTCCCGACATTAAAGTAGGGGACTTGGTCTTGGTTAGAGATATTTCATCCCCCCTAGTATGGATTTCTGGTAGGGTGACCCAATGTTACCCTGGAAGAGATGGGAGAGTCAGGGTGGCCAGAATCTTGACTACAAATGGACCGATCACAAGACCACTGTCTTTGATCGCTCCGCTTCCAATAAATGTGTAACTGCTTTCTTGCTCGCTGTTGGTGTTTGTCCCCCCAGTATGGTGTATTCTTTGAATACACGGTACGAGAGATATAATGTCTATTGCTCTTTGCATGTTCATTTTTTCCTTCCTCCTTGCCAAACACCAACAGTGATTATCTGTTTTCTCCCTGTTGAGCATGTCTCTTATGTCTTCATAAGTATGTTTCAGATATATAACTTCTGTGATCCACCTAGCGCTATCTAGTAGCGAACCTCTGAAGCTACTCAATTCCTCATCGTGCAAGAGGACTTACTTATCCATTTGGCTACCAGATCTCGTTACCATCGTCAGCTATTTTCTCCTTGAGCAAGAGGACTACGTCTACTTCTTTGCTCACCATGCTGCGCTAGTATCATCTATCAACTCCTTGAAGACCAGCTCAGCAAGAGAAGATCAATTTTTTTTTGTAATGTTGGCTATGTTTATATGTTCTCCTTTTGTCTCCTACCCCCTCTCTTTCCCCTTTTTCTTGGACCCTCCGTGCTCCGCTGAGCTTCACTCACTTCTCAGTCGGCAGTTGACTTGATCAGTCAGGGCTCACCTAGAGCCGGTCTCCTCAAACCAAGAGACACTCTCTACGCTCTACGCCATGTTGGCGCATTAAAGCATCAGTGAGGAACTTCACCTTCGCCATGCAACAAAGATAAGTACCTTCTTCAAAGTTTTAACCTCATCTTCATGGTTTTAACTTCCTCGTGTTTTAACTATCTTTTATAGGCAGTGTGAAATTACTTATTTTGGGGCAAAATCATCCTCCGCGGGATTTTCCATGTTGAGCTTTTGTTTAATCAAGCTGATCTCAGTGAAAAGCAGCATTTCTTATGCTCGCCAAATGAGAAATCTTCTCACTACGTGGGATATTATCTAATACCCACTGTCTATAACTTACAAAGCAAGTTCCTCCGCTGGATTTACTTTAACCCCATTTTACTACTAAGATTGTTCTGGAACTTTCCAGATTCGGTACTCAATCTACGAGTCCTGCCGTCATGCATTTCTCATGTACTTGGGAGAATTCTGTTTAAAACTAAATTACTACAATAGTGAATTTTCGTCCACCGCTGGAACTTTCTATGGCGCATTCAATTGTAAATCACAACTGTTTCAAGAAATAGACTCTCATCTATATAGTGCAATCAGTTCTTTCCATAATTGCAATAACTTTTTTTCTCATAAACTTTAGTGTTTCCATAGTGAACTTTGAATCCATCTTCATAGACTACAGTGATAAACAGTGCTTTCTCCACGTTTCTACCGCGTCGCGCTCGTCCGGTTATATTAAATACGGCCATGAACATTGATCCTATATCCCAATGATCTTTCCTTAACCTTCTACTAACAACCATTATTTATAAAATTGAAACTTCTCTATAAGGTGTCATTCTAAGAAGTGCCCTTCCATTTTTGTTGGTTTATCATTAAGTATTTCTGTATAATCTTTATGATACGTGTCCAGCACACGTTTTAAACTTAAATTGTTCCTCCCTTCAAAAGCAGGGAAAACAATTCTCTCAACTCTTGAGTGAGTTATTTTTTGGTCTCGCTAAATGAAAACTGCCTCATTTGACTGGCGAGTCTTATTCAAAGTATCAGAGGTCTAGAACCTTCCTTCTGATTAACTCTTCAGGTTCACAGTAAGTGACCTGCCCTCTTTGCATAATTCTCATGTTAACTCTGTATAAATATAAGAAGTTATAGGAACTTCTATTTTATTTTTCACGTTGTTATTATTGTTATTTTCAAAGTTGTCACTTTCTCTAGAACATTCTCTCAAGAATTTCTTAAGGTGCACTTTTGGTACTTCAATTCACGTTCAAGCTTTAATTATTTTATTGTTCATTTGTTCAAATCTTATAAAGGTTTTAGAAACCTGTAAGGTTTGAAACCTTGCAAATTATCAATTGCCTGGAGCAACCGTTTAATGTAGAGAGGTCTGCGACCCTATTTATTAAAAAGTTCAAATTAACTATGTTAATTAAAATTATATTACATAATTGTTAATTTCCTCAACTTTTTCTATTTGTAAAATAAACAAATCTTTTCCCTTTGCTTTTTCATTTTCGAATATAAAGTTTAGGCAAAATCCTGTCTTCCTTGACTCTCCTCACTCAATGATATTAAAATCTTTAATAGGGCTTTCACCATTTGTTGCATTTGAGCAAGAACTCTTAATTTTCACCTTACTAAAGTTCTTCTTAGCGATAATAGCTAATTCTAATTGGCCAGTAAGGCAAGTAAAGTTCGCTCAGCCAACTACCTGCTTGTGGAGACCCTCTCCGAAAACTTATGGTCAGTTTTCTAAAAAGGAAGTGTTTCTTTTTGTCTAAACTTTTAGCCGGCTCCTCGCTGAGTAAAAGCTTAGCCATTGTCCAATGCAACCATTGGTTCGTTTACCAAGATTACCCAACAAGGCATAATCTTTTATCATATTTCTTCTTAGAGATACTTGGTCGCCCTTACAGGAACTCCATAATTTTGGAAATTGAAAATACCCAACCTGAGTTAAATCATTGGCATTCTTCGAATCACTTTGAAAAACTTAATTTCTTTGAGAAGGCATACAGTAAATTTGTTTCTCTCAGTCTTGCCAGACCATCACCCTTCCCCATAGTACTTTTATACGTGCTTGGGAGGAAATATACTAAAGCCTCTCTCTCGCAAACCGCTCAAGTCTTAGCTGCGGTTCCCGTTAGCCTCGACCAAGCTCGTACCTACTTTAGGTATCCGAGAGTTAATTTCTATTGGCAACTTCTTCTAAGTGTATTTAAACTTCAACTTATTACTTTTGTGGGACTCTCCTCCTATTCTTCTATCCTGCTTTTCCAATCCCAAATCTACTTCCTTCTCTTAATCATCTTCCCTTGGTGGGTGGGTTATTCCCTAACCTATAATCTACCCACCCTCTACGTGTTTCTGGATCAAGTCATGTCTGGATTACAAAAAGAGAATATGGGTTATTTCACATTTTACATGCAAGAAAATGTGATTTCACCGAATGAGGTAAAGCCCGATTCACTCATGATTTTCGATGATGTATCCACTGAACGTCAAGGCATCATTCAAAGCTATTTCAGCATGGGCCGACACAAACATATCGATTGCTTCTATCTTGGACAAACATATTCTAAAATTTACAAACAGTTGATTCGTGACAATGCCAATGTCATTGTTTTATTTCGCCAGAACGAGAGGAACAGTCGTCACATTTATAATGAACATGTGAATCCGGATATGACCTTTCAAATGTTTACTGAATTGTGTGCCAAGTGCTGGAACACTCAACGTCATGCCTGTTTAATGATTGACAAACAAAGTGAACTCAACCAAGGAAGGTATCGCTTAGGGTTTGATAATTTTATTGCTATTTCAGGCCCTGTCTCATTCCCCGTCAAGTCATTTGTCAAGACACCATGGCGTTAGCAGAGAGTCAATTGAAAAAGCATATTATTAGAGCAAAAAATACTATTCGCCAAAAGTTTCGTCAATTGAAACGATCACGTGCAAATCATGCTTTGTATATTCAACAACATTTAGCACCTCCGCTAAAAGCCATGTTGAAACCCTCTTTCAAGCCATCTGTAACGCTACCCACCGTTTCACAAGCCACTCAGACGCTGCACGAGGACCCTGAGGAAGAGGAAGAGGAAGAGGAACAGGAAGATTTGACTAGTGTTAGCGAGGTTGACGATGACGAGGAACAAGTGTTTACGCCACAAAAAAAAAAGGTCGCACCCCTTGCAGAGTTTTTGAGAAAAAAGAAATCCTTGGCCATGGACGAAACACCTTGCCCTTCCAGAGCGTCTCCGTTTTCACAACTCTTGGCCACCCCTCAACATAAAGCTCAACTGAAAACCATTTTAATAAAATATTATGGATCAACATTGGAACCCTATCTCATTGATCTATTTATTGGAACCACAGATACCACGTATGGTGTTCGCTATGAGGATGATAGTGTAACGTAATCTTGATTACGGTACAAATTATTATTATTATTATTATTATTATTATTATTATTAAAGTCATTGTGTAATTATTATTATTATTATTATTATTATTATTGAAATATCAAAGTTATATCGTTTTATTCGCCCATTAATATCAAGGGAGGGGCCATACCATATTCACGTCATTACCATAATCATATATAATATTGTCAAGTGTTTAGATTAAGAAACAGGGTTTTTATAGAGGTCTAGGGCTGTTTTATTAGTTAAATTGTAAAGACAGGACGGGCATGGTTGGAAGAAGTTATGGACGGTGAAGCAACATATTGCAAGAAAATGTATTTCTGGAACGAAGCCAAGCTGACAGGAGACAAGGGCTTGGAGAAAGATTTGGGCGGAAAATATACATGCGCAACGAGAGGAATAGCGGGTACTGAGTGGGATATTTGAAGTACGCGGGCCTGTATTCCCGCTCGGAAAAGTAACGCGACGCTTGAGGACTGAGAAATGCTTTGCTATAATTGGTCTGATGGGTCGCGGGCAAATTTATGCCGCGAAACATCGGGACCATTCAGAGTGTATAAAAGCCCAGCGCGACTTCAGCACTGGCTATTCTATAGATTCTATTCTGTCATTCACTTATTCGATCACGCACTCACTCATTGACTTTGTGAGTTGTAGACTCTATCAGTCCCTCAGTAAGATGGGACTTAGTGAATTCAATTAGCCTGGTTTGCTCAAATTTGCTTACCATGGTGATCAAACTCAGAAACAAGCAGCAGCAGCAACAACAACAACAACCACAATAACTAGACGAAGTACAGTTAGCAAAGTGAAAACATATGTTTTCAAAGGTCAATAAACGCGTGTTGGCGTAAGATCTCAAATTAGCCTACAAGCAGACCAACGAGATGGACTTTGAACCACAAGGCACCAGGTATGTGGACCGAGTTATTATCAACACAGAAGATCTGCGCTAGCGAGAAGACAGTCAATATTGCCCAGCAATTAGGGAATATTAATGCACATATTGTACACAGCTCGAAACCTCAGATCAAATGTTATTAATAATTTTGTTGTAAATAAACCAGTATTAGTTAAAATGTCTTGTTCATTGGGAGTTGAATATATAGGATAGTTGGAATGCAAAGAGTATCTCATAGAGCAAGTTTATTGCCCTACGCTCCGATGATAGATCTTGGCTCAAGGAAGGGAGCGGCCGTGGCTAAATAACATTTTAATGTGTTATCTTTACGATAACTGGCGCCCATTAAATCTAAATTAATAAAGTGTATGTCGTCTGTCTAGACAGGCCAATGCTAAATAAGAACGATGAGGTGGTTTTATGGAGTCTTGAGTGTAATATCTGTAGAAACGTTATAAATGATCGCCCAACTTGTAGAGCGATATCCAACGATGAAGGTAGCCGTTACAATAGTTTTAAAATTGGCAATTCATCCATTAAATTTGCTCGTACTAAAGCTGTCATTAAAAACATCAACTATAAATTAACGCCAGGACTGTTAAAGCTGCTCTTTTCTCGGACCCCCTCTTCCCATGATTATACGTCAGAGGATCTTGACAAATATAAATCCATTTTATTGGATACCCATGCCCACAAAAGACAGTATGATCCCACTCAACAAGTGAATGCCAATATATCTCAAAAATATAAAACCATCATTGCAAAAATGTTTCCCACCAGTCAAAGTACTCGTCGTAAAGTGTCCGCTTCGGGAGTGACATTTAAACCATTAAAACCCCTTGTGGATGTTACCTACTGGCACAATCCCAATAAGCTCGTCCAGCGGCTACAGTTGTTGCATGCTTCACGTCAAGCCGGCCATACCGGTCACGATTGGGAAATTCAAGAAATTGAACAAGAACTTCGAAATGCCAAAATTATTGTTTAAGCCCTCATCCATTAAAATGGGTATTGCTCACGAGTTGCATCGCCCAGATAGGCGTCACTATCCGCGACTCAAGGTGATTTCACGAGGTGTGGATGAACTTTGGCAGGCTAACTTGGTTGAAATAATGCCCTATGCTGGCGTTAACGACGGTGTACGCTATATGTTGACCGTCATTGATGTCTATTCCAAAATGGCCTTTGTTGAACCTGTGCGTCGCAAGTCTGGTCCACTGGTCACCAAGGCCTTTCAACATATTATTCAACATTCCAAACGCCAACCTCAGTTGCTACAAACCGACCAGGGGAAAGAATTTTTCAACAAGGATTTCTCCAGTTTTCTCAAATCTAAGGATATTTACCATTACACCATGTACAGCAATCTCAAAGCCAGTGTGGTTGAGCGGTTCAACCGAACATTGAACACCCATATGTGGAAAGCGTTTACCGCTCAGGGCACGTATCGCTGGTTGGACATGTTACCAGAGCTAGTATCACGTTACAATGACACCAAACATAGAACGATTGGGACCAAGCCACGCCTCGTGACCAAAAATATTCAGCGATTGGATAAACTGTTCAACCCCATAAAAACAGCTAATCCTAAACGTCACCGACTGAAAATTGGGGATTTTGTTCGTGTAGGCAAATTTAAGTCTGCCTTCAATAAGGGCTACATGCCACAGTGGGGAACTGAACTATTTCGAATTCGTCAAGTCAACTTGGACAGTCCAGTCACCTATTTACTCCAAGACCTCAACCATCAACCCATAAAAGGTAGATTTTATCTCCATGAACTTCAGAAAACAGCATTTCCTCAGCATTATCTTGTGGAAAAAGTGTTGAAACAAAAAGGAAATAAACTATATGTCAAATGGTTAGGATTTAACTCTACGTTTAATTCTTGGATCAATAAATTACATGTTGTGTGAACCTGTGCACTTTTTATTTATTTATTCACTCATGTTGTACACCACCTGTGTGTACAGTCCTCAGCTCCACATATTTCTTTCTCTTTCCACCTGTGTTCTCTCTTATATTACCCTTCCCCCTCTCTCCCCTCAACCTCCCACCACTGCTGTTCGCAGCTCTTGCATATCTATTGGTTGTGACATCATTTCCACAAGTTGCATCATACTTTTTACTGATTCAGCGATTCCCACGCTTTGAACATTCTGTTATCAGGCACGTGGACAGCTAACGCCCAAGGTGAACCCCTGTGCCAGGTCAAATTTCACATGAACTTGCATTTTGTCACGTACGAAGCGAGACAGGATATAACTTGTTTAGCGTACATGTCATCCCACACGTGTATGCATGCATTTCGCTCTTCCCTGCCACCGCGGTTGTCAGATTATTTCACCTTCAAATGTCCTCTGCGTCTTTGTCATTTTCCATTGCACCTGTTGTCAAGTCAGATCAGCGCATTCCAATAAGCTCAAATTACATTCACCTCCTGCTAGTCTGCTCCTCTGCAAGTTTGTTTTCTGTACTCGCTTCGACCAACATAGAACCATGTTCTCATCGTCGTTTACACGTTAACGATCCCCTTCGGGGGTAAAATATCAGAGAAACGAACCCTCGCTCTGTCATAAAGCGACCTGCCGAAATATCGATTGTTCTATTAAGCACAGCCACTCTGATTAGTGACAGGTTCGTTGAAACACACACACCCAGCAGTATCGTCTCTCAACCTCCACGCTTCATGAACATTATAAACAGGTAATGAAAAAAAGTTTTTTCAACATGTATGGCGTTAGGCCCTTTGTGAATTATTTTTCGGAAAAAATATCTAGCACATTCGAAAGGGGGCGTTAGCCCGAGTCCTAGGACACCTGGTACACGTCTGTAGCGTTATGGGTTTGCGAGATAGAGCAAAAAGTCTAAAATCACGGTTTTACCCAAAAATGGTTTTTCATTCCTGCTCAACACGAATATCCTCGGCAAGAGGGCAACGCGACGAAAAAAATGACACCTCATACACGTCTCTAGGCTTATTGGTTCGTGAGATATCAGAAAAAATCACAAAAAACACTTGTTTACCCCAAAATCGAGTTTCCAATTTTTTTTTAAATATAACGAGTGGTCCATAGCAAAGAGGACGTCACACCGAGTCCTTGAACCCCTCGTACACGCCTCTAGCATGATTGGTACGCGAGATATAACAAAAAGTCTAAAATCACGGTTTTACCCCCCAAAAAATATGTTTCCAGATTTTCACCTTTCCGACACCTACATTCCCGTAAAGAGCGCAACGAGACGAAAAAACGAATCCAAGCACGCCCTCCTAGCATGACTCCTTCCATTCCAAGGTCGCAGGGGCTCACAACTTCCTAAGTAGAGCAGAACCTACAACCTAGCACTATTTTAGAGTGGAAATAAAACGTCCATACGAAAGGGGGGTTCACCATGATTCCTAGGACACCCCATATGCTCAAATCCAACCATGGGTTTAGGAAATATTAAAAGCGGATGACCTATTAGTTTTGGTCCTTCAATTAAATAACACAAGCTATAGGAAAAGAGGGGGCATTACTGCAAGTGCTAGGACACCCCATATGTATAAATCCCATGATTGGTTCGCGAGATATTAAAAGCGGATGACCTTTTAGTTTTGGTCTTTTATTTAAATAAAGAGCCTATAGGAAAGTAGAGAGCATCACTACGAGTGCTAGGACACCCTGTATGTTCAAATCCCATGATTGGTTAGCAAGATATCAGGTTCGGGGCAAATACGAGGAGGGTTCAATAAGTTAGTGGACAGCTTCTCCACTACCACACTACTGTCAGGTTTTTATCCTACAGACTTGAAATTTATTTTGGGGGTAGAGGGCGTAGGGACCATTGATTTACGTCAAACAAACCTTTTGTAAACTCTTTAGTTTCCAAAATATAGGATTTTCAAAATTCGAGTGTTTTCAAAAAAACATAAAAAATAAAAAAGTTTTATTATAAAAATAAAGGACATAGAGACCGTTCGTTTGAGCCATGGCACAACATTCTATCATGTTTGGTTTTCAAACTATCACCTACTTTCGAAAACAAAAATTTTCAAAAAAGTTTCGAAAATATAACGAGTGGTCCATAGGAAAGAGGACGTCAGCTCGAGTTCAAAGACACCTCATTTGTCAACATCCGCCCATGGGTTCGCGAGATATTGGCTTGGACTCACGCGGCGGCCATGACACTATTTAGAACCCCCCTCACTCCCCTACTAACTGAGTTAGTATGATTTAGGTGAATTACACAACTTACTAGTAATTATTGTTTTGTGCAGAACTCAAATCATTAGTCCACTTTATAAAAGATAATGTAACATACCAGGCTCCTTTAACAGATCTTGTAGAATATTCAGAATACTTTGAGGAATGACAGGTCTATTCCCTGAAGCAGGTGCATTTCCAAGAATCAGGTTCTGAACTGGGTTATCTGTGATGCTAGTTGCAGAGTCCTTTACATTGCTGGAAGTTGAAGTACTCAGAATTCCAGTTTTCAAAATCTTCTGCAAACTGAAACTCACTGATCTTGAGTCCAGCATATCATTTGACCCAGACATACGGCGCAATGTACTGAAGAGTGATTCGACAGTATCGCTAGAGAATGTTCGAGTCAGAACATAATGATACCCATTTTTTAGAAGATACCGTATGCACTGCTCAGTTGATTCCGTGATTAATTTTATAGCTTCGTAAGTCTCAGAAGTCAGGAAGTCCTTTCTAGCAGCATTACTAGCAGCTTTCAAAGTTTCAAGGTAAGAAACAAAATATTCCTCTAGCCAGTTAAGGCGACTGTCATTTAATGAGAAAAAATGCTCTTTATCTGGATTTCTAGACTGAATATGATGATATGTGTTGCTTACGTCATGCATAGCGAACCATTTATTAACGTTTTTCATAAAAAGTATGGTCGCTTCTGCGTTCATGAATTTGTACGCTTCCGGGTGCATGCCTACATTTTCTTTCAGTGTACTAAGGGCACCAATAACTTCTGATGAGAACACTTCCTTGGCACGCCGAACATTCATTTTTTCAAAGTTAGTGGGTTCAATGTGTTTTTTAGTGAGGTGTCTCACAGGTTTGACGATCACATCCTTTTGCATTGTGTATAGTAATGACAAGTATTTCCCTGAAATTATTCCAGTACCATCAGTCATCTCTCGTTCCAGAAACTGCGTTCTAATGTTTTTTTAGAAAATGACACTGATCAAAACTAAGGAATAACTTCCTAGATTCGTCGTATGGGTGATTGACCATTGGTTGCAAATTCCCTCCCCCTAAATGCCTCATCATTGTGGTGTTAGTTTTGTGATTATCAGAGACAATTCTTATAATTATGAAACCGCATTGTTCAAACTCGAGAATAACGTCCAGCACGAGTTTATGTAAGTCCCGTCCTGACAACTGCTTCGTGAAAAAGAAGGCACACGGTATCTGATAATTTGTCAATAGACCTCTTAGCACAAAACACAACACTCGATTGGCTGCTACTTGTTCCCGGCTGTAATTTTCATCCTCTCTTTCCTTTTGATGAGACGGTGCTGGAATTGTGTCCTTGTACCCGAAGAAGCAGTCGAGTTTCCTATCATAAATAATCTTAGGATTTATTGCAGCCTCATCTACAACCAGGGATGAGAAACGTTCAGGAGTATTCAGTTTGTTTGCCTCTAATATAAGCCTATCTTTAATCAATGTAGTAACACCTGTCGCACAATCACTAGAACCGGAATATCTACATAGAGTCCTCTTTGAGGGTAATTTCAGAAAGCCCCTTTTCCTTATATGGGAATAACCCTTCGGTGAGATATATTGGAAAATAATACACTCCTTAATTGTATCTAAACTCCAACTCGGTCTGCGTTTACTGTACAAAAGTGGTTGCTCTAAAATGAACTTCGCTCGAATTTCTCCTTCAGTCGCATCTTGCTTCAAGTGCTCAATTTCTTTGTGAAATAAATCATCTTTGAATTGGTTAAGTGTAACTTTTGTTTCCATTAATTCCTCCTGTTTTTTCTGCAGAGAATTGTTCAGCCGTGTTACTTTCACTCGCTACCGATTAATCATTTTCATCATTTCCTTGATGTCGTAGGCATCAGTCTGCGTGCTCGAGTGTCCTATATTCACAGACTGAGTGTAAGGCAAGGGCGAACTGGGAATTTCCACAGCTGGAGTTTCCTCATCATGTACAATACTCTTCAGTTATTTGGGTGAGGGTAATTTGAACTTGACAATGCTCCTTCGGGGTCTCTTTATAACAGGGTACTTATAGACTGGATAATTAGCAAACACCGACGGCACAGCAGTTTTCTTTAGCCTTCTGGACTTGCCTACATGTGAATAATCATCTTCCTTAAAATGAAGACTACATACAACAGACGAAGGAGAGTTCGTGTTCGGAACAAACTTATCGCGAGAAATCACCCTAAGCCATTCATCACACCTATCTGTATCACACGGGAACTCATGAAATGAAAGCACACCTCCGCTTTTCTTCCTATTTGAAGTGCAAAAAGGCACACAACAGTATGACATGCTGGATTTGAACAGCGGCGTTCAAACCGTAGTTTATAATTTACCCCAGCAGTTTACAATATCATCAGCAAACACTCCAAACAACGTAGGAATTCAGTATATTAATACCGACTACTTTCAATAATTAAAACTGTAACAAAACGCTGTTGTTCTACACGTAACACTGTGAGAAGAACTTTTAATAAACGTACTGTACAGCTGTTTCCTTATCGCGCCTATAATGGGAGAGGAGTGCGCTCTACCGGCAACGAGTAGAAACTTTCCAATTACATGTTATACATGGGTTCTAACTGGGAATGTCAAGGCCTATATAGAGCGCAGCTCGCATTCAGTCGGCCGTGCCAGAAGCAAATGCCGAGTACGAGAACCATTCAAATCTTCCCGAAATCTCTTCATCCTTTGAATGTGCTCCTGTTTCCGTTGTTCTGTCCACAATGTTCCCGTCTTCTTCTTTTCATTTGCTTTAAATTTTGTATTCTTATATTTTGTTTCTGAATTCTCCTCTGTCTCCAATCATTTGCCTGTCGATCCCCACCTGCCTTAAGTCTTCCTCTATTTCATGATACCAATTAGTTTTCCTACTCGAGCTGTTTACTACATCAAAGTTCTTCTTTGTAAGTCTGTTGTTGTTGTTCATTCTCTGTTTGTGCCCGTAAAATGATAGTCTGCGTTTTCTTATCATATCGGTGAGTCTGTCTGTGTGCTCGTAACTTATAGCTCTTTGGTAGGTATTTTCGTCCATATGCCATCTCTGTGTATTGCTCCAAATATTATTCTGAGAATTTTGCGTTCTATTTTTGCAGTTTCTATGATGCCTGATGATCCAATTGTTGTCGTTTCTGACACATATCTGGAAGTAACCAACAGGTTCTTATGTTTATCAAATTTTAATTACAATGCAACATATTTGAGTAGGGACACTGAGGGGTTTTAGGGTCCCCTATTCAAATCTTTCTTCAGGCCCCTCTTGAAATATATTTTATTATTACCATCCACTACTAGCTATTCCGGAAAGACAATGTCATTTTGAGAAAAGCATTTGATGCAGTCATAATTTTAAAAAGGAACATACAAATCCATTTCATAGAAAACATTTTAGCATTTATTTTATTACCAGCTGAAGTACCCGTGCTTCGCTACTGGTCATAAATAAATTGAAATGTGGCGGTGACAGTTAAAACAGGGGATAGGCGAGGTGCTGCGTGGAGGGAGAGTTAGAATGGAACATTTTGTCCAGCTATACCGCTTGGCATTGACCTTGTTTTATAGCACACAATTAGGTTTTACTTGCTAACAGTTGGAGATACACGAAAAGTGATAAGCACCATTCCGATAGAAATTTAAATGATAACCTAGTACATGCCATCAAAAGTTTGCTATTTCTTAGCGTTCTCTTTTTATTTGAAATTGAAATATGAATGTTTGAAACCAAAGGGTGTAGTGATGTCACTTAATTGGTCGCCATCTTTAAATAGTGCAAAGTATTGAACTCAAAATTAGCCTATATATTAACCAGGTAAATCAGCTACTTGCATGTAAAATTTCATGTAAATCGGACCAGTGGTTCTTTGGTGATCGAGTAATACACAGACAAACAGACACATACCATCTCACTTTTATATATTAGTATGAATGTCGTTTTTTGATGTACGAAAAACGTACGATATTATTTACTTAGTAATTTGCAAGTACCCATGTTTAAGTACAAAAGGAGCCTGGTCATGGCTTCTAATGATTACTATGAGAATTATTGGTGACGTCAGTTACCTGTAGATTTGCTACGGTACTGTATCTGTTGAAGGCAGTGAAGGAGGTAATGTTCTGTACAAATTATTTACTCTTATAGTCATGTCTTAAGTAGAAAAGAGGGAGTGTTCATTGCGTGGTTAATCATTTCAGGTTACTGTTTCATTTTGGTTGCTACAAATTATTCTGGTTCTGTTAGTCTTAGTCAAGTCTTATCACAGTTACTGTATTCCTGGTTTGTAATACAAAAGATAGACGGTACAGGTTTTAATGTCAACAATTAAAACAATGCAGCATATAAACATTAGGATTAATAAAACATAAACGTAAACATATTAGTAGTAGAACACACCTTAACGGAGAGTATAACACAACAATACAATATATTGCGCACTGGTTATCAGAAAAAAATCATACACACTTAGTTCATGGGACTACATGGCCATGATGTCGTCAAGCCTCTAAACCACTCAAAAATAACAGAATCTGTTAAGCCACGGTCGATTCTAGATAGGTCGGAAGGCTGAGACTTGGCAACATGTTCATCAGTCATAGGCCTACGCTTGTCAGGCGGCAACACGAAGGGAACGTTCAGACTTTGGTTCAGTCTGGCAGGTGTTCTCGTTCATCTCACAGGGATATTTCCTTCTATATTTTGTTTCTTATGCTTTGTACGTTTTTACGCTTTATAGTAGCGTTCATACTACCCTTCCAAGTGAGTTTTTAACTGTAATCCCTAATCGAGAACACACTGACGAGTGTGCTTGTACGGTACATGTAATTATCACATGTTCTTCATGTTATAACTTTGATTTTCCAGGAATATTTCGGCACAGTAACAATGCCAGATAAATGTTTTGTCCCCAGCTGTAACTTTCAGTTATTGCCAATGTATTGCTAAACAATTATTCACAGGCTAGGAATGATGCCGTTGATGTCAGCAGACTTGGTTATGGGAAGAGAAAGTTGCAGACACTTTAGGAAGGAAACAGAAGTAATCTGATAATTTATGAAATACCAGCCCAACAGAGTATTTCTATAGTGGTAGTAAATTATCTACATACGGTACTTGTGTGGCGGAATTGAGGGTTTATAGGCTTACAGTGTAAAGATGTTATGGGAGATAGCGTACATTTTTGCATCACATAACCCTCAATTGCATCTACTTACTACATATTATTATTATAATACCGGCATTTTTTTATTACCGTACTTCAGAGTAGTAAAATACGAATAGAAGCCTAAAATAATTTTCTTTATTTTGCTTAACACATTTATGTTGGTAAAGTATTTCCGTGTCATTCACGTCTAATATCAGCTGCTTGGCTCTTATAACAACTTTTCACGATCATATGTACGCTATTCATTTATTTCCGATTGTAACACTGGTCATACGTAAATAATAAAAATAAATAAACACATGTCTTGCTAAACAATGTGTCCAATATTAATTCCGTAGTTTTTGTCTCCTCCCTTGCTAGCAAACAGCTGTTCAGGTGCCCGCGACGAAGTATGACTGACAACAACCGTAGCTACAGTGTTGTCAGGTCGATCCTTCCGACCTTTCTAGAGTCGACCACGGTTAAGCTCATTTAATCTTAATACTAATAAGTTTCGTGATGATATCTATAGCCATTGTTACGTTAGGACGCCTGCAGGGTTAGCCGATGTATTTGTTTTTATTATTATTTTAATTCCCTACATCGACCCCTGTTAATAAAATTTTAAAAAACTACGTAGGCCTATTCAGATTTTTAAGGCGATCAGATCCCTAATGTTCTTATCGTGGTTAGGATAGAAAATGGAGGCCCATGACCAGGTGTTTACGTCTTGACTGTAGTCATGGAGAAAATGGAGTAGCACGGCCCCTTACAGAGACAGGTGGAAACCTGGTGATCACTTCTTGAGGTAGTGTTGCCGTTGAGAAAAATGAGTGGCATGGCCTCTTACCGAGATAGAATGAAACGTCGTGGACCCGTCTTGTGCTACTGTTGCCATAGAGATGGCCGGCCTAGCCGTTCCTTCATAAGTTAATTTTCTGAATTTATTAGCCTTTGCTCGAGTGCAAATAGGCAGATTTCAGAAGAATGAGAAAGACTATCGAAAATGCATGTAGCCAGCCGTTCCTTCTGGGTCCTAAACTATGTGTATGCACAATTTGGTTGAGATTGGTGGAACGGTGTAGATTTGTATACGGAACAAATCCCCCCCCACATACCCACATACAGACTTTCACTTTTATAATATAAGATGGTGTTTGAAGCCATTTTCAGTGTTGCCTTAAAGTAAATGAAATATATTTTGCGAAGTGCACAGAAGAATTTGGAAATTTAATACAGTTAACAAGCATAGGGACAGCCTCCGTGGCTTAGGCGGCAGCACGCCGGCCTCTCACCGCTGGGTCCGTGGTTCAAATCCCGGTCACTCCATGTGAGATCTGTGCTGGACAAAACGGAGGCAGACAGGTTTTTCTCCGGGTACTCCGGTTTTCCCTGTCAAAATTTCATTCCAGCAACACTCTCCACTATCATTTCATTTCATCTGTCATTCATTTAATCATTGCCCCAGAGGAGTGCGTCAGGCCTCGGCAGCCGGCACAGTTCATATCCTCGCCGCTAGATGGGGGCTTCATTCATTCCATTCCTGACCCGGTCGGACACTGGAAGCAGTCTGTGGATTTTCATTTTTTCAACAAGCATAGGGAAATATTTTGCAATTCTGTAAGTCTTCACTTTAACCCGGGAGAGGTGGCGCGGAGGACTTTGTGACCCCACACAGTTTCGTTAAGCTGGGGTTTCTACATTTTACTACACACAGACCAAACCTGCCACATGCCTCATCTATTGTCTGAGGGCAGTAGCCTATTAGTGGAAGGGATGAGGGCCGAGACAAATGTATTTTTATAGTGCCATGTTACAATGTGTTCTGAAAGACAGAACCGCTGGCAGAGTGAACAGCTGTTCCAGTCTTACAGGTACTCCATGAGAATGTAGCTGTCTGATCGCGAAAAAGATTTGAGTGTAGTTAAGTGTTAAAATAAAATATTATGAATCGTCTGAGTTACGGAGAGCAAGAATCCATGGTGTTATCTCTTCTGCAAGACGTCGAAGAGGAAGACATATTAGGAGGTTATAACAGTGATAGTGAAGATGAACTAGAAATAGCAGAATCTTAAAGTGATACTGAGCAGAGTGCAGACGAAGAAGAAAGTGAAGAAAGTGACGATGGCATGCCTCTTTCTCAGCGGATGTGTACCCTTACTGGCAAAGACAGTTACAAAATGGAGCACAATACAACCACAATACAACAAGAGACTTCTCTAAAATGTGTCATTGGTTAAAAACTAGAATCCTACATTATCTAAAACTTGTCTAGGCCTAATCATTGATTTCGATATTGTTAATAGGCAAACTGAAGTAAGAATTATCAGATATTTCATAAAAATAGATGATTTCCTGTCAGATCCGCACATTTATATTATAGTGTAAATACCCGTTTATAATATGTGCATGACTTTCATTTGAGACAAATACACTTGCTCATGGTCGCCTCCGTAGCGTAGCGGTCAGCATGGTTAGCTGCCGCCCCGGAGGTCCTGGGTTCGATTCCCGGCTATGCCACGAAATTTGAAAAGTGGTATGAGGACTGGAACGGGGTCTAATCAGCCTCGCGTGGCCCAAATGAGTAGAGGGGGTTCGATTCCCACCCTGTTTTTCGTGGTTTCCCACTTCGTCCTCGGACAAATGCCGGGATGGTTCCTACTGTAAGGCCACGGCCGCCTCCTTCCCACTTCCTTGCCTAACCGTCCCACTCTTCCCATCCCTTCATCTGGCCCCCTGTACGCGTTGCAGGTGAGGCCGCCTAGGCGTAGTGCTGGTCACACACCCCAGTTGTATCCCTGACTCAGTCTCAAGATTCAGGACACTGCCCTCAGTGGCTGTAGAGGTGGGATGCCTCACTTAGTCCGTGGGAAAAGCCAACCCTGGAGGGTAAAACGATAGCGAAAAAAAAAGAAAAGCGAAGCGAAAATACTTGCTCATTAGTTCATTGAATGTTTTCATGTCGTATCAGTAGTATAAACGAAGTGAAAATGAAAATCCACAGCCTGCTTCCAGTCTCCGACCGGGTCAGGAATGGAATGAATGAAGCCCCCATCTAGCGGCGAGGATATGGACTGTGCCGGCTGCCGAGGCCTGACGCACTCCTCTGGGGCAATGATTAAATGAATGACAGATGAAATGAAAATGATAGTGGAGAGTGTTGCTGGAATGAAATGTTGACAGGGGAAAACCGGAGTACCCGGAGAAAAACCTGTCTGCCTCCATTTTGTCCAGGACATATCTCACATGGTGTGTCCGGGATTTGAACCACGGACCCAGCGGTGAGAGGCCGGCGTGCTGCCGCCTAAGCCACGGAGGCTTTTAGTATAAACGAAGTAATTGTCGTTATTACTGAGAAATAATTGGGAGGGGTCAAAATGACCCCGCTCCACCTCTCCCGGGTTAATTACCAGCGGCTTCGGTGGTGTAGTTGGTAGCATGCTTAACTGCTGTGCCCAAGATTGCGGGTTCAAACACGACCGAAGTCGTCGGATTTTTAAAGACCATGACTTCCTTCGGAGGGTAAGTAAAGCCGGCGGTCCTATGTCATAGATTTATGGCATGTAAAAGATCCTTCCACTAACTGAACTTGTGTGATGCTAAACTTCTAGGTTAGATTTCATTGAAACGCTCATACAAAGTTCCAACGTTCACCAGTGACATCTGGTAGCGAAAATTGTAACTACTTGAAATTGAACGGAACTTGTAGCTCACCCCATGGGTGTGCACATTGAAGCAGCTACAGCCTCTGGCGAGCCAAACATGTCCTCGGACACTCCCGGCACTAAAAGCCATATGCTAAATAATAAATAAATAAACCAGCACGTAATGAAAAAAAGGAGGATTTTAAAACTCCACATTAGTTTGATAGCAGATTCAATAAATTGTAGTACAGTTATAACTCATAACTCACAGTCATAATTATAAAGAATTTAATACTCTTCAGGAAGGCGGCTTCGGTGGCGTAGTTGGTAGCATGCTGAGCTTCTATCCCCAAGATCGCGGGTTCAATTCCGGCCGAAGTTGTCGGATTTTTTTAAGAGCGTTAAAAATCCCTCAGTATGCCTTCCTTCGGAGGGGAAGTCAGGCCGGCGGTCCCATGTCATAGATTTATGGCATGTTAAAGAACCTCCCACTAATTACACCTGTGTGAAGCTAAATTGTATAGGTTAAGAATGTAAACAACCCTCTTAGGTTCCTACGTTCGTTGCCAAGAGCCGACTGCGGTGGCTAAGTTCTGAACTAGTAGTCGTTGACGGTGGCGTTTGGCGGCAAAAGTAGGAACTATTTGAAAAATTCAAAAGTCTGCAGTCCTCACTTGAATTTAAAAAAACAGATAACACACACTAATACAGTCATCACAATTAACACCGATTATCAGTCTACACACACCTAAAGTACACGGGGCTACATGGCCGCGTTGTCGCAGCCCCTAAACTTAACCCTTGGAGCGCGGGCGCCGTAATATTACGTTCGAAGGTAACTTTTTAAAACTGCGGCGAGCGTAATATTACAGCTCTAGCACTCGCGTGTGGGTGCCAGTAAGCATGAAGTTGCACATACTATCGCTAGATAGCACCACGTCACTGTTCAGCGGAAGAATATCGATCTGTTCGAAGGCAAGCGATGCATGTTCAAGTAGGTCAAATCTGTTTTCCTTTCCTTTGTTTTTATTCTTTGTGGACAGATTTTTCTCTCGCAAAAACGTTGAGTTTATTCTATGACTAGTATATACTGTATATTTGGGGTTATAATTCACATTACAGATTCTGAATCTGACGCAACGGAAGACACAGGTCTCCCTTCTACTTCTGCCAGCGCGCCCGCTCGTTACAGGACGAGAGCGCAGGCAACAGCTGTTTACGGCATTTTTTTAATATAGTTTTTTTTTTCAATCCTGTCGGATTTTTATTAAATTTGTAGTGTAAGGGTTCGGAAATCGAACGGACTTTTCAATTTATTTGTAACTCAAACCACATTCAGTTTGTGCCATTCTGAACATAGCCATACATTCTGGAAATCAGCCAGCACACGGGTGAGGAGCAACATTTAAGGCATCAGCAGGGTAAGTGTTAAGAACCAACCAATCAACTCTTCAGGAATAGAATAAGGTACATTGAAACTTCTTTTTTGTAATTTTCAGAATCGAAGAACTTCTGTTACCAAATGAATGGTTTCTGACTATACTTTCGCACTATCATATTTGCCTGCCTCAAAAGTGTTATTCTGCCTCATTTTTCTTGACAATTAAAATATGGTAACATGAGATATCTTCTGCAGAGCTGTAGACAAATGGACACCCTTACTCTGCAAATCCTCGAACAGGTTGTAAGTTATAGACAACATTTTACAAAATACAAAAGTACTGTAGGTATAATAAATTCAAACTCTTTGCTTACGGAACCCTAAGCATTTGCCCCCTTGCCCATCCCTCTCAGTGGCCCTGTTTTTGAGTGTACATTTTATTTCATATTGTAAGTCTTCTATTCTTATTCCTGGCGTTGTTCCCAATTATTTTATGGGATCCGCCACTCTGCACCTTGCTCTCCATTTGTTGCGGTTTGTTGCGTCTATAGGACGGAGACCTATAATGCACATACAGTCAGTGGCGGATCCAGAGGTTCACTTCGGAGGAGGCACTCTAGGATTTCAGAGTAGCTAGAGAAAATATGTAATGAAAATGAAAATCCACAGCCTGCTTCCAGTCGACTGACCGGGTCAGGGAATGGAATTAATAAAGCACCCATCTAGCGGCGAGGATATGAACTGTGCCGGCTGCCGAAGCCTGTCGCACTCCCCTGGAGCAATGATTAATTGAATGACAGATGAAATGAAATGATAGTGGAGAGTGCTGCTGGAATGAAATTTTGACAGGGAAAACCGGAGTACCAGGAGAAAAACCTGACTGCCTCCGTTTTGTCCAGCACAGATCTCACATGGAGTGACCGGGATTTGAACCACGGACCCAGCGGTGAGAGGCCGGCGTGCTGCCGCCTAAGCCACGGAGGCTCTGAGAAAATATGTAATAAAATTACTAAATTTGTATTTAATCTACACACACTACACATAACATTCGACCACCAGATTTTATAATTCTACAAGAAATTCATTATATTCAAATGGTTTATTGGTTTCAGTTTCAATAACACAAGTCATTGTCATTATGTAAAAAAAAAATTTTTAATTCTACAGAATATGTACATTTTCACATTTTAATGCACATTACACAGTCTAATATGTATTAAAACATATGCAATCATATTGACTATCTGAAGACAATATACAAGTCTACTACACAAATGTTACAAAATATGTGCATAGTACCAACATAGTTAGTCACTGAGCCACAACTAGTCACATAAATATAAATACCGGCCACGGCCAGTCAATTAGTCAAGTAGTGTAGGAAGGCGCTCCATGGCACATATGATTATGAAATATATTTCTACTTCTCCTAAACATAAAAAATTGTATGTCAATGTAGCGATTATATTAACAGTGTTCCCATTACATACTAAATGATTATTTTATTTTTATTTAGCGTATGGCAATAACAAAACTGAATTACAACATAATAAATATACAAAATTAATTTAACTAAGTCATTAAATTTATAATTTAATATCTAAATTCTCTATCCATTGAAGGGCTGCCTCTGTCACTTCACGGAAATCGTTAAGATTTCCAGGGTACGCTCGACGGCTGCAACTTGATACAATGTGTTGGTTGGTCTGATGTCCACATACTATATGATAACAAACATTGACCACATTCATGAATGCAGGCAATACAGCAAAGATTTTACTTGCAGTGCAGTTTTCAGAAAGAATCATTTTTATCGGCAATATCAATGTGGCAGACAACTGTTTTTTTCGGGGGGGGGGGGGGCACTTGCCCCTGGTGGCCCCCTCTGGATCCGCCACTGCATACAGTGAAACCTCTATTAAGAGACCAGTGACGGTTCCATGGAAAACTGGTCTTTTAGAGGGGTGGTCTCTTAATAGGGGTAGACATTATAAATAATGTTATACTGCATTATTAATAAAGTACTGTTGGAACACATACTTGATTACAATTTATCTGCATTGGTTCACATTTAGTACTAATTAATTACAATTAGTTATTTTCTGAGCTCTGTCATTTAAAAAGTCACGAATTGATCTCTGCTTCAGATTAGCGCATCTTTTTTTTAACAATTTCACTTTCTAGAATATTTCTGAGTGAGTTTGAAGGTCCATTAATTTGTTCTCGGTTCGAACAATCTTCTAGGAGAGCCTTTTTTTGTATTTGTATACGTTACATAACACTTTTTCTAATGACATTGTATGCTGATGCAGTTCTGTGCCAACAGAACCATTGTTTACACCATCACCTTCTCCAATGGCAAGGGAGACGAGAAGTGGTCTTTTGAAAGAGGTCAGACTGAGAAAATGCCTGGTCTTTGGTCGGGGAGAGGGGTGGTCTCTAAATAGAGTTAACAAATACATTGACCTTATGAGGTTTTAAATCAGTTCCAAGAAAAATCGGTCTTTAAGAGGGGTGGTCTTTCAATAGGGGTGGTCTTTTAAAGAGGTTTCACTGTATCGTCGTGTAGGCAGGGCATATCATCAGGGGGAACACGGGGGTACGCGTACCTCTTAAACATTTGAAAACTGCTTAAGAAAGAATATTGGTACATTTGTATCTAGTCCGGCAAATATAACTTCCGTCTTGTAAGTTCATCGATCAGCTGGCGTCAACGCACTGTTCACAACAGCTGGAGGAGATTTCGTGTAATCCTCGATTTAAAATCGATCTATCGAATCAGTTTCTTTTGGTCGGCAACACGTCACTCAGCAGCATAATCGAAACAATAGGCCATATTATTTTCTGCTCGACAAAAGCTTTGTGTAATTGCTGTCTTATTCGAAGAAATTTACTTGTTTAGGCAAAAATAAGTAACATACTCTAACAATCGTGAAAAGAAAGTTCTGTTCTTATAAGCACGCAGGCTAGTGTTTGGAGCTGGGGTAGGTTGTGAGTTTGTGTGTGTGGTTAGTTTTGAAGGGTGAAGAAAACAATGAGCTATTTTACATCCCCCCAGGCATTCAAAAAGCTCAAAATTAATGACTTAATGAGTTAATAAATTAACCCAATGCAACCTTTCATTTAATATGTCAGCCCATAAAGTAATAACCGGTCTCTGCAAATTGCCAAGAATTGCAAGGTCACGTTGTTTTGTCGACTACAACACTGAAAGTACCCCTTAAATTTCGTTTAGAAAAAGATACAGTCAATCTGAGAGACTAGACTTTATATAATTTCAAATGACGCATGCTATACACATGTTAGAAAGGCTCAGGAGGGCTCTTTCAACAGACTCCATTACCCATTAACTTAGGCTTCCCGCGCGGGCAACGGAGAGCGGAAGGTGCACTCTGCTGCATGACGTCACGCACTCGCCGTCTCCGTATCTCAACGCCAGAGCCCAGGAGTAAACTCAGATTCAACAGACTCCATTAACCTTTAACTTAGGCTTCCCACGCGGGGAACGGAGAGCGGGAGGTGCACTCTGCTGCATGACGTCACGCACTCGCCGTCTCCGTATCGCATAACGCCAGATCTCAGGAATAAACTCAGACTCAACGGACTCCATTACCCTTTAACTTGGGCTTCCCGCGCGGGGAACGGAGAGCGGGAGGTGCACTCTGCTGTATGACGTCACGCACCCACCGTCTCCGTATCGCATAACGCCAGACCCCAGGAGTAAACTCAGACTCGATGCATATGCACTGAACAACATGATGACGTCATACACGTCGTAACCGTAACGCATAACGGTAGACCAAAGCATAACGATGAAGTCGACAAGATCATTTGAAATGATTAAAAAGCACTGGTGTAGGGCATCCATCCAACGCCTTTTTGGTCGTTCTGGAGGTCTTTGTCCATCAAGATCGAGAGCAAGTGACTTCCGTACAATGGACTCGGTATTTGATCGGGCTACATGCCCGTACCAAAGAAACCGAGTCTCCCTCATTTTGGCTGGAATAGAAGCAATTCCAAGAGTATTGCGGACGTCTTCGTCCTTAATATGATCCAGCCGTGTAATTCCCAACGACTAACGTAGCATCCGCATCTCCATTGAGTGCAGGGCTTCTTCATGTTTCTTTGTATTAGGCCAGCATTCGGCTCCACACAAAGCAACAGGGCGGACGACTGTTTGATAGATCTTAGTTTTAAGGCGTAAAGGGATCTGGCGCCACTTCATCCACGCAGCATTTACTCTTGCACGGTCATCCGAGACCAGTGTTGCCAATTTGGTGTTTTAGCACCAGATCTGGTGTTTCTGAAGTTCGTCTGGTGCCAGAAATGTTCTAATAGCGCCATAGCAAAATACTGGTGATATTTCAATAAAAGCAGTGCCAAATCTGGTGCTTAACGGATTTTTCCATGAAATTGTCTCCTATGTCAAATAAGTAAATCCTGGAAGCCATACGAGTTTTAATAAAGTTAAAGGCAATGTTCAGCCTTACACATATCAAGATCAACACTCCAAGAGGGGAAGTCCCTGAAAATATCATTCTCGTGCATAAGTGCTAAGTAAGCGCAACATGCAGGGCTCTGCACAAGTGCACTTGTACAAAGAATCTACCTATCATCTATTTTCTTCCCAGCTCCCAGGGGATTTCCCAGTTTCATGCGAAGGCAGTTTATGCATTTTCGCTCCCTCACTCTAATGCAGATGTAGGGAGAGTGTTTAGCCAAGTTTAATTGGTGAAAACAAAGCAAAGAAATCGAATGAAAGTTTGTGCGATTTGGACTAAAAACAGAGGGAAAATGCTATCACGACTACTAACTTCCGAAGGATATAATAGTGGCCAAAATTGGAAGTATGCAGAGCTACAGCAGCACTACACCTTCCTGCTCTAAAGATGTAATAGCGGTAGCAGGCTCCGCAAGTGAAGAAGACGATTTTTAATGAAATGTAAGTAAAAAGCCGTTTATATATTTATAATTTTTGGTGTTTTTCTAGTGTTTTTAATCATAGAGTCCAGCTGGTGCTTTTCTGGTGTTTTAAAGTATAGGGTATATTATTATTATTATTATTAGTAGTAGTAGTAGTAGTAGTAGTAGTAGTAGTAGTATTAGTATTACTATACAAGTACTAAATATGTAAAACCTTTATGTATAAATAGCTATGGTTTCAAGAGACTAAATTATATTATACCATCACTACTTAATGAACTACCACCTGGATTGACGAACATTAACAGCAAACAACTAGCTATAAGTCGCATTTAAAAATATTACTTAACTAAACATTAACTCATAACATAAATTTATTAATATAACTACCATAGTGTAACTTTTTGTGTATTTAATTATTTACATTAATATTTTTATCATTATCATTACAAAAAAAATTGCATGCACATGTTGTAAATAATAATTAATATGTCTCACAAATAATCTGTACTGTCATCAGATTCGTGAAACATATTACAACAATGTAACATAAATAGTATTTAATAAATAAATTAAATTATTATTATTATTATTATTATTATTATTATTATTATTATTGTTGTTGTTGTTGTTGTGGTTATTCTAAGGAAGATGCACGTGAGTTTCGCAGCTGCAAAATAGCTTCGGAGAGTGAGTTTGAATTGTGATGTGACTTACCAAAGCGGGTTAGCACAGTTCTTTAACCTCCATTGTGTGGTAGATGTGTTAGTTTTCAATTGGAAAGACATAATATCGTGTGTAGTATTAAAAATCTTGTGGTGAAATAACCTTGGTGTGAACAGCCATCTTGTCAAAGATGAAATCATACAGAAGATAGATAGACGATCATTTCCTTGTGCAAGCGCTCCTATCGCTAACCAAAGACCTCATTCTCTCGATTCGAGTCACGGCCTACTAGACTCCACCATCGGTATGACGGAAGAAGCAAAGATTCAGCGTGATACAGCGGAGTTGACGGGAGCATCAAAGGAGAGCATCCAAAATGGCGAAGAGGGTAGGCGTAGTGACTTAAACCAGATTGATGATATCGGTCGGCAGATAAGAGAGAATCAACATGAAGAAGGGATGCATCTTGAGACTGCCAGATCACTACTAAAGAAGATTATGGCTATTCCTCTTAAGAACTTAAAAATGGATATAAAAACGGTCTCATGAAGTTGGAAGAAGCTTTAGATGCTGGAACAACATGTAGGTTGTCATGGAAGAAATCAGCAGAAGAACTGAAGCATGAAATAACAATCATGGAGAACAAAGAATTTACCAGGACATCATTAGTAACAAGTGAAATGGTGGACGATCCAGGAAATTGGGAAAAGGTTCTACCTAAGAAGAAGAGAAAGAAGAAGAGTGAGTAGAGGAAACCTGATGATATTCCAATGGAGCAGGTCAAAAACGATCTTAAAGATACAGCGGTTAGCGAGAGTGGAAAACGACCTTATTCTAAATTAAGGAGTCGTTCAGAAGCCGTAATCATCAAACCAATGAAGGGTAAGACTTTCACTGATGTTCTGAAGGATATCAGGAATAAGGTGAAGCCGGAAGACAATGGAGCAGACATTCGATCTATCCGTAAAACTAGAGATGGGGCTGTTCTTCTTCAGTTCAAGAAAACAACGCAGATTGAAAACAGGGAGAAATTCAGTAAATCTTTGAGAGATGCTCTTGGACAAGATGGTGATGTAAAGGCTTTAATTCCCCTAACTACACTGGAGATTCGGGACTTGGATGGTATCACTACCGTTGCAGATGTGGAGGAAGCTGTAAGACGGGATTCTGGTAATACTCATGGAGAGCTGAAAATTTCGGTAACTAAACCAAAACAGTTGGGGGCAGAAACTTGCCATTTTTGAAACTAAAGATGAGGATGCTCAGAAACTTCTGGAAGCAGGAAGAATTAAGATAGGATGGCTATACTGCAGAGTACGTGTTAGAACCATTTTACCTCGCTGCTTTCGATGCCTGTCATATGGACATTTGGCACGGAAATGCGAAGGCCCTGACAGAAGTAAACTTTGTTTTATGTGTGGAGAAGCTAGTCATAAAGCAGTAGACTGTAAAAAGAATAATCCGCGATGCATGCTTTGTACAGATAAAGTTGTCAATGAAGTTAAACGAAATCATGCTTCTGGATCAGGTGCATGCACAGTTTTTCGTGAAGCTCTTGAAGAGGCCAAAAATAACAGCAAATGATGCGAATCCTTCAAGCAAACATGCACAGGAATCAAAAAGCTAACGTCCTTCCGACACAGCTGATTTATGAGATGGAAGCAGACATCATTATTATTAGTGAACATTATCAAGAGAGGGACCATCCTGGGTGGTTTGCGGATAATCTTGGATCAGCAGCAATTTGGATACCAGATCTAAGAAAATTCTCAGTCGCAGAGCATAGATGTGAAAATGGTTTTGTCTGGGTACAGATTGGGGGAATCACTATTGGAAGCTGTTATTTTACGCCAAATGAATCTGTCCAAAACTTTCAAATGAAACTTGATGGCCTTGAGGATGCATTGCGTGGAATGGACAAAAGACTAGTGGTCGCTGGTGATTTTAATGCTCAAGCGTTGGAATGGGGCATGCCGCAAATAGACTCCAGAGGAAGACGCATAATGGAAATGGCAGCTAGAACAGGTTTAGTGGTCAATAACATTGGAAATGTACCAACATTCCGACGGCCAGGATGTCAGGGAACAATACCGGATGTAACATTCTCAACAGAGGACATAGCGCCTAAGATTACTGGATGGCAAGTTATTGAGGACTATACAGGGAGTGATCACCAATATGTCATCTTTCGTTTACTTCAGGAAGTTCCTCAAGCAAGAAACATACTGCGCAGGCCAGCACGGTGGAATATAGCCAGCATTGACAAGGAAACGTTTCTTGTTGTAATACAAAATGGAATGGAGAACATAGCAGAAAAATGTTCTTGCTGTAGCGGAAAAGAAGCAGCTGGTGTACGTGTTGAACTCAGCATGCAGCTAATGCAGCAAGCATGCAATACATCAATGTCTCGAAAGAGACCAGGAACTAGCAGACGTCCAGCGTATTGGTGGACCGAAGAAATTGCAGAACTGAGAAGAAACTGACTGCGACTTCGACGAATGGCCCAGAGGACGAGAGGCAGAGAAGTGAATACCTCAGTCACAGCGGAGTATAAGTCAGCAAAGAAGGAACTCGGCAAAGCAATTAAGAAGAGTAAAGCTGATAAATGGTGGGCTTTGGCTAAGGAAGTGGAAGATGATCCATGGGGTCTGGGTTATAAGATTGTAATGAAGAAACTTGGAAAATTCTCAAACCCGAGCATGGATTCACAAACCATTAAAAAAATTGTGGCCACAATATTTCCCGACCATCCAGAGAGGACTGACTGTGACGATGAAAGTGAACTGAATGATACACCTCTCTTCGCAGTAGAAGAACTGAATACAGCTTTTAGCTCCCTTAGAAACAAGAAGGCTCCAGGACCAGATGATATACCTGCAGAAGTGCTAAAGATAATATCAGAACTTTGTCCAGAACTGTTGTTGAATATAATCATTGCCTGCAAGCGGGTGTTTTTAATGCCCGATGGAAAATGGCTCGATTGGTTTTGATCAGCAAAGGAAAATCTGCTGGTTATAGACCTTTATGTATGTTGGACACAGCTGGAAAAGGCCTAGAGAAACTTCTGCAGCCAAGAATTCTCTCAGCAGTTCAGATAGCAGGGGATTTATCTGTTCATCAGCATGGATTTCGCAGAGGACATTCTACTATTGATGCAATATGGGAGAAGGTGAGCACAGTAGAAAGAGCGCAAACGGGCAATCATCATTCTCGTAAAGTGACACTTCTTGTGACCCTGGATGTAAAGAATGCTTTTAATTCGGCAAGTTGGAATGACATGTTGGAAGCTCTTGAAGAGACTTTCAAAGTACCACAGTATCTTATGCGCATAATGAGAGACTACTTCAGGGATCGCACTCTGCTGTATGATACGGAATATGGACAAAGGGCAAAACGACTGACGGCTGGAGCAGCACAGGGATCGATCCTTGGTCCAGATCTCTGGAACATCATGTATGATGGCTTGTTACGTCTGGAGATGCCAGAGGATACGATTCTAGTGGGCTACGCTGGTGATGTGGCTGCCTTGATAGTGGCCTGCAATATTGAGATGGCTCAAATCAAATTGAACCAGGTGATGCGACGCATAAAAAAACTGGATGACGAGTCACAGACTAACATTAGCAGAACATAAATCGGAGATAGTTCTTCTGACGAGGAAAAGGATTGAGACTCTTGTACCAATGACTGTTGGAGATACAGTGATTGAAACATCTACGAGTACAAAATATTTAGGAGTGACACTTGACTCCAAGCTCACGTTCTGGAACCATATTCAGAGAGTGACAGATAAGGCAGTAAAATACATGACAGCACTTAGTAGGCTGATGGGCAATATTAATGGCCCAAAATCAAGTAAAAGACGCCTCCTCATGACGACGGTTCAGTCAGTGCTCCTGTATGGCTCCGAAGTTTGGGCCGAATCCTTGAGATTTGCATGGTATCGGAGAAAGATAGCTGCCGTACAACGGAGAGCAGCTTTATTACGTATTGCATGAGCATACCGCACGGTTTCTTAACCTGCAATCCTCACGGTGACAGCAATAGCCCCAATAGATCTACTGGCATTGGAGCGACAAGAAATTTGGCGTACCCAAGGAGAGCTGGGAAAGAAATGTGCAAAGAAGCGTGCCTTTAACCAACGGATGAGGCGATGGCAACTCAGATGGGAAAGTGACCCTCGTGGTAAATGGACCAAGCGACTGATACCACGCCTGGATATCTGGGTCGAAAGAGTCCATGGTGAAGTCAATTATGACCTCACACAACTTCTAACAGGACACGAATATTTCCGTAAATTCCTACATAGAGTAGGCGGAGCGAGTGGTGCAACATGCATATATTGTGACGACATCGATGATGTACTTCACACCTTCTTCGTGTGCGGCCATTGGATGATAAAGAGAGAATATGTGGAAACTGAATTGGGAGAACTGACACCAGATAATATTATTTCTGTGATGTTACGGAACCAGCAATCATGGGATCATGTAGCAGTGTATGTGGAGGATGTCCTTCGCCAGAAAAAGCGAGATCTGGAAGCGTACGAACGCCCTTAAGAAGAAATGAAGAAAGAAGAAGTCTGAAAGGCTAAGTAAGCACGACATCACCCTGAAGTAATGCGAGAGCGGTTCCGGGGTGATGAACGCATCGTGGGAAAAGGGATGTGGTTTTTAGTGGGTAAAAATCCCTCACTACTGTGGAGTGTGGACCCTTCACAAGTGTCTTTTGAAGATTTTCCACAGTCCCTCGTAAAAAAATGTTATTATTATTATTATTATTATTATTATTATTATTATTATTATTATTATTATTAAAGTATTGGGTTTAGTTCTTTCCCATTTCAAGATTTGGCAACGCTGTCCGAGACTGTGTCAACATCAGGTCTCACAACGGAGGCAAGATATCGGAGATGTGAAGCCTTTGGTAGTGGGGTGCCATCTACTATGATGTTCCCATCTGTCTGGGAACCACATTCAAGGTAGAAAAAATAAAAAGCAGACGCAAGAAAAGCTTGCCGAAACTCAACGATGCGCAGATACCAATATCAATCGGCGTATTTTAATGCTCATTGCGGGGCTCCTGTAATGCTGATTACCGGGCTCACTCAACTCTTCAAGAACGCAGCTCGCTCCGAGACGGTCTACAGCTGTAAACCCCAGTCACAGTCAGCCTGCCAAGCCTGGGCAGACGATCCGTTCAGAACTGCTGCTAGCCAGCAACTGCCGGGAAGTGGGAGGGTCGTTGTATGCCACTACCGAACACTCACGAACACCCGAACATGGCCGAAGATCTGCGCACCTTTTTTCGGCAAGCTTTTCTTGCGTCTGCTCTACTCGGTCTTAGAGCTCGAGCCAGCCGGGAAGGCGGTGCGCAGAACGCAGCGCTAACATTACGTCATGCCTCACTTCCATCCCACCAATCACAGTCAGTCTGTCTTGAGAATCTGAGCTAGTGTGTTGTCAGGAAAGCCAAGTGTAAAGCAGCGTGAAAGAGACAGGCTCGATGAGTTAAGCGACGGTGTTGCCATACTGCAGGAACTCAAGGCAGCAGCCTGCGGTGTGGGGCTCGGACATGGTGGACCTGTTGCAACAGTGGACATGTATCTCTTTCTCTCTCTGCGCAAATCCCAGAGAGCCGGCCGCCTTCCGGGCTGACGAGAGCTCTAGTAAGGTTGAGCCGTGGTCCAAACTCACAGAGCACTCGCATTCCACAGGTTGACCAATTGTTCTAGATCGTTACGGGTCTCGCTTCCAAGCATGACATCATCGGCGTACAGTAATGCCCATGGTGGTTGCCTCTGCCAATCGGCAAATCCTTTTGAACTTCCTCAGCACATTTTAAAAGAAAATATGCTCTACAGTCGAGTCCCGCTATTCCGAAGTAATTGGTACCGAATCCTGTTCTGTTTAGCGGGAATTTCAGAATAGGCGAATTTCATTAATAATATCAATGTATTGACGTGTTAAGATCAATTGGATTAATATCCATGCTTAGGTCCGTATTGATATTCAATCTTTTGTACAGGGTCCTTCATATAAAGTAAGAACGGCAAGCGGCAGTTTTGTTATTCGCTGCTGCGGTGGCCTTGGCCAAGTTTGTGGCGCGCCGTGGCCCCCTGCTTTAAGCGTGTGTAAAATCCTGTATGAAATATCTTATATATAAAAGTGAAAGTCTGTATGTATGTATGTGGGTGGGTTGGTTCCGTATACAAATCTACACCGTTCCACCAATCTCAACCAAATTTTGCATACACATAGTTTAGGACCCAGAAGGAACCGCTGGCTACATGAATTTTCGATAGTCTTTCTCATTCTTCTGATTTCGGCCCTTTTGCACTCAAGCACAGGCTAATCAAATCATAAAATATACTCATGAAGGAATGGCAAGATAGATAGTTTCCATGGCAACATAGCTCAAGTCGAGACACGGCCGTCTGGATGCCAGTTGCGCTCTGCACTACCGGTATAGAAAATGAGCATCTTTACTTGAAATCCCGTTAGTTACTCACCTACTCACACAGCACTGTCAACCGAGTTTAGCATAACAAAGACTTGACACTATCTTCTACTATATATTTGTCGAATACCACTCACTCACTCACTCACTCATTCATTCATCACGAAATCTCAGAAACCACCGAACGGATTGGAATGAAATTTGGTATGCAGCTTCTACAAGGGCCACAAATGCCCACTAAGAGAGGATTTTTGTATATTCAGGTTCTAAAGGGGTGTTAAGGGGGTGGACCTGCATTTCATTGAATAGCAATATCTCCCGATTGGTTTCATTGGGGGATGTGATATTCGGCACATAAACTCATCATAAGAAGACACGAGTCTGAGGGTTTTTCGATGTGGCGTATATTATGAGGTGAAAGGGGTGAAAAGTGGGGATTGAAAGATTCCTAACGGAGCGTGTATCTCTTAAACGACATAGGCGAGGAGTTTGAAACTCGGCGGAAACAATCAGCATAAAAGTAAGTAAATATGTGTTTGACCTTTTTTTTTTTCATAAATCCAATTTAAGGGGCCCATGGGGAGGGGTGAAATTCTGGGGGGTGGGGGGACAGGAAAGAAAGTGTCCTAACTGATTGACTGACTCACTCACTCATGAAACTCAGGGGGAAAAAACTGCTTTAAAGTAAGTAAATAGCTGTTCGACAGTTTTTTTCATAAATCAAATTTAAGGAGTTCATGGGGAGGGGTGAAATTCTGAAAAAAGAAAATTGAAAGAAAATGTCCTGACTAACTCACTCACTCACTCACTCATCATCGCCCAGCCAAAATTATGGAAGTTAGAAACATGACAGTTTGGGGATATGTTCATTGTATGTCAAAACCGTCTACTAAGGGAGGATTTTCGGATATTCAGGTTCTAAAGGGGTCTTAAGGGGGTTAAACCTGCATTTCATTGAATAACAATATTTCCCGATTGGTTTCATTGGGGGATGTAATACACGGCATATAAACTCATCATTAAAAAGTAAGAAGACACGTTTCTGAGGGCTTTTCGATGTGGTGTATATTATGAGGTGAAAGGGGTGAAAAGTAGGGATTGAAAGATTCCTAAACAACATAGGTGAGGAATTTGAAACTCAGCGGAAAAAAAATCAGCATAGAAAATAAGTAAATACATGTTTGACCGTTTTTTTTTCATAAATCCAATTTAAGGGGCCCATGGGGAGGGGTGAAAATCTGGGGGGGGTGGGGAACAGGAAAGAAAGTGTCCTAACTGATTGACTGACTGACTCACTCATCAAACTCAGGGGGAAAAACTGCTTTAAAGTAAGTAAATAGCTATTCGACAGTTTTTTTTTTGATCAATCAAATTGAAGGGGTTCATCGGGAGGGGTGAAATTCTGAAGAAAAACAAATGAAAGAAAATGTCCCGACTCATTCACTCACTCATCATCGCCCAGCCAAAAATATTGAAGTTGGAAACATGGCATTTTGGGGATATGTTCGTTGTATGTCAAAACCGTGCACTTAGGGAGGATTTTTGGATATTTAGGCTCTAAAGGGGGTTAAACCTGCATTTAATTGAATAACAATATCTCACGAGTGGTTTTATTTGTGGATGTGATACTCGGCATATAAACTAATCATTAAAAATAAGCAGACATGTGTCTAAGGGTTTTTCGATGTGGTGTATTATTATGAGGTGAAAGGGGTGAATAGTGGGGGTTGAAGGATTCCTAACGGAGCGTGTAGGCCTATCTCTTAAACGACATAGCCGAGAAATTTGAAACTCAGCGAAAAAAATCAGCTAAATAAATAAGTAAATCGGTGTTCGACGTTTTTTTTTCATGTTGTTGTTGTTTGAGTCTTCAGTCTTTTGACTGGTTTGATGCAGCTCTCCATGCCTCCCTGTCCTGAGCTAATCGTTTCATCTCTACATAGCTACCACACCCTACATCCGAGGCAATCTGTTTAACATATTCTAACCTTGGTCTACCCCTACAGTTCTTGTCCTCGACCCTTCCTTCCATAACTAAGCTTGCTATTCCTGGGTGTCTTAGTATGTGTCCTACCAACCTATCTCTTCTCTTCATTAGCAGTCGCCAGAAACATCTCTCCTCTCCCACTCGTCTTAATACCTCTTGGTTTGTAACCCTATCTACCCATCTGATCTTCATCATTCTCCTGTAACACCACATTTCAAATGCTTCAATTCTCCTCTTTTCTGCTGCACCAATAGTCCAAGTTTCACTTCCATAGAGCGCCACGCTCCAGACAAAGGCTTTCAAAAATGACTTCCTAATACCTAAATCTATATTCGATGTCAGCAGATTCCTTTTTTGTAGAAATGCTTTTCTTGCCTGAGCCAACCTACATTTTATATCCTCTTTGCTTCGTCCATCACTGGTTATTCTGCTTCCTAAGTAACAGAAATCTCCTACTTCCTTCAGCTTTTCACCTGCCAATTTGATCTCCATAGAGGTTTCTGATTTATTTCGGCTGCATTCCAGTATTTTTGTTTTACATTTATTAATTTTCATCATGAATTCTTTCCGTAAGACGGAGTCCATACCATTCAAAAACTCATTCAAATCCTCAGGCTTGTTGGCCAAGATGACGATGTCATCAGCAAATCTCAGAGTTGAAATTATTTCTCCTTGAATCTTCACTCCCACTTTAAATTTTTCTCTAATTTCCTTCATTGCTTGTTCAATGTAAAGATTGAAAAGTATGGGTGATAAGTTGCAGCCTTGCCTTACACCTTTCTGAATACCAGCTTCTCTCTCATGTCCTTCAACTCGAATGACTGCTGTCTGGTTTCTGTATAGATTGTATATCACCCTCCTATCCCTGTACTTTATTCCAATCGATTTCAAATTGTCAAACAATTTAGTCCAATCAACGTTATCAAAAGCCTTTTCTAAGTCTACAAAAGCCATGAACGTTCTCTTATCTTTCCTTATTCTACCTTCCAAAATCAGCCTAAGACTTAGTACAGCTTCCCTTGTTCCTACATTTCTCCTGAAACCAAACTGGTCTTCACCCAACTCCGTTTCTATCTGACTCTCAATCCTTTTGTAAATTATTCTAGACAGGATCTTTGAAGCATGAGTAATCATAAATTAATTTAAGGGGCCAATGGTGTGGGGTGAAAGTCTGGGGGGAAAAAGGAGAGAAAGTGTCCTAACTGACTGACTAACTCACTTATCAAACTCGGAGGAAAAAGACAGCTTAAAATAAGGTAATAGGTGTTCAAGAGTTTTTTCATCAGTCCAATTTAAGGGGCCCTTGGGGAGGGGTAAAATTCTGGTAAAAATAATTGAAAGAAAATGTCCTGTCTGACTCACTCACTCATCACGCCCAGCGAAAACTATTAAAGTTGGAAAAATGAAATTTTAGGAATATGTTCGCTGTATGTCGAAAACGTCAACTAAGGCATGCTCTATGTTTATTCGGGTTTCAAAGAGATGTTAAAGGGGTAAACGTGCATTTCATTGAATAACGATATCTCATGAGTTGTTTCTTTGGGGATGTGATATTCGGTATATAAACTAATCATTAAAAATAATCAGATATATATCTAAGGGTTTATTGATGTGGTGTATATTATGAGGTGAAATGGGTGAAAATTGGAGGTTGAGGGATTCTTAACGGAGCGTGTATCTCTTAAACGACATAGGCGAGAAGTTTGAAATTCGGCGGGAAAAAACAGCTTAAAATACAAGTAAATAGGTGTTCGACCGTTTTTTCATAAATCCAATTTAAGGGGCCCTTGGAGAGGGGTGAAATTCTGGGGGAAAAAAACAGGAAAGGAAGTGTCCTAACTGACTCACTTACTCACTCATCAAACTCAGGGCGAAAATAGCTTTAAATAAGTAAATAGGTGTTCGACCGTTTTTTTTCATAAATCCAATTTAAGGGGTTCATGGGGAGGGGTGAAATTATCAAAAATAAATAAAAGAAAATGTCCTGACTCACTCACACACTCATCATCGCCAAGCCAAAGTTATTAAAGTTAGAAACATGATATTTTGGGGATATGTTCGTTGTATGTCGAAAACGTCCACTAAGGAAAGAGTTTTGAATATTCAGGTTCTAAATAGGTGTTAAGGGGGGGGGGGGGGTAAACGTGCATTTCATTGAATAACAATATCTCACGAGTGGTTACTTTTGGGGATGTGATACTTGGCATATATATACTAATCATTAAAAATAAGCTGACACATGTCTAATGGTTTTTCGGTATAGTGTATATTATGAGGTGAAAGGGATGAAAAGTGGGGGTCGAAAGATTCTTAACGGAGCGTGTATCTCTTAAACGACATAGGCGAGGAGTTTGAATCTCGGAGGAAATCAATCAGCTTAAAAATAAATAAATAAATAAATAAATAAATAAATAAAATAAATAGGTGTTCGACCGTTTTTTCATAAATCCAACTTAAGGGGCCTATGGGGAGGGGTGAAATTCTGGAAGAAAAACGTCCACTAAGGAAGGATTTTTGGATGTTCACTCTCATCGACCAACCCAAACTATTAATGTTAGCAGAATGATATTTTGGGGATATGTTTGTTGTGTGTCGAAAACGTCTACTAAGGAGGGATTTTTGGATATTCAGGTTCTAAAGGGGTGTTAACGGGGTTAAACCTGCATTTCATTGAATAACAATATGACACGACTATGACGCGAGCGAAGCGAGGCTAAAAATGAGATGGTGTGTGTCTGTGTATTACTCAATCACGCAAGTACCACTGGTCCGATTTACATGAATTTTACATGGAAGTAGCTGATTTACCTGGTTAACATATAGGTTACTTTTGATTTCAATACTTTGCATTATTTAAAGATGGCGACCATTTTAGTGACGTCACTACACCCTTTGGTTTAAAACTTTCATATTTCCATTTCAAATAAAAAGAGAACGCTAAGAAATAGCAAACTTTTGATGGCATATACGAGGTTTAAAATTACATTTTCTATCCGAAAGGTATCTCCAACCGGTAGCGAGTAAATCCTAAATTTGTGCTATAAAACACGGTCAACGCCGAGCGGTGTAGTTGGACAAAATGTTCCACCTTAATCTCCTTCTGCGCAGCACCTCGCCTATCCCCTGTTTTAACTGTAACCTCACATTTTATTTTATTTATGACGCGTAGCGAAGCACGGGTACTTCAGCTAGTTATCTTATAAAAGATGCTGGACGTGTCGTCCTTCCTGGGTTATACAGGCATTGTATCTGGTAACCACCTTCTGGCTGACGCGAGTGAGTTCTGCCACTGTAATGTTTCTGATTTTTAATTTCATTGAGCACTCAGTCAGTAGTGTCAAACTTATTTACAATTACGTGAATCTGCGCTAGTGAAGGTGGCACTTCATCAGGAAATTGCAGAACAAATGCATCACGTACCCGCCGAGCCGACTCTTACTTAAAAAAAGTTTTACATACAAAAATACGATGTTGTAATGATAACTGTATCATGTTAACATCTGAGGTTCAGACTGGCGACTGAACACCTGCACGTTTATTGCAAGGTTGAGTACAGTATATACTATGCGCGCACTTTCAATACTACAGCAGGGGGCCGTGGTACGTCACAAACTCGGCCCAGGTCACTGCAGCAGCGGATAACAAAGCCGCCGCTCACCGTTCTTACTTTATATGAAAGACCCTGTACTTCGCAGCATCCAAGCAGAGAAGGACCCTACCCGATTGCCGAACAAACTTTTTGATCTGTACTATAAGAGTAATTACTGATTACCAAATACAGGCTTGATTAAATTGGGGTTTCAACTCTCACACGCAAATCTTGCTAAATTTAAAATTTTTCTTTTCTCAGGTGACATTAATCACTTCAATATGATGCAATCTAATGCGGCGTGGAACTTCCGCTAATGAATTTATCCGATGCTTCTGGTCATGGTATCTCTCTCCGTCCGTGAGCAAGAAACACGCAGAGAAACAACCTTGTAACAAGTTTCACTAATATATCCAATCAATAGTTTACAGGGCCAACTTTTAAGGTGTCAAACTTTTTAATAATTTTTTAGAATATGTTGCTTAAATGACTAATACAGGACGCCCGAGAATGTTCTCCGCAGTGGGTACGTGCAACTGCGAGTGGTTGAGACATAAGTTTAGTTGGCTGCACTGTGTCCTTGAAAGGGGGACTCCCACGTGTGGGCTGTCAGTGTGTATTGCGATAAGCGAGCGAGCCTGTATGTCTTCAGTGTGTATTGCAGTAAGTGTGCATTCAGATAGATTATTGGAAGAGTGCAACAGTATAAAGGCAGTAATATTAACTACTGAAGAGAGAGTTTTTTTTGGTGGAATATTTTTTTCGCGAAGGCGATCGGTTTACAGAAAATGTAAAATTAAGATTTCAGTCGCGGTTTCCTAATCCAAAGTGTCCAAACCGTGATACCGTTCGGGATTTGATAAGTAAATTTCGTGTGACTGGCTCAGTTCACGATGTACCCCGACAGGCAAGACTACGCTTCTAACAGACGAAAAATTTGATGAAATCTCCTATATAATGCTGCGTAGTCCAAGTAAATCAACACGAAAGTTAGCTCAACAAACAGGAATCTCTAAGTCGAAAGCACATAAAGCTGTAAGAGACAAGCTTCAGTTGTTACCTTATAAAGATGCCGTGGTTCATGAATTAAAACAAACTGATTACGGAAAAAGAGTGATGTACTGTGAATGGTTCCAGCATCTGTTATGAATGGCTGTGGTGAGTACAAAGTTTACTGTTTATTTGTTAAGATGCACGCGGCAGCCGTGCTACCAACGTAACTGCTGTAGCTAGCTCTCGCAGACGCATGTAGGCGCTGCGGAGAACATTCCCGGACTCACTGTATGTAATGCTTTGTCAACAGGGAAAATGTGTTCCACTCAGGCATGTTTTTAATAACAAGAGTGTTTTTGTGGTTTCTTTTTATACTGTATGTATAAAAGGTTTTGGATATGTGACAGGCTGAAGAAGGACAAATTGTCATTGTACGAAACATGTACCTGTTAAGTATGTTAAATTAAATTTTAGTAAGACATTTATAAGTATTGATTGGGCGGAGTCAAACTAACCCATTTTGGTCAATTGACTTGTTAAGGCATCAGTGGCGGCTGGTGGTTTGAAAACATGGGTGTGCACTGTTTTAAAAGATTGTCTAAATTTGATATAAATGCAAGCAAACCTAACCATACAAAATAACAGCTTCATTACGATTTCACGATTTTAATAACTGATTGCTTATGAACAAAATATTAAATATTTTTAAACGAAATGTTTTACTGCGAAAACTGGTCAACGCAAAATTTTACTTTAACATTATTGTATTTACAGTTCAAGAAATTAATTTTAAACAATTATATCTTATATAGAAATGTACAAAATGTATAATTTACCGTGCCAATCCTTCCTATTACAGACATGAATCCTATGCTGGGTCGACAGTCTGAAATTTTGTGATATTTACTCTGACGATGTCACTCACATTATATTCCCCAAGTTCACTAGTGGCACCTTGAGTCTATTTACAAGAACATTTGTGAAATGCACAGATTAATTATAAAGTAGCCTATATGGCTTGAATCAAGTATAACAACAATGAATACACAATTTTAAAACCTTAAATTACGTTTGAATCAATTTTCTGTGAATAAAGTTCATTCTTCTCTCCTTCTTCTGGGCAAATGTATCGATAACTTTGTCATTGAAATTTGGAATTGACCTCACAAGTTGTTTTTCAATCGACAACATTGCTAATGCCGTCAGTCTATCTTGTGACATTGTGCTTCGGAGAAATGTTTTTATTCTTTTTAGTGTAGAAAAACACCTCTCGGCTTCACTTGTGGTCATAGGTGTGGTAGTCAAGACTTGGAGAACTTTGAGCGTTTCACTGAATATTTTCCCCAAATTATTCTCAATAATGAATTCAATCAATTCAATTGCACAGTCTTCACGCATGTACATAACTTCTAATTCTGTTCTCAATCTGGATCTGTCAACAAAAGGATATGCTTGGCAAGCTTGGAAAAGACTTTCTTCTGGAAATTTCTTATCGAACGACTTGAAATTTTCCGAAGAAAAAAGATTATCCATAAGATGACCCGTGAAGGAGAAACGTTCTTTAGCTTGCATAGAAATAACATCACACACTTATTTAGCTGCAATTTTTCTTGAAGTTGGAGTCTCCTCACGTCTTCGATTTGCTGAAGAGGTTTCTTCTGAAATGTTATCCACTGTATCCCGAACACTTTTCACTGCTGATTCAAATGAATTTATTGCTTTTCTCACGGTAACAGTGTCTATTGTCCTCTTTTGGAGCTGTTGATATAAAATATCTACATGTGGCATTATGTGGTGAAAAAATTCAAGCCAGAATAAGAACACAGGCTGCTCTATTTTCAAACGTAAACCTCTTGCCTGTGTGATGGTGTTTATTTGATTACTTGAATTTTCAATTTTCTCAAAACATTCCATCAAAGATTCTCTATGTTCATACACCGTTTGTACCGTTCGAGATTTGAAATTCCATCTAACGTTTGAACCTGAAGGAATTCTTCTACCAACCACTTCGTCTAACACATTAACTCTTTGAGATGAGTTCGAAAAGAACTGAGGAATTTCATTGAGATCTGCAAAAAATATACGCACTTGTGTATTTTGGCTACTAGCTTGAGCCATTATTAGATTAAGTTTGTGGGCGTAACAATGTATGTAATAAGCGTACGGATAGTCGCTTCTTACAATCTCCTGTACACCGGAGTGCGTTCCACTCATCACATTAGCTCCATCATAGCTTTGAGATATGACTTTGGTCTTTTCTGACACCACTTCCTCTAAAGCGTCTTTAACACATATAGCCAAGGCCTGTGCGTCATGACCGCTAGGGTTCTTGAAAGCCCAGAACCTTTACTTATGTCTAGCCGCTGACAAGTGTGGCGCTTTCGTCGTTGGAAATCGGCTCTATTCGGTCTCACTCGTTACAGTCCCCGCCCCGCCCTTCTGCACAAACAACGTGGCTTGTGAAAGGAAGTCAGGTGTGGACATGCATGAGCAACATGACAATAACAATATAACAATATTGTACTCACCCAAAATACTTATGATGTTGAAGGCTAGCAGATATATTCTCACGATAGAATCCACCGTCATTCAAAGCACAGTTGTTCCGTCACTTCATTTTCATGGAAGAATTCATTATGAGTCAGTCGCTCAAGAAATCAGAACGGTCTCCTTAATACACTAAATTACACATAATATTACGATCAATCACACAGTTCAGCCTCTTCATTCTCACGGTAGGGTACACCAACTGCCAGTCACTCAACAAATTATAACAGTCTCGTAACGCACTAAATTAAACGTGATATTAAAAAAACAGTTCCACTTAAGAAATAAAACAGTACTTAATAAAAAAGTAATCTTAACACAAGAATTTACTTTAACATGTAGGCCTAATTGTAAAGTGTCTCGTGATTAGAGATTTACACCTACATTCGATTGAGTTTCAGGAAGTATCAACAACTGTGCTGCAATATTATCCTGTTCTTCGTTTGTAGGTCTTGAAAGACTTAAACATTTCTTCTTTTGAACTTTTTTTGTAGAAAATAGTCTCCTTTGATGTTCAAATTTAGTAATTTTTGCTGCAGTAGTCTCTGGCGTAGATAGAAATGTTACTTTTGATTTTCGGGCCTGAAGAGTTGGAATAATGGGCTTAATTTGTCTCTGAATAATATATATGTCTTCTTCGCAGTCGGCTTGATCGAGAATTTCTTTGAATGCATGTAGAAGTTTTGCCTTACTTTGCTCTATATTTGCACATTTTCTTGTGGCATCTGTAGTTTGTAACTGTCTTAGAATAATATCTTGTTCCTCAATGAGTGGCTGTTCTTGAATAATTAGGCTACTTTCTGAAGACTCGTCTCCTCTCTCTGTAGTTGCTGGTGTCATTCTGCAGACAAGGTGAATATGTTTACACATATTGAATTTGATGGATGAATCAAGACAGCCGCAGATGTATTGATGAACACATGCTTTGCATTCAGTGCATTGTAGACTACAGCTGCAGCTTGGTTTGTCCGTCTTCCTCACTTCGTAAATTTCATTCCTGTTTCGTGATGAAACCCTCCATATTTCTCCCTCGCAGACGGCACTTTCCTCAGACAGCAGCAGTGAGCTGTGGTGTCGTTGTCGAATCGCCGACAACTTGCTGGTAATTTTACCTTTGTGGAGGTGAATCAGTCTATCATACAGTTTATCTCTCACGAAAGTCATAAGCGTATTAATTGCTACATCCAACCTCCTAGGTTTTTTCCCACCCATGTAAATGTGTTTCAATACACCATGCATTCTTTCAAGATGCATATTTGTGTTCAGTCCTGAATGCAGGCGATGACAGTAGGCCCAATTAGAAACACACGGCTTGTACTCATTTTCGAAATACAAACCAAAAACCCTGGTGCTTGGGTCATTTTTCAAAATGATTACAACTTGTCCTATCATTTTAGAAAATGCTACCTCGTCCCTCTCTTCTAGTAAAGTCCGCAGCAGCTTGTAGACTTCAACCTGTTTCTCGCGACCGTTCACTTTTGAAAGATTTTTCCGCCAGGCGTGATCAACATGCCACGTACAAAATAGGCGAAATTCTGGAGGTAACATTACCGTAGACCAAGCATTATAATACATTTCTGCCATATCTGACATAAATACTCTCGGTTGTAGGGCTTCTGACAGTGCATTTCTTATAACAGTTAAGAACAGTGTCTTAACACATGTGTCACTTCTACTTGAAAACATAAAAGCACATGGAAATCCCTGAGAAAGATCATCTAGAACGAGAAGAGTTGTGAGTTCAAATCCGTAATTGCTGAGGCCATGAGTACCATCAAAACATACAGAATCGTTGCCATACTGCCGAAGCATTTCCCTCTGTGCTTCATTCATCATAATAAGAATGAAGTCATCAGCTTGCAACTGAGGATGGGTCTCTAGCAGAATGCCCTGTGGTTTGTAAAACATCACGACATCACCAGCAAACTCCATCTCATTAATCCACGATTCGACAGACGTACAGTCATTTGTGTGTCGAACTGCGGGTGATTTTAAACTGTACTGTTGCTGTACATTAGATAGATCCTTTCTAGTGAGTAGGTGGATACGTTCTAGCCCTGAGCTTCCCAAGGAATCTCTAACGTCATCTAGTATTTTATTAAATGGAACTTGCATTGCAATCTTGGCCGCAATGTCAGATTTTTCGGCTTGTGATAGTCTTAGACGACCTAACTCGGATTGATGACCTACGTGAGTTTTACAGTACAAAACTGTTACTTCGCCTGACGAATGAAAGCTTGCATCAATTTTTGCGGGACAATGTCCATTAATCTTGTTGCTCCCTAATATTTTACAGTGGCGTATATTTTTGCTTTCAGTCTTAAACTCACCATCGCGATGGCATTTAAATGACATTTTTGCACACCCATCTTTCTTACTAACATATTTTGACCGCCATACAACAAACTCACATACTTCTTCTTTTTCAGTTTCACTTTTCCAATTATAGAAGTCATCTTCACTCGAAAACTTGATTGTTTTATTCACGACAGATACCTCGTGCTCTGATGTGTAGTGCTGTATAATATCATGTTTTGTAGAGCGAGTCTCGTTACAAAGTGGACACTTGACATTATTACTTCCTGACCTTGGTGTTGAATGTTTCCCTTTCAAATGACGTGTCAAAGAAAATTTCGAGTCCGTTCCAAAATCGCATAAATTGCAGATAAACTGTGTACTCGAACCTGAATGCTTCAGCTTTATATGCTTCACCAAAGTTTTATTGTGACTAAAAGTCTTAGCGCAATGACTGCATGTAACGCGATCCATGTTTTCATTAAATGTTTTGTTTAAACAGGACATATATCCTACAATATAAGTACAAGCAGCACATTAACAATCACACAATGCTGTAGCACAAGTAGTAGCAGTATTACTCTAATAAAATCTTCACTCACATAATAGAGGCAAAAACTGAGAAAACCAACTAATCAGCTGTAGACTACACGTAGCAGAAAACAAAGTCTTAACTCACACACGAGACGAGAGACCATCACAGCAGAAAACAACCAACTAATCAGCTGTAGACTACACGTAGCAGAAAACAAAGTCTTAACTCACACACGAGACGAGAGACCACCACAGCAGAAAACAATCAGCGTGCAAAAGGGCGGGCCGGGGACTGTAACGAGTGAGACCGAATATAGCCGATTTCCAACGGTGAAAGCACCACACTTATCAGCGGCTAGACACAAGTAGAACCTTTCAACAGGCTTGCCATTTGGCAGCAGGTAGTGAAACACTATAACCATTTGGTATTGTGATGAAACATCCGACGTCTCGTCAGCCATTACGGAGATGAAGTCTGCTTCTTGGATTTCAGTTTTAATTTCATCTTGGCATACGTCAAGCATACACTGTAATAAGTCATTCTGAATTTCTTTAGATGTTCCTCTAAACACTGTTGCACTTTTGAGATGATCCTTCAGAAGCGTATCTAATTCGGATGTGAAATCTATTAGTCCTCTGAAAATACCAGGGTTTACAGAATCTTCTTTCTCATTGTGCCCTCTCAATGCCAGCTCGAAAATTCCACAAAACTTGATGCATTCAATGATCTGTGACAGAACGTGTCGGTTCTTCGATACCTCGATATTTTGCTTTTCTATGTTCCTCCTGAATGCACAATCAAGCTGCTGTCTGATCTCGTATTTTCCTAGTACTTGAAATTCTAATTCGGCATTCATGTGTGTTTTTGTTTGCTCATGTTTGTCCATTTTTTGTTTCAAATGTCCTAGGTCAGAAAACCCTGTTTTGGTCCAGGTATCACTGCTTTTGTCTTTGTCACATGAAAACATTAAGCATGGGAAACAATACATCCTGTTGGTTAATTCACAGCCACAAACCCACTCATATTTGCCATACACGTCATTATGGAATAAACGAGTCCTAGCCTTGCCTTTGCACTGAGTCGTTTGAACTAAATTTAGGTATGGGATAGGCCTTCCCTTTTCTTTTATGGCCACCTTTTCTTGTAGAGTAAGTTGGGAAAAGGTAATGGTTTTTAACTCCTGAACAGTATTCATAATAATAAATGTATAAATAAATACCTATGTTAATAGTCTAATAAACACACACTCAAATATCCACAACTTAAAAAACACACATCTGACAAAGTACTTTCTATCATAGGTCATGTTAATCCTCTGTTACGGTACATCCAAATACAATTATAATGGGCCTTAAAAATCTGTAAATTATAAAGGAATGTTATGAAACTGAGTTAACTTTTATAACTATAGCTTGTATAATATCCATTCAGTTGGCTGTTCTGTGATTTTTAAATGTACAATGAAAATCAAATGACAAGGGCGCTACAAGCGGAGAAAAGACACAACCTTTCAAACTGCTACTTGGTACACTAATTCTCCAACAGATAGTGCGGTAGTTGTTATCGAAGCTCGTGTCTGAGTCTGACACGTCTTGTCATTAGTTGTGAAAGAGATGGGATAAACTGAGCATGCGCAGTTCTTTTCGCCGGGGAAGGAAGTGGCTCCGTTGCTGTCATTGTTAACACACTATCCCTCTTGCCCCCCTGCAGCCGTATAGCCTAAAGTCTGGCTCGGTCCGGCTACAAAGCTGTACGTGGCGAACGGCGATCACTGGGCGATACCCGAGCCAACATACAGCGAGGAGTAGCACACGCGGTGTACAGGACATTTGTTGACGCGTAATAATACCATAAAATCATGTTGTTATTTACATATTTATAAAACTAAAATGCAAAGCAAGGCTAATATTGCGAGAATGGGTGTGCACTGGCTCCAGGGCGAATACCCAGAAACCGCCACTGTAAGGCATACATTTAGTGTGGGGACATCTGCTAGTGTCAGCTCTACACAGTATTGTTCAGCCCGAGAACAGGTTCAGTGAAAGTCGGAAGTGAAGGACAGTGACGTTCCACTACTCATAGCACCGACAATTGACTTTGTTGTAAATATAGACCTGTCATCCCCCCACCCTACCTATCCCTCTCCCTAGTCCCGCATTCCATACACACGACTCACTCACTCTAACTAAGTAGAGTAACGTCATCATCATCAGTTTATCTGCCTGATGGTCGGTCTCCCCGCCTTATCCGGTCTTCAGCAGCACGTTTCATCAGCTCATAAGATTCATCAATCCTGATGGAATCCAGCACCTGAAACCTTCTTCTTCCTCTTCGGATGTTCCCTTGGACTGTCCCTTCTAATGCACTTTTCACCAAACCATCTCCCCTTATGCAGTGTCCAATCCAATTCATTATTCTCTACCTTATCTTTTTAGCATCATTCTTTCTTCTCCTACTTTCTTTAATACTTCCTCATTTCTCACTTTGTCCTTCCAACTTATTCTTTCCATTCTTCTCCACAGCCACATTTTGAAAGCCTCTAATCAGGTTCATTCCACTTTGGTTTCAGGCATTTTCATTAAGCTGAGGTTCTATGTTTTTTATTTTTTATTTTTATAAGTGTTAGCAAACGAGTGAACTGTATTCTCTAATAGCATTTACCATATTTAACATCCTTGTACAGTATAAAAATACCAGGCGCGGATCTTGGGGGGGGGGGGGTCACAGAATCGAAATTGTTAAGAAAAATGGTATCACTAACAACGCAATCACAAAATAACCAAACGTACAAAACCAGACCAATATTTTTGCAAGCTACATGGATAGAAATTTGATGCGTTTAGCGCACCAAAAATATTCGTACAAATTGCAACGGCGTGTTTTGCGACTTTTACATCCAGCTTCGAGAAAAGTATCAAGGTACGTTACAGTTTCGGCAAGTCGAGTTGGTACCGACAAAGGGAAAAAGTCACAGCTTAAATTGCCAACCAAGCTAGCAGTTTGGACGTCGGCAAAATTTTTTGGTGTGAAAAAGCCCTAAATTCCTATCCGTGCATTGCTGCACATTCATCGTGACATCACTATAGACATCGATTCGGTAATCACAAGGTTTGCTAAACAAAATAGACGAGTGATTTTGTTATATAAATAATCGTTTTTATATAACAGGCATCAAGTTGTAAATATGTACAGTTGTAACAGAACATAATAATTGCAATAAAGATATTTTCAGTATTGAATAAAATGGAAAAAAAACTGTTTTTCAGTTAAAATTCGTTAAGTTTTATTTGTCTGATTATTGAGTTTTCGTTTTTTGAGTTTGCAAAAAAAAATTCATCTCCGTTTGGCGGGGGGGGGGGGGGTGTTCATGACCCAAGTGACCCCCCCCCCCCCTTGAATCCGCGTCTGAACAATACCGAACATGTATGTTTTAACACGAAAAAATTCTAAGGTCTTCTTGCTTTCTCCTGTTTTTAAATAAGTAGAAAAGTAATATTTTCTCTGAACTCTGTTCGGAATAGCAGGACTCTACTGTATATGGGAATTAATTAATGACCACATGTATCAAGTAATGGTAATACAATTGCAGATAATCTTGTAGCCAATTTACAATAAATCTGTTGTTGGTGTTAATTTTTAATCTTGGATATCAGCCCCATGTACTTGGATGTATATTCAATTTGTCTGATAAACAGTGTTCCTGTAGGACTGTAGTAGTCTGTGTGTAACTGTAATTATTAGGATCAGGGATGTAATAGGTGTTCTGGGACTTGAATTAAAGCTCTATACCAGCATTTTCCTGGAGAGAGTGTGGAAAATCCACACACAGGATAGATACTGCCTGCACCGGGATTCGAACCTCCAATCTCCTTACTAGCTACGGCTCCCCATCGTGGTTGTGAGCGATTTAATGTGCACGGCTACACTACTTCTTCGTCTTAGCGTCATCCCGTAGGAACGGGGTCCGCCTTTTGGAAAATGCACGCCATTTCTTGCGATCTAATGCTTCCCGTGAATTCGAGTTTCGTGATCGTAAATCTGCGTTAATAGTGTCCATCCACCGCAATTTTGGTCTCCCACGCTGTCTCTGGCCGTCGACCGTTAGATGGTAGGCCGAGCCAATGACTGAACTTTGTGGTGCCCGGACAATGTGTCCATACCAACAGAGTCTCCATTCCTGCATTTTCTCATTGATTGGAGCCACGCCAGCTGTATGTCGAATCGTTGTGTTGGGGATATGGTCGAGCAGAGAAATGTCTAAAGATCTTCTCAGTTTCCGCATTTGCATGACATGAAGTGAGTGCTCAGCCATGGCCGGCTCTACGGAAGGCCGCGGCGTTCGACCTTGCAACGCTGCACTTCTCTGAACTGGGATGGCCATAGCAGCCGGCCAGCTGTTGATACGTGTGCTTCGCCACGAAAACAAATTGATATAACGAAATAATATTTGTTCTTTTCAACATTAAAGTAAAAGGATTGTCAAGAGTGAGTAGGGCTTACTTGGAGTCACAAAACCAATTTGCTTTCAATATTTATTTGACATTTACAAAATATACAACAGGTTGGCCTCTAACAAAGAATAGCAAGTTTTCTGTGATTACTATGGCAAGTTACCCGTTCATTCCTCAACTTCCTGTAATTATTTAACAAAATGTTACTCATTGTTAAGACAATACTTGTGACTATTGTCATAACATTACATCCACAGGTACAAGTTTTCTCGGCAGTTTCTGACAATTCAATATCTGAAAAATACCGAGTAGACTAAGATTTTGAATTACTTGGCGTTGATTGTTACATTTACATTTTAAAAATTGTTCCTCAAACTTATCAGAAATTAGTGCCTGCGTAATTCCAACAACATGTTTACACACTGATAAAATAAAATCTGCAGGAACTGAAAGTCCGCCCCTATTTATTTGATTGAAGTAGCTGTCATTTATCTTTTCTTTATTTCTAAGCAAAGCCAAACATTCTTCACATTTTATTCTTGAACATTGCTTGAACGATATGTAACCACAGGCATTTATAAAACCCGACTCATCGAATTGTATGTTTTCAGTGTACTTGTCTTCTAAAATACTGTAAAAGGTATCATCAACAGTAGCTGACGAAATGCTGCTTGTTGTACTTTCTCCTGAATTTGTATCGGAAGAGGACATTATCATTTCTTTCGAAAAAGTAACTGCTCCATACCTGGCTGAATGAAGGCCAAGTACGCTTTTCTACCTTATTTTCAATTCGGCCTCCATTACCTGAGTAACTGATATATTATAGTTGCCGCCTGTTAGTTGGCGGTACTACCCAAACCTGGATTCTAATGGGTCACTCTGAAATTTGCCAGTTAACACATAAGAGGGGTTAACATTCTGTAGAGCATAAATAATAATCTCACATAATACATAGGTTGTTACATACAAAGCGTTGTAAGTTTCATTGGTTAAACAACTCTTTTTTGAGGAATTATTTTCATCGTTCTTTTTCCACGTGGACAACCATTGGAGGAATGCCTTTAGGAAAGCCAACCTTTTGTCTTCGGGATTATGGAAAGGCATTTGAAGACTATTACGTTTAACAACATGGGTGAGAGGCCGCTTAATATTAACAATGGACCACCACATTAGGATTACTCTGACAAAAAAAAAGCAGTACCTTTATAACAAAACTTAATCAGTAAATCGGATTCCTTTTTGTAGATCGCTCGTATGTCACTAAATGATGCTTGAGTTACCTCTTTAAAATCAGGGTTACAGTCATCTGAACTTAAAACATTTGAAAATGAGTCAAAATCTTCCCATACAGGAATAATAAATGACTTATCATTACCACTTAAATTCAGCCAATTATTTCGTATATTTTTAATACTTGGACACTGTCATATAAAACAAAGGTTTTTAGGGGGTTTCCATCAATATGGAACCAGTAATTACTATCAGAATGTTCGGTTAGTTCTTTGAACATAGCACGATTCACACCATTATGATAGACAGAATATTTAGGCCACAATCCTGTATTTGCCTGATAACACCTTTCGCAATATCAGCTAGTTGCAAACCCGTTAATTGTTTCACTGGAACTAATTTAACAACCTCTTTCAAATTTCCAAAAGCAGAACTAACGAGAAAGGCCAGAACTGTCTTAGCTAAATCGAAAGATTCATTTGTAGCAACACCAAAGAAATGCCCATTTTTAGCCTACTTTCGATTTTTGCAAAAAATGAAAGTAGACTTATGAGATCAACACAGGGCGAAAAAAGTGTGTCTGTCTGTGTGTGTGTGTATGTGTGTGTGTGAGTCTGTGTGTGTGTGTGTATGTGTGTGTGTGAGTCTGTGTGTGTGTGTGTCTGTGTGTGTGTGAGTGTGTGTACTCTGAATGTCTGTCCCCCCCTATCAATTCGAACACGGTGAAACCGAATTGAACGAAATTTGGTACAGAGGTAGCACTAGTAAAGGACACCTCAGTGTCATACTTTATATCGCCGCCATCTTTACCAAAACAGAATGGCGGCCACTCAAATGTTCAAAACGTAAAATCAAATTACGGCTAAACTAATCATCCGATCTCTACCAAATTTGGTAACAACATACCTTTATATAGGACGCGTCTTTCACCCAAAATTCAAGGTCATCGGCCATGCCATTTCAGGATGGCGGCCGTGTGAATTATGCAACCATTTTAATAAATAGCTTAAGACCCACCAATTCCGATTATCGAGCCTAGGGGGGTTTAAGCTATCCTGAAGGTCGTGATCCGTTATTTATTATAATTTAATATTATAATATTATACAGTATGAGTGGCTTAAAAGAGCTGAGCCGTTTGTGTCACACGACAAGATGGCAGCTGTCCTCATGTGCCTGTCTTATATTTCAGTAGTTTTAGTATGTTGTATGTGATATACCGTACTGATACAATAATATAAACTTTGTATGAAATGATCTTTAATGAAGATGTACTGCAGTGAAGAAATCGTTTATTTAAAGTCATTATTTGCCAACAGTTTGTATCTAATATGTCAGTTAAGAACACCTGACGTCATGGATACGGTTAGCTCTGGGCTAGCATGTTAGTCTGACACGCAGTTGACTGGGGATCGAATACTACTAGTTAGGTTTTTTTTTCTTGAATTCTTTTACAAATGATGTGCACGAGCTTTTCCCACAGATACCGAATAAAATGTCATTTAGCTCAAAGGAGAGGATCAAGTATACACTCGTATATTAATAAAATCACAGTCCCAGCATCGCACATAAACAGAAGACATTAGAAAAAGGAGAATAGAAGAACTAGATACACGTTGTCATTAACCACAGCCTTCTTAATGCCTCTGTACGGTGCTGTCCTCTTGTGGGTTATGTGGGTAATATTGTTCCAAACATAACGCTGTGTAAATGCCTGAGCTGGCCTCCTGAAGTATGGCAATTTTGTAATACTGGTAGTTCAACTATTAGCCACGATCGCGCTCCGAATACCTTTAAACACTGCCAGCTGGATCGCCTCCCTCTTGGCTACTTTAAACTGCCTACTCATTCAACACCCATAGAACACTGCCATCGTAGTACATTACGATGGCAGTGCATAGGCGTACAAGATAAAGATTAATTCACTGATAGGTCGCAACACCATCTACTGTGATTGGGGCGGAAGATGATTGGGGCGGAAGATTCTTAATTTTGCAGGCTGGCTTAATATAGAGATTAACGGACGTGAATGCATTACAATAAGTTAGTAGTTTTGATATTCAATCATCATAAAGTATATAATATTGATCTTGACACTTACTGGCTTATTATCAATATAAAAGAAAACAAACAATACATTGTGGTTGGGGTGATTGTTTTAGGGATGAGGACAAAGAGTCATAAAGATACCCATACATTTAGGAGAAAGTAGGCTATATGTTCTTTGCTGAACATCTTGTTAAAATCTAAAGTTTGTTTGACATGTATTTCATCAATCTGTAAATTTACAACCCTTTCTAAATTTGATAAATCTTTCACAATGTGACTTAGAAAGTTACTGTTCTCTTCATCAGCTTTCGGGGATATGGCGAAGGAAGTTGTTAATTTTTGTTAATCTCGGGGATGAGGTAGGGATAAAATATGGTTAAATCTAATTGCGTTATAACACTTTGTAGACTGCATATAAATGAGGAATGCATTTTGAGTTGTAGTGACGTTATATCTAGGTTTCTTTAAAAAAGTAAGTGTAAACTTTTTAACAGAATCTCTGAAGTTTCGTCTCCCTGGTTTTCAAGGTCAGTTTTTAGGTTATCTATTGAACTATTAATCTGGACGACTAGTGAACTTACAGGTAAGAAAAAGTCGTGGCAAAATTCTATAGCTTGGAACAACTGACTCCACTTACTTAATAATGAATTTCGAAATATTACAGAGCCAGAATGAAGAACAACAGCGTTAGGAATTACGCCTCCATTGATATGAATTTCGACCGTAAAATCATTGTTTACCCTTATACTTTACCTTATTTTAGGTATGCTTGACACATCTAATGTATACAAAATACAATAGTTTTCACTAGTACTTCATATTTTCATTTCATATTTATTCATCAGTGCCTTACACTATATTTACATTACACTGAAGGGAGTCTCTGAAAAGAGCAAAGCCCCACTTCGCATTCGGGATGCGTCAGAGCCCCCACTATATATACTGGGTTATATTTACATTTTGTTGACTTCCTCAGCAAGGGTCTTCTCACATTCCTCTGCAGACTTTTTCCGTTCTTTTTCTTCTCTTCTTTCCTCTGGAGATTTCCTTATCTTGGAGGAGCACTTACTCAAATACGATGGTAAGTTTGGGAATACCTTTGGAACCGCACGAGGTAACAATACAGGCTTCTTCCGTGTGAATTCCTTATTATTCCCATCACCATCCTTGTATTTTTCAACATAACTTACGTCTTCGGGAAGAAAGTGTTTAATACATACGAAGGAATATTTCGTAGGTACCCAATTGGCTCGAGGAATAGCACGTTCCCATATGGCTTTCAATTATGGATTTTTAGGAAACACAAACAATGTCAGAAATCCTTCAGTTTGTATCGATGAACGATAATTAGACTTACAATTCGGCACAACACAAGTCTTTGGCATTGTAGCTAGCCACTATACAGTAATAATCAATGGTATAATTTCATTTACATAGAGTATTTTGAAGAAAACACGAGCGCGTGACACATTTTCCATGTAACTCAGTGGGCTAGGCAGAGCAGACTGGCCATTCACGGCGAGGTTGCCAATTTTCGCTCGCCGCGGCCTTCCGTAGAGCCGGCCATGGCTCAGCACTTCTAGGTGCTGGCCAACACTACACAGCCACACCACTGAGTTACAATAAATCTAATTCAGTCTTAGTAGTCACATTTATTAATAATAAAAAATTTCATTTGGTGGACTCTGAATTGATCTTAACCCATCCCCTTCTCTATCTAACATGCATTCCTGAACATTACTGTGAGTAGTCAAGACTATTGAGAGTGTACAAGAGTATCAACATACAAGTCCAACATTTCCAAACGTTAACAAACATGGAAGGTGCCTGATAAACAAAATGTTCTACATAATATAGGCTATTTCTCCTAAAGTTTTTTAATGTGTTTTTAAATTTTTAGACTATATTTTACCTTATTTGTTGTTGGCATGCTTTTCACGTGCTTTTAATTAATTTTAAGTGTCTTTAAGTGCTCTATTTTGAACCAAGTCGAGCACTTCTCATACCTAGGGAGTATTTTGTCTACGCAATGTAAGTTACTGTTGAGAAGGACGTGGATAACAGAATCCGTGCTGCGCATGTAGCGTTTGGACGTCTCTCGCGTCGTGTATTCCAGAGTAAAGATCTAAGAATCTGTACAAAACTAATGGTATGCCAATCTGTTGTCATTTCTTCGTTGCTCTATGGATGTGAGACCTGGACCCTATACCGCCAGACCATTAAAAAAAACGGAACTCTTTCACCTGCAGAAACTCCGTTCCATCAAATGGGATAACTATATAACGAATGCTGCGGTTCTCGAGAGAGCAGAGATGAAGAGCATAGAGGCCATCATCATTAGTCACCGGCTTACAGTTAGATGAATCGGTCATGTCCAACGCATGAATGACAGACTCCCACGGAAAATCCTGTACAGCGAGCTCAACACGGGCAAGAGACCTCTAGGAGCACCTCAGAAGCGTTACAAAGATCAGCTTAAACAAACCTTGAGGAGTGTAGCCATTGATCCGGATATTAGCATACACTTGCGGAAGTTCGCGTACGTTGGCGGGCAGGCACCTCAGCTGCAGTTTCACATTTGGAGAAGAACGCCGAAGGCAGGAAATGGAAACTCGTCAGAGGAGAAAGCTGCGCCAGATATTGCCACGTCCTCCACCTTCCATCATCTGCATTGTATGCGGCCGTATGTTCTATGCCAGAATTGGTCTGTTGAGTCACCAGCGACATCACCATCGAGTGAATACAAATTAGTAATGCAGGAAAGAAACATACACTCGGATACGAGCATTGGCCGACGACGACGTTTTAGAAATAACCAAAAATGTTCACCACATTTAGTTCTCAAATCATCCAACATTTTATTAATTTCAATGTTAAATGACTGGCTGTACGAGAAGACAAAAGCTGATGAAGGGGCAAACATTTTTCTCTAGTTTCTCAGTGCCCCGAAACATGTACTGAACAAGTGTAAAAAAACACTAAATAAAGCCAAGTGTTGGCTAGACATATACGTTTAATTAATCTAAACTTTAACTAAGTATTATAGTATGTGAGGTAATGCACAAATTTCCGCCAAATCAATATTTTATAAGTGATTTTCAGAAGAGGTGGAAAATTCTCCCCGAAGGATACACCGACCATTCAAAATAATCACCTAGAAGTAGTTTCAAAATTCAAATATCTTGGAGTTTATCTCCAAACAACACTGACATCATTCAACATTCATGTGAAAGAAAGAGCAACAGCAACGATAAGAGCAATTTACCGCAATCAACAGCCTCAAAAACTCTCAATAAAAACAGCTATGACATTATTTAAAACGGCCATAGCACCAATAGCGAGTTATGGAATCCACATAATTTGGGAACTAAAAGAGAACGACCTATTAACATTAGAGAAAGTCAAAGCCCGCTGTATGAAAAGAGTCTTGGGTATCGGGAAGACAGCGTTGTCAAGACTTACTTATGTGTTCACAAAATAAATTTTCTTCGTACAAGATATTAGACTGCAGATGTTACTGCCGTGCACCGAGGCCTACGAGAATGCCCTTCAAATAGTATACTCAAAGAAAAGCAAAACGCTACCTGGGATGATTTCTTCTCAACTGACGCCATAATGACTGACGAATGGAAACAGGCAAACTACGAACTCCGACAAGTAATGACACGATACGCTACACATGGCTTTCACTACAAGTTCTGCAAAAACAAGAGATTCCACCAACTAACAGAAGAATGTGTGTGTGATCTATGCAGTGAATGCTGTTCACGATATCATGCACAATATTTCCGACAAAGACATACATCAATAACCCAATTGGGATTGGAATAATGCACAGCTGGTTACTCAGTTTTGTATTTTGCACATTGTGCGCTTTTTCAATAATAATAATAAAAATAATAATAATAAGTGCGTTATTAGACGCTTATTCGTGGTACATGTTTCGGACCTTTATTTACAGTCCTTCCTCAGCCACATTATTAGTACAAATGGATAACATCTTATCGAAACACTGAGGATCTAATTATACGCATAAGATAACATTATTGCACACACACTATATCACTCATAAATACACATTAAAAAGCATTTAAAAAGACACTATATCTAAAAATTGTTGACTTGTTCTCATGTTCATGCATTCATTAGCTCTGGTGGAGCTATTGTCCAGAATAACTACCAGGTCTTGTTAAGTAATTTAACCCATCCATCTTGCCGACTTTAGTTGGAAATTGTTTCCTTTCTTCTTGAAGATATGTTTTCATTGTTTCATATTAGGAGAAAATGGAAGAATAATCCCAGCCTACAATAACGAAAAAAAAGAATTACATTTGTGTTATTTAACTTTTCTTAAAAAGGTGTAGAATAGACGTCTACTTACTTAGAATGGAAAAACATTATGCTCATTCCAACTAGATAGCAAATTAATCCTCTGTTAAAGAAAAGACAGAAAGGAAAAAATGAATGAAAACACGTCAAATTTAATAACCGAGAAGTCTCCTCGCTGAATCAAAACAGAACACGGGAAGCAAGCTTACCTTGAGATGCATGCAACACGTCTAACAACATTGATAATCCCGGGCATGGAATTGCATGATGAGCACCTCTTCCACTATATAGTAGACGCATGTGTATTGCACTCCTTCAGGTGTGCTAGCTGGGAATGGATGACGACACAGATGTTGATTAACCCTCGGATACTCGAGCGGGCTACAGGTGTAGCCCAGTGATTTATTTTGTTGTAGCGCAGAGTATATTCTTTGCTAGGAATATTGAGAATCTCTATAGCTACCTGTTGACGCTGTATTTAACTGACGGGCGTGTTTCCGACTGAACCAATTGCACCAAACTGACACCAGATGCATTAGAAGTCGTCTGCATCGCTGTTTCAGAATTGAGCGTGCAAAGGAAACGTTGTCTCGCAGGTGGTCATGGAGATGACTTTCAAATCAGTCAGTGTTTAGGTGAAAGTAGTGATAGGTTGAGTGTAGTGGAAATAAAGTAGGCTGTTGCTTCTTATGTGGACGAGGGAGGGATAAATCAACAAGGAATAGGCCTAGATGCGCCAAGTGCAATAAAAATCTTCTCGGATAATTGTGTCCATTTGCATTGAATACTTGGGTGACACATTTGTGTGAGCATGCTTATGTATTTCCTGGGCTATAGATTGTAGCCAAAAGGGCAAAAATAAAATTCGAGAATTCGAGAAAAAAATAAATGAAAATACTGAAATTGTTCATAATAAGTGCTGATTTTCTAAGGAAATTATCTAACCTAGTACCCTATTTTTGTTTGATTCCAATCCAAAATAAATTAATATACACTAATGTAAGGTTTACATAAAAATAATTTAACCGTTCTAGTTCCATTAGTTTTATTTCTGTTGCAGTTTTACTGAAGATGTTCGATAAAATTGAATTTTCTTCTTAGGTTTGTATTTTCTCTCCATATGAAAATAAAAGCCTACATAAAATCCTCAGATTTAGCTTAGAATACTTCTATATACTAACGTACTGTTTAACATATTATTAAAACTAAACACCGAAAATAACGTGTGCGAGTCCATCAGATCGATTAATTGTTTGGGCTACATTTGTTGCCCGCGCGAGTAACGCTGTATCTCTTACTAGCGCGAGTGTAGGAGGGTTAACAATTTGAATATGAATTTTCTTCACTTTACAATACAAAATACAGATTGGTCAGGAGGTGGAGGTATTAAAACAGGCCGTCACAGTGCAGACCAATGAACAGGCGCGGATTCAAGGGGGGGGGGGGTCACGGGGGTCATGACCCCCCCCCCCCCCAAACGGAGACCACATTTTTTTGCAAACTCAAAAAACGAAAACACAATTACCAGACAAATAAAACTTAACGAATTTTAACTGAAAAACAGGTTTTTTTTTTCATTTTATTCAATACTGAATTATCTTTATTGGAATTATTATGTTCTGTTACAACTGTACATATTTACAACTTCAAACGTCTTGTATAATAACTATTAGTTATACAACAAAATCAACTCGTCTATTTTGTTTAGCAAACCTTGTGATCACCGAATCGATGTTTATAGTGATGTCACGATGAATGTGCAGCAATGCACGGATAGGAAACTGGGACTTTTTTCGCACCAAAAATTTTTGCCGACGTCCAAACCGCAAGCTTGGTTGGCAATTTAAGCTGTGACTTTCTCCCTTTGTCGGTACCAACTCGACTTGCCGAAACTGTAACGTACCTCCATCCTTTTCTCGAAGCTCGATGTAAAAGTCGCAAAACACGCCGTTGCAATTTGTACGAATATTTTTGGTGCGCTAAACGCATCAAATTTCTATCCATGTAGCTTGCAAAAAAATTGGTCTGGTTTTGTACGTTTGGTTATTTTGTGATTGCGTTTTTAGTGATACCATTTTTCTTAACATTTTCGATTCTCTGACACCCCCCCCGCAAAGCCAAACTCTAGATCGATTCTCTGACCCCCCCCCCCCCCCAAAAACCAAACTCTAGATCCGCGCCTGCCAATGAAAGCAAGCCTGTTGTTCCATCTGCAGTGACAGAGTAGTCAAGTGGTGGGGGCAGGGCAGTAGAGAGCGATCACGGGCCTCGTGGCAAGTGTACTGCCTTTTATTTGAGTTTTTACCGTGAAATCCTAAAATTCATATTTTTATCATTTTAAATGATCTTGTCGACTTTGTCGTTACGCTGGGGTCTGGCGTTACGTTACGGTGATGGGACGAAATGTACCCAGATGCACTGAGGTGTGTGACGTCATAGTACCGCTTGGTGTATGTGTACCCCGACATCTCTACTTCGTTAGTATAATACTAAAATCCCCGATTCTTGGATGTCACGGGTAATCTCGAGATTTCGATGCGGTTTTCACCATTCTGTAAAGGATATCTCGGGGAAAGATTGTGTAGAAAATAATGTATGTATGATCAAAGGAAGCCAAGCAGTAACGATTTCAGTGAAAAAGTCGAAAACAAACATGGCGTCCGTGCGCTTCTTAAGCTTACGCTGGGCAAACCGTTAAAAGTATCAATATACTATGAGCGTAAGAATTGGTCAGCATGAAAAGTTCTACAAAAAAGTCCGCGAGAGCATATCTCTATCTTCACTATAAGTGCTTTTAGACTGGGTGGAAGGGGCAAGTCCCCGCGCGCTCTGGTGAGCGTGCGGCATCCCGCGCGCTTGACCTTACCTTTGGTTTGCACTTGCCGTTCGCGAGTAATTTGAAACAGGATAAGCAAGATAAGTACTATGCAGATAATTTTCTAACATGTCAAGAGTCTTTGGCTTCGAGCGAAGCGAGAAGCCTCCAGCCTTTCTAGCATTTGTAGCATTTAAAATGATACAAGTCTAGTCTTTCAGACTGACTGTCACTTTTTTTTAAGTCGGTCAACACAATTGAATCGGTCGGAGCTGTAAACCATTAAGTCAGTTTTTTTTACTACTTTTCAAGATACAGATAAAACACAAAAATGTAATAAATGCCCTGAGCTTCTTCATAACCCACGTTTCTGATACATAAGTGAGTATTGGGACATAATACCCGTTTGTTCTTCTTGGGTACGTCCCTGCTCCATGCCAGACCTCTCACGCTCTGCAGGAATCCATGAGCTTGCCTTCCTCTCTCACTGATCTCCTTGTCATTTCTACCACTTACTTCTGCCACACTCCCGAAATCAGGGCCATCCAGTCATTGCGCTCTGGGAGCGCGGCCGCGCTCGGGAAGCACTGGGCAGTCAGACTAGCGCTCCTTCCCCTACCACCACTACACTGTGGCAGCGAGGAGACGGACGATGTTCGGACCACGCTGACTATACTCTGAATTACCAATAATGATCGCTGACAGCTGTCAAAGCTAGCACGTGGGGAAATGGTGCGTTGCCACTGAGGCAGATCATGACTCATACCATTCCAAGAGGCTTGAAGGAAGACACAAATACTGGGGAAGTTAGCCCCCCTGCCTGGCGGTCTAATGACCGTGACGAGTGAAGACACACCGAGTCAAACCATGTGCTTACTGCTGTGTCGGCATACATTGCAACACTGCTCACTGTTGCCATGGAGACCGTTACCCCTCTCGTCTCACTCCTCACCTCACCCTTCAAGCGGATGACAGCTTTCACCGAGCATCTTTTGTAAATCAGAGTATAGACACGTACGTACAATCGTGCGGCCGACGGCTCTTGTGGGATTGTTGACATATTAATAGGGCTGTTTTGCCATAATAAATGTACCGCATATACAAATCGAATGGTACTCCAATGTATGGAATGTGTAGGAAACGAACACAAGTGTTCAGTAAATAATATTGTGATTTATTCCAAACTGAAATGTGAACATATTAGAGAGGATAAATTCAACAAAAAATTGTGTTCTTTTTAACACATTACATCTCTGTTGCACACTAAACATTTGGCATGCCCTTTATAAGCCGTACAGAAAAATGAAATTTCCCATTCTGCTTTAAAGACTGCTGCGCTTCACCACTCCTTTTTTGTATGCTGTTCAGTCATGACGACTGCGAAACTGATTTACTTACACGCTGTCAACAAAGCGCATTGGACTAGACTAGCGACTGATGGATCTGCTGCACACTTCAACGCACTCAGCCAGCCAAGCTCCTCCCACCACTTCTGAAACTACCTTCCAACAAAGCGCTCGGAGCACTGCCTTAGAGCGCGGCTGGAGCGCTGCCTGCATGGCCCAGCCCTAGATACTTGAAACTATTCACCTTCTTTAGTACTTCTCCTTCTATCATTATATCTGTTGTAACTCTTCCCCTATTTCTCGTTGTCACCATTGTTTCACACTTCTTTGCAATAATTTCAGACCATACTGTTTTATTGTCTCAACCCATATATTCAACCTTTCTTGTACCTCTGCCTCTCCGTTGCCCCATATCATTAGATCGTCTGCAAACACCATTGCTCTCATATGTTCTTCTCCTATTTGTGCTGCCACTTCTACCACTACTTCATCTATCACAGAGATGAAAATCAGTGGAGATAGAGTACTCCCCTGCTTCAACCCACTCTGTCCTCTCTCCCCCAACTTTAACACTGCTCACACTTCCATGGTGCAGCTCCATTTGAAATTTAGTATTGTTTAGGTCCTCAGTATGTCTTCCTTCGGAGGGGAAGTAAAGCCGGTGGTCCCATGTCATAGATTTATGGCATGTTAAAGAACCTTCCACTAATTACACCTGTGTGCAGCTAAATTATATATAGGTTAAACATTTGACTAACGTTCTTGGGTTCCTGCGTTCGTCGTCGAAAGCCGACTGCGGTGGCATCTGGCAACTAAGTTCTGAACTACTTGGTCGTTGACGGTGGCGTTTGGCGGCAAAAGTAGGAACTACTTGAAAAAATTGAATGTCTGCAGCCCTTACTTGAATTAAAACAGATACACACACTAATACAGTCATCACAATTAACACCGGTTATGACAAATTCTACACACACCCAAAGTACACGGGGCTACATGACTGTGCTGTCGCAGCCCGAGAGGTTTTTTTTATAATTCCAAATAGCAATTTTCTTCCACAATTTAAATCCTCCCTATTTCCTCGGTGAATTCTTCCCAGCTTTTCTTCTTTTCCTCTGCAATTACTTTCTTGCAATCTCTGTTTGCTTCTATATATTTTGCTCTACATTCTTCAATCTTTTTTGTTTTCTATTCCTTCCAAATTTTCTTCTTCTCTTTTACCTTTCCTTTCACTCTATCATTCCACCATTTTGTCGCCTTTTCCCGTGCCTTTTCTGATGTTCTACCACATGATTTCTCTGCACTGTTTACAAATGCCCTCTTAAAATTTTCCCATTCTTGCTCCACATGGGTAATACCCATCCATGGTATCTGTTCTTGCAATTCTTTCTTCAACTCTTCTGCAACCTCCTTTTCCTTTAATCTCCAGACCATAATCTTTCTTTCCTTTTTCTTTTGGAAATCTCATGACCTTTCCTACTTTTAATTTTGCTACCACTGCCCTATGGTCTCCTCCAAAGGCTTCCTCTGGCATGGCTGTGACATCCATTAGTTCTTTCTGATGTCCTTTTTCGACTAAAACATAGTCTATCAGAGTTTTCGTTCGTCTATCTCCCCACCCATATCTCGTTATGTTCTATTTTTCTTTCTGAACCACGTATTCCCTATAATTAATTGGTTCCGCTGACAGAAGTCCATTAAAAAATCCCCTTCTGGATTCTTACTGCCATAACGATATGGTCCCAAAATCTCCTCTCTTCCTTGTCTGTCTCTTTCCACTTGAGCATTCAGATCTCCCATTATCATTTTTTCCTTATCCTCTATACATTTTTCCACATCTTCTAGGAATTCTTTAAAGTTCTCTTCTTTATTCCCCGTTTGTGGAGCATATAAGTCATTGGTACTCCATTTCTTGCCCCCTGTCCTCCACTGTAAAACAGCCTGTGTCCTTCCTTTAGTTTTATTTCCCCTTTTCCTTTGCATTTCATTTCACTGATTCCGAGTATGACTATATCCTTCTCCAACATGTAGTCTACTACTTCCTCAGTCTTGTCCGTCATGGTTAAGATGTTGACTTTCCCTATTGAGATGTATTGTGATGCTGGTCACCCATTTCTCACAGCTCCCCCAACATCTGAAGAACTGCACGTCACCTGCAGGGGACGCCCTAGCATTTTCCGAGGTTGAACCATATTTGCTATCATTTTAGGCTAATATTAGGATGGTGTCGCCACTCCCAAATGCATTTTATGACCTACTGCCAGGTATGAACTAGGCCGCTCCTAACATGGAAAACAGACGCCTTTTGTAGCCGCTCCTCTGGAGTACAGACGCTACGAGGGTCCATAATATGGACAAATATCTTTTACTCTATTAACCCTGAGCACTGGGTTGCCTCTTCCGCCAACTTCGCTGAACCGAAAGACTCCTTCACCACCACAGGTGCCATTGAGGTCTTCACTCATAACCCTGAGCTGGGCCCTCCATATTTATAACCCCTGGAGAGAGGATGTCCCAGTATTGTAAAGCCCCCAGGAATTGGGCTACCTGTTGATCCGCGGGTTTTATTGGAGGGTATTAGAACCAACCCTAACAATTCAGTTAGAGCTCCCCTATCCGCCACCTGGGGATGCGCCCTCTAGATGTTACAGGTTCCCCAGAGTTTATCCTCTGATATCTTAAATTTCTTATTTCCTATTATTTTCTTGATCTATCTTTGACCATTTGTCAGCTCATTTCGTTTTGTATGTCTGTTAGGTAGTCAGCCCGAAGGCTGGTTGGATGAGCACTGTAAGTAAACATTATTGAATATGTTTGATAAAGGTGCGCCAACCACCGACTGAACCGGGTAAGCGCGCCTGCTATCTGCGCCAGTCACAGCCGGCTTCGCTTCCCGTGTTTACTCGCGCGCGCACATATAGATAATGACCCTGTATGATCCTGTTATTTGCAGATGAAATTGTGGTCTGGGGAAGGAACACCGAAGAAGTGCAAGAACAACTAGATGCAATGAACGAAAATATTCAGAAGTACGGCATGCAAGTCAGTATAGAGAAAAGCAAGACCATGGTGATGACAAGAGGGAAAAGACAAGGAAAGGGCACTGTGAATATTGGAAGTCAGAGTTTGGAAATTGTGGACATGTTCAAGTACCTAGGAAGTGAATTAATGCAAACTGGTAGGTTGGACATGGAGATTGGCAGGAGGGTACAGCAGAGCAATGCATTCTATCAAAGTGTAAGAAAACTTGTTTGGGATAAGGAAGTACCAAGGAAAAGCAAAGAGGTAATGTAAAAAGCAGGGCTATCCAGTCATTGCGCTCTGGGAGCACTGGGCAGTCAGACTAGCGCTCTTTCCCCTTCCACCACTACACTGTGGCAGCGAGGAGACGGACGATGTTCGGACCACGCTGACTAGATACGTACGTACAATTGTGCGGCCGACGGCTCTTGTGGGATTGTTGACATATTAATAGGGCTGTTTTGCCATAACAAATGTACCGCATATACAAATCGAATGGTACTCCGATGTATGGAATGTGCAGGAAACGAACACAAGTGTTAAGTAAAGAATATTGTGATTTATTCCAAACTGAAATGTGAACATATTAGAGAGGAAAATTCAACAACAAATTGTGTTCTTTTTAACACATTACATCTCTGTTGCACACTAAACATTTGGCATGCCCTTTATAAGCTGTACAGAAAAATGAAATTTCCCATTCTGCTTTAAAGACTGCTGCTTCACCACTCCTTTTTTGTATGCTGTTCAGTCATGACGACTGCGAAACTGATTTACTTACACGCTGTCAACAAAGCGCATTGGACTACACTAGCGACTGATGGATCTGCTGCACACATCAGCGCACTCAGCCAGCCAAGCTCCTCCCACCACTTCTGAAACTACCTTCCAACAAAGCGCTCGGAGCACTGCCTTAGAGCGCCGCTGGAGCGCTGTCTGGATGGCTCTGGTATAAAGTGTAGTAGGTACCCATATTGACTTATGCAGCTTAGACTTGGACCTTGACAAGCAGGCAAGAAAGTAGAATTCAAGCCAGTGAAATGAAATTCCTAAGTACGATAGGAAAGACAAGGAAAGACAGAGTGAGAAATGAAGACGTTAGGAAGGAAGTTGGGATGGGAAAACTAAATGAGAGAATTGAGAAGAATAAACTAAGGTGGTTTGGACTTGTAAAGAGGATGGAGGAAAATAGAATACCAAGATAGATGCTGGAGGCAATGTGCAAGGGTAAGAGAGCAAGAGGAAGACCTAGAACAAGGTGGATTGATTCAGTGAAGAACAGCATAAGAAAAAGAAATCTGGACTGGGACAAGATCGTGGAAGGAAAGAGGAAAGTGGAGAAGTGACATAAATACCCCTACCCGGCAGGAACTGAATAAGGGGAAATGATGATGATGATGATGAATCCTGGGGACAAAAAAGGGAAATCTAACATACAAGATATCTAAAAGAGCAAATCTGTTTTATAACGTTATTATCAGGCACAAGTTTGCTCTTTCACTCTTCAGACAGGGTTAAAAGTCAGGCAAATTAGAACAATTCAATTGGTTGTATATTGTCATTTGATATTGCTCAAGATTTCCTCAATGGAAGTACATTATAAAATGGATGTACAGAGTATTTGCTATTTCTTATATGGCTTAGGAATATAACAATGATTAGACCTTGGAAGTTCATACAAATAGATCATTTTCATTTTATATTAATACATTTTAATGCCCATTAACCTTCAACTATGGACGTGCGGTCAAAATGGCCACGGTGGAAAAATAAACACATGCCACACCTCGATTATCGCCCTCCCAGTATATTTGCTTGCAGTACCTTTCTATGTCAAGAAGACCTCGCCACTGGACTTATCTTATCCGTCATTAATAACCATGCAGCCGCGATAAGAAGCTGATGAGTTTCGTAGCGGCCTGGGTGACCGCACGTCCACGGTTGAAGTAGTGGAGGAGCGTATCAACATTGCTGAGGAGAAGCTTGAAAAACGGATAACTTGTAGTCGGTACCCACCAGCAAAGAAGAGGAAAACATATTACAAATGCTATAGATTTGAAAAATCAGTATGCTTGCAGTGTACAAGAAAGATCTGCTACGAATGTGTTGAGTGACAGTAACATCGAGGGTCAAGTTCAGTGCTTGCAATTTCCACCCCAACAAGAGATCAGTCTCATGTGTGGTTAATTTTCAATGCAGTGGTTATCAAACAGCTTTAATACCCAAGCTAGGGTCCATTTTGGTTGATAGTGTAAAGGATATGTGTGTTCAAATGGAAAAGTGCATTCTGAGTAACGAAAATTGCTGCGACTGTAATCTAAAGGTATGAGGGTTCTACAAATAAACAAATGAAAAATATTGTTGTGGTTTTGGGTCGAATAAAGTGTGATTATTCAAATGAAAACAGCTAGCAATTTCTCTCATTAACCCTTCCTTCCGTAGCCACATTAATTTTGATGCGGTCTATGTGACCTCACGTCCATGTTGATGTCACTGAAAATGTACATCCATAGTTAAGAGTTAATGGAGATCAATAATAAAATGCAGTCATTTCATAGTTTGTTATCACAAAATTGTGTTTCTTTTCTTGCATTTTTCCACATGATACCGATTACACGGCCCCTCACAAAGAACAAACGCATTCTTTGTTCGTCGAGTAGAAATGTTTTGAACTCCAGTCTTTGTGGTGAAAGGCATGCACCGCAATATCTTGTTACAAGGTGTCGTAATTCATAATTAGTTTCAGACCATTCCTTTCTGACCAAAGCATCAGTGGCATAAAAATCACTTCAAATTTCTGGCTTATTCCCGTGATGGTCTCAAAGTACCGTAATTCTTTATAAGGTGGTGTAGATGGCAGAGGCAGTTGTAAGTGCAAATCTTTTAAAACACCAGTTCTCTACATCAGGGGTTCCCAACCTGGGGGGCATGGGACTTTATCAAGGGGGGCGTGAAGTGATTTCCGAATTAACTTTTTTTAAACTCGAATATTACAATTTTGTAAAATAAACATTTTTCGAATCTCCCCACGTGATTGTAGCACCAAGTCAATCGTTCAAAACCCCTGGTAATTGCCAACTGTCGGCACAAACCTCTGCGAAGCCGTGGGGTTAGAGGTGAAATAAGGAATTTGCCGAGTTGTAAGGAGCAAAATTATGCCAATTTTATCGTCTCATTGGCATATCTTTGTGATTTCTTTGAAGCTTTGAACAGTTTGAACGTACATTTTCAAAGACATATTGATGTGAGTCAGGATTTTCAACGCTGAGTGTCATAGAAACAAAGCAGCGTTGTCGGCTTCATGTAGCAAGTGATCACCGCTGTGCTCTGTCAAATATCAAACCAAACATACCAAATCTTACCAAGAGAAAACAGTGTTAACCCTCTCACTGACATTTGTTGACTAATTTAAGGGTTTGTACTCAAAGTGTATTCTTTGTATTGTGCTAAAATGAAGTCAGTATGTAACAGATAGGCCTATTCCTTTAGGTACTGTAGTGCTATAAGGTTAGGTCTATATCCTCCGCGTCAATCGAAGAGGTTATAGAAGCGATGAGTAGTGGGAGTGGGGGAGGTGGGGGACGGAGGGGGGCACGAAGAACTCCCGTATCTGAAAAGGGGGGCGTCAGCTGACAAAGGTTGGGAACCACTGCTCTACATAGTTCATACACTAGTCTGAATGGTGTGCACTTGGAGATGCTTAATTAAGAAATTATGATATATATTTGCAAAACTGTACTAGAAGAAATGCAAACTTCATTTAGCATGTTTTGAGTAGCAAATATCAGTATTTCTAGACAGGGAAATTCAAAACAGATGACATATAGAAAATAACTGAATTGGTCAGAGCTGAAAAGTATTAACCCTTTCCTTCTCAAAGCGCCCGAATGCGACCAGATATGAAATTCACTGCTCCCTGCTAAAGCGCCCAAATGTGCCCAGGTATGTTCTGGCAATGGGAGTAAATATTAGGAACTAAGGACTCCATGGAGCAGGCTACCGAGATGTATATATTAGCATATTTAAATAAGGATTCGGCAATTTTGGTAGTATGGCCCAATGTGACTAATTCCAGGAGAAATAAAAAGATGCTGAAGTGGTTCTAAACCAGGGACCTCAGGAAATAAAATGATGGTAAACAATGTAAATATGTGTACATGGTTTGTGTAAACTGTGCAAATTCCATTACTGACATTTTTTAAACTTAGTTTCATAATTGTTTATGTGGCCAGATCATCTTATATATTAAAATTGTTTTTGTGACCAGATTATATGAGGGCAGACTTCAAACCAAGGACCTCAGGTGAGTGAGATTTACTGTGGGTCAATTACTGTTGGTAATTCATTTGTAAAACTTTATTTAATTTAAATATACACTGAAGAAAATGGAAATTGCAACACCATGAAGGCATTGGCCGTTTGTGTGGATTTTCAAGATATGGCACGATGCCATGTAGGTATGTAAATGATCAAAGTTTCAGACCCATTGGATTGTTGCTACAGGTCTCCCCACGTGATTGGTCGCGGAGGGATCAACTCCAGTATACGGACTCTGATGTAGCGTAGTTGACTTGCAGTCTGTGCAGTGAAGTGTTCCCCGTCAAACATGCCTCGACGACAGAGAAGAGCACGCTATCAACAACTGTCGCCATTTGACAGGGCTCGGATAATTGGGCTGTGTGAGGCTGGATTATCGCTAAGGACTGTCGCTGCACGTGTTGGCCGACAGGCATCTATGGTACAACGTGTATGGCAGCAGTGGTCAAATGAAGGTACCCACACACGTAGACCTGGCACAGGCCCAGCGCGACAGACAACTGTGAGAGAGGATCGCCGCATCATTCGGATGGCCTGGATGGAACCCCATGCAACAGCAGCACAAATTCGAGCAGCTGTGGCACCCCACGTTACACAACAAACAGTTGGTAATCGCCTGCGTGCAGCTGGCTTACGATCCCGTGTCGCTGCAGAAGGTGTTCCATTGACCCCACAACATCGACGTGTAAGGCTGGCCTGGTGTCGAGAACGATCGACGTGGGTCGACGAATGGCATAGGCTTGTCTTTAGTGATAAATCGCGCTTCTGTCTTGCCTGCAGTGATCTCCGGAATCGTGTGCGCCGATGTACCGGGGAGAGGGGCTGCCCAGACCTTATTGTCGAGAGGCACACAGGGCCAACACCAAGCATTTTGGTCTGGGGACCTATTGGCTTTAATGTGAAATCACAATTAGTGCTTGTTGACGGCACTATGACTGCACGACAGTACATTGATAGGGTACTCAATCCAGTGGTTGTCCCTATGAAGGCGAACATGGCTAATGGGATGTTTCAGCAGGACAATGCCCGGGTTCACACTGCACGCATCTCCAGAGAAGCTCTCCACGACATCACAACTTTAGAATGGCCCGCCAGATCCCCGTACCTCAGTCCTATTGAGCATGTGTGGGACAACTGGCCAACCGTCCTCAGCCACCCACAACTCTGGAACAACTGACCTGTACAGCAAGCATGGGCCACAATTCCTCAGGAAGCGATCCAGGGCCTTATTGACTCCATGCCTTGCCGAATTCATCAATGTATTGCAGCTCGTGGTGGGCACATCCTGTATTGATTGTTGTCCAAACTTGCGGTCAGAGGGACCTGAAAGTGTAATCATCGAATCACAACCGAACACTCGTCCTGCATGTTCAATTGCAGCAATGTAGCACGACTCCTTCTGGGTGTTGCAATTTCCTCTTCAGTGTATTATATAGTTCCCCTGTTATGTGCAAGAGCGTCCATGTCCAAAATACTTCAAATTCTAAAATAATAGGGTGATTTCTGGGGATATCATGCCTGGAAATGCAACAAGGAAAGGGTTAAGCCAGTTTTCACTACTTTTCAGGAGACAGATAAAACGTCATTGACAGAACTCTCTCTTAAGTTAACAGCCCTAGGGCTGGTATGCAGCAACTCGCCAATCTTCTCTATTCTCTGCCATCCTCTTCAATTCACGTTATGATTTTGTGTTTGTGTCTGTCATTAACTGTGTGATGTATGCAAGTGGTGGTCTTCCTCTTGTGTTTTTCCCTTCTAACATCCCTTCGATGACTCTTGCTAGCAGGCTATTATGTCTGAGAATATGTCCCAACATATTTGCTCTTCTTGTTTTCAGGCTCTTCATAAAGCTTCTACTTTCTCCTGCTCTTCTGAATACCTCTTCATTTGTCATATGTTGTATCAAACTGATCTTAAGCATTTTTCTCCAGCACCAAGCCTCAAAAGCCACAAACTTCCTCTCTTCTGACTTCGCTATTGTCCAGGTCTCACTACCATACAACAGTCTTCAGCTGTCTTTTCCTTATTTTTAGGTTTATACTTCTGGATGTGAAGAGATTCTTCTTTCTATAAAAGGCGTTCTTTGCCTCAATAATTCTACAGAAAAATACTTAACAGATGCACTATATTAGTCATCTATGTTGTGAAGCAACTATTCAGGTTATATTTGTGTTAGCGGAATATTATTTTTTTTAATAACAGATCTTTCTAATAAATTTTGTAAACGTGACTTAATGCCTTTCCGCTCCGTGATCAGTTAAGTGCGGCATAAAGCCATCCAGAATGAATATTTCACATGATATTTTATTTTAAAATGGATCTGTAACATAAAAACGACCTAAACCCTGTACAAATGTAATTTACAATAGCACTGTAACTCACGGGAATCTTGCAGTGCAGCCAACATTAAGTACGGAATACGGTGCTGAAAGGCAGCAAGTCATTGACTTAAAGCTTTTCTCCTCTGATCGCACTACATATAGGAGTGGTTTCTGGCTTAAACTTACAAAACAAATTGCTTTGTGATGGATTTTGCCTTGCCAGTGAGGTTTCGTGCTTTTTCTCCTGCTGGTAAGATGAAAATGTTTTGTGTGTAGCTTAAACAGAAGGCTGACTTAATTCTTTCCTATGCCGTTCTAAGGCCATTGGATCAATACTTCACAATACTAATTCTTTAAAAAATAACCATTTTTGACTTAATGCTTTTCATCTCCGACAGATTCAATTGTACAGGAAAAGATATAAACATGGAAAAAGAACGAACACGACAGGCAGGTACAGGCAGAGGGAGAGATAAAGGTTAAAACAAGGACCAATCAGAAACTCCACAGTCGAGCACACTGGTTCCTGTTATGCACTATACTGGTTGCTGACTGCCCACGCAATGAGACTATGTCAATGGGAGCTATAGCCTATCATCATCATATATATTATTTCAGTAGTATAGATCCCTCCTGCAGCGCTCACAAGCGACCGATCGTGACAAATGAGCATTCAAATGAAAGAGAATAGACATTAGCAGTGACTCATTGCACTATAATTTCATAAATATCTATACAGTGGAACGTCGTTTATCCGGACTAATTGGGACCGAAAGTGTTCCGGATAATAATTTTTCCAGATAATCGAACACGCGTTCATTTCACAGGGAGAACCACCAAAATTCTCATTTAGCTGCAACTTTTTCTCGCATAACAAAGGTCCAGAAATGGGATATCCCTTACGCATTGTCTGAATGAACCAAAAGTACGCCACTTCTTCCAATTTTTCGTCCGTAGCAGATCTCATGTTTTTTTTCTTTTTAGACCCTTCTTCACTATCTAACTTCGATGCATAATTCAGAATATCACCTTTACGGTTCGTCAAATCATAAATTGTGGATTTTCCACCACTGTAAGTTCTTTAATGATTTCCACCTTATTCTCAATTGATAAAAGCATTGCGATTTTGTTTTTCGTTTTTGACATTCGTAGAAGCCATTTTCACAACGTAATACAGTACAGTTTTTCGCTGACTCGCATACTGTAACAAGTTGAAACATTATAAACAAACTGTAGGAGACAACACAGACAACAATTTAAAACGAGAACCGACTCACTACTGTAGGCAGAGCGCACATCTGCATAACAACAGTATTATTAAGCGTGCGCTGTTCTGTATTTTCTTTTTTTCTGGTCCGGATAATTGATGTTCCGGTTGTTTGACGTCCGGATAAATGACGTTCTACTGTAATTTCATTAAAAAAGGACTTAAAAAAAAATTGTACGAAATGTGCGATTTGCAAACACCGTTGAAGTAGGAAAATACGCTCCATAATTGCTGTCAACGGGCCGCTGTGATGCCTGTTTCATGTCATATTAATATTCTGAGGTCTTTCCTTTATCCTGGAATGTAAATAGTGTTCTATAATCATTTGGTTGAAATAAAAACATAACTTTTCTCCCTAAGTGTCTCATTATAAACCTATTGGAGAAAGTGTGGTTTATGAAAATGCGAGATTTCTCGCACGGGTCCGCTAGTTAGCTGCGTGAATGCCAACTTATTGGCAGTGTAAAAGGGAGGAAGCTTATAGTTTTACATGACTGTTAACCTTTTGAACTCCATTACCCCTAGCGTATGCTTCCGGCTCCACTCCTAATTAATTTCTACAATAATAATAATATCGTATGGCCTCGGGAGCCGGGTGAAAGCTTTGTTATTTGACACCCAGAGGGTAACTTGCATGTCAAATTTCGTTGTTCCTTGAAGCACTATGAAAGTCAAGGAGGTTAGATATCTAAGCTCCTTGAACACTATAGCGCTTTCTAGTAGAGAAACAAGGAATTTTGTGTTGGCGGAAACTCCCGAGATTAATTTTGCCATTATGAACACGGCCTACTGAATTCAAATGGGTTCTTTGACATGCCAACATCGTATGACATGTGTATCGTATTTTTGCCGCCTTTCAAAAATCACTTACCACGGCCAGGAGCGGACCTGCAAGCTTGGGGTTAGTAGACCGACACGTTGACTACTCACCCACCGTGGCAATCTAATTTCTACAAACAGCAGTAGGAAGTGAAAACTGCAAAACAATCTAACACAAAATATAATTAAGTTATATTTCCATGTCAGTTGTTTGGTTCATCATCATAACTATCACTGTCCAATAACTGTTCTAAAATATCCAGTTCTGTGAGCGAAGATGAAGCAGACGCCATGTTTACATTCAATCATTATCAGTAAAAGTGTCATAAACATTCGAAAATAACGAAGGTCAAAAATTCATTACTTTTCCGCAAACTAGAGTAAATAGGGAAAGGTGTTCTCTCGGAGACCACTAGATGGCTGCACAATACTGGAATACAGCACAGAAGTCATACGAGCGCTGTGAGTACGAGCTATCGTCATGTCGTGTGGGACTCGCCATCGGAGCAGACGTTAAATATTTGAATGTCGAACCCCACTCGATATAGGAGTGCAAAAGGTTAATCTTGTAATCATGAGCCACGGGACCTCCATTCTTACGCGGAATCCGAACCACAGGTCGTGATATTTCACTTAGAAAGTCTCACATGTATTGTCCGGGAATCGAACACGGTCGGCCTTGGTGAGAGTCAAGCAACTTGACCACTGCACCACTATGCCCCTTTTTAGCAGTGTGTCCTGCTGTGGATTTTATCCTCATTTTTCTCTTTTCTCTCTCCTACCACTTGTACCTGCCTGTCATTATGTTTGTCCATTATCCGTATTTGTGTACTTCCCTTCCTGCCAATTGATTGTATTTCCCTATACACATTTACGGTATATGACCAATGTTCAGGGTCATTATCTATGTGCGCCCGATAAACACAGCAAGCTAAGCCGGCTATGACTGGCGCAGTACGTGATTCAGCCAGTGGTGGGCGCGCTCCGCTGACACGTGTTTTGTCATTTATATGGATATGTATCTGCAGAGCTTAGACGTTAGTGTTGCACGTTTAGTGAGCATTGTGATTACTGTGATTGTTGGTCATGCCTAGACACTAATTCACGTTGCGCGAACGTGTGTATATCCGTAATTCGTATATGAAAAGCAGAAAATCTTGTTCTGAAACGAGATAAAAATTTCAAATCAAGTTTCCGGGAAGACCTGTGCCTAATGCCAGTACAATTAGGAGGCTCGCTAAACGATTGAAGGAAACAGGCTCCGTAAATAATAAAAGAGTTGACAGACATTCTTTCATCAGAAGATGTCAGGTGTGTGTTACAAGAGAGGGAGGACATTTTCAACATCGCCTATGAGCACTGTAAGTACACATTATTGAACATGTTTGAAAAAGTGTGAAAGTGCACGCCAACCACCGGCTGAACCGGGTACGCACGCCCACGATTTGCGCCAGCTTACCATGTTTATCGGGGCGCACATAGATAATGACCCTGTAGTTCTTTTCTCCCTTCATGTTTTCCCCACGAGTCCTACTTTGCCATTCAGTTTTAATCTTTTTACTTTCCCAGTCTGTTTGCAGATGATTTGATGATTTGGGGAAACAAGAAGGAGGAGGTACAGGAGCAGTTGGACGTGTGGGAAGGAATAATACAAGGATATGGGATGAAATTTAGCATAAATAAGAGTGAGATGGTGATCACAACAAGGAAGAAGGAAAGAACCACAACGGGAATAACAATTGGTGGGGAACCGCTGAAGAAAGTGGAGAGTTTCAAGTATCTGGGAAGCTTGATACAAGATAATGGAAGGAACGATAGAGAAATAAATGAGCGGGGGAGACAGGCAGAAGCATTCCGGAGGAGTGTGAGAAGCATGTTATGGAGCAAGGATGTCCCTCAGAACAGCAAAAAGATCGTATATCGGACGTACTATGTCCCTATCCTGACATATGCCTCGGAGACCTGGGTTATGAAAGGAAGGGAGAAGAGCAAAATACAGGCCAGTGAGATGAGGTTCTTGAGAAGCAGTATTGGAGCTACAAAGATGGACAGAATAAGAAATGAGAGGAGCAGAGAATTAATGAAGGAGGAACCATTACAGGATGGTATAGAGAAATTTAGACTTAGATGGTATGTGCATGTAAAATGAATGGAGGAGAAGAGGATACGCAGGAGAATACACGTGACGAAGTGGGAAGGACAGGTGGCTGAAGGGGGTGGAAGAAAGTGTGAAGAAGAAAGGAGAAGACTGGACAAGGATGGAGGCTGGGAGATGGTGGGAAGACAGAAGACGTTGGAGAGGCTTGTGTTCCAAACAGACCTGGCCAATGGCTGGAAACTGTGCAAGATGATGATGATGATGACTTTCCCAGTCATCCTTTATTCATTTTACGACAGATCTTGTTGAATAATGCATGAGATATTGGCATTTGTATTATGAGGGCTGTTTTGTCTTTTCAACCTCCGATCATGCATCTAAGTTAAGAAGAGAAAGCCGGGATTGTGCGTCATGCAATTGTGCTACGTTTCCTCCACAACCTGTGTCATTGTTGGCTCCAATGCACCAGTCATAGACGAGCTACGGGCCGCTACTTCCACCAAGTGTAATGTATTTTCTGGAAGCAGAGCATTCAAAGCAAATTAAGGGGGCATTCTCTCGTCTGGCATGGTTTTGATCCATGATAATAAACGATCGCACTGTGCCAACATGGTGAGAGACCTTCTGAAAGAATTCAAGTGGGAAGGTGGCAGAATTCTTTGCAGAGGGCATTGGAAAGCTGGTGTCATAAAACAACAAATGCCCCAATCGTTTTGGCGATTATGTTGAAAAATAAGTATAAAACAACTAAACGTTAAGTAAGATAAAATAAGATCTTGGGCAACAGATGGGTTGACGGACAGGTTCGACTGAAATCAAATAAAGAAGTATACAGCAAGATGGAACCGATTACAACAACAATTAGAAAGTGAAGATTGCTGTTTTAAGGCCACATTTTCCGTATGAATAATGACCGGCTCACAAAGAAAATCTGGAATTTTCTTAAACCGAAGATTTCCAAATTGAAATGGTTCCAAGAGTGTGAGAAAGATATGAGACAGGTGGGCATTACGGAGGATAAAATCAAAGACATGAATATGTCAGAAGGATGGTGAAAAGCTATCAGGGTTTTGTGATGGAGGCAGAAACCCTTTAACAGAGGAGCAGAAGAATAAACTGATAGATGGACTCAAGAGATACTGGCAAGATGTCAAAGCCGGCAAACGAACAAGATGCAGACACTGAAATGAGAATGGTTGTTAACACGCAGTCCATAGAAGCTCAAATCGGAGGTAAAAAAAAAAGTTATGTCATTCGTTTTTTTTAAGCCCATCGGTGGCTGAAAAAAGACAACCCTCGTATATTAGTGAAATCCATATTTATTTATTTTTAATTAATTATAGAAGCTTAAAGGCAAGAATTTGTGAAAGTCACACTCTTATGCAGACAGTAGACATGGTTAGCAAACAAACTCATAACAGTATAGTAGCAGCCCTCCACTGTCAGAATCTGCCGAGGTTTCCGGATCACTCAACAAGTCGACATTCAATATTGACACCAGATAACTTAACAAACTGGTTTGGACTTGTCTAAGACGTTCCATAGTGTGCAATACTGTGACAAAACAACTTTTGTGTCATGAGCTGCTTCCCTGCTTGTTAGCAGGCAGATAGTTATCTACAGCAAGTACCACAGTGTTTCCCACAAGCTAGATATGTAAAGTTCAGCAGAAATCATCCTTTTTTCAGTTCTCTAAACTATTATGCCATTTTGGTTCAAATATTCTATAGCAACAAGGAAGTGCCATATCACCAATTTTATTCATCATATTAATGGATCGGATCCTTAAATCTATTAAGGAAGCTGACAGTGAACCAAAAGCCCATGTATTTCCAGATGACGTTCTGATATGGGGAGAAACGGAAGCTGAAGTACAAAAAAAGCTAAATTCCTGGAACAACAAATTTAAGGAGTTCCAGCTAAACATCAGCAAAACGAAGACTGTAGAAATGACTATCAACAGAGACGGTACCAATTCTAACATCTTTTTGGAAGGAACTAAATTAGACTCTGTCTTCAACTTCAAATATCTCGGAAGCACCATCTCAAAGGATAACACTGTTCAGCAAGAAGTACTCAACAGGACACAGAAAGCGTCACATTTTTACAGTCAAGTTAGAAACCTATTATGGGACAGCAACATAGCCCTGAAAGTAAAATTAACCATGTTCAACACTTACTTTGTCCCAATTCTGGTGTATGGACTGGAGACATGTACTTGACTGGATAAAGACCTTAACAAAATCCAAGCACAAGAAATGAAATTCATTAGAACCATGAATCAAAAGACCAGAAAAGACAAGATCAGAAACGAAACAAATAGGAAAGAAGCTGGGATGCAGGAAACTGTTGCAAATGTTATAGGGAAGGATAGACTCCAGTGGTATGGACATGTGATGTGATTGAGTAACTCTAGAACAGCAAGGGTCTACTTCAATAGAGAACTGAAAGGAAAAAGACCGAGGGGAAGACCCAGAAAATGATGGATTGAGATCATGAAATCAGAAGTGGAGAAAAAAGGGCTGAAATGGGAAGAAGTTGTAGAACGAAAGTTGTACAGTGACAGAAAGCAGTGGCGAGCACTTGTCTACCGCACCCGAGAAACTGGAGACGGAAAAGGAGGAGGATGATGATGATGATTCTATAGCACCCCTTTATGTTCCCTTACACTCTGGATACATGTTTATTAAAAGATAACTGGCGAGTGTTGAGTGCTCGGGAATCAAAAGCACATTGAAAAATACATTGCTTTTTGTACCAAGTTGTTGCATTGGTACCCTGGTATCAAGCTTTAGGTAGCATCTAAAATACGTTAAAAACATCTGTGGTATATAGAGCTCTCTCCAACTAGTTAAGGTCTTAAGAGAACTCATAGCGTTATCAACAGAAATCTCACACTGCTGGCACTGCATTCGAGCTAACACCACAGCATGAAGAGCTGGCAGTGTGGGATTTCTGTTGACAATACAGTCCAATATGGAAGAGATGGTTGGTTCCTTAGTTTAGGGGCTGCGACAACGCGGTCATGTAGGCCAGTGCACAGTGGGTCAAAATTGAAATCTAGGAGGACAAAATTATTTATTTTCATAATTAAAAAATCAAAATTTATTACCTCTACAGCATTCTCATTTAATTGTCGCTCACTATTCTGGGATATAAACGCAACTTAGTGTAAATCTGTCACCACTGTTCGAGCAGTTTGAATTGGAGGGTGAATGTAAGTGGCTGTGGTTTGGTTGCCTTTGTGGTTAGTGTGATGCTTTAAGATGGAACATGCAGCTGAAGGTATGATCTTTGTAACGTGTTTCAGTTATTAATGACCGTAATTGTTACGTAATTTTAGCTATATTTACATTATATAATATTTAACTATTATTTTTAAAATTATATTTTCACTTAGATTGTTAGTATGTTGCATCACTTTCTACTTAATGTTAAAATGTAGATAAAGTCTTGTAGTTTACGCCTGTTATACGATTTTTTGCATCTTTTTGCAACTTACTAGGTTAATTTACGTTTTAGAAGATGCCGCGCAACCAGTTCTCACATGTTTACAACTGTTTGAAGCACTGGGTTCGACGATTATGTCAAAAGTGGAACTTTGTGACTTTGTTAAAAGTAAATTAGGGGTAGGAAATTGTTCTGAAGAGATAACTGATTGCTCTATCCAACTCCTCGTCATAGACAATTTCTTGCATGTGTAGACGTAGCTTAAAAAAGGTCTTAACTGATGTTTATTATGAAGTAAACAAAGTATATACTGTATGTTGCTTTCACTCTAAATTCATGATTAAAACGTAAAAATAATTTTGTGCCCCTAGATTTCGATTTTGACCCACTGTGCAATGTACTTTGGGTGTGTGTTGAATTTGTCTGATAGACGGTGTTAATTGTGATGGCTGTATTAGTGTGTGTTATCTGTGATTCAGGTAGAAGGACTGCAGACTATTAATTTTTTCAAGTAGTTCCTACTTTTGCTACCAAATGCTACCATCCGCGAAACCTAGCTGTTGACGTGGCTACTAAATGTCATTGCAGTCAGCACCTGGCGGAGAACGTTGGAACTAATAATAAAAAATAAAAAAAACCCTGGCACTATACAGCCCATGACGGGCTAAGGCCGACCAAGCGACCGCTGCCCAGCCATGTGGCCTGCAGATATTGGGGAGACATGTGATCAGTGCGTCGGGTCCCCTCGGCCGTTAATCTTGGTTTTCGTGATCGGGGCGCTGTCTCACTGTCAGACAGCTACTCAATTGTCCTCACGAGGCTGAGTGCACCCCGTTCCGACCCTCACGTCAGTTTTAAAATCCCTGACGGAGCCGGGGCCTCCGGGTGAGAGGCAGGTGCGCCACCCCAACACCACGGGGCCGGCAGCGTTATCAAACTAACCTACAAATTTTAGCTTTTACAAGTATAGTTAGTGGAAGGTTCTTTTTCATGCCATCTATGAGATCTATGAGATGGGACCGCCGTCTTTACTTCCCCTCAGGATGACATACTGAGGGATTTTTAACGCTCTTAAAAAATCTGACCCCTTCGGCCTGGTTTGGACCCGCGATCTTGGGCATAGAAGCTCAGCATACTACCAATTACGCCACCAAAGCCACTTAATATGGAAGAGAACATGGTGCTCCAAAGATGTATTTAATTTTCAGTCACACACCTAAACATGGCATCATCTATGTTTTTTGAGTTCTACACAGTATGGATAATTACATTTTACGCTTTCTAGATGCTACTAAAAGCATGCATGACATTAGGATATCAACGCAACAACTTGGTACAAAAAGCAATGATTTTTCAATTAGTTTCTGATTCCTGAACACTCAACATTCACCAGTTTTCTTTTTTTCTTTTAATATTTAATTCTTTTCTCATTTTACACTATCAAAGTTTCCTCAGGAATTTGGGGCCTTGTACTCACTCTCCTAATATTCATTTTAGGGATGAATTAAAAATGAATACAAAAGGAAGAAATAAGTTTTTGTGCACTTAAGAGACTCAAAAGTGTTCTTTTTACACATTTAGTACATAATTCAGATTTGAAGCAGACTTCACCCAGTACTGCCATAAGTTCTGTCAGTACTTTCAATGCATATAGCTATTAAAGAAAATAGAACTGGAGCAGGAATACATTCATCTCTCTTCTCACTCTACTTCTCAGTAGGCCAAAACAAAACAAACTTTGATGCTGAGATAAGAGCAATTCCACATGCTCTCCATCAGTTATTAGGCAGAAACATTGATTATCAAAAATGTGTTATCATTACAGATTCAAAAGCAGCCATCCAAGCCGTCTCGTCAAATTATAAGCCTCAAAATAAAGAACTGAAATAAATGTTTTGCATGATAAAAACCCTTCAAAGACTCCACAAACAGATCTCATTTCACTGGATCCCTTCTCATGTTGGAATAGCAGGTAATGAAGAGGCAGACAGATTAGCAAGAAAAGGTACCACACTACAACAACCTGTCAGTCAGACTAATTTTATGTCAGCAAAAAGGATTTTGTAAAATACTATCAAAAACAGGTATGAAGAAATTGCAAAGAAAACAGCAGAAACCAAATTATGGAAGGACATTGATGCTAAATGGGATCAATATAAACAAACACCAAGAAGAGAAGCTATAGCCTTCTTCAGACTTAACACTGGCCATGACTGCCTTGCAGCTCATCTGAAATGAATCAACATCCTGAAATCTGAAGAATGCACACTTCGTCACGAACCTGGAAGTAAAATGGATAAGGGGCACCTGCTACATTGCAACAAACTTGATGTGACTGCTAGAACTTCAGGAAACCTCACACAACTCTATTGGAACGTAAGAAAGCTGATTGATTGGAATCCGGGCTAGCCATACGAAACAACAACAACTATTAAATAAAGCTACGCAAACCCATTAATGTACATATATTCTGAAAGAACACAAAAAATAATATCAGAGAAGAAGATACACCACAGAGAGATATTTTTAGGCAAAAAGTGCTAAAAAAATGGAAGGATTCCAAGGGTGGAAGGGAAAGAAAACCGGCTCGAAATGGTCCGAGGAAAGGAAGAGGAAACATAGTAAGATGAAGGAATACTGGAGGAAGAAGAAGGAACAGCAAAGGATAAAGCATTCAAATTGGCCTATTTGCGCAATCTTCGAACATACGAGCATGTTGGCGCGAATAGTATAGCACAGATTTCCTTTATCCTCGAAGCCAGAGTACCGGTACTGATGTCTACAAGGCAACTGACAGACAACAATAAAGGAAACCTCTACCACCAAAACGAACGATAACATTGCGTATTGATGACTGTTGTGGTGCGCTAATCGATAATTCGAACGTGTCTCAAGGCGGCACCTCGTTCCCTAATCGGCTCATATCGGACAAGTTCGGATCAACTCGTTGTTGCTCGCTCTTCCTGTTAGTATCGCTTCGGGTAAGTTCCCGGACAATGACGACTGTTGTGGTGCGCTAAATCGAACGTGTTTCTACCTCAAGGTTATTACAGTCATTTATATGACGGCGTCAGATATGAATGGGAGATATGTGCGAGTACTTTTTCCCCCCTGAAATTTCAAATTAAAAAATGGGGTGCAAGATATACACGGGGGAGAGATATACGCAAGCAAATACGGTATAGGGCAGCCGAAATGAAATTTCTGAGAAGTATAGTTCAGAATACTATTTTTCGGACATTTATATAGAATGAATGATAGCAGGTTAACCAAACAGATTTTTAAATATCTTTGGAAAAGGAAATCGACAACAGCCTGGTTTCAAGAAGTCAAGAAAGATTTAGAAAGAAACAATGAAAGAGAAGAAGATGCACTAGAAAGAGAAATGGAAGACATTTGAAAGGAAATGAAAATACAGAAGTTGAATGATAAAGCTGAAGCAGAACAGATTGAGATGGTATGGACATATGATAAGGACGAATGATGTAAGAATGCCGAAACAAGTGATGGAGAGATGGTTCAAACCCGTCCGAAGCCGTCGGATTTTTTAAGAGCGTTAAAAATCCCTCAGTACGCCTTCCTTCGGAGGGGAAGTAAAGCCGGCGGTCCCATGTCATAGATTTATGGCATGTCAAAGAACCTTCCACTAATTACACCTGCATGAAGCTAAATTGGATAGGTTAAGAATGTAAACAACGCTCTTAGGTTTCTATGTTCGTTGCCAAGGGCCGACTGCGGTGGCGTCTAGTAGCTAAGTTCTGAACTTGGCCTAGTAGTCATTGACAGTGGCGCTTGGTGGCAAAAGTAGGAACTATTTGAAAAATTCTAAGTTGCAGTCTGTACTTAAATTAAAAAACAGATAACACACACTAATACAGCCATCACAATTAACACCGGTTATCAGACAGATTCTACACACACCCAAAGTACACGGGGCTACATGACCGCGTTGTCGCAGCCCCTAAACTTAAGAACCAACCGATGGAGAGATGACTGGAAAGAGAGGACGAGGAAGACCTAGAGTACAGTGGATGGATTAGGTGAAGGACAGTGTGAGAGAACGGAAACAGGAGTGGAGTTCACTAGTTGAGTAAAGATGGTAGACAGAGTAAAGTGAAGGGTGTCTTATTCGCTCCGACCCGGCCCAAGCTGGAAAACGGAAATTGATCATGATAACTAGGGCCCGGATGTTGATGACATGTTATCTTTTCTCTGAGCTGTCTAAAAAAATGCTGAAGTACATAGAAACTCCGGACGGGCCACCCCGTCTTCAAATATGTCATTTTTATTTTGCATCTTTTTGCATTTTTTTTGCAATATTTCCTGCCAGATCGGGCCGTCCTAGATGTATACGCAGGAAAGATGTTTGGTATATTTTATTGGTCTTATTTTAGAAAAAATCGGCCTTTTAAGGTCATTTTTTCCAATTTAGTCATGTCACAGCTTTATGAGGGATGAATTGGCACCAAGTTGCTGGAGTCCTATGCGATAAGAAAATTCCATTGCATCTAAAATCTAAAGTATATCGCACAGTGATTAGACCGGTGGCCCTTTATGGATCAGAATGCTGGCCTACAACATCGAAGCACGAACAGGCACTTCATGCAATGGAAATGAAGATGTTGCGGTGGTCCATTGGCTTGACTCGACTGGACCATATTAGGAATTATGCTGTGCGGAAGAATTTCAAGGTTGCCCCAATCACAGAGAAAATGCGTGAATCACGTCTGCGGTGGTATGGACATGTGCTCGGTAGCAGTGAAACCTCAGTTGCTAAGACTGCCCTTCAACTGAATGTGGAGGGTCGTCGACCTCGAGGGCGACCTCAAACACGCTGGTTGGACAGGGTGAGAGATGACATGCGGCTCGCTAAACTCCGCCCCCGGGACGCTATGGATCAATTGAAGTGGAGGAATCATTGCTGGAAGGCAGACCCCACATAAATGGGAAAATGCAAAGAAGATGATGACAGCTTGAGCCATTTTTATGAGATATATAAGTTACTCCTTTGTGCCATTTTTATCTGACGTGATCAATGCACGCCTTTGTGAAACCTTGGCTTTGAAGCTATTAATAGCCCTCTGATGTCTTAATACCATATATGGACATATCTGCATCTTGTCCCCTTATTGGCCAGTGATTTATATATTGGAAGGGGTCGTGACCAATCAAATTTTACCACGCAGTTACCTTTGTGTTAAATTGTTAAATTAGAAAGGTGATTTTGTCTCAAAACCATGCTCTGCTACCATTTGTACGCAACTTAGATGAAGTAATAGAAATAAACATATACTTACGTACGCAGCAGACGTCAGTGGAAACGTAGCTGAGGCTCTTCCCCTATCCCCGAAGAAATATAAAATAAAATAAAATAAAATAGAAGAAAGAAAAACGGGGAGATCGCAGTCTTGTTTGGCTTTCGCTGGGTCCAAATTTTAAAAGGCAAACCAGAAAGCAATCCCAAAAGGAAGGGGGAAAGCTAAATAAAATTAAACTACGGTAAAATCCAAAGATGAACAAATTTAAATCAGAGGCCGTGTAGGTCGTATTAACGTCACAAGTACGCTAATAAGACCGACAAACCGAAATATAGCAAAAACCAGACAAAACTCGAAGAAGGTTACTAAAATTAAAATAAGACGTGACACAAAAGCAGAGATACTTAGGCAAAGATAAAATGTATTAAAATAACAACTACAATGCACTACGATCCCAGACATATTAAAAGCAAGAAGAGAAATGACCAACAAATAAACCACAAAATTAGATTACCGCAAGAAAAATACTAATTAGGAAGAAAATCGAAAATATACTAAATTAAATTATATTAAAATGAAATAAAATAAGATAAGTTAAGGTAACGTGTTCAAGGCAAGATGAAACGATGACTAAATGTAAGTATGTCGCAATTAAATAAAAAGACAAAACTCAGAAACGACTACACTCAACGAAGTCAAGATACGTTCTCAAAATTTAGACAAAGCGTGTCAAAAGGATGAACAAAATAGGAGGGGGTACAATGGTTCAGAACGGGGTGGAGAGGGAGGGGAGGAGTGAGGAAGAAAGACGCGGAGGCACATGCAAGAACGAGTGAGTTACGAGAAAAATAAGAAATTAGACAAAATGAAAAATTACATTAAATTATCGGCAAAGCCAAAAATATACTTTAAAAATTGAAAGTATGCGTAGGAGATAAGGGCACACAAAGACGACGAAAATATGTGATGCGCAAAATATGGGCATTCACAGACACAAGAATATCACAGGTTAGGTCACCAGTAAATAGCAATGGTGAGACCTCCTATTGTGAACTCTTTAGATAAAGAACAAAGCATTACGGGAAGCAAGAAAAATAATCTGCAATCCCGTTATGTTGTTCTACGATAAGATACACTCAGAATGACAGACTCAAAGGTGCCCCCTACAAGGTAGGCAAACCCACCGTCACGTACTCCAGAGTAAATCGAAGACAGCCCACATACATAACTTTCAACCCTTAAAGTACAAAAACTACGTTATCAAAATAAATGAAAATAACACTACCATACAAAACAAAAACTCACCAGCAATTACACACACACAAAGGGCGGAGGGAAAATATCGGGAGGGGGCAAGTACACGCGACCAAAAGAAAATAACACAGAATAAGAGTTTTAAATTGCCGAAATATGAAACTGAACTACAGTAAAGCAATATAGATTACGACATACAGACACCTCACCATGGTTTCACCTTGAACGCGGGCACTTCCCCAAGAATATGGGAATACGACTAGCCTACTTGGCTGCAAGAAAGAAATGCCTCGAAACAAAGCAAATGACGACGCAACACAAAGGTAACTGCGTGGTAAAATTTGATTGGTCACGGTCACGACCCCTTCCAATATATAAATCACTGGCCAATAAGGGGACAAGATGCAGATATGTCCATATATGGTATTAAGACATCAGAGGGCTATTAATAGCTTCACAGCCAAGGTTTCACAAAGGCGTGCATTGATCACGTCAGATAAAAATGGCACAAAGGAGCAACTTATATATCTCATAAAAATGGCTCAAGCTTTATGAGGGAGTTACATGTCCCAGAGTTAAGAAGAAGCTAGTAGCTGATACAAGATAATTTAAAATATTGATTCCATTTCCTTGATCAACCGGGTGGAAACTAGTCTTAGCAACAATCGTGGCGAAATTGCTGCGGGTATTGCATCAAAACTGAAAAAAGTGCTGGACAAAAACAGTGGGTATAAAACATTATGCAAAATCTCAGACATTCTTTCTGGTGAAAACTACTGCATGGATGGGATTGAGGAGGATTTAGCAGCAAACGTCCTTCCTCACTTCAAGTACGCTCCGATCATATCAGTTGATGTTGATCGCAGCTTTTCGAGATATAAAAACTTGTTCGCTGATAACCGCAGATCATTTACATTTGACAACATCAGAATGACATGCGTAGTGCACTGCAACTCAGAATAAAGTGAACATAAACCTTTTGTTAAGTGCTAAAAATCTATTTTGATTGACTTTTCAGTTTGAGCATAAGATGTCATTTTTGAAATATTGGTGAATTTATTATTATAAGATCATTTTCTCCATTCTATAGTGCATTTTTCAAATTTTTAGGTAATTTATTAGTCAATTTTGAAAATTATAAGTGCATTTTTTAAACTTTTTTATGTCATCAACAACTAGGCTTTAATGATGATTCATGTATGCCTCTTCAGTTCATAAATGAATGCAGATCATTTTTAGTAAATTAACTTCCGAGGTCTAATGATGAGAATAACAGAAAAGTAAATTCAAGTGTAGGATTTTGACAGGTTGTATAAATATTTCAGAAAACAGTTCTCAGTGACTATACCAATTCATTTCATTCGTTTACAAAAACTTTTTTTTCTTTCTTTCATTTGAACAGCTAGTATCATACAAGTAAGACTACATAATTACTAATCACGGATTTCAATTCTGTGGAAAAGCCATATAAAATATTTTGACTAAAAAGTCTAAAAGAGGAGACAGAGGTTTAGAATAACAGTGACCAATCAGCCATAACAAATAAAATAAACAAGTAAATATCACATTTTAAGCACAACCATTTATGAAACCACACCTGTTCTCCCATAGCACAATGACAGCTTGTCCTTGGAGTTATGCTCTCTATGTTCCTTTGTGATGATTTAATCACCAGCCTGCAAGAATGACCACTGTCCTTTATTGATACAGAGGAATGTGGATAATTCGAAGCTGAAGGGACCAACAGAATATTCGAACTATCCAAACTTTTGAATTAGAGAAGTTACATATATGTTTGCTTTGGTTGAATGGCTGAAATAGTCAGTCTTTCAATAAGTAAATCTGTATGGAGAAATGTTATGTGTACAAGAAATATAAATGATTTAGTACAGGTTACATTAAATCAAGTAAATCTTTTCAAGTACTTGGGAAGCATTATTACTTCTGATGGGAGGTGTGAAAAGGACACTCTTGAATAGCCCAGGCTAAAGAAGCTTTCAACAAGAAGAGAAGTCTCCTGACATCCAAAGCCATATCCCTACAAGTCAAAAAACACTTCATTAAAAGTTACATTTGGAGCATTGCGACCTATGTTTGCGAAACCTGGACACTATTGAAGGCCGACAAGAAACGATTATGTGCATTTGAAATGTGGTGCTGGCGACGAATGCTACGGCTATCTTGGACCCTAAGGCTAACTAATGAAGAGGTTCTAAGAAGAGCAGAGGAAATCATCAATCTGACAGAAACAATCAAAAAAAGAAGAAATAATTGGATAGGCCACCAACTCCGGCATTCACCATGGTGCATCACACTGCTTGAAGGGAAAATGGAAGGCAAGGCAGGAAGAGGACGACCAAGAGCAGAGTTCTTTGATGACATCGGAGGAAGATGTCCGTCCACCTGATCAAACAGCAGGCTCAGGATAGAAGACCTTTGGACGAAGACATTCATGCTACCCACCAATCGCCAGGTTGAGGAGAACAAGAAGAAGACATTAAAATAGGTACCAGATCAGATTGCAATTACTCTCAAGTGCAGAATGTTCATTATGTAAAATTAAAGTTCCACAAAGAATTGTGAAATGTCTGATTGTTTTGCAGAATGAAGTTGTATCAAGTGACAACTAAGTGGGAAATCCTGGGGTGGGGGAGCAGTACGTAAGATTTCCCAGCATGACTCACGTTTCAGACAATGGCGATGTTTATCCGGGGACAATAACAAAGTGATGACTCAATACAATAAGGGTAAGAGGGGCGAAATGTCACTCGATGAATAGCGCAGGAAGTTCGGCACTAACGTTTTACTTATATTTTAGTAGTCGTGTACCAAAACTTCGAATTATTCAAGATTTTTTCCATTAATTTGATACGGAGTTCAAGGGATGGACACAAATCTTCGAATTATCGATAAATTCGAATTATGGAAGTTCGAACTATCCAAGTCCCACTGTACCAATAACAGTTAATGCTTTGCTCAATCAATAAGTACACATGCCAAACAAGTGGATATACAGTAGAGCGTCGAAAATCCAAACTAATTGGGACTAGGAGATGGGGTTCGGATTTCTGAACATAACCTAGAAATTCTTAGCAACACTAAAATAAACACTTTATGTACTTACATAATTATGTAGGCTACATACATAATGTACTTTGATTTATTTGTATCTTTAAATCCAGAAAAATCTAACTTAGAAGCAAAAGTCAGAATGCAACCTTTTTTCTTTTTAATGTTCGAGATGGTAGCTTTACCCACTCCATAATGTTTTGACAAAGACGAGCAACTTTCACCTCTTTCAAGTCTATTTAATATTTTGAGTTTGGTTTCTATAGTTAAAAATTTATGTTTCCTCTTCAGTGTCCCTGATGACGCCATAATACGACACTGTACGAGGCACACACACAGTACTGTACGCACTACGAACCACAACATGCAACTACAACTGAGGAGGTGACACGCAAAGACAAACATGTCCACATAATACAGTTTTTCACAATCAACAAAAAACTTATTTCAGCCATACATGATAATGAAAATAACATATTGAAATGCAAACAATTTCATTTTCATGCAAAAAGGGCAATTCATTACTGCAAATCAATCTACAATGAAAATGTTTGTTTAAAAAGCACATTTAATTATGGACATGTTTTCTTTTGCATGAACCATTTGGACAAGTTTGGCTTTGAATGATTTTCAAAAGGAAGGTGTTTTATTTTTTCATAATTGCTTACATTTTATTAATTAATGGTTGCCATAAGATACCGAAATAAAGTAATTGACATTAAATTTATGCGGTTTATTTTCACCTTCAATATTTCGAGGTCGTTTTCGTTGAACATTCTTCAATGACATCATTCGTGCTACCCTCCTCTCTTGAACTGCTTTTTCTTGAACTCTGCAACATACCGTTTCCTTTTATCCTTTTCACGTCACGAATCATACTTCTTCCTCTTTCTCCCCCAGGGGCTCACATCTAGTGAGACGTGGGTTGGTGACCACGGGACCCCAGCTGAGTCCAGCATTAGTCCACTTACTTGTGTCGGGCTACTCTTCGCCTTCTCTCCTGTCGACCTCCCTTGGTCAACTCTTGTTCTTTTCCGACCCCGAGGGCATTAGGGTATCCGAGGCCTAGGGAGTCTTTCACTTTCCCGCCTTAATTGGCCCTTGTCTCATCTTTCCTGATATTCTCATTCTTCGAGAGGTCAGCCTTCTTTTTCTTTTATGTTATCTCCTGCCTCCTGCTCAAGGCCTTCAAGGAGGCAGGGTGCATGTAGCCCCACCACCTTTTGGTGCACCATGGATATTGCTACACCCTCAAGGGTTCCCGGCTGGTGAGTTTGGGAGTTGGCGACCCCGAGGTATTCCAGAGCTGGGTCCGTTTTGCCCACTTTTTCCTCTGACCTTGGGGCGAGCCCTCTCCTCTTTCCCCCCCTTTCCTATCTGCCTTTCATGGCTCTCCTTCCTTCCTTCCAAGTCCTTCAATCCTCATTCTTCGAGGGTTGAGGGCATTTCTTTTCTTCCTGTCCTTTATTTGCCTTATCCTTTATTTGTTTACAATTTCTTCTTCTAGTATGTAAGTTAGGTTAGGTTAGTATTAGTTATAGTTTTTCATTCTCATCTCATCCTTCACTATCACCCAAACCATTAGGGGCCGATAACCTAGATGTTAGGCCCCTTAAAACAATAATTATCATCATCATCATCATCATTTTCCTCTTTCTGCTACCCTTGTTTGCAGTCTTCACACGAACACATTCTTCATCCATTCTGCTACAACACTAACGTAATAATTTTAATAGCAATATGCAATATTATTAAGCCGGAGCACAGAAGCACGGAACTAATGCTAATATCAGCTGCTCTGCGTGGGAACGTCGGGTCCCGCGTGGAATGGAAATCACGTGACATGAATCAGCACTTCCTACTGGCCGTATGGACTAGTTCGTCTTTGCAGGAAACGTAGATGTGGACAAGTTCGTGTTTGCGCTGAACCATGCATTTTCACAGGCTTGTATCATAGGACATATTCCAGTTTGCTTAAATGGCACGATCTATTTACATTCCGCTCTCTTTTACGTCCCGTTCGATACTGTATCTCATTTTTTTTTTCAATTGTGGACATGTTCGTCTTTGCGTGTCACCTCCTCAACTACACTACTGAACAAGTGAAGCAACTGAAATAGACTGTCCCGCTGGGGGGAAGAGGAGTGGATGGTTCAAAACAAACACTCCCAAGGTCATTGTTCTCTCACAGCGCCATGCAAAATACAGTTCACATGTTTAAAGCGGGCGTTCGGATTATTGACACTCTACTGTAGCTCTCAACGGCACCTGCAGAATTATAACGGGCTGCTTGAAATCCACTCCAATTGAATGGCTTTACCACCTCACATGAATAACACCACCTCTTACTCGAGGAGAAATAGCTGCAAATAAGGAAAGAACCCATCCTCTGTATGGGCATGAACCGCACCCGCAATTACTGAAGTCAAGGAAGAGTTTCCTTAGAACATAAAAGGAACTTAGAAACACTGCTGAAAAAGTAGGTTGCAACTGTGGAGGGCTACGACCTACCTTCCGTCTGGTTAGAAAAGAGTCTCGGAATCCTTACCTCCTGGCTATGACGAAGAATGTATGACTTGGAACTGGCCGTGAAAGCCAATATACCATCTTTTTGGTAGCCTTTATAGGGAGGTGAAAGGCTACTTGAGCTTTTAGCTCTCGCAGTTAAGAGGCACACGTGCGCTTCTTAAGAAGGGAGGTAGTGCACAGTATGCTGCTTCTGTGAGAGTCCGGGTGCAGAACACCAAGAGCCCGCTGATGAGCCAGCTTGGTGTTCCTGGGCGAAACCCCACACAAGACACGGCATAATCCTAGAACAATTGCAGAGTTTTAATTCACCGGCCGTGAAAGCCAATATACCATCTTTTTGGAAGCCTTTATAGGGAGGTGAAGGGCTACTTGAGCTTTTAGCTCTCGCAGTTAAGAGGCGCACGTGCGCTGCACAGTTCGCTACTCCTTTGGGGGTCCGGGCGCGGAACACCAAGAGCCTGCTGATGAGCCAGCTTGATGTTCTAGGGCGAAACCTCACACAAGTTACGGCATAAACCAGGAAAAATTGCTGAGTTTCAATTATGTAACCTACTCTCACTGATACGATATCCACTCCTGGTTGCCAAAACATTGTGTAACCTACTCTCACTGATACTCCCGATATCTACTCTTGAAGATCATCTCGCTCACCAAAACATTGTGTAACCTACTCACACTGATACTCACGATATCTACTCTTGAAGATCATCCCGATCACCAAAACATTGTGTAAACTACTCTCACTGATACTCGCGATATCTACTCTTGAAGATCATCCCGATTCCCAAAACATTGTGTAACCTACTCTCACTGATACTCGCGATATCTACTCTTGAAGATCATCCCGATCACCAAAACATTGTGTAACCAACTCTCACTGATACTCGCGATATCTACTTTTGAAGATCATCCCGATCACCAAAACTTTGTGTAACCTACTCACACTGATACTCGCGATATCTACTCTTGAAGATCATCCCGATCACCAAAACATTGTGTAACCTACTCACACTGATACTCGCGATATCCACTTTTGAAGATCATCCCGATCACCAAAACATTGCGTAATCTACTCTCATTGATACTCGCGATATCCACTTTTGAAGATCATCCCGATCACCAAATCATTGTGTAACCTACTCACACTGATACTCGCGATATCTACTCTTGAAGATCATCCCGATCACCAAAACATTGTGTAACCTACTCACACTGATACTCGCGATATCGACTTTTGAAGATCATCTCGATCACCAAAACATTGTGTAACCTACTCACACTGATACTCGCGATATCTACTCTTGAAGATCATCCCGATCACCAAAACAATGGGTAACCTACTCTCACTGATACTCGCGATATCTACTCTTGAAAATCATCCCGATCACCAAACCATTGTGTAATCTCTCACTGATACTCGCGATATCGACTTTTGAAGATCATCTCGATCACCAAAACATTGTGTAACCTACTCACACTGATACTCGCGATATCTACTCTTGAAGATCATCCCGATCACCAAAACAATGTGTAACCTACTCTCACTGATACTCGCGATATCTACTCTTGAAAATCATCCCGATCACCAAACCATTGTGTAATCTACTCTCACTGATACTCGCGATATCTACTCTTGAAGATCATCTCGATCACCAAAACATTGTGTAACCTACTCTCACTGATACTCGCGATATCTACTCTTGAAGATCATCTCGATCACCAAAACATTGTGTAACCTACTCTCACTGATACTCGCGATATCTACTCTTGAAGATCATCCCGATCACCAAAACATTGTGTAACCTACTCACACTGATACTCGCGATATCTACTCTTGAAGATCATCCCGATCACCAAAACATTGTGTAACCTACTCACACTGATACTCGCGATATCGACTTTTGAAGATCATCTTGATCACCAAAACATTGTGTAACCTACTCACACTGATACTCGCGATATCTACTCTTGAAGATCATCCCGATCACCAAAACAATGTGTAACCTACTCTCACTGATACTCGCGATATCTACTCTTGAAAATCATCCCGATCACCAAACCATTGTGTAATCTACTCTCACTGATACTCGTGATATCTACTCTTGAAGATCACCCCGATCACCAAAACATTGTGTAATCTACGCTCACCGATTAGGTAGTTAATGGTGCCCAAAGTTACATGACTTTTGAACCATTATAAATGTACTTTCATCTCAATGAGGCTAATTAACAGGGTGATGTTTGGTGTGTGGTGTCTCCTTGCAGGCTTCGAATCCTCACACAAAAGTGAAATTGTCATCTACGTCATTCTATGGTACTAATATGCTTCTCCTAATCTTCTTAAATAAATAACAGCCATTTGGTCACTAGAAACTCCTCTTCTAGACTTTTTCTATGATATTAACAATTTCACTGGGGTTTTGACGTGATTATTTATTGATAATAATAAAATATGTGAGCCTAAGAACAAATATACACAAGAACAAGAGAATGAACACAAAATAATTTACAAGTGAGCTTTGACAGAAGAAGTAGTAGAAGTAATGGAAGGAGGGGAATGAGGGATTGCTAACTGGGCCGACAGTTGATGGCAGGTGTATCTCTAGATTCACTCTCCATAGCATCCCCATCTTCTCCGGGGATGGAAGTGATGCGATATCCCATGTTCATCAGCATCACCTCGAATGGGTCTGCATTCATCCGTTTCTGGTTTGCCGATGCCGCATCATCCAGATCCATCACCTCACGATCGTTCTTTGAGCCATCCTGTAAAATAATTCACATCAAATGACCATGAAGACTTTCAAATAGTTGAGACCAATACAGGGAGTATAATAGTGTAAAACAGGCCATCTTGAAAGTATTCCCATTAAAGATTATTGTCCACATGTGCTGTGCAGTATAAAATTTGAAAAGCCCAGGAACTAAAAACACAAGTAATATTTCTTCCTTAGCACACCTTTAAAATCTGTATTCGGCTTATCCCACCTTCCTGATTGCACAGGATTTTTCAGGGGAAAATTTCACCTTGAAGTCTTGGAGGTTTGAATCCTGGCCATCTGAGTGAAGAGCAAGCAGTTATGTCACTGCACCATCACAGACCCTCCATTCCTTTGTTTATTTTATGGGTCCAAAATGACATTCATAGCTCTAACAACAGAGTTATTATTATTGATTGATTTAGGGGCTTCGCGACATAAAGGTCATTAATAATTTTATTAGAGCAGCCAATGGCATACCTGCCAACCTCTCAAAATGAAAAATCGGGAGATTCGACGCGGCGGGGATTGGGAGGGGGCGGCCGCGATGCAACATAATACATACACAGGCTAAGACATTTCAGCAGATATATAAGTTACACTATTAAACTGTACAAGACTAACATGATAAGACATCCCAGTTTACAAATGTACTTAAGACTGAGTAATTTTAAATTCTAACTAGTCTATCAAACAAGCATACCTTTCTTTCGACCACACTCAGGCATACAAAACTAGTGACGTATCGAAGATCATATTATTGGTCGTTGTTGCAGGTGACTGTGGCTGATTTTACCCTCTTCAAAAAGGTCTTGCTATATTCTTGCTCAAAACACTTCCCTTTCTGAATCGACTTCAGAATTATAAGTTTGTCCAAAGTCTTGTCGGAGAGAGATGACCTGAACTGCGTTCTTGGTTTTCTGACAAGACTGAACATCCTCTCACACTCTGCATTACTATGCGGAATGGTCAGAATGGAAAGCATAACTTTAGCCAATTTGTCATACTTGAGTTCTGGCTGAGCCATATCTCCCGGCAATTTTTGAGTCTGGGAACATCATCGTAAATAAAGGACCAGCGCGATCGGAACAATTGACAGGGAGGTTATGTTCAATAATAAACGATGTGAACAATACTTCTGCACGTGTTACACTGTCAGTGTCTTCCTCCTTACACTTGAAATAATCAAGTTTCTTGTTTTTCCCAACACATTGTACATTGTCTTTATGTTTCTTTGAGAGCACATGTTTTGAAATGTCTCCCTTTCCACCATGTGAGATACTGAAATCACACCTACAGACACTACAAAATGCAAATGTTGCGCCTCTTCTTGACTCAGTTATATGCGGAAAGTTATCTGTGTACACACTTTTAAATGTCACATCATATTTCCTCGCCATATTACCGAGGAGCGGACGCAATCACTCAGATCGAAAAATCACAATAGCCTACGGGCATATTAACGCCAACAACATCTAACTAAGTTATACATAAATCATATAAATCATATAAACAGATACAATATTCCGCAGCGCACAACTACCTATCACCCACAGGTCACTATGCAAAACATCTAGGAACAAGCGCTGAATTAACCTTCGACGATTTCAAACAAAGACGTATTCGAAGCAAACTTATTTATAACAGCAGGACGTGACGCGGGAGTTAGTACGCAGTTGTCGATTATCGATACAGAGCAAAACTGCGGTATCGAGATATAACTTCAAAACACGTAAAGTCGATCCGTTCGATAGACGACTGGAGTGTCATCTCGCACATTCAATCCGAAATTACGTGTGGGATTTTTGAAAAATCGGGAGATTTAATACGTTAAGCGGGAGGGCGGGAGAAATAGTCTGAAATCGGGAGTCTCCCGCCTAAATCGGGAGAGTTGGCAGGTATGCAATGGCCATACACAGAACATAACCGAAAATTTTACATCAATAACATACAATAGATGGTTCATTAAACAAACTACATGTCTATGCAAAACTGCGTAATAGATATTCCTCTGTTAGGGCACCTAATTACATTGTATCTATCACATTGACGGTCACACCGTTCACATACACAGTCATGGCTGGGGTCATGGTGAGTCTTTGGGCCGGGTTCACCAACGCAGCGTTAACTGGCCGTCTGTAAATGCGTTGTTAACTTTAACATCGGCATTAAGCTCGTTGGCGTTTCACCAGCACATTCGCCGATTGGCATTAGCAAATGAAGTGTTATGTTTAAGGGCTGTACAAACCTCTGAAACACTCTCACCATCCCGCTGGAGTTGATTTAACTTTAACTACCCCCATTAACACAAACCTACAGAATTAACTGCCTTTAAATACAGGCCACAAGTGATTTTAACATTAATTTCCCGACTTTGAATGGGCGCCAAAGTTGACCTTATGGGTCTTCCTGAATAAAATAGAATAAATACATAACTGTTGCCCCGACTTTGAAACCCCTTTTTCCCAGGCATAGGGCATTTGAGCATGCGTTCGCTGATGTTACCAGGTTCATACAAAACAGGAATAAACACACACAAGAATTTTAAAAGAAACAATCTATTGGCTGTAGGTACTCCACATATATACATAAATTTACAACATGAAAATACCCTTCAATGCACTTGTAATAACTTTTGTACAGTGCCTTGCCACTGAATTTACGCTCTTAGAGCAACAAACACTTACAGCCATTACAGACCCAGGCATAACAGCCTCCTATTTTACTTGTACAGTTCATACACAAAATATATACACACGTTAAGACTGGTTCACTTCACTTTCTTCTCGAACTGTTCGTTCACGTCTCCCTTCTCCCATGACTTCACGATGAAATGTTTATGAATGATGATCATCCTTTTAAGCATGGTAAGAGTTTTACCAACAACCCATGGTGTTTGGATAGAACCATGAAATACAAAGTAGCTTACCAATAGCATGTAAGAGCTCAGTGGTTTGCTAAAGTTAAGTCTCTGCTCGTTCGTTTTACGATACCATGATCCAGTAACAACGACACTAATTTGCAAGTAGACATGGACTTTCGCTGTAAAAGCAAGAAGATGACTTCTGAACACCAGACACGCCATTACAAGCACTGGCGAACGAATACATTACACCACCGTACTGCCGGAACTACATGCTGTGCGCCTCGCTCCTAGCGGAACATCCGTGGCAACACGAACATTTGACAGTCGTAATTCACTCTGACGTCACTCTGTAGTTTTCCACACGCCGGTTCATGGGAGTTCATGCTATTAATAGCCTAGGTATTCCCTGAACTTACAACAACAAGTCAAATTACTGCCTGACTTTTCTGGGTGTGCAACTTTCCAGTCCTCGAAAATACCGATTCATCGTACCTTATAGTACAGCCAGGAATTGAAAATTTAACATTACTACGCCAAAATAAAGCCATTAGCCCCAAACCAAAATGAAATAATGCTTCTACTCAAAATAATACAGTCTTATATGTCTATGTTCCCAAAACGAAATAAATCGCAAAAACCCCGTATTTTATAATATCAAATATCCAAAAACCGATAATTAATAAACAATGACTCTAGTCGGCCCGGAACATCCAAAGATGAATCCGTCCACAAAAAATACACAGGCACAATAACAATCACCGCACCATCCCCACTTTAACCCAATATAATAAGATACGAATAAAATACCCCAAACTAACTGCACAAAGCAAAAACCCGAGGGTGAGCTAATGTAACTGAATAAATTCAGTTACACCTCATTGAAAGATGATTATTGTAGCGATATTTGTTTATTCTTTGGTGTAATCGAGCAGGCCGTTAACTGAAAAAGCTTAAAAGTTACATACTCCTTGGTTAAAAACAAACATGGCTGATGAGGAAAAGAGCAAGAAAGGCCAGGAACTGTGAAATTTCCATTAAAAGAAAGAAACATAATTATCCACCCTTATCTACTTGGTAGATGAGTATCGTGAAATCATTGAAAATAAGAGGACTGATGCTGTAATGTTTAGGTAGTCTTTTATTAAATTAAATTAAATTAACTAGGATGTTTTATAACGTAATGCATCACACGATATTACACATAAATAAGGAATGGTACATAGGGCTAGGCTATCTTATTTATCAGGTGGGAATTCCAGGTTAGGTTCTGTCATCTGTAGAACATTCAACACAGGAGGTTTTGACAACCGAAATCTCATGATAAATTCTGTGTCGTCACATTCATTCAAGTAATTCCTTCGTTATTTATAAGTTAGTGGTTGAAGAAAATCTAGCATGTCTTCCAAAACATCGTCATCGTTCAGAATAAAGTTAAATGCACGACTATTCCGGCTTTCGCCGCATGCCATTTTTGATTTGAATGCTACTTAAATCGACCGTCAAGTCTTTAATTCCATGTTGAGAAAGCAATCAGTTTTGACGGCTTGTTAGGGAAGCTAATGGATTGTTATAGTTTGGTGAACCACGACATTTTGGTAATCGTGCGTCAACGGCCTTAATTGGTTTGTTGACATTTTGACGAACCATGGTGAACCCGGCCCTTAGTCTTGCAGATTTTAAAATGGAAGCCATGCACAGCAATTCATAGTTGGCCCTCATCCATTCTTTGGTCATCATGGCATCTGTCGAGAAGAAATCTGGCCATATGTCTTGTCTCTTTTGTTGGAGTTCCGTTAGTAGTCTTCCATAGCTGGTTGTGAATCGTAAGTGTATCTTGAAGCAAAGTTCCTCAATCATAAAAGGTTAGCTTGTCAATACATATACGGTATTAATCGGTAGGGGTCGACGATGCACTGATTTTTCGGTTACGGTACGGTACAAAGGAAATTACTGACCTCGGTTCGAGACGATAAAAAATTCGGTAAAAAGTTAGGTTCGGCACAAGAGACATAAATAGCGTATTGATCTGGGGGATCCCGGAAATACCGACCACCAGTGATCACTTTAAAGGCGATAAAGGCGATGGGACAAGATTTAATGTCAAAAGACAACACAATGGATGTCGGTGTTTATAGCCCGCCTGGCCGGGGTCCATCTAATGTCTATTTAATGTTTGCATCAATTGGCTTACTCCACACTAAAAGGGCAAGTTTGAAAGTTAATGGAACATTGTATGAGATTATTAGCTGTACATTTTTTTCTGTATTTTAAATACAAATTGTGCTATTTGGCAAATATTTGGTGTACTTTATAATCTTTAGAAATCATGTGTTACTTTTATGTTAATGGTTTACACATTACACTAGTTTAGCGTGTGAAAATCAGCCGAGCTGTACCGAACCGATTTTTTACCGAGAACCGAAGTACAATTTTTTTAACCGAACCGAACCGAACCCAAATTTTCAGTACCGACGACCCCTAGTTTCCGCCAACACAAAGTTCCTTATTTCTCTACTAAAAAGCGCTCTAGTGTTCAAGGAGCTTAGATATCTAACATCTAATCTCCTTTACTTTCATGGTCAAGGAACAATGAAAATCGACATGCAAGCTACCCTCTGGGTGTCAAATAACAAAGCTTGCACCCGGCACTGAGGCCATACGATATTATTATTATTATTATTATGAGCAATGCATTCTACCAAAGTGTAAGAAAACTTGTTTGGGATAAGGAAGTACTAAGGAAAAGCAAAGAGGTAATATATAAAGTGTACTATGTACCCATATTGACTAATGCAGCTGAGACTTAGACCTTGACAAGCAGGCAAGAGAGTAGAATTCAAGCCAGTGAAATGAAATTCCTAAGAAGTATGATAGGAAAGACAGAGTGAGAAATGAAGATGTTAGGACGGAAGTTGGGTTGAGAAAACTAAATGAGAGAATTGAGAAGAATCTAAGGTGGTTTGGACATGTAAAGAGGATGGAGGAAAATAGAATACCAAGACAGCTGCTGGAGGTAAAGTGCAAGGGTAAGAGAGCAAGAGGAAGACCTAGAACAAGGTGAATTGATTCAGTGAAGAACAGCATAAGAAAAAGAAATTTGGACTGGGACAAGATCGTGGAAGAGGAATGGTGGAAGGAAGGTGGAGAAGTGCCATAAATACCCCGACCCGGCAGGATCTGGATAAGGGGAAATGATGATGAGGATGATGAGAAAATGGTCTTTATATAAAACTAGCGGACCCGTGCGAGAAATCTCGCTGGTGTTCATAAACTACACTTTCTCCAATAGGTTTATACTGAGCGACTTAAGGAGAAAGGTTGTTATGTTCTTATATCAACCAAATGATTATAGAACACTATTTACATTTCAGTTAGAATTCCAAGTTCTACGTTCCCTAACTTAAGAAGGCAATCACTGAAAATTGGATCATCGTAATACTCACTGGTTACTTGATATTTATGAAATTATTTGATTTGAGTAGTCATTCCTTTGATTTACCGTTTCTGAAATCCATGCAAAATTATAAAGGAAAGACCTCAGAATTTTAAAATGGCATGAAACAGGCGTCACAGCGGCCAAAATGTCAAGGGGACAGCAATTATGGAGCGTATTTTCCTACAGCAACAATATCTGCAAATCACACATTTTTTTAAAGTCTTTTTTTTAAGAATTTATAGATATTTATGAAATTAGAGTGCAATTTCGTCACTGCTGATGTATATTCTCTTTCATTTGAATGCTCATTTGTCACGATCGGTCGCTTGTGAGCTCCACAGGAGGATCTATACTACAGTAACGGTGGCAGATTACAGCCTTGCCTGACTCCTGCAATAACTTTCACCAAGAAACCATCCTGCGTTCAATTCTGGCTGACATGACGACGATGATGTAACTACTTGTCTCTTTACTGACTTTTTGTCGGAAAATGATATGCATGGGTATGCTGATTTTTAACTGTTAAGGTAAATATTATCATAAATTGTGTGGATTAGGAGGAGAGAAAGAAATGAGAGGAAAATAGGAGAAAGGAACAACAATTGAGGACGTTAATAAACAATCATGATGAAACTAGCACTTACATCTGGGCGAGGGCTCCAGAGACGCACAACAGGGTCTATTCCACTCGTGGCCAGCAGACAAGAGGAAGGGTGTGGCTGCAGGCAGTTTACTATTGAATCATCTCCACGTAATACACGTTTGATGTTAGTGGTTCTTCGATCCCAGATGAAGAACGATCCATCATCGGAGCCGGCCACTATGTACTGACCTTGACTGGAAAAGAAAAGTTAAGTTTATATTAATCCTTAGCAGACAATTTTTTTTCTTGTGTAGTCCTGCGCTAGTCATCTTTCTCTCTTCTTTTCCTGCCACCTCCCCTTCATCATATAATAATAACTAGCATTACCCGTCGCGACTTCGCCCGCGAATATTCTAGTTGTGAAGAGTACACGTAGCAAAATCTCAATCATGAATGCTATGACTGATTTACCCTTGGTATGAATAATCAGACTTTATCAATTCAGCTACTGGTGCAGTGGTTAGGGGTTTGTCATTCCTTCATAGGTATATCAGAGCGAAGTTAGTTTTCTGGGAATATCACAGACACTGTTAACTTAAGGGCCTTTAAATGTGGCTTTCAGAGACCCTTTATAGTCAGGTAAAAAAGACCTTTCGTACCACACTCACACGTGAAAATTACGTGAAAAAATTCTAGAGTGCCCCTTGACCCCCTTAAGCGCATTGTACTGTATGTATTGATGAATATTACAGCTTAATTTGGTTCAGTGATAACCTTATAACCGTCTGGAAACTTTCACAGTAATGAAATAATTGGAATTGCATTGCTTCTTACAGAGGTTGGTTGGTTCTTAAGTTTGGGGGCTGCGACAACGCGGTCATGTAGCCCCGTGTACTTTGGGTGTGTGTAGAATTTGTCTGATAACCGGTGTTTATTGTGATAACTGTATTAGTGTGTGTATCTGTTTTTTAATTTAAGTACTGCAACTTAGAATTTTTCAAATAGTTCCTACTTTTGCCACCAAGCGCCACCGTCATCGACTACTAGGTCAAGTTCAGAACTTAGCTACCAGACGCCACCACAGTCGGCTCTTGGCAATGCACATAGAAACCTAAGAGCGTTGTTTACATTCTTAACCTATCCAATTTAGCTTCACACAGGTGCAATTAGTGGAAGGTTCTTTAACATGCCATTAATCTATGACATGGGACAGCCAGCTTTACTTCCCCTCCAAAGGAAGGCATACTGAGGGATTTTTAACGCTCTTAAAAAATCCGACGGCTTCGGCCGGGTTTGAACCCGATATCTTGGGCATGCTACCGACTACACCACCGAAGCCGCTTGCTTCTTACAGAAATAGATGGACCTGCGAGATTCTGTTGCCATGGTTACCGTGTTGCATTCTTTCATTGTAAATATATATGTTTTAAGGTATTTATTTAATTGTGAGGCATTTAAAGAGTAAGTGAGTGCGTTTCCCTTACGCATTGGGTTATGCTGAACCTGTAGGTAGCCCATATGTGTAGGTTGGTGTTAATGGGACCTTATTTTCGGTACAAAACTGGAATGGGACCTTAGCAGAATAATATAGGGAGGGATAAAATTAAGACATTATATCACAGTAATCAAACGTGAAGCACTATACACCTCATTATTTTGACAATTGATATTATAACTTTCAGTCGGTCAACAGAAAATAAGTCCAATTCCAGGAAAATAATAATAATAAAATTAAGACATCCTTGCCGAAGAGAGGGAAGCAAGATCTCCAGGATGAGGCAATACTGGGCTAAAAGGAAAGCTCAAGACAATAAAAAACAAGAAGTTCTGTGACGAACTAAGGAGCCTACTTTTCTTAAAATAAAGATTCATGCCAATGATTAATCTCCAGTATATGCACCTATCTAGAATAATGACGAAAGTAAGTTGGTAATATCGAAAGGTCTAATTAGATCAAAATATACCTGGAATAATGTTGCCTAATAGAGCACTACAGTTGGCAGCCCTGGTGACAGAATATATTCTTAGTTCCATCTCTTACGGTTGAAGTCCAATGGACATTACATACAGTTAGACATTGGATCTATCATCAAGCGTAAAAGCATGTTGGCAACAATGTCATGCGTGTGGTCAGAAATGATCTGAAATATTATGATATCTTATTGTGCCAATTTTGGATGAAATCCATTTGTTAGTAGAGAAGTTACATGTGTTTTAAAATTGGACCTATCAGCAGGTATAGAATCATGTTAGCAGCACTGACTTATATTAATTACTCCAAATTAATCTAGAATGTCAGGTGTTATACGTGTGCAAAGTATAGAGCTGTTGGCTTGCATACTTTCTGATATATTGATATTAGGTAAAAAAAAAAATATAGGCAGCATTTATTAACAGTTGACAGCCCTGGTGGCTCTTAAGAATACGCTCAGTCATATCTGTTTATGTACACACATTACATACAAAATTTGGTTGAAATCCAATTGATAGTGTAGAAGTTATATACATTTCAAAATTGGACTTATCAGAAGGCTTAAAATTATTTTGGCAACACTGTCATGAATGGCCTCTGGGAAATTTAACTGAAATACCGTATTTACTCGAATACGACCCGCACCCTGATTTTGAAGAACAAAATAAAAAAAAAAAAAAAAAACTCAAAATTATTTACAATCTTAACTAAATAAACAGAATAGCATTTATCCAAAATAGTTTCCAACAGTTTTGAAGTCGCCGTAAAATAACACACATCAAACGATTAAAAATACAAATAAAAGTACACAAACACTTCATCGTCATCAAAGTACCAACTTCGGAACTTTTATCACCATCACTTTCCCACTAAATGTCGTCATCACCGACATCCATAGCATTAGAAATACTACATTTCTTGAAGCTCTTCCGTATGAGATCTCCAGAGATACGATTCCATGCCGTCAAAATCCACGAACACAGCAGCTGAAATTCCGGGCGCTGAATACGACCAGTTGGAGTCAGTGTGTGCTTATCGGCCGCCATCCGCTCTGTATACAGCTGTTTCAAGACTGCTTTACAGACAGTAGTGGCTACGCTGGCTAAAGCGCTGCATTAGGCCATGGGGCCAAGCTGTCTGCTGACTCGGTAGACGCGTGGGTTCGAGCCCCACCGTCGGCTGTCCTTGAAATGGTTTTCCGTGGTTTCCCATTTTCAACACCAGGCAAATGCTGGGACAGTACCTTCTGACAGGCCACGGCCGCTTCCTTCCACATCCTTGCCCAGTTTCATTCATCTTCATCCATTCCATCTCTCATCCCGACGCGCAGGTCGCCCACGGGCGTCGAATAGAAAGACCTGCACTCGGCCTCTCAGGAGGCCACACGACAAAAAAAAAGGCTGCTTTGAACGGGCGGTTCACGCAGATATCCCGTGGTTGTAGCATAGACGTCATCCCGCTCAATCACGAATACATGATTCGTCAATATCATATTTCCTACCGGGCACGATTTCCAATAACTTCAGCTTCCCTCACAACTTTCAATTTCTCACTCACAGTAAATGACCGCAAACGTTTCGTAGCATTCATGTTTACACTCGGAGAATGTGCGCGTGACTGTATGACGCTGCGTGCTTACGGTAAAACAAAGTTATAGCCGGAAGAAGGCTAGCACCATCTAGCGGATACTCGCAACACCCGATATCGCGCGTGGCGGGCAATTTAGATCTTTCAACTTTGGATGACTCAAGTAAGACCCGCACCCCAATTTTTCACGTCCGAATTTGTTTAAAAATGTGCGGGTGGTATTCGAGTATATACGGTAGTACTATCCACATGTGTGCCAATTTTGGAATAGCTCCCATGCATATCTTCCAAGATATCCAACATGGAGCTCAAATTTCTAGTGCGTTTTTTCAGCAGTTGGTAGCACTGACATAATTTTCAAATATGGGCATGAGATATTCCGGTATACATCTTTACTCATACTAAATTTTGTCTCGATTGCTGCAGCCATTTAGGAGTAGATAGGGACACACACACACACACACACACACAGCCAGCCAGACAGACAGACAGACATTTTCACGTTTCGATCTCATAAGGCTACTTTTTCCTCATTTTTGCAAAATGTGAAAAGTAGGCTAATGATTGATTTCATGTACCCCAGAGTTGGGTGAAACAAATAAAGAAGAAGAAAATTAAGACATTCAACATCATCTTTGCATTTTTCCATTTATGTGGGGTTTGCCTTCCAGCAATGATTCCTCCACTTCAATCGATCCATAGCGTCCCGAGGACGGAGTTTAGTGAGTCGCATTTCATCTCTCACCCTATTCAGCCAGCGTGTTTGAGGTCGTCCTCGAGGTCGACGACCCTCCACGTTCAGTTGAAGGGCAGTCTTAGCAACTGAGGTTTCACTGCTACGTAGCACATGTCCATACCAGTGCAGACGTGATTCACGCATTTTCTCTCTGATTGGGGCAACCTTGAAATCCTTCCGCACAGCATCATTCCTGATATGGTCCAGTCGAGTCAAGCCAATGGACCAGATCTTCATTTCCATTGCATGAAGCGCCTGTTCGTGCTTCAATGTTGTAGGCCAGCATTCAGATCCATAAAGGGCCACCGGTCTGATCACAGTGCAATATACTTTCCATTTTAGAAGAAAATTAAGACATTATACTACAGTAATCAAACCTCAAGCACAATACGCCTCGGAAACCTTGATCACTGCTGTCAATTTCATCTAAAAATCGAGCTATATCAGATGAAGTAGCACTACCCTGTCTGCGAGCCACCAGTTTCACAGCTGACTAACGTAAACAACAGCTCGTTCTTTATTTACCTGTAAAACACGTTAAAAAAGAGTTTAAATGTATCTAGTAAGCTGTGACACTGCAAATAGTTTTATAAAATAATTACAGACAGCAGCACGCATAATTGTTTCACACGCGTATATATTTATCATGGAAACGGCTGGCGGGTATATCCCGACATACGTCCAGAACAGGAAACTAGGATGTCGGGAAATGCCCGACAGTCGTCCACTAAGGGTTAAGTGGAGAGATACTGCAGGAACAGAGCATACTAGCAAGAAAATGGTGAAAAACTTACTATCTACGGGTATTCACCACTAAGTGTCTTACTCGGATCGTGAGGATGCTTTTTTAAACCTGTTCAATAGTATGCATTCAGTAGTATGTTTTATTAAAATATCTTAGATGAAACTGGTATAGTTCACATCTTCTTCAATAAGTTGCTCACAATGGTACGGGTACCATTTATTCGGTTGAACCAGGGTTGTATCCACTGTTACTACTAATGTTACAAAGCCACCAAGTTCACAAACCACTTGCAGATGCTGAAACTGATACTTATAATGTAACTTGAAAGTTGGCATCAAGAGCTGATTGTCATCTGTTGCTGTGATGTCATTCTGGGTTCGCCAATCTTTACACCATTAGTAAGGGCCAGTTTCACGAACTCTTTACTAACGATCAGTACGTTAATTCCTATTTAACTTAAATACGAGAGTTAATGCACGATTATCGTTGATGCATTTCACAAGGCCATTCGGGTTCCTAATTACTTAAATGCGCTTTATGGCTCTCGCACATGTGTAGACTTGGTTTCACCCTGGAGAAGCATGACGGACAGATCAAGAAGCGTGTAGCACTCATCGATGTTTGCGATGATTCCTTGAGATTTTCTGGAACATAATTATAAAGGAAGGGAAATACAGAAGACCTTATTCGTGGCAAAAGCTTAAATGATATAAACAAAGTATTTAGGAGAACCGGCAGTTGTGTGAATAGATAGCTTAATAGGACGCGCTTACGCAATTGTCTTTGTAGCGAAAGCGGTTCTGGTGCAGACTCTGAATTTACATGGTGGCCACTGAAATCGGTCAACGATCTACCAGGAGTAATTCTCATTTTTCCAGACTTAAAAATAAGCGCGAGTCCTGGGGGTCTTTATCGGTTGCCTACTTCAAGACCAAAATAAAGCAGTTTTGTTTGGTTTACTTACACAGATGTTCACAAAAATTAGTGGTGATTGCGTGATTGATACGCAAGCCTACACACAAATGATTTAATTGTTGTTTTAGAAAAGCCTTTGAGACTCAAATATCCGCTTTAAATAAAAAAGAGAAAAGAATGCCGCCTGCAATTTTATTGCGGTGAAGTTGTGAACCGTTTTTATCAGGTTCATTATTTTTTGTCATATTATTATTATTATTATTATTATTTCTCAAAGCAGTTGGACTTAAGATAACAGATGCCGAGGAGAAAAATAAAATTAACACCATTCTTAAAACTCACAAATTTTCAGCAGAAATGACACATAGAAAGCCTATGGAGATTTCAGATGAGTTGAGAAAATCCCGATCTGAAAGAATGAAAAAGTACTGGAAAGAGCGCAAGAACCAAGCAGTACTACCTTCAAAGAAGAAGTGATTGTGGAACGACTCAAGTGGTCCAATGTGACCAATCAAGATAATAATAATAATAATTATTATTATTATCATCATTTCCTTCATGTCGCATTATTGTGACATACGTTTCTCTGTCTCACCTACTGCGTTCAAACCTTGTAATTCTGCGTAAATGTTTCACCAGATGGTGAAACTTTTCACCCCTACTGACACAGTTTTACCATTGGTTGAAGCATAACTTGTTGCTAAGCTTTGCTTCTCCCATTGGCCCCCTTTATGTTCTGGAGAGGGGGTGTTCTAAGACTTATTTTTCTCGAGCGCGTTACTGCGTTCCTTTAGAAAAGGTTGGCCCCCTTCCATTTCTGACCGTCATGTGAAACGGTCACAGCCGTGTGTGTCGGGCTTTCGCCCGTGCCCAACGCAACTAAGCGTAAGTACGATTCGATAACTCGATTTATCTGGCATGCTATCATTTTTGAATTTCAGTTTATCCATTTTTTTATTTTATTTTTATGTCTCCTTTGATTCACTTACAATTTCCCTTTCTTATGATGATGTGAATTCGATCCATGAACCCAAGTCCCTTCGCCTTTGTTTACGTTAGTTTAGCGAAGCCTCTGTGTTTATTTGTCATCCCTACCTTTCATGTAATCGGTTTTATTTTTACTCAAATCTCTCAGGTCTGATATATATGCTATTTTTCTGCAAGGCTTTCTAGCGCTCTGTATTACGTCACAAATTGATGTGCACTCTTTCGAGGCATCTTTCATTTGATTGTCGTATCAGAGTTTGTTTTTTTGGGTCAAGGTATCATTGGAATAACGGAGCCATGTCTCATTTCGCCTCCTAAGTTGATCCTTCCCTCTGTTTTAGGAAAAGTGTGTGAGCGATGGTCTTTGTGTTAGTCACTGTCCATTCGCCATGCCTTAATTCCTTTGTTTCTTCGTATGTCGTTATATTTAGACATTACTACCTCTATGTAAGCCTATATTTTTCCTACAAAGCATATTTCTTAGCTGATTGATTTTTCCTTTCATTTCCTGTCCCGGTAATGTCAATTAATTTAATGTAATGCTCATTTTCCTTTATTTTTATGTGTTAATTTTGTGTTGCTTCCTCTGGCTTCGTTATATTACGTAACTCCGTGTCATCCCCCCCACCCCCGTTTCCTACATACGCACTCCTCCCATCCCCACCACTTTCACCCCCTACCCCATGATTTCACAACATCATGAGCGTTTTAGTTCTGTTCTTGGCGCGGGGCATTCTAGTCCAGGTCATCCTCGTAAGTAGAGGTGTTCTCTTATTCGACCCGTCCATACTCTCTATCTTTTTTTTTGTTTTTTGTTTTTTTAAATTTTGGTTATCGAGTCGCGCTTACGGTTTAGTTGCACATTGATTGTAAGTACATTTTAATTAATCTTGTTTCATCTTTGTTTGTGCTTAAGTTCATTTATACACTTTTCTCTTGATATTATTTTTGTGTACCCCTTCCTTGGGTACCATCTTTAGTCATTAATTTTATTTGTTATTAAGTGATTTTAATACCTCTTCAAGTTTACCTTTCATTTTGTGTTTAGATTAATCCTTACTCTTATGCGCACCTGTTTTAGTTTGTTTTAAATACATTAGTAAGTAGTTCACTTTGGTTTCGTCCTCTTTCATTTGTAATTTTAAGTTCCCTCATCTCTCGTTCGATTTCGTCGGTCTTGGCTTTGTACTGTAACGCAGTCACGACCTACACGCTTCTGGGTTCTTCGATCAATTAGATAAATTTAATTCTGCTTTTGATTTGTTTTATACAATTCATTCGTTTCCTTTTTTGGAAAGTATCTTTCTTTCGATCCGGAATCTTGGGCCGAGCACGCATCGAAAGAGACATCCTTTCCCCACTCCTTAGTGATCCTGTTTAAGTTGTTGTTTTCGCTTCCACTGTATTCCTCATGCCTCTGCTATTTTGTTTAACATAAAAGCACAAGCGGTGCAAATGGTAACAGATCGCATGGTTGCGTGCGAAATCGTTCCCCCCTCCCCCTCTCAAGTTATTGATCTTTTATTACTTTTCTCTTCATTTACATTGTATTAAAATTTGTTTTTCTTTGAGTTTAAGGAATTCAGTGAATTGTTTTCCCCCACCCCTGAAGAAAGGGTGAAGTTACTTTCTGTGTGAACTACGGGCATCCAGGAAACCCATCTCCAAGGAAAGGTGATTTTGTTCCTCAAGTAAACAAGACATCCAAAAGACCCAGCTTCGAGGTGAACAGTGGCAACATATCAGTGAGTACATCGCATCGCTGGAACACGACACATCACGGTATTGTAACCTACTTTTATGTATTTGCTTCCTCTAGTAGACATTTGTTTAGTTAACGGTGATTTTAGGGCGATAGAAAATTTTGTTTACTTTCTCTTCCTTTTCATTTCGTCAGTGTTGTGGACGTTTTTATTTTACTTTCTGTGAAGTAGAAAATGCATTTCTCTCAAGGGTTTGAGTCCTTACCTTTGTTGTAAATAGTCTGTTAGTTAACTGTGATATTTCTCAGAACTCGCCTCACCCCTTCATATGTCTCAGTCTGGAACAGCTGCTGACAGGTTTCTTGTCATAACCGTGCGGCCTAAAACCCCCGCCCCTTTTTCTCCGTAGTTTTCCCAATGGAGGTAGGCCCTCTTATGAGAACCGTCTCTTTAAATCCTACGGACGCCCCGACCAACCTTGAGCCTCGCGTAATTATACTAACGTTTGGTGTTAGTAAAGTGTTTGTTGTTTCAGTTATGAATGGTCTGTTGAACTATTATGTGTGTTATGATTGCGAGTTAAGTTTGTTTCATAATTAGGGAGGGTGATTGTTTTATTTTTGTCAGGGGATTTTCAATGTAGGTTTTCATTTTGTTTATATACGGTAAGCTTGATGTTACTATATGTTCAGTATGGTAATGTGTATTTCGTTGGGAAACCTGCTAGGTGAGGTCTCCGTCGGGATTAGGGTATGGGACCTGTCCCACGGCTTCAATGCCCACTTAGGATGTACATAGATTCTACACGATTCGTCAATCTTTAGTATGGGATGAAGTTTGTCACGATGACCTGTAGTCCGTTATTTGAGTTTCCATGGTGTTCCAACGACTCATATTAGCATTCTGATGTAATGGGGAAATTTTGATTTGTTTATGGGAAGGAGTATGTATGTAGTGTTGTTGTTGTTGGTTGTATTTTGAGATGAATGTGTGTGTCAATGAGTTTAATGAATTTTTATCAACAGTTATTTGTGGGTGGTTTCAAATTTAGTTCAATTTTGATTTTATACCCTATTCAATTTAAACTATATATATATTACGTACGAACTATTTATTCGTTTTTATTGGCAAACCAAATATACGATAAGTATTACTCAGAGATACCAACCATTTTAGGTCTACGGCATCCTTGGTATGGGACATTGATGTTCGTGTTAACTACTCTGGCGTGCATTACCCAATTTTCTTATATTAGTATGGGATAGGCCATACCCTCTGTCTTTATTTTTTTTATGCGGTACCTCTGAGGTCTACAGCCCGTATATTGACACAGTAACCATTTTATTTTTGTGGGTTGGTAATATTTATTATTGGGTTTCGTGTTTGATTGATTGTATGTCTGGTCTTGATTGGTTTTATGCGAGGTTTCAGTCAGTTCTTTTTTGAAAGGTATTTTGTAACGTAATTATTTGGTTTTTCGTTCTCTGTCCGGAATGGTATATTTTTGTTTCGACAGCTACTTTGAGTTATTATTCCTTTTTATTTGTTTAGTACCTAATGTCTTTTGATGAAGGTTATTAGTATATTTAGCCCCTTTACTCCCTCTATGTATCTAGTTAGGCAGGAGACACCCATGGCCGCCTGAGTTACACGGAGGATTTCGAAAGATGTGTTGAACTATACTTCTGCCTAAGGCGATTTCCAGTTCCTGCCTGCTTTTGTTGTAACGAGCCGGGCCGGCCCATTGTCCAAGCTGCAGACACGACTTGCTATTGTTCGGCAGTGCCTGAGATGGTCTGTTGACTTACATTCTTTTCTTGTAGTGACAGTGATTTGTTTATTGATATAGTTGTTTACTATTTATCGTAACTTCTGTTTTACGTTTTTGTGAAATCATGTTTTTATAAATCATTTCAATCTAATATGTTTTCTCTAAGATAATGTGTATTATTTTCCTGTAACTGTCATATATTTGGAGAGTGTTTCCGGTGGCGATAGCTAGTCTCCAAGTACCTGAGAAGTGGCCGGTGTATCCATTAGACCCTGTTCACGGCTCTTTACTCTTTTGTAATATGGTCTGACGACCCTGTCTATTCATACCTTTATTTTCCAGCTGGCAGAATGAATCCACTTTCACTCTTACGCAGCTTATGTAACCCCAAATATTTCCCCGACGCAAGCCTTATTTTGTATAAAGGGTGCTCCCCTTTATCTTTTTTTCTGTGATCATGATTTAACCTTTTTCTTTCTTTTATTATTAGAAAATTGGCTGATTTCCAGAAGGTCGCCATTAAGAAGCCTTCGCTTTCTCCACGTCATCTGGCAGAGTCTAGCTCAAGATTGACCGTTTTGTTATCATTATTTTCTTTTTGGTACATCCATTTTTAATATGTGTGACGTATTGACGTGCAGTAGAGGTAGGATCCGCCTTTATTTCACGCCTGTACTGATCCTTTATATAATTTGAATTTTTGTTGTTTTAATTTCATCTTAAAGTTTTTTTTCTTTCGTACCAAAAAGGAATAATTTTCCTCATCAGTGAACATCTTCGTGAATACGTGTGTATGAAAATATATGTGTGTTTGAGAAAAGAGACTTGCGTTTCGTCAAGCCTTTTATGGAAGTTATGACGTTTAAAGAACTTTTAATTAAGCTGCGTCATATGAATAAGAGAAATGTGAGAACATTTTATTATGTCTTTATTTTTCATGTATGTATCTAGTGTACATGATGTAATTTTCTTTCCTTCACCCTGTTCAAATGTATCTAATCGAAGAATGTTATTTTATATAATTTTGTTTTGAAAAGGAAAAAAAAATTCTTTTATGCCTTTGTTATGTAAAAGATTTTTTTTTTTTTGGGAGAAAGCGGTGGAATTTGAACCATTTTTCAGTATTTATTGTAATTATTATTATCATCATGATTATTATTATTATTATTGTCATGTGTTGTGACATCTATATATTTACGCCTCGAGTGTTTAAAAGTGCGCAGATTGTCTGTATGTATCTCCCTGTCCAACGTTGTGCAACCCCTAGCTACATACTACCTAGTTCTCTCGTATTGGCTAGTGTTGTTGCTACCTTGCATTTTGTTGTGCAATTTGTTCTGCTATTGGCTCAGCCAATATTTGACGCGAGTTTGGTGCCACTCCCAAACTACGCATTTTATACTTCTGAGAGGCTTCTCTCCTCTCTGGGGGACAGAAGCTTAGTCAGTCTTAGACGCGCCGAGATGTAAGGCGAACGTGTGTATTCGGGCAGAGGCCCACCCTAATGGCGCAGCGGAATGTGAGTACGGCTCAATGTATTTCTATCTAACGCAATGTAATTGTTTTTGTTCAATGTTCCTTCTTTTGCTTAATTCTCTTTCCTTTTCAAGATGTTACTGTTAGTATTATAATCCTTGAACCAGATCTCCGAGACCATGTGCAATGTCATACGGCGGAGTTCTTTTTGTTGCTTTTGTTATGTACCCTCCTCACAGTTTTATTATTTTGGTTAATACCTGTAAGATTCGAAAGTATTGCGTTTCTGCGTCTTGGCTTATGTATATTTTCCTGTCGGGCCTTGGTGCTCGTCTTTTGCGTCGGTGTCTCTTTTGTACCACAAATGTTTCATTTGATTGGTAGCAATTGGACTTTTGTTTGCGGACAGTATGTGTGAGGTAACGGGACTTATGTCCAACGTCCCACTAATACATGTCCCTTTTGTTTATAGAATATATGTGACGGTGGTTAACTGGGATTTTCTCCAGCTCCGATGTCATATTATTCTTTTTTTATATGTCGCGTTGGTACGGCATTATGTTGGAGTATAAGCCTATTTTTTTATAGCGTGCTTTCGATTTTTACCGGTCTCTTTCGTCCCAAGTCAATTGTAATGTAATGTATCTCCGTATATCTCATTTTCCTTTTGTTTTGTTTTTCTCTTTCGATTTTCGCCGTATTACATAACTTAATTATAATTCCCCTTGTCTTCTCCTTCCTCCTATCTCCGTGAGATCTTTCTCCCCTTTGTTTTACTCCCCCTCACTCCTCCCCCTCACTCCTCCCCCTTCCCTCCGGTATGTTTACATAACATCATGAAAAGCATCGCGTCTCGCTAACGTTCGAATTTTGACTTTTTACAAGTTTAGCGTTTCTCTCTGGCTTTCGTAAGTTTCATTTTCTTTTCTTTCATGTTCGTATCTTTTCGTTAGATTCATGTTGTTGAGCGGTTCCTCAGGTTCTGTTGTGCTTTTTAGTTTTTAAGTCTTTATTCTTGGTATTGGGTTTATTTTGTATTATCGATTTTATCTTAGCTTACCTTTTTTCTTTGTTTTAAGTAACTTGTTTATTTCATGTAAACGCTCTTTCTTTTATCATTAATACATTTTTATATTTTAAGTAATATAGCTCCCTTGCCTTTTCATTTCTTATATTTAAGTTCCCCTTCCTTATCCTTACCCTTATCTCGATTTCGTCAATCTTGTCTTTGTGATGTAACAAAGACACGATTAACACGCCTCTGGGTTTCCTTTAATTAATTTTAAGGGAATCTCGTTTTTGCACTTTTGATTATTGCATTAAGCAATTATTTGTTTGCATTTGGTTTTTTGGAAATCATCTTTTGCTCGCTCCGGAAACCTTGGGCCCAGCACCGGGTCGAGCAAGACGTCATTTCCCCCATCCATTTGCGACCTTGTTGATTTTATCTTCCACTGCTACTCTGACGCGCATTATTATTATTATTCCTAGACCTGTAGTGGCGCAATGGTATATCAGAGCGTGGTTACGCGTGAAATCGTCCCCTTTAAATTACCAAACTTATATTATTTTTGCAATTATTACAATGTTGTCTTTCTGAGTTTAAGATACCTGTACTGAATTGTTCCCCCATCCCCGAAGAAAGTGTGGAGTGTGAAAGCATTTCTCGAGTGAACAAGACATCCAAAGAATCTAGTTCCGAGGTGAAGAGTGCAACAAGTTAGTGAGTACTTCGCAACGCTGGAATAGGACACATTACGGTATTGTGACCTTTATTTTGCTAAGTTAAAGTGTTTTACTTTTCTCCTTGTCTATTGTCATGTCTAAGTCAGAATTCCCACCCGTCAAAAAGGAGTTAAATTTTATGGGCTTTGAATCTTTAACAATGCCCACGCCACTATTGCAAGATACGACACAGGACCTGCTAATGATAGACCCTCCCCTTTTAGATTGCTCCATCGCCCCTGTTGGTACTGTTAATAGTGCTCGCCACAACGAAAATGTTGCATCAGTAGTGAGTAGGTGGGGTTTGACTTTTTCCGGAGAAAACAATACCTCATCAGTTTTTTGTTTTATCCAACGTGTGGAGGAATTGTGTCATTGTCACGATATTAATCCCGACAGTATTGTACGTTGCTTACCTATTCTTTTGTCTGGAAAAGCACTGATGTGGAATCGCACTTCTCCAAATTTTTATAAGTCATGGGACAAATTTGTTGGGTGCATTAAGGACGGTTTCACGCCACAAAATTTCGATTTCGCTCTCAAACAAGAAATATACTCCCGCACTCAGGCTCCTGGGGAGATGATCGACGATTATGTAACCTCAGTCCGTCTGTTAGCAGCGAACCTCCCCCAACACTTTCATCCCAGGGATCTGTTGGAAATTATATACAGGAATTTAAATCCCACTTATAAATACTTCATTCGGCGTACATCCGTTTTTTCCATCGAGGACATCATATTGCAAGGCCGTGAGTATGAATTAAATGCACGAGCCTGTTCGAACTATAATCCACCTCCAAGAGCCGATAATACGATTTTCCCCGAGTTAGCCTACTCCCCCCAGACAACACTGTCTAGCCCAGCTGTCGACCGAACAAAAGACGACACCTTACGGTTTAAGCCGTCTGCTCGCCGTGCTGAGTCCCTTTCTAGGAATTCTAATCCAAGCCCTTCTGTGGCTCGTAATTCTTCTGCTGTTTCCCGTGAAAGGACTACACACAACCCAACAACAATCACACGCAATGTTTCTTCTGGTCGCATAACTTGTTGGAACTGTAATGAACTTGGACATCATTTTAAAATGTGTTCTTTAAAACGCCGAAAATTCTGTTTTGGCTGTGGGATGAATGAGGTCACGACCCGTTCCTGTCCGAATTGTAATTCCAACCAGGAAAACTCATAGGGAGGTGTTCTGAGTTCGACTCCCGGAGCAGTCCTCCATCCAAACTAGACAATGCATCTAATTTTGATGTTGTGTTACAACCAGGAGTCTCAGTAAATTTCGATAATGTCTCGGCACCTGCTATTTTGGATACAGGCGCCACCAGAAGTTTCATCCACCATTCAGTGGCAGATAGCATTCGATCTTCGCAAAAACACCCCATACAGAATAAATGTCAGTTCCTCTCTGCGGGATCGTCAGTTATCGACGTTGCCGAAACTATTCTATGTCGCATTAAAATTCACGGATTTTCTTGGAAACAGGTTTTTTATGTGGTTAACAATCTCTCCACTCAATGTATTTTAGGAATTGACTTTATGCATAAAACTGGTATGCAGTTGGATTTTATTAACGATTCATTTTGTTTCAAATTTCGCTCAGATAAAATGTTCCCCTTTGAAGAATGTACTTCTAACTATGTTGATGTGTCTCCTGTATTTTCCGTACATCTTCCATTAACTTTGATGTCCGAGCAACGTGATACTCGGAACGATTTAGTTGAGGAATTTTCTGATGTCCTCACAGAAGATTTAGGTTCTGCTGTAAATCACGAATGCCACATTGACTTGAGCGACAATGTACCTGTTCGAAGTCCTCCATTTCCTTGTAATCCGCCCAAGCTCTTGGCCATGAAAAAGTATATCAATGATTTGCAAGATCGGGGAGTAGTGGTTCCTTCCAAATCAGCTTATGGGTCTCCTGCTTTCTTAATTCCCAAGAAAGAAGAGGGCGAGTACCGGCTAGTCGTAGACTACCGAAAATTGAACAAGAAGGTAGTCTTTGATAATTTCCCACTGCCTACTATTGAGAGTGCTTTTCAGCATTTCCACGGGGCCAATGTGTATTCGATGATTGATCTAAATAGTGCATATTATCAGATTCCTTTGGATGCTGAGAGTCGCGACTTCACTGCTTTTAACACCCCTTTCGGATTATATAATTTCAAGCGCCTACCGATGGGTATAGCTGTTGGTGCGCAAGTCCTCAGTCGGGTGCTAGACGACATCTTGGGAGACCTGAAGTTCATTTTTGTATTTAGCCTAATTATCTTGACGATTTAGTCGTATACAGCAGATCTTTTGAGGAACATGTCGTTCATCTTAGGGAAGTTTTCTCCCACCTCAGGAAGGCCGGTCTCACTATCAATCCAAAAAAGACCTCTTTGGGCTGCACTCAAATTAAATTTCTGGGTCACATTCTGTCAGCCGATGGTATCCGTGTCATACCCGAGCGCGCAGATTGCATTCAGCAGTTACCTGTACCCACCACAGTTAGGGCCTTGAGAAGAGTAATGGGTATGTTCACGTTCTATTCTCGTTTTATCAAAAACTTCTCTGACATTTCGGCACCTCTAAATGCTCTCAAAAAGAAGAATGTGAAATTTGTGTGGGGGCCAGAACAGGACAAAGCTTTCAATGTTTTGAAAGAAGCCCTTATGTCAGCACCAGTACTGCACACGCCTGATTTCGAATCAGCTTTCTTTTTACATTGTGACGCCAGTGATTTGGCCATTTCGAGTGTTTTGAGCCAGCGTGTGGATGGAAAATTTGCACCAGTGGCCTTCGCGAGTCGTATGTTAAATCAACATGAACGACGTTACTCAATTTTCGAGAAGGAAAGTCTTGCTGTGGTATTTGGATGTGAAAAATTCAGGACCTTTTTGGAACACCGTCACTTTACTGTTTTTACCGACAATGAGGCTTTGAAATGGAGTCTTTCTCACGTGAAAAAGCTTGGACGCATCAACAGGTGGATTTTGAGGTTGTCATCTTTTAAGTTTGATATCATCCACGTAAAAGGGAGCGAGAACCCGGTACCTGACTGCCTGTCACGCATGTTTGAAGAGACCCCTAGGACTCCAATCGAGAGCGTTTCTATCAGTACGCCACTTCAAGAAAATCTTTTCCTATTGCAACATTGTCCTTGGTCTTTTGTGGATATCCGGAAATTTCAGTCTGAGGATCCATTTTGCACTGACCTCCGTGCAAAAATTGCAAACAAAGATCTGGCAGTAAGCAACTTTGTGTTCGAAATGATGTTATTGGCTATGTTCTTCCTAACTCTTCTAAATTTAGAATTTTTGCTTCATTAGCAGTACGTGATATGCTTTTGACATATTATCATGATTCTGCACTGGGAACTCATGCAGGGATGCAGCGCACTTTCCGTAAGATATCCGGTGAATTTTATTGGCCCTCAATTAAAGTAGATGCTTTTGCTCATGTCAGAAGATGTTTAACCTGCCAGCGTTCTAAACCTGCCCAGAACACTCGTGTAGGCTTCCACCAAGCTGGTATCGTCACTCGTCCCGGCGAACGCCTTTTCATTGATTACTTTGGTCCAGTCGTGAGATCAAAATCTGGCAATCAAGCCATTTTAACTGTCATTGATGGTTTTTCGAAGTTTGTTTGGTTATTCCCAGTAAAGAATATCACTTCTCAGACTACTATCCATTTCTTGTCTAGATATATATTTGGAGTTTTTGGTCCTCCCAAATACCTTGTATCAGATAACGCCTCTGTATTCCGTTCCAAAGCTTTTGAAACTATGGTATTTAACTGGGGCATCCAACATATTTTCTTGTCACCGTATCGACCGCAGGGAAATCACGTAGAGCGTTTTCACAAAAACTTGAAGGCTTGTATGTCCGCTTTTCACAATGCCGATCAAACCTCCTGGGATACGAACCTACAGTATTTCAGTCTCGGGTTCAATACCTCTTTCCATTCGTCCGTTCAAACTACTCCAGCTGAATTATTCCTTGGCCGAGCGCTCGTCGACCCCTTGCTGCTCAAATGGAATATTGAATATCTTTCCGAACCTTCTCGCACCACCTCTGTTGCTCAAAAATGGGCCATCGCTACCGGTCACCTCAAGAAGGCAAAAGCCAGAGTAGCGAAGCGCTACAACTTAGGGCGTCATGATGTTAAATTCCAAATTGGAGACAAAGTTTTGTGTCGTTTACATCCTTTGAGTGACGCTACCAAACAAATTTCCAGTAAGCTGTGCTTACGTTGGTCAACTCCCAAGACTATTTCACGCTTTTTAAATCCTGTCTCAGTTGAGTTAGTGGACGATCACGATAATTCAGCGACTTCGGCCCACGTCACGCAGTTGAAAAAATTTGTCAAATGATCTTGTGAATTTCGCCTCGTTATAATGTTGTATTTTTGTTTTCCTTTTATTCTAATTGGATGCCCGAGCTCCTTAATAGCCAACCTAGCATGTGAGCCTATTCTGATCTTAATTCGTGTGCTTCCTTTTCATTTATTCCTGTGACAAGACAGGAGACACCCGTGGCCTTTTTCTCGTACGCGAGTGTGTCGTGAATACTTGACATCTCTGTCGAGCTATATCTTTGCCTGAGGCCATCAGCATATACCTGGTCGGTCACTATTTGCAAACCACTCCTACTCCTCTTTTGTACTGCTCCTCGGCTTAACTCCTATTGTTCGGCGACAGACAAGGACCCTTCGACACTTCCTGTTTGACCTTGTAGGAACTTTGTATTTATTTTAAATTTATTGATGTAATTGACTTTTTGTGTCATGGTTTTGAGATATCATGCACCTTTGTGTCATCTTGATTTTGATGTTTATTGTGAGGTCATGTATTTTGTTTGGTTTTAAATTGTCAAGTGTTCTTAGAATATCGTGTATTGTCTAGCAACCATCCAGACGGTTAGCGAGTAACAACAAGCAGCCTTTGTGTACCTGGGCTAACACAGCTGGGGGTCTTCTCGGAACTCGTTAACGGACCAGTCACCCTCCACTGGATCTATACATGGCTTTATTTTCAGCAGCTGAAAAGGAGAGTACTTTCCCTTTCGAAGACATTATGGCACTATTGCATATTCCTCGTTGACGCAACGAACGGTCCTATATACAGGGTGTCCCAATTGTATTTTTTTTTTAAATGTGATCACGATTTAACTTTGTCTGTCTTTTCTCATCAGAGGCTGGAGAGATTTGCAGTCTCGGGGTAACGTCCATCTTGAAGATTTCGACATCCGCATCATCATGAACTAGCAAGAACAATGATCACTATTTAATATATGAACTCACTGTATTTCTTTTTGAACGCAGTACTTTTGACGTTAGTAGCTAGTGTTGACGAGCAATGAAGGGGGTACCACCTTCATTTCACGGTCAGATTAGTCAACTGTTCATTTTTTTTGTATTCTCCTAGAGGTCTTTAGTGGCCAATTTTTTTTAGTATTCAATTTTTTTTCCCCCTTTACGATTTTTTTTTGCCTCTCCATTTGTACGAAAAAAGAAATTTCCATGGCCAGGAAAATTCCTTTTTTTGGGAGAGCAGGGGAATTTTGAACCGTTTTTATCAGGTTCATTATTTTTTGTCATATTATTATTATTATCATCATTTCCTTCATGTCGCATTATTGTGACATACGTTTCTCTGTCTCACCTACTGCGTTCAAACCTTGTAATTCTGCGTAAATGTTTCACCAGATGGTGAAACTTTTCACCCCTACTGACACAGTTTTACCATTGGTTGAAGCATAACTTGTTGCTAAGCTTTGCTTCTCCCATTGGCCCCCTTTATGTTCTGGAGAGGGGGTGTTCTAAGACTTATTTTTCTCGAGCGCGTTACTGCGTTCCTTTAGAAAAGGTTGGCCCCCTTCCATTTCTGACCGTCATGTGAAACGGTCACAGCCGTGTGTGTCGGGCTTTCGCCCGTGCCCAACGCAACTAAGCGTAAGTACGATTCGATCACTTGATTTATCTGGCATGCTATCATTTTTGAATTTCAGTTTATCCATTTTTTTATTTTATTTTTATGTCTCCTTTGATTCACTTACAATTTCCCTTTCTTATGATGATGTGAATTCGATCCATGAACCCAAGTCCCTTCGCCTAAGTTTACGTTAGTTTAGCGAAGCCTCTGTGTTTATTTGTCATCCCTACCTTTCATGTAATCGGTTTTATTTTTACTCAAATCTCTCAGGTCTGAAATATATGCTATTTTTCTGCGAGGCTTTCTAGCGCTCTGTATTACGTCACAAATTGATGTGCACTCTTTCGAGGCATCTTTCATTTGATTGTCGTATCAGAGTTTGTTTTTTTGGGTCAAGGTATCATTGGAGTAACGGAGCCATGTCTCATTTCGCCTCCTAAGTTGATCCTTCCCTCTGTTTTAGGAAAAGTGTGTGAGCGATGGTCTTTGTGTTAGTCACTGTCCATTCGCCATGCCTTAATTCCTTTGTTTCTTCGTATGTCGTTATATTTAGACATTACTACCTCTATGTAAGCCTATATTTTTCCTACAAAGCATATTTCTTAGCTGATTGATTTTTCCTTTCATTTCCTGTCCCGGTAATGTCAATTAATTTAATGTAATGCTCATTTTCCTTTATTTTTATGTGTTAATTTTGTGTTGCTTCCTCTGGTTTCGTTATATTACGTAACTCCGTGTCATCCCCCCACCCCCGTTTCCTACATACGCACTCCTCCCATCCCCACCACTTTCACCCCCTACCCCATGATTTCACAACATCATGAGCGTTTTAGTTCTGTTCTTGGCGCGGGACATTCTAGTCCAGGTCATCCTCGTAAGTAGAGGTGTTCTCTTATTCGACCCGTACATACTCTCTGTCTTTTTTTTTTTTTTTTTTTTTTATTTTAAATTTTGGTTATCGAGTCGCGCTTACGGTTTAGTTGCACATTGATTGTAAGTACATTTTAATTAATCTTGTTTCATCTTTGTTTGTGCTTAAGTTCATTTATACACTTTTCTCTTGATATTATTTTTGTGTACCCCTTTCTTGGGTACCATCTTTAGTCATTAATTTTATTTGTTATTAAGTGATTTTAATACCTCTTCAAGTTTACCTTTCATTTTGTGTTTAGATTAATCCTTACTCTTATGCGCACCTGTTTTAGTTTGTTTTAAATACATTAGTAAGTACTTTCTTTCGATCCGGAATCTTGGGCCCAGCACGCATCGAAAGAGACATCCTTTCCCCGCTCCTTAGCGATCCTGTTTAAGTTGTTGTTTTCGCTTCCACTGTATTCCTCATGCCTCTGCTATTTTGTTTAACGTAAAAGCACAAGCGGTGCAGTTGTCTATACCGTACTCAATATTGTTAGGGCCCTAGGACGCCTAGCGCCCTATTGAGAGAGATATCCACATATGGATACTACACGCTGGACACTTATCTACAGATGGTCTACGAGTAACAGTGCCATCTACACATCTATAGTCATCCATAGACACCCCCCCGTTATCTACATCTGTCCAACCTCTTACAATGACTTCACCCCTTTATTCACCCTCAAGCTGATAGCAACAACAGCAACAATACACACTTCTAATTACACCAAGCCGGCAGAGTTAGGTAATGGCTCTTGCCCAAGCTTGACACACATCCACATGTACACAGAGGCTGCTATCAAAACAGCCACTCAGCAATACTGCTAGGGTCAGCACCGGCAAATACTTAAAAAGGCCACCTCCCAAAGGGTAGAGATCTGTTCCCGCCGAAGGCTCTGACCAACTGCATCACGACATCGTACCTCTGGTAAGTGTGACTCTCAGATTCCTAACACATTTTATACATCCCACCTCGTACTACACCCTTTTACACTTGTGAATTGTAACATTGTTACATTATTACTTGATTGTACTCTCCTGACTTGCAAGGGACTCAGTACACCCACACAAGCCTTAGTAAATAAGTACTCTTTATTCAAAAGGCCCGATAGTTATTTATTACATGTCCTCATCGTTTTTACTGCTTACTGCCTCACTCACACCTCTCCAGTCATCACACTAGTTCATAACCGCTGAGCCAGCAACCGTAGCCTGAACCTTGACACTGGCATTGCTCGTTTAGCACGGCCGCCAGCTTATTGTAATAACGCGCCGTCAGCGAGACTTGGGATTGCTCGCCGGGACTTCCAGGCCTCACGGCATTATTCTCATTTTTGAGGTCACCTCCCTTAAATCGCGCACCCTTATTCATTAAGCTTCACCCGCTGCCCCTTTGCCTTCAGCACCTTTCGACACCCGTCCAACGGTCGGACACATCCATTCAACTGCCCCTAGTTAAAACACCACCCTCATCCACACACCCTCATCTCCAGTTCAGCCACCCCCACACAAAGGGTCTGAACAATATGTTTTACAAAAATACTATCGCATATTCTCCCACACAGAAACAGGTAGCCTGAGGAAATATATTTCGTTAACGATAGAGTGCTCACCCAAAGCCGGAGCGGGAGTATGATTTGAGATGGAAATATTTTTATAATTAATTAACAGTGGCTATTTTCCAGGAGTTTTCAATTTTTTCATCATTTTCCAGGAGTTTTCCAGGAGTAGTTGCCACCATGTAATGCAGAGCTGGAAGGAGCTCGAATCCCACTCCGGATATGCTTTTTTTCTTTAATTTGCATATTCTTCTCTCTTGGTATTAAAACTTAGTAACATGTATGATCTTTTATAATCTCATTGTCGTAACATAGGAATGAAAGTTCGTATGAAACTCGGATACAAACCGCCATTGAGGGATGCACGAGGTCGAGTTCAGCTGTTTCCCTCCACTTTAACGATGCTTTAGAGCAGGGCCATCCAGTCATTGAGCTCGGGGAGCACTGACAGGTCAGACAAGCGCTCCTTCCCCTACCACCACTACACTGTGGCAGCGAGGAGACGGACGATGTTCGGACCATGCTGACTAGCTACGTACGTACAGTCTTGCGGCCGATGGCTCTTGTGGGATTGTTGACATATTAATAGGGCTGTTTTGCCATAACAAATATACCGCATATACAAATCGATTGGTACTCCGATGTATGGAATGTGCAGGAAACGAACACAAGTGTTAAGTAAAGAATATTGTGATTTATTCCAAACTGAAATGTGAACATATTAGAGAGGAAAATTCAACAACAAATTGTGTTCTTTTTAACACATTACATCTCTGTTGCACACTAAACATTTGGCATGCCCTTTATAAGCTGTACAGAAAAATGAAATTTCCCATTCTGCTTTAAAGACTGCTGCTTTACCACTCCTTTTTTTGTGTGCTGTTCAGTCATGACAACTGCGAAACTGATTTACTTACATGCTGTCAACAAAGCGCATTGGACTCGACTAGCGACTGATGGATCGGCTGCACACTTCACCGTGCTCGGCCAGTCAAGCTCCCCCCACCACTTCTGAAACTACCTTCCACCAAAGTGCTCGGAGCACAGGCTTAGAGCGTGGCCGGAGCGCTAGCGCGCGGGGAGCGCTGTCTGGATGGCCCTGCTTTGAGTGGTGAGATTTGACCATTTAACGTAATTCCTTGTTAGTGGTAAGTTAACGAGCGTTGCTGTTTGATGAAATGCCCGTGCATAGTTAAAATAACCTTTAATGATGAATTGAGAGATATTTGACGTTGGTGAAAACGGGCCTAAGTATTTAAATGGACATAAAACCAATAACATCATAATCTTAAACCGGATCCAGTTTCCCGGGTGCGGTGAATGAGCGTTCTCCATTTATTTATCTCCAAGAATGATGTTGTTGTTGTTTCCTATGGCTAGCCCGGATTCCAATCCATCAGCTTTCTTGCTTTCCAACAGAATTGCGTGAGGTTTCCTGAAGTTCTAGCAGTCACATCAAGTTTGTTGCAATGTAGCAGGTGCCCCTTATCCATTTTACTTCCAGGTTCGTGACAAAGTGTGCATTCTTCAGATCTCAGGATAATGATTCGTTTCAGATGAGCTGCAAGGCAGTCATGGCCAGTGTTAAGTCTGAAGAAGGCTACAGCTTCTCTTCTTGGTGTTAATTTACACTGATCCCATTTAGCATCAATGGCCTTCCATAATTTGGTTTCTGCTGTTTTCTTTGCCATTTCTTCATACCTGTTTTTGATAGTATTTTTCAAGATCCTTTTTGCTGACATAAAATCAGTCTGACTGACAGGTTGTTGTAGTGTGGTACCTTTTTCTTGCTAATCTGTCTGCCTCTTCATTACCTGCTATTCCAACATGAGAAGGGATCCAGTGAAATGAGATCTGTTTGTGGAGTCCTTGAAGGGTTTTTATCATACAAAAAATTTATTTCAGTTCTTTATTTTGAGGCTTATAATTTGACGAGACGGCTTGGAAGGCTGCTTTTGAATCTGTAATGATAACACATTTTTGATAATCAATGTTTCTGACTAATAACTGATGTAGTGCATGTGAAATTGCTCTTATCTCAGCATCAAAGTTTGTTTTGTTTTGGCCTACTGGGAAGTAGAGTGAGAAGAGAGATGAATGTATTCCTGCTCCAGTTCAATTTTCTTTGTCTTGTGAGCCATCTGTAAATATTTTTAGCCATTGTTTAGACGGATATCTTTCTTCTATTGTACAGAGGGCCAGTTGTTTTAGATCATGTGGGAGGAGTCTTTTTTACAGACCTCGTCCATAATTTGCTGTAAATCCAGACCTCTCCCTGCAAGATCATTTCTAACCTGGTCGATCAATCTCTTCCTCGGTCGACCTCTTTGTCTCTTGCCTTTCAGTTCTTCCTCAAACCACATTCTAGCTGTTCATTGTGTGTCCATTCTTTTGAGATGTCCGAACCATTTCTGCCTGGCTTCCACACAGATCTCATTACGAGATTGTCCTACTTGGACAAGTTGGCGTATCTTATAACTCAACAATTTTTTAAATGATGTACATAACACTGTTGTAAAGAAAACATGTTCTTGTTGTATTTGAGGGACATGGACATCATACATGGTGGGCACTCAAATAGGTCAACGATTTTCCACGAGTTTTCCAGGAATTTTCCAGGAGTAATTTTCATTTTTCCAGAATTAAAAATAAGCGCGAGTCCCGGGGCGGGGGCTTTATCGGTTGCCTACTTCATGACCAAAATAAAGCAGTTGTGTTTGGTTTACTTATACAGATGTTGACAAAAATTAGTGGTGATTGCGTTATTGATATGCAAGCCTACTGTCGACCAAAGTATTATGTGCACTCGAGTTTGAAGGTTGTTTGTGAAGTAACCAATAGACCTACATAAAATCCAATAACATCATCATTCTCGTCGTTCTATTGTACGTTAGCTCATGTAGGATTAGAATTTTTAATTCATATTTTAATATTTTTTGTCGCAGTTGGAGCACAAAAAGTGCACGTTTTTAAGCGTGTTTCAACCATGGGTCACATTTAAGAATTATTTTCTCAAAAACCCATCATCAGATCGAATCCAAATTTTAAAACACTATACTTTGGAATGTTGTATAACTGGTTTATTAATTTAAAAATTTTGCGTGTCCAAGAAAAAAAGTTGTTATCATTTTTGTAAGGTAACTTTTTCTTGGCTCGGGGTGGTTGGAAAATGTAGTTCTTGGTCGCGATGTAATCCTTATACATCAAAAAGTTATGCTGTATGACTGTGAAATACGTAAATTAACTCACTTATTTTATATTGGTTTGTATTTGTAGGCGGGAATAACACATCTTTCACCAGCTAGCCGCTCCGGGAAAAGCTGTACAGCGTAGCTGTGATGGAGCCCATCACTTCAGAGCGAGGCACGCCATGATGCTTGCATGTCCTTGAAGCACTATGAAAGTTAGATATCTAAGCTCCTTGAACACTATAGCGCTTTCTAGTAGAGAAATGAGAAACTTTGTGTTGGCGGAAAATTCCGAGATTAATTTAGCCATTATGAACACGGCCTACTGAATTCAATTGGGTTCTTTGACCTGCCAACATCGTATGACATGTTGTGATTTTTACCGCCTTTCAAAAATCACTTCCCTCGGCCAGGGGCGAACCTGCAAGCTTGGGGTTAGTAGACCGACACGTTGACCACTCACCCACCGTGGCAAGCATTAACCCCCTTAGTGCCAAGCCATTTCCTGAAATACTTGCCAAGAATGCCAAGCTATTTTCAATGGTCATGCAGATTATTCAAAATAAAATCATAAATGCCGCATTTCCAATGATAGAATCACTATTTCTGCTTTGCATTATAACCTATACCTCATTCTTTCATACATTATGTTCATAAAAGTAAGTATGGCATTTAAACCTTTTTAATTGAGGTTATTCTGATAATTGTACAATTTTTCAATTTTTGTAAAAGAATCAGTTTTGAGCCTAAATTAAGGACACCTAAGAGTCATTTTCGAAGAAACACTACGTTTCCAGCTGTAGAAAGTTCTTAGATACATCTATAGGCAGAAAACTTCAACATGAAGAAAACAACTGCACCTCAATTTTGGTGGGAACGCGCGTGATTGGGGGAGAGCAAAGGCAAGGCGTGAATACAAACTCAAACCTATCGCGTAACGGAATTCGAAGGAAAGAAGTTAACACCACGCAAGCAAGCTTGGAACCTTACCTTTCCAACAGTATGAAATAATCCACGGACATAAGCCTACAGAAATCTACAAATATAAGATAAACAGCGCGTCGATTGAATCGGCTCTGGCACTTTTGGCGCGAGCAGCGAGAGCCGATCTGACCGGCGCGTGGCACTGAGAGGGTTAAAGAAAGTATCATGCATGCAATCATACCTTCCAAAGAAGTTTGCTTCCTTGATGTCAGTGGTTGTGTTGCAATGCCCACAGAAGCGAGTCTCGTAATCGAATGCCAAGTCTCTCCAGGTATGTTCTTGTGTAGACATAGCTTGGGGCTGATTACCTGATATACAATCAGAATTCATCGTGGCTCCTCTACTGCCCTCTGGGTCATCTGGCTCCATCTCTGCAATTGAATAAAACAAGGATTGTGGATTACACCAATAAATAAACCGTGACATAACCAGCCATGATATATATATTTTTGTAGCTTATACAAAAGTCAATTGAAAAAGAATAAACAAGGAGCAAAGAGAGGCATATACAAAGAACTCGCTACATCAGTTCTTCAGTTCTCCACACCCTCCCCACTCTGGTCGACTTCCAACGGAGCGACCAGTTGAACAGGTCGGCTGACACTAGTCCCGTCTGTCTTCCGGAGGATGAGTGTTCGCACCTTCCCATCTCTGCCAGGTTTAGTCTCTGTGATCAACGCCCTCTGCCACACGTGCCTCGGCCGTACGTCTTCTTGCAATAAAATTATGTCTCCCACTCGACACTCTGTTGGTCGTTTCATAGGACGCTGGACCTCGTGGTAGCTTCGTAATTCTAGAAGATATTCTTTCTTCCATCTCCCTAGGAAATCGTCTTGCATCTTTTGCCTATGTCGGACCTCTTTTCTCATGTTTATCCCAATGCTAGGTTCTGGTCCGGTAGGCAAAGTTGTCAAGCGTTCACCATTGAAGAAATGACTTGGAGTCAGTACGTCTGAACCATCTTGGGTGATGGGTCTTGAATTAATCGTTGCCTCCACTTCTACCAATAGCGTTGTCAGAATCTCATGGTCAATCAGGGACTTGCCCAGAACCTTCCTGAGACATCTCTTCGTTGTTCCAACTATTCTCTTCCACCACCCTCCCTTTGCAATGCAAAGTTTAGCAGAAGGTTACGTGAATGGTCTGTAGATGGCACCACTTGTGAGACAATCGTTCGTGGGTTTAGTTATGCAGCAGAATAAATAACCTCAACAAATCAATAGTAATATATATTCGCTTATAGGATGCTACTGAATTAGTTAGTCATATCACAGAATGAACAAGAAGTTCTGTGACGAACTAAAGAGCCTACTTTTCTTAAAATTTAAGATTCATGCCAATGATTAATCTATACGGATCTATCTAGAATAATGACGAAATTAAGTTGGTAATATCGAAATTTCTAATTAGTTCGAAATACTGTATACCTGGCATAATGTAGCCTAATAGAGAACTACAGTTGGCAGCCCTGGTGACTGAATATATTCTTAGTTCCATCTCTTAACGTGCAGAATACAACATTTGGTTGAAGTCCAATGGATAGCATGGACGTTACATGCAGTTAAACATTGGATCTAACAGCGCGTGTAAAATCATGTTGGCAACAATGATATACATGTATTGGTCAGAAATAATCTGAAATGATATGATCTATTGTTGTGTCAATTCTGAAGGAAATCCATTGGTTAGTATAGAAGTTACATGCATTTTAAATTGGACCTATAAGCAGGCTTAGAATCATGTTGGCAGCACTGGCGTAGCCCTATATCAGTTACTCCAAATTAATGTAGAATGCCAGGTACTATACATATGCAAAGTTTAGAGCTATTGGATTGCATACATTCTGATATATTGATATTAGGGTAACAAAAAACGAGACAGTATTTATTAATAGCTGGCAGCCCTGGTTACTCTTAAGAATACGCATAGTCATATCTGTTATAGTACACATAGCACACACGAAATTTGGTTGAAATCCAAATGGTAGTATAGAAGTTACATGTATTTAAATTGGACATCTCAGCAGGCTTAGAATCATGTTGGTAGCACTGACGTATATAAGTTACTCCAAATTAATATAGAATGTCAGGTAGTATACATGTGCATAGTTTAAAGCTGTCGGCTTGCATACTTTCTGATATATGGGTATTTGGATAAAATAAATTGAGAGCATTTATTAACAGTTGGCAGCCCTGGTGGCACTTAAGATTACGCTCAGTCATATCTGTTTATGTACACATGGCACATACGAAATTTGGTTGAAATCCATTTGATAGTGTAGAAGTTATATGCATTTAAAATTTGGGCCTATCAGCAGGTTTATAATCATTTTGGCAACACTGACATGTATGGCCTCCTGGAAATTAAACTGCAATATTATTATCTATACGTTTGCCAATTTTGAAATAGCTCCCATTCATACCTTCCGAGATATCCAACATGGAGCTCAAATTTCAATTGCGATTTTTCAGCAGTTGGTAGCACTGACATCATTTTCAAATATGGCCGTGAGATATTCAGGTATAGATCTTTACTCCTACCAAATTTTGTTTCGATTGCTGCAGCCGTTTAGGAGTTGATAGGGGGGGACACACACACAGCCAGCCAGCCAGCCAGCCAGCCAGCCAGACAGACAGACATTTGCCCGATCTCATGTCTACTTTTTCCTCATTTTTGCAAAATGTGAAAAGTAGGCTAAAAACTGTAGTACTTATCGTGAGTCGTGAACTATCCTAAAGCCGTTTGGTTATGTGTGAACTAGTGGCATTGTCCAGTACGTCGTGAAACACTACTTACGTAATTTTTCTTCTGAGATGTTTTAAGAACTTGGTAAATTGTAATTGTATTTAGCGTACCTGGAACAAATCGGTTGGTTTTCGGCACCAATATGTGGATTACACCAATAAATAAACCGTGACATAACCAGCCATGATATATATTTTTGTAGCTTATACAAAAGCGAATTGAAAAAGAATAAACAAGGAACAAAGAGAGGCATATACAAAGAACTCGCTACATCAGTTCTTCAGTTCTCCACAAGGATTATACATGTAGTTTTTGGTTTTTGGCATTGAGAAGAATGCAAAATGTGTCCAAAACTCGGGCTCAACGCAGGGCAGTTACGTTGGGTAATACTCTCCAAGTATCCTCGTGGATCCCAATAGGGGCTTTCCTTCTTCTTGTTCTTCTTTTGAATAACCCATTTGGAGGGTACAATGAAAACTTTGGCTATTGTCCATTGTATTCAATTTCCTTTGTTTCTAAATTTCCTTCATCCTTCTAGAGTGACGATCTTTCCCCTCGAGTCCACTTTCTGCCAGTTGTTTGTTTCTTTCGTTCTTTCTTGAAATTCTGCCTGTTGAATAGCTTCTCTGAAGAGTGATCTGTTTGCTATTGCGTCTGTCTGAATTCTGGCGTTTGTCAAATCTTTGTCAATTTCAATGAACCATGTGGGTTTGGATTTGTAACTTCAGGAAGTTGAAGACCAGTTTAGTTAGTCTACTATTTTCCATTCTATAGATGTGCCCGAAAAACTGTAATCTTCTCTTTTTCATTAAACCAGTTAATTTTTCACATTTGAAATATAACATTCGATTTGGTCGTAACCTATATTCTGAGTTATTATTTCTTTTAGCTCCCAGTATTTTTCTCAGAATTCGTCTTTTAGTCTTTTCTAATTTGTCTAAATCACCAAATCTTGTTAATTTAAGTGTTTATTTACTGTGCAGTTTTCCTCATGCTAATGATGTTATTTTTGTATAGTTTTATTTTGAGTATTTAACTTGTTTTTTTGGTGTGAGCACATGGCTGAGGTTTTAAGGCCTCGTGGACAATAATTGGAAATTTTGAATAACTTGTTTTTTGATCTGTTGGGTTAAGTTAGTTTAGATTACCTTATTTATAAATTATCTTTTGGTTTTATTTATAAGAGAGGGAGCACCCAATAGGTTCGGTTTAGGTTAAATTCTTCGTACAAGTCTTGATATAAATAAATTTCAGTCCTTTTAGAGTTAAGATTTGCTTCATTTGTAACTTCTTTCTATTCATTCATTTTTAAAAATTTATTTGGGTGGGGTTGTTGGTTTGATTTCAATGGAACATGTCAGAATCCAACATTTTTGTAAAGGGGAAAAAAAATGTATATTTATGTGTACTTCAATTTTAATATGAGAATATAATTTGTTTAGAATACCCTGAGTAACCTGACTGTTGTAGCTAGCACCCAGAATGACCCTCATCCTAAAACGCTTCCGCCAACCGCCTCGTGCGGGTCCTCGATATCCTTCCCTAATTCCATATCATCTCAGGGGAAAGGGAATGGTGGTTTGGGACAAACATCAATGCAAGGTTAAATGACAGTTATTAAAAGGAATAACAATTACGAGAATAAAATATTTGTTAGCCACCCAAGTGGTCATGAACATTCTACAGGTATTTTTATGAAAGAAACTGACTTACCGATGTCAACTTTCGAGTTGGCAGCAGTCTGGATGTCCTTGCTGAGAGCTTTGCAAGCGTGACTTTGGGCATGGTCAGGAAACTTTGACTGGAACACGTCTAGACACACCTGTGCTTCTTGAGTCCACTTCAGCTCATACAGGCAGCGAGCTAACCTGCAGTCAGCAGAATAAATATAGAGGAAGGAGTCAAGTGAAAAGGAAAGAGAAAAAAATTACAATCAGTCCGAAAGACTAGACGTTATATCATTTCAAATGACGCATGCTACAAATGCTACACATGTTAGAAAGGCTCAGGAGGACTCTTTCAACAGACTCCATTACCCATTAACTTAGGCTTCCCGTGCGTGCACCTCTTTAAGAGTCACCCTGTATTTGAGTCTGACATCTTTTACAACTCTTTAAGGGTCACCCATTATTTGAATCTGATATCTTGCAAACTTCTTTAAGGCTCACCCTGTATTTGAATTGAATCTAACATACTGTACACCTCGTTAAGTGTCACCCTGTATTTTGCTCTGACAACCTGCACACCTCTTTAGGAGGCACCCTGTATTCTTACCTGGCATCTTGTATATCTCTTTAGAAGTCACCCTGTATTCTTGTGTGACAACTTGTACACCTCTTTAGGAGTCACCCTGTATTCTTGTCTGACAACTTGTGCACCTCTTTAGGAGTCACCCTGTATTCTTCTCTGCCATCTTGTACACCTCTTTAAGAGTCACCTTGTATTCTTATCTGGCGTCTTGTATATCTCTTTAGGAGTCACCCTGTATTCTTATCTGGCATCTTGTACACCTCTTTAGGAGTCACCCTGTATTCTTTTCACTTTGCTCGACGCCCCAGGTCACTCGACACCCCAGGACTCTTTCAACAGACTCCATTAACCATTAACTTAGGCTTCCCGCGTGGCTGCATGGCGTCACCATCTCCGTAACGCATAACTTTTGACTCAAGCATAACGATGAAGTCGACAAGATCATTTGAAATGATAAAAGAAAAGTGACAGTCAGTCTGAAAGACTAGACTTTGTATCATTTTAAATGCTACAAATGCTGAAAAATGCTAGAAAGGCTGGAGGCTTCTCGCTTCACTCGACGCCAAAGACTCTTGACATGTTAGAAAATTATCTGCATATCTTGCTTATCTTGTTTCAAATTACTCGCGAACGGCAAGTGCAAACCAAGGGCAAAGCAAGGTCCAGCGCGGGGGATGCCGCAAGCTCACCAGAGCGCGCGGGGACTTGCCCCTTCCATCCAGTCTAAAAACACTTATAGTGGGCGATGTATTCAAGATAGAGTTATGCTCTCGTGGAATTTTTTTGTAGAACTTTTCATGCTGACCAATTCTTACGCTCATAGTATATTGATATTTTTAACGGTTTGCCCAGCGTAAGCTTAAGAAGCGCACGGACGCCAAGTTTGTTTTCGACTTTTTCAGTGAAATCGTTACTGCTTGGCTTCCTTTGATCATACATAAATTATTTTCTACAGAATCTTTCCTCGAGATATCCTTTACAGAATGGTGAAAACCGCATCAAAATCCATCCAGTGGTTCTAGAGATTACCCGTGACATCCAAGAATCGGGGATTTTTGTCTTATACTAACGAAGTAGAGATTGTCGGGGTACACATGCACCGAGCGGTACTACGATGTCACACACCTCAGTGCATCTGTCCGTCCGTCACCGTAACGTAACACCAGACCACAGCGTAACGACGAAGTCGACAAGATCATTTCAAATTATAAAATCAGAACTGTATTGTACATACTGTAGTTTCCTTTGTAAATCAGTGGTAGTGTGTCTGCCTCCTGATTCCAAGATTACAGACTTGACTGCTGGCCAAAGAAGGGTGGGGAAAAATCCACAGCATTCTGAGCCATTCAATGTTGGGCTTATACAAGACCTCTCATATCACTTGTAGTGAATACAGGCCAAAATAATTAAATATAAGGCACAGGTCACATAAACTGAGTTCTGGTTTTGCTATTAGGTGCCAGTGGAAGTGGTGGTGATGATGATGATGATGATGATTGTTGTCTTAAGGGGACAAACATCTAGGTTATTGGCCGCTAATGGTTTGGGTGATAGTGAAAGGATGAATGAAAACTATAACTAATATTAACTACAAACTTACGTACTAGAAGAAGAAATGATAAACAAATAAAAAAACTTTCTTTGGCTTTTCCCAATTAATTGGGGTCGCCGGAGCCAACCAGGCTCATTTTGGTTTTGGCCGGGGATTTAAGGCCGGATGCCCTTCCTGACGCCACGTGATTTTCAAGGTGAAAATTCCACCCCGCTGTCACCGGGATTCGAACCCCGACCGTCCAGGTGAAAGGCGAGAAGCTAAGCCACTGCGCCATCACGCTCCCCTATAAACAAATAAAGGATAAGGCAAGTAATGGACAGGAAGAAAAGAAATGCCCTCAGCCCTCAAAGAATGAGGATTGAGGGACTTGGAAGGAAAGAGAGCCATGAAAGGCAGATAGGAAAGGGGAAAGAAGAGAGGGCCCGCCCCAAGGTCAGAGGAAAAAGATGACAAAACGGACCCAGCTCAGGAATCCCTCGGGTCACCAGCTATGAGCCCTTGAGGGTGTAGCACTATCCAGGGTGCACCAGAAGTGGTGGGGGGGGGCTACACACACCCTGCCTCCTTGAGGGCCTTGAGCAGAAGGCAGGAGATAACATGAAAAGAAAAAGAAGGCTGACCCCTCGCAGAAGGAGGGTATCAGAAAAGATGAGACAAGGGCCAATTAAGGCGGGAATGTGAAAGAACCCCTAGACCTGATACACTAATACCGTCGGGGTCGGAAGAGAACAAGAGTTGACCAAGACGGAGAGGAGACAGGCACAAGTAAGTGGAAGCAATGCTGGACTCACCTGGGGTCCTTTGGTCGCCAACCCACGCCCCACTAGATGTGAGCCCCTGGGGGGCAGTGCAAGTGGAACATCGACATTGGAGAATAGAATGCCTAGATGGCTCGAACTTAAAAAAATTTACACCAGATATCTGAGAATATATATCATGGATAGGGGTGGTGGTTTTTAGCATTTTAAAATCAGAAATTTAGCATTTTGGTTTTAAAAATTAGCATTTTGTATCTTTTATACATTTAAAATTTAGCATCTTATAGCATTTTGCCTTTCTTGACCTTGAAAAGGCCTTCGATCGTGTTCCTCACGAGTTGATTTGGTATGCGCTCCGCAACCATGGTGTGCCAGAGTCATTTGTAAATGTGGTCAAGATGTTATACACGAACACCAGCAGTAGAGTACGTTGGCACCTCGGAAAACTTTCCTGTAGACGTCGGCGTCCACCAAGGCTCAGCACTATCACCGTCCCTTCTTGTTCTTGTGATGGACACCTCACTCGTGACCTGCAACGGAATGTTCCTTGGACCCTTCTGTATGCAGATGATATAATGGTTGCAGAAGACACCCGAGAAAAACTCCAATGTCAAGTTGAAGACTGGAATAACCGTCTCTCCCAGTACGGCCTATGTCTGAATGTGAAAAAGATGGAGTATCTGGAGTTAAACCCAAGCGACGGTACCATTCAAGTCGCTGGACAAAATCTAGTCAAAACAGAATGCTTCAGGTACCTTGGATCTCTTCTTCAGAGTGATGGCAACTTCAATGATGAAGTAAGAGCCAGGGTAAACCCAACCTGGTTGTGGTGGAAGGAGGTCACGGGTGTGCTTTGCGACAAGAAAATGCCACTTCGTCTCAAATCGAAGATATATTGGACAGTAGTACGGCCAGTTGCGCTGTATGGAGTTGAATGTCGACCATCCGACAAAATTTCAGAACGTCGCCTGCACGCCATGGAAATGAGAATGCTCCGTTGGACAATGGGCATCTCCCTTATTGACCATGTCAGAAACGACACAATCCGTGAGCAAATGGGTGTTGCCCCAATTGTAGACAAAATGAGAGAGAAACGGCTCCGAAGGTATGGCCATGCCCTGCGTGCAGCGCCTGATACTGTTACTAACACTGTCCTTCATTTTGAGGTTGAAGGCCTGCGGCCCAGAGGACGACCAAAGCAGCGTTGGCAAGACACAATAAATGGTGTCTTGAAGGTTACTGGCCTAAATCCAGCTGACGCACGAAACCGGACAAAATGGAGGTCAATGAACAAAAAAGCGGACCCTGCACCAGCGGGACAACGCTAGGAAGAAGAAGAAGAAGATAGCATTTTGGAGAAAAAAAACACAAATTTAGGTTAAATCTAACAAATGAGTGATTTTGTAATGGCATTATTGTGAAATGAAAATCACACTTGTAAAAGGACACTAATAACCCCTGGCACTGCAGATATTGGGGTGACGCATGATCAGCACATCGGGTCCCCTCGGCCGTTAATCTTGGTTTTCGTGACCGGGGCGCTGCCTCACTGTCAGACAGCTACTCAATTGTCCTCACGAGGCTGAGTGTACCCCGTTCCAGCCCTTACGTCAGTTTCTAATATCCCTGACGGAGCGGGGAATCGAACCCGGGTGAGAGGCGGGCACGCTACCCCAAACCCACGGGGCCGGCTTGTAAAAGGACAATGGTGAGATAAAAATGCATGTAATAAATTTTGTGTTTATTTTTAAACAAAAGTTAAATTTAGAGGAGAATTGTCAAAACCATTTACAATCACAACCGGCCTTTCGCAGGGGGATGGTCTCTCACCTATTTTGTTTAATTGTGTACTGGAGAAGGTCATGAGAGAATGGAGAAAGAAATGCCAACCAAACATCAAGATTGGTAGAAATATTAAACTAAACTGCCTGGCATTTGCAGACGATCTTGCACTACTGGCAAATGATGTGGAAGAGGCTAAAGTCCAAATTAAACAACTGGAAAACATTGCAGCAAAAGTGGGATTACAAATTTCATTTGAAAAGACAGAGATTATGCCAAACTTCGAGGTGGACACCCCTGTCCTTCAACTAATTGATAACAAACAAATTAAGGTTGTAAAAAAGTTCAAGTATCTTGGGGAAACTATAACTTCGAACCTAAATGAGAAAGCCGCAATAGAGTACAGAACAACAAAACTGAGACAAGCACAATGAGTCACATGGTCAACTTATAAGAAGAAATCTCTCTCAATGAACGCCAAATTCAAACATTATGGTTCAGTAGTTAAACCTGAAGCAACTTATGCAAGTGAAACCCTGTTTAAGATGAATACCAAAGCAACAACAGATAAAATCCAAAAAATAGACAGAAGGATCATCAGGATAATCATCAATAAAAAACATCAAGTAAATGGACAATGGAGACAGCTGCCTAGTCTATCGGGAAAATGAATCAATTGTGGATACAATGCGAAAAAGGAGAATTGCCTTTTTCAGCCACATAGTAAGACGACCAGACACCAGACTACTGAAACAATTATTCAATTTCTTTTGGAAAAGTAAAACCAAGAACAACTGGTTCGTTGAGGTCCAGAATGATTTAGACGAGCTAAATATTACAATGAAACAAATTGCAGAGAGAAAAGAGAAGAGGATTCTGAGAAGTAGGGATACAAGATTGAAATTAAAAACAGTCAAACGAAAACAGTACACCATTACAAATGAAGAGAGGGTGGCCAGGTCGGAGAGATTAAAGAAGCTCTGGAAGGAGAAGAGAAAGTTGAGAAGCCATTACAACTACCCCTAATATTGTAAAGACTGTAGTGTATATGGATTGATTTAAGTGCTCCAATGTGGGCGTAAACTATGTAAATAATAAATAAATTAGGTTAAAAACGAATTTAACAAGAAGATGAATAAAAATAAAACAAAAATACTCGTATGCAGTCGGAACCAGGAAGATCATAGAAGAGCACCAGCAATTTATATCGAGAATGATAGAATACAACATGTGAAGGAATATAAGTATCTGAGAAGCTTAATAACGTATGATGGAACCAGCAAACGAGAAATTTGGAATAGAATTATTCAGGCAAAGAACGCCTTTTATAGAAAGAAGAATCTCTTCACATCCAGAAGTATAGACCTAACAAGAAGTTCCGTGAAGAACTATACAGCCTACTTTTCATGCCAATGATTATTCTACAGAATATGAACCTATCTAGAATAATGACGAAATTAAGTTGGTAATATCGAAATATCTAATTAGTTCAAAATATACCTGGTATAATGTAGCCTAATAGAGCACTATAGTTGGCAGCCCTGGTGACTGAATATATTCTTAGTTCCACCTCTTAAGGTACAGAATAAAAATTTGGTTGAAGTCCAATGGACGTTACATGCAGTTAGACACTGGATCTATCAGCACGCGTAAAAGCGTGTTGCCAACAATACCATGCGTGTGCTGGTCAGAAATAATCAGAATTATTATATCTTGTTGTGCCAATTTTGGATGAAATCCATTTGTTAGTATAGAAGATACATGTATTTTAAAATTGGACATATCGGCAGGCATAGAATCATGTTGGCAGCACTGCCTTGTATTAATTACTCCAAATTAATCTAGAATGTCAGGTGCTATACGTGTGCAAAGTATAGAGCTGTTGGCTTGCATACTTTCTGATATATTGATATTAGGGTAAAAAGAATATAGACAGCATTTATTAACAGTTGGCAGCCCTGATTGCTCTTAACAATACTTATAGTCATACCTGATATGGTACACATAGCACATACGAAATTTGGTTGAAATCGAACTGATAGTATAGAAGTTACATGTATTTAAGAATTGGTACTATCAGCAGGCTTAGAATCATGTTGGTAGAACTGACGTATATAAGTTACTCCAAATTAATCTAAAATGTCAGAATATACGTGTGCATAGTTTAAAGCTGTTGGCTTGCATACTTTCTGATATATTGGTATTTGGATAAAAAAAAAAATAGAGAGAGCAATTATTAACAGTTGGCAGCCCTGGTGGCTCTTAAGAATACGCTCAGTCATATCTGTTTATGTACATATATTACATACAAAATTTGGTTGAAATCCAATTGACAGTGTAGAAGTTATATGCATTTAAACATTGGACCTATCAGAAGGCTTAAAATTATTTTGGCAACACTGTCATGGTTGGCCTCCTGGAAATTAAACTGAAATAGTATTATCTACATGTGTGCCAATTTTGGAATAGCTCCCATGCATACCTTGCAAGATATCCAACATGGAGCTCAAATTTCTAGTGCGTTTTTTCAGCAGTTGGTAGCACTGACATCATTTTCAAATATGGACGTGAGCTATTCCGGTGCACATCTTTACTCATACTAAATTTGGTTTTGATTGCTGCAGCCGTTTAGGAGTTGATAGGGGGGGACACACACACAGCCAGACAGACAGAAGGACAGACAGACAGACAGACAGACACACATTTTCCCGGATCGATCTCACAAGTCTACTTTTTCCTCATTTTTGCAAAATGTGAAAAGTAGGCTAAAAATAAGGAAAAGACTGTTTAAGACATACGTGTGGAGTGTGGCTTTGTATGGTAGTGAGACCTGGACAATAGGGAAGTCAGAAGAGAGGAAGTTGATGGCTTTTGAGGCTTGGTGCTGGTGAAGAATGCTTAAGATCAGTTGGATACAACATTTATGACAAATGAAGTGGTATTCGGAAGAGCAGGAAAAAGTAGAAGCTTTATGAAGAGCCTGAAAACAAGAGCAAATATGTTGGGACATATTCTCAGACATAATAGCCTGCTAGCAAGAGTCATCGAAGGGATGTTAGAAGGGGGAAAAAAAACACAAGAGGAAGACCACCACTTGCATACATCACACAGTTAATGACAGACACGAACACAAAATCATATCGTGAATTGAAGAGGATGGCGGAGGATAGAGTAGATTGGCGAGTTGCTGCAAACCAGCCCCAGGGCTGTTACCTTAAGAGAGAGAGGTTAAAGTAACACAGAAGAAAATTGTTAAAAGTCAAAAGTACAGGGTCATTATCTATATGCACGCAAATAAACACGGCAAGCTAAGCCGGCTGTGACTGGCGTAGATCGTGGGCATGCGTACCCGGTTCAGCCGGTGGTTGGTGTTCACTTTCACACTTTTATCAAACATGTTCAATAATGTGTAATTAGTGCTCATAGGCGATGCTGAAAATGTCCTCCCTCTCTTGTAACACACACCTGACATCCTCTGATGAAAGAATGTCTGTCAACTCTTTTATTATTTACGGGGCCTGTTTCCTTGAATCGTTTAGGGAACCTCCTAATTGTACTGGCATAAGGCACAGGTCTTCCTGGAAACATGATTCGAAATTTTCATCTCGTTTCAGAACAAGATTTTCTGTTTTTCATTTATGAATTATGGATATACACACGTTCGCACAATGTGAATTGGTGTCTAGGCATGACCAACAATCACAGTAATCACAATGCTCACTAAATGTGCAACACCAAAGTCTAAGCTCTGCAGATACACGTCCATATGAATGACAAAACACGTGTGAACTAACGATATGAGTCAGTGGAGCGCACCAACCACCGGCTGAACTGCGTACGCGCGCCCTCCATCTGCGCCAGTCACAGCCGGCTTAGCTTGCCGTGTTTACTCGCGAGCACATAGATAAACCTGTATTACACAGAGAGAAATTTATACTGATACTAGCAGAAGTACCCATTCTTCGAACGGTCTTCAGTATTAATAACCAGACGTAATCAATTGAGCTACTGTTGTAATGGTTAGGGGCTTGGAACCTGTTTGTCGACAAAGAAAAATGATAAGCTCAGAAACTAAATTTACCTAACCTGAAAACCTCGTAGACGAAACGCAATTCACGTCACATAAAAACTGATCCTCACTGTTGTGTCAAGTTCGCATCCCTTTAATAAATTATAAAGGCTTGTGGTGCATGAAAATTCAGGTTTTTTAGCCTCCAATGGCCCAAATTCCTAAAAGCAAAAAAATAAAATAAAAAACAAACTATTTCAATTCAGGAATTTTTGAACATAATGTTGCTGCTTGAAGATATAATAGACCTTTTCTACGACATATCGCACGTTTAAGTCTTGTGAAAAAAATCTAGGGTACCCCTTGACCCCCTTAAGCGCATTAATGAATTTTACAGTTTTTGTTGGTTCCGTGATAACCTTATAGCCATTTGAAAACTTTCACAGAAATTTAATAAATGAAGTGGCATTACTTCTTGCAGAAATAGATGGAAAGTTGGATGTAACTTTTTGAGACACTGTTGTCATGGTTAGTGGCTTGCATTCCTACATTAGTTTATTAAATGAAATTAGTTTTCTGAGAATATCTCAGAAACTCTTGATTTTAGAGCCTTAAAATGTAGTTTTCGAGGGCCCTTTACGGCTGTTTAGGGGCCCCGAGTTTTGTTTCTGACAGCAAGGGGCTGAAAATAAGCTTTGTCTCGTCGTTGTAGGCCATAGTTATTTAGCGGCCTATCCCATCGGCTGTCTTCTTCTCTACTCAATCCCCTTACGTTCTTAATCCAACTTGGAACTGTTAGCGCTTCTCCTGTAATACCACTATAGCTATTAAATGATCATAACCTTAAAATACTCTAATCCAGGGGCGGCTGTCGATTGTCGATTCCCGGAGTATCCATCAATGGAGACATCATCACGGACCATCTCGCCATTGCCAACCGTATTGGATCGCACTTCTCCTATGAATCCTGTTCTGGAAGTTACAATCCTACATTTCTGACTCTGAAGTGGGAGGCAGAGGCTCACCGCTTGTCCTTTGCCACTGCTGCTTCGGAGTCCTACAATGTACCATTCTCTGAATGGGAACTACTCAGTGCACTTGCACTGTGCAGGGATATGGCTCCAGGACCGGATAACATACATAATCAAATATTAAAACATCTGTGCGAATCCAGTATAAAACAACTGTTGATCCTCTTCAATCGTATATGGATTGAAGGGGAGTTTCCATCTCAATGACGAGAAGATCTCACTAAGACACTTGACTTGGAACACCAGACAACTGAAAATGTATAAATATATTTTGTCTAATATAGGCAAGCTGTGAACAATGGCTGAATACCTGTTTAAGGGCGTGGGGTGGGGTGGACCCTTCTCCCTTCAAACAGAGACAGTAGCAGGAAGTGAAATGGAGAGATCTTCTATTTCACTTCAAAGCAATGCTATGGGCCCATTCCCTAGGCCCTTGAAAAGAAAGTAAAAATCCCTTCATAGCACAGAATAATTCGCGTGCAAGACAGTGCTATGTCCACTGTTTTCCCATTAAACCATATACTTTGCATGGGACTTACTGTAGAGCGGCCCTCGCTATGACAATACACCGTGCGGGACTATCAGGAATTTGCGCAAGGGATGAGTTATGTACATACTGAATTCCTTTTAGAGATTCCAGAAGGGAAAAACACTTATGTTATGTAGAATATCTCTAATTTAAAGTAATTTTAAAGACATTAAACAAATTAATGTGCAATACGGCCTAACGTCCCTGAGTGGGCAGGGCCCTTTTGGCCCTTAATGATGCACCGCCCCTGATCTAATCTATTATGGTGTTTGAAGCCATTTTTAAGTGTTTTGCCTTAGTAAACAAAAGTTTGGTGCTTTTCAGTCGGTCAACACGATTGTACCCAAATGAGATGGGTTATCCCTAATCCTGAAAAGAAAAGAAAAATAATAAAATAAATACACGAGTTAAATTAATACACTTGGATGACCAGTTTCAATCGTCAAGCGATCATCAGATCCATTATACTTAGGCTATAAAATCTATGTCTGACATAGATTGGTAAAGCCCAAATTTTATTTTTATGTACTATGTCTACACTGTAAAAATTCAACCCGAACTGATGATGATCGCTTGACGATCTAAACTGGTCATCCAAGTGTATTTATTATTCTCGTGTAATTGTTTTCAGGATTAGGGAATAACCCATCTCATTTGGTACAATCGTGTTGACCGACTGTAAAGCATCAAACTTTTGTTTACTCTAAACCTGAAATACTTCTAATACTTCTACCGTAAAACGGGGTAATACCGATCATTTTTCGGTGTTTTTTATTGATATTTCCCTTATCAATAAAACCATATTTACGCAATGTTATATTGAAAATGTGTGACTCTTTCTCGTCCATTTTATAACAATAGAAAATCGAAGCAATGTAGTATATCGCGAGTAATGTAATGTAAATGTAATGTAAAGATTGCCTCGGATGTAGGGTGTGGTAGCTATGTAGAGATAGCTCAGGACAGGGAGCATGGACAGCTGCATCAAACCAGTCGAAAGACTGAGGACAACAATGTAAAGAAATCGCTGATCGGGGTAATTCCGATCATAGGTTTATTTCGCTTCATTATCGGTGTTACACTATTTCAGGGGTTATAACAATCAAAATTTTACTTTAAAAAAATACAGAAACTACCGTAAATACAAAATAAAAAGATGCACATTAAAAAAAAAAAATATGAAAATGCTTCTAGCCTCTTTCGACCAGCACCTTCACCTGTCCCGGGTCGTCACAAAAATTTGTTTTGTCATAGTTAATTATATTAGAGTCAGGAACTCCATCCAACGTTTCCCTAATATTATTATAATATTCTGTTACGATCTCCCTCGAAACTGCTACTCTAACTCTTTTCGTGTTCTCTCCAATTCTCAGTCAGTTCGGAGTTTCTTCTCAGAAATGCATGAACCCACTCTAGTCCTGGCCGAATGTCTTTGAATCTCTTTTCCACTTTCCCTGAGTGATTAAGGTAACCCTGCACGATGTTACGTACATCCGTGTTTCTCAGTGGAAAACCCCACTTGGCACACGTCAATAAGCCTTCAACAAGCGTTTTCTCCTCTTCCCTGTTTAAAGCTGTGTTTATACAGTGAGTCCGAGAATGTTGTCCGCAGCGCCTACATGCGTCTGCGAGAGCTAGCTACAGCAGTTATGTTGGTAGCACGGCTGCCGCTGGCATCATAACAAATAAACAGTAAACTTTGTACTAACCACAGCCATTCATAACAGATGCTGGAACCATTCACAGTACATCACTCTTTTTCCGTAATCAGTTTGTTTTAATTCATGAACCACGGTAACTTTATAAGGGAACAACTGAAGCTTGTCTCTTACAGCTTTCTGTGCTGTCGACTTAGAGATTCCTGTGTGTTGAGCTAATTTTCGTGTTGATTTACTTAGACTACGCAGCATTATGTCGGAGATTTCATCAAGTTTTTCGTCTGTTAAAAGCGTAGGCCTGCCTGTTCCCGGTACATCGTGAACTGAGCCAGTTACACGAAATTTACTTACCAAATTCCGAACGGTATCACGGTTTGTACACTTTGAATTAGGAAACCGCGCCTGAAATCTTAATTTTACATTTTCTGTAAACCGATCGCCTTCGCGAAAAATGTATTCCACCAAAAAAAACTCTCTCTACAGTAGTAAACATTACCGCCTGTACAGTGTTGCACTCTTGCAATAATAATCTATCTGAACGCTCGCTTAAACGCTGAAGACATGCAGTCTCGCGCGCTTAATGCGATACACACCGACAGCTCACACGGGGAAGTCCCGCTTTGAAGGACACAGTGCAGTGCAGCCAACTAAAACTCATGACTCGACCACTCACAGCTACAGGTACCCACTGTGGAGAACATTGTCGGGCGCCCTGTACTTATTCCTTAACTTGTAGTTAAGGGTTGTGTACGGCACAGCAAATTCTTCTGCTGCTCATTTTCCCCTGTCGCACGGCCTTTACTGCATTTTCTAGGGAAATTGAGTTGTATTTGCACCTTCCATCTGACCCAAATTTCTTGACGTATGTTCTCACCATGATCGGTATTACCCTATAACAAGACAACTTTTCATATAAAGCCCTATAACTTCAAAGTGGCATTGCTTAGAAAATTACGGAAATGTTCATATGATACCCAACTAACTAACTGAGGAATAGTTAATGATATTAACTTACTGTATTTGTACAGCCTGTGAAGCTCCTCAACTGAAGTTTTCACTGTTTACTTGTTTTACACTTAATAATGTGTTCCTCACAACAATCACTAGCCGATTGCGGGTAACAACTGAGCAAATTCTTGGCGCTCAGCCAAGTAAGCAATAATGTTACCTTTGTTACTACAATACGCTACGGCGCTATTATTGTCGCAGTTTGGCTGGAGAACTCAACTTTCAAATTACAGGCCAAATGATTGCTATTGCCCCACTATACCGGTATTGCCCCATTCTACGGTAACCTTAATAGGTATCTTGATAATGATGTTCCACATAGACTTTGCTCGGAACATGTTTAGTTGGTATTGTGTCTCCTACGACAAAGGTTGAGTGAGTACCTTAATTTGATTATATTGCAATCTGTCCTTGGAACACGTAATAATAAATGACGTGTTTCCTATATCCCTAGTGGCAATTATGAATCCTTAGAGACATCTCTGTAAGTGTCACGACATTAAGATTATTTGCTTGTTCTACGAGCGAGGAGAAGAAATCTGGTTGCTGTAAGTTGGTACGAGACGGAGTTGGTAAAACTTGGATCAACGAGACTAATGACATAAAAAATGATGATGATACCATGTGGTCTCCAGAGAGGAAAGAGCAGGTCTTAAATCCATAGACGGCCTAAACGCTAATCTTCTTTTTTTCTTCCTGGTGTTGTTCCCAATTATTTTATGGGTCCCGCCACTCTGCACCTCGCTCTCCGTTTGTTGCGGTTTGCTACATCTATAGGACGAAGACTTAAGATGTGCATATCGTCGTGTAGGGTATCCATCCAACGACTTTTCGGTCGCCCTGGAGGTCTTTGTCCATCAAGCTCGAGAGCAAGCGACTTCCTTACAAAGGACTCAGTATTTGCTCAGACTACATGCCCGTACCAACGCAACCGAGTCTCCCTCATGTTGGCTGGAATAGGGGCAATTCCGAGAGTATTGCGGACGTCTTCGTTCTTAATATGATCCAGGCGTGTAATTCCCAATTACCATCGTAGCATCCGCATCTCCATTGAGTGCAAGGCTTGTTCATGTTTCTTTGTATTAGGCCAGCATTTGGCTCCATACAAAGCAACAGGGTGGACGACTGTTATATAGATCTGCAAAGGGACCTTGCGGTCACAGAGAACGCCTGTGACCTGGTGCCAGTATATACAGTAATTGATGATGATGTTGGTTCATTTTAGGGGCTTGAAACATCTAGGCCATGTGTGCTGAATTTGCCTTATAACCTGTGTTACTGTGGTGACTGTAATAGTGTTGTAACTGTAATTAATAGGGTCTAAGATTGGGGAAGCATTAGGTGCAATCCCAGTAAACCTGGATAGAGTGTGCACAATCCTGGGGAAATATCACACTCAGAATGCTTGCCGTCAGAGGTGGAATTTGAACCTTTGATCTCAAGATTTCTAGCTCTCCATTGCAGCCATGGTACACAATATAACGCGTATGGCTACACTGCCAGGTAACCAAATAATTAAGAAAGATTCCGAGAATCATTTTTTATTTTAAAGGTAGTCCATCTTACCTGAAATGTGCCTTCACGTGGTCAGGATCCAGATGAAGAGCCGTGTGACAATCACGCATGGCAGCATACACATCACCATCCCTGAGAATAAAATTTATATCCATGTCATTCTTCTATCACACTTCCAATCACATCTATTCTAATCTTAACCCTCTTACTCTCAAGGTAACGATATATCTTTACACATGCCCGGTGCGAAAACTGTCAGGGTAACAATATATCGTTAACTCGTCGGCAATAACAATTTTAATGGGTTAAAGGGGTCTCCGCCCAATCAATACAAATTTATTATTGGCAATTATTAATTTATTGCCATAAAGGACATGTTTCGGGCCTCATGGGCCCTTCTTCAGCCGTAAAAATGTTGATAACATATTCACATCCATCATAATACTCACAACAAAACATGTACACTTTAAGAAAAACATTAAATTGAACTCTAAATTAATTCTAAGATATCATCTTATCATGCTCCAAAATTAAAAGTAACACTCTAAAATTGATTCCAATATACCATCTTGACCACATTATAAAAGGAGAAACAAGTACAGCTAAAAAAGACACATCTGGTCATGGTGACCTTATCAATATTATGACCTAGCAGGTGCCCTATTCAAACTGCTATAAAAAAAAAAAATATTGGTTAAAATGTTTAAAAATATATATATTGGAGGTGATTAGAATGCGACCAGTGGGCACGCTGGCTCTCCATTTGTGTTTTGGGTTCCCTTTTTAAAACCAATCTTCATGACCTTGGCCCGGGAAATGCCTTGAACCAAAGTTGGGCCGTTGTTATTTTCTCATTGCCGGATTGGGTGGAGACATTACATTTTGAAGAAAACGTCATTCGGAGCCTATGATGGGTTGAACCAGCCAGAGTTTAAGCCTGCTTCCCAACTATAAAGAAACAATAATGGGTCTTAGAAAAAGAATGCGTCAAAAAACTAGGGCTAAGATGAAAAATGTAGCAAAAACTTACTAAGTTCGAATTGAAGGAAATACCGACTGTCAGCTTTCACCTGGAGGCTGTAATGGGACGAAAAAGAATTACGTTAAAATCGCCTACACACATTTTGGACATGTGAGAAGATAACTCGTGCGCCGGATTGCTTACCTTTACTTAGTAGCTTGAGGTGTACGTTGTGTTATGTCTGACGGCACTTTACAGTGTGAGCTGAGTAGGTTCGACCTTGTGGCAGGTCAGGAACTAGGAGGAGGGGAGGGGGAGGGAGGAGATGTGTTTGGGGGTAAAGAATGCCTTGATACAAAGCGGAGTTGGTCTTGGGTTTGTGGCCTGATTGGCAGGCTATGTATGCGGGGGGGGGATCTTATCTTGGGAGGAGAGATAAACAAGGAAACTGAACGAATGGATCTAATTTCAATAATTATGATTGTGTTTTGACTGCTATGATTGTTGTGGCGACGGAAAAAAATTTTGAATATTTTCAAAAAGTATGTTAGCATTGAAGTTGATTTAGTTTAAATTAAACATTGGATTGGTGCGTTGTGCGTTACCAATTTCTATTTGCTCCAGTATATTCATGATAGGCTCTTTCCTGACGTAGTGGATAATTTCTAAAACTTTCTTAATGTCTGTAAAGGTGTGGTTATTGTCTTTCATATGATTCCCCATGGCCGAATTTTTTTTATGCTTGATCGCATTTACATGTTCAAGGTATCTCGTAGAGAAACTACGTCCGGTCTGTCCTAGATAATCTGAGTTGCATTGCTGGCATTTGAGTTTATATATGCCTGAGAAATTGTATTTATTGGATTCGTTAATTTTACTAGAATTGTAGATTATTCTATGGTTATTGTTGTTCGTCTTGAACGCGATTTTGGTGTTAAATTTCTTTAGCGTGTTTGCTATGTCATAGGTGTGCTGATTAATGTATGTAAAGACCGCAAAATGAGTTTTTTCTTTTCTTATAGGGGTGAGCCGGGAAATAGGTTTGTTTTTAATTTTATTGATGATTTTTACTATTTCTGTTCTGGAATACCCGTTAGCTTCCGCTATTTGAAAAATGACATTAATTTCATGCTGGTAATCTTGTTCGGTCATGGGGGTGCTGATGGCCCTGTTGATGAAGCTTATGAAAGCTGCCCTTTTATGGCTTTGTGGATGGTTGGAATTGTTCTTTATAACTGTGCTAGTTTGCGTAGGTTTCCTGTAAATGCTATATTGGAATCTCTCGTTTTTAATGGATAAATTGAGATCAAGGTAATTAATCTTGTTGTTGTTGTTGTTGACTTCGCCTGTGAATGTAAGGTTTGGATCTATGTTATTCAGCTTACCGAGAAGCTGGTCAAAGTTGGTGACATTACCGTCAATAATGACAAATATGTCATCCACATATCTTTGCCAGAATTCTGTGCCTTTAATTTTGTTTAAGATTTCATTCGCTTCTAGGTGGTCGATATAAATGTTAGCAAGAATCCCGGAGGCTGGAGATCCCATTGCTAAACCTTGTTTCTGCTTATAAATGCTATTATTGAATTTAAAATAATTATTGTTTAGAGTGAAGCTGAGGATCTCGATAAATTCTTCGATTTCTATTTCTGAAAGTTTGTCATTATCTTTTAAATTGCTTTTAATAATTTCTATTGTTTTTTGTATTGGTATATTAGTGTACATATCTTTTATGTCAATTGTATGACATGAATGTGTAGGTTTGATTTTCAGATTTTTGGTTGTTTCACAGAACTGTAAAGAATTTTTGAAGGATTTATTTGCTTTAAATGTGTAATTGTTTTGGAGGAATTTCTGTATAAACTGGGCTGTTCTGTATGTGGGGCTGCTCCTGTAGTTGACAATCGGTCTTATGGGGATGTTGTCTTTATGGATTTTGGGAAGGGATCTGAGAGTAGGTATTTTCGGGTTCATGTTAATAAGGTTATTACGTGCCACACCCCTAGTGGCACTTTTGTTAACTGGATTACGGTGGGGTACAAGGCACAACACCAATTACTGCTTAAAGAAATAATTAACTTTATTGTGGCCAGAAAATTACACTAATCAGCAAATACAAGCAATTAGGAGCCTGACTCCAGTTTCCTCAAGTCTCTTCCTTGAGGCTCTTGGCCCTTCCACTTGTCAACAGACCACAGAAGTTAATCCGTCCTAATGAGTACGGTGGCCTTGACAGAAACTACCTGCTCCTCTCCCTTATGTTCACCGACCACAATTACTTACGATCACTTGCTGCAGGCTATTTCGCTGTCCACAAGCTGGAGAAACAATGTCACCGGACTGCTATATAAGCGGCTTCAACAGTGAGGGGACCGAGTTTTCTGTGGGTGTGTGTTTTTGAGCGAGTGCGACAGAAGTGTGGTGACGAAGTGCTGTGCGAGTTACGAAATCCAGTTATTGTTTTGCTTATCGTTCATGATGAAAACGACATCTTTGAGTATCTGTTTAAGTTTTCTTTGGGTGGATGCAGTTGGGTCTTTGTTGGTTTTGAAAAAAAAATTATTGATGAGAAATTGTTCCGTTTTTGCGATGTAATCTTCTTTGCTTAAGATAACAGTGGTATTACCTTTGTCTGCTTTTGTAATAATTAGGTTGTCGCGTTTAATCTTTTTATTGAGTTTCGATATTTCGGCATTACTGTTCCTGACATTATTGGATTTATTGCGTTCTAATATTTTGTTTAATCTTTTGTTCACTTCATGGCGTGCACCGTCTTGTTCTTCGGCGGGTAGTTTTTTGATTGCAACCTCTGATTCAGCAATGAGTTAGGTGGTGTTTTTCTTATTATATCCTACATCCCAGTTGAATTGGGGACCTTTTTCTAAGATGCCAAGTTCTGTTTCGGAAAAGTTGGTTTGCGAAATGTTTACAACTGGATCTAGGAATTTCTGTGTGGGGATCACATTGTTTTGTAACTTTGCTTTGGGTTTCATGTTTTTGAGGCGAGAAAGTTTGTTGTTTAGGATGTTTAACTTCCTGGTAACCACGTTTGCGACGATGTTATGTGTATGAACAAGGAATTCGTCCCATTCTTTTTTGTCTGAAAGGTTGGCAGCTTCCAGGTGGGTGCTGTACAGTTTGTTACTAATGTGGTTTTTCTTTAGATATAAGAATTTAAGTTCCCTTTGGAGTATTCTATTGTTAATAATTTCTTGAGTCCTTTCTTCGAATTTGTTACTAATGTTCTTCTTTTGCATGAACTTTATGTGCGTAGGAATTAGATTGTGATTCCTGCATTATTTGACAAAGTAAATATCTTTGACGGTTGTGGATAGTTTTATAATAAGCTCTTTGAATTTGAATCTTAACCTCTAGGCATGGCTCGCCTTATCTTCAAGATTAATTGGAAGATTATCCATTTCGTAAGGTCCGTATTGACGTGTACAATAACAATTTTAATGAGTTCAAGGGGTCTCCGCCCAATCAATAGAAATTTATTATTGGCAATTATTAATTTATTGCCATAAAGGACATGTTTCGGGCCTCATGGGCCCTTCTTCAGCCGTAAAAATGTTGATAACATATTCACATCCATCATAATACTCACAACAAAACATGTACACTTTAAGAAAAACATTAAATTGAATTCTAAATTAATTCTAAGATATCATCTTATCATGCTCCAAAATTAAAAGTAACACTCTAAAATTGGTTCCAAAATACCATCTTGACCACATTATAAAAGGAGAAACAAGTACAGCTAAAAAAGACACATCTGGTCATGGTGACCTTATCAATATTATGACCTAGCAGGTGCCCTATTCAAACTGCTATAAAAAAAAAAATATATTGGTTAAAATGTTTAAAAATATATATATTGAAGGTGATTAGAATGCGACCAGTGGGCACGCTGGCTCTCCATTTGTGTTTTGGGTTCCCTTTTTAAAACCAATCTTCATGACCTTGGCCCGGGAAATGCTTTGAACCAAAGTTGGGCCGTTGTTATTTTCTAATTGCCGGATTGGGTGGAGACATTACATTTTGAAGAAAACGTCATTCGGAGCCTATGATGGGTTGAACCAGCCAGAGTTTAAGCCTGCTTCCCAACTATAAAGAAACAATAATGGGTCTTAGAAAAAGAATGCGTCACAAAAACTAGGGCTAAGATGAAAAATGTAGCATGGCCATGGGGAATCATATGAAAGACAATAACCACACCTTTACAGACATTAAGAAAGTTTTAGAAATTATCCGCTACGTCAGGAAAGGGCCTATCATGAATATACTGGAGCAAATAGAAATTGATAACGCACAACGCACCAATCCAATGTATAATTTAAACTAAATCAACTTCGATACTAACATACTTTTTGAAAATATTCAAAAATATTTTCCGTCGCCACAACAATCATAGCAGTCAAAACACAATCATAATTATTGAAATTAGATCCATTCGTTCAGTTTCCTTGTTTATCTCTCCTCCCAAGATAAGATCCCCCCCGCATACATAGCCTGCCAATCAGGCCACAAACCCAAGACCAACTCCGCTTTGTATCAAGGCATTCTTTACCCCCAAACACATCTCCTCCCTCCCCCTCCCCTCCTCCTAGTTCCTGACCTGCCACAAGGTCGAACCTACTCAGCTCACACTGTAAAGTGCCGTCAGACATAACACAACGTACACCTCAAACTACTAAGTAAAGGTAAGCAATCCGACGCACGAGCTATCTTCTCACATGTCCAAAATGTGTGTAGGCGATTTTAACGTAATTCTTTTTCGTCCCATTACAGCCTCCAGGTAAAAGCTGACAGTCGGTATTTCCTTCAATTCGAACTTAGTAAGTTTTTGCTACATTTTTCATCTTAGCCCTAGTTTTTTGACGCATTCTTTTTCTAAGACCCATTATTGTTTCTTTATAGTTGGGAAGCAGGCTTAAACTCTGGCTGGTTCAACCCATCATAGGCTCCGAATGACGTTTTCTTCAAAATGTAATGTCTCCACCCAATCCGGCAATGAGAAAATAACAACGGCCCAACTTTGGTTCAAGGCATTTCCCGGGCCAAGGTCATGAAGATTGGTTTTAAAATGGGAACCCAAAACACAAATGGAGAGCCAGCGTGCCCACTGGTCGTATTCTAATCACCTCCAATATATATATTTTTAAACATTTTAACCAATAACTTTTTTTTTTTTTATAGCAGTTTGAATAGGGCACCTGCTAGGTCATAATATTGATAAGGTCACCATGACCAGATGTGTCTTTTTTAGCTGTACTTGTTTCTCCTTTTATAATGTGGTCAAGATGGTATATTGGAATCAATTTTAGAGTGTTACTTTTAATTTTGGAGCATGATAAGATGATATCTTAGAATTAATTTAGAGTTCAATTTAATGTTTTTCTTAAAGTGTACATGTTTTGTTGTGAGTATTATGATGGAGGTGAATATGTTATCAACATTTTTACGGCTGAAGAAGGGCCCATGAGGCCCGAAACATGTCCTTTATGGCAATAAATTAATAATTGCCAATAATAAATTTGTATTGATTGGGCGGAGACCCCTTTAACCCATTAAAATTGTTATTGTACACGTCAATACGGACCTTACGAAATGGATAATCTTCCAATTAATCTTGAAGATAAGGCGAGCCATGCCAAGAGGTTAAGATTCAAATTCAAAGAGCTTAATATAAAACTATCCACAACCATCAAAGATATTTACTTTGTCAAAGAATGCAGGAATCACAATCTAATTCCTACGCACATAATGTTCATGCAAAAGAAAAACATTAGTAACAAATTCGAAGAAAGGACTCAAGAAATTATTAACAATAGAATACTCCAAAGGGAACTTAAATTCTTATATCTAAAGAAAAACCACATTAGTAACAAACTGTACAGCACCCACCTGGAAGCTGCCAACCTTTCAGACAAAAAAGAATGGGACGAATTCCTCGTTCATACGCATAACATCGTCGCGAACGTGGTTACCAGGAAGTTAAACATCCTAAACAACAAACTTTCTCGCCTCAAAAACATGAAACCCAAAGCAAAGTTACAAAACAATGTGATCCCCACACAGAAATTCCAAGATCCAGTTGTAAACATTTCGCAAAACAACTTTTCCGAAACAGAACTTGGCATCTTAGAAAAAGGTCCCCAATTCAACTGGGATGTAGGATATAATAAGAAAAACACCACCGTACTCATTGCTGAATCAGAGGTTGCAATCAAAAAACTACCCGCCGAAGAACAAGACGGTGCACGCCATGAAGTGCACAATAGATTAAACAAAATATTAGAACGCAATAAATTCAATAATGTCAGGAACAGTAATGCCGAAATATCGAAACTCAATAAAAAGATTAAACGCGACAACCTAATTATTACAAAAGCAGACAAAGGTAATACCACTGTTATCTTAAGCAAAGAAGATTACATCGCAAAAACGGAACAATTTCTCAGCAATAAAAATTTTTCCAAAACCAACAAAGACCCAACTGCATCCACCCAAAGAAAACTTAAACAGATACTCAAAGATGTCGTTTTCATCATGAACGATAAGCAAAACAATAACCTTATTAACATGAACCCGAAAATACCTACTCTCAAATCCCTTCCCAAAATCCATAAAGACAACATCCCCATAAGACCGATTGTCAACTACAGGAGCAGCCCCACATGCAGAACAGCCCAGTTTATACAGAAATTCCTCCAAAACAATTACACATTTAAAGCAAATAAATCCTTCAAAAATTCTTTACAGTTCTGTGAAACAACCAAAAACCTGAAAATCAAACCTACACATTCATGTCATACAATTGACATAAAAGATATGTACACTAATATACCAATACAAAAAACAATAGAAATTATTAAAAGCAATTTAAAAGATAATGACAAACTTTCAGAAATAGAAATCGAAGAATTTATCGAGATCCTCAGCTTCACTCTACACAATAATTATTTTAAATTCAATAATAGCATTTATAAGCAGAAACAAGGTTTAGCAATGGGATCTCCAGCCTCCGGGATTCTTGCTAACATTTATATCGACCACCTAGAAGCGAATGAAATCTTAAACAAAATTAAAGCATAGAATTCTGGCGAAGATATGTGGATGACATATTTACATTCACAGGCGAAGTCAACAACAACAACAAGATTAATTACCTTGATCTCAATTTATCCATTAAAAACGAGAGATCCAATATAGCATTTACAGGAAACCTACGCAAACTAGCACAGTTATAAAGAACAATTCCAACCATCCACAAAGCCATAAAAGGGCAGCTTTCATAAGCTTCGTCAACAGGGCCATCAGCACCCCCATGACCGAACAAGATTACCAGCATGAAATTAATGTCATTTTTCAAATAGCGGAAGCTAACGGGTATTCCAGAACAGAAATAGTAAAAATTATCAATAAAATTAAAAACAAACCTATTTCCCGGCTCAACCCTATAAGAAAAGAAAAAACTCATTTTGCGGTCTTTACCTACATTAATCACCACACCTCGTCGTCGTCGGCTGTAATTCGATTCCGAGTAAACATACTTCTTCCTGCATAGAGCTTTTCAGACCAGCCTGTGGATGTGCTTCTGATGACTAAACAGGCCAATCCTGGCATAAAACATGCGCCCACATAAATTGCACTCAATGGTCGGTGGAGGGCGGGGTTGCAATTGACGAAGCTTTCTTGCTTGTCGCTTGGCCTCTTCATGTCTGCAACGTTCTTCTTCAAGGAAGTAGACAGCCGTCGATGTAGTGTTCCGCCACAGTAAACGGTCCGCAGCAGATGTTTCCCATGAGTGGATGTCTATACCAGTCGTCGTCATGATGTGTTTTAACTGGTCTTTAAAACGCTTCAAAGGGGCCCCATGAGGTCTAGTGCCGGAGCAAAGCTCACCATAAAGGAATTGACGTGGAAGCCTGGTATCACTCATACGGTGAACATGGCCTAACCATCTCAGTTGATGAGCGATGATAGTTGTCTCAATGCTATCGAGATGCGCTCTCTCGAGAACTGCAGTGTTGGTCACATAGTCCTCCCACTTGATGTTCAAGATGTATCTCATCTTTTGTTGGTGGAAACGCTCAAGTTTCTTGATATCACGGCGATAGAGTGTCCAAGTTTCACAGCCATACAGTAGCGTTGAGATGACGACAGCTTTGTACACCATGAGTTTGGTATGCATCTTTAGGTCTTTATTCATGAAGACTCTGTGCATTAAACGGCCAAATGCTGCATGGGCAGCCCCAATTCTTTTGTCAACATCCTGTTCGCAAGTGCACCGTTTAGACAAGATGCTGCCAAGATATGAAAAATGATCAACCTGCTCCAGTGTTGAGTCTAAGATGGAGATATTGAACTCAGGAAGAGGTAATCCTGGGGCAGGTTGTGCAAGCACCTTTGTTTTCTTTGCATTGATGGTGAGACCAAAGAGATCACACGCAGTGCTAAAGCGATTGACCGATTGTTGAAGCTCTGCAGCTGTCGGAGCAGGAGATGCGGTGTCATCGGCATACTGCAGTTCTGTCACCCGGGTAACTTGGGTATGTCTCTGTGAACGAAGTCTTGCCAGATTGAAAAGACCTCCATCGAAGCGAAACTTAATCTCTATACCTGGGTTGTTGGAAGATGATTCATACATCATGGCAGCCATGTACAATGCAAAGAGTATTGGAGCAAGCACACAGCCTTGTTTCAAACCGTGAGTGATTGGAAATGGATCGGATACAGAGTCACCGTGAAGAATCTTCCCTGACATTCCATCATGAAGAGCCTTAACTAATTCCACATAGCGATCTGGACATCCAAAGTGCGTTAATACTTTCCACATAGCAGGTCTTGGTAAAGAATCAAAGGCTTTTTCCAGGTCATAGAAAACTAAATACAGGGGCTCCTGTTGCTCTCTGCACTTTTCCTGGAGTTGTCTGGCACAGAATATCATGTCTGTTGTGCCCCTGGAGGTTCGGAAACCACATTGAGACTCAGGCAAAATCCTCTCCGAGATACTTTGGAGCCGGTTTAGGAGAATTCTTGCTAGAACTTTACCTGCAATGGATAATAGCGATATACCTCGGTAGTTCCCACACACGCTACGATCGCCTTTCTTGAAGATAGTTATGATGGCAGCATTCTTCAAGTCGTCAGGTACTTCTCGAGTTTCCCAAATGAACAGGATAAGTGTAAAAAGTCGAGTCTTCAAGGCCATACCTCCACTTTGTAACAACTCCAGAGGGATGTTATCACAGGGTGTCTACTGTAAGGATGAAGTAAAAATTAGTTACTTTTTAGGTACCTTTTAGTTACCTTTTAGTTAATTTTAGTTACCTTTGAATTCAAGTTACGTCTGCGGTCTACAAGCATAGGCGCTCATCACGCGGCGAAGAAAAACAACAATGAACTGTTTTTAAAGAAATTTCTTATTTATCGTATGGCTTTCAGTGCCGGGAGTGTCCGAGGACATGTTCAGCTCGTCTGAGTCTGTAGCTGCTTCCAACGGACACCCTTAGGGTGAGCTACAAGTTCCGTTCAATTTCAAGTTGCTACCAGATATCAATGATACCTAGTGGTGAACGTTGGAACTTTGATAGAGCATTCCGACGAAATATAACCTAACAATTTACCTTCACACAAGTTTTGTCTGTGGAAGAATCCTTGACATGCCATGAATCCATGACATGGGACCGCCGGCTTTACTTCCCCTCCGAAGGAAGGCATACTAAAGGATTTTTAACGCTTTTAAAAAATCCGTCGACTTGGGCGGGGTTTGAACCCGCTATATTGGGCACAGCAGTTCAGCATGCTACCAACTACACCACCGAAGCCGCTTTAAATAAAATTCACATGATGTTACAAAAATTTAAAAAATAATAAATATATACTAGATATTTAATATCCAATGAGTTGTTTCAGCTAATATGTCGTCTTGTCCATAATATGTTGTTATTACGGTACCAAGAGGTTGCTCAGCTCTTGACCATTTGACGAGATTTCCTTCGTCCCCGCGGTAGGTCGGGAAGAAATGTATGCGATGTTACGCGATCGTCACCGAATTCTGTCTTCGCAGTCAAATGCGGAGAAATATCGAGATGTTACACGATCGGCGCTGGTCTCAGTTGTTTGGTGAGCTTCCCGTAGTTTTCACGATAGAACACGGAGAAAAATCGTGATTTAGATCATCAGCGTCACTTTTAGTCATTCGACGAGATTTCCATTGTCCTTGAGTTCGGGCACAAGAAAATATAGCATTTTTACGCAATCGGCGCCACTTTCTGTCCGTTTGACAAGAATACAGTTGTCCTCGTCATTGAATGCGGAGAAATATCGCGATGTATAGCAATCGCTGCCGCTCTCGGCCGTTTTACGTTGTCCTCGAGATATTATGCAATCGTCGCCGCACCCGGCCGTTCAACGATTGTCTGCCTGTCTATCTGTCCTGATAGAATGGCGGAGGCAAGCTCAAGGTTGGGCATGGTTAAAATTCACGCGTAGTTCTGAACATGTTCGGTTGGCGCCGTGATTCCCTTTGTCCCTATGCTGTAGTTGGGAGTTCATGTGTTCAGGGTGGATCACGAGGAGGATTTAGTATTTCGATGCTACGTAGGCTGCCATTTTTAAGTGGGTTGATGCACTTCTCACTCCCCGCACGCTTTTAAGTATACGGTCATGGGAAAAGTGGCAAGTAGGTTTCGTGATGGGTGCCCAATCACCTTTGACAGGATTCCCGCAGTCCTCGTGGTCACAGTTCACGATAGGGGACGGGTTTTATGATTTTACGCAACTGACGTCGATCTCGGTCCGTTTGACGAGAATCCCGCAGGCAAGTCGTGCGGTCAGCCGGCCGTCTTGAGGATGCGATTTTTGGAGGATGAACGTTCGAAGTAGGTACGGTATCGAATATTACGAATTGTTCTGAGAGGATTGCACGAATAATACGACAAGAGGGCAAGTTTTATTTCGATTGAGAACCACGAATTATCAACAAGTTATCGAAATAATCGGTTAGATTATATATACGATGGAACGAAAGTTCGAAGGAAAAATCGACTTATAACGGAATTTCGAATCAACCATACTGAATGTCGCAAATTTACTTGACATATTTTTTAAATAAGTTATATGTTTTTCGAAGATATTTCGCATTTTTTTCGAAACGGTAACATTTCGCAAGATTGCGACATTAAATTGTTTCGCGTTATTTCTGGTCTTCAATTTGACATAGTTTCCAAATAACAGAAATGAGAGATTTCTTTTTAGTTTCGGAAGTATTCGCGAAGAAACGTCTCGCGAAAAGTAAGGTTTCCTAATACAGTAACACAGAAAAATATTTCACACGAAACTTAAGACTTCTTGATGCCTAAAATATACTTTGAACCGATGTATACCGCTCAAGGTATCCTCGGTATGTATTTCCTTGAGCTCGGGCACGGAGACATATAGCTTAGTACTATGCAATAGGCACGGCGCCGCTTGCTTGAAACTCGCAATCTCTGAGCCTAGCGGCGCGAGTTTAAATGATTCAACCCGCCTTCAGAAAATTTTCGTTACCCGTTTGTAAAATTCGTTACTTTCGTTACCCATTTGTAAAATTCGTTACTTTTTCGTTACTTTCGATACTTTCGTTACCGGTAGACACCCTGTATCAGGACCAGGAGCCTTTCTCAGCTTTAGTTGATTAAGCGCTTTGGTGAAATCTCGGAATGTCGGCGGAACCGCCATCCATGGCTGTTGGGGCTGCCGAGGGATGTTTCGAAGAAAGTCCTCGGCAACATTGGAGGCACGATTTAGAAGTGCAGAGAAATGTTCCTTCCAACGCTCCAAAATTTGTCCTTGTTTAGTTAAAATGGCGGAATTGTCAGCAGTTTTCAATGTACCTGATGATGATCGGATTGGGCCATATACCTCCTTTATGCTGCATAGAAGTTTCGCAGGTCACGGGCATCAGATAGTCTTTGCAGTTCTTCAGCTTTTCGCTGCCACCAGTTGTTCTTTATTTCCCTGATTTGTGCCTGACATTTCCCCTTAAGTTGCACGAATTGTGATTTTTTCACAATGGAAGACGGATCTTGAAGAAAGGATAGATGGGCTTCCCGTTTCGCATTGATGAGACACATAATTTCATCATTATTTTCATCAAACCAGTCTTGTCTTTTGTTCTTCACAAAACCAATTGTTTCCTCAGCTGACTCAGTAATGACCTTCTGAAGCGTTGTCCATTCCTGTACAACACTATTTGTGCTAACAGGGTGACTAGCCAGCTTATTTGCGATTTCATTTCTGTAATCTGTAGCAATTGATTTTACTTGGAGTTTTGAAGTGTCAAATTTCCGTCTCGACAGGTTGTGGATGGATCGTTTCGGTTTGCGGCAGATTGAGATTCTCAACCGGCAAAAAAGGAGCTTATGATCTGTCCAACAGTCATCGACACTTCTTGCGGTCCTGGTGACAAGGATGTCCTTTTTATCACATTGCCTGGTGATGATATAGTCAAGGATGTGCCAGTGCTTCGAGCGAGGATGCATCCAAGTGGTTTTGTAGTGATTCGGCAGGCGGAACTGAGTGTTGGTAATAAAGAGTTCATGTTCAGCACATAGACCAAGGAGTAATAGGCCATTGGCATTGCAGTTGCCAAGTCCTTGTTTTCCCATCACATTGTTCCATAATTGACGATCTTTACCAACTCTAGCGTTGAAATCACCAAGCATTAAGAGTTTGTCTCTAGATGGTACTTTGGTGATGATTGTGCTCAGCTGGTTGTCGAATTGATCTTTAACTTCTATATCAGCATCCAAGGTGGGAGCATATGCAGAGATAAGAGTCATAAAGTGACCCCCGGAGAGTGGGATTCGAAGAGTCATAGTTCTTTCACTGACAGCAGTTGGAGTTAGCTGGTGATCATTCACCAGTGTGGTCTTTATAGCGAAACCAACACCATGAATACGGCGCTCTCCCTCATCTTTTCCCTTCCAGAATATGGTGTACCCTGAACTGAACTCTGTAATTTTACCTTCGTTGGACAATCTGGTTTCACTTAAGGCAGCAATATCTATGTTCATTCGACCAAGCTCATGGGTGATGAGTGCTGTTCTTCGCTCAGGCCTGTTATTGTCCTTCAAATCGAGTAACGTACGAACATTCCAGGATCCTATCATTAATGTTTGGATATTCTTTGTTTTCGTTTTTCGACCGCAAAAGGGGTGACCCGCCGGGTGCGGCCTCCCAGCCGGCTGAAGGTGTGACTACCGATGTTTAGCCCACATTTTCTAGGGCCTTCCCCATTCGGGGTGGGCAGCGGTGATCCTAAATAGGCCTGCCCAAACACAGATGCAGGACCGAACTCCTGAGTAGTCACGAGGTCTCAGAAAGACGACCATCACACATCTGCTGCCAGCGTGCAGGTTCGAACTAGAGGCTTCCAGTTTCAACCCGAAAACCTGCCTCCACCATCCTTATCCCATCGCCGCTGGACTTGTTGAAAGATGTGACAGCAGGAAGAAGGTGCCACAAGCGAGATTTTGTTTAAGGTGGATCACAGCTTGCAAGGAAGTGACCCACACACTATGATCTCAGAACTATACCCTGCGGCACAAAAGAAATGAGACGTGCAGGTTCTAGCACCGTGACTGCAATGGACTGCCGCAGACTCTAAAATAATTGAGTTGCGCCTTCACAGCCAGTCCATCTGGCATGACCTCATCCGCCTCCACGACCGTTGAGAACCACAAGGAAAGTTCCTCCTCCATCCGTTTTGCCGTTGGGCCAATATATACGTAATGGGTTTCAGTGTCATTTCCTACACTGAGGGGCCATCACTCCACCTAAAGGGGCTCATCCGCCAGAAGCCGTTGGCCCCTTCAGGGGGTCGAGTTATTTACCACCGCCCAACATTCGGCGTTAGCTGTTTTTACAGCTGGTTGCCAAACCAGCTAACCCTCCTCCTTTCGCATTCCGGACGTGGGACCCATAATTTCTTTAGCAAACACGCTAAAGAAATTTAACACCAAAATCGCGTTCAAGACGAACAACAATAACCATAGAATAATCTACAATTCTAGTAAAATTAACGAATCCAATAAATACAATTCCTCAGGCATATATAAACTCAAATGCCAGCAATGCAACTCAGATTATCTAGGACAGACCGGACGTAGTTTCTCTACGAGATACCTTGAACATGTAAATGCGATCAAGCATAAAAAAAATTCGGCCATGGGGAATCATATGAAAGACAATAACCACACCTTTACAGACATTAAGAAAGTTTTAGAAATTATCCACTATGTCAGGAAAGGGCCTATCATGAATATACTGGGGCAAATAGAAATTGGTAACGCACAACGCACCAATCCAATGTATAATTTAAACTAAATCAACTTCGATGCTAACATACTTTTTGAAAATATTCAAAATTTTTTTCCGTCGCCACAACAATCATAGCAGTCAAAACACAATCATAATTATTGAAATTAGATCCATTCGTTCAGTTTCCTTGTTTATCTCTCCTCCCAAGATAAGATCCCCCCCCGCATACATAGCCTGCCAATCAGGCCACAAACCCAAGACCAACTCCGCTTTGTATCAAGGCATTCTTTACCCCCAAACACATCTCCTCCCTCCCCCTCCCCTCCTCCTAGTTCCTGACCTGCCACAAGGTCGAACCTACTCAGCTCACACTGTAAAGTGCCGTCAGACATAACACAACGTACACCTCAAGCTACTAAGTAAAGGTAAGCAATCCGGCGCACGAGTTATCTTCTCACATGTCCAAAATGTGTGTAGGCGATTTTAACGTAATTCTTTTTCGTCCCATTACAGCCTCCAGGTAAAAGCTGACAGTCGGTATTTCCTTCAATTCGAACTTAGTAAGTTTTTGCTACATTTTTCATCTTAGCCCTAGTTTTTTGACGCATTCTTTTTCTAAGACCCATTATTGTTTCTTTATAGTTGGGAAGCAGGCTTAAACTCTGGCTGGTTCAACCCATCATAGGCTCCGAATGACGTTTTCTTCAAAATGTAATGTCTCCACCCAATCCGGCAATGAGAAAATAACAACGGCCCAACTTTGGTTCAAGGCATTTCCCGGGCCAAGGTCATGAAGATTGGTTTTAAAATGGGAACCCAAAACACAAATGGAGAGCCAGCGTGCCCACTGGTCGTATTCTAATCACCTCCAATATATATATTTTTAAACATTTTAACCAATAACTTTTTTTTTTTATAGCAGTTTGAATAGGGCACCTGCTAGGTCATAATATTGATAAGGTCACCATGACCAGATGTGTCTTTTTTAGCTGTACTTGTTTCTCCTTTTATAATGTGGTCAAGATGGTATTTTGGAATCAATTTTAGAGTGTTACTTTTAATTTTGGAGCATGATAAGATGATATCTTAGAATTAATTTAGAGTTCAATTTAATGTTTTTCTTAAAGTGTACATGTTTTGTTGCGAGTATTATGATGGATGTGAATATGTTATCAACATTTTTACGGCTGAAGAAGGGCCCATGAGGCCCGAAACATGTCCTTTATGGCAATAAATTAATAATTGCCAATAATAAATTTGTATTGATTGGGCGGAGACCCCTTTAACCCATTAAAATTGTTATTGTACACGTCAATAAGGACCTTACGAAATGGATAATCTTCCAATTAATCTTGAACTCGTCGGCACCCGCTGAAAACTTGAATAAGTTCTGCATTTCCTCGTTAGATCGCCCAAGCATGCTAAACGAAGGTAGCTGGATTCCGATCTTCATTTATTCTTAGAGTTTGCGCAGAGTTTCTTGTTTATTTGGAGCGGAAATATAGTTTGTTTATGTTTCCGAGCACGAGGTGAGCTTGAGATTGAGTCGTGATAATAGAGGTTATTTTTGGTGCTGTCTTTATTGGTTAATTGTTAGAATATAGTCAGTTGGTCATTAGTATATGTGTAGAAGTATAATTTGAAGCATTTTCTGTTAGGTTTGGTTCAAATTAGCTGTGACTTAGCATATTGTGGGCACAATAGCCTAGCGTGTGATTATGGCTGCGTTATCTTCTCAGTTAAACGACGGTGATATTATCGAATATTTAGACACTTATGACAGTGATGATGATGATGATTTTCTTCCCGAATCTAGTAATGATGACGATGATAATGATGTGAGAAAGGGTTACATCCAGAGTGCTTGTCTAAACACAGATGCTGAGTGAATATTTTTTACAAGTGAAATGTAAAATATTTTTCACATAAATCAGAAACTATTGCAGAAACAGTTATTTAAATCAGTCAAATATGAGAATAATCAAGTTGTCTTTGGAATGAAGCTATAAGTTTAGAGCAAAGTAGGACCGATCTGAGTAGGCCTAATAATAGCATTACAAAAAAAATATTTCTGAAAGAGAAGACAACCCACACATTTCTATAATTTTTGGTACACCCTGTAGAATATAGAAATTATTGAAATATATTTCTCAGAAGGTCTTGTATCTATAGAATGTCCACAGTTAGTGTCATTGTGATTCCTGTCAATGCAAAAAACAATTTGCATTTTCTTTACAATATAGTGGACTTTCATCAGAAAATGGCTGCCAACTTCCTTGCATACCATTCAAAAAGTTTTTTTTTATAAATCTGAAACCAGGGCACAGGAAGGTATCAGATGAAGAACATGTGTGAACAACTATGTTGTCTTCATAATATCATTGCCTATGTGACCCAAAGCAGGACAAACTTAATAATAATGAAATGAGTTCTAAAATCACATTTTTCTGCATAAAAAATATTTAAATTTTTTAAAATAATTTTTGTTTTACCTCCTAGGTAAGACACGACCTTGAACTATTTTTCTCCCATATGCTTGGCATTTCAGCTATATCTGTGTTTTTTTTTATTTATATACCTGCGAATGTGTAGGTGTTATAACGTTTTAGAAAATATTGGATAATTTCATCAGAAAACAGCTGACGGACTTCAAGCATACCTCCCGAAATGGCCTGAGAGCAAGAGGGTTAATATCTTATATGGAAAATGGGATATTTTGGATCTGCTAATTTGGAGAAGAAAGAAAATTAAAGATTTAAAACAAAACAATCTTAACATTTCATTTGATGTGTATCCTTTCAGGATCTTATGAAAGAGCTGAACTCACTAAACAACCCTAATTCCTATCATGTCATAAAACATTGAGTTTCCATGACAGACATGCAGTTTGGAAGTAATGGTTGGAGGGGAGTGGAGGGAAGTCCAAATTTAATTTTTATGTGCTTCCCAAACTTTTTCTCATGGTGACACCCTATTATTATTTAGCGTATGATGATACAGAGTTAAAATAAAAGTTATATACACTACATATAAAGTAGTGTTACTGATTCACTTCCACCATCACATGAAGAAATAGTGGACATAATCAAGTCATTAAAAAACAATAGAGCCCCTGGTGAAGATGGACTTATTGCAGAAGTTTGGAAATTGGATCATGAACACATAACACCAAAAATTCACAGAATAATATCAGATGTCTGGAAAACAGAGAAAATCCCAAAAGAATTGAAGAGTGCTTTGATACACCCACTCCATAAGAAGGGAAGCAAAACTGATCCGAATAATTATAGAGGAATTTCGCTTCTTCCAATCGCTTATAAAATTCTCTCTAAAGCTTTGCTGAATCGACTCGAGCCACAGGTGGACCACCATATTGGAGAATATCAGGCAGGTTTCAGGAAGGGAAGGTCCTGTATTGACCAGATCTGGAATCTCAAGACCATACTGCACATCCGACGATGCAGGAACACTACAGTCACATTTGTGGATTTCAAAAAGGCTTACAATTCGATTGACAGACAAACCTTGTTTAACAGACTAGAAGAATTAGGAGTTGACAGGAAAACCAGGGCCATCATCCAGGAAACATTATTGGGAACTACCTCAAACAGGGGCGGCCGCTCCTTATGTGCTGAAGTGCTGCAGCACATTGCTTTATTTGAAAATAAATTATTTTAATATTAGGCCTATTATCTACAAATACAACGCTTTAAGAAATACGTCAAGCAAAGAGTAGGAAATATTTCTACTCCCCTCACAGAACAGGCACGGTATGAGGTATCTAGGCGTACGCTCCACTCCGTGCACTACCTTAGCTGTGCAGATCACAGCCCAGCGAGAATTTCCAAGTTTATTGGCAGGAAGCGTGAATTTTGTCTTCTGCGCATGCGCGCCCAACTTTTCCCTTGTGTTCTCGATGTGCTGTTGGGACAACAGCTAAGACCAGTCATCACAGCGATTCTTTGTTCGACCACAGAGAAGCAGCACTGGTCACACGGAATGTGAACGTGGCCAGTGGCACTATCTGGACTCAGGAATAGGATTTAAGAGGGAATCGCTCAAAGAAAATGGGGTATTAAAAAGCAGAGGAACCCATCAGCTGTTCCCGCCAGAAGGTCTTTTTCAATACTCCTAACTTACTTATTCTATAGCCACATTTTGTAAATCGATGTACTATAAAAATTATAATGTTTATGTCGTCAATTAAGGACATGATTATTGTGATGCCTAGTTCATAAATTTCACTATAGCAAAATAACATGTGATTTTGCATTACGGCGTTGCTGGTTTCATTTTAATGCTTTTGGTAATACTGAGTAGTACTGTTTTTGAGCGGTCACAGCAAGTGTTTCCGAGTTCGTGAATATTTTGTAATTGCAGGTGTTTTTGTGTGCAGTGCTTAATTAATTTTGTATGAGGAATGCGTATATGTGTTGAGTATGTTTGCGTGTTTGTGCAATATGGAAAACTCAGAGGAGAGCCTCTTGAAAACCCCATTTTCAACCAGAACTCTTGAAGAAAAAACTAAGGTAAAGAAGTTAGGTAGACCTACCCCGGACTGCATTAAGTTTTGTGGTGCGTTTGAATTAGCTTTAAGAGGGCACGACGAAAGTGATAATTCAGACAATCCTGGCGTTTTCATGGGCCGTCTAGCAGATTTAATTTCTAGTATAGACAGTTCAGTAAAGGAGCACATTGAATCTAATAGAGTTTTCAAAGGGACCTCAAAACCATCCAGAACGAGCTGTTGGACTGCATGCTTGAAACCTTCAGAGAAGTGATAGCAGAAGAAATGCAGCAAGCATATTTTGTTAGTGTGATGGCCGATGAAACTACCGATGTTTCAGAGCAGACACAGTTAGCGTTGGTATTTCGGTATGAGGAAGATGGTATTCCATACGAACGATTTTGGGGCTTCTTTAAACCGGAAGGTCAGAATGCGGATTCCCTTGCATCATGTATTTTAAGTGTAATGGACAACATGTTAAACGCTACACCACACAAAGTTATTGCGCAGACCTACGGCGGGGCATCAGTAATGAGTGGTGGTAAAGGTGGAGTGCAAGCAAAGATAAAAGCCTGTTATCCCAACGCACATTACATCCACTGCTATGCACACCAACTGAATTTAACAATGGAACATGCAGCTTCGCAAAATCAGTCGGCTAGGATGTTCTTCGCTCACCTGTCAGCGTTCCCTGCTTTCTTATCAAGGTCGCCGCAACGGACGTCTGCTTTAGAAGCAGTGGCAGCTCGAAGAATTCCAACAGGACCAGCGACTAGATGGAATTTCAGGTCGCGCACCGTAAATGTGGTGTACGAGCAAAGGGTATCCATAAGCGAGTGTTTATTAATGCTAGAGCCTGAGAGGTGTTTCTCATCGCTGAAGAGGATCAAGAGCTTTCTGCGGAACACCATGGCACAAGAAAGACTAAGTGCCCTCGCTATGCTCTCCATTTAGAAGAAGATGGTCTCCAGTATTTGGGGGGGGGGGGGGTGTTCAATGTCAGGGTGATTGACAAGTTCTGCAACAAGAAGGAGCGATGTATGGACTTCATTTTTTCGAAACTGAGTGAGTGTTTCTATATGTTTATATATTTTAAAAAAAATGGAGGGAGGGTTAGGCCTACAGCACACAACTAATTTTCTACACCAGCCGCCACTGACCTCAAAGGTGAAATTCATGGGAGAAATCTCTAACTCTTTTGCAATACATACTGGAGTTCGACAAGGGGATGGTTTATCACCACTCTTGTTCAACATCGTACTGGACAAAATCATCACAGAATGGGAAAAGCATGTGAAAGGTATCCAAATTGGAAAGGAGAAAGGGACACAGTAAATGACGAGAGATGGTGGATGGACAGGAAACGATGGAGAGGCTTATGTTCCAAGCAGACCCGACCAGCGGTTGGAAACTGCTCAAGATGATGATGAAAGGGAAAAGAGTCACTGTGAAATGCTTGGCCTTTGCAGATGATCTGGCCATCTTAACAAACAACAAGGATGAAGCCATATTAGCGCTAGAGAAACTACATGAAATCTCCAGTAAAACGGGACTTGATATTTCCTATGAAAAAACACAGTACATGGATACCAAATCAACAGGAAATTGCGAACGCAATAAGGAAAAATCTCGCAGGTCCCTCACTTCAAATATTTAGGAGAAGCCATCCAACCCACAGGATTGAACACAATTTCTAATGCAGATAGAATAGTAAAATTGCAGAAGGTGTACAAGCTGACTTGGAATCATTATAACAAAAGAGCAGTATCTCGCAATGCAAAATTGCGCCATTATAACACAGTTGTCTTGCCTGAAGCCTTGTACACGGCAGAAACCACAGTCATTAGAGGAATGACAAGAATTCATGATATTGAGAAACAGGAACGAAAAATTCTTAGGAAAATCCATGGCGCTGTTTTCCGTAATGGAATTTGGGTCAGGAGACCAACAAAGGAACTTTATGAAAATACAGACACCATTATGGATAAATTTAGGAAGAGACGTCTGCAGTTCTATGGACACACATATAGGATGGATGAGAACAGACTCACTAACTAGATTTTCAATATCGTGAATGCAAGTAAATTAAAGACCAGTTGGATTAAAGAAGTACATGAAGACATGGAATTACTTAAAATCTCTGAAGACGACATTAAGGACAGAGAACAATTTAGAAATAAAATCAGGAAGCTTGTAGTTTAACGTGACCGTTAAAGAAATAAAATCAGAAACACGAAAATTGTACAAGTTTCAAGGAAAGATACATCAGGGAAAAAATGGACAGAGGAAAGGAAGAAAAAGCACAGTGAACTAATGAAGAGAAGAAGTTTTGGGAAGAAAAGAAGAGAGGAAAAGGAAGTGAAGCTGTGATTGGCTCAAGTTCTCACGCTCTCCTGAAGGGGAATAATCGGAAATAATAATAATATAAAGTTATATATACAGTTATATACATAGTCATAAACACAAGTTCTTGCTTTAAACTTCTAAATCCAGGCCATCAATCCACTGAAGTGCCTCAGAAGATGCATGATGAATGTCACCTACTGATCCTTGGAACGCTCGTTGCGGACATTCACCAACAATATGTTCGATGGTTGCAGGGTAGCTCCACAAACGCAGTTAGCAGAAGTAACCCAAACCCATTTGTGAAGCAGGAATCCACATTTGCCTTGCCCTGTACGGATCCGGTTAATGATTCTCCATTGGCGTCTGGGGAGTTTAAAACCTTCTATCCGGTTGGAAGGGTTTTCTATCAGATGTGCATTGAATACTGATGATTCTTCCCACATAGTTTTCTATGCTTCTGAGATGTAAAATGAAGTCTTCAAGAAGTACTGCAGAGCAGGTGGTTTTCTTGACTTCAACCGTTGATTACCTGCTTTTGCTACATCAGTATGTATGGGTAGCTGGGGGTTGTTCTGAATGGTTTTCCAGATCTTCAGGAGAGCCTCTGATCTTCGAAGAGCTGGAGGTTGGATGTTACTTAGAACAGGTAACCATGTAGTGGGTGTGCTACGTATGCAGCCCGTAATCAGTCGCATTGTCTGGTTAAGTTGCACATCTATCTTCTTGGAGTGGACACTGTTTAGCCAAGATGGGCAGCAGTATTCAGTAAACGAAGTATGACAGTGCCAGAGCTGTTGATCATAAAGTTTAAGCGCTGGAACCCCAGGAGGTACCAACAAGCTTCTGAATGATGCTAATACGGGTCTTCACTTTTGCGGCCACGTTCGTGAGATGTTGTTTGAAGGTCAAGGACCTATCAAGTGTTATCCCACGGTACTTAGGCATGCTGCAGAACTGCAAAGTTTGTCCTCTGAATTTAACTTCTGGGGCCTGTTCCATGAATGAACTTTGCAACTTTTCACTTTTCAATTCTTGCAAACTGCAAAGTCTTTCTGTTCCACCATGATCTATGTATTACTTTTCAATTTCTTTGCAAAGTGAAAAGTCTTTTCGTAGGAATGATCCGATCAAGTTTGTTCCATGAACTAACTGTTTAATACTCCATGATTTAATGCTTTATTTTTTGTGGTGAACTTGAAGATATAATTGTAGTACCAATCGTTTTAAAGTTTTTATCCTGGGAAAGAGAAACGGGACATTCTTTTTGGCAACTTTAAAAGTAACCTATCTTACAATGACAAGCGATCCGCGTGGACTGAAGTCCTTAAGAAAGCTCAGTCTTTGCAGTTAGCTGGAGCCGAAAAATCTTGGACGTACGCGTGGGACAATCTTTTTGGATTATGGAAATGCCGTGCTCTGGTAAGTAGATATTTACGTTTCCATTAAATTATTTAATTTAGAATATACCGGTATTGCTTAAATCAATTTACATTACCTCAAATGTCGATACAGCACGTTACATGAAATTGTGATGTAGTAGTGATTGAAGAATATATTTAATGATTTCAACTACGGTACATATCATGTCTCAAGCATTACATTCTTGCTTTTAGGCAAAGAGAGATAATGGCAAGAAGACCGGGACTGAAGGAGGGAAGGATAAGCAGTTGGATGAGGTGGATGTTGCTATCTTTGACATCCTGCAAAAAGATTCGGCCATTCTAGACGGCTTAAATCTTCCGGAAAGCTACATGGAAGAACAAATGACCATAGTGCCTATTCCTACTCCTGCTGCTGAACTACCCAGAGGGGAAAACCTCGAAAACACACCGAGGAGAAAGAAAAGGAAGCTGTCAAATTCTCCGCGTCCATCCACTGACGAGACAACAATACTGAGACAAGAACTTCTCCGTGTGGAAATATACCACAGAAAATTACAAACACTGAAGTTGGAAAGAGAATTAGGTTTACCACTTTCAGAATTTACGAGTGGCATTGTAGCTTCTGCTTCTCAAGAGATACTACAGAGTACAGAAGATTCCTTATTGCTTACCGATTCATTTATTTCAAAGTAAATTACCTAGTAACACATTTATTGTACATAGATCACTAGTGATACAGCCTAATAAATGAATGAATGAAAATCCACAGCCTGCTTCCAGTCTGCGACCGGGTCAGGAATGGAATGAATGAAGCCCCCATCTAGCGGCGAGGATATGAACTGTGCCGGCTGCCGAGGCCTGACGCACTCCTCTGGTAGCCTAATAAATAAAAAATGTTATTAATGTAGAAACAGATATTATTGTTCAGTTCAGTTAGCGAAATATCTCAATAACGAATTGAGTTTAGCAACAGCATCTAGATTGGGTGCCTCCTCAATTCCAGGATTGGGGTCTTCATTTTCTTCCATTAAGGTAAGTAAGTCTCTTTCATTTTCTCTTCCAACCTTACGTGCAATATTATGCAACGAAATACATGCCAAAACCACATTTCCCGCTTTTGTTGGACTTAATCTTAAGTGGTTTAAGCAAGGGAAACGTTCCTTCAAAATTCCGATAGTGTTCTTAACAATACGCCGTGTCGATTTATGTGCCCGGTTAAATCGTTGTTCAACAGCATCGTCAGGATTTCTATTAAGAGGGGGTATTAGCCATTCTTTTAGTCCATAGGCACTGTCACGCAGTGTTTCTTAGGACCCTAGAATCGTGCAATTACCCGGCCAGCTAGCATTAGCACTGTAGAAGGTCAAGTCTGCACCACATCACCATAATTGGGTCGTATGAATAAAAAGGAGTATTTAGTACATACTCAGCTTTTCTGAGTATATACTACACTTCATAAGAATAAAGTTCATGAGAATGTACTTACTGAGTATATACTCATGTCATGGAGTTAGTGTAGTATATACTCAGATTTATATATTCTTTGGAGTAGATACTCATTTGTGGTATGAATAAAAGAGAGCATCTTCTCGGATTGATGAGTATATACTCACTTTGTTTTTAGCATGGTTGATAGTTTTCTCAGACTTACATACTAATGATTTGTTTGCTGCTAAACATGGCTGTGTTTATTAATGCAGTGCATCGTGAAAAAACTTACAAGGAAAGATGTGAACATGTGGATTCCAACAACTTTAAAAGTCTCTATCGTTTTTCTAAAGTGAATGTGGACTGGTTAAACCAATACTTATTTGGGCCTAAAAAGGCAGAAAGAAGAGGAGGTGCTATTACGAACATACTTAAATTAAAGGCATTTTTAAGACTTGTAGGTGACCCCGGATTTCAATGTGGCATAGGAGAAGATCTTGGGATTCATCAAACAACAGTGTCTAAAAATCCTTTTGAGGTTATGGATCTTATTATGGCTAAAGCTACAGTATGGATCAGATTTCCTGAAACAGACATGGAATTTGATGTTGCAAAACAAGAGTGGCAGGAAAAGAACAATTTTCCAGCAGCTATAGGTGCTCTTGATTGCACTCATGTTAAAATTAAGAAACCTACAAATTATGGTGATGAGTATGTAAACAGGAAAGGTTATGCAAGCATTAATGTACAGGCAACGTGCAATGCCAAGGAAGTTTTCACCAGTGTTGATGTATCATGGCCTGGATCTGTGCATGATTCAAGAATCTGGAAAAATTCAGCTGTCTGGACAAAATTAAGTCTAAATAGAGTAAATGCCTTGCTCTTAGCAGATAGTGGTTATGGTATTGCACCATGGCTTATGACACCCTTCAGAGATCCACAGACACCACAAGAAACTGCTTATAACAGATGCATTACTAGAGAACGGGTTGTGATCGAACAATGTTTTGGGCAATTGAAATAGCGTTTCATAATTCTTCAGCATAAAGTACGCTTGGCTTTAAATAAAGTACCAAAACTTATAATTTGCTGTTTCATATTGCATAATATAGCCAAGTACTTACAGGATGAAGATCATGAACTACCACCACCACCATTATTATTAGGTGATAATTTGAGGTTAGATGAAGGAAATGAGGATGATGTGGCAGCTGCTGCAAATATTAGGCAGAATGGGGAAGCTAGGTGAAATGAACTTGCAGAAATAATAATTGGTGTTTAAGTTGCAGCAAGTACCAGTCTGTAAGCCAAAATTGGCAGTGTATTCTATTTCAAAACTAAAAAGAAAAATACAGATTTCTATTCAATTCCAAGTTCCAATTTTAATTTCTTTTCTTTTAATTCCAGCACTCTCAATTGCTTCAAAAGTACAAGTCTCTGGAGTTCAGAATTGTTTAATTTCCTCGTGTCCTCAGTTTCAAACTCCTCCACGATGCTTCTCTTCCGCTTGGGGGTTAGGCCTACAGTATAGTTGATGTCGTTGGAGTTGGAGATGAATTCACAAACTCCATGGGGCTATTCATAAGTAGGCCTATACTTTCTTCCTCATCCTCCACTATCAATTCCATGATAGGTGGTGGAGGAATGATTTCCTCACTTATGTTAGTTATCCCCACTCCAACTGCAGTTGCTCCTAAGAAAGAAAAGTAGAAGAAAAGTAAGTCTTTACGTAACTTGTGTAATTTTAAGAATACTTCACAATAATTAATGAGACGTAGCAGATAAAATCCTAGGCCTGAATTTTGAACCTGGAGTCCTCAGAAACAAAGACCTGAATAAAGGAGCGTTACCATAAATGTTGTACAATCATTACTACCCTATCTTGTGAAGCTTACCTGGAAATCTCCTGAGTGCTGGATTTGAATCCCCGTCTAGCAGTTCATGGATGATTATTTCCCAGTCCTTTAATAGAATTGTCTTGTTGCCTGTTTGTTTTATGTCAGATTTTTGCTTGACTCGCATCTTCATGTTATTGAAATGAAAATCCACAGCCTGCTTCCAGTCTCCGACCGGGTCAGGAATGGAATGAATGAAGCCCCCATCTAGCGGCGAGGATATGAATTGTGCCGGCTGCCGAGGCCTGACGCACTCCTCTGGGGCAATGATTAAATGAATGACAGATGAAATGAAATGATAGTGGAGAGTGTTGCTGGAATGAAATTTTGACAGGGAAAACCGGAGTACCCGGAGAAAAACCTGTCTGCCTCCGTTTTGTCCAGCACAGATCTCACATGGAGTGACCGGGATTTGAACCACGGACCCAGCGGTGAGAGGCCGGCGTGCTGCCGCCTAAGCCACGGAGGCATCTATATCTTCATGTTATTAATTTTCTTTAATATCGTTGAAGTTTCAACTTTCTTACCGCACATCGCCTGCAGTTTAGTCGCAATCAATTCCAACGATTTGGATTTTTCTTTCCGAACCACTGGCAATTGCGACTTACTAAAGATCACTTTGTGTTCCCGTAAAATATTAGCGAACGTTACCGAAGATATATTTTCCATTATAAAGGTAAACTTCACTAAAGCCCTAATCTCCACGCGATTAAGGTTATGTTAGTTATGTTTACAATGTGAACCAAAGAGATGTGAACAGTTGACGATCGTGGAGCACGACGTGAGTATCTACTCAGATTTTAATCATCAACATGGCAGTGAAATTCAGTATCTACTACATTGAGTGAGAACCTTTTTATTCTTACCAAATGGAGTACATACTACTTGGACTGAGTAGTTACTCACACTAAATGCTCATGCTCTTGAGAATATACTTTGAGTATATACACAGGTTTTATTCATACGACCCAATATTGAGAGAATGATTCCCATGTCATCAACATAAACCTCTTCGTGCTCAGTAGGAGCATCAATATTAACGAGAGTACCACCAACACATCCACACACAGAAGGAAAACCACCCTTCATTAGACATTCCGTCGCTATATTATGTGAAGTTTCAGGCCAACGTACTATGTTAGGAAATATTACACTTACTGTAGCATCTACGACTTTAGTAACAGTTCTGCAAATAGTTGATTTTGATGTCCCATTAAGAAACCTACAAATTATGGTGATGAGTATGTAAACAGGAAAGGTTATGCAAGCATTAATGTACAGGCAACGTGCAATGCCAAGGAAGTTTTCACCAGTGTTGATTTATCATGGCCTGGATCTGTGCATGATTCAAGAATTGCATGCATTGCTGCTATACCGTGCAGCTGGGCACCATTTCCTAACCAATGTAACCATATAAGAATTTGTTCCTTTTCGGAAAGAGATCGACTTCTTTTTGTTACAGGTTTCAATAAATGGCCAATTATTTCAAGAATATAGTCAGCTTGTATTGGGGTAACACGAAAACACTCACGAAATTCCGTCGAAGTGAGGTTATGAAAATTCATCCTGTCTTTTATGTCCTCTTGTTGGATTCTTCATCACTATCCTCACTTGATGATAACAAAAGCTCTCATCGTAACATAATTATAACATTAAACTAAATTCTGTGCTGAGAAACTAGTGTAGAGACTTGTTCATTAAAAGAGAATCGTCTCTTTGCAAAGATTTCTGGAAACTTTTCACTTTATTCCCTTGCACTTTGCATTTCTGCACCAATGGAGGAACATAACAGGCTTCAAAAGTGAAAAGTTTCCTAACTTTTCACTTTGCAAGACAAATCTGAAAAGTGATGGTGGAACAAAATCTGAACTGAAAAGTGCAAAGTGCAAAGTGAAAAGTTGCAAAGTTCATTCATGGAACAGGCCCCTGGTTTGTAATTAGAGAACCTATTGCGTAAGTGAAATGCGGATACAACCGTTTTCTGATAATTTAGGCGGACGCACCATTTCTTGAAATATGTGTCCAAGACTTCCAAGTCGGCAGTTAGTGTATTTTCAGCATCGGTGAAGTTGGAGTTCTGGGTTACCAAACAGATGTCATCAGCATATATGAATTTCCTTGAAGAAGTTTCTTGCAGGTCTTATATGTACAAGCTGAAAAGGAGAGGAGCCAGGACAGATGCTTGGGGTAATCCATCATTTAATTTGAAGAACTTGCTTCTATCATTGCCACAGTAAACCTGGAAAAGTCTATTGCACAGCATGTTGTTAATTAGGTTTGCGAGTTTGAGACACGGAATGATGCTCACAAATTTCAGAAGGAGGCCTTCTCGCCATGCTGTATCATAAGCGGCAGATAGATCCAAGAAAGCAGCTAGGCTTACTAATTTCTTCTCGTACCCATTTTCAATATGAGTTGTTAATGCAAACACTTGATCATTACAGCTTCAGTCAGGCCTGAATCCAGCTTATTCTATGGGGATGTGGTTGTTAATTGTATCAAAAATTCTGTTGTAGATGAGTCGCTCAAGTAGTTTGTAAGTGACACTTAGTAGAGCTATGGGGCGATAACTTTCGACTTTTGTCGGAGCTTTGTTCGGTTTGAGGATTGCTATTATTTTTGTTTTCTTGAATAATACAGGGAGATATCCAGTATTAAGGATATCTGAAAAGAAGTTAGTAAGCCATTTAATTGTAGCTGGTCCACAGTGAGTGAGGAATTCAGGATAGATACCGTCGAATCCAGCTGCTTTCCCAAGTTTCATGTTTGTGATGGCGTCTCCGACTTCCTCTACAGTGAATAGAGTGGAAAATTGTGACAGTTGCTATCACATGTCACGTATTGGTTACTAATACTCTACCCCACATGTCACATATTGGTTACTAATTCCCTACCCAGATTCTTCTAAAACCCTGTTGAACCATGTCAGAATAGACATGTCTCCTAAAACACATTTCCATCTATGAACTTCTCTGATAATCAAAACCTATGAATTGAACAGCTTCTAAAACCCATTTGGAACATGTCAGTATTGGCACGTCTCCTAAAACCTCATTTCTTCTGTGAATGTTATGGACAACACCATCCTAAAACCTTATTTCTCCTGTGAATGTTATGGACAACACCATGAAACTAATGTCGATATTATTTGAAGTTTGCTAACTGTCGGCGGGCGAGAAGAAAGGAGATTTGGATCTTCAAGTTGGCAGACGGCAATGTTCGAGGACTTGCAATGTTGGTACCACAGCGGAATTAATAAAGGAAACAAAAGAAGTGAGAACGTCGAACTGTTGCCGACAATGTAAGAGTTGGTTATCTGAACCTCAGGCCGTCTCCCGAGAGCCGGAAATAGTCTTGCGCATAATAGTTCGCGGCTGGGAGCGATCAGTTTAGTTCGCAGCTCCTTAGCGAACTAGTTCGCTCTTTTAGTTCGTAGCTCCCATCTCGAATTCCCTGTAAGACAGATCGTTCGCTCGCCTTGCTACTGCCACGGCACGCGCTCTTTAAGAGTTTGTTATAGCAGTCTGTCACCACTCATTACTCGTCACCAGTGATTGCTCATTCACATTGCTCTCGTTTCAAGCAATACTGTAGGCTACTGCTAACGTTACTATGCTCGCTGCACGTGCAGTTCGTGTATTAGATATTGGCATGTTGCGTGTGTAGTAATGTGTTTTACATTTTGATATTCGAAGAAAAAAAATACAAAAATATGAGTATTGAAACATTAGTGAAATTCCTTATTCCTTCCTTATTTCCTTTTATTCCTAGTAGGAACATAGGGTAGCTACAAACTTCTTCCATCTCACTCTCTTGATGGCCATCCTTTTAATTAGGGTCCATGTCTTTCCTTCTGAGAAAACTTCTCTTTCTATTGTTTATAAAGCCAAAAGCCGTCATTTGTTTATCATTAGTGAAATACAGGTACCGTACCTAAAAGAATAACAGTATGAACGATGTGTTCGTAGAAGCATTCACTTATTATTCTCTTTTTTTCTCGCGTGGGGCCGATAACCTAGATGTTAGGCCCCTTCAAACAACAATTATTATCATAATTTTTCGCGTATATCGGAGCGTCACCATCCGATTCTATTTCCTACTTTTCACTAGGTGATGATAAGACGCAATTTTCGTTTCATTTCTTGCTTCGTGATATTCATTATTTGGTTGCTCTGAAACCGTTGGATACATTATCTTTATGGCATAAATGGGAGGAATAGGTTTTTTTAGTTCAGAGTTTTTGTCCATAGAAGTTGGCTTTCCTTTGTGAATCATCATAATGTTCATTTCTTAAAAACAAAAGTAGTTGTATCACCACGTATGGACAAAAATAAATATCAACCAGTTCATTAAAATGGTAATGTTAAACCAGTTCGCCAATTTTCTAAATAATTGGATGTATTTTCAAAAAATCCAAAATCATCATCATCATCTTGTACAGTTTCCAGCCCCAGGCTGGGTCTGTTTGGAACATAAGCCTCGCCACTTAGTTCTTTCTTCCCACCACCTCTCCGCTGTCACTCTGGTCCAGTCCTCGTCTCACTTCTTGACACATTCCTCCACTCCCCTCAGCCATCCATCTCTTGGTCTTCCCCTTGGTCGTTTCTTCTGTATCTGCATCTCATGTATCCTCTTGGGAATCCTCCTCTCATCCACCCTCTCTAAGCGTCCACACCACCCCAGTCTCGATATCTCAATCCTACCTTGCAAGGGCTCCTCCTTCACCTTTTCCCTGACCTCCTCATTCCTCACCCCGCCTCTTCTTGCCACTCCGATCCCACTTCGCAGGAACTTCATTTCACCCGCCTGTACTCCGCTTATGTCTCTTTTCTTCATTGTCCACGTTTCTGAAGCATAGGTCAGTATCGGGATATAGTAGCTTCTGTATAACACTTCCTTGCTTTTTTGTGGGACATCTTTATTCCACACTAAGCTCCTAATGCTTCTCAGAAATGCTTCCGCCTGTCTGCCACGTTCCGCAATCTCTCTGTCATTTCTCCCATTTTCCTCCACTACACTTCCCAAGTACTTGAGACTTTCCACCTTCTTCAGCCGTCCACCTCCAAGTGTTATCCCACTCAATGGTCTGTCCTTTTTCCTGGTCGTTAACAGGATCTCACATTTACTGATGTTGAACTTCCATCCGTACTCTCCCACTGTTTCTTCCCAAGCCTTCAGTTGCTCCTGAATTTCCTCCTCCTTGTTTCCCCAGACCATGAGATCATCTGCAAACACCATTGCTTTCATCTTATCCTCCCCCATCCCTCCCGCTATCAGCGTCACCACCTCGTCCATAACCACAATAAAGAGAAGGGGCGACAGCGCACCACCCTGCCTCAGGCCACTCACCCCTCCGAACCAGTCCGTTCCCCCCCCTCCAACCCCCACACAACCCACACCTCCACAACACATCTCCCTCACCCCGCCCACAGTCTCCCCTTCCACTCCCATGCCCTCCATTGCCCTCCAAACCTTCTCCCTACACACACTATCATAGGCCTTTTCGATGTCCAGGAAGGCCATCAGCAGATCCTCTCCAAATTCGTAGTGGTGTTCCAGGAGCTGTCTCACTGAAAATATGAGATCCACTGTTGATCTCCCAGGTCTGAATCCATACTGCTCCTCTCTCAATTTTCTCTCCACTTTGGCTCGTATTCTACTTTCTAATATCTTTTCATATATCTTGGCACAGTGAGGTATGAGTGTGACTCCCCTGTAATTTCTGCACTCCTTTCTGCTTCCTTTCTTAAATATTGGGACAATTAATCCTTTCTTCCAATCTTCCGGAGTCTTTTTCTCCTTCCATATCACCCTCATCACACGGTACAGCCACTGTTTCCCAACCTCCCCTGCTGCCTTCACCATTTCAACACTCACTTCATCCACACCTGGTGCCCTTCCTCCTTTCATCTTGCCTATAGCCATTTCAAGTTCTCTCCAAGTCAGGTCCTTTTCCATTCCTGTGTTGTCTTCTCCATCTTCCAATACATTGTCTTCCTCCTTATGACCATTTGGATTCAGCAAATCCTCAAAGTACTCTTTCCACACTGTCTTGAGTGCCTCTTTGTTGTGTACCTCATTTCCGCTTTTGTCCATCATTACCACATCCTCTCGCAGACCTCATCTCTTACTTTTGACCATCCCATAAAGTACTTTCTTATTTCCTCTGCTGTCTTCCTCCATCATCTCTGTCCACTTTACCATCCACTTCTTCCTCTCCTCTGAGACAATCTTGTTTGCTTCTTTCTTCTTTATCTTATAATCTTCCCTTGTCAGATCAGTTCTTTCCTGGAACCACACTCTGAAAGCCTTGTTCTTCCTTCCCACAGCTTCTTTTACTCTCTCATTCCACCATGGTGTCTCTTTACACCTCTTTCTGTTGCTTGTTCTTCCACATACTGCCACTGCAGCTTCCACCATTGTGTTTTTGAATTGCTTCCATTCCTCTTCCCCTGTTTTAGGATTGTCTGTTGGCATCCTTTCCCTTATTATCTTCTGGAATTCTTCCTTGACTTCCTTTTCCTTGAGTTTCCATACTTTGATTCTCCTTTCCTGTTACTCTGTCCTCTTGCTATCCTTAACAACTCCCAAGTTCATTACAAGTATTCTGTGGTCGCTATCTAAGGCCTCTGATGGTATTACCTTTATATCTCTGACACTTCTCTTCATTTCCCAGTCGTACAGCATGTAATCTACCAAAGATTTCTTTGTTAAATCACTGCTGTACCACGTTACCTTGTGGCTTTCTTTCTTCCGGAGCCAGGAGTTGCCTACCACTAAACCGTTTCTCTTGCAAAAATCCAGCAACTTTCTCCCTTCTTCATTCCTGCTACCCCATCCTTCTGCTCCCAATACATTTTCATATCCTTGCCTTTCACTTCCTACATGAGTAAGTTAAATAAAACTGTGAAATTATACCCACATCTAAATCAGTTAACTATCAGAAACTTCAATTTATGAACCGCCACTGTATTACATTACAAATATAAGGTAGTTATTACCTATTAACGTGTTAGCACTTGTAGTGTGTTATACCATTATTATTATAAACCAACATTGAACATTCACCGCGCCAAACTTGACAATCTTGCCACTGTCAATAGATACACTCAATCAACCGAACTGACTGAACGAAAAAAGCGCGTGTGATTGTGCAATGAGTGGTGACGTGACGAGCTGACGAGCTACGGCGGACCCGCGCTCTTACAAGTCGGTCAGCGGAAAAAGATCGAACGAACTAACAAGCGAGGTATCTGGGAACTAGTTCGGTAGTTCGTCTGCAGGACCCGCTCTTCCGAACTAGTTCGTTCGCAAACTACACAAGACTAGCCGGTAAGCTCTCAGGAAGGTGTAATCGTGAAACTATTAGCGCCGTTTAGAAGTTTTGATTCTGTCAGCTTAAATTTATTATGATGTGCGACGACTATTATATTTCATCGCCACCTTCTATCTCATTACCTTAACTGTGACAGAATGTAAATTTGAACAGAGGCGTATACGGGAAACATTTTCGGTGATTGTTTATAAGGAAGGGTTTGGTTTTGTTTCTGTTATTTTATCTTTTCTTGTGTGAATTTTGGCCTATGAGGTCCTATGACCTTTTATGCTTTTCCTTGCTGTTTTGGGTTATCTCCGTTCTCATGACGAACTTCTTTTAGCTTGGAAGTGATAGATTGTTAATGTAAAAAGAGTTGAATGTCAGTTATCTTGGCGATTGGTGTCGCGATGTTATTGAACTGATTTTCTCTTTTGCTTTTCTGGAAAGCGAATATGTTGGTCTAATCAAATAAGGATTTCATTAACGAGAATGTTTCCCTAATACGTATACTTTGAGATAAGGTATCGTTCGGAGGAATTCAGGGGTTTAATGTGAAAAATATCAGATTGTTTTGCGCTGACTTGAGGAGCTCTTTGCAGATCTTACTCCATATTATTTCTAATGTTTGGGACTGTGAATACTAGCAAGTTGGGTTCACAGATATCATGCTCGTTTGACCTGAAGTATGTTCTAACTTACTTGCATTTGCGAGGTGTATTAAAGGTGAAATTTGATCTGTTGATTGCGTGACCTGAAAGTAGGTTACTTCTCCATGCTCCGTGAGGAGAGCTATGAATCACAGGCCGGTTGCTAAAAATATCTATCCCATTCCGCTCAAATTGATTCCTATTGCAAAATAAATAAATGCCACTACCCATGATTTTGGGGTGAGTACTAAACCAAAATGTTAATATAAAGTGAGGATGAACTGCAAACCTGAGAGTACTAACACATCTAATTTTTGGGCATGTATTAGTGTAATGCATGAAGGAGGGGTGTATCAGTTGTTATGTAAAGGTGTTCTTGCATGTGTGTTTGTAACATAATTTGTGTGATTTAAAGTTATTTTCTTCTGCTGAAATTAAATTATTATTAATGGTACTGTATTGTATTGTTTATTTACCAGGCTATTTAAGGGTTATATTCCAGCTTTTGGGCATGTGGCCCGCTTTCATTTAACGGGCTTTGACCCGGTTTCCCTCTCCTCTTCTATGGGTAGCAGTAGTATTTTATTTGGAAATGGGGGGGGGGAGTGCAAACAATGTATTTTCTCTTTTAAGGGGGTACAAAAATTTTGAAGAATTTTTGGCTGCTCTTTTCTTGGTTTTCAGCTGAGATTTGATTTCTCTTCTTGTCTGCTTTTCTTTTGGGCTCATGGAATTTGAGATTAGATGATTGGCAAAGTCATTTAGCTTAATGGCAGTTTTCGATCTAATTGGTGTTGAATTCGTTGGGTCTAGTTTTCTGATAACAGACCAAGCTTTCCGACTCGAGTGTGTGGTGGTCGAATGATTCCACGGTTTCATGCCAGATCTTTTTTCTATTCTCATCAAGTGAATGTAGGAGGCCAGTAGCATTATCAGCAGATGGATTTGCTTCATATTTTTCCAGTAAGCTTTCACTATCCTCACTCCAACCGGGTGTGTATTCTTTACGATAACCTCTAGGAATACATCGTCTAGCTGCTCCTTTAATTATGCCAATAAATCGTGTGTAATTACTACATGTTGGCTTGATCCATTTGATGTTGGAGTCTGTTTGCTTTGCAAATTCAGACCAGTTTGTCTTCTTAAAGTTCCACCTTGGTTTTGGATGGGACTGTACAATTGGTACACATATCCCAGTCTCTAAAATAATAGGTCTGTGCTGACTGTGGGGGAAATCATTAAGTACCGAACGGCATATCTGGCTATAGGAGTTTTGAAGCTGAGTTGTGAAACACAGATCAGGAGTATATCCTCTGTTCCAGCGAGCTGAATGAAAAATGGGTAAACTTTTACCATCAAAAATTAATTTTAGGTTTTCAGTTTCCATCCAATCAGAGAGCTTCGCCATTACTGTCACTCTCGCAGTATCCTCAGAGATTATGATGGCTATTGAAATCACCCAGGAATCGAGTTGGGTGTTGCCGAGATGGAAAAGGAGAGGTTGGCCAGTTTACTTCAGGAGGCTTGTATACATTTACTATTGTTACACTATCAATTTTTGTTATAATTGTAAAGATATTATTTTCACTGCTCACTGAAAGTACCTGATGATTTTTTTATGTTATGCTTGATGTAAGTCGCTAGGCCGTACATTACATGGTTGTTCGAGGCTATTAATGTATAAGGTGCGTTCAAAAAGTAACGAGCCGGAGGCTGTAATGCGCAAACGAGTGATGACATCGGCTAATCGTGGCGTGTGTAACGAGGTGTGGTTCCGACCAGAGCGTGGAAGGTCACAGCCCGTCGCTAGAGGGCACGCGTGCACGTCACATGACGATACATCAATCGTCCAACCAAGACCAAGACAGTAGGCCATTCGACATGCTTCCTGGTGTTGTTAGAGACTATGGAGCACCCATTGGGCACAAGTGCAGGCGTTCCTTCATGATGGTGTACACACTTCCGACGTTCAATCCGACCACGGCGGCTATGGCGTTCACTATCACTTGGCGGTCCTGGGTAACGAGAGCATCAACCAGCTGGACGTTGTCATAGGTAATACAGGTGGGTTCCCCAGATCGGGCATCATCGACTAACGACACCCGTCCTTCCCTGAAGCGCTTGTGCCACGCCTTGACCCTTGCAAGGACATGCAGTATTCGCTGTACACTTGTGACATTAGGCGATGAATGTCCGTTCCCCTTACTCCTTTCGCTGTCAGAAACCAAACACCACCTCTTTGCTCTTCGTTTGACGCCTCCATGTCACTGTTTGCAATGTGACTGGCAGCGTTGGACGATTGATGCATGCTGCTGCTCGGTTTGTATCGTCACGTGACGTGCACTCGTGCCCTCTAGCGTCGGGCTGTGACCTTCCACGCTCTGGTCGGAACCACACCTCGTTACACACGCCACGATTAGCCGATGTCGTCATCAGTTTGCGCATTACAGCCTCCGGCTCGTTACTTTTTGAACGCACCTTATATTTCCTGGTATTTTCCCTCTACTTCGTAACTGTTGATCATCTGCTGTATGCGTTTCTTGGAGTGCAATGACATCGATAGCATGTTTCTTTGATAGATAGTCACATTTAGCTCTACTTATTCCTTCAATGTTCAGTTGACATATGCGGAGAGATGGTCCAACCCTACGAACTTGTGCGTCCTGAGAAGGACTAATTGACTGTTTACTCTGTATTTGTTGAACGGGAGGCCTTTTCAGGCAGTTCAGTCTCATCTCTATTTTGTTGCTTACTTAGCACCACCCGGGGGACACGTGTAGGGAAGCAATGGGTAAAATCTACGGACGTGAGCAACGTTTGACCCCCACACCCTATTAGCACTCATAATTCTACATGGCACCCATTCAATTATTGTGATTATAAACATAGACTATTTTAACAAAAGAGATTCATTTTAAACAACTTTAAATTTTTCATAGTATATACATGGTGGCCACTCAAATCGGTCAACGATTTTCCAGGAGTTTTCCAGGAGTAATTCTCATTTTTCCAGACTTAAAAATAAGCGCGAGTCCCGGGTGGGGGGCTTTATCGGTTGCCTACTTCAAGACCAAAATAAAGCAGTTGTATTTGGTTTACTTATACAGATGTTGACAAACATAAGTGGTGATTGCGTTATTGATACACAAGCCTGCACAGAAATGATTTAATTGTGGTTTTAAAAAAGCCTTTGTGACAAATATCCCATTAAAAAAAAAGAGAAAAGAATGCCACCTGCAATTTTATTGCGGTGAAGTGGTCTATACTCAATATGTTTTACAAAAATACTACAGCGTGTTCTCCCACTCAGAAACAGGTAGCCTGAGGAATTTTCTTTCGTTAACGATAGAGTGCTCACCCAAAATCGCAGCGGGAGTCTTCTTCTTCTTCTTCGCGAATGGGTCACTTAGGACCACGCGGAATCAACATTTTCTGAGCTTTCCTCCTTGCCCAATAGTTCTTCATTTTCACTGATTGCTGTAATTTCTGTTCCTCCGACCAGGTACGTCGCTGTGGTTTCTTCTCATCTTCCTCAAATCCCCTTGTGTGAACAATTTTCCGGATCATATTTCTATCTTGTAAATTTGGTGAACCCAATTCATTAAGGTCTTTCTCTACTTGTTTACACCATTTTGGTCTTGTGAGTTTGATTTGCAGAAATTTGTGGATTCGATAAGTGAGTCTGGTAGGATTCATTCTTTCCAAATGGCTTAGAAACTGAATTTGTCGCAATCTCATTGAATCAGTTAATTTAGGAACTCTTTTATAAATTTCAGAGTTGGGTTTGGGGTAGTGTATGCCATTTACAATTCTGGGCCCTAAGATTTTCCTCATGATTTTCCTTTCTTTAATCTCTAATTTTTCCTTTAAGGTCTTACGATGTAAACTGAGCGTTTCTGAAGCATATAGAGCTTCAGGTTTAATCACTGTACAGTAATGACGAATTTTGTATGATTTATGATGATTTATGATGGAAAAATTTTTATAATTAATTAACAGTGGCTATTTTCCAGGAGTTTTCAAATTTTTCATAATTTTCCAGGAGTTTTCTAGACCTAATAAAAATCTAGGAGTTTTCCAGGATTTCCAGGTTTTCCAGGAGTAGTGGCCACCATGTATATACTGTATAATAGGCTATATTAACCCCCCTCTTCCCTGGCACTATACAGCCCACGAAGGGCTTAGGCCGACCAAGTGACCTCTGCCCAGCCATTTGGCCTGCAGATATTGGGGTGACGCGTGATCAGCGCATCGGGTACCCTCGGGCGTTAATCTTGATTTTCGTGATCGGGGCGCTGCCTCACTGTCAGACAGCTACTCAATTATCCTCACGAGGCTGAGTGCACCCCGTTCCAACCCTCACGTCAGTTTTAAAATCCCTGACGGAGCCGGGAATCGAACCCGGGGCCTCCAGGTGAGAGGCAGGCGTGCTACCCCAACACCACGGGGCCGGCTATATTAAACACCTTTCTCATAGATACAAAACTTGCACCTTGATGTTTCAATTCAATGACTGTTATGGGCTTGGCGATCATTACAAATCTGCTCTATATTGGGTTGGATGCAGGACAAATTCACACACATTTCCTCATCTAACATTCTTAAGCTTCCACGTTTAACTGCTTTTGTATTAGCCACAAAACGCACATGAATATGTCGTAGAAAACTGCAACAAAACGATGAGGTGAGGAAAATCTTGTTGAATAGAAACCCAGAAGCTGTCTGATTCTGACTCTTGGTATTTAAGTTTAAGAGTTGTTTTTAAGTTCCGCCAGTTCCTCCTCTTTGATAAGTTGAAGTTCACAACAGCTGGAGGGTGCAAAAGGATTTCTTATCCAGTCACATTGGTTTACATTTAGTGTTGGAAAATACGTATCCAGCCTCGATATCACTTGCATTAAATGATTATGAACCAGTGGTTGTATTTTGTCACTAATTGGACATTTAGATGTCAATGGAAACATCCCAAAATACCTTTCATTTGTTTTTCTCAACCATACACCGACTTTGTCCCTTAAAGAGGCAATTTTGTCTGTAGCGGTAAGGAGATTTGCACTCTTCCCTTGAAGACCAGCTTTCGTTTTGTTGAGTATTTCAAACATATCAGAAAGGAAAGCTAACTTTGTTTACTATTTTATCACAGATTCTTTATTCGTTTTCTATCCTGAATTTATAAGTATGCCGAATCTCACGGCACCCTTGTTAGTAGCAGGCGGCACCCTGTTTGGAAAGCACTGGTCTATACTGTAAAAATTCAACTCGAAGTGAAGTCCTAAGCTGCCCAATTCTACAACCAAATAAGATATCTCCTGTGGGATAATCAAGTACCCCATAAGGCAAAACTAACCATCTTCAATACATACTACATTCCAATCTTGACCTATGCATTAGGGACGTGTGCCTTAACTTAACGAGAAATCAATCAGAGTGAAGGTGCTGAAATGAAGTTTGTTCGATCCATGCTGAGACGAACAAACAAGGACAAGATAAGGAATGAAACAAATAGAATGGAAGCAGGTTTGATTTTAGTGTGTTGGAAAAATTATGGCGAAGTAGTAAGTTGGTATGGTCATGAACAGCGTATGGACAGAACAAGAATTGCTAAAAAGCACACTGAAATGGTTGTGACTGGGAAGACCTGTTGGAAGACCAACAAGGAGATGGATCGATGCGGTTAAGAAGGGCATCTCTGTAAGTGGTCTTCAGTGGGATAGAATCCAAGAGGAGCTGTATAAGGATAGAGGAAGGTGGAAGGGGCTCGTACCAGCACCCGGGAAACTGGAGCTGTTACTTGATAACGATGACTATGTCTACACACTGTACCGAGTCAAGATTTCTTAACACCTTGCTGACGGGACCCAAGTTGCTGAACGTTGCCGACTGGGCCCAAGTGAACTTGTGTTCACGAAACTAGTACATTCTATGACATCTGTTGAATCTTTCTGGAACTAATTAGTGGTCAAGATTGATGAAATATCTGTGCTAAAGGATTTGGGTATTCCATGCTGCAATTTCTTGCTTTTTTTACGCTTTATTTGTTTTGTTACTCAACCACTTGTTTACATCATTTAATGATCCATGTGGTGGGTAAGATGGTTCTTTCCAGGCTGACCACGAGTTTAGATGCAGACAAGTATTTTAATAAATGGTATGTAGATAAGTAATGTATTCGGATTGTCCTAATGATGTTGAGGAATTTAAGTTCGGTATTGATAGCTCTTCGGCCAGTTGGGTGGCATCTAGTAGCCAAGTTCACAGCTAGGTGTCGTTGACAGTAGAATTAGGTAGCAAAAGTACGAACTACTTGAAATTGATCGTCTCCAGTCCTAACCTCAATTACAGATAACACACACTAATACAGCCATAACAATTAACACCGGTTGTCAGACAGATTCTACACACACTCAAAGTACATAGGGCTACATGACCGCATTGTCGCAGCAACAACCAAATTGAGCTTAGGATGTGGCAAAGCTATTAAGCCTAATCTTTGTCTAGGGAAGAAATATCAAAATGAGAGCGCTACTATTTCTGAAGAGGAGAGGAAACCATTGTTTGAAAACGACTATGGAATGAACAGTACAGTAGTGTGACTTACTGCTAGGGGTGGGGGATAACGATTTATTATTATAACACTGGCTAGCGCTCAAAATAATGCAGATTCTCATACTGTATTACAAAATTGTTTAGCCAACTTCCACCTACAGAATATCATAACAGGAATCAGTACACTACAGATATGTCACAGTATTTTAACGTCGGTGGATTACTGCATCAAAAATAGTAAATTAAAGCCTTTTTTTTTTTTTCAGCCGGCCCCGTGGTGTTGGGGTAATGCGGATGCCTTTAACCTGGAGGTCTCCGAGTTCGATTCCCAGCTCCGTCAGGGATTTTAGAAACTGACGAGAGGGCTGGAACAGGGTGCACTCAGCCTCGTGAGGACAATTGAGTAGCTGTCTGACAGTGAGGCAGCGCCCCGGTCAGAAAAACTAAGATTAACGGCCGAGGGGACTCGACACGCTGACAACGCGTCATCCCACAATCTGCAGGTCAAATAGCTGAGCAGCGGTCGCTTGGCAGCCTAGGCCCTTCATGGGCTGTAGTGCCATGGGGGGAATGATATTCTTTTGGACATGTGAAAAGGATGAAGGACGAAAGAATGCCAAAACAAGTGATGGGGAGGCTGATGACTGGAAAGGGGGAACGAGGAAGACCTAGAGTATGGTGGATGCATTTGGTGAAGGACAGTGTGAGAGAACGGAACCTGGAGTGGAGTTCAGAGGTTGAGGAAGGATGGTGGACAGACAGAGTAAAGTGAGGGGTGTTATATTTGCTCCGACCTGGCCTAGGCTGGAAAACAGAAATTGGTAATTATAATGCCTAGTAAAGGAATTGTGTAGTCAACAAGCAGAGAGAGTTATTGGTAGTAAACTGTAAAATGCGTCCAACTCTTTAAAAAGTGTGGGATGGTCTTATTTGTGAGTAAATACGGTACCATCAAGATTTAATGTGTTCATCATCAGGACTTTCCAAGAACAGACTTCACCTATTTAGGACAATGAACTAAAAAGATGGTATATTGGCTTTCACGGTCAGTGAATTAAAACTCAGCAATTTTTCTAGATTTATGCCGTGTCTTGTGTGGGGTTTCGCCTAGAAACACCAAGTTGGCTCATCAGCGGGTTCTCGCAGTTAAGATTATAACATCTTTGTACTGCAGAGGTGCCAACTTTTGAAGTGGGTTATCAGTAATCCCTTATATTGCCCCCCCCCCCCCCTCTCTCTCTCTCTCTCTCGCTTCAAACAGTTTCATGTCAAATCCAAAGCACGCTCCTCCCTTCTCGATAAAGACACCAACTTTGCCCTACCCGGAAGCAACCTTTAGTAAAGAATATCATATTACACAATAAAATTTGCACATTGCCTGCTAGTTCTGGGATTTTTAAAAATCCTTGTAGCTTGGTTTGCACCCAGTAGCTGCTGTTCTGTTAAAGTTTTCTTGTAACATACTTCCCCCTGTGATGACATTTTCGTCTTCTGAATCATAAGCAATTCCATTGTAGATGTACTTAATGTAGGTCTGAATTCTGTCTGATTTTTCCGAACAACACTGAGCATTCTTTCTGTGGTAGAGTTACTGTGAGGTACACTTATTATTGCAAATACCACTACCTTCCAGACGTTAGTTCATCGCCAAGATCCACCCAACCAACAGTCATATTCAAACAACAATACCCCACTACAAACCGTTACCCATTATTTCAAGCCTCTTCCTCATTCCACTGCTGACCAAGGAAAGGAGCGGAACCCTTGATAATGCCGTACGCAGTTTCCGGTGAAACGTCGGGAGATATCCTATCTGGACCACGGCCTACAAGCCCGAAAAACTTGTACTTAATTATGAACGCCGGCCGTGAAAGCCTAAGCTGTTATATCAGGTATCGGAATGTTTCGTGATGGGTGCCCAATCACCTTTGACAGGATTACCGCAGTCTTCGTGGTCACAAGTTCACGATTGGGCACCGGTTTAATGATTTTACGCAACTGGCGCCGATCTCGGTCCATTTGATGAGATTCCGTAGGCAAGTCGTGCGGTCAGCCAACCGTCTTGAGCATGTGAGTTTGGAGGACGAACGTTCGAAGTAGGTATCGAATATTACGAATTATTCTGAGAGGATTGCATGAATAATACGACAAGACGGCATAATTTCTTTCAAATCACGAATTATAGGCTACAAGTTATACACATTTTCGAGATATCGGTTAGATTTTCCGATGGTACCAAAGTTCGAAGGAAAAATCGACATAACGGAATTTCGAATTAACCATACTGGATGTCGCAAATTTTCGAGACGGATAGATTTTTAAAATATATGTATTCGAAGCTTAATTATTTCGCGTTATTTCTGGACTTCAGTTTGAGATAGTCTCCAAATTTAGAGGTCAATAACAGAAAAGAGAGGTTTCTGTTTAGTTTCGGAAGTTTTCGCGAATAAACGTCTCGCAGAAAGTCAGGTTTCCTAATAATACAGAAAAAGATTTCCCACAAAACTAAAACTGTTCTTGATGCCGAAAATATACGTTGAACCGTTGTATACGACTCGAGGTATCCTCAGTATGCATTTCTTTCAGGTCGGACACGGGGAGATATAGCTTAAGCAATCGGCGCCGCTTGCGTGAAACTTGCTCCATCGTAATCTGTGTGCCTAGCTGAGCGATTTTAAATGATTTAAACCGACCTCGGTGAATTTTCTTTACCTCCAACTAACCAGACATAAACATTTGCTAATTTTACAAACAGGTAACAAAATTAACGAAAAGTTACTTTTCGTTACCGGTAGACACCCTGTAAATTTCCTTTTTTTCTTCATAGAAATGTATTTCATTCGTGATAATGTCACTTTTCCGTAATATTCTCCCCTCTGACCGTAATGCCGTAATCGTGAGGTGAAATCCGTAATAATTACGGACAATCCGTAATAGTTGGCACCTCTGGTACTGAATAGGTGGAGCACCAATCAATTAATACTGCCGTTTAATATCATGTCCATATGGAACCCTTAGACAAACATGTTTAAATTCATGTCATTCTACACTGTCTAGTAGGAGCAGATGACCTCATAGTTCTGCCCCTTAAAACAACAATAACTAACTAACAACACTGTCTAGTCACATTAATGTGATCACTGCCTCTGTTTGACGTGAAGGTGCCACAACCCTGCACAGACAGCAGGTGACATCACTAGCAGTGGAGAGTATATAAAGCGTGTCGTATGGATGTGGAAAACAGTGCAGTTGGTGTTGCGAACACGGAGTGATTTATCTGACGTCTAAAAGGGCATATTCATTGGCTTTCGGGTCAAGCATTTCCAAAACAGCTACGTTTGTAAACTGTTCGCATGCCGCCGTGGTTAAAGTGTAGTGAATGGCAAAATGGTGCTGTTCAAAACCGGCGCCAAGGCAACTGTAGTGCACCACGGGCCATAGACGAGAGGGAGTGAACGACGGCTAAGGAAATGTGTATGGGCGAATATACTGAACCCATGTACCATAGGCTTCAAAGAGGGGTCGAATCCATGTATTTTGTGAAAGGAATGAAAGAATCATACAGTCTCTAAGGGAACGGTGAGAGATTTCAAGCCAGGATTCTAGTCTAACATTGCGCAAGCTGCAGGGCCAGGTGTTCATAAGATGAGCTCATGCCTCTTGACATTTATAAGGGAGCCAGTCATGGATATAAATAGAACGAGTGGAAAATTTGGACTGTAAGACGAAGAAGCTTGACTCGGAAATTGCTCTTACGTTGCAGGAAAATGGCAACCTCGCTGCTGAGTCAGAACAAGAATAATTAAATTTAACCCGTTTACGAGTATAAAAATAAGTAAACAAATACAGTACGGTGAATCATTTCGGATTAAAGATTTTTGTGTAAAGAAAAACCCTTTAATAATTGCACAGAAAAAAACTGCAAACGCAAGTATACGTCATTGGGAGTTCACTGGGACCCAAGGAGTGGGAGAATTAAAAATGAACAGCAACACCCACACAGTTGAGGACTAAGAATTAATTAATATCTCGGAAATCCACGATCGATTTCCATGCACAGGAAGATCATTTTACGTTTGGAAGACGAGCTTTCCGAAGATATAATTTTTATAATTGTGCGACAATTAGTTCAAAAGTTGGTCACGAAAAGGACTAGGATTTTATCTTTTTGTGATTAAAAGGTATAAAAACCCTGGCCTCACCAAGCCAATCATGCAGTTTCAAACGGCCGTAGGGCACGTCACTACTCTGTATTAGACATCGAATTCAGTATTCAAGAGCCCGTGAGGGACGTCACTCTGTATCACACCGCAGGCATTATTAGTCCGTCCAGGGGGGCGTGACGGTGGAGCATCACATCGTTCGACTTGAGACTCCTGAGGGAGGCTATGCTACAAGCTCGCCGAGTGTAGGCCAGTTACGATATAGTTACGCTACAGTTCGAGACTCTGAAGAGTCCTAAAGTATAAAGAACACTAAATATACGGACTTTAAAAGCAATATCGTCAAAGTAAGATACAGCGATCAGTAGGGAACTTCGAGTTCCAGAAGAACACTAGTTTCGATACAGTTACAAAGTTATAAGAACTCCAACAAATAAACAGCGTTACGTCCAGTAAAGACATTGTTAAGGACACTAAGTCCTGTAAAGGACAAGAATAAACAGTAATTATGATCGCGAAAGATAGAAGTTCTAGCAAAAGGAACTTAGGAACTTAGGTTCGAAACCAGAGGGAAAACGTACTCTAGTAAGGAAACGTCAAATAATATACGATAGACAGTATACGGTCCTCGAAGGGAGGCCAAGATATAGAAACTATAGGGTACGATAGCCAGTGTACGGTCCTCGAAAGGAGGCCAAGATATCGAAACTATAGGGAGCGATAAACCACCATATATAAATAGAGGTGACGGCAAATTAAAGACATTTATCGCCTAGTTAAAGCAGATAAAGTGAAGCCGAGTAATAGACAATAGAAGCGGTTTTGAGAGACTGAAACCAGTAGTTTCCACTGTAGGAGAGATAAACTTTGAACGAGTAAAATCACACGTCCAATGCAGGTTGATAGGATTCATATCAGGGATCGTCAACAGCCGACAGCAATCGTCAAAATCGTTGAGATACGCTCATGTGATAGAAGTGAAGTGTAAATATTGTAAGAAAAAAAAATTAAGAGTATCATTTTAAGTGTTTTATGTAAAGTGAAAGTGTTTTATGCAAAGTGATAGGTGTTATAATATGTACCAGAATAATATTTTTTAGTGTTTAATGTGTGTTCTAAACGGATACACCAGTGTATCAAAAATGTTGATAGTGTTAAATGTATTGAATATGTGTCAAGAAATGTTTGTACACGAGATGAATTTGTACAATATGGAGTAAGTCAAGAAGGTGGGCCAAATGACGCATCGTTCGAGAATAAAGGTCAGAAAACGACCTTAGACATGTGAGTAAAGATTTTTCATTATGTTTTGGTGTCGGGAAAATGTTTTGTGTACAATTCCACCGGAGTTTTGAGTAAAAGGGATGTTTTTAAATGAATAATAATTAAATAAGAACGCGATCTGAACAAAAATAAAGTTTTGAGAAATAATAAATAATTATGTGAAAGAATAAATCCTGTAGAGGAAATGCATGGAATAAAATGTCAGTGTATTTGACGAATGTTATAAAAAGCAAGCGTAATAATAATAATAATTATAGCAAAGATATTTAAATAAAGGTAAATTTGAATTATATGAAAGAAATAGCTTTTGAGCTTTTGTAAGGAATGAAGACATGATGTGAATAATAATAATAATAATAATAACAAGGTAAAGAAATCTAAATAAAGATTAAATTGAATGATATAAAGGTATAGAGCGTTGGAGCCTTAACAAATGTATAAGACATGATGTGAATGCATGTTCTTAAAAATGGAGCGATTTATTGTCAACGGAAAAGATAAATATAAAAATTGAAATATGTATCAATTGTTACTTGAAATTTATCAGTTCTTGGAAGACATTTGGCCGTATAGTAATGTGTAGCGCAATGGAACGCAATTAAATAAAAAGTCACGCTAGGAATGCGTAGAATTTAAATGTACTTGGTAAATTACTTATGAGGGGTAGTTGATTGTATTGAATTGAGATATGTTGTAAGTCCTCTAAGTGTGACGTAGATCACGAGGCCATGTGTATGTTGTAAAGGGAGCAAATGTATGGTATTATTGAGCGTAGGTCCTGTAAGCTACGGCTAGACCCTAAATCGCATTTTGTATAAGTCCTCAAATGTGGAAATAGTTCCCGAGGCATGTTAAGAGATTCGAACCGAGAATCCTCTTGTGGTTAAAGCCCCTAATTATTCGTCGTAGAATGTGTATTACTCTTCACAATCAATGAGGACCCTTCATAATTAATAAATGCCAAGATTACGAAAGTGGTTTTTGAGCCCAAAAATATTGTTGACAGTAAAACGAGGAATAGAATGCCATGTCTTCCCAAAGAACTGAAAATGAAAGGGAATGTTTGTTTTAAAAGCATTGAGGAGAGCTCCAACTGCGGACGAGACGGGAGGGTTCCCCGCACTGTCATAAATCACACTCAAGTAATTGACCAGACCTTCGCCGCATGAGGGTTGGGGAAAAGGCTGTTTGTAAGAAGTGTTAAATACACCGTGAGTGTTTAAAAGTTGTTAATGACCCGGGTGTTGAACCGAGGTCCTTGTAGATTGATATTATCGCTTGCCAGTTCAGATCATAGTTTTCTTATGTGATAATGGTCTTATAAGACAAATGAAATAAATAAAAATCCCTATTGTAATGTTGTATGGAAATAGGAATCCACGAGTTTTGTGAAGATAACTAGATTTCGGGAGTAATCATAGTTTTTGACTTTGTCAAGTAATCTTTATAACTCTGGAGTACACAGGTAGTTTCCCGATCACCGTAGTGAAATTGCAAAACTTGAGAGAGGTGGTCAATGCTAAGAACAAGCGAAGTGCCCAAATATTGAAGTGGATAATTAACATGTAATTTTAAATGTAATTATATATTTGTTTTGATGATAAAAAAAAGGGATAAAAATAGTTCTTGAGGTGTTCAAAAGTATGACACCATTATTATGGAAAGTATCGAGCCAAAGAAGCTCGTAGTTATATGGAACTTAAAGATAGGTACTTTATGGAAGTGAAAATAATCGTGAATTGTTGGTTTTAAAGAAAACCATGTGTTTTAATCTAATATTTGTTTTATTCTTACGTTATTCCTTGTTCACTTTGAACAAGTAGAAAGATATTGGTCAGAAATTTAATTGTTTTATTGTTTGTAGCGCCATAATTTTGATTAATTAAATATGTTAAAATAGGAGTTGATTTTGTTGTTATTTTTGCAAGTGTATCCTCTATTTAATCCAAAATATGTAAGTCACAGAGTGGGAGAACTTACCGCAGCCCCGAAAATCCCGAATTGAGCAATGCTGGCATACTGTGATTTGCATATTTCTTGCTGCAAGGGCACAATACATGCAACTAGAGAGCAACTGACCGCCCAGATGAACCACGGGGCTACCACCTGTGTCTCCTCAACGACCATTCAGCGAACGTTGTTGCACATGTGCCTCAGCAGCAGGAGCGAGGTTTATGCACCCATGTTGACTGCTGTTCATCGGCGACGAAGGCTGGAATTTGCACGCCAATACCGCAACTGGACGTCCAGCGAGTGGCAACAGGTGGCCTTTTCCGATGATTCACATTTTATGCTCCATCGGACAGATGGCTGTTGGCATATATGGTGTGAAACGTCTGAACGAAAACACCCTGCAACAATTGCCGGACAGGTCTAGGCTGGTGGAGGGAACATTATGGGGTAGGGAATGTTTTTGTGGCATTCCCTGGGTGATCTCTCTCTTCCTACACGTCTTGCAGCGGTCCGCGCTGCAAAAGGTGGTTATGCAGGCTATTGTTGGGTAGTTACATTAATGTAACTAGACAGTATATTATTATAGCGATGCCAATACTCGGCATGTAATGTCTTTCAGTAGCGGCTTCGGTGGCGGAGTTGGTAGCATGCTGAGCTTCTATGCCCAAGATCGCAGGTTAAAACCCGGCCGAAGTCGTTGGATTTTTTAAGAACGTTAAAAATCCGTCAGTATGCCTTCCTTTGGAGGGGAAGTAAAGCCGGCGGGCGGTCCCATGTCATAGATTTATGCCATGTTAAAGAACCTTCCACTAATTACACCTGTGTGAAGCTAAATTATAGGTTAAACATAGGTTAAACATTTGACTAACGTTCTTAAGTTCCTACGTTCGTCGTCAAGAGCCGACTGCGGTGGCATCTGGTAACTAAGTTCTGAACTAGTTGGTCGTTGACAGTTGCGTTTGGCGGCAAAAGTAGGAACTACTTGAAAAATTCAATGTCTGCAGTCCTTACTTGAATTAAGGGGGTTGAAGTTGCTTACGTCCATAGGTTTAACGTTAAAGTACCCTACACGTGACCCCTGGGTGGTGCTAATCGAGCAACAGTGATCTGGCAGCCGGACTGATCTTCTTGGGAAGACCTTCTGGCCATAATACGCACTTGAATTAAAACAGATACACACACTAATACAGTCATCACAATTAACACCGGTTATCAGACAGATTCTACACACACCCTAAGTACACGGGGCTACATGACCACGTTGTCGCGGCCCCTAAACTGAGGAACCAACCGTCTTTCAGTCAAAAATAGTGCACTAACAAAGAAAATGCAGGGAAGGGTTTTCTTTATCTAGGAAGTCATACTACGTTATGACTTACCAGCCCCTTTTCATGTAAGCAGCGGCACGGTTTCCATACAGAATAGCATGTGATGGGCACGTGCTGATGGCCCTATTGTACAGACTGATAGCAAGGGTGAAGTGCTGCCTCTCAAATGCATCATTGGCCTGTAACAAAGAGACAACTTAATTAGCTTGGACGATTAATATTTATAACCCCACTCAAGGAAGGATATGGTAATGACTTTTATTGATCTAGAAAAGGCCTAGGATAGCATCCCTAGAACAAAAGTTTGGGAAAGCGTAACAAATAGGGGGATAGGCAAGGAACTGAGAGACATGATAAAAGGAATGTGCATGGAGTGCTACAGTAGTGTGAAGATTAGAGTCGGGACATCGGAATGGTTTAAAATTGTCACTGGACTAAAGCAAGGAAGTGTCTTGTCACCATTATTGTTCATAATGGTGATGGATGACATCATGAAGGCAGCAATGAAAGAATATAGTAGGGCAAAGATGAAGGTAATGTTGTTTGCAGACGATGTTGTGATCTGGGGCGAGGATGAGATGGAGGTACAAGAACAGTTAGATGTAATAAATGAAAACATTGAGCAATGGGGATTGAAGATAAATGTGGAGAAGAGTAAAACAGTGGCGATGAGTAGAGATAAGAAAGAAGGAAAAGGAGTAATCAAAGTAGGAGATAAGGAATTGGAAGTAGTGAAACACTTCAAATACTTGGGAAGTGAACTGACTGAAGATGGAAGACTAGATTTGGAAATTAGCAGAAGAATACAACTCGGGAGTGCTTTCTACCAACAGGTACGGGGACTAGTATGGAACAAGGATATACCAATTAAGGCTAAAGAAGTTATGTACAAAGCATATTATGTTCCTATAATAACATATGCAGCAGAAACTTGGACAATGACTAAGAGGGATGAGAGCAGAGTACAAGCAGCTGAGTTGAGATTACCATATCCTATGGCCTTATGCCACCGTAATGTGAGGGACTGTATGCCTGCATGGTACCACTCGACTGGTCGATGGCGGAGCCAACCCCTTCAGAGTCCCAGAAGACCGTATCCATGACTTTACCAGCTGACGGTACGGTTTTGAACTTTTTCTTCGTGGGAGAGTTGGTGTGGCACCACTCCATGGATTGCCGTTTTGTTTCCGGTTCAAAGTGATGAATCCATGTTTCATCACCTGTGACAATGTTTGACAAGAAATTGTCACCTTCAGCCTCATAACGAGCAAGCAATTCCGCACAGATGTTTCTTCTTTGCTCTTTATGGTCTTCCATTAGGTTAACACATTAAGTGATAAAAATTTTCTGCATAACTCAACAAATTGCTAGCGCTTCGCCCCAGTGTGCCAATTGGGCTCTTCAGTTGGTAAAGGCAGTTTGGACTCCCGTGGTGCACTGGCGTGCTCGTGATGTAGTTACACATGTGGCGAAACGTCTTGCAATGGCCTTCTCAGTGTGTGCCAGCTACGCATCTTGGTAGGTGTAACTTTACCAACTGAAGAGCCCAATTGGTGAACTGGGGTGAGACGCTAGCAATTTGTTGAGTTATGCCGGACATTTTTATCACATTTTGTGTTAATATATAATGGCTAGGGACCTGAAAATTTAGCATCTATTTTCCTTTAAATTAGCATTTATATTTTCCCCTTTTAGCATCTATTTTTGGAAAATTAGCATCTATTTTTTTGTGGATTCTTTCCGACTATATGACTTTATTGGCGACACATTTGTTTTGACTTACATTTTAGGCCTACAGAAAATTGAAAGTATTGTAAATAAGTCTGACTTGCACTCTTTCAAGTTACATCTACTGACTGCAACGACTGTATGGTAGTGCAATAAAACACTCACTGTCTACATTGTTTCTTACTTTAAACTAAGTACGGCACGTTGTGATAGCTGACTGTGGCCTAGATGCTACAAGCAGGCTGAATGCTAGCACTATGTGGCTGTGAGGGGAGTTACTAGGGCGGACAGAGTACAGTTGCCGAGTCGGAACAATAAAAGCCATGATTAGCGTACTGCTGTGCTCTTTCATGAGCAGTTACAGCAGTATGTCCCATTTCTAGAAAAAAACTTTGAACCTTGAAGGTTTCAAAAAAATAAGGTTACTATTCAAGCGGCAAGCCGAAAAATTTTCCGTTTAGCGAAGTCCACGTGTTCGACAAACCACCAGTCGCCACGATGCGCCAAGTACACAAACGAGTCTCGTTCGTCAGCTGTCTGAATAAGTTATAGATAGTCGAAAGTTCGTATCGATACAGAAATCGATTGTTATAACGACCAATATGCGTAGCACACTGCGAGTCCGAAATGAGGTATCGCTAGCGAGTGATTAGGCCACCCACTAAACATTTTCTTTTGTTTAATAAACAAATTCGCAAATAAATTAGCAGATTTAAGGTAATTTCGCTATAAAATCGCGCTTATTCGGTATTTTCGCATTTTGGGCCACAACAAGCATTTTGTCGCACTTTGATTTACGCTTAAAAATTATTTTTTTCCACATTAAAATTAATGTAGGCTTGGATTCTGTACGAAATTTGCACATTTGCATTTATTGCAAGTGCGTAATTTTCAGGTCCCTAATAATGGCTCAACGGACAATACACGTTTTCTTTCGAGAACATTTTGTTTTTATGAACTTAAGAGTGGTGGGTGGTTTTTAATGGCCAATGCCCTTCCTGATGCCAACCTCAAGAGAGGAGTTGATGAGAGATGAAATGAATGAAACCACACAAGGAGTTGAAAGGAGATAGCTATGGCCTAATAGAAGACAATTGCCTGGAGTTGAAAAAGAGAAACCACACAAAATCCATTTCGAGAATGGCTGACAGAGCAGATCAAAACTACTCGTCTACAGAGTCTGCAGATAGTTTAGCCCCATAGCTTAGTGCAGCATCTAAGCGAGCATAGCTACCACTTTCAATGTCTGACTATAACAAACTTCGTAATCTCTACATACATTCATTGTTATAACATTATGAGATTCTTGATATGCAAAGGAACTTACACTGAGTTTCATAGCCTCAACTCTTCTAGGCAAAGGTGGTTTCTTGGAGTCAAAGTAGTGAGGAGTAACTCCATTACTTCGAGTGACACCATTTGTATTTGCAGGGAAGCCATTGGTGCCTGTACGGAAGCCATTACTGTAACCATTGGAACCTGGACTATGTTCTGAAAACAGATTCACAATAAGTAAGTAAAACTCGGCACTATACATAGCTCAGGGCTACCAGCAATACACATTTCAAATCCTGGTCAAGTACCAAACCTCTGATGTCCAAAAATATTATTTTATTTTGGTCGAATTATGAAAATATTTCCAAAAAATTCTATCAACCAATTTCTTATGATAGTATCCAACAAAAAACATAACTCTCACATATACTTTATCAGCTTGGCTTACAGAATTGAGCCGCGTCACATACGGACACCAACTCGTACCTGCCCATGATTAAGGCTGCTGCAATGTTAGCCGAAACGTCGGGAAATAATAACCGATATGCGACGCGGCTCAATCCTGTAAGCCAAGATGATAAACTAGACACCGGCCGCGAAAGCCTACGATCTAAATATATACGTCTCACATATACTGTTCAAATTCCATGAAACTTTGCAAATGCCGGTTGCTCATGTAGCGGAAGTCATGGCCTGCAGGCACGGAGATGAGACTCCTTTCCTATGACAAGGTCTTGCCAGGTTATAAGCTCGCGGCAGAATGTGCCACCTGGGATTGGGTAAACCAATCAGCTGGCCTTGGCTAAGCCATTTGCGAGCGGTCAAGCTTTATACAAAAACAGCTTAGTCAAGACCAGCTGACTGGCTTACCACCCAACCATTCTGAAGATAAAGAGGTGGCGGGAACCTCAGCCTTCAGACCAGAATTAAATTTCTTGGCAGAGCCAGGAATCGAACCCGAGCCTCCGCGGTGACAGCCAAGAATGCTAGCCACTACCACAATGAGGCGGACTAGTTTATTACAAGATTCTTACAGAGAACTAAGAGCATTCTAGAAGACCCCACATACTTCACACAATCCTCATGACTCAAAGACAAGAGGACATCCCATTCAACTAGTCTCATAGATTCCATATTGACAGTGATTTTTACAATTCAAGAAGGAGTTTGCCCACATTTTACACACATATCTGGGATAAAGTTAGACGGAGAGCAGTTGAAGAGAGTGCAGAGCTTCAAGTATCTGGGAAGTGTCATTGAAGAAAATGGGGGAAATGCCTTGGAATTAGATGACAGAGGAAGGTGTGCTGATGGATTTTTCAAGAGTGTTAGAGGCCTGATATGGAGCAAGGATGTGCCACAGAAATGTAAAGGGATCATGTACAAGAATTACTTAGTGCCGATCCTAACGTATGGATCAGAAACTTGGGTGATGAGGGAGAGAGATAAAAGCAGAATACAAGCAGTGGAAATGAAGTTTCAGAGGAGTCGTATAGGTGTAACTAGAATGGTCAGAGTCAGAGAAATATTAAAGGAAGAACCCCTACAGGATAGGATTGAAAAATCAAGGCTACAGTGGTATGGACACATGAAAAGAATGGGAGAAGAGAGAATACCATGGAAAATATTGGAAATGGAGTGGAAGAAAAAGAGACCTAGAGGAAGACCAAGGGATAGGTGGATAAAGGGGGTGAAGAAAAGTGTCGAGAGAAAAGGAGTTAATTGGACAACAGTGACAGAAGAGAAGTGGTGGATGGACAGAAAACGATGGAGAGGCTTGTGCTCCAAGCAGACCCAACCTGCGGTTGGAAACTGCTCTAGTGGATGATGATGATGATGATCTGTTCTCTAAAATGTTCTCTTTGCAGCTGTATGTGGCTAATCGAAAATACATTTAAAAGAATGTTGTACTCTAAATGGTGAATCGTGAACGATTTGATTCTCACTGCGCTCCTTCATAGATCGATAGTTCATCGATATTCTCTGGCTCACTCTTAAGGATTGGAGTATTGTACAATAGTCTACCTTGGAGCGGTAAGTCCACAGTTGCTATGTTTTCCCACGAAGAGTGTTGAGGTTGCTGTGCTATTTTTATTGTGCTAGTAATATAGTGGTGTGAAGTATTTTACTGTATTTGCTCGCATATATCTCGCACTTTTTTTACCAAAAATATGTGCGAAAATTTTCGGTGCGAGATATACGCGTGGAATGACGGTATTCCCGAAAAAACACAAAATTTGCATAATTGAAACAAGGTAACTGGCATATGGTACTCGCCCTATTCATTGTCACTGCCGTCAATTTCTGAGGTACTCTCGCGTGCATCATTCTGGTCATCATCCTGACTTCCGTCCAATGCATTTGCGATGCACGTCTTCAAGAAGCTCTTCAAGACAATGTCCGTCGATACCATTTTTTTCTATTCGTTATGGTTATGCGCCATTAAGAACCTATGAAAAAGACGTCATACGATCGTTAAAGATGATTCAAGGCAGAAAAGGAATTTAGAGCGCAGACGCTTAGCGATCGATACGATCGATCATCTTCCATTTCGATTCCTTGCTACATGAACGAGCGAGCTAGAACTTAGCCGACCGCTGCCAAAGACTAACGATGTACCACGTGCTATAACACTCACGCCGCGCCGCATGTGCTTGCACGCGGCCGAGCTCTGATGCGACGAATGCGTAAAGACGAAATCATTGAGATTCGAGAAGACTGAACTGCGGTTCTCTGCGATGTAACCGTAGGCCTACTTGCGCAATCTTCGAAACATGTGAGCATGTTGGCGCGAGTGGTATAGCACAGATTTCCTTTATCCTCGAAGCCAGAGTACCGGTACTGATGTCTAAAAGGCAACTCACGGACAACAATAAAGGAAACCTCTACCGCCAAAACGAACGATAACATTGCCTATTGATGACTGTTGTGGCGCGCTAATCGCGCTAAGGTATCGCTTCGGGTAAGTTCCTAGACAATGACGACTTTGTCGCATGCTAAATAGAACATGTTTCTACCTCAAGTTATTACGGTCATTTATATGACGGCGTCAGAAATGAATGCGAGATATATGCGAGTACTTTTTCCCCCAAAAATTTCAAATAAAAAAATGGTGTGTGAGATATACGCGGGGGTGAGATACATGCGAGCAAATACGGTATATTGTTGAGGAGGGAAGGCTACTATAGAGCATCCAGCGTTTAGAAAAGACTGTGGAGCCTTATGGCGACAGTGTTGCTAACTCTAGGCAGAGGTAGCGCTGACGTCATACGTTGTGTTCACCCGCTTCGAGTACTGCACTTTCATAAGTTAGCGAGACAACCACAACTCCAGCAGCTACCTGAAATAGAACACGCCCAGAAAGGAGCAGTTTTGCAGGTGTTAACGGATTGGACCAGTATTAAGGATACTGTATGCGAAGAGAACCAATAACGACATTCATTTCGTTGTGATATGACGCATTACTGATTGACAGATGTCGAGAGCACAACACTTCCTTCCTTCCTTCCTCCCTTCTCGGATGTATGCAGACGATGTTAACAATTTTTATGTCAGCAATACTGTTGATCATCACCTCTTTAGTTACTAGTTAGGCTGTAATTTAGTTTCTTTCAATTTTATTCTTGTTGTTTTGTTTAGATTAATATTTGTAATATTGTAGTGAGTTAGCCCTGCGGTTAGGGGCGCACAGCGGTGAGCTTGCATTCGGGAGATAGTGGGTTGGAACCCAACTGTCGGCAGCATGATTCGATCGAACAGAAAATAAAACAGACACACCACAGTAACACCAATGACGGATAGTGCTTCAGAACTTATGTTGTCGGCGGAACTGAGCACGTGCTCCACTCCGGGCGAGCATGCAGCACAGGACGAGGCTCTTCTTCCCAGCTTGCTAACCTCGAAAATTTTTAAATTACTAAGACGTAATATAAGCGATACTTGTACGCAATAACAAAGGTAATCAATTGGCAGATAATTGTAGGAAGCTATTATGACGAAAAATATATATGTTCAGAGTTCCTTCATGATAAAAGGTGAGGCAACAAAACCAGTGTAGGGGGGATTTCCGTTAAAAGTAAAAGCCCATAAGACCCACAGTCTTTTCTAAACGCTGGATGCTCTATAGTACATTCATGACACGCAGTACACAGAGGAAAGTGGACACAGAAAACCGCCAGTTTAAGAAACAGTTTTGTTTTATTGGTTGCCAAGCAATATGTTTATGGTAATTTTGTAAAAAGGTTTTTCCAGGTTCTTGGAACATACCCCAGTTTTACTTTGCTATTGTGATTTCAGTTCGATGTTTGACCTAAATTCAGCATTTTACTTTCCACTTCCAGCACACCTTATACCTTAAATTGCTGTAAAATTAATCTATGTGGCCCTTGGGAAAATTTAATTGAGAAGGCCTGTACTAGGATATCTACTGATGCAGGTCTCCCACAAATCCTTAGGCCTACCAACTGTAGCAGGATTTGAGTCTGCAACGTCAGGCATAGTACAAGAGACCTTATCATCTGTGCCACACAGTTGACCAAAAATGACTTACATTCCTAGTTAAAGAATTTATAATATGAACTTCACTTACCTTTACACTTAGTAGTTTCTAGAGAGAAGGCCTGCATGTCGAAAGTTTTGGGCCTTCGCTTGTTATTAATATCAAATAAATAAATCTGCTCTCCTCCAAGGTTCACAAGCAGTTCATTCCCATCAGCTCCAAACGTGAGGTAGGTAGAGGCTAAGTTACGATACTTCTTTCGGAAATCATGTTGTTTAAGAGGAAGGTGTCCTAGAAAAGTAGATGATTTACAGTATTAAATTTGGTTTATGTGTTACTTAACTGATATACTGTACTCATCACTAGTATTTTATACTTACAGTAAAACTCGGTTAAGAAGTTCTCGCATAAAACGTTTTTCCGATTAAGACGTCCGATATTCTCGGTCCCGTGATTCATCCCATAAGATACATGTATATTTTTCCCGTATATAGTGTTTGTGCATAAGAGGTTTTCCCGGTTAAATAGCTCAGATTTTGTATTCCCTTAGAGTATAAGACGTTCACTGAGAGACAACTGACTTAGAATCAAAACTCGCCAATCTCCGCGGAAGATACATCCGGTGTTCCGAATGAAAGAATACAAGAGTTCCGAGTGTTCGCGGGTCTCTGACCGGGCCCGGTGTTCCGAATGAAAGAATACAGCCGTTCCGAGTGTTCGCGGGTCACTGACCAGGCGAGCATTTCAAGGCTGAATGACGTCACGTTATGACGACACCCACTCAAGACCGACTACAATATACAGCATCATGCTTTCATTCGTGGCCTCCTATATTCTTTGTTCGTGGCTTTTATCGCTGTTCTGTGTGATCTAACTTGTTAGCCAAGCATTGCCAGACGTAGCATAACATTATTGAGATTACGAGAATTGCGTAGTCAGTGAAGTAAAGTTTGCAAATCATTGTGAAAATGAGTGGTTCTAGATGAAAGACATCAAAAGAAAGGCACTTTCTATTAAAGATAAAGTGGACATTATAAGAAAAGTAGAGTCGTCTACTCTTTCACGTGTTGCTCTTGCAAAGGAGCTCGGAATGCCGCCGTCTACTTTGAACGGCATCATAGCAAAGAAAGAAGGGATCTTGGCTTCTGCCGGGAATACTTCGGCAAGCTGCAAGAAGATTAAAAGCGGGAAATACGAAGACGTAGAACAAGCTCTGCTCGTGTGGTTTAAACAGCAGCAAAGTTTAAACATTCCTTTGAGCGGGATTATCGTGAAGGAGAAAGCCGAAAAAATCGCGTGTCGATTACAAGTGCCTTTTACTGCGTCGAATGGGTGGCTGGATCCTAGATCGCTTTAAAAATCGGGCTGGCATAGTTTACAAGGCTATTAGTGGTGAAGCTGCGAGTGTAAGTACAGAGGAAACGGAAGCGTGGAAGGAAACACTGCTGCCGGCAAAAATCAGTAATTACAAACATTGTGACGTTTTTAATGTTGACGAATTCGGACTTTTTTATCAGGTTGTTCCGGATAAATCATTGGTTTTGAAGGGAGAAAAAAGGGACAAAAAAGTGTTTTCAATTCAGTCTCAGTTGTTGTATATTTACATTCTAAAATGTGTCTATAATTGTAGTTTGCTGGAATATATGGTGTGTGCTCAAACAGTTCATCATCATCATCTTGTACAGTTTCCAGCCCCAGGCTGGGTCTGTTTGGAACATAAGCCTCGCCACTTAGTTCTTTCTTCCCACCACCTCTCCGCTGTCACTCTGGTCCAGTCCTCGCCTCTCTTCTTGACACATTCCTCCACTCCTTTCAGCCATCTATCTCTTGGTCTTCCCCTTGGTCGTTTCTTCTGCATCTGCATCTCATGTATCCTCTTGGGAATCTTCTTCTCATCCATTCTCTTTAAGTGTCCATACCACCTCAGTCTTGATGTCTCAATCCTACCTTGCAAGGGCTCCTCATTCACCATTTCCCTGACCTTTTCATTCCTCACCCTGTCTCTTCTTGTTACTCCGATCCTACTTCGCAGGAACTTCATTTCACCTGCCTGTATTCTGCTTATGTCTCTTTTCTTCATTGTCCACGTTTCTGAAGCATAGGTCAGTATCGGGATATAGTAGCTTCTGTATAACACTTCCTTGCTTTTTTGTGGGACATCTTTATTCCACACTAAGCTCCTAATGCTTCTCAGAAATGCATCTGCCTGTCTGCCACGTTCCGTAATCTCTTTGTCATTTCTCCCATTTTCCTCCACTATACTTCCCAAGTACTTGAGACTTTCCACCTTCTTCAGCTGTCCACCTCCAAGTGTTATCCCACTCATTGGTCTGTCCTTTTTCCTGGTCGTTAACAGGATCTCACATTTACTGATGTTGAACTTCCATCCGTACTCTCCCACTGTTTCTTCCCAAGCCTTCAGTTGCTCCTGAATTTCCTCCTCCTTGTTTCCCCAGACCATGAGATCATCTGCAAACACCATTGCTTTCATCTTATCTTCTCCTATCTTTCCTGCTACCCGTGTCATTACCTCGTCCATAACCACAATAAAGAGAAGGGGTGACAGCGCACTACCCTGTTTCAGGCCACTCATTTGTCTGAACCAGTCTGTTCTTTCCCCTCCAACTTTCACACAACTCACACTTCCACAATACATCTCCTTCACTCTGCCTACAGTCTCTTTTTCCACTCCCATGTTTTCCATTGCTTTCCAAACCTTCTCCCTACACACACTATCATAGGCCTTTTCGATGTCCAGGAAGGCCATCAGCAGATCCTCTCCAAATTCGTAGTGGTGTTCCTGGAGCTGTCTCACTGAAAATATGAGATCCACTGTTGATCTCCCAGGTCTGAATCCATACTGCTCCTCTCTCAATTTTCTCTCCACTTTGGCTCGTATTCTACTTTCTAATATCTTTTCATATATCTTGGCACAGTGAGGTATGAGTGTAACTCCCCTGTAATTTCTGCACTCCTTTCTGCTTCCTTTCTTAAATATTGGGACAATTAATCCTTTCTTCCAATCTTCTGGGGTCTTTTTCTCCTTCCATATCACCCTCATCACACGGTACAGCCACTGTTTCCCAACCTCCCCTGCTGCCTTCACCATTTCAACACTCACTTCATCCACACCTGGTGCCCTTCCTCCTTTCATCTTGTCTATAGCCATTTCCAGTTCTCTCCAAGTCAGGTCCTTTTCCATTCCTGTGTTGTCTTCTCCATCTTCCAATACATTGTCTTCATCCCTATGACCATTTGGATTCAGCAAATCCTCAAAGTACTCTTTCCACACTGTCATGAGTGCCTCTTTGTTGTGTACCTCATTTCCGTTTTTGTCCATCATTACCACATCCTCTCGCAGACCTCTTCTCTTACTTTTGACCATCCCATAAAGTACTTTCTTATTTCCTCTGCTGTCTTCCTCCATCATCTCTGTCCACTTTACCATCCACTTCTTCCTCTCCTCTGCGACAATCTTGTTTGCTTCTTTCTTCTTTATCTTATAATCTTCTCGTGTCAGATCAGTTCTTTCCTGGAACCACACTCTGAAAGCCTTGTTCTTCCTTCCCACAGCTTCTTTTACTCTCATTCCACCATGGTGTCTCTTTACACCTCTTTCTGTTGCTTGTTCTTCCACATACTGCCACTGCAGCTTCCACCATTGTGTTTTTGAATTGCTTCCATTCCTCTTCCCCTGTTTTAGGATTGTCTGTTGGCATCCTTTCCCTTATTATCTTCTGGAATTCTTCCTTGACTTCCTTTTCCTTGAGTTTCCATACTTTGATTCTCCTTTCCTGTTACTCTGTCCTTTTGCTATCCTTAACAACCCCCAGGTTCATTATAAGTATTCTGTGGTCGCTATCTAAGGCCTCTGATGGTATTACCTTTATATCTCTGACACTTCTCTTCATTTCCCAGTCGTACAGCATGTAATCTACCAAAGATTTCTTTGTTAAATCACTGCTGTACCACGTTACCTTGTGGCTTTCTTTCTTCCAGAACCAGGAGTTGCCTACCACTAAACCGTTTCTCTTGCAAAAATCCAGCAACTTTCTCCCTTCTTCATTCCTGCTACCCCATCCTTCTGCTCCCAATACATTTTCATATCCTTGCCTTTCACTTCCTACATGTGCATTCAAATCTCCCATGACAATGATCCTCTGCCCATTCAACTGCTGTTGTAGCTCCTCCTCAAAGTCTTCCTTCTCTTGAGCTGTACATCCAACTTGAGGGGCATATACCTGGGCTATCTCCAGGCTTCTTCCCTTTACAGTTACTCTGATCTTCATGATCCTGTCACTTATTCCCTTTACCTCTTCCTTCATTCCATCTCTCACAACTACTCCTACTCCACTGCTCCTCCCTTCACTGTTCCCACTCCAGTACAACCGGTACCCTTTCCTCAGTTCTCTGCGACCTTCTCCTTTCCATCTTGTTTCTGCCAAGCCCAGTACATCCAGTTTTCTTCTCTCCATCACATCTACAATCTCCTCCACTTTTCCTGTCAGTGTCTGTATGTTTAATGTTCCAACTCGTAGTCCATTAGCATATCCGGGTCGTCGTCGTTTGCATCCGTCCTTTCCGAGGCCTGTTCCTGGTTTGAAAGCAAATATGATATCCACTACTGGCTTGCTAGGCCTATCGTAGCTTCACCAGAGCCCCGTCAGCCGTCACTTTTCAGGGTTCCTATAGGGCCTTCACAGCTACCGTAGCGGTCCCGGGGCACACGAAGTCCCCACTGTACTTCACCCCTACAGGCAATCCCCTACTTCCTGCCGTTGCCCGTCTCCCACCACGTGGAGGAGGGGTTGGACTTGTGGGAGACAATTAATCCTTTCTTCCAAACAGTTATTGAAATTAATTCTATTAATGTGAATTGTGAGGATTATGCCAATTAATTTCTCTTAATCTCTGGTCTGATAGTCAGATTTTAATATTGGGGCTTCTCTTTTTCTGGCTTTTATATAGGCCTATGTACAGTATATTATAGGATCCTTCACAAACAACAAAAATGTGTGCGTTTCACATGCATTTCAGACCACTACCCTTTTAAGAAGTTTCCCTGTTAAGAAGTTTTTTTTAATGGTCCCTTGAAAAACTTCTTAACAGAGTTTTACTGTAGTTTTTACTGGTTTTGCTGTACAGTGAAGTGAGATCGATGGATATTACGAAGTGATCAATATAAAAATACAATAACAGGTATGAAGAAATGGCAAAGAAAACAGCAGAAACCAAATTATGGAAAGACATTGATGCTAAATGGGATCAATATAAATTAACACCAAGAAAAGAAGCTGTAGCCTTCTTCAGACTTAACACTGGCCACGACTGCCTTGCAGCTCATCTGAAACGAATCAACATCCTGAGATCTGAAGAATGCACACTTTGTCACGAACCTGGAAGTAAAATGGATAAGGGACACCTGCTACATTGCAACAAACTTGATGTGACTGCTAGAACTTCTGGAAACCTCACACAACTCTATTGGAACGCAAGAAAGCTGATGGATTGGAATCCGGGCTAGCCATAGGAAACAACAACAACAATAACTCAAGAAAAAAAACTTCTGCCACTCGTGTACAGTTTGGTGTGTTCATTTGTACAGGGTTTTCTGTATAAACCTGACCGCTCTAGCAAGCGTCTTGCCTACTGGCTGGCTGTCTTCATCGACATCTGCAGTCCACCTGGGATTGGGTAAACTAGTCAGCTGACCTTGGCTAAGCCATTTGCGAGCGGTCAAGTTTTATACAGAAAACAGCTTAGTCAAGACCAGCAGACTGGCTTACCCCTCCCTCGACCATTCTGAAGAAAGAGAGGCGGGAACCCCAGATATTTCATTTGAACCAATCCTATCATCATCATCACCTTCACATACTCAACTGGCACTTGGAGATATTTTATGATCATCATTTTCCAATTGTGTGCAATAAATGTCAACTTCCCAACTCGAACTGAGGTCAACACTAAAGAAAGGTAAAAAGAAAATACTGACTTACATGGAGGAGAATGAATGATGTCCCCAGTGAAAAGTGATTCCATGAGAGTGAGATTGAAAGACTTAAAAAGCTATTATTTAATCAAATCTATACTTGAGAACATTTTTAATTTCTACTAGTTTAAAAATTCTCAATAAATTTTAATAATTTTGACTGCCAGGAATTTTCGGGAAAATTTTCTCAATGGCAAATATCCCGGAAATTTGGTTGGTTGGTTCCTCAGTTTAGGGGCTGCAACAACGTGGTCATGTAGCCCCGTGTACTTTGGGTGTGTGTAGAATCTGCCTGATAACCGGTGTTAATTGTGATGACTGTATTAGTGTGTGTTATCTATTTTAATTCAAGTAAGGACAGCCGACGATAATCTCAATACTTTTGCTACCAAATGCTACCATCCACGCCACCCAGCTTGCAGACTTGGCTACTAGATGCCATTGCAGTCAGCACCTGGCGGTGAAAGCTAGTTGTTGTTGTTTTAAGGGGCAGAACCTCGAGGTCATTTGCCCCTCTTAACACAGATTAAAGTATACAAATTTGGAATGGAATTTAAAATTTAGAGGTGGACACCAAAATTTGAAAAGACCGAAAATTAATAAAACAAAAAATTAAATAACACTAACAATTATAAAAAAAAAAAAAATGGAATTAAAAAATTCAGAATTCAAAAAAGAACAAGTCTTTGAGTCAATTTACACTGGAAAATTTATATTGCTGGCCCTAACCCACTCTCACTTATAAAGCGGATGACGAGATCAGCAGCCATCACGTCATCGGCTAATATAAGTTTGAGTGTTATCTGCAAACCAAGGTTTCTTCATAATTCAGCAAGATCCACACACTCCGTTAAAATGTGGTCCACGGTGAAAACGGCTCCACAGGTACAAGTGGATGGATCTTGTATGACCCATCCTTAGACTACACAAAATGACGGACTCCCTCCGTGACCGGAAAGAGTTCCGCCACACAGGAGCAGTTTCCTTGATCGCTCTCAGTTTACTGGGCATTAGTGTTATCAATTCTAACCTACAAATTTTGGCTTCACACACAAGTGTAGATAGTGGAAAGTTCTTTTTACATGCCATAAATCTATGACATGGGACCGCAGGCTTTACTTCCCCTCTGAAGGAAGGCATACTGAGGGAGTTTTTTAACGCTCTTAACAAAATATCCGACGACTTTGGCCGGGTTTGAACCCGCGACCTTGGGCATAGAAGCTCAGCATGCTACCAACTACGCCACTGAAACCAGTATTGGCAACGGATTACATTGTCCTCATGTTGTGGATCAGATAATCTTGATGTTCTGTCCCTTAAAATAGTACTTAGGAGAAGGGAAATATCCTCGACACTTGAAGAATAGGGAACGAGGGAGTTAAAAGGAATAAATGCCATAAAAGGCAGACAAGAAATTATCCATAGCAAAGAAACTAGAAATGACAAATAAATTAGAAAAGAGTCAATTGAAATCCAAACCGTTAAAACATTTGTATAGCTTAACAGTGATGTATAGGATTTGTACAGCTGAGTGACGCACATTAGTAAATTATTGTGATAATATGGTTTTATAGAGCTAGCAACTCCTACTAAAGAAGACGAATAGTACGACCCCTACTACTAGGAAAACATATACTGTAATCAATGAGGTCCACCTTGGTGTGTTTTCCTATATAGTTTTAGATTACTAGAAGAGAAAATTGGTTAGATAACCTTGATGTTCCGCCCCTTAAAATAATAGTTAGGAGAAGGGAAATATCCTCGACACTTGAAGAATAGGGAACGAGGGAGTTAAAAGGAATAAATGCCATAAAAGGCAGACAAGAAATTAAAAGAGTAGAGAAACTGGCCCAATTTAAAGTCCTACCCCCATTTTCCACAAAATCAAAATGGGGACCCAGCTCAGGAATACCTCAGGATTGCCGATTCCTTAACTCACCAGCCATAAGTTCTTGAGGGTGCAGTGCTACCCTGGGTGTATGTACCATGCAGAGGTGGGCAATTAGTATCCTCTCATGACATACATATGGGAGTACTCCATTCCCCTACACAAGGAAGAAAGAAATTTGAAGAAGTTAGGCTTTAAGTAACAGAGCCGATTGAGTGTTTATTATGAAAGACACCTTAGGCCTCGGATACCTGCCATTGGCGTGAAGAGAACAATCTTAACGAAAGGAAATTGACAGGAGAGATAAAAGAGACAAGTCCAATACAAGTAAGTGGAAGCAATGCCGGATTTAGCTGCAGTTTCCATGATTGCCAACCCATGTCCTACGAGTGATTAGCTCCTTCAGGGTAGATAGTAAATACAGTACCTGAGTTTGCTATATACAGTGAAACCCCTCAAATCCAAACCCCAGAAATTTGAAATCCCGGGTAATCCGAACGAGTTATTATCGACAATTTCAAGTTTGAAAAAAAAAAAAAAACGCAAATAAGGGAAACTTATTTTAGTCATAAAACAATTATATATTCTACAATATCAGGTTATTTTAAATAATTCGTTGAAAAATTAACAAAAGAAGTACAGTTAGCAAAGTGTAAATGTGCCTAAGCTACATACGTATCTCATCCAGGATTGAAAAACGGAAAAGTTGGTTATTGTAATTCCTTAGGTTAATCACTTTGCAAAAACAAATGAAATAACAATAGAAAAACACAAAATATCACTTAATCTTTCACTTGAAATCAGTTATCTTCAATTGTCGAAGCAACAAAAACATTTCCGCGGTGGCAATCGTGTGCCAGCGTCGCAAGAAAATGGCATCGTTTGGCGTGACCACTGCGTGTTGTTGTAAGAAGCTCAATGCGATGTCAAGAGCAGATGCAGCTTCAGTATAAATCACATTGTTTGTCGAAGTTTCTTCTAGCTCAACGTACAGTCCTATACCGTAACAAGGGCTGGTTATTATGTTATGGATATTTTCGGCTAATCCGAACAAATTGAAATCCGAACAGGCTACAGCCCCAATTAGTTCGAATTTCAGGGGTTTCACTGTAGTTCAAATTTAAAAATATTTTGCAAACATTATTTAATATAAATAATTAATATAAATCTTTTAAACAGGGTTGGTTCTTCAGTTTATGGGCTGCGACAATGCGGTCATGTAGCCCCGTGTACTTTGGGTGTGTGTGGAATCTGTCTGATAACCAGTGATAATTGTCATGGCTGTATTAGTGTGTATTTTCTGTTTTTAATTCAATTTTCAAGTAGTTCTTATTTTGCTCTCAAACGTCACCGTCAACTAGTTCTGAACTTGGTTACAAGATGCCACTGCAGTTGAACATTGGAACCTAAGAGCGCTAGTCAAACCTAAACTATAATTTAGCTGCACACAAGTATAATTAGTGGAAGGTTCTTTTACATGCCATAAATCTATGACATGGGACCACGGCTTTACTTCCCCTCCGAAAGAAGGCATACTGAGGGATTTTTAACGCTCTTAAAAAATTTGACGACTTCGGCCAGGTTTGAACATGCGACCTTGGGCATAGAAGCTCAGCATGCTACCAACTACGCCACCGAAGCCGCTGTTGTTGAGGAATAGCCGAAACATTTTAAACATAATAATTGTATGTTACTCAGGACAGTTGAATGCTTTGCCTTCCAAATAAAACAATCTTCATCACCACATTGCTAGTCACAACTTCACAAGAGCAACTAATATCTACAAAGTGCAAATCTATTCAATAGTCACTTCAACTAATGACTTACCAGCTACAAAATATTGCACACATCCCTGAGGCAGGTTGTCCTCCAGTTCACCCTCCCCCGCCCTGCTTGCCAGGTAATTCTGCCGTTCCCAGGTCGAGCGAGGTGTATTTTCAGTAGGGTACTACAAAACAACAGAATCTCACCTAAGTAATCAACTCTACCATCATAGCAATATACCTTAAGTAATGTTTACAATTCTACCAATAATAATAAAAATAATATCGTATGGCCTCGGGTGCAGGATGCAAGCTTTGTAATTTGACACCCAGAGAGCAGCTTGCATGTCGAATTTTGCCGTTCCTTGGAGCGCTATGAAAGTCAAGGGGGTTAGATACCTAAGCTCCTTGACACTATAGCGCTTTCTAGTAGAGAAAGGAAGAACTTTGTGTTGGCGGAAAATCCTGAGATTAATTTTGCCATTATGAACACGGCCTACGGAATTCAAATGGGTTCTTTAACATGCCAACAACATATGACATGAATGCCAAGATTTTTTGGTCGCCTTTCAAAAATTACTTACCATGGAAAGGAGCGAACCTGTAAGCTTGGGGGTTGGTAGTCCAACTCGAAAACCACTCACCTACCATGTCAAGCATTCTACCTACCTATAAGGTTCGTTCAAAAAGTAACGAGCCGGAGGCTGTAATGCGCAAACCGGTGAGGATATCGGCTAATCGTGGCTTGTGTAACGAGGTGTGGTTCCGACCAGAGCATGGAAGGTCACAGCCCGTCGCTAGAGGGCACGCGTGCACCTCACGCGACGGTACAAAGCGAGCAGCAGCATGCATAAATCGTCCAACACTGACAGTCGCATTGCAAACAGTGACATGGAGGCGTCAAACGAAGAGCAAAGAGGTGTTGTTCGGTTTCTGACAGCGAAAGGAGTAGGGGGAACGGACATTCAAGTGTCACAAGTGTACGGCGAACACTGCATGTCCCATGAAAGGGTCAAGGCGTGGCACAAATGCTTCAGGGAAGGACGGGTGTCGTTAGCCGATGATGCCCGATCTGCGGCACCCTCCCCCCCCCCTCCCCCTGCATTACCGATGACAACGTCCAGCTGGTTGATGCACTCATTACCCAGGACCGCCGAGTGACAGTGAACAGCATAGCCGCCATGGTCGGATTGAGCGTCGGATGTGCACACTATCATGAAGGAACGACTGCACATGCGGAAAGTGTGTGCCCAATGGGTCTTCAACCACACCAGGAAGCATGTCAAATGGCCTACTGTCTTGCTCTGGTCGGAACCACACCTCGTTACACACGCCACAATTAGCCGATGTCGTCACCGGTTTGTGCATTACAGCCCCCGGCTCGTTACTTTTTGGATGCACCTTATACTTTTTCCCCATCAAAATTTAAATGCTTAATTTCCTATTATTATCGTACTTGAAACCTATTTGATAGAATTACTCTAAACTTGGCATATTTATACACAACTCAATAAGTTTTAACATGTACAGGGTCATTATCTGGTTGGTTCCTCACTTTAGGGGCTGCGACAACGTGGTCATGTAGCCCCGTGTACTTTTGAGTGTGTGTAGAATTTGTCTGATAACTGGTGTCAATTGTGATGATTGTTTTTTAATTCAAGTAAGGACTGCAGACTTTTGAATTTTTGAAATAGTTCCTATTTTTGCTGCCAAACGCCACCGTCAACGACTACTAGTTAACAACTTAGCTACCATACGCCACCATAGTCGGCTCTTGGCAACAAACGTAGGAACCTAAGAGCGTTGTTTACATTTTTAACCAATACAATTTAGCTTCACACAGGTGTAATTAGTGGAAGGTTCTTTGACATGCCATAAATCTACGACATGGGACCGCCGGCTTTACTTCCCCTCCAAAGGAAGGCATACTGAGGGATTTTAAAGCTCTTAAAAAATCCGACGACTTCGGCCGGATTTGAACCCGCGATTTTGGGCACAGAAGCTCAGCATGCTACCAACTACGCCACCGAAGCCGCCATGAATCATTATCTATGTGCGCCCCAATAAACACGGCAAGCTAAGCCGGCTTTGACTGTCGCAGATCAGGGCGTGCGTACACAGTTCAGTCGGTGGTTGGCGCGTACTTTTACCAAACCTTACAGTGCTCATAGCCGATGCTTAAAATGTCCTCCCTCTCTTGTAACACACACCTGACATCTTCTGATGAAAGAATTCATAACAATCTCTTCTATTTTTTGTTGTCCGTTAACTTTCTTATTATTTACGGAGCCTGTTTCCTTGAATCGTTTAGCGAGCCTCCTAATTGTACTGGCATTAGGCATAGGTCTTCCTGGAAACATGATTCGAAATTTTCGTCTTGTTTCAGACAACTCACTAAATGATATGAGTCAGTGGAGTGGGGTATTGCGAGGTCCGCACCTGGCCAGCTAAATGACGCAACAGTTTGCCGCGGCCCTCTCATTTGGCTGGCCAGGTGTGCAGCGAGTGGACCTCGCAATACCCCGCACCGCTGACTCATATCGTTAGTTCACACGTGTTTTGTCATTCATATGGACGTGTATCTGCAAAGCTTAGATGTGTTGCACGTTTAGTGAGTATTGTGATTACTGTGATTCTTGGTCATGCCTAGACACCAATTCACATTGTGCAAACGTGTATATATCCATTATTCGAATAATAAACAAGTAGTTCCGTGAAGAACTATACGGCCTATTTTCGTATATCCTACTCATGATAATTGCCTCGATCAACATTGATAGATTCGTAGATATTGAGAACCGTCTAAATATTTCAGATGGTCGCCAGGTTGGATATTTATTTATGTACTATTCATCATCATCATCATCATTTCCCCTTATCCAGCTCCTGCCGGGTCAGGGTATTTATGGCACTTCTCCACTTCCCTCTCTCCTTCCACCATTCTTCTTCCACGATCTTGTCCCAGTCCAGATTTCTTTTTCTTACGCTGTTCTTCACTGAATCAATCCACCTTGTTCTAGGTCTTCCTCTTGCTCTCTTACCCTTGCACTTCGCCTCCAGCATCTGTCTTGGTATTCTATTTTCCTCCATCCTCTTTACATGTCCAAACCACCTTAGTTTATTCTTCTCAATTCTCTCATTTAGTTTTCCCATCCCAACTTCCTTCCTAACATCTTCATTCCTCACTCTGTCTTTCCTTGTCTTTCCTATCATTATGTACTATTATTACATGAAAATCCTTGTGTACGTGTGGTAGTCAGACTTCAATCGCATGATTAGGACACAAGAAGTAAAAACGAGATTTTAAAATTTTGCACAGCTGCCATCTTGTGGTTATGAAAACAATTGAAATAAATTAGGTGCCAGTGGATTAACAATTCTATAAGCATTTAACGTGCAAAGTTTCACTGCACTCGGATGGTTAAATAGCGAGAAACGTCCATTTAAATATTTACACTTCGCGTCGCCGCCATGTTGGATTTGTGCTCAGCTGGTTATGGAAAGTCCTATAGGTGAACTTATGTTCATAGCCTCTATGAACACAAAAAATTCAGTTTGATTGCTGTAAAAGATTCGTAGATATTGAGAACCGTCAAAATATTTTGGAAGCTCGCCATTTTGGATTGTTATATGTATAGGCCATACCGTTATGTACCATTAAAGAAAAATTATTGCATAGCTTCATTATTCAAACTTTCGCTTCGATCGCATGATTATGACACAAGAAATAAAAACTTAATTTTAAAATTTCGCACAGCTGCCATCTTGAGGTTATGTAAACAATTGAACTAAATTAGTTGCCAGTGCATTAAAATATGTATAATCCTTTACTGTACCACATTTCACTGCGATCAGATGGTTAAATCATGAGAAAAGTTTATTAAAATGTTTCAAATGTGCTTGGCCGCCATGTTCGTTTTGTACTTTACAGGTTTTTGAAAGTTGCATAGATAAACTTGTAGAAGTGCCCTTTATCACCGTACAAAATTTCAGGGTTATATCGGTAATAGTTTCAGAGATACTGAATGCTGGTGAAATATTTCGCACAGCCGCCATGTTGGATTGGTGAGAGACAGTAAAATTTGAAGGGCATGGTCGGGGTCGGCTAGAATGGTGCTATGATCATGCTGAGTTTCATTGAAATCGCTCCAGCAGTTTAGAATTTATTAGGGGACACTCACACAGACAGACACACGGACAAAAGGTGATCTCATAAGCCTATTTTTTCATAAAATGAAAATAGGCCAAAAAGCTGGCAGACAACGTTGTGTTCTTACAGAACAAAAATTGGATGAGATCGTTGTCCATTCTTTCATCAGAAGATGTTTAGGTGTGTGTTACAAGAGAGGGGGGGACATTTTCAGCATCGGCTATGAGCACTGTAAGTACACATTGTTGAACATGTTTGGTAAAAGTGTGAAAGTGTGCAGCAACCACCAGCTGAACAGTGTACGCGCCCATGATCTGCACCAGTGAAAGCCTGCTTGGCTTGCCGTGTTTACTCGCGCGCACAAAGATAATGACCCTGTATATCAGGCGGTTAAAATTATATTAAAATTTCCAATTAAAATTTTTGTAAACCGAAATAATATTTTTAAGAATATGAAGCCAAATACTGTATTAATAATTTAGCCTCTAGTATGTTCTCAATATGTTTACCAGCTACAGAAAAACATTCTTCTTCTTCATTTCCCGTTTCCAGTTCCCTGGGTCGGGTTGCGAATCAAGAACCTCCACAGTTGTCTATCCCTCCACCATCCAATTCCTTCTTTCAATACTTCTTTTTCTTTTACTCCTCTTTTCTTTATGCCTTCCTTCACCGTATCTATCCACCTCTTTCTGGGCCTTCCTCGTGGTCTTCTTCCTGGTATTTTCTCCATAAATATTCTTTTTGGTACTCTATATTCTTCCATTCTCATCATATGTCCATACCACTTCAGCTTACTGGTTTCTATCTTGTCTTGCAGTTTTGGGAACCCAGTTCTCTCCCTAATGTCCACATTTCTGACTTTATCCCTCCGTGTCTTCCCGATTATTCCTCTAAGGAACTTCATCTCGGCTGCTTGGATTCGGCTTTCATCGCATTTTGTTGTGGACCAAGTACCTGCTGCATATGTCAAAATTGGTGTGTAATACATTGAGAATAGAACTTTCTTGCATTTCTCTGGGACTTCCTGGTTCCATACTAAAACTCTCACACACCGGTAAAACCCATTAGATTGTTGGATTCTCTTTCCAATTTCTTCATTTATTATACCATCTTCTGTGAGTATGCTCCCCAAATACTTAAAGCTTTTTACCATTTCCAATGGATTTCCATTGACTTCAATATTCTGGCTTCCTTCTCTCTTGTTCCTTGTCATCACTACAGTCTTACTCTTCTCCACACTTATTTTCATTCCATATTTCTCTATCTCTTGATTCCATACAGTGACTTGTTCTTGCACTTCTATTTCATTTTCTTCCCATATTACTATGTCGTCTGCAAAGAGTAAGGCCTTAGTCTCCTTGCTTCCCATTCTATCTAGAAACAATATTGGCAGGAGATAATTTTAACACTCGTAATTTCATTAATCTTGGCCTGGCAATTTTAGCATAACCACTAATTGCTCGGCATCAGAAGGGCTCAAATGTAATAATTCTACAGTCAAACCTCCGTACAAAGATTACCGATACAACGATAAAGCCCGCTACAGAGATAATTTTATACGGTCCCTGCTGATTTCCTATACCATATTTGCTCGTATATATCTCGCACCCCATTTTTTAATTGGAAATTTCAGGAAAAGGTATTCCTTGCATATTATTATTATACAGTATTCTGCCTAGTGGCAGGTCCATGTCTTCGTACAGAGAATTTCTTCAGTCTGCTGTAACTCCTTCCATCTTTCATGTCATCCAGATGTTGAATTCTTCTTCTTCCCCGTCCTGTCGTTCCTTTGATCTTCCCTTCAATGACGTCATGCATGAGCTCCTCATGTCTAAGTATGTGTCCGAAGCAGTTGGCCTTCCTCTGAAGAATTGTATTCAGAAAAGTTTTCTTCTCACCTACTCTTCTCAGTACAGCATCGTTTGTCACCCGATCTGTCCACTTGATCTTCTCTATTCTCCTACAGCACCACATTTCAAAACTTTCTAAGTATTTTTTCCCCCTTTTTCTCATTGTCCACGTCTCTGACCCGTACAGTGCAATGCTCCAGATGTAACACTTCACCAATTTCTTCCTTAGTTCTAAACTCAACTTGCTGGTGAGCAGAGTCCTCTTCTTGTTGAATGCGGCTTTGGTCATGGTGATTCTGGCGCGAATTTCATTTGTGCATTGAGCATCTTTTGTCAGCAAGCTTCCCAAGTACTTGAACTGCTTCACATTCTCCAATTCTTGAGTGTCGATAGATATCCTCAAAGGTTTCTCCCGTTTTGAAATCCGCATCACTTATTGATTTCTTAATGTTGATTTCCATGCCATATATCCTTCCAGTTTCCACCAACCGGTTCATCATGTGCTGAATATATCTCGCATTAATTTCTGACGCCATCAAAAGGATGATCGTAGTAATTTTAAAACACAACTTGCCTGCGGAGTTATTGTTCGATTTTGTGGCGGTGCTTTCCTTTCTTTCACGGTGTTCGTTGCATTGTCGACAAGTAGGCCTAGCAGCATTGTCTTCACGTTCCATCTTTGTTTCTCAGTTAAGTGTGATTGTTGTCTTGTGGAAATCGATCTTTTAGTTATGTAAAAATGCGGAAGTTATACGGCTGGATTTAAACTCAAAGTGATCAAATACGCAGACGACGATGGTAATAAAGCTGTCGGTCGAGAATTCATTGCTAATGAATTTGATTAATTTATTGATTATACACCGTTCAGTGGACATGCAGCAAAGCGGTACATATCTCAGGTGTGCAATAAAGGCTTCTCACAGAGTGGTGACCTCAAGAAGCACACTGTTGTTCATACTGGAGTGAAGTAATACACTTGTAGCACATGTGAGAAGTCATTTGCACGGCGGACAGAGCTAATGGAACATTTTGTCGTTCACTCAGGGATGAGACCGCATTGTCTCGCGCTCTAATTTGAGGAAACATCATCGTGTTCACTAGGGAAAATAACCTTACTGCATCACCTGTTACAAGGAATTCAAAAGGTTCGACTATCTTGCGAAACACTTGTTAATTCGTTCCGGGACCACATGTGCACAACATAGTGAATGATTTGTGGGATGTTAAAGAAAGTCTATAGGTATCTGCATCCAAACTAGATGTTAAAACTCCACCGGTAAGGTTTTGTATTGCATTTTAAAAAGACCTATTTGAAACGGTTCAATATACGTAGATTTTACTGAAGAGTGAAGACTTGGCAGTTCCTGTCATTGTTCAAGTGCTTAGACAGGGTAAGCTTTGTGCTTAGTGGCAATGGGAAGCTCCCAGTTATTGGTTGATGGCTATTATGATTTCCGTAATACTAATGGATATTTGAGGCCTTGATATCGCCAGACTCAGAAATGAAGATTGTTGTAGCGAATGTTATGCCAGCGCAATATAATTTACTTAATCTTTAATCAGCTGCACATCTATATAGAAGGCCCAATCAGAAAGAATAACCCCGAATGCTCCTCAGGACTTGCTCACCTGATGAGTTAAAACTGAGCAATTCCCTGCAAAGCAGGAGGCCATAGCCCTTATGGGATTTGTAAGGCTATTTATTATTATTATTATTATCTATGGTCTGCCAATCAATACCTAGAATAATCAATAAATTAGTCAAATTGTCAATACGGACCTTGAGAGATGGCTATTTCTCCCAACGAATTTGATATTCCCTACTGGCGTCAACAGAAAGACACGCTAGTAACCAATAACCAAACACATACGGTGTTTTCAAATCTGGCGACACAGTAAAACAACAATACGGGGTGTGATTGTCAGCTGATTTGTTGGCGCTCCACACACTAATAATAAGTAATTGTTAGGTTAGAACACATCGAGATCTGGTATTGTTAGCCACGATAAGCTGACGACAGAAGACAAAGTAAAAAAGGCCGTCTGTTGAACTCTTGCGTGGTTTGGCGCTCCACAAGCTAAATAAGAAATTGTTAGGTTAGAACACGTCGAGATCTGGTATTGCTAGTCACGATAAGCTGACGACAGAAGACAAAATATAGAAGGCCGTCAGTTGAACTCTTGCATGATTGGATGTAGGGGTATGGGTTTTGGTGTTGACAATTAGGAGCTTCTTGGAGACTGGCATCGCAAATGCAATGGACGGAAGATAGGATGATGCACGCGATAGTAGCTCGGAGATTGGCAGCAGCGACGGCAGTTGACAATTCCAGTCGTCTTGTTTCAATAATGCAAACTTTACGGGTTTTTTTCCGGACATAAGGTATTTCCCACACAAATCCCTGCATATATCTCGCACCGAAGATTTTCACACTTATTTTCGGTCAGAAAAGTGCGAGTTATATGAGAGCAAATACCGTACGGTATTTACTATGTTAATTACCCCTCATTACAACGATGAAGTAATTTTAGCAACACCCTGTTATAACGAAAACAAAGTTTCGGTGATCTTACTATCTTTTGCTTCTAAGAATGTGACCATAATGGTAGGTATTGTTTGTTAAACCACTCGACCTTCAGGGCTGTATTTTCAGAAGCTTCGCTACATACTGTGCCGACGATAAGCAGGTAACGAATAGGGTACAACCGTGGGCGAGCTCTGCTAGGCAGCAAAGTAGAAAGAGTCATAGAGCTCCTGTGTTTGAACCAGTGTTAATTGATTTAGTGTGTACATTATTGAGCTAGAGTTGCAGTCCGATATGTTGTGTTGGGGGTCATACGCAGTTTATTTCCGTGATTTTTGCAATCTGTAATAACGGTTCCTCTCTGAAGCAACGCGTCAGGGACACATAAGTTGACACTATTGATGATCGGACTACCAACAAATCCCCGATGCTTAAAAATATTAAAAAGCTTACCAGGTACGAGTACATACAATTTATTTTAACTTCTTTTAATTTATAAGTTAATTCAGTACCTTCAGCTGTAATGCCATGAAGAGTACTGCTCGGGTCTAAGCTGCGTGAACCTGAGAGGAATGTGCATCGCGGACTATGAGAACTGGTGTTGACGAGTGATGAGGTATCTCAGTCCGTACATAGTACAGAACCAAATACATTGGTTGGTGACTCACTCACTCATTCATAACACAAGAGTGGTCTGAGCAACGGCTGAATGTTAGCAGTATTGGAATAGAAAGAAATACCAGATATCAAGGCGGACAGTTGACAGATCCTTCTCTTATCGCCTGACCTTTCCCTGCTCTTTCCCCTCATCAAGCATGTTCACAGAGCTTGGACCCGAGCAGTACATACAGTACAGTACCACTCTACGTGATTAATTTTGTATTTTTTTCGTTATTCTATTATTTCTCATCTGAAATGTACTACTGTATATACTGACCTTTAAGGTACAGTACTGTAGTCGTCACTGTTAACAAAACCTCATTATAACTAGGACTCGGATTTTTAGGTGCTAAAAATCGGGAAAATATTTATTTTTTATGTATTAAAAATACCTGAAATATGTGACAAAAAAGTAAAAATATTTAATTATAAATTAGTTTATTAATGTGAATATAAACAATTTGCAGTACTCAAGAAAGCAATTTATTCTATGTCTCACTGACTGCTGAAGCATTAAAATACACAACGAGATACAACCAGCCTTCGGGCTGACTACCTAACACACGAGATACATCTTCAGGTTGCCCATCACAAATGACCGACGATTATCGCGAAACACTTCTGAAGGCGCGACACTGCGGCAATATGTTTCTTCAGGTGTTGTGTAACTTGAGATCGCTGTTAGGCCTTGATTGCTTTCCCACATGGTAGGCAGAACAGAACGCCCCCATCAGAAGTAAATTCTCTTTAAATTCTGCAACAGACGATAACTTGTAGTTGCTTTTACTTTAGGCATCGTAGAACTGCCTTACACTTCACAGCGCCAGAAATGAACTGCTGTGAGTGACACTGGTTCTTGGTAGCTGGGGGAGGGGGAGGTCTACCACGTGGGGCAATATGGCTATGGACAAGGAAATCCCCGGCTTCCACAGTGAGTGGCACGGGGTGACAAGTTAAGAATAACACAGTTGCAAGCTGACATACTCTCTGCATGGAAGTAACACAGAACAAAATTGCAATATACTGAAAGGTCTAGAATACTGATTTTAAAAATGTAAATATTATGTTTTTTTATGAGCTAATAAGTGAAAAGCAGGAATTTATGTATTTATAGAAAAAATGCTATAAATATGTATTTACATAAAAAAATATTTATTTACTTAAAAGTCCGAGCTCTAATTATAACAATAACCCTGCTATAACAATATCATTTTCATGGTCCAATAAACATTGTTTTATCGAGATTTGACTGTATATGCATAATAGCCTGGTGTTCTTAATCAGTACTTACCTCTATGGTGGTAGGTTTGATCATCCTGCGATCATAGAGCCGTATGTATGGATCATTTGCCCCTACGGCAAGCAACTCTGGACGTTGTGGGTTGATAGCAAGGCACTTGGCCTCTGCATAGCGACCCATGTGGTTCAGCAGATTGATCAGGACATTATTCACTTCCCGAGGACAAGAGTGTGGAGTCCGTAGGTCAAACTGCCTATTAACATCATTTACATTACATCCTCCCTCATTCACATCTGAATATCACAAAAGCAATTTAGTTCATGTACAGTATGATCTGTCTTAAAAGTTGGTTAAGAGGAGTTAGCCCGGAGTGTGGTGTAAAAATATGCTCCTTGCTTTAAAAAAATCTGTGAAGTTTTCTAAACAAAATGATGTATTCAATATCAATTGAAATTTTAAGACATTAAAAAACATATTTGAATTAGTACTTGTCATCTCACGCACACTTTTACTTAAAAAATTATATTTTCAAAATTATTTAGTGCAGAAACCTGGGATTTTTCTTGTTTTGTAGGGCGAACTCCATTTCATGTTTTGGTATCACTGTCATAACAGTGATGACACCCTCAGATGCATAAGTACCGTATTTCCTCGCATAATCGTCGCACTTTTTGAGCCTAAAATTCGTGGGAAAAAGCAGGGTGCGACGATTATGCGAAGAATATTTAAGTTCAAAGAATATACTGTATCATTATTTGTTCCACGGGCCAGTCATTTGCGTAGCGTGAGTCTGGCGTGAGTCAGAGACAGGCATCTTTCTTCTAACAAGGTCACGACAGGTTAAAGCTCGCGGAATGTGCTGACGAAGCTGGCCGTTCGCCTCGCGGTTCATAGCCCGCAGGCATAAAGACGAGATTTACTTTCTCCTTACAAGATCACACCAGATTAGGCCTATAAGATTGCGGAATGTGCGTTGGCCGCTCGCGTCACAGTTTATAGCACGCAGGCATAAAGGCGAGATTACTTTCTGCTGACAAGATCACGCCAGATTAGGCCGATAAGTCCGCGGAATGTGCGCTGGCCGTTCGCGTCGCGGTTCATAGCCCGCAGGCATAAAGAAGAGATTACTTTCTCCTGAATAGATCACGCCAGATTAGGCCTATAAGCTCGCGGAATGTGCGCTGGCCATTCGCGTCACAGTTCATAGCCCGCAGGCATAAATACGAGATTAGGCCTACTTTCTGCTGACAAAATCATGCCAGATTAGGCCTATAAGCTCACGGAATGTGCGCTGTCCGTTCGCGTCACAGTTCATAGCCCGCAGACATAAAGACGAGATTAGGCCTACTTTCTGCTGACAAGATCACGCCAGATTAGGCCTATGAGCTCGTGGAATGTGCGCTGACCGTTCGCGTCGCGGTTCATAGCCCGCAGGCATAAAGACGAGATTACTTTCTTCTGACAAGATCACGCCAGATTATACGCTCGCCGAATGTGCTAAGTGACGAAGCTTGCCGCTCGCGTCACAGTTCATAGCCCGCAAACATAATGACAAGATATTTTTCTTCTGACAAAGTCGCGCCAAGTTATAAAGTCGCGGCAGCATGTGCAACTGACTGGCGCACAAATAAAAATTTGCTATGCGACGATTATGCGAGGAAATTTTATAAACCTATTTTCGTGTTTGAAAAGTGGGGTGCGACGATTACGCGGTGACGACGATTATGTGATGAAATACGGTAGTAATTAAACTAGCACAACTAGTCGAGATTTGTTAGTAATATGTGATAAATGTACCGTATTTCCTCGCATAATCATCACCACCGCATAATGGTCGTACCCCACTTTTCAAACACTAAAATGGGTTTATAAAATTTCATCGCATAATCGTCGCATAGCATATTCGTATTTGTGCGCCAGTCAGTTGCACATGCTACCATGACTTTATAACCTGGCGCGACTTTGTCAGAAGAAAATATCTACTGTCGACCAAAGTACTATGTGTACTCGAGTTTGAAGGATGTTTGTGAGGTAACCAATAGACCTACATAAAATCCAATAACATCATTATTTTCTTCGTTCTATTTTACGTTAGTTCATGTAGATTTGGAATTTTAATTTATTTTTTAATATTTTTTATCGCAGTTGGAACACAAAAAGTGCCAGTTTTGAAGCGTGTTCTTTAGTCCATGTATACTGGAGAATTTAGATTGCTGGCCCTAACCCACTCTCACTTACAAAGCAGATAACGCGATCAGCAGCCACCGCGTCATCGGCTAATATAAGTTTGAGCGTCATCTACAAACCAAGGCTTCTTCGTAAGTCAGCAAGATCCACACACTCGGTTAAAATGTGGGCCACGGTGAAAACGGCTCCACAGGTACAAAGTGGGGGGTCTTCCCTTCTCATTAGGTACGAAGCTCAAGCAGTCACACACCTCAGTGCATTCTCGGTACATTTCGTCCCCTCACCGTAACGTAACGCCAGACCCCAGCGAAGTCGACATGAAAATGAAAATCCACAGCCTGCTTCCAGTCTCCGACCGGGTCAGGAATGGAATGAATGAAGCCCCCATCTAGCGGCGAGGATATGAACTGTGCCGGCTGCCGAGGCCTGACGCACTCCTCTGGGGCAATGATAAATGAATGACAGATGAAATGAAATGATAGTGGAGAGTGTTGCTGGAATGAAATTTTGACAGGGAAAACCGGAGTACCCGGAGAAAAACCTGTCTGCCTCCGTTTTGTCCAGCACAGATCTCACATGGAGTGACCGGGATTTGAACCACGGACCCAGCGGTGAGAGGCCGGCGTGCTGCCGCCTAAGCCACGGAGGCTTACAGCGAAGTCGACATAATCATTTAAAATTATAAAATGCCTCTATTGACCAGCTGTGGCTTCTGGACTACCTACTGAGAAGGCCTGTTATAGACCAACTACTTTGAGATGAAAACACGCTGCTTTAAAATGCAGTTCAAATCCAAGCTTAGAATCTCCTTCAACTTACATGATGATGCCATCTTCAGCAGCACTCCAGAACATATATGGCACATTAGGAGCAACGGCTAGACGTTTCACTCTACCAGTATGACAGCTGCATACATGAGTCGTTTCATTCAGGCTGATGTCGTGGACTCGGATGCGGCAATCTCCGGCACCCGACACCAGCGTGCTGTCATTCGACTTTGGAAGGAACTGAACACAACATAAAAAATGTTTAAAGCAGTTTGAAAGTTATTCCTTTCAGTATGTAATGCATATTTTGAGTCAGAGGTTTCAAAATCAGCCACTTGCATCTGTCAATTGTACTATTTCAAAGCCCTAAATCAATTTGTGCTAGATTTTGCTTCAAAAAGAGCATCTCGTACAGTAGCATTTTTTAAGCCACCTCAGAGTTTATGAAATAAATGAAATACAGTATTGATCATAGTAAATGTTCCTGTCAGATGTAGATGGAACTAGAAGACTCAATTGTAAACTACAGGGTGATTTTTGGCAGCACATTTTATTGCAAGTAATGCACATTTAACAATATGCTTTCTTTCTTTTCAGCTGACAGCTGGCAATATGCGGCACGTAGGTCAGGCATGAGACCCGTCGACCATGCCATAAAATAAAATAAATTACAGTCAGTCTGAAAGACTAGACTTTGTATCATTTCAAATGACGCATGCTACAAATGCTACACATGTTAGAAAGGCTCAGGAGGGCTTCACATTTCGCTCGAAGTCCCAGGAGTCTTTCAACAGACTCCATTACCCATTAACTTAGGCTTCCCGCGCGGGCACCTCTTTAAGGGTCACCCATTATTTGAATCTGATATCTTGCAAACCTCTTTAAGGGTTTGAATTGAATCTAACATACTGTACACCTCGTTAAGTGTCACCCTGTATTTTGCTCTGACATTCTGCACACCTCTTTAGGAGACACCCTGTATTCTTATCTGGCATCTTGTACACCTCTTTAGATTTCACACTGTATTCTTGTGTGACATCTTGTACACCTCTTTAGGAGTCACCCTGTATTCTTCTCTGCCATCTTGTACTCCTCTTTATGAGTCACCTTGTATTCTTACCTGGCATCTTGTATATCTCTTTAGGAGTCACCCTGTATTCTTATCTTGCATCTTGTACACCTCTTTAGGAGTCACCCTGTATTCTTCTCTGCCATCTTGTACTCCTCTTTATGAGTCACCTTGTATTCTTACCTGGCATCTTGTATATCTCTTTAGGAGTCACCCTGTATTCTTATCTGGCATCTTGTACACCTCTTTAGATTTCACACTGTATTCTTGTGTGACATCTTGTATACCTCTTTAGGAGTCACCCTGTATTCTTATCTGACGTCTTGTATATCTCTTTAGGAGTCACCCTTTATTCTTCTCTGCCATCTTGTATACCTCTTTAGGAGTCACCCTGTATTCTTATCTGACGTCTTGTATATCTCTTTAGGAGTCATCCTGTATTCTTCTCTGCCATCTTGTATACCTCTTTAGGAGTCACCCTGTATTCTTATCTGACGTCTTGTATATCTCTTTAGGAGTCACCCTGCATTCTTGTGTGACATATTGTACATCTCTTTAGGAGTCACCCTGTATTCCTGTCTGACACCATGTACACCTCTTTAGGAGTCACCCTGTATTCTTATCTGACGTCTTGTATATCTCTTTAGGAGTCACCCTGTATTCCTGTCTGGCACCATGTACACCTCTTTAGGAGTCACCCTGTATTCTTATCTGACGTCTTGTATATCTCTTTAGGAGTCGCCCTTTATTCTTCTCTGCCATCTTGTATACCTCTTTAGGAGTCACCCTGTATTCTTATATGACGTCTTGTATATCTCTTTAGGAGTCACCCTGTATTCTTGTGTGACATCTTGTACACCTCTTTAGGAGTCACCCTGTTTTCCTGTCAGATGTCACGTACTCACCGTCTCCAAGGAGTAAACTCAGACTCGGTGCATATGCACTGAACAACATGATGACGTCATACACGCCGTAACCGTAACGCATAACGTTAGGCCCAAGCATAACGACGAAGTCGACAAGATCATTTGAAATGATAGAAAAATACACCCTGTACTTGTACAATAACCAGCACTGAAAGTTCCAAGATGAACTGAACACCTACCTTAACAGAAAATATATTTCCATGATGATCAGTCTGAACTGTGTGTAACTTCTTATGAAGAAAAGGATCCCACAGGATGACCTGAACATCATCTGAAGCAGAAGCTAATATTCTGTAACAAAAAATATTACATTTTGATTGTGTCATAAATTAAATCTACAGACAATTCACAAACACTTCACTAAAATTTACATTCCTTATTTATCTGTATTCGCCGGAAGTCGGTGGTTGACTATATACTGTATGAGAAAGAACTAAATAAGAACATCACGGACATCAAGGTTATACCATCGGAGAACCTGGATAGCGACCATCGATTGCTGGTAATGAACCTGAGAGGGAGTAAGGAGAAGAAGGGAACTGAGAACCAGAAAAGACGTACAGTATAAGGATATGGAAACTGAAAGAAGGGGATAGAAGGGTCGAGTACCTCAAAATGGTAAAGGAAGGAATTCCAAAAGATGAAGAAAGAGGGGTGGAAGAGGAATGGGCTAGATTTAAGAAGACACTAGTAGGTGCAGCAGAAGCAGTATGTGGGAGGACAAGTAGTAACAAGAGGTGGAAGGAAACACCACGGTGGAATGAGAAGACAAAAGATATAGTAAGGGAAAAGAATAGAGCCTTGAGGAGGTGGTATCAAAATAGGACGGTAGAGACAAGGGAAGAGTACCAGGAAAGAAAGAAGGAGGCGAAGAGAGTAGTGGCTGAAGAGAGAAGAAAGTGGATGGAAGAGTGGACAAAGATGATGAAGGAGGATAGTGAAGGTACAAAAAAGGTCCTGTATGGGATGGTAAAAACTAAGAGGCGGAAGGATCCTACGGATTATGTTAGAATGGTGAACAAAAGGGGACAAGAGATAGAAAATAGGGAAGAACTGAAGAAAATGTGGAAAGAATATTTTGAAGAACTTCTGAACCCAAATGGAAAAGATAGTGAGGAGGAAGAAATCGGGGAAGAGGAAGATGAACTGCAAACAGAAAAGGACTTAACATGGAAAGAATTGGAAGATGCAGTGAGGAAGATGAAAGGAGGGAAGGCACCGGGTGTGGATGAGTTGAGTGTGGAGATGGTGAGAGCAGCAGGAGAGGTGGGGGATACAGTGGTTGTACCGAGTGATGAGGACAGCATCGAAGGAAAGGAAGACCCCAGAGGACTGGAAAAAAGGAATAATTGTCCCGATCTTCAAGAAAGGTAGTAGAACAGATTGCAGAAACTATCGGGGAATAACACTGATGAGTCATTGTGCAAAGATCTTCGAGAAAGTTTTGGAAAAGAGAATTAGGACAAGGATAGAAGGAGGGATGAGGGAAGAACAACATGGCTTCAGAGCAGGAAGGTCCACAGTGGATTTGATTTTTGCTGTAAGGCAGTTACAAGAACAGCACTATGAGTATGGAACAGATCTACTGATGGCCTTCCTGGACATTGAGAAAGCATATGACAGTGTATGCAGAAACAAAGTATGGAAGTCCCTGGAGGATAGAGGAGTAGAGAAATGGACTATAAAGAGGATAAAGGAGATGTACAAGGGAAGCGTGAGCTGTGTGAAAGTGGGAGGAGAGAGATCAGACTGGTTGGAACAGAGAAACGGCCTGACACAAGGAAGTTCACTGTCACCGTTACTTTTCATTGTGGTGATGGATGACATAATGACCCGAGTGGCACAAGTAATTGGGGAAGGAAAGATGAAAGCAATGGTGTTTGCAGATGATTTGATGATTTGGGGAAACAAGGAGGAGGAGGTACAGGAACAGTTGGACGTGTGGGAAGGAATAATACAAGGATATGGGATGAAATTTAGCATAAATAAGAGTGAGATGGTGATCACAACAAGGAAGAAGGAAAGAACCACAACGGGAATAACAATTGGTGGGGAACAGCTGAAGAAAGTGGAGAGTTTCAAGTATTTGGGAAGCCCGATACAAGATAATGGAAGAAACGATAGAGAAATAAATGAGCGGGGAAGGCAGGCAGAAGCATTTCGGAGGAGTGTGAGAAGCATGTTATGGAGCAAGGATGTCCCTCAGAACAGCAAAAAGATCCTTTATCGGATGTACTATGTCCCTATCCTGACGTATGCCTCGGAGACCTGGGTTATGAAAGGAAGGGAGGAGAGCAAAATACAGGCCAGTGAGATGAGGTTCTTGAGAAGCAGTATTGAAGCTACAAAGATGGACAGAATAAGAAATGAGAGGACCAGAGAATTAATGAAGGAGGAACCATAACAGGATGGTACAGAGAAATCTAGACTTAGATGGTATGGACATGTGAAACGAATGGAGGAGAAGAGGATACCCAGGAGAGTACACGAGACGAAGTGGGAAGGAAAGAGACCGAGAGACAGGTGGCTGAAGGGGGTGGAAGAAAGCATGAAGAAGATGATGATGATTGTTGTTTTAAGGGGCCTAACATCTAGGTTATCGGCCCTTCGCGTAAAGAAGAGAGGAGAAGACTGGACAAGGGTGGAGGCTGAGAGATGGTGGGAAGACAGAAGACGTTGGAGAGGCTTGTGTTCCAAACAGACCCGGCCAGTGGCTGGAAACTGTGCAAGATGATGTATGTATTCATCTGTATTCGCCGGTAACATAGTGTAGGGATAGTGCAAGCCCAGGGTTCAATTCCAGACTCCATCAGAGTGTTTCGAAACCTACGTGATGACCGGAATGGGGTGCACTCGGCCTCATAATGACAACTGAGTAGCTGTCAGATCAGAGAGGCAACACCCTAGCATCTGCTGACTTGGAATTGTGATTTGATTTATTGAACAACCTCCGTCAATCAATACATTGGTTATGTGCTACAACGCACTAGTTGTGGGACATGTTTCAAACCCTGGAACAACCCTTCATCAGCCACAATTTTGACGCCGTTAAAACATTATACATAAAACACTGAGCAAGGTAAAAAGAACATCATGCACATGAAGTCACTCATAAAAACACAATACAGTCCTGAACAAATTAAACATGTGCATGATGTTCTTTTTACCTTGCTCAGTGTTTTATGTATAATGTTTTAACGGCGTCAAAATTGTGGCCAATGAAGGGCCGTTCCAGGGATCGAAACATGTCCCACAACTAGTGCGTTGTAGCACATAACCAATGTATTGATTGACGGAGGTTGTTCAATAAATCAAATCATAATTTGTCAATACGGACCAAAATGACACCAAATATTCCCAAGTTGGAATTGTGAACCTATTGCATTTCAAGTAATTTACTATTTTAACCAAGTATTCCATATGGCTACCAACTAACCAACTAACTGTCTTAAATTCTTTTGTATTATGTTTCTGAGTAGCACATAGCACAGAATATATTCATAACAACAAATGGCAGTCATGATTTTAGGCCTAGGATTAGAAAACTTCACTTCTTCAGGATCTCACTTCTTTACAAGAAATGTATATAGCGACCGAGTTGCTACGTTGCATAAGTGATGGAGGTCTGATCACGTTATTTCACTTGGTATGTGGGATTTATGAGACAGGAGGGAACGTGCAGCGTGAAGTAGGTAAGTAATGTGTTACATTTTGTGTAGCCATTTATATTTTTATGTAGTAAACATAGAACAGAAAATTGTAAATGGCTTCTCAGGTTGAGTACATCGAGCTGATTTAGAATGTCGGATTTGGCAAAATGCCTTAATGAAGGATTGCGAGCTTTGATTAATGATATGAAGAAATTAAAGATACTGTTGAATTTAGAAATATTGGTTATAGTCGAAGTTGACCAAATTGGAGAAGAGAAATCTAGGATAGGGAGAACATAGTGTGGTGAAGTATAATTTAATTGCAGTGAGGTCTTCAATTTCTGTGAATCTGTATAGGATGACGAAACTGTGCATTGCACGAGATTTGACAGGGTCAATGTGAGGAGTAAATGTCAGTTTATTATCGGGAATAATACCTAGGTTGGTTGGTTGGTTGGTTACTCAGTTTAGAGGCTGTGACAATCCGGTCATGTAGCCCCGGGTACTTTGGGTGTGTGTAGAATCTGCGTGATAACCGGTGTTAATTGTGATGGCTGTATTAGTCTCTCTATCTGTTTTAATTCAAGTAAGGACTGCAGACATTCGATTTTCAAGCAGTTCCAACTTTTGCTATCAAACGCCTCCGTCAACGACCAACTAGTTCTGAACTAGGTTACTAGATGCCACCGCAGTCGGCTCCTGGCGACGAACGTTGGAACCTAAGAGCATCAGTCAAATCTAACCTATAATTTAGCTTCACACAAGTTTAATTAGTGGAAGGTTCTTTATCATGCCATAAATCTATGACATGGGACCGCCGGCTTTACTTCCCCTCCGAAGGAAGGCATACTGAGGGATTTTTTAACTCCTTAAAAAATCCGACGACTTCGGCCGGGTTTGAACCAGCAACCTTGGGCATAGAAGCACAGCATAAATACCTAAATCTCTTACCTGAGAAGCCGTATCCAATTTATTTCCACAAATTGTATATTCCGCCTGATTTCCAGGCCAATCAATTGGCACGTATGGTATTGGTGAAAACGTTCAGCCCACCGATCTGTCGACTTGATGCTAGGTTAGTTACACCACATTTACTCGCGTAACTTTTCCTCCCTGATTTTTAGAACGGAAATTTGGAAAAAAAAAAATATTCGCATATTATTCCCCCCTTGTTTTATCTACGGTTGTGAACCACGGACTTATCTTGTCTTCGTAATTCATGCTGATGTATGGAAATCGGGAACTAGTTTGGAAATTTCAATGTATGTTTCCCATGCTAGGAGAGGAGGAGATGTGGTTAAGGCCCTACGAATGGGACTGATTACTCAACATTCCAGCACTGGGCCAGAGCACCTGTGACTGCTAGTCATAACTCGACCTTGTTATCAGCTGTGACTTGCACGCATATAGTAATCGCTTTCAAAATGTTCTCACGTGTGAAACTGGGAAGATCAAGAGGCCTTCAGTAGAATTAATATGTGAGTGGATTGTTTATGCATGGGGACTGATTTCACCAGACATTATAGTGAAAAGTTTCAAGAAAACTGTCATTTCCAACAAACTAGATGGAACTGAAGATGACTGCATCTGGGAGATGGAAGAGAATGGGAATGATTCATTGCAGAAGACTTCGGAAAAAAACGACGATGAATGACATGGTAAGTCTATTTCTTTGAAATGAAAGGATTACGTGTTATGTAGGCAATTTTACAGATTTTACTCTAATACCCTGAAAGAGATGGACTGATACAGTGTGGGAGTGCATAGAGAAGAGGGGAAGAAAACCTGAAGATGTACTTAAAAAAAGTGACAGTCAGTCTGAAAGACTAGACTTTGTAGCATTTTAAATGCTACAAATGCTGAAATATGCTAGAAAGGCTGGAGGCTTCTCGCTTCGCTCGAAGCCAAAGACTCTTAACATGTTAGAAAATTATTTGCATAATACTTATCTTGCTTTATAATACTTTACTTTGTTTCAAATTACTCGCGAACAGCAAGTGCAAACCAAGGGCAAAGCAAGGTCAAGCGCGCGGAGGGAGATGGCTGGATGACGTGCCCCTTCCATCCAGTCTAAAAACACATAGTGGGCGATGTATTGAAGATAGATATATGCTCTCGCGGACTTTTTTGTAAAACTTTTCATGCTGACCAATTCTTACGCTCATAGTATATTGATATTTTTAACAGTTTGCCCCGCGTAAGCTTAAGAAGTGCACGGACGCCAAGTTTGTTTTCGACTTTTTCACTGAAATTGTTACTGCTTGGCTTCTTTTGATCATACATAAATTATTTTCTACAGAATCTTTCCTCGAGATATCCTTTACAGAATGGTAAAACCCGCATCAAAATCCATCCAGTGGTTCTCGAGATTACCCGTGACATCCAAGAATTGGGGATTTTTGTCTTATACTAACGAAGTAGAGATTGTCGGGGAACACGTGCACCAAGCGGTACTATGACGTCACACACCTCAATGCAACTAGGTACATTTCGTCCCGTCACCGTAACGTAACGCCAGACCCCAGCGTAACGACGAAGTCGACAAGATCATATAAAATGATAAAAAAGAGAGGAGTGGTGGAGAGACAGGCAACGATGGAGGTCTTTAATTCAAAACCCGATCCAAGGTAGCTGGAAACGGGAAATAAAGATGATGATGGCAGTATTCTAATTTATTTCAGGTACCTGGCTCCTATCTTCAGCGAATTCTCGCGTGACATTAAAAGACTCATTAACTCTTATACGCTCAGCAAGTCAGTCAATTGGTGCATGCAGTAGGCCTATTAGGGAAAATGTTCAGCACTCCAATCTGTCGGCTACTTAGTGGACTCCCAGATGTCAGGAGAATGATGCTATATTAGCTTAAGGATTTTGGCCCACAATTTATTTGATAAATAATACACCCTAAGTGCATGGAACAAATGAAATAAGCACACTGTGTATGTTTACCACATGGCGAATAAATTGAAGTTTGTAGTGTGAGGGTATTGTTTTCTGTCAGCTTCAAAATAAGCGTTTTCCTATCTTATATTGTTTCCATTTTCATATTTGAGGCGTTTAGTATCAAAACCGGCCAAGTCACAAAATTTACGAAAATGAGTGAAGTAGAAGTATAGCACTATCAGGTGAAACAAGAATATGCTTCAAAATCGTCCATGTCTTCATGTTACAGAGCACTGAATTCTTGGTCGTGCAACAAAATGGGCCAAGTCATGCAGGCAGTGAATTCATAACCGGCCATGTCAAGGAACGAGCAGCAATCTTCATGTCACAGCATTATTGTCTGGGATCTTGTAATGTTAGATTATGCAAGAATGTGATAATATCAGCATGCAAAATTGTTCCTTATATTGTATACTCTTTTGAATCATAATAATTGGTATTTTGTTCGTATGCAACACTGATTTCCGTATTCGCTGGCTACTTACCGTCATTGGCGCAAAAGCAATCGTATTTCCTGTGTGCTCGTATTTTGTCATCATTGCATTGTGTAGCGTGTATATTGTTCCTAGTCATCATCATCATCATCATCATCATCTGTCTTCTACTCCAGCTGCCCGGGTGTAGTTTGCAAGCGCCCTCCACTTGCGTCTGTCCATGTACCATTCTTCTTTCAGGATTCTATCCCAGCTAACTCCCCTTGTTCCTATGTCCTCCTTCACTTGGTCTAGCCATCTCTTCCTAGGTCTTCCTACCAGCCTTCTACCAACCACATCTGTGTGTAGTCGTCGTTTTGCTATCCTTCCCTCGTCCATTCACTTGACATGGCCAAACCATCTCAAACGGGCCCTTGTCACTTTTTCTTTCAAAGTTGGGTACACTCCAGCTTTTTCCCTGATTTTTTCATTTCTTACCCTATCCCTCCTAGTTTTTTGGACCATTGTTCGTAGATACTTCATTTCTGCAGCTTGTAGTTTGCTGTCTATCTGTCTGGTTGTTGTGCAGGTTTCTAGGCCATATGTTATTATGGGGGTAAAGTATGATTGAAAGAGCATCTGTTTTGATCTCAAGGGGACTTGTTCGTTCCAGAGTAGGTTCCGAACTTGATGGTAGAACTGGGTTGCTTTTTGGGTTCGGCTATTGATCTCATGCTGTATCCTGTTATCGCTTGAAATAATGCACCCAAGATAGTTAAACTGGTCTACTGTTTCAAGCTGTGTACCATCAAGCCTTATTTCTCCTTTATTGTTCTGTCTGTTGACTGACATCCCTACCGTTTTTGATTTGTTTATTGTTAATCCGTGTGCTTTTAGACAGTTATTCCAGGTGGCCAACCTCTCCTGTACTTCTTTCTCTGTATTACCACAAATTACTACATCATCTGCAAATGCAAATGCGCTGATTTCTGTGTTGTTGTTGTTATGCTTTATTCCTTTCATAACTTCGTCCATTACAGTGATAATAAGTAATGGCAACAGGGAACTCCCTGTTGTTCCTAGTGGTAAACTGAAAAATTGACTTTCATACATTGTGCTACATTCTTGGTCTTCCCTTCCTCTTACACTGACAATGGCTTAAATGAAATATTAAATATTGTCTTTTTTCACAACAGATTGGAATTTTTAAAGAATACAGTTTTACAAAAAACACTAAAATTATACAAAATTGCAACAAAAACGGCCAAGTCAAAATTTATATTACAAAAAAAGATGGGTTCATTATAAATCAGATTTCTCAAAACAGCGGAACTTAAATATTAAATATTACTATGCAATAAATCTTTTGTCTTTGTCTCTTAAGAGTTTTTTCATCCACATTGAAAAATATGCCTTCAGTGACTAAGCCAGTTTTGGCATTAGATGCCTCATTTGTTTATTGTTTATTTGGGGAGCGTGATGGCGCAGTGGCTTAGCTGCTCGTCTTTCACCCGGACGGCCGGGGTTCGAATCCCGGTGACAGCGGGGTGGAATTTTCACCTGAAAAATCACGTGGCGTCAGGAAGGGCATCCGGCCTTAAATCCCCGGCAAAAAACCAAAATGAGCCTGGTTGGCTCCGGCGACCCCAATTAATTGGGAAAAGCCGAAGAAAGTAGTAGTAGTAGTATTTGTTTATTGTTTATTTATATTTTGTATAATGTTCTATTTAGTGCATCAAATGTACTGGAGTTTATTATTTTGGTCTGTTCCTCAGTTTAGGGGCTGCGACAATGCGGTCATGTAGCCCCGTGTACTTTGGGTGTGTGTAGAATGTGTCTGGTAACCGGTGTTAATTGTAATGGCTGAATTAGTGTATGTTATCTGTAATTCAGGTAAGGACTGCAAACGATCAATATCAAGTAGTTCCTACTTTTGCTACCGTCAATGACACCTAGCTGTGAACTTGACAACTAGATGCCACCACAACCAGCACCTGGCAATGAATGTTGGAACTTAAGAGTGTTAATCAAATCTAACCTACAAATTTTAGCTTCACATAATTGAAGTTAGTGGGAGGTTCTTGTACATGCCATAAATCTATGACATGGGCCCGCCGGCTTTACTTCCCCTCCAAAGGAAGGCATACTGAGGAATTTTTAACGCTCTTAAAAAATCCGACGACTTCGACCGGGTTTGACCCCACGATCCTGGGCATAGAAGCTCAGCATGCTACCAACTACACCACCGAAGCCGCCAGTTTATTATTTTGTTATTATTATATCTTCATAACACGAGTTAGGCCAAATTATTTAGAATGTCTGGGCCGAGTCTTGAATCATTTAGACGATGACAGTGACTTTATAGCCAACAGTGATTCTGATTTTATGGAAATTGACGATAGTGCACCAAGAATGAGCTCAATAACCCTAGCTGCAGATAACATATCTGACACCGAGGATGACAATGAAATGGATTATGAAGACCGAAGGGAGATTCTGTCACCAGAAAATCCCCTCCCCCTCCCATTCAAATATCATGAATTAACTGGTCCGTGCGAGAACTCTCGCATAATGGGTGTGTGCGCCCCATGTGTACTGACAACCCGCCCGGCTCTAGTGCTATGCGGGCTGTACGCGATACTGTTAAGGCAGGGGCTATCGTCTTGTTTATTTGTTTAAAAGCATTTTATAAACAAATAAATATATTTCTGTTGACTTTTCAAGAAATGCAAGATTTTTTCTGTACTAATGAGAAGATTTGGAAGATTTTGGTACAAACCACACCTTCAAACTCCCTCTGGTTTAGAAGCTTGAGTTTTGTGAAACATGCACCTCAACGTATTATATAATAAGATTACATTCAGAATGACTGGTCAAGACGAAAACTGATCATCAACTTCCAAAGGCAATCCCTTGTCTCTGCAACCATTGTTTTCTGTTTTCAGCACCTCGTTTCATTACATAGTAGGAACCATAATGAAGAGTTAGTGTGATGTCTTGAAGTAATTATTTTCTCGGTTGTCCTCGGCCTTTCTTCCCTGTGATTTTTCCTTCCAGGAGATTAGTTAGGAAAGCGTTAAGTCGCAAAAAGTGGCCTGTGAACTTAGCTTTTCTTCTATGGATCGTTGGTCTCAGTTCTCTCTTCCCTTGAATTTCTTGCAGGATGCTGATATTAGTCCCCTTTTCAATCCGTTTAACCCGTAACATTCTCTGCCAGACCCACATCTCAAAAGCTTCAAGTCACTTCCAATCCTGACCTGTGATCGTCCAAGATTCACATCCATACAGAAGCACACTCTATACAAAGGACATGACAAATTTATTTTTAATTGCAATATCCAAATCTACATTAATCAAAAGATTTTTCTTATTATTGAACGCCTGTTTTGCAAGAACTGTTTGCCTTCTAATCTCTTTACTACACCTGCAGGGCTTCCATCCACTCACTCGTCCAAAAATAGTGAAATAGTGAGTGGTTTTATTTCAAACAAGTGAAAAAAAAGGTGAGTTTTTGTATGAAAAAGTGAGTAAATAGTGAGCAAATTCATAGCATTATTCACATTTATGGCTGTAGATATTGTTGTTTGAGTCTTCAGTCTTTTGACTGGTTTGATGCAGCGCTCCATGCCTCCCTGTCCTGAGCTAATCGTTTCATCTCTACATAGCTACCACACCCCACATCCAGGCAATCTGTTAAACATATTCTAACCTTGGTCTACCCCTACAGTTCTTGTCCTCCACCCTTCCTTCCATAACTAAGCTTGCTATTCCTGGGTGTCTTAGTACATGTCCTACTAACCTATCTCTTCTCTTCATTAGCAGTCGCCAGAAACATCTCTCCTCTCCCACTAGTCTTTAATACCTCTTCGTTTGTAACCCTATCTAGCCATCTGATCTTGATCATTCTCCTGTAACACCACATTTCAAATGCATCAATTCTCCTCTTTTCTGCTGCACCAATTGTCCAAGTTTCACTTCCATAAGAGCGCCACACTCCGGACAAAGGTTTTCAAAAATGTCTTCCTAGTACCTAAATCTATATTCGATGTCAACAGATTCCTTTTCCGTAGAAATGCTTTCCTTGCCTGAGCTAACCTACTTTTTATATCATCTTTGCTTCGTCCTTCACTGGTTATTTTTCTTCCTAATTAACAGAAGTCTCCTACTTCCTTTGGTTTTTCACCTGCCAATTTGATGTCCATAGAGGTTTCTGATTTATTTCGGCTGCATTCCAATAATTTTGTAGGCCTATATCTGGTTCATAATTTTAACTTTTGTTGATATCTGTAGGCACAATTAGGGGGGGGACTTGGGTAGCTAAGCTCCCCAAAACAAACCATAGCCCCCCAAAAATGTGACAAATCTATATTGAAATAGACAACATTTTTAAGAATGTATATCTGAAAAACAAATTAGCACCCCAAAAATGTCAACCAAATTGCGCCAATGTTATTGCCTCCGTGACTTAGGCGGCAGCACGCCGGCCTCTCACCGCTGGGTCCGTTGTTCAAATCCCGGTCACTCCATGTGAGATCTGTGCTGGACAAAATGGAGGCAGACAGGTTTTTCTCAGGGTACTCCGGTTTTCCCTGTCAAACTTGCATTCCAGCAACACTCTCCACTATCATTTCATCTGTCATTCATTTAATCATTGCCCCAGAGGAGTGCGTCAGGCCTCGGCAGCCGGCACCGTTCAAAACCTCGCCGCTAGATGGGGGCTTCATTCATTCTATTCCTGACCCGGTCGGAGACTGGAAGCAGGCTGTGGATTTTCATTTTTCATTAATAATATCTCTGAATACTGTTTGTGATTTTTTCGGCGATCGCTGCACGGCACCGGCTATGGTATTGCACCATGGAAGCTTTTTATGCTTTCTGGCCGCCTGGCTCGCTGCCGGCAGTGGTGGCAGAAAAACGAACTACCCATTCATGGGTATATTTTGGGGCATTTCGAACAATATGATTGTGCACAAGACCATTTTTAACGCAGAATGTGACCAGTTTTGAAAAAAAGTGAGAATAGTGAGTAATTTTATCAAACAGTGAGAAAGTGAGGCTGCTTTGAAAATAGTGAATAGTGAGATAAGTGAGTCGCTGGAAGCCCTGTAAACCTGTTGTTATTGGTGATTAATGATTAGACTTCCCAAATAAGAGAAACTGGTGACTTGTTCCACTGTCTTGTTAGTAACCTTAATGTCTGTGTGAATACTTACAAGATGTTTACTCACAACTAATATCTTGGTCATCTTAACATTAATGTTCAAACGTAACTTTGACAATGATGAACATTTTTTTTACATTTTAAAATAGATTTTTTTCTTTACAAAAAAATTTCATGACTTAATTTTTATTTTCATGGTTAACGATGCAATTAAAACTTTTTCTCCCACTCGGGCAATAAACAGACTCCGGTCCAGGAATCCACCCTGTGACTGGCTCAACAGCTTGCTGATAGTAATTTCAACATTGTAGCTAAATGGCGTGAAACATGGGCTAGAAATGCCTCACCCGAAGTACGTGACCTGATTGATCCTGTAAAGAAAATCAAGGGCTTTCAACAACCGCGACATATATGGAAGACCATTAACCACATACGTACAGGACATGGAGTTTGTGCGTACAACCTGCACAAATGGGGAAAGTGGCCAGATCCCTGCTGTGATTGTGGTACATCAAATCAGACCATCAGGCACATTGTGGAAGACTGCAAAATAAGAGCATACCTAGGTGACCCTATCGACTTTTTCAGTGCTACACCACCAAGCCTGGACTGGATAAATAGACTGGACATAAGGTTATAGGTCGGTATCTGTGCTTGTATGTACTTTTTATTATTATTATCTTTTGTTATTATTATTGTGTTCCATGTATAATGCCATATGCTAAATAAATCTCCTGAAACTACATTGTTTAGTATACTATAGAGCATCCAGCGATTAGAAAAGACTGTGGGTCTTATGGGCTTTTACTTTTAACGCCCCCGCCCTTACACTGGTTTTGTTACCTCACCTTTTATCATGAAGGAACTCTGAACATATATATTTTTCGTCATAATAGCTTCCTACAATTATCTGCCAATTGATTACCTTTGTTATTGCATACAAGTATCGTTTATATTACGTCTTAATAATTTAAACATTTTCGAGGTTAGCACGCTGGAAAGAAGAGCCTCGCCCAGTGCTGCATGCTCGCCCGGAGTGGAGCACGTGCTCAGTTCCGCTGGCTACATAAGATCTGAAGCACTATCAGTCATTGGTTTATTGTTGTGTGTCTGTTTTATTTTCTGTTCGATCGAATCAGGGCTGCCGACCGTTGGGTTCTAACCCACTATCTCCCGAATGCAAGCTCACAGCTGCGCACCCCTAACCGCATGGCTAACTCACTACAATATTACAAATATTAATCTAAACAAAACAACAAGAATAGAATTGAAAGAAACTAAATTATAGCCTAACTAATAACAACAACAAAAAGTGATGATCAACAGTATTGCTGACGTAAAAATTGTTAACACCCTCAGCATACAGTACATCCGAGAAGGAAAGAAGGGTTGTGCTCTTGACATCTGTCAATCAGTAATGCGTCATATCACAACGAAACGAATGTCGTTATTGGTTCTCTTCGCGTACGGTATCCTTAATACTGGTCCAATCCGTTAACACCTGCAAAACTGCTCCTTCCTGGGCGTGTTCTACTTCAGGTAGCTGTGGGGTTGTGTTGTCTCGCTAACTTATGAAAGGGCAGTACTTGAAGCGGGTGAACATAACGTATGACGTCAGCGCTACCTCTGCCTAGAGCTAGCAACACTGTCGCCATAAGGCTCCACTGACTTTTCTAAACGCTGGATGCTCTATAGTATGCATTTTTTCAATACTGTACTGTAACTGTGGATTTCTTTATTCAGTAATTTCGTTTTACATTTTGACAAGCGCAATCATGAAAATTTGCCAGTGTTTTGGGCTAGGCTGGTGAAAATGTCACTTTTCACCAATGTCACAGTCATTCATGCTGTGATTATATGGAAGCTATTGAAGTACGAGTGGTGGTGAGTAATGACGTTTAGGCCACAGCTAGTGACTGTGGATGCTGTGAAAGGTTCTACTTAAAGGGTCAATGCTAATGTTCTGACTCACTGAGGAAAGTGATGGCAATCTACATCTCTCCTCACCTTGCCTACTATGCTTCATTATAGTGCTGCCTTGGGTTTCTGTGGGCATCTATTCACATAATAATCAAAAGATTTCTTTAGTTCCACCTCGTCAATACAATTTAATCAAATTTTCGTGATATAATCACGTGTCACTTAATTTACATCGGTACATATTTCGATGCCTATTTGCATTGGCATCATCATCAGTCTTTCAATGTATTGGCAGCACTTAAAAGTCACTTTGTACATTGGATAAAATATTATCATAAAAACACACTCAAAACTTATACACTAGATCACTTTATAAGTTTTTTAAAAGTTTTTAAAAATATCGTAGACACTCATTACAAAAGCCTTCAAAGTTTTGCTTTTCTTTCTTGAGGTTTAAAAAATTAGTTCCTGATGTTATCTCCGAACTAATTTTGAAAACCTCAAGAAAGAAAAGCAAAACCTTCAAGGCTTTTGTAATGAGTGTCTACCACATTTTTAAAAACTTTTAAAAACTTTTAAAGTGATCTAGTGTATAAGTTTTGAGTGTGTTTTTATGTTAACATTTTATCCAATGTACAAAGTGACTTTTAAGTGCTGCCAATACATTGAAAGGCTGATGATGATGCCAATGCAAATAGGCATCGAAACATGTACCGATGTAAATTAAGTGACATGTGATTATATCACGAAAATTTGATTAAATTGTATTGACGAGGTGGAACTAAAGAAATCTTTTGATTATTATAGCAAGTCAACACGGAAAAATGGGTGACTCTATGAGTCAAAAAGATCTATTCACATAACCAACGATGGTACTTTTTGAAGATCCGACCAGCCTTCAGGCTAACAGACAACACTGATGAATATAGCCTCAGACCAAAAGGGTTAACTGTCTAATTAACAACTATTGTATTTACCACTTACGTTCCAGATTCATTCCACTCCAGACAATTAACACAGCCATTATGTCCAACAAGTTCAGTCTCCAAACCTAGCCGACTGACAAAGTCCTCTGTGACATGTAGTTTCTGCTGTAGGTTGTAGTTTAAAGTGTCCTAAAAATACATAAACAGTACAAATTAAAACAATTCATACATGTTGTTAATTCATCTAAAGACGTAATACCTTGGTCATCAACCACCGGTAGTTAGGTGAGCGGTCAATTTGTGTAATAACCTTTGTTGTTGTTGTTGCTGTTTGAGCCTTCAGTCTTTTGACTGGTTTATGCAGCACTCCATAACTCCCCGTTCTGAGATGACCGTTTCATCTCTACATACGGTAGCTACCACACCCTACATCCGAGGCAATCTGTTTAACATATTCTAACATTGATCTACCCCTACAGTTCTTGTCCTTGACCCTTCCTTCCATAACTAAGTTTGCTGGGTGTCTTAGTATGGGTCCTACCAACCTATCTCTTCTCTTCATTAGCAGTCACCAGAAACATCTCTCCTCTCCCAGTAGTCATAATACCTCTTCATTTGTAACCCTATCTACCCATCTGATCTTCATCATTCTCCTGTAACACCACATTGCAAATCCTTCAATTCTCCTCTTTTCTGCTGCACCAATAGTCCAAGTTTCACTTCCAAGGAGCACCACGGTCCAGACAAAGTCTTTCAAAAATGACGTCCAAATATCTATATCTATATTCGATGTCAACAGATTCCTTTTCTGTAGAAATGCTTTCCTTGCCTGAGCCGACCTACCTTATATATCCTCTTTGCTTCGTCCACCACTAGTTATTGTGCTTCCTAAGTAACAGAAGTCTCCTACTTCCTTTAACCTTTCATCTGCCAATTTGACATACAGTACATAGGGGTTGATTTCTTTTGGCTGCATTCCAATATTTTTGATTTGCATATATTAATTTTCATCATGAATTATTTCCTCAAGACAGAATCCATTTAAAAGCTCATTCAAATCCTCTGGTGTGTCGGCTAAGATGACGATGTCATCAGCAAATCTCAGAGTTGAAATTATTTCTCCTCGAATCTTTAAGTCCCTCCTACTTTGAATTTTTCTCCAATTTCCTTCATTGCTTGTTCAATGTATAGATTGAAAAGTATGGGTGATAGGTTACAGCCTTGCCTTACACCTTTCTAAATACCAGCTTCTCTCTCATGACCTTCGGCTCGAAAAACTGTTGTCTTGTTTCTGTATAGATTGTACTTTATTCCAATTGTTTTTAAAATGTCAAACAACTTTCTCCAATCAACATTATCAAAAGCCTTTTCTAAGTCTACCAATGCCATGAATGTTCTCACATCTTTCCTCACTCTACCTTCTAAAATCAGCCAAAGACTTAGTACAGCTTCCCTTATTCCTACGTTTCTCCTGAAACTGGTCTTGACCAAACTCTGTTTCTATATCTGTCTTTCCATCCTCTTGTAAATTATTATAGTCGGGATCTTTGAAACACGAGTGATCAAGCTAATTGTACGGTAATCTTCACATCTGTCAGCTCCCACTTTCTTCGGTATAGGGATGATAACAAGATGGACACTGTTTTAAGGGATGGAACAGCAAGGTAATCTGCCTCCTTTGTAATAATCATCATCATCATCATCTTGCACAGTTTCCAGCCACTGGCCGGGTCTGTTTGAAACACAAGCCTCTCCAACGTCTTCTGTCTTCCCACCATCTCTCAGCCTCCACCCTTGTCCAGTCTTCTCCTCTTTTCTTCACGCTTTCTTCCACCCCCTTCAGCCACCTGTCTCTCGGTCTTCCTCTCCATCTCTTTCCTTCCCACTTCGTCTTGTGTATCCTCCTGGGTATCCTCTTCTCCTCCATTCGTTTTACATGTCCATACCATCTAAGTCTAGATTTCTCCATACCATCCTGTAATGGTTCCTCCTTCATTAATTCTCTGGTCCTCTCATTTCTGTCCATCTTTGTAGCTCCAATACTGCTTCTCAAGAACCTCATATCACTGGCCTGTATTTTGCTCTTCTTCCTTCCTTTCATAGCCCAGGTCTCCGAGGCATACGTCAGGATAGGGACATAGTACGTCCGATATATGATCTTTTTGCTGTTCTGAGGGACATCCTTGCTCCATAACATGCTTCTCACACTCCTCCGGAATGCATCTGCCTGCCTCCCCCGCTCATTTATTTCTCTATCGTTTCTTCCATTATCTTGTATCAGGCTTCCCAGATACTTGAAACTCTCCACTTTCTTCAGCTGTTCCCCACCAATTGTTATTCCCGTTGTGGTTCTTTCCTTCTTCCTTGTTCCATCTCACTCTTATTTATGCTAAATTTCATCCCATTTCCTTGTATTATTCCTCCCCACACGTCCAACTGTTCCTGTACCTCCTCCTCCTTGTTTCCCCAAATCATCAAATCATCTGCAAACACCATTGCTTTCATCTTTCCTTCCCCAATTACTTGTGCCACTCGGGTCATTATGTCATCCATCACCACAATAAAAAGTAACCGTGACAGTGCACTTCCTTGTTTCAGGCCGTTTCTCTGTTCCAACCAATCCGATCTCTCTCCTCCCACTTTCACACAGCTCACGCTTCACTTGTACACCTCCGCTATCCTCCTTATAGTCCATTTTTCTACTCCTCTATCCTCCAGGGACTTCCATACTTTGTTTCTGTATAAACTGTCATATGCTTTCTCAATGTCCAGGAAAGCCATCAGTAGATCTGTTCCATACTCATAGTGCTGTTCTTGTAACTGCCTTACAGCAAAAATCAAATCCACTGTGGACCTTCCTCCTCTGAAGCCATGTTGTTCTTCCCTCATCCACCCTTCAATCCTTGTCCTAATTCTCCTTTCCAAAACTTTCTCGAACATCTTTGCACAATGACTCATCAGTGTGTGTAATTAAGGTCTAGGACTGACATTGGTTCCTGGGACTTTAAATAAGGCACCGTCTCTGTATAAGTCTGGAGGGAGTATGGAAAACCCTAGGTGAAAACCACAACTCAGAATGGGCACTGTCAGAGCCGCGATTTGAACCTTTGATCCCCAGACCTCCAGCTCCCCCTTGCAATGAATATTTGTGTGTGACTTACCGCACACAGCTAAGCTGCAGGGTAGAAGAAAGGTAATAAGGGACTCGTAAAATGAGAAACATCCCGTGCCTACAACCCTATTATTTTATTTATACTAGGCCTGTATTGATTTAAGACCTTATGTCACAACTTGTTTATACACAAAAATTAAAGAATTGTTCTATTATAAGTGATTTTTTGGTTCAGGTATGGTATTCTGTTTGAATCAACCTTTGATGAGGTTACACTATTTACACCCTGCAACCTACTTATACAGGGTCTTTCATATAAAGTGAGAACGGTGAGCGGCGGCTTTGTTATCCGCTGCTGCTAGTGATGTAAAATACCCAGGTATTTATACACCGGGGTAAATACCCAGGGTATATACACGGGTAAATACCCAATTTGGGTAAATACCCAGGTATTTTAGATTTTTCATTAAAAATCCTGTGTCTTGGTAAGTTGAACCTTAAACTATGCAAACTATTCTACATTAACTTTTTAGAAATGTAAAAACATTAGATAGTTAATAAAATTTAATTTAATTAGAATTGGGACTTAAAAACAGAATTAGAATTGGGAATTAGATCAGGAGAGAGCCTCCGTGGCTTAGGCGGCAGCACGCCGGCCTCTCACCGCTGGGTCCGTGGTTCAAATCCCAGTCGCTCCATGTGAGACCTGTGCTGGACAAAACGGAGGCAGACAGGTTTTTCTCCGGGTACTCCGGTTTTCCCTGTCACAATTTCATTCCAGCAACACTCTCCACTATCATTTCATTTCATCTGTCATTCATTTAATCATTGCCCCTGAGGAGTGCGTCAGGCCTCGGCAGCCGGCACATTTATATCCTCGCCGCTAGATGGGGGCTTCATTCATTCCATTCCTGACCCGGTCGGAGACTGGAAGCAGGCTGTGGATTTTCATTTCAATTAGATCAGGAGATAAAATTCAATAGTTATAACTAGGGTTCGCATTCAAGCATATTTGCATATTTTTTTCCCTGAATAGTACACATTGAAAGAAGCCTTTCGGTGGTTTTTTCACCTCTCTGGGACCAACAGAATTGAAATTTATCGAGCATATAAATGCATAAAACCGCGGTTTCCAGAATAGAAGCATATAAATGCATATTCTTGTGGTTTTGTCTAAATAGTTTGTTTTTGTTCGAATTCCCCCCCTCGAATTCTGGCCCTGACCATCCATAAGGTTCGAAAACAGAAATAATGATTGAAAAGCCTATCTGGTGCGAATAATAAAACCGCAGGTTTTTAACTTTTAGTGAGGTTGTTATCGTCATTAAAACTTTTATTGACTGATTTAAGAAAATCATTCAAAACTGAAAACACAGAAAGAATTCTTGTTGAACAGACCAATCCAGATCTACTTCATTGACTCGCCTAATTCTGAACGTTTTGTAAATGAACTTTTAAACTGTAACTTTTATAAGAAAACTTATCTTATATATACTTGAAACTTGAATGCGAGTTTATTGCAGTGTATCATACATACAATTAGACAGAGACATGTAAGTGCGAACTATGTGGATACATGTGTGAACGTTACCACCTAGAACTCTGCACCAAAAGAACAAAAACAATTAAAGAATATGTAAACCAAGGCCCAATAGCTCGAGTACAGTGTATATAAATGTATTATTTCTTTTCTTTGTGTATGGCTATTTAGCTGCAATAAATATATTATTATACATACAATTAGAAAATAAAGCTCGTATATAAAGGTATGTTATTGGTTTATTCATTTCAGTTTCCTTTCTATAGTTTTTAACGGTGTTTTTCGAGCATATTCTGCATATTTAACCGCATATAATGTTTCTTTCGAGCATATCTATCGAGCATATAATGGGATTTTCGAGCATATCTATCGAGCATAAAACACATGGTTTTCGAGCATATCTGGAGATTTTATCTCGATCCGAGCCCTAGTTATAACCTTGAAAACTCAGGGTTAGAATTGAACTAGGTTTTTTTTTTTGCAAACATTGAGATAAAAGTTGGGGGAAATTTATTCAGAGCATTGGCCAAGTTCTACAAAAGGTGTAATGTACAGTTTTTCGGAACAGTTTGTAAAATCATCTCTACTTAGTATAAAACAAAGTCCCCGATTCTTGGATGTCACGGGTAATCTCGAGAACCTCTGGATATATTTTGATGCGGATTTCACAATTCTGTAAAGGATATCTCGAGGATGATTTCTGTAGAAAATAATTTATTTATGATCAAAGGAAGCAGAGCAGTAACGATTTCAGTGAAAAAATAAACAAAAAAACCTGGCGTCCGAGCGCTTTTTAAGTTTATTTTGGGCAAGCCGTTAAACATATCTTAATACTATGAGTGTAAGAATTGTTCAGCATGAAAAGTTCTACACAAAATCCAGGAGAGCATATATTATCTATCTTCAATACATCACCCACGGTAAGTATTTTTACGTTTTCATTTCTTCCAACCATGTCCATTCTAATATTGAGGCGACAGTTTACGAGCTAGCTAAGGGCGAGTCTTATCACCCCAGTTACAGCCTAACTAGCGGGCGAACCTATTACCCCAGATACAGCCAGCAGCAAAGCATCGAGTCGTGTTGAGTTAAGACTTCAGAGAAGGCTGGTTGTGTTTGGAGTTTCCCTGGAAGTTCAACTTGGTTTTTCTTCATTTCGCCTGGGAACTTTCCGTTCTGCAAAATACACAGTAAATTTAAGATTGGATGGAAGGGGGATTTGTGTTTCATGCACCTCGCCATTCTTAAATTACGTCTGACAAGAATTCGTTATAATTAATAGTCCAGTCAGTGATGTTAAGCCATCATGCCGAGATGCAAAACGGATATAGGTCATAGTTCATTGACATCGCAAAATAAAAAAGTGCTTATCACGTAACAATGAAACAGAGCAACAAATAATTTCTAGATTGCCACAAGAGAAAGAAAGACTTCGTTCTCGGCACCTTCAAACCGTTGCTCAAGAAGAACACCGTCTGAACCACGATCAGAAACAAGCTTATAACACTAAGAAGGAAGGTAAGATAATTTTTCTCGATGCCCCTGTAGGCACAGGCAAAACGTTCTTGATTTGTGTGTTGCTCGCCAAATTGAGGTCTGGTGGTAATATTGCTCTTGCCGTCGCATCATCTGAAATTGCAGCCACTCTTTTGGACGGAGGAAGAACAGCACATGCAACATTTAAACTTCATTTGAAAGTCAGCAGTAATGATGGAAATGTATGTAATATTTCAAATCAAAGTAACACTGCCAGTTTAATCCAAAATTGTTCTTTAGTTGTATGGGATGAGGCTACAATGTCGCACAAAACTTCCGTTGAAGCTGTAGACAGGACCTTGCGTGATCTAAGGAATCGGAACACACCTATGGGTGGCTGCACAGTTTTGTTCGCCGGAGATTTTCGTCAAATCTTACCAGTTGTTACCAGAGGAACGAGAGCCGACGAAGTGAACGCTTCATTAAAAATATCTTACATCTGGCCAGATATAACAAATTGGCACTCAAAACTAACATGAGAGTAGGCTACTCTTATCTTCAGAAGATAATAGTTTGTTTGCTAATTTGTTACTTAGATTAACAATTTCACAAAGAAATTTGATAAAATGGTCCGGCTAGCTCAAAACAGTTGCCAGCGTTTCGCCCCAGTGTACCAATGGGCTCTTCAGTTGGTTATGGTACACCTCACCAAGACGCGTGGCTAGTACATACTGTGAAGGCCGCTGCAAGGCACAAATGTTGCCACGAGCAGCGCCAATGTACTATGGAAGTCAAAACTTCCTTTCAAAAATAATGTTAGCTTACCTAGCTAATCCATATTGGAAATATCTGTTCCCGTAGGAAACAGGATGTAAAATTGTCCGATTGAGCTATGCACATTAACAATTTCACAAAGAAATTTGATAAAATGGTCCGGCTAGCTCAAAACAGTTGCCAGCGTTTCGCCCCATTGGTACTTTTACTAAGCATTCTTTTTTTTTTTTTTTTTTCAAATGCCCTTTCTATTGAATATATTTTATTACCTTTTGAGTTTTGGCATACACTTTCAATTAATATGCAAATAGCTTACTGTTATTACTACAAAAGTAGTTTTTCCCTCCCACATCTTTGTTGCTCATTTCCAGTATCGTAATAAAACTCGACCTTCTCAATATCTTGGTATTTCTTAAAAATTTAAAACACAAAACCACCAAAATGTTTTATTCAATATTTTACTTTAGTTTAAGGAAAAACAAAACTAATTAAAGACAAGGTTACAGTGTCAAAACATAACATATAAATACCCAAAAATACCTGGACCTCCAATTTCCTTTTATTTTATTTTTTTAGTTTTGAAGGATCAATATTGTTCCTGATTTCAATTTAAGGCATCAAATATCTGTATTTCAGTCCTTGTCTGTCCAACACTTCACCAACACATCAAAAAGTGTTGTACAAAGCTCAAAAACTGAAAATACCCTCATTTTGGGTATTTAAAAGACCACTGGGTAAATACCCAATTTATATTTACCTTCCCACTGGGTATTTACCCGTCCCACATCACTATATACACCCCTGGTTTTTGTCAAGCACAGTGGGGTAGTCACTCATCAATAATCTTTAATTAGTGTGGTGTATTTTGTATCCCACATGTTGGCAACTAGTGACGTCAATGTGTGCGCTTTGGTGACAATTGAACAAACCACATGCGCTGCCGAACATGGCTGCCATTGTTAAATGAGCAATACATAAGAACACATAATTACGTAATTTAGCACATACAGGGAGTTCTTTTAAAAAACTTCCTAATGGAGTACCGAAGAAGTGTGAGAAGCATGTTATGGAGCAAGGATGTCCCTCAGAACAGCAAAAAGGTAATATATCGGACGTACTATGTCCCTATCCTGACGTATGCCTCGGTGTATTTTGTATCCCACATGTTGGCAACTAGTGACGTCAATGTGTGCGCTTTGGTGACAATTGAACAAACCACATGCGCTGCCGAACATGGCTGCCATTGTTAAATGAGCAATACATAAGAACACATAATTACGTAATTTAGCACATACAGGGAGTTCTTTTAAAAAACTTCCTAATGGAGTACCGAAGAAGTGTGAGAGGCATGTTATGGAGCAAGGATGTCCCTCAGAACAGCAAAAAGGTAATATATCGGACGTACTATGTCCCTATCCTGATGTATGCCTCGGAGACCTGGGTTGTGAAAGGAAGTGAGAAGAGTAAAATACAGGCCAGTGAGATGAGGTTCTTGAGAAGCAGTATTGGAGCTAAAAAGATGGACAGAATAAGAAATGAGAGGACCAGAGAATTAATGAAGGAGGAACCATTACAGGATGGTATAGAGAAATCTAGACTTAGATGGTATGGACATGTAAAACGAATGGAGGAGAAGAGGATACCCAGGAGGATACACGAGACGAAGTGGGATGGAAAGAGACCGAGAGACAGGTGGCTGAAGGGGGTGGAAGAAGAGAGGAGAAGACTGGACAAGGGTGCAGGCTGAGAGATGGTGGGAAGACAGAAGACTTTGGAGAGGCTTGTGTTCCAAACAGACCCAACCAGTGGCTGGAATCTGTGCAAGATGATGATGATGATGAATGGAGTACCGAGGATAAGGAGCGCATAAAAGCGTAGACAGTGAGCACAGTGGCTTCATGGGCCAGCAAAGTTGAGCAGACTTTATTGAGTAATTGCTTCTGTCTGCAGCTGTGTCACCCGTCTGTGGCCTGTTATTGACACTCGCCATATGGTCTTACATGGGAAATCCCACAGACAACAAATGGGGTTCCCACCAGCCTGAAAAGCGAAGTTTTAAAATGGCTCCCTGTATATCCGGTGCAGAAGTGACCAAGGTTAGTAATTTCAAATGTTAATGTTCCCCCAGACGATGAAATAACGTAGGAAAATCATATATTATCGAAATGAAAGTGAAAAAGAAGTGAGTGATGTCTCATTTGGAATTGAAACAGACAAAAGCACTCTTTAATGAACTGACCCAGGATCAAGCTTGCTGTCTTGAGTTTTGATGGGCAATACTTAAACAATAGCATTGTTTTCTTATGTGGTTTGCCTTGAAGAATACATGTCAAAAGTAGGCCTACTGTGTGCTTCGTCAAGTTTCACTATCATTAATAAATGGTGATGGGAAGGACTTCATACAGGGTCTTTCATGTAAAGTAAGAACGGCAAGTGGCAGTTTTGTTATTCGCTGCTGTGGTGGCCTTGGCCAAGCTTGTGGAGCACCACGGCCCCCTGCTTTAAGCATGTGTACAATCCTGTATGAAATATTACCTTATAAAAGATGCTTGAAGGTTCGTCCTTCCTGGATTTTACAGGCATTGTATCTAGTAACCACATTCTGGCTGACGCGAGTGAGTTCTGCCACTGTCATGTTTCTGATTTTTAATTTTATGCTTTTTGTTCAGCACTGAGTCAGTAGTGTCAAACTTATTCACAATTACGTGAATCTGTGCCAGTGAAGGTGGCACTTCATCAGGAAATTACTGAACAAATGCATCACGTACCCACCAAGCCGACTCGTACTTAAAATAAGTTTAACATACAAAAATAAGATGTTGTAATGATAACTGTCTCATGTTAACATCTGAGGTTCACACTGGCGAGTGAAAACCTGCACGTTTATTGCAAGGTCAAGTACAGTATATACTGTGCACGCACTTTCAATACTACAGCAGGGGGCCGTGGCACGTCACAAGCTCGGCCCAGGCCACTGCAGCAGCTAGTGATGTGGGACGGGTAAATACCCAGTGGGAAGGTAAATATAAATTGGGTATTTACCCGGGTATTTACCCAGTGGTCTTTTAAATACCCAAAATGAGGGTATTTTCAGTTTTTGAGCTTTGTATAACACTTTTTGATGTGTTGATGAAGTGTTGGACAAACAAGGACTGAAACACAGATATTTGATGCCTTAAATTGAAATCAGGAACAATATTGATCCTTCAAAACTAAAAAAAAAAAAGAAATTTGATGTCCAGGTATTTTTGGGTATTTATATGTTATGTTTTGACACTGTAACCTTGTCTTTAATTAGTTTTGTTTTTCCTTAAACTAAAGTAAAATATTGAATAAAACCTTTTGGTTGTTATGTGTTTAAAATTTTTAATAAATACCAGGATATTGAGAAGGTGAGTTTTATTACGATACTGGAAATGAGCAACAAAGATGTGGGAGGGAAAAGCTACTTTTGTAGTAATAACAGTAAGCTATTTGCATATTAATTGAAAGTGTATGCCAAAACTCAAAAGGTAATAAAATATATTCAATAGAAAGGGCATTTGAAAAAAAAAAAAGAGTGCTTAGTAAAAGTGCTTTTAAGTTATTTTTCTTTCAATTTTAAATATTAAAGAAATATTAATTTTTTAAATCATACTCTAAATAACACAAATGCATGTCAGGAAGTTTTTGTAGTATGTGGGCTCTATAATGGGTGAAGATTTACTGTATGCCAGCAAGCATATGGGTTGGCAACACTGCTTAGCTCATCCTACCTAGAATTCGAACTGACACTGTACTTCCCGCTCATTTTCTATTCTTTATTTGATTTTCTATTTACTATTTACTAGCCTTTTTGGTAACTTGATTATTTATTTTATATATGAACTAGCAACCCGGCTTCGCCCGGGAACAGTTATGAATGCAAGGTGATAGGCTACTTCTAACGGAGGTCTTATAAGATATCCTTTAATACGACATTAGTCGTTTTCCCTCCAGCAGTGAACACGAAAAGATTTCAGTTTGATGTAACAAGCGTTAGAGCCACGTAAAGCTGTCCATGAGAAAAACATTCTCCATCAAGATCAACTCCAGTCATGCTACGTGTCTGATCCTGTGCTTTGTTTATAGTCATGCCAAAGCAGACTCTTACTGGAAATTGTACTCGTTTGAAACGATAAGGTAAATCTGAAGGAATCTTAGGGATTCTGTGTACTAAGACCGTTTCTCCTGTGCCACAGCTAGTTAAGATAGTTGATTCAATGAAACAGTTTTTCAAAGTTTTCACTACCAATCGTGTCCCAACTTTGGTGGTTGTAAATTACGTAGCAATATAATAGGCACTCCTACTTTTAAAATAAGCTTGTGTGGTGGCAAGACAGAAGGAAATAAAGAATTTAGGAATCCTGTAGGGTACTGAACAGCTTCTTCACTATCGACTACTGCGTCTAGCCTACTGAGTAATATACTAGAGCCTGGGCAGTGAATTTGGAGAACACCAAGTCATTAGTTTTCACAACTTGTTCGTATGTCGGCGATAATATTGCTCTTTCTTTAAACCATGAATGAGACTTGTTATATAGGCCATGGATTTGAGGATAAACGCTATCAATAAATTCTTGAATACTGCTTACTAAAGCACAGAAATCGTCACTGAGGGTAATTTTCCCGTCAATGACAGGTAAATCTCCATTTCCGACTCTAAGTAACAAATTAGCAAACAAACTATTATCTTCTGAAGATAAGAGTAGCCTACTCTCATGTTAGTTTTGAGTGCCAATTTGTTATATCTGGCCAGATGTAAGATATTTTTAATGATGCGTTCACTTCGCTGGCTCTCGTTCCTCTGGTAACAACTGGTAAGATTTGACGAAAATCTCCGGCGAACAAAACTGTGCAGCCACCCATAGGTGTGTTCCGATTCCTTAGATCACGCAAGGTCCTGTCTACAGCTTCAATGGAAGTTTTGTGCGACATTGTAGCCTCATCCCATACAACTAAAGAACAATTTTGGATTAAACTGGCAGTGTTACTTTGTTTTGAAATATTACATACATTTCCATCATTACTGCTGACTTTCAAAGGAAGTTTAAATGTTGCATGTGCTGTTCTTCCTCCTTCCAAAAGAGTGGCTGCAACTTCAGATGATGTGACGGCAAGAGCAATATTACCAGATGATGATGATGATGATGATGATAATTGTTGTTTTAAGGGGCCTAACATCGAGGTTATCGGCCCCAAATGAGATGAAATGGCGTGAAATGAAAGGATGTAGATAAAAACAACTCACTGCCATGGATGAAACGAAAATGGTGTTTATAAAACAGACAGTGAGCCCCAAAAATTATGCCTTATTTGAATAAAAATAAATTAAAAAAAGCCGGATGGTAAAAAAGGATAAAACAAATAAGGCATAGTGAACAATAAAATAGATGGACACAATAAAAAACAAAAAGCAGATTCAACCTGAATTAAAAGTCGTAACTACACATTAAAACTTAAAAAAGTAACCACTCTCCCTCATGAACCGGATGACGAGGTCAGCTGACGGCCCGTCATCACGGAGAATAAGGGAGAGGGTATTAGGCAGTTTAAGAGTTCCTCGCAGATCGGCCAGATCTACACACTCCAAGAGAAGGTGTGCCACGGAAAGGTGGGCGCTGCAAGTACACACAGGAGGATCTTCTCTCTTTAGCAAGTGGGAGTGCGTAGCAATCCCATGGCCGATCCGGAGTGGACAGAGTACCACAGCTTCCTTCCGGAGAGATCGGAAGGAAGATTTCCACACCTTCGTTGTCTCCTTGATGCCTCTCAGTTTGTTGGGTGGAGGCGTGGCACGCCATGCTTCCTCCCAATGCGACAGGATCGAATGCCGCAACTGAGAGCGCACATCACTAGCAGGCACCTTATACGGTAGCGAGGGCAGTGCGACTGCCTCTCTCGCCGCCTGATCAGCAAGCTCGTTTCCCGCAATACCCATGTGGCTAGGAAGCCACACAAAGGTCACCCCAGTTCCAGCGTTACGCGAACTGACGAGCAGGTCGTGCACACGCTGGACCAACGGGTGCTTCGGGAAACACACATCGATCGCCTGCAGCGCACTCGGAGAGTCAGTACACACAAGAAAGTGCTGGTGATCGTCTGATAACGTGTACCGCAGAGGCTCTATGATGGCATAGAGCTCCGCAGTGTACACGCCACAGGCCTCGGGAAGTGAAAAGAGAAACCGACGATCCTCAACCACAAATGCACAGCCTACTTTCTCGTTTACCCTCGAACCGTCCGTGAATAGAAGCCCTGATCCTGGATACCGGCTCACCACGGACCGGAACAGCCTCCGATGGACGGAGGAGTCCGTGTCCGACTTGGGCCTGGTGTGCAGATCCAGGATGATATCAGGGCGAGAGACCATCCACGGAAGGGCCTTGCTAGGTACTCGGACGATACAGGAGACAGACGGAAATCGGAACTGACGGTATAAGTCATCCAAGCGAATCCCCGCCGGCCGAGTGGTTCGGGCGAGCGCATCATACAGCCGGCGATTCGGATTGGAAAACAAACATGGATAGCTTGGATGAAGTGGGATCTGTCGAATAGTTGCAGCATTGGTCAGCAGTACTTGTTGGCGCCTCAGGTGTAAAGGAGGTACGCCAGCCTCGGTGAGCAAGCTGACGTCTGGGCTCGTCCGAAAGGCACCCGTCGCCAGCCTCACACCGCCGTGGGGGACACTGTCCAGTTTAACAAGCACTGATTTACGAGCCGAACCATATGCTACACTGCCATAATCTAATCTAGATAAAATCAGGGCCTTATAAAAACGTAGGAGCACCGCGCGGTCCGCCCCCCCCCCCCATGATGTGCCGCTAAGAAACCACAACATGTTGAGTTTCTTAGCACAGGCAGTTTTCAAACACCGCACGTGTGGTTCCCACGTCAATTTCTGATCGAAAAGGAGCCCAAGGAACCGGTACGCAGCAACAACAGGCAAAGCTACATTGCCCAGATAAAGCTCAGGATCAGGATGGAGAGTGCGCTTTCGGCAGAAATGGACAACCGAGGACTTAGCGGTTTAGAATCGAAAGCCACGCTCTAGTGTCCAGAGTTCCACTCTCCGAATAGCTTGTTGTAGCTGTCGTTCAGCGACCGCCATATTTTGCGCACTATAATGTAGAGCGAAGTCGTCTACATATAGCGACGGTACCACTGCTGGACCAGCAGCAGCGACTATACCGTTTATGGCAATCACAAATAATGTTACACTTAACACCGATCCCTGTGGGACTCCGTTTTCCTGTATATGATATTGCGAATATGTCCCCCCTATTCGGACACGGAATGGGCGAAGGGACACTAAATTCGCAATAAAAACCGGCAAGTTACCTCGGAATTTCCATTGATGCAGGGTAGAGAGGATGCCGTAACACCAAGTGGTGTCATAGGCCTTCTCGAGGTCAAAGAAAACAGCGACTAGGTGCTGTCTCCGGAGAAAAGCATCCTGTATGGCGGTCTCCAGGCGTACCAGATGGTCGTTGGTACACCGAGACGCCCTGAAACCACACTGGTATTCAGACAGGAGTCCCCGTTTCTCCAGGACCCACACCAGGCGCCGATTGACCATCCTCTCAAAGAGCTTGCACAGACCGTTAGTGAGACAAATAGGTCTGTAACTCCCTGTCAAATTGGGATCCTTATCGGGCTTCAGGATAGGTATAATGATACCTTCCTGCCATTGCGCTGGAAACACACCTTCCAACCAGATTCGGTTAAACACCCTGAGCAAATAACGAATGCTCTCATCGTTAAGGTGCTTAAGCATCTGGTTGTGAATATTATCCAGGCCGGGAGACGTGTCCTTGCAGAGCGCCAGCGCTCCGCGGAGTTCCCCCTCCGTAAAGGGCACGTTGTACTCCTCCGAAGCGCGGGAAGCAAAACTAAGCTGGAAACGTTCCGCTTCGCGCTTCAGGGCCACGAAGGCAGGGTCATAGTTATCGGAACCGGATATATCCGCAAAATACGAGGCGAGTTGGTTTGCAACGCGATAAGGATCTGTACCCAATTCATTATCGATGGAAATTCCCGGTACAGTAGAAGATGTCTGAATTCCCGAAATGCGTCGTAGTTTAGTCCACACTTGAGAGGAGGGGGTATGTGCCGTAATAGAAGACTCATACCGTTCCCAAGACCGTTTCTTACTCAGGCGAATAAGAATCCGTGCCTTGGCACGAAATTCCTTAAACGCCACCAAATTGGCCATAGTTGGACGCCGACGGTAGTGCTTATGAGCTCGACGACGGTCTCTTATTGCCGCTGCAATATCCTCTGTCCACCAAGGGACGAGTTTGCGAAGAGGAGTCCCAGAAAAGGATGGAATGGACTCTTCGGCGGCAGCAAGAAGCACATCGGTGATGTGCTGTACCTCGTCATCGACGCTCCAGCAACCAAGATCAACGAACACAGCTCGTTCTTGAAACGAGGGCCAATTTGCCCGCTTAAGCACCCAACGACTGGGAAACTCCACGGGCGTCTGGTTCAGAAGGGTAAGAACGATCGGGAAATGGTCACTGTCACAGAGGTCGTCGTGTACATACCAACCAAATAGGGGGACCAGTGCACGGCTACACACACTCAAGTCAATGTGTGAGTACGTGCCGTGCGCTAAGCTAAAATGTGTAGCTTCCCCTGTATTTAATAGTGATAGATCCAACCCTTGAATTAAGCCCTCCATGTCCCTTCCTCTGGGGCAGGAAGATGGTGATCCCCATTGGGGGTGATGAGAGTTGAAATCACCCACGAGTAGGAAAGGGACTGGAAGTTAGCAACAAGATCAAAGACGTCATTAATATCAAGGGGCTGGTTCGGTGGAAGGCACACGTTACAAACAGTTGTCATAGCTGGCAAGGACACGCGAACTGCAATAGCTTCCAGAGGAGTGGCGAGTGGAAACTCCTCACTATAGCAGTCAGAGCGAACGAAGGTACAAACGCCCCCAGAAGCCCGGGCGGCGTCTTGTCGCTCTTTAGAGTATAGTCGGAAACCTCTCAGAACAGTCTCGTGATCAGGTCTGAGGTTTGTTTCCTGTAGGCAGACTATACTCGCTGCGTATTGGGCAATAAGCTGACGGAGCTCTGTCAAATGCCTGTCATAACTGTTACAATTCCACTGTAACAGTGCCATTGTGTGAACTTATAAACTAGGGAATAAGTTGGAGCAGCAAGCTACAACTTAGCCTGTGGAGGATCATCAGCCACCACGTCGACTATAATCTCCATGTCCTCAGGCGAGGTCATGGAGTGAATCGACTCGGTGGAAGATTTCCTAGACGCAGTTCGGCGGCGGGGGGATCTCCGTGGGGAGCGCGCAGATCTGGGGACCGAAACGTCCCTAGGCGCAGAAGCATCCGCAGGTGGTGGGGCGGATGGCTTCCCCTTTTTTGGAGAAAGGGAATGCGTAGTGCGGGGTCCCTTCTTACCCGCCTCTTTAAGATATATAGACGGGTCAGGAGCCTAATTCCTGACCCTGGTCGACGATGCCGCCTCCGCCGGCTTCGGCGCGGCTTTCGCCGACCGTTTTGGGTGGGGAGTAAGTCTTCGACTTCCTCCCGAGTGGGGAGTAAGTCTTCGACTTCCTCCCCTGCTGTGCGGGCGGAGCAGCCTTCGCTCGCACAGCCTTCGTGCTGGCCGAAGGTGGAGTTGAAGTCACCTTCGGGCTTTCCGTTATAATCATAGGTGCTGGTTTCGGAACAGGAAACTCAGTTGCAGGTTTCACAGCTGGTACAAAAGATGAGGTAGCCGGAACCAAATTTGGTATTATGGCTCTATAATCAATCGTTGGAGAAGGCGAAATCGTGGTATGGTACTTCTTGCAGGCCTCCTGATAGGTAAGACCATCCAGGGTTTTGATCTCCTGGATTTTCTTCTCACTCAGGAAGACAGGGCAGTTTCTGTCCCGAGGAGAATGAAATCCAGGGCAATTAGTGCACTGATAAGGTGTTGTGCACTCTTCCGCTTCGTGTGGTACCTTACCGCATGTTCCGCAGATCTCGGGGCTCGAGCATCGGGATAACATGTGCCCGAACTTCTGGCACTTATAACACCTCATTGGTGGAGGGATATAAGGCCGTACGTGACAACGGTAACTTGTAACCTTAACTTTCTCCGGGAGCACCGAAAGCTCAAAGGAAATAATGAAAGCACCAGTACCCACGATTTGACCATTGACCTTGCGCGTAATGCGCCGGACATCAGTCACGTGACGGTGCTGCATATCCGCCTTGAGCTCCTCGTCAGTGTTCAGAATCAGGTCCCGGTGGAAAATAACTCCTCGGACAAGATTCAGGGACGTGTGCTTTTCCACTTTGACGGGAATTTCGCCAAAGTGGTCACATTGCAAAAGTTGTTCAACTTGCTCACCAGTCCTAGTCTTGAGAAACAAGCTACCGTTCCTCATCTTTTGTACTTTCTCAAGCTCACCATAGACACCTATGTGGCGAGAAAAAAAAAAACTCTTTACCAGCTTGAAATCACTCCCATCTGTTCTGGTAGCTACCAGAAACTTGGGGGTGTTATCACCCAGATTTTCACGCACAGATTGTTCCCAGGGGGTTGATCCCCGTAGGGAATCAAATGTTAAAGACTTGGGTGTAGGACCACCCTGTTTGGGGATTTTTCTTTTTGAACCCATGGCCAGATCATCCTCCCCGAATGCCACCGACATCCGATCACGGACCGTCACAGTAGGCACTACCCAGCCAGGGCAAGGCCTGCCTATCTTGGAAGGCATTGCCCGGGGGTCCGGTTTTACAATGCCGTATCGGCATGTACCCCTTGGCATATACTGGATTTTACAGCTCAGACATTCGGCTGTGCGGGGACCTGCGTAGTCAGGCGGATACTACTGCACGGGTACATGGCACACCCACCTGTCAGCGCGGCCAAGACCGGAACAGGCTTTCGAGCGTAGTCGCAAGCGTAAGTGGCCCATCCCCTAACAGCACGCACATATAGAAATTTTTGGTTGCCAGACCCTGAAAGCAGTAACGGAAAGAAGTGCGATATAATCTAATGAGAGTTATACCGCACGGGTGTATGTCTTTTAGAGCTGACTGTCAAACCCTCGAAAGGGGACCGTTCTGAGAAGCCCTTTTAGTCGCCTTTTACGACTGGCAGTGATTACCGTGGTTGTATTCGCTTCCTCTCACCCACTGGGGGTCCAATTCACAAAACAACGCGGAGTCCTTCAAGTATAGCCAAGGTCTCCCCTTTCAGTCGCCTCTTACGACAGGCAGGGGATACCGTGGGTGTATTCTAAACCCCCCAACCACAGGGGGAAGCAATATTACCAGACCTCATTTTGGCGAGCAACACATAAATCAAGAACGTTTTGCCTGTGCCTACAGGGGCATTGAGAAAAAATATCTTACCTTCCTTCTTAGTGTTATAAGCTTGTTTCTGATCGTGGTTCAGACGGTGTTCTTCTTGAGCAACGGTTTGAAGGTGCCGAGAACGAAGTCTTCCTTTCTCTTGTGGCAATCTAGAAATTATTTGTTGCTCTGTTTCATTGTTACGTGATAAGCACTTTTTTATGTTGCGATGTCAATGAACTATGACCTATATCCGTTTTACATCTCGGCATGATGGCTGAACATCACTGACTGGACTATTAATTATAACGAATTCTTGTCAGACGTAATTTAAGAATGGTGGGGTGCATGAAACACAAATCCCCCTTCCGTCCAATCTTAAATTGACTGTGTATTTTGAGGAACGGAAAGTTCACAGGCGAAATGAAGAAAAACCGAGAACTTCCAGGGAAACTCCAAACACAACCAGCCTTCTCTGAAGTCTTAACTCAACACGACTCGATGCTTTGCTGCTGGCTGTATCTGGGGTAATAGGTTCGCCCGCTAGTTAGGCTGTAACAGGGGTGATAAACCGGGTGAGTTAGCCGTGGTGGTTACGGCATGACTGATGGCAGTCGCTCACATCCGGGAGGCGAGGAGGTTCGAATCCCCCCGCCGGCAACCTTGAAGATGGTCTTCTGTGGTTTCCCATCTTCCTTCCAGGCAAATGCCGGGGTTGGTCCCTAACTATAGGCCACAGCTGCTACCTTCCAACTCCTCGTCCTTACATTCCAACTTCCCTCCTTCCCTCCCCAACGGTACTTGTAGCTCACCCATTGGGTGTCCGTCTCGAAGCAGCTACAAAACTGGCGAGCCGAACATGTCCTCGGACACTCCCGGCACTAAAAGCCATACGCTAAAAAAAAATCGTAAACTGTCGCCTCAATATTAGAATGGACATGGTTGGAAGAAATGAAAACGTAAAAATACTTATCGTGGGTGATGTATTGAAGATAGAGATATGCTCTCCTGGATTTTATGTAGAACTTTTCATGCTGAACAATTCTTACACTCATAGTATTTAGACACCGTATGTTTAACGGTTTGCCCAAAATAAACTTAAAAAGCACTCGGACGCCAGGTTTTTTGTTTATTTTTTCACTGAAATCGTTACTGCTCTGCTTCCTTTGATCATAAATAAATTATTTTCTACAGAAATGATCCTCGAGATATCCTTTACATAATTGTGAAACCTGCATCAAAATATATCCAGAGGTTCTTGAGATTAACCGTGACATCCAAGAATCGGTGATTTGGTTTTATACCAAGTAGAGATGATTTTACAAACTCTTCTGAAAAACTGTACATTACACATTTTGTAGAACTTGGCCAATGCTCTGAATAAATTTCCCCCAACTTTTATCTCAATGTTTGCAAAAAAAAAAAAAGCCTAGTTCAATTCTAACCCTGAGTTTTTAAGGTTATAACTATTGAATTTTATCTCCTGATCTAATTCCCAATTCTAATTCTGTTTATAAGTCCCAATTCTAATTAAATTTAATTTTATTAACTATCTAATGTTGTTACATTTCTAAAAAGTTCTGGCGCAGTCAACTGGCATTTGAGGGTGCGCAAATGCGAGGGAGCCGTGTCAGTAGATTTACTGGCACGTTAAAGATCCCCTTCGGGGCAAAATTCCGGCACCCCGGCGTCTCTAAAAGCCAGTGTAGTTAAAAGGGACGTAAAACCAATAACATTATTATTACATTATTCTAAAAAGTTAATGTAGAATAGTTTGCGTAGTTTGAGGTTCAACTTACCACGACACAGGATTTTTAATGAAAAATCTAAAATACCCGGGTAGTTACCCAAATTGGGTATTTACCCGGGTATATACCCTGGGTATTTACCCCGGTTTATAAATACCTGGCTATTTTACATCACTAGGTGTATATATGGCTAACGTGGCCGTTCTAACAATTATTAGTCTAGACAAAAGCCATTGGTCTTACAGTACCGCTTATATACACTGTAGTACGTTAAACGCAAGGTTGGCAACACTGTATTTGACAATAATTCACTTGTATAATGGCAGATTTTACTACCATATAAGTTAAGTGATGATCTAAATAAGGGATGGTACCGGTAGGTGGGTAATGGACTGGGGATGAGTAAACATTAACTACATTATAATTCTTGATTTCTTTTTCATCATTAGAAAAGGTATTTTGGCTAATTTCAGTACTGTACTTTAGAAAATTTGATCATACAAGTGATGAATCATTCAGTGTTACTTCTGATTTAATATCATGTTATTGATCCCATCCATGGGGGAAAATTCTGATATTCTGGCATCATTATAGCCACATGAATTTATAAGAGGCATTAAACTCATACTCTTATTATACAAAAGCCAATGCCTAAGCTTGAGAACAAGAGCAGGAATAGAAACCGTACCAGTACCACTCTAATATGATGAATAGCCTATATGAAGGAGATGCATAACTTGAGGCCATATGATTATTAATATTTATTCATTAATTCCCCATAAGGAGAGCGCTAGAACACAATCAATTTTCATGTTTTATTCTGGCCCTTTCGGTCGCCTATGTAGCGTAGCGGTCAGCATGGTTAGCTGCTGCCCCGGAGGTCCTGGGTTCGATTCCCAGCTCTGCCACGAAATTTGAAAAGTGGTATGAGGACTGGAATGGGGTCTACTCAGCCTCAGGTGGCCCAAATGAGTAGAGGGGGTTCGATTCCCACCTCAGCCATCCTCGAAGTGGTTTTCCGTGGTTTCCCACTTCGTCTTTGGGCAAATGCCGGGATGGTTCCTACTGTAAGGCCACGGCCGCCTCCTTCCCACTTCCTTACCTAACCGTCCCACCCCTTCATCAGGCCCCCTGTTCGCTTTGCAGGTGTGGCCGCCTGGGCGTAGTGCTGGTTACACACCCCAATAATTGTATCCCTGACTCAGAGTCTCAAGCTCCAGGACACTGCCCTCAGTGGCGGTAGAGGTGGGATCCCTCGCTTAGTCCGTGGGAAAAGCCAACCCTGGAGGGTAAAACGATAGCGGGGGGGGGGGAGCGAATTCTGGTCCTTTTTTCTTTTTTTCCAAAAACCTCTCATATATTCACTATTCTTCCTCTTTCTCTCCTCCGTCCACTTCTTTCCCGGTTGTCTCTCTTTGGGAGTTTGCTCAAACATCTGTTGTCTAAGATTTTCTCTGTATGTGCTCTTGTCTGCCATGTCTTCTGTAGAGATGTTTAGTTTCTTGAGGTCTTCCACGGTTTCCTTTAACCAATTGGTTTTTAGTGTACTATTCGTAACTATATTAAAAATTTCTTGGTCAGTCTGTCTTCGGTCATCCTATGCATATATCCATAAAATTTTGCCCTTATTTTCCTCTGTATCCATATTCCCTCTTTCTGAACTGGCCCGTAGATATTTCTCAGAATTTTTCTCTCTTGTTTTTCTAATTCCTTGATTGCTGTCATTTCTGAAGAGCATAAGGCCTCTGGTAAGACTACTGTACGATAGTGTCATAATTTGGCATTGATGGAAATACTTTTCATATTGTAGTGGTTCCATGTAAGTCGGTATGCTTTCTACAATTTAGCGATCCTGTCTTCATTGGATGCCAAGTTCAGTCCTGTTTTCTGTATAACCTCTCCCGGGTATTTGAAACTTTCCACTTGTGTTATTATCATTTCAAATGATCTTGTCGACTTTGTCGTTATGGTTGGGGTCCATCGTTATGCATTACGGACACGGACACGGTGACGGACGTGACGTCATGCAGCCGCGCGGGAAGTGACGTCATGCAGCTGCGCAGGAATGTGACGTCATGTGGGGAGCGAGAACCAGACGCTGATGATTACTGGAGTCTGTTGAAAGAGGCCTGGCGTCGAGCGACCTTTTAAAAATCAGAAACTCACTCCACAAATCTGTAAATCAGTATTCTTCCCTTATTTCAGATACACTATTCATTAAACAAACATATATGGCATAGTCATGACCCCTTCATGGAGTAGGCTATTGTCTAAATCTGGACACTCATACTACATCCTTACACTAATTCAAATTTATGGCCAAATGATCCTTCTGACAAGGAGGCAAAGGTTTCCGCCGGCTTGCCCGAGATGATGGGCCACAAAACCGCTATCAAAAAGTACACAATTTACGCTTTATTCAACCAAACACATCTCTAATACAAGTACAAGAAACACATTTCTTCCCGTGACCCTTAAAGAGGTGCCCGCGCGGGAAGCCTAAGTTAATGGGTAATGCAGTCTGTTGAAGGAGTCCTGGGGCTTCGAGCAAAGCTTTGCTCGAAGCCCTCCTGAGCCTTTCTAACATGTGTAGCATTTGTAGCATGCGTCATTTGAAATGATACAACGTCTAGTCTTTCAGACTGACTGTGATTTTTTTTTCCATACTTGGTTTCAGTGGGTGCCTGTCTGTAGATTTTGTGTCCATGAACTGTGTTTTTTCATATGAGATTTGTAACCCTGTTTTGGCAGGAGGAGCTACTACAGTAGATGCATCGCAGTAAGTGGTAGAAATGTACTTTGTGCTGTGCCAGCTTGTTTATGTTCATTCTAGGGTTTGCCCCAGCAAGTTGTGCCTCATGCATAGGCACCTCTCGGATGATGTTCACTGAACGACAAGTAGGCTTACCTAGCTACCTCTCCTGGTAACAACCAACAATAGCCTTTGTAGCCATTGGTCCAGCCAGTCTTCCCTCCACACCCCACTAAAGAAAGTTTTGTCCTGCAGAGATCAACTCGTGATCTGTCTGAAGTACGGTACATAACTTATTGCATCCTAGCACATGTCATCATGATTTTAGGTAGAATTTAATTAAATGTTTTATAAAACTTTGCACAACTCGGAGTCCAACATAAAATAACATAAAATAAGGGAATATGATCTACACTGGTACAATTTTTTGACTGTGTTATGATCATGCACTCGAATTTTTCTTTTCAGCTTGGTAAGCTATGACATGATCAGTAATGTTCGCTGATCTTGTGCCACTGGTGTAATCCCAAATAAAAAATACCAAGAATGAAATAATACAACCATAAGTGATTCCACCCTTGCATAAATTTTCTTACAGTTAAACTGTCAAAATAACCTATAGAGAAAAAAACAATCTATAACTTACTGTATCCAGGCCCGTATTTACAGGGGGACAAACTGGGCAACTGCCCAGGGTGGCAACATTTCTGGAAAACTGTACAAAACCACTTGGGCATTAAACGTAAAGTTATTTAAATTTTAAATACCCTCACTGGGGGAATATTATTGTCGCACAATGGCAATTCTGATTATTTAAGGACATACAAAAAAAGGATCGTCTTAGTCAATTGGTTTTCTTGCTGACTTGAAAGTGAAATTGTGTTAAGTTAATGAAGAAATCCAAACTTGCTTGCAAATAACAAGGCCCCTCGTTATTTAAATAATTGATGATTTGGCCATTGGTTGTGGTGTATGGTATCTGTTAAAATTTAATTTAAATTATTTGTAGTTCTTTTTCTATTTGTAATTTTAGTAAACAAATATTTATAGTTGCCACTCTTAGTTAAATACACACACAGAGATGATGAATATGCTAAGGAAACTTAAATAAATCTACATATTCTAAGTCGGGGGCAGCAAAGTTTCTTTTCCCAGGGGCGTCAGGAGCCCTAAATACGGGCCAGACTGTATCACTAAAATGGAATGCCAGGAAACCCGATAGGTAGTAGGACCAAGGACTTTTACCCCATTTTTATGTATATGCATGCACAAAACTAATGATAAACTACATTAAGTGGAAATTACAAAAAGCAGCAGTTTTCTTTCAAACAAGTCATTCAGTAGGCTAAAGCACGCTTAATGATTATAGAGGTTAGTGGCGATCTTAGAGCAAGGGGGTACAAAGTCTCAGTCTGTTAACATAAAAGCTTTCAAAAAGTCCGATTCTAAGCGCATTTAGTACGGTTGCAGTTAGAAAATAAAACTACTTACTTTTACTTCCCTCTGTCGCATTAAGCGCACTATGTTATTTCCAATTGGCTTGTTTTTTCTATTCATTTTCTTTGGTTGAAAATATCTAGTTTCTCGTCACAATGGTATTGAATTGTATCATAACACCACAAGAAGCTTGGTTACACTATCGCCCCACATTCTGGATACATCCTGAAAATTAATTGTGCAATCAGTGAAAATACGTAACTTTCTTGGATTATGCCGCATAATGAACAGAATCCAAAATGTAAAATATTTTAGTGTATTCAAACAACGAAGTGAATGACCGCCTACCTTTGCTCGGAAAATGCATACCATGTCAACAATGATTTTTTTTTACTTCTCTCATGGACAGATACACAATTGCAAAACATTTTCGAAGTTTTATTAAAATACATTTCTGATGTCACGTTAGTAAAAATATAACTATTTTTCTTAGAATTCTGGTATAGTACAATGTTTTTCGTGAACAGGCTTCCGTACGTAACAAAACATACGCATATTGACTTAAATCAGCTGATTTACTTCTATGGGAATTGAGTGGACATCGATTGTGTACTGTTTACAGAATTTTCACAGCCCTTGAAATGGTTCAGAACGATCAAGATTCTTCATAACTGGACAGTCTAGCCGTCAGCTGGCGTACATAAGTATACAAAAGGCGGTGAAAAATATGGCAGCGGAGTGAACGAAAACACGAGGTATATACATCTTACTTTAGGTGTATTTTTGTTGAGACAAAATGCATGGTACGAAGGATTCTGAACGAGGCAACAGGGCAGGAAAATCGTCTAAAAGTAAAGTCAAAATTTACAAAAACAAGAAGAAACATCGGGATGAGGAGAAACAAATCACAGAACTTCAGCAGTCATATGAAAGTGTAAGTGTGTTATTTAAGGTTAGCTCTACTGAGATAATTCGAAATTAAGTGATGTCGTCGTGTTTTTATTCAAACTTCAGACATGCACACTTCAAATAATACAATGTGTATATATATGGCACTGAAAATGTAACCACATAATTACAGAATCTGATGATGGATATCTGAGCGTTGGTTATAATTATAAATAAAAATATTCTTTATTACCCACAATATGCATGAACGTGGTTCTGGCGATCCATCATTGGTACACAATTCTGTGAGGGATTCTACCCTCAGTTTACATGCAAGTACGTGATATCGTCCACATGGGCTGTCACATCTTATGCACCTACACTCAGGACCTGTTCATGAAATTTCTTCGTCCGACATAACGGTGGTGAAAATCATGCACTGATAGTAGAGTCATAACATACCTCAACTTGTAACCACTATGTGTCCAGTTAGTCATCGCATCACGCAGGTAGAAATCCTCCCATATGCTAATCTTTTTCTGGTGAAGCTCTTATAAAAGTTCGTTATATTCTGGAGTGGCTGGAAGTAGAAGCTTCAAACGCAACTTCTCCACGAAAAAAAAATCTCTAAACGGCTTGTAAACAAGGCGGGATGGAGTATATTTGGACAGGCTCTCTTTAGAAAGGATGCTTTCACCTTCTCTATAGGCTACTGTGTAAATGCCTCTTTCAATGGTGTGTCCATACATTTTATAGGGGGTTAATTTTCTGATGCAAGATCTCGATGACAGATGGAGCGATGGTTTACTCAGAGAATTGATATCACTAATGGCTCTAACTGGGATGTACCTTAACACTCAAGATTTCCTCTGTTGAGTTTGAATGGGGGTACGTGGTATTCTCACTTTTAAGCAGGCCTTTTCACTAACAACAACCTGGATGTGATTTTTAAAATCATAGGAAGTCCCTTGTGGAATATTTAGATTGGTAACTTACTATGGTTTATTTATTTATGCTTATGGCATTGTACACAAAAACAATATACTATTTACATATATACATATATATACAAAAAAAGGGAGCAAACCATTAAAACAATCAACTTAGCCCTACAGATTTCACAGCTGTATGTCCAGTTCGTCTAGCCACTGTATGGCCTGAGTAGATGTCACCAGAAAGCCGTCCATTGATCCAGAGTATGCCCTCCTCGGACATTCTGCTACAATATGGTGGATGGTTTGATTCACTACACCACAGTCACAGCTGGGGGAAGTTTGCATGCCCCACTTATGAAGCAGTGAGCCACATCGCCCGGGCTTGGTTCGGATTTTGTTGAGGGCAACCCAAGTTCTTCGTGAGAGATCAAAACCAGCCGGAGGGTGCTTGATGTTAAATAATGGCTGCCACTCCTTCGGAGCTGTGCCGTTCCAAACAGATTGCCATTCTGCTTTTCCATTATAGCTTCTGCTGGTGAGCAACTGTGCCGTCTGAACTGGTGGTGATCTCGATTTTAAGCGCCTGAATCCTACAGCTATGTCCTGGTGGATAGGAGGGGCTGTTTGATGTTATTTTTCTGTACTCTCTTACCAGGTTGTTGAGGCGTCTTATATCTGGAGGCTCAGTATGACTCAACACAGGTAACCAAAACAGTGGAGTAGATTTAACGTTGCCGCTGATGATCATCATCATCATCATCATCATCATCGGCTTTAACTCGAATCCGAGTATAAATCTTCTTCCTTCAGTCCAGTTTGTGGATGTGTTTACGGTGACTAAAGAGTCCAATCCTGGCATGGAACAAGCGACCACACAAGTCGCATAGTATTGCTGGAGGAGGACGTGGTTGGGCTGCTCGAAGTTTCCTAGCTTGACGCTTGGCCTCTTCATGTATGCGTCGATCCCTTTCAAACGTCTTTACAGAATCCGAGATGGTACGGCGCCAAGTTGAGCGGTTTTCAGCCATCATGTCCCAGGTTTGTGGATCAAGACCTGTCAATTTCAGGGTCTGCTTAAATTGGTCCTTGTAGCGCCTCTTAGGACCACCATGAGGTCTGGTGCCATAGCTTAACTCACCATATAGCATTTGACACATCATCTCACATCATCCATCCGATGGACATGACCAATCCATCTAAATTGGTGACCTATTATGGATGATTCTATGCTGTTGATTTGAGCCTTTTCCAGAACAGCAATATTGGTAATGCGGTCTTCCCATTTAATCCTCAGGATTGATCGAAGTTTTTGTAGGTGAAAACGCTCAAGCTTCCTAAGATCACGTCGGTAAAGGGTCCACGTTTCACAGCCATACAACAATGTAGAAATGACTACTGCTTTGTACACCATAAGCTTTGTACTCATGGATAGATCTTTATTCATGAAGACCCGGTGCGCTAATCGTCCATATGCTGCATGGGCTGCGCCAATTCTCTTATCCACATCCTGCTCACAGGTACAGCTCACAGAAATGGTACTGCCCAGGTACGAGAAGTGGTCAACCTGTTCTAATGGCAAATTTGAAATGGAGATATTGAACTGAGGAAGAGGTGTGCCTGGTGAAGGTTGTGCCAAGACTTTAGTCTTATTGACATTTATGGTAAGACCAAAACGATCACATGCACTTTTGTAACAGTTAACTGACTCTTGCAGCTCTTCTGGTGTGAGAGTTGGTGACGCAGCATCATCTGCATACAACATGTTAGTAACCTTAGTAACCTGAGTTTTCCTCAAGGAGCGGAGACGAGTTAGGTTGAAAAGCCCTCCATCAAAACGATACTTGATCTCCACACCTGGGATGTTTGTGGGTGAATCATAAAGCATTGCAGCCAAGTACAGCGCAAAAAGCGTTGGAGCCAGTACACATCCTTGTTTCAGTCCATGGGTAATGGGAAATTCATCGGACATCTTATTCTGATGGCAAACCTGACCTGTCATGCCATCATGGAGAGCTTTGATTAGATCTACAAAACGCTGAGGGCAACCAAACCGCTTCAGCACTGCCCACATGGCTGGTCTTGGAACCGAATCAAATGCCTTTTCCAAGTCATAAAAGACTAAGAAGAGTGGATTCTGTTGTTCTCTACATTTTTCTTGTAGCTGTCTCACACAGAAAATCAAGTCAATTGTGCTTCTGGAAGTTCTAAATCCGCATTGTGACTCTGGGAGGATCCTCTCAGAGATAACCTTGAGGCGGTTAAGTAGAATTCTTGCAAGAATCTTCCCCACAATTGATAGCAGTGATATACCACGGTAGTTGCCACAAACACTGCGATCACCCTTTTTAAAGATAGTGACGATAGTGGCATTCTTTAGGTCTCCAGGTACCTTTCTTGATTCCCAAATTCTGAGGATAAGGATGAAAATTCTTGATTTGAGGGAATGACCTCCGGCTTGAATTAGTTCCAGAGGGATGTTATCTGGGCCAGGTGCTTTTCTGGGTTTCAATTGGGTGAGAGCTGCACTGAATTCATGATAAGTAGGAGGTACTGCCAACCACAGTTGTTCAGGTTGTTGCGGCACATCACAGAGGAAGTCTTCAGCAGCTTCTGATGGACGATTTAGGAGATTGGAGAAGTGCTCCTTCCAGCGTTCCAAGATTTCTTGACTATCAGTAAAGGTAGTAGAATTATCAGCGCTTTTCAGTGTACCTGATGATGAGCGAGATGGTCCATATATTTCCTTGAGTACGGCATAGAAGTTCCTCAAGTCTCGAGCATCCGATAGTCTCTGCAGTTCCTGAGCCTTCTGTTGCCACCAAGTATTTTTAATCTGCCTTATCTGCATCTGGCATTTACCCTTGAGTTCCAGTAGTTTATCTCTCTTTGTGTTGGAAGTTGGGTCTTGAAGATGGGCAAGATAGGCATTCCTTTTGGCATTGATGAGAGACAGAATTTCCTCATTGTTGTCATCAAACCAGTCTTGTCTTTTCCGCACTATAAAACCAATGGTTTCCTCAGCTGACTGTGTGATAATCTTCTGTAATGTGGCCCATTCTTGCTGAATATCATTTGTTACTGGGTTTTCTGATAACTGGGTGACGATCCTGTTTCCAAAATGTTTGTACATGGATTCATCCTGAAGTTTGGATGTATTAAACTTCTTTCTTGGCAAAATTTTGATGTTCCTAGGTGGTTTAGGTCTGATGGATATCCTGAGCTTACATATAAGAAGTTTATGATCTGTCCAACAATCGTCTATATTCCTTGCTGTTCTGGTAATAAGAGTGTCCTTCTTATCACATTGCCGGGTAATGATATAATCAAGAATGTGCCAATGTTTGGAACGAGGATGCATCCACGTGGTTTTGAAGCGGTCAGGTAGCCGGAACTGCTGATGATACGCATGGTTTGATTCAAGACTACGTCGATCTTCTTGACATAAGGACTGTTTAGCCACACTGAAGAGCAATACTCTGCTGTAGAGTACACTAATGCCATTGTTGATGTTCGAAGAGTGGATGCAGAAGCTCCCCGTGTTGAATCAGCGAGTTTGTGGAGGATGTTGTTCCTAGTCTGTTTAGCAGCACTATTGTTCAGGTGTTTCTTGAAAGATAGCGTGCGATCGAGACTAACGCCCAGGTATTTTGGGTGAGGGTTGTAAGGTAGTGGTGAACCATCAAGTGAGGCCTTTAAAGCAACATTTGCCTGTCGGTTGTTGAGATGGAAAAAACAACTTTCTGTTTTGGTGGTATTTGGTCTCAGACACCACTTTCTGAAGTAATCACTCAAGGTAGAGAGATCTGCATTAAGAATTTCCTCAATCTGTTCTGTAGAGGAATGTTGAGTTACTATCGCCAGGTCATCAGCATTAGCAAACTGACGAGAGGTGGTAAGTGGTATGTCCGCGATGTACAAATTGAACAGAAGAGGAGACAGCACAGAGCCTTGAGGAAGACCATTGTTGAGGACTTTAACTTGACTTCCTTTACCACCCATTACAACCTGTACCATTATATTTGATAACATGTTGTTTAGTAATTGTGCCATTAGCTTGCAGGCTGTCAGTTTAAGAAACTTGTACACACCTTCTCTCCAAACCGTGTCGTATGCAGCTGTAAGGTCTATAGGCCTAAACACTGCACCACTCTTTAATCTTTTTTCGAAGCCTGCTTCAATATAGCTCTGATTTGGTCTGAAACTAGCCTGCTCAAGAGGGAGAATACCATTTATTTGTGGGCTAATCCTATATATATGAGCCGTTCCAGGAGTTTGTAACAAACACTCATCAAGGCTATTGGTCTATAGCTCTCTGGGTTATCGGCAGGTTTCCCTGGTTTCAGGATGGCCAGAACCTTTGTCCTTTTGAACTCTGGAGGGAGATTTCCTGTCAGTATGATATTTGAAAAAAACTGTAAAAGCCATTTTCTTATGTTCTTCCCACATTGTGTTATAAATTCGGGATGAATACCGTCAAATCCTGGGGCCTGGAGCCTTTCCATTCTTCATCCCCTTGAGTGCTTCCAAAAGCTCATCTGTAAATGTAGTTAAAAACTTTGATGTTTCATGGCCGTGCCTTTTCATATGTGACAACTGCTGTTTGATTGTCCTTCTGAGATATTTGTCAGGTTTCACTATGGTATTGTAAACTAACTAAAATCCTTTATTACTACTTGTTCTTTCCATCGGAAGAAATTGGGACATAGCATTTCTGTTCAGTTTACAAATCTTGGTTTCTTGGATAAGGTTCTGTTCTGAGACATTTTATATGCACATCCTATATCACAGTAAGGTATAGCATAGGGGCTTTCTTACTTTTTACAGGTGCCAAGAATTTGTTTTCTGATAACCATTTCAAGTGCTTCTACTGTGATTCAGAAGTGACAGGGTAGATTTTTGATTTAAACTTGACAAAAGCTACTCCTGGCTTTTACACTTCTACCTGGCAGATTATGATTCACATACCTTTGTAGGAATCATTAGAAATTGAAATTAAGTTAAGTCTGTCAATTATCACTGCTGCACATGAAAGATTTGTTCATCATCATCAACTTCATTTCCCCTTTTCCAGTTGACACTGGGTGGGGGCAAATATGGTTCCTCTCCACTTTGCTCTTTCGTTCCACCATTCCTCCTCCGACACAGTGTTCCAATCCAGGTTCCGTTTTCTAATACTATTCTCCACCAAGTCCATCCAACGCATTCTTGGTCTTCCTCGTCCTCTCTTCCCTGTCATCCGTCGTTCCAGTGCTCGTCTTGGTAGCCTTACTTCATTCATCCGTTTGACATGTCCAAACCATCTCAATCTGTTTTGCTCCAGTTTGTCATTTAGTTTCTGTACTCCCAGTTCTTTCCGTATATCTTCATTTCTCACTCTATCCCTCCTCGTTTTCTGGACCATACCTCTCAGGAATCTCATCTCAGCTGCTTGTACTCTGCTCTCATCCCTCTTAGTCATTGTCCAAGTTTCTGCTGCATATGTCATTATAGGAACATAATATGCTTTGTACATAACTTCTTTAGCCTTAATTGGTATATCCTTGTTCCATACTAGTCCCCGTACCTGTTGGTAGAAAGCACTCCCGAGTTGTATTCTTCTGCTAATTTCCAAATCTAGTCTTCCATCTTCAGTCAGTTCACTTCCCAAGTATTTGAAGTGTTTCACTACTTCCAATTCCTTATCTCCTACTTTGATTACTCCTTTTCCTTCTTTCTTATCTCTACTCATCACCACTGTTTTACTCTTCTCCACAGTTATCTTCAATCCCCATTGCTCAATCTCTTCATTTATTACGTCTAACTGTTCTTGTACCTCCATCTCATCCTCGCCCCAGATCACAACGTCGTCTGCAAACAACATTACCTTCATCTTTGCCCTAGTATATTCTTTCATTGCTGCCTTCATGATGTCATCCATCGCCATTACGAACAATAATGGTGACAACACACTTACTTGCTTTAATCCAGTGTCAATTTTAAACCATTCCGATGTCCCAACTCTAGTCTTCACACTACTGTAGCACTCCATGCACATTCCTTTTATCATGTCTCTTAGTTCCTTGCCTATCCCCCTATTTGTTAAGCTTTCCCAAACTTTTGTTCTAGGGATGCTATCATAGGCCTCATATTACATAAATAGATGTTTTTATTTCTTGCTCATTCAACGATGGCAGCCATGTTTTAGGCGCACACATTGAGGTCATATCACGTTCTATCACTGTTGCCAACATGTCCGATACAAAATACACCACATGACACATGTAATGTTGTAATTATGTGAAATAAGAAATAATCTGCAAAACCATTGGTCTGGATAAAGATTATTGATGCGTGACTGCCCCCACTGTGGGTGACAAAAAGCCAGGAGTGTTTATATTGGCTAACGGGTCTAGGCAAAAAGCATTGTTTCGATGAAAATTATTGTTGTATTACGAACTTATGTATTCTTGATTGAAATTGGAGATCTCGCAACTCGCAATCTATGTCTTAAGTTAGGACTGAAACTTGGCGGACTTTTACATTAACTTGATGGCGCACTTTCGTTTTACGCTACTGCATATGGAACAGTACCGAATGCGTGGGGTTGGCAATACTGTACGTTGCTAAATCAGGCGGAAAAAGTCAGAATCAGCTGGAATTTTATTTATATAAGTCGTGATCAAATTTGGGACGGTGGATTGGTTATAGACTGCGGAGGAACATCTATTACTACTTCATCTCCATTTTTTTTTTTTTTCAAACTATTATCTCAGGTAGGCTACTGTATTTTGGCTAATTTCAGTACTTTAAGAATTTTTTCCCAAGGAGTAACTTAGCTATTGTCACGTACTACCAAATTTTGTTACTGATTTTTATAGGAGCAATACCCACACCTATTACTTCCAATATTTCGAGCAATGGGTCAATGTCTTCATGCATTTCCCCCACTTGTCTTACTGGCAATCCTTTCCTTTACTATCTTATCCCAGTCAAGTGCTTTGAGTAAGTTCTCCGTTCCATGAAAATTTGTCCCGTTGTCACTATAGACGATATGTGGTCCACCCCGTCTGGAAATAAATCTTCTCAGTGCCAAAATGAAGCTGGATACCGAAAGAGAAGTAACCAGTTCAAAATGAACCGCTCTGAAGACTGCACAGGTGAAGATCACTATCCAAGACTTGGTACTATTCTTCAAGTGCAATGGACCCGCTAGATCGATTCCTACTACTTCAAATGCACTGGCTTCTCTCACACGATTTTCAGGAAGTTCCACAGGTACTGATTCAATACGTTTTGCTTCAAACCGTTTACATCTCACACATTTGGAAAGAATGCTGCGCAGAGTCTTCCGCCCTTTGACAATCCAGAATCGTTCTCTTATGATAGATAGCGGAATTTGCACTCCTGCATGAGAGGCTTTCATATGTTCTTCCATAACCAACAGATGTGTTACTTTATGATCTGATGGCAACAGAATGGGGAATCTGAAATCTGCATAATCTTTTATTCTCACAATCTTTGTCTTGATTCTCAGAAGTCCGTCCTCATCTTCTAGAGTACACAAGGATTTGAAGTCCATCTTCTCTTTCTTCATAAACATGTCATTTTGTACAAACTTCAAAAGGCGTCTTTCAGCATTCTTTACTTCGTGGGTGGACAGTTCAGAATCGAGATGCTTATCCTTTTTAACCCGAACATTATGAATGAACCGTAGCATCCAGGCCATCATTCGTACAATCTTCGTATAAGACGAGAAATACTTCAAATACCATGCCTCCTCTTGTGTAGCAACAGTTAAAGATATCCCATCTCTCTTCCTTTCCTGATCTATGTCGTCCTCCTTTGCCATTGATTCATACTTTGGCCAGTTCTCTTCGGAGAGCTTAAGCCAGCTCGGTCCCTCCCACCATTGGGATTCTAACAGTTTTTTCACACTACAGCCTCTTGATGGTAGATCAGCAGGGTTTTCATGGCCAGGAATGTGCCTCCAGTCTTGAACATTGGAACTACTACAAATTTCCTTCACCCTATTTCTAACAAATGTTCCCCACTGTCCATCTTGGGTAATCCAGTGTAATGCGGTGGCAGAGTCAGTCCAGTAATATTCCGTTAAGTCCTTCGCGTCAAGACCTTTCCTCACATGTGTAGCTAAACGAGTCCCAATACAACAAGCGAGCAGTTCTAACCTTGGAATTGTGATCTTTTTCAAAGGTGCAATCCTAGATTTAGCTTGCAATAACTGAACCGACACTCTCCTGCTGTCTTCACATCTCAAGAACACCACGGCTGCATAGGATGACTTTGATGCGTCGCAAAAGACGTGTAGAGCACACGAGTCTGTCTCCTTCATTGAAGTCCATCTTGGGATTCTTACATCCGATAAAATTGGAAGGTCCTCAACCCATCTCATAAATTTGTGGGACATCTCTTCTGGAAGTTCAGCATCCCAGCCTAATTTGCTTTTCCAGCTTTCTTGGAGAAGTATTTTAGGGCGAAGAGTAACAGGAGAGGTGAAGCCTATTGGATCGAAGACTCTCTGCGCTGTGGATAAGATATTTTCTTCTTGTAATTGCTCTTTGAGGGTAGCTTATCCCACTGACATCGCAGTACAACTTATCTTCTACCTTATCCCACAGTAGTCCAAGAACTGGTGACGGTTTGGCAGTACCTTCGATGCATAAGGCTGTATGCTCCCAACCTCTCAGGTCAAACTTCCCTTCAGCCATTATTTCAGTAGCTTGTCCAACAATTGTATGCAGCTCCTTTTCTGAATTGACAGACGTGACACAATTGTCAACATAAAAAGAGTCCTTCAGTGTTTTAGCCACTCCTTTTAAAGGCGGTTCATACTGACTCAAGTGATGCTGGATAACTGCTCCCAGGAGGAATGGGCTGCAGTTTACTCCAAAAACAACTCTACGATGTCTCAATATTTTTACCCTCTTCTCTTTGACATTTTCCCACCAGAGAAATCGCAGACAGTCACGGTCTTGTTCGTCCACAGAGATTTGTAGGAAGGCCTGCTTGATATCGGAAATGACACCAATTTTACCTTGTCGAAACTTAAGCAAAATCTTGGGGATCAAATCCAGCAAGTTCGGTCCTTTTGCCAAACAGTCATTTAAAGAGCAGCTTCCTTTCTGCTTGCAGGATGCATCAAAGACAGGCCTCACACTCGTCGTTGAATTGTCTCTGAAGACTCCCCGATGCGGAAGATAGTGCCCACGTTTCTGTTGCTCGTCATCTTGAACCACTTCTACCATGCCCTCATTCAACCAGTTTTTCAATACTTTATCATAGTCATCAAACTTCCCTACCACTTCAAGTTTCGTGGTTGTAACTATTAACCTCTTCTCAGCTACCACTCTGTTATCAGGTAGCTCTTCCCGACCATCCAACCAGGGAAAACTAACCTCATACCTTCCCTCAGGATCCCTCTTCACAGTTCTCTTGAAGTGATCTCGCACAGCTGTCTCGATTTCCTCATTTGTTTGGCTTTCACAGGGATCCAAAATTCCCAGGGCATCCAACTTCCATAGGTCCGGCAGATGACTAGTGTGAGTCAAAAGGGTAGTTATCATGGCAGCATGGGTATTTGTGCCAGACTTGTCCATCACTTTACCCATTAAGACCCAGCCTAATTTAGTTTGCACAGCAGTGAGTCCACACTCTAATTCTTTTACAGTTCCAGTGTACAGCTTCCCTAATGCATCCGATCCTATCAGGATTTCAATTGGTGGCTGTCCAGCTCCGACATCTGTGAGGTGAATCCCCTTCCTCCTCAATTCTCCCATGCAAGTACTTAAATATGGCCGTGAGATTGACCCACATATTATTGGTTGGTCTAAAACTTGAATTATGCACGAATAGTTATCTACCAAACTCTTCAAGAGAACATCATAACATTGGTGCTCCATTTTCTTGGATGAACCCCCTCCAAATAAGGCATGTACCACGACTTCTGATTTGACTGGTTGATAACCCATTTCCCGCGCAGTACTTTTCAATATGTATGACCGCTGTGAACCGGTATCGATGAGTGCTCTTACAGTCCGTCTCCTCCCATAGGCCTCAAGATTCACTAGCAGGGTCTGAAGAACTACATCCGAGGAGCACTGACTTGAAAGCGAGGTGTTCTGGTTTTGTTCTGCCTTTTCCTCACATTTTTGGTCCTTTTGCTGCTTGACTTCCAGCTGTGGACACATGATGGTGCAATGCTTCTTAGAACAGACAATGCAGCTCACTTTACCTTTACAATCCTTAGCACGATGTCCTGGCTTCAGACAGACGAAACATCCCTTGTTTCTCTTTAACATGTCCTGCTTCTCACTTAGAGACAACCTCTGTGCTTTAAAACACTCCTTACTCTCATGTGGTTTTCCGCAGAGCACACACTTCAATTTATACTTCTGCTCACCGGAGAACAAGTCTGTTGCGGTAGGTACAATTTTATCAGGTTGCTGCTTCTTCTTATATCTTTGTGGACTAACCTCACTCAGTCTGAAGCCCGCTTTCGCCAAAGAAATTCTTTCTTCGCCTTCAACTTCCTTCCTGAGGAATAGCATTAAGTGCTTCAACCGGTCTCCATAGATTTTGCTTCCGCCCTCTTCATTATCAGTTGTCATTGGACTTCTCAGCCACACCCTAAGAATATCTTCAGAGATGTAGGACTCCACGAGCGGAAAGAGCATGGCAGCATATTTGTCTGAAGTCATACCAATTGACTCTAAAGCACGCAGGTGAGATTCTAGGTTATCATAGAGGCGAGTTGTGTCACGCTTTCCTCTGTCTTCAGTGGCATTCTTTATCACTAGTGACAGGAGTTCTCTTACATAATATTCGATAAGCAACTCTTCTTTTCCAAATCTATTCTTCAGGCTCTCTATAGCCTCATTATAGTTCTCCGCAGTGGAAGGGAAGCTATCAACAATCTCCCGAGCTCTTGAGCCTTCTGTGGTAGCCTGAATCAGGTACTGGAATTTGTCCTCATTTTCCAAATCCCCGGCCTCGTGAATTCACCTAAATTGGCTCCAAAAGCCAAGATAGTCTTTTATATACCCACTGAACTTCTTTAATTCAATTTTGTGTAACCTAAGTTTTCGTCTGCTGGAGTTTGGGAAAGAAATGACCGACTGTCCATTGTTTGTGATTTGGACACCGGTATGTTGCCTCACAATAAATTGTTCTACTTTCACACGTGCACAATCCATGTCCTCATTGAACTTCTCTGCACTCTCGTATTCTCGTTCAAATTCACCTTCAGATTGATGACTATTTTCTAACATTAATGCTGCCACCTGTTCATTGAGGTTATGTAAGTCGGTAGTTAACCGTTCCAGAGTTGTTAATTTGCTTCTTATAATTTCTTCTTTACAATTTTCTTCATCATTTAATACTTGCAACAGGTCATCATAATTCTTAGTGAACCTCGTTCTCACAGGCTTTCGTCTCTTTACAAGCACTTCCATTGTTAAAATTTATGAATATAACCAGATCGAGACACCAATATCTGCGTTATTATTCACGTCAGGGTCACCACTATTTTAGGAACTGAAATAGGACTGCCCGTCTTATTCTTTCCACTTACAAAACATAATTTATTCTTTAACTTTTAATACAGTACACCATGCTTCTGCTCGAGCCATTTTCGTAAACTGATGCCTACAGGGATTTGGCAAAATGCCCTGTCTATTTACAAAGAATAAATACTTAGGATATTTGAATTCACTTCACTGTTCTGTTGACATTTTTGAGTCCAAGTCCAACATCTGCGAATTTGACAGAAATAAGTCAGGTACAACTTGCAGATGTAAAACTAGATTTGGAAATTAGCAGAAGAATACAGCTCGGGAGTGCTTTCTACCAACAGGTACGGGGACTAGTATGAAACAAGGATATACCAATTAAGGCTAAAGAAATTATGTACAAAGCATATTATGTTCCTTTAATGACATATGCAGCAGAAACTTGGACAATGACTAAGAGGGATGAGAGCAGAGTACAAGTAGCTGAGATGAGATTCCTGAGAAGTATGGTCCAGAAAACGAGGAGGGACAGAGTGAGAAATGAAGATATATGGAAAGAACTGGGAGTACAGAAACTAAATGACAAACTGGAGCAAAACAGATTGAGATGGTTTGGACATGTCAAACGGATGAATGAAGTAAGGCTACCAAGACGAGCACTGGAACGACGGATGACAGGGAAGAGAGGACGAGGAAGACGAAGAATGTGTTGGATGGACTCGGTGGAGAATAGTATTAGAAAACGGAACCTGGATTGGAACTCTGTGTCGGATGAGGAATGGTGGAACGACAGAACAAAGAGGAGAGGAACCATATTTGCCCCCACCCAGTGTCAACTGGAAAAGGGGAAATGAAGATGATGATGACAACTTTCCTTGACCAGAACCGAAGTAAAAAATTCTTAAACTACTGAAATTAGCCAAAATACCTGTGGTAATTGTTGGGTAAAAATCTGGAGATGATATAGTAATAGATGTTTACTCCTCTGCTGTCTATATACCGCCCGCCGTCTCAAATTTGATCACGACTTATATAGTAAAAATTCCAGCTGTGTCGGCGATTTTCGGTATTAATTATGCACAAGTACAGTATTGCCAACTTTACACATTTGGTTCTATTTCTTATCCGGTATCGTAAAACAAAAGAGTGCTGTCAAGTTCATGTGAAAGTGTGCCAAGTTTCAGTCTTAAGTTAGACATGCATTGTGCGATTTAATGATCTCCAATTTCAATCAAGAATATCATAACGCATCAATCATTTTCATCCAAACCAATGGTTTTTGCCTAGCCCAATATTTCTTAATCCAGACCAATGGATTTTGCATGGACAAATAATTGTTATTCAATATAAACACCCCTGGTTTTTGTCACGCATCAATAATCGTTATCTAGGCCACTGGTTCTTAACCAGTGGTCCGCGAGTGCCTCGGGAGTGGTCCACGGGAAGAAAGGGTCCACCAGCACGTATAAAAGAAGTTGCCAATAAATGGGGATTTCGAAAACCATGTGCGTTGAGCGAGAATTGTCTGAATGTATTTCCGGCAATGATTATCAGGTTTTGAATTGAAATATCTTTAAAATAAGTGTTATTGAGGAAGGGTTACAACTATTAAGGTATATTGGGGGGGTCCGTACATGATTCAATTTCAGGCTAAGTGGTCCGCAGACTTCTACGGGTTCAGAACCACTGATCTAGGCCAATGATTTTCCCCTTTAACTTATTTCTTTTTTCACATAATTACGTTATGTGTGTCATTTGGTGTAATTTGTATCGGACATGATGGCAACAGTGATAGGATGTGATATGACATCAATGTATGCGCCTCAAACATGTCTGCCATCGTTGAATGAGCAAGAATAAAAACATTTATTTACGTATTGTTACTTTGTATGGAGCTGAATGCTGGCCTAATACAAAGAAACATGAACAAGCCTTGCACTCAATGGAGATGCGGATGCTACGATGGTCCTTGAGAATTACACGGCTGTATCATATTAAGAACGAAGACGTCCGCAATACTCTTGGAATTGCCCCTATTCCAGCCAAAATGAGGGAGACTCGGTTGCGTTGGTACGGGCATGTAGCCCGAGCGAATACAGAGTCCATTGTAAGGAAGTCATTTGCTCTCGAGCCTGATGGACAAAGACCTCCAGGATGACCAAAAAGGCGTTGGATGGATACCCTACACGACGATGTGCGCATCGTAGGTCTTCGTCCTATAGATGCAGCAAACCGCAACAAATGGAGAGCGAGGTGCAGAGTGGTGGACCCCAATAAATAATTGGGAACAAAGCCAGGTAGAAGAAGCAGCAGCAGTGATAATTGACTGTATTTTCAATTCCTAATGAATCCCAGAAAGGTATGTGAATCGTATATTTATCATATATTTTCAATAATCTGCCAGGTTTTGTAAAAGCCCGGTTTTAGTCAAGGGAAGATTTAATAAAAAAATAAAACATAAATCATCAATAATTATTACCAAAAACATTCAAGCCCAATGGAAGTTCATAAGGTTGGCCTAGCACTGGTAGACTTGCTACTCCTCCCTGTGCTTCACTGCCAGATTAAAGAAAGAAACATGTTGTCACATTAGGGAGTAATATTGATAATGTGTCAAATGTCAGCAGACCACAAAACTCTTCTTCTTCTTCTTCTACTTCTGCTTATACGGCCTCATGGGACCACTTCAGTCAATCATTTCTTGGTCCTCTAATTCAGTACGGTAAGTTTTCTTTCCGAGTTGCCCAGTAGCTTTTCATTCGCTCTGATCTTCTCAAGTGTTCCTCATCTGTAAATACCCTTTTTACTGTATGACTTTGTCTATTTTTGTCTGAAATCTTATTTTTATGTCTTTCAGTTTTTTAATTTTTTTGTTTTTTTTTTGCAAATCTTCCAAGGTTATTTCTAATTCTTTCATATCTTCTCTAATTTCCTCAATCCATCCTACTTGTTGTTTCATATTCCAAAGTTTCTCAACAATTTTTCTAGATAATCTGGTTTCCGGTGTCCTCATAACGTGACTAAAAAAGAAATCTGTTTCTTCCGAATAGTATCAGTGATGGGCTTCAGTTCTCTGTATACCACTTTATTTGTTACTATCCGCCATTGCCCATCCTTCTGATATTTTTTATTTATGCATGTTCTAGCTATTCTAATTTCTACTTTTAGAATTTTGTCGATTCTGTTTTTCTGAGTAACTTTAAAAAGAGTTTCGCTTCCATATGTCTCCTCTGGTTGAACCACCATCTTGTAATGTTTTAACTCTATATTTTTTGTTAATTTTTTTTGTTTAAACTGTTCTCCATTCACCAAATTGTGAAAATTCATGTAAGCTGTATTTTGTATTTCTCTATTTAAAGGTATTTCAAAATATGTTATGATTTGTTCCAGGTTGATAGATCCAGTATTGCAAGCTTTCAAGATTTACCATTGTCAGGGAGGACTATGAAAGGGTTGAGAGAAAATGGTTTTACTGTTCCAACAGAAATCCAGAGAGAAAGCATTTGCCTTAGCCTTCGTGGATTGGATATTTTGGGAGCAGCAAAAACTGGAAGTGGGAAAACGTTAGCATTTCTGATACCAGTAAGTAAACTGCAGTAAAGAAGTGTGGGGATTTCGCAAGCGTTGTGAAAAAATAGCTTGTAACCCATAAAATACATCACTAAAAAATTTAAAATAAAGGAAACACTGCTGTTGGTATATATCCTGCGCGGATATCCGCAAAACTTTTCGCCAAGCGGATATAGTTTGCAAGGCTGTGCGGATAATATTTGGAGAGAATTTGCGGATAGTTTTAAGAATACAATCTGAACTTGTTTAATATTATTAGGACCCGGATGTTTATGACTTATCATTTTTCCGTTGTGCTCTTTTCATGACAAATGTAAAATGATGTTTTAAGCTAATCTCATTTAAATTATGTCATTAAGCATAATTAACACTCCGAACTGGAAAGGGTTGCTACTCTGGCTGTGTAACATTCATTATAAACATAGCACATAACATACAAAGCCTAAGGGAACGACTTTTTCGGTCAAATGTCTAAATGTGTTGCTTTAGTAACTTATGCTTTATCTAATTAAAAATATTATCGAAATGCCAGTAGATTCGGATAACAAACTTGGGAATGCGGAAAAAGTCCTGCGGATGCTGGGCGGATGTGGATAATGTTTTGTTTATCCGCGCAGGGCTCTAGGTATAGGTTGATAACTGAAATTCGCTGTGGGATTTACTGGCGTAATTCTTGCACTATTTTAGCAAAATAATACACGCAACATTTCCTTAATTCTTAAGGAGACCAAATCCTGGCTTTTACACTTCTACCTGACATATTATTGAAAATATATGATTTTCTTACCGTTCTGGGGGTTATTAGAAATTGAAATTACCGGTACTGTCAATTACCACTGCTGCACCAGAAATATCTCATTATACAATATGCTAAGGTGTATGTTTCGCAAAACTCTAGCTCCTAAACCAGAGGGAGTTAGAAGGTGTGGTTTGTACCAAAATCTTCCAAATCGTCTCAATAGTACAGGAAAAATCTTGCATTTCTTGAAAAGTCAAAAGAAATATATTTATTTGTTTATAAAGTGCTTAAACAAATAAATAGGACGATAGTCCCTGGCATCTCGTACAGCCTGCATAGCACTAGAACCGGACGGGTAGTCTGTACACATGGGGCGCACACAACCCATTATGCAAGAGTTCTCGCACGGGTCTGCTAGTTTGTTATGTTACATATATAAATGTTTTTATTTCTTGCTCATTCAAATACAGCAGCCATGTTTCTGATGTTCATGAGGCATCGACAACTGTTACTCAGATGCACACATTGACGACAGTACATTGTTGCCAACATGTGGGATACAAAATATGCTTATATTTGACATGACATTATCCTTTTATAAAAGATTATCATGTGCTTTAAATTTATTTTAGACAAAAAATACCTTCCTTTATAGTTAATTTTCAAGTCATAATTTCTGTCTTTTTGTGTGAAGATATCCTCAAATATCTTTATATAGGTGTATTTATTTTGAAGACTAGAATTACTAATTATAGGTTAGTTTTATTGAATTTTAGTTTAATTTGTCAGTTAATTAGCTTCAAGTTAGTCATTTATATGCTGACGATGAATCCAATGATATTTGAAACATGTTCATTCTTTAATTAGATTTTGTTTTAACCTTACGTCGGTCGCAGTGTATTAGTCGGATACATACGCTTTGTAATTGGATAGGTGAACCCACTACATACATTTTAATTTCTGTTATGGTTGTTTGTTTATTTCTGTATATTCCAGTGTAATCATTTATTTATTATTTATTACTAAAATACAGTTTTCTGTAAACATCATACAATGAGAGTAAAAATAATCACAAGTAACAAAAAAAAAAAAAGGAACTCAAACTAAATCGTCATTTAAATTTAGTTTGTGAACAGCTTCTATATCCCAAGGAACTTCCAGATTATATGTTTACTTCTGTGCCATCATATCAATGTAAAATCCACGAAAAAAGAGAGATGTAAGCTATGAATAAATGTTGCGCTGTATATCGCAATGTATCAATCTGACACATACGCTCTGAGCAGCTGACAGTGTGACTGCACGAAGGCTGTGAAGTGACTGGCTGGAAATGGAGGGGGGTAACAGGAAGGTACTTTTACGGGCTCTGTTGCCTAGCACAGCAATGACACAAGAAAACGCGACAAGCGACCGACAGAAGGTTAATAAATTAATTATTGATAGGCGTTTGTTCAATGAATACAGCGACGTCCTTCTCTATAGGACGGAACCTTTCCGGGCCCATGTGACGGATGGGCCACTGTACTTAACAGCCTGTTGAGCGAAGCACTGGCGCTAGCAGCAGCATAGCGCCCAACTAGTTTAACACATTTACACTTTTTAACATATTTAATAACCCCCAGGGGCTCACATTTTGTGGGATGCGGGTCGGCGACCACGGGACCCCAGCTAAGGCCGGCATTGCTTCCACTTACTTGCGTCTGGCACCTTTCAGTTATCTTTCCTGTCGGCCTCCCTTGGTCAACACCTTGTTCTCTTCTGACCCCGGCGGTAATGGGGTATCCGAGGCCTAGGGTGTCTTTCAATTTCCTGCCTTCATTGGCCCTTGTCTACCCTTGGGTGTGGCGAACCCATTGTACAAATAGCCTAAATATGATAGTGTGAGAGTCGAGGCCTCGGATGGAGGTCCTTGATTCACGCCCCGACCCAGAACACTGGAACCGGGCAATGAAGAGGAAGAACGTATTTAATAATCATCATTACATACATGAATTTTAAAATACAGTAGTTGCTGGAAATGTTGTCCTTCTAAACACACGTTGCACCAACGTAGGAAGTTTTGGTACACTCGCTGTAATTCATCCCCACTGATATTTTGTATCAGTGCAGTTAATTCGTTCTTCAGAGCCTCCAGAGTACACGAATTGTTTCTGTATACCTTTTGTTGAGGTTCCCCCACAAGTAAAAATCGCATGGTACTGAAACTTACGAACACATTTAATGTAAGACTTCTTCTTGAGAAAATAAGTTTCCACAAAGAAAATTCGATATTTTCTTCTATACCTAACCCTGTTCACAGGATACAAGATAGGCTACTGTACTTCGCCACAAGACTTAATGATTTCAGCTAAGGTATCTTTCCAGCTGCATCTGTAAACAATGTTACAGGGTGTCTACTATGGAAAACATGGAATACTCAGGGAATTTTTAAATCCTGGAAAACTCAGGGAATTGTCAGGGTATTTTAATGGCACTCGGGGAATTTAATTTTACAAGGTCCAATCTCGAATAATTTGAAATTATGCATTTATATTTTGACGGGAAAAGTATATTCTGGTGATGATTGTTGTAGATGTATGTTCATACTGACGTTAAATCAGTAAGCTCTCATTTCTTGCAAGATAGAGCACACAATTACATGTATATTTGTATATAAATGTGTAACTGTATGTTTTTTGGAGCATTACTATTGATGAGCTACTTTCAATACTCGCAAGTACAATACCGGTAGTTTTTCTGGATGAAAAATTTAGAAGTTGGCAAAATATAGAAAAATATGTTTATCTGTTTTTTTTTCCCCGTCTTTCCAACTTTGTCATGCAACTTTCTTTCTCTCTTTATCGTTAAGGCCTATTTAGGACCACAGGACTCATATCTACTCTTCGGTAAAGTTGTTACTTCTTCCAATAGCCCCTCATTTACTGACTATGGGTCAGTCTTCTTTCTTCTGTCCACTTAGCTCCTGTAGTCTTCTTACTTGTAAGGGACGTTGGGAAAACGTCCTGTCGGATGACCTACTCTTCATTGTTCGAGCACTTTTTGAAATGCTCTTTTACAAACTCTGTTTTTTGATTTATCCTGGAAAAATCAGGGAATTGTCAGGGAAATCTGTTAGTTGGTTTTGGTAGACATACTGTGCTATGACAGCATCCGGTGCTTCCCGACTCGCTGTTGTGTAATCGGTAGATGCTAGTTATCAGGCAGTGACTCGACACTCTCCGCCCATCACACGGCCCCAGCAAGGTTCTGTTCTATGGAGAAGGACTTAATATTTTATATGGAAAGAGAGGGGCCAAAATATTTTCAAAAGCTTCCTATGTAATTTATGGACGACCTGTGCTTGTGCTTCCCAGGTCCTTGAGTCGCTGTACTGCAGACAATGGACAAGGCTGGATGGTGTGGGTGCTCTCATAATAACACCAACTAGAGAGCTTGCTTACCAAATATTTGAAACCTTGAGAAAAGTAGGGCTGTATCATGACTTCTCAGCAGGTCTCATCATAGGTAAGTCATCTCTAGGTACTGTAGTTGTTACTTAGAGACTTCCTCTGATGGGAGTCCTGATAGCAGGTGGGTCAGGCTGATTGCCAATGCATGTGGGGTTTTAACATGCAAGACCCCACACAGAGAGGAGACTCTGTGGCTTATCATTACAATAGGGTGATACAAAATATGAGAAAAATGTTCTGCCTAGTCAATACCTTTAAGTTAGATTGTTTATAATTAATTTAACTTGGTACACGTTTCAGGGCATATGACAATTGCTCCCTTCATCAGCCGTTTAAGCAATTTATATTCTCTAACACATATGAAGACATTTAAAACTTTGAGTGGATATCGTGTCGGTCTACTTACCCCAAGCTTGCAGGTTCGCTCCTGGCCATGGTAAGTGAACTTTGAAAGGCGGCAAAAATACGATACGCATGTCATACGATGTTGGCATGTCAAAGAACCCATTTGAATTCAGTAGGCTGTGTTCATAATGGCAAAATTAATCTCGGGAGTTTCCGCCAACACAAAGTTCCTCGTTTCTCTACTAGAAAGCGCTATAGTGTTCAAGGAGCTTAGATATCTAACCTCCTTGACTTTCAAAGTCAAGGAACAATGAAAAATTTGATATGCAAGCTACCCTCTGGGTGTCAAATAACAAAGTTTGCACCTGGCACCCGAGGCCATACGATATTATTATTTATTATTAATTTAAAAAGAAAAAAGAATCCTAGGACTTATGATATAAAAACAAATGACAACAGTAATAACATTTGAACAATAATTTTATTTTTACCTGATTTAAAAACACCTTTATTATTTATTTTAAGATGCTTTTGACATTTTTTATTACTCTTGTGATGGTCTTTTTAAGTTAAACATATACGGTCTTAATACAATATCTGTATTGTTTTCACCAAATGTTCATATTCGAGTTGTTAAAGCACTGTTTTGAAAAGAATCTGAATATAATTGGCAAAAATAGTATTTGATTTTCCTGCTATAAAATATTTAATATAAAAAGTATTTATCTATCTGTTGTATCAACTTGATAGAATCTATTTGATCATGTCTATCCTTCGTTTAAAATTTCCTCACTTTTATTCTGATTGTTGTGCGTGTCCATTATGTACCTTCTTGCTCTTTGTAAGGAATCACTGAAATTAAAATACCCTGACGTATTGATGAAAGTATTATATCCAATAAACTCAAAATTTGATAAATAAACATATGTAATTTGGATATATTACTTGTTTGTGAAGAAAGAAAAAACTTACTCTTATTGTCCCATTTAGATGTCACACGTGAATTGAAGAAAGTTGAAGATTGTATATCTGGAAGTAGTGTCAATTTCAATCATCGAAAGCATGTCTTCACAGCTTTTTTTTTTTTTTTTTCTGCTATCGTTTTACCCTCCAGGGTTGGCTTTTCCCACGCACTAAGCGAGGGATCCCACCTCTACCGCCACTGAGGGCAGTGTCCTGGAGCTTGGGACTCTGAGTCAGGGATACAACTGGGGTGTGTGACCAGCACTACGCCCAGGTGGCCTCACCTGCAAAGCGAACAGGGGCCTGATGAAGGGATGGGTAGAGTGGGACGGTTAGGCAAGGAAGTGGGAAGGAGGCGGCCGAGGCCTTACAGTAGGAACCATCCCAGCATTTGCCCGAAGATGAAGTGGGGAAACCACGGAAAACCACTTCGAGGATGGCTGAGGTGGGAATCGAACCCCCTCTACTCATTTGGGCCACCTGAGGCTGAGTAAACCCCGTTCCAGTCCTCATACCACTTTTCAAATTTCGTTGCAGAGCCGGGAATCGAACCCAGGACCTCCGGAGCGGCAGCTAACCATGCTGACCGCTGCGCTATGGAGGCGACTTTCACAGCTTGGTTGGTTCTTAAGTTTAGGGGCTGCGACAACGCGGTCATGTAGCCCGTGTACTTTGGGTGTGTGTAGAATCTGTCTGATAACCGGTGTTAATTGTGATGACTGTATTAGTGTGTGTTATCTGTTTTCTAATTTAAGTACTGCAACTTAGAATTTTTCAAATAGTTCCTACTTTTGCCGCCAAGCGCCACCGTCAACGATTACTAGGCCAAGCTCAGAAATTAGCTACTAGACACCACCCCAGTCGGCTCTTGGCAACGAACATAGAAACCTAAGAGCGTTGTTTACATTCTTAACCTATCCAATTTAGCTTCACACAGGTGCAATTAGTGGAAGGATCTTTAACATGCCATAAATCTATGACATGGGACCGCCGGCTTTACTTCCCCTCAGAAGGAAGGCATACTGAGAGATTTTAACGCTCTTAGAAAATCCGACGGCTTCGGCCGGGTTTGAACCTGCTATCTTGGGCATAGAAGCTCAGCATGCTACCGACTACGCCACCGAAGCTGCTTCACAGCTTCTATGGGACAAAAACTTTCCTCAGGAAGCTAAAATATCACTGTACAAATCCTACTTACTTCTCATACTGACCTATGGTCTAGAAGCTGCTACAATGTCAGCCCGGGACAACAGCCGAATGCAAGCAATTGAGATGAAATTTCTAAGATCAAGTATTCAGAAGACCAGACGAGACAAAATTAGAAATGAGTCAGTCCGCCTAAAGCTAGGGCTGAAGAGAAGTGTGCTTGACATTCTTTAGGAGTTAAGATTGAAATGGTTTGTCATCTGATGAGGATGCCCTCTTGTAGAAGACCTATTTCGAAAGGGAGATTATTGGCAAGAGACCAAGAGGTAGACCTTGAGATGGGTGGATGAAGCAGGTCCACAGAGCTTTGACTAAGAGGAGCGTGGAATGGAGGACAGTGGTGGAAGAAGAATGGTGGCTGGACAGACAGCTATGGAAGGGGTTTGTTCATTCCCACACCCGGCCTGCTGGAGTGGAGAATCGATGATGATGATCGGAAGCAAAAAACTGGACTGAAAAGACGGAGAGTAAAATGAATGAGTAACATTATATATTGAGGCATGAAAAATTGAATGTTATTTGAATGTACTAGTGGGATTAGGAAACTTACATTGTGTTGTACAAGATCAGTACTTGTGCCGGTTGCTAGTGAGATTGTGCGAGGTCTTCTATTGTGACAGCCTAGTGTGTCTGCTGGGAGTGGAGTGGAAGGGGAGAGGTGGGCTTGCACAGGGGCGTGGGCTAATGACCTAGTTGTGATTGCTATATGGATAAAGTGCGGGTAGAAGCTTATTGTGATTGTTTATTAAAAATATTTGGATTGGGGCATTGGAACGTATTAGCGTATATGTTGGTTTTATGGTGGATTTTTCTCATTGTGTTTTATAATGTAGTCTGTTAGTGTATCGAACATGATGTTGGTGTCGTAATTTATTTCATTGAGATTAAGGGAGGTAGTTGATTTTTGGTCTGTATTAATCTCTATTGATTCAAGAACATTCATTAGAAATCCTTCTGTGGCAAAATGTAAAATATTAATATCGTTTTTGATATTGGTAAAATTATGTCCTGTGCTGAAAATGTTCATTAAATCTTTTGGCTGGCTAAGTGGCTCAGCGGTATGTTCTCGCTTGCTGTGCCCATGGTTGCAGGATTGAATCCTGGAGCAGTCAGCTGGCATTTGAGGCTGCGCGTATGCGAGGGAGCCGTGTCAGTAGATTTACTGACATGTTAACGATCCCCTATGGGGCAAAATTCCGGCACTCTGGTATCTATAAAAGCCGCTGTAGTAAAAGGGACGTAAAACAAATAACATTATTCATTAAATCTTATTGCAAAATTTCTACCCATTTGTCCAATGTAGTTCGAATGTAGTAATGATGTTTGCAGACGACGTTGTGATCTGGGGCGAGGATGAGATGGAGGTACAAGAACAGTTAGACGTAATAAATGAAAAGATTGAGCAATGGGGATTGAAGATAAATGTGGAGAAGAGTAAAACAGTGGTGATGAGTAGAGATAAGAAAGAAGGAAAAGGAGTAATCAACGTAGGAGATAAGAATTGGAAGTAGTGAAACACTTCAAATACTTGGGAAGTGAACTGACTGAAGATGGAAGACTAGATTTGGAAATTAGCAGAAAAATACAACTCGGGAGTGCTTTCAACCAACAGGTACGGGGACTAGTATGGAACAAGGATATACCAATTATGGCTAAAGAAGTTATGTACAAAGCATATTATGTTCCTATAATGACATATGCAGCAGAAACTTGGACAATGACTAAGAGGGATGAGAGCAGAGTACAAGTAGCTGAGATGAGATTCCTGAGATGTATGGTCCTGAAAACGAGGAGGGACAGAGTGAGAAATGAAGATATACGGAAAGAACTGGGAGTACAGAAACTAAATGACAAACTGGAGCAAAACAGATTGAGATGGTTTGGACATGTCAAACGGATGAATGAAGTAAGGCTACCAAGACGAGCACTGGAACGACGGATCACAGGGAAGAGAGGACGAGGAAGACCAAGAATGCTTTGGATGGACTCGGTGGAGAATAGTATTAGAAAACGGAACCTGGATTGGAACACTGTGTCGGAAGAGGAATGGTGGAACGACAGAACAAAGTGGAGAGGAACCATATTTGCCCCCACCCAGTGTCAGCTGGAAAAGGGGAAATGATGATGATGATGATGAGTTCTAATTACATTAATCGCATTTTAATTTATATTATACCTGACTTATTAACTTGTTTTTTACATTAATGTTTTTTGAATTTAAAAATTTGTTATGATTTGAGTTATGTTTTATAAGCGATTTTCATTTCATGTTTTTTGAAAATACTGGTTATGTTGTTTGTTAAACGGTGTGTGTATGTAAAAACTGAGTAAACCTGTTTTTCTTTGTTTTCGTATGGTAATTTGGAAATAGTGTTTTTAAATTTTATTTTCTTGATAATGTTATCGACATAATTATGGTTGTATACATTTACTCTGGCGATCTAATAAATGTTGCCTAATTCTTGGTTATAATACTTCACTGCTAAAGGTTCCAACATGTTCCTACACAAATTGTGCAAGACAAACTACAGTAGTTCCTCTATCTGAGTGATGACTTTGTGCTCTCAATGCGATAAGTACTGTATTGTCCCTGATACCTACTAAGTGACTGTAAGAAGCGTACCAAGTCTTAAATGGACTATACTCGTATTCTATAACAAGGAACAGTAACTTGTTTTTATCAAAGAATGTACAATTTTGCATGCACATATGAGTACATTTCCTGTTCATACCACTTTAATTGAATATTGTTTTTGTTTTTCTCACCTTCCTCTAATAATTTCTCATTCCTAATTTTAGGAGGGAAAGATTTACATTTTGAGAAGAAAAGAATGGACCAGTGCAACATCGTGATCTGCACTCCCGGGAGACTTCTGCAGCATATGGATGAAAATCCTCTCTTCAATTGCAGTACTATGCAAGTAAATGACCTTGTCTTCCCAGGCTTCATAATATTTAGTATAGCTGTTGTTACTTTACTCTCCTTTTATGCCCAAGGTCGCGGGTTCTAATCCGGCCGAAGTCATCGGATTTTTTAAGAGCGTTAAAAATCCCTCAGTATGCCTTCCTTCGAAGGGGAAGTAAAGCCGGCGGGCCCATGTCATAGATATATGGCATGTAAAAGAACCTCCCACTAACTAAACTTGTGTGAAGCAAAATTTGTAGTTTAGGTTTGATTAATGCTCTTAAGTTCCGAAATTCGTCACCAGGCGCTGGTTGTGACGGCATCTAGTAGTAGCCAAATTCACAGATAGGTGTCGTGGATGGTAGCATTTGGTAGCAAAAGTAGAAACTAATGTCTGCAGTCCTTACTTGAATTAAAAACAGATAACACACACTAATACAGTCATCACAATTATCACCGGTTATCAAACACCCAAAGTACACAGGGCTACATGACCGCATTGTCACAGCCCCTAAACTAAGGAACGAACCAACTCTCCTATCGGCTAGTTATGTGGTGCAATGGATCACTGAACCCAAGGTTGTGGGATCAAATCCTGACACCTTTGGTTAGCATTTAAAGTGAGATATCTCAGTAGATTTATTGATACGTTAAAGATCTGCAGAGCAAACATTTGGTACAGACTGTACTTCCTATCACACAGATGCGAAGAATGCAGGTAGCAAGCACTATTTGTGTTACGATAACCTTGATCTAACAACATACTGGCAGTGGCCAGAGTAACGTTTAGACAGCATCTTTGGTATTGTGATATGTTAAGTTTTGCGTCCATGGTTAGATATTCATTCCGCTGGCTATCAGCAGCTATTTTGGCAGTTGCTGTAATTGGTATCATGATTTTACTGTGCACACTGTCGTGAAAAGTAAGTGGGTGTGTCCGTGTTGAAGAGGCTACTTTATTTTCTACCACGGAACTTAGCACACTACAACAAGTCTCCCACCACACCATAGTACACAAGGCACACATGGGCGATGGGTTTCACAGTGATTCAATCTCCCACAGATGCACACAAACTCGGAAATAAGATAGGTTGTTTCCTCAGTTTAGGGGCTGTGACAATGCGGTCATGTAGGCCCGTGTACTTTGAGTATGTGTAGAATCTGTCTGATAACCAGTGTTAATTGAGGAGGTGACACGCAAAGACGAACATGTCCACAATTGAAAAAAAATGAGATTCAATATGGAACGGGACGTACAAGATGAACGGAATGTAAATAGATCGTGCCATTTAAGCAAACTTGAATACCGTATTTCCTCGCATAATCGTCGCACTTTTTTTTGCCAAAATTTCGTGGAAAAAAGCAGGGTGCGATGATTATGCGAAGAATATTTAATTTCAAAGAATATAATGTATCATTATTCGCCTACACGGGCCAGTCATTCGCGTGGCGTGAGTCATAGCCCGCCGTCAGCGACAGGGTTCTTTCTTCTAACGAGGTCACGACAGGTTAACGCTCGCGGAATGTGCTGACGAAGCGGCCATTCGCGTCGTGGTTCATAGCCCGCAGGCATAAAGACGAGATTACTTTCTCCTGACAAGATCACGCCAGATTAGGCCTATAAACTCGCGGAATGTGCGCTGGCCGTTCGCGTCACAGTTCATAGCCCGCAGGCATAAAGACGAATTACTTTGTGCTGTCAAGATCACGCCAGATTAGGCCTATAAACTCGCGGAATGTGCGCTGGCCGTTCGCATCGCGGTTCATAGCCGGCAGGCATAAAGACGAGAGTACTTTCTGCTGACAAGATCACGCCAGTTTAGGCCTATAAGCTCGCGGAATGTGCGCTGACCATTCGCGTCGCGGTTCATAGCCCGCAGGCATAAATACGATATTACTTTCTCCTGACAAGATCACGCCAAATTAGGCCTATACGCTCGCGGAATGTGCGCTGGCCGCTCGCGTCACAGTTCATAGGCCGCAGGTCTAAAGATGAGATTACTTTTTGCTGACATGATCACACCAGATTAGGCCTATAAGCTCGCGAAATGTGCGCTGACCATTCGCGTCGCGGTTCATAGCCCGCAGGCATAAATACGATATTACTTTCTCCTGACAAGATCACGTCCGATTAGACCTATACGCGCGCGGAATATGCGCTGGCCGCTCGCGTCACAGTTCATAGTCTGCAGGTCTAAAGATGAGATTACTTTTTGCTGACATGATCACGCCAGATTAGGCCTATAAGCTCGCGGAATGTGCGTTGGCTGTTCGCGTCGTGGTTCATATCTGGCAGGCTTAAAGATGAGGTTATTTTCTCCTGACAAGACCACGCCAGATTAGGCCTATACGCTCGCGGAATGTGCGCTGGCCGTTCGCGTCGCGGTTCATAGCCGGCAGGCATAAATACAAGATTACTTTCTCCTGACAAGATCACGCCAGATTATACGCTCGCGGAATGTGCTAAGGGACGAAACTTGCCGCTCGCGTCACAGTTCATTGCCCGCAAGCATAAAGACGAGATATTTTTCGTCTGACAAAGTCGCGGCAGCGTGTGCAACTGACTGGCGCACAAATACGAACATGCTATGCGACGATTATGCGATGAAATTTTATAAACCTACTTTAGTGTTTGAAAAGTGGGGTGCGACGATTATGCGGGGAAATACGGTATGTCCCATGATACAAGCCTGTGAAAATGCATGGTTCAGGGCAAACACGAACTTGTCCACATCTACATTTCCTGCAAAGACGAACTAGTCCATACGGCCAGTAGGAAGCGCTGATTCATGTCACGTGATTTCCATTCCGCGCGAGACCAGACGTTCCCGCGCAGAGCAGCTGACATTAGCATTTGCTCCTATATTCTTTGATTAGCTCTGTGCTTCTGTGCTCCGGCTTAATAATATTACATATTGCTATTAAAATTATTACGTCAGTGTTGTAGCAGAATAGATGAAGAATGTGTTCGTGTGAAGACTGCAAACAAGGGTAGCAGAAAGACGAAAATGATGATGATAATTGTTGTTTTAAGGGGCCTAACATCTATGTTATCGGCCCCTAATGGTTTCGGTGATAGTGAAGGATGAGATGAGAATGAAAAACTATAACTAATACTAACCTAACCTAACTTACATACTAGAAGAAGAAATTGTAAGCAAATAAAGGATAAGGCAAATAAAGGACAGGAAGAACAGAAATGCCCTCAACTCTCGAAGAATGAGGATTGAGGGACTTGGAAGGAAAGAGAGCCATGAAAGGCAGATAGAAAAGGGGGGAAAGAGGAGAGGGTCCACCCCAAGGTCAGAGGAAAAAGTGGGAAAAACGGACCCAGCTCAGGAATACCTCGAAGTCGCCAACTCCCAAACTCACCAGCCGTGAGCCCTTGAGGGTGTAGCGATATCCAGGGTGCACCAGAAGTGGTGGGACTACATGCACTCTGCCTCCTTGAGGGCCTTGAGCAGAAGGCAGGAGATAACATAAAAGAAAATGAAGGCTAACCCCTCGAAGATTGAGGGTATCAGGAAAAATGAGGCAAGGGCCAATTAAGGCGGGAAAGTGAAAGACTCCCTAGGCCTCGGATACCCTAATGCCGTTGGGGTCGGAAAAGGAAAAGAGTTGGCCAAGGGAGGTCGACAGGAGAGAAGGCGAAGAGTAGCCCGGCACAAGTAAGTGGACTAATGCTGGACTCAGCTGGGGTCCCGTGGTCGCCAACTCACGTCTCACTAGATGTGAGCCCTTGGGGGAAAAAGAGGAAGAAGTATGATTCGCGACGTGAAAAGGATAAATGGAAACGGTATGTTGCAGAGTTCAAGAAAAAGCAGTTCAAGAGAGGAGGGTAGCACGAATGATGTCATTGAAGAATGTTCAACGAAAACGACGTCGAAATATTGAAGGTGAAAATAAACCGCATAAATTTAATGTCAATTACTTTATTTTGGTATCTTATGGCAACCATTAATGAATAAAATGTAAGTGATTATGAAAAAATAAAACACCTTCCTTTTGAAAAACATTCAAAGCCAAACTTGTCCAAATGGTTCATGCAAAAGAAAACATGTCCATAATTAAGTGTGATTTTTAAACAAATATTTTCATTGTAGATTTATTTGCAGTCATGAATTGCCCTTTTTGCATGAAAATGAAATTGTTTGCATTTCAATAAGTTATTTTCATTATCATGTATGGCTGAAATACGTTTTTTGTTGATTGTGAAAAACTGTATTAGGTGGACATGTTCGTCTTTGCGTGTCACCTCCTCAATTGTGATGGTTGTATTAGTGTGTTTTATCTGTTTTTAATTCAAGGACGGACTGCAGACATTCAATTTTCAAGTAGTTCCTACTTTTGCTACCAAACGCCTCCGTCAACGACAACCAGTTCTGAACTTGGTTACTAGATGCCACCGCAGTCGGCTCCTGGCGACGAACGTTGGAACTTAAGAGCGTTAGTCAAATCTAACCTATAATTTAGCTTCACACAGTTGTAATTAGTGGAAGGTTCTTTTACATGTCATAAACCTATGACATGGGACCGCCGGCTTTACTTCCCCTTCGAAGGAAGGCATACTGAGGGATTTTTGACGCTCTTAAAAAATCCGACGACTTTGGCTGGGTTTGAACCCGCGACCTTGGGTATTGAATCTCAGCATACTACCAACTACGCCACCGAAACCGCTGGAAATAAGATAAACATCACATACGAGCCAATTATGATTCTCATCTCGATGGAACTTGTGAGTTAACAGTAAGATGGGTATTTTGCTGGTTGTCATTAGGGTGCAGTCTCACGAGAAAAATTACACATGATTAAAATTATATATGTTATGCACTACAGAAGAGGGAGAAAACTATAGGATGACATGTTTTGCCTGTCAAGCAAGCATCATCAAATATGAACATACAAGACACTACCGCCTTGTATACTGATTGTTTTTACCTCAGAACAGTGGTTGTCAGAGCAGCTTGTAGACATTCCACAATTCAGATAGTTCTTGAGGTTTTAAGGGGCGGAACAGCGAGGTCATCTGTCCCGCAATTCAGATAAGTTTCCATATTAGATCATCCAACAAATTATTAGTAGACAAACACTGTTTTTGTATTTGGCAGTTCTAGTTTTTTACCATAATCTCAGCAGAGTACTCGTAAGTCATTTCTGCATACAGTGCACTCCAGATAATTCGCGGTAATTAATGCACGAACTTCCACGAATTATCGAGAACGGCAAATTATCCGCAGTTAGGATTTTTAAGCCTAGTAAAAACAAAACAATTTATTTAAATATTGAAATGGATGCCTATTTCATGAACTCAACCCTTTGCTACATTACATTGTAAAACACACTAGACTAGAGGTGTGTTGATTATGCCAACATTAATATCTAAGAAAAAAGTCTGTCATCATTTTTTGTTCATAATGTCGATTATTCAGGTCCGTATTGACATAACTATAACTTTGAAAGAATAATAGATTTTCCGCCTTCAATACTGTTTAATTCTATTACTTACAGGGACATGTTTCGGGGGCTAATACTCCCCCTTCCTCAGCCTGTCCAACAAAACTTCACAAAGGAAAATAAAGAATTTCTTTATTCTTCATGTGTTTAGCTTATACAAGGAAAGTTTTTCCTTTGTGAAGTTTTGTGGGACAGGCTGAGGAAGGGGGAGTATTAGCCCCCGAAACATGTCCCTGTAAGTAATAGAAATAAACAGTATTGAAGGCGGAAAATCTATTATTCTTTCAAAGTTATCATTTTTTGTTTCTTAGATTGTTTATTTTTTCTAATTTTAGATTGTATATTTCTGAAGAAAATAATACAAGAGAACGAATATTCATCTTGATTTTCTATATAAGAGACAAGTGTGACTATAGACACACTAGGTTGACTGTGGGAAACTTTCGGGATTTCCGTTGGATCACTCCCGCACTCATCATCATCATCATCATCTTGTACAGTTTCCAGCCCCAGGCTGGGTCTGTTTGGAACATACGCCTCGCCACTTAGTTCTTTCTTCCCACCACCTCTCCACTGTCACTCTGGTCCAGTCCTCGCGCTGTCACTCTGGTCCAGTCCTCGCCTCTCTTCTTGACACATTCCTCCACTCCTTTCAGCCATCTATCTCTTGGTCTTCACCTTGGTCGTTTCTTCTGCATCTGCATCTCATGTATCCTCTTGGGAATCTTCTTCTCATCCATTCTCTTTAAGTGTCCATACCACCTCAGTCTTGATGTCTCAATCCTACCTTGCAAGGGCTCCTCTTTCACCATTTCCCTGACCTTTTCATTCCTCACCCTGTCTCTTCTTGTTACTCCGATCCTACTTCGCAGGAACTTCATTTCACCTACCTGTATTCTGCTTATGTCTCTTTTCTTCATTGTCCACGTTTCTGAAGCATAGGTCAGTATCGGGATATAGTAGCTTCTGTATAACACTTCCTTGCTTTTTTGTGGGACATCTTTATTCCACACTAAGCTCCTAATGCTTCTCAGAAATGCTTCTGCCTGTCTGCCACGTTCCGTAATCTCTTTGTCATTTCTCCCATTTTCCTCCACTATACTTCCCAAGTACTTGAGACTTTCCACCTTCTTCAGCTGTCCACCTCCAAGTGTTATCCCACTCATTGGTCTGTCCTTTTTCCTGGTCGTTAACAGGATCTCACATTTACTGATGTTGAACTTCCATCCGTACTCTCCCACTGTTTCTTCCCAAGCCTTCAGTTGCTCCTGAATTTCCTCCTCCCTGTTTCCCCAGACCATGAGATCATCTGCAAACACCATTGCTTTCATCTTATCTTCTCCTATCTTTCCTGCTATCCGTGTTATTACCTCGTCCATAACCACAATAAAGAGAAGGGGTGACAGCGCACTACCCTGTTTCAGGCCACTCATTTGTCTGAACCAGTCTGTTCTTTCCCCTCCAACTTTCACACAACTCACACTTCCACAATACATCTCCTTCACTCTGCCTACAGTCTCTTTTTCCACTCCCATGTTTTCCATTGCTTTCCAAACCTTCTCCCTACACACACTATGATAGGCCTTTTCGATGTCCAGGAAGGCCATCAACAGATCCTCTCCAAATTCGTAGTGGTGTTCCTGGAGCTGTCTCACTGAAAATATGAGATCCACTGTTGATCTCCCAGGTCTGAAACCATACTGCTCCTCCCTCAATTTTCTCTCCACTTTGGCTCGTATTCTACTTTCTAATATCTTTTCATATATCTTGGCACAGTGAGGTATGAGTGTGACTCCCCTGTAATTTCTGCACTCCTTTCTGCTTCCTTTCTTAAATATTGGGACAATTAATCCTTTCTTCCAATCTTCTGGGGGTCTTTTTCTCCTTCCATATCACCCTCATCACACAGTACAGCCACTGTTTCCCAATCTCCCCTCCCCCCTGTGGGTGGGGGGTTTAGAATACACCCACGGTATCCCCTGCCTGTCGTAAGGGGCGACCTTGGCTATACTTTAAGGACTCCGCGTTGTTTTTGTGAATTGGACCCCCAGTGGGTGGGAGGAAGCGAATACATCCACGGTACTCCCTGCCAGTCGTAAAAGGCGACTAAAAGGGCTTCTCGGAACGGTCCCCCTTTCGAGGGTTTGACAGTCAGCTCTAAAAGACATACACCCGTGCGGTATAACTCTCATTAGGTTATATCGCACTTCTTTCCGTCACTGCTTTCAGGGTCTGGCAACCAAAATTTCTATATGTGCGTGCTGTTAGGGGATGGGCCACTTACGCTAGCGACTACGCTCGTAAGCCTGTTCCGGTCTTGGCCGCGCCGACAGGTGGGTGTGCCATGTACCCGTTCAGTAGTATCCGCCTGACTACGCAGGTCCCCGCACAGCCGAATGTCTGAGCTGTAAAATCCAGTATATGCCAAGGGGTACATGCCGATACGGCATTGTAAAACATCGGACCCCCGGGCAATGCCTTCCAAGCTAGGCGGGCCTTGCCCTGGCTGGGTAGCGCCTACTGTGACGGCCCGTGATCGGATGTCGGTGGCATTCGGGGAGGATGATCTGGCCATGGGTTCTAAAAGAAAAATCCCCAACCAGGGTGGTCGTACACCCAAACAGGGTGGTCCTACACCCAAGTCTTTAACTTTTGATTCCCTACGGGGATCAACCCCCTGGGAACAATCTGTGCGTGAAAATCTGGATGCTAACACCCCCAAGTTTCTGGTAGCTACCAGAACAGATGGGGGTGATTTCAAGCTGGTCAAGAGTATTTTGTTTTCTCGCCACATAGAAGGTGTCTATGGTGAGCTTGAGAAAGTACAAAAGATGAGGAACGGTAGCTTGTTGCTCAAGACTAGGACTGGTGAGCAAGTTGAACGACTTTTGCAATGTGACCACTTTGGCGACATTCCCGTCAAAGTGGAAAAGCACACATCCCTGAATCTGGTCCGAGGAGTTATTTTCCACCGGGACCTGATTCTGAACACTGACGAGGAGCTCAAGGAGGATATGCAGCACCGTCACGTGACTGATGTCCGGCGCATTACGCGCAAGGTCAACGGTCAAATCGTGGATACTGGTGCTTTCATTATTTCCTTTGGGCTTTCGGTGCTCCCGGAGAAAGTCAAGGTTACCAGTTACCGTTGTGACGTCCGGCCTTATATCCCTCCACCCATGAGGTGTTATAAGTGCCAGAAGTTCGGGCATATGTTATCCCGATGCTCGAGCCCTGACGTCTGCGGAACATGCGGTAAGGTACCACACGAAGCGGAAGAGTGCACAACACCTTATCAGTGCACTAATTGCCCTGGATTTCATTCTCCTCGGGACAGGAACTGCCCTGTCTTCCTGAGTGAGAAGAAAATCCAGGAGATCAAAACCCTGGATGGTCTCACCTACCAGGAGGCCCGCAAGAAGTACCATACCACGATTTCGCCTCCTCCAACGATCGATTATAGAGCCATAATACCAAATTTGGTCCCGGCGACCTCATCTTTTGTACCAGCTGTGAAATCTGCAACTGAGTTACCTGTTCCGAAGCCAGCACCTATGATTATAATGGAAAGCCGGAAGGTGACTTCAACTCCACCTTCGGCCAGCACGAAGGCTGCTCCGCCCGCACAGCAGGGGAGGAAGTTGAAGACTTACTCCCCACTCGGGAGGAAGTCGAAGTCTTCCTCCCCACCCAAACGGTCGGCGAAAGCCGCGCCGAAGCCGGCGGAGGCGGCATCGTCGACCAGGGTCAGGATTTCGGCTCCTGACCCGTCTATATACCTAAGAAGGGACCCCGCACTACGCATTCCCTTTCTCCAAAAAAGGGGAAGCCATCCGCGCCAACACCTGCGGATGCTTCTGCGCCTGGGGACGTTTCGGTCCCCAGATCTGCGCGCTCCCCACGGAGATCCCCCCGCCGCCGAACTGCGTCCAGGAAATCTTCCACTGAGTCGATTCACTCCATGAACGCCTGAGGACATGGAGATTATAGTCGACGTAGTGACTATAGATCCCCCAGAGTCAAAGTTGGAGTAGCTTGCTGCTCCAACTTATTCCCTAAGTTCACACAATGGCACTGTTACAGTGGAATTGTAACAGTTATGACAGGCATTTGACAGAGATCCGTCAGCTTATTGCCCAATACGCAGCGAGTATAGTCTGCCTACAGGAAACAAACCTCAGACCTGATCACGAGACTGTTCTGAGAGGTTTCCGACTATACTCTAAAGAGCGACAAGACTGCTATAGTGAGGAGTTTCCACTCGCCACTCCTCTGGAAGCTATTGCAGTTCGCGTGTCCTTGCCTGCTATGACAACTGTTTGTAACGTGTACCTTCCACCGAACCAACCCCTTGATATTAATGACGTCTTAGATCTTGTTGATCAACTTCCAGTCCCTTTCCTACTCGTGGGGGATTTCAACTCTCATCACCCCCAATGGGGATCACCATCTTCCTGCCCCAGAGGAAGGGACGTGGAAGGCTTAATTCAAGGGTTGGATTTATCTCTATTAAATACAGGGGAAGCTACACATTTTAGCTTAGCGCACGGCACGTACTCACACATTGACCTGAGTGTGTGTAGCCGTGCGCTGGTCCCCCTATTTGGTTGGTATGTACACGACGACCTCTGTGACAGTGACCATTTCCCGATCGTTCTTACCCTTCTGAACCAGACGCCCGTGGAGTTCCCCAGTCGTTGGGTTCTTAAGCGGGCAAATTGGCCCTCGTTTCAAGAACGAGCTGTGTTCGTTGATCTTGGTTGCCGGAGCGTCGATGACGAGGTACAGCACATCACTGATGTGCTTCTGGCTGCCGCCGAAGAGTCCATTCCCTCCTTTTCTGGGACTCCTCGTCGCAAACTCGTCCCTTGGTGGACAGAGGATATTGCAGCGGCAATAAGAGACCGTCGTCGAGCTCATAAGCACTACCGTCGGCGTCCAACCATGGCCAATTTGGTGGCGTTTAAGAAATTTCGTGCCAAGGCACGGATTCTTATTCGCCAGAGTAAGAAACAATCCTGGGAACGGTATGTGTCTTCTATTACGGCACATACCCCCTCCTCTCAAGTGTGGACTAAACTACGACGCATTTCGGGAATTCAGACATCTTCTACTGTACCGGGAATTTCCATTGCTAATGAACTGGTTACAGATCCTTATCGCGTTGCAAACCATCTCGCCTCGTATTTTGCGGATATATCCGGTTCCGATAACTATGACCCTGCCTTCGTGAGCCTGAAGCGGAACGTTTCCATCTTAGTTTTGCTTCCCGCGCTTCGGAGGAGTACAACGTGCCCTTTACGGAGTGGGAACTCCGCGGAGCGCTGGCGCTCTGCAGGGACACGTCTCCTGGCCCGGATAATATTCACAACCAGATGCTTAAACACCTTAACGATGAGAGCATTCGCTATTTGCTCAGGGTGTTTAATCGTATCTGGTTGGAAGGTGTGTTTCCAGCGCAATGGCAGGAAGGTATCATTATACCTATCCTGAAGCCCGATAAGGATCCCAAATTGTCAGGGAGTTACAGACCTATTTGTCTCACAAACGGTTTGTGCAAGCTCTTTGAGAGGATGGTCAATCGGCGCCTGGTGTGGGTCCTGGAGAAACGGGGACTCCTGTCTGAATAACAGTGTGGTTTCAGGGCGTCTCGGTGTACCAACGACCATCTGGTACGCCTGGAGACTGCCATACAGGACGCTTTTCTCCGGAGACAGCACCTAGTCGCTGTTTTCTTTGACCTCGAGAAGGCCTATGACACCACTTGGCGTTACGGCATCCTCTCTACCCTGCATCAATGGAAATTCCGAGGTAACTTGCCGGTTTTTATTGCGAATTTTCTGTCCCTTCGCCTGTTCCGTGTCCGAATAGGGGGGACATATTCGCAATATCATATACAGGAAAACGGAGTCCCACAGGGATCGGTGCTTAGCGTAACATTATTTGCGATTGCCATAAACGGTATAGTCGCTGCTGCTGGTTCAGCAGTGGTACCGTCGCTATATGTAGACGACTTCGCTCTACATTATAGTGCGCAAAATATGGCGGTCGCTGAACGACAGCTACAACAAGCTATTCGGAGAGTGGAACGCTGGACACTGGAGCATGGCTTTCGATTCTCAACCGCTAAGTCCTCGGTTGTCCATTTCTGCCGAAAGCGCACCCTCCTTCCAGATCCTGAGCTTTATCTGGGCAATGTAGCTTTGCCTGTTGATGCTGCGTACCGGTTCCTTGGGCTCCTTTTCGATCAGAAATTGACGTGGGAACCACACGTGCGGTGTTTGAAAACTGCCTGCGCTAAGAAACTCAACATGTTGCGGTTTCTTAGCGGCACATCATGGGGGGCAGACCGCGCGGTGCTCCTGCGTTTTTATAGATCACTGATTTTATCTAGGTTAGATTATGGGAGTGTAGCATATGGTTCGGCCCGTAAGTCAGTGCTTGTTAAACTGGACAGTGTCCACCACCGCGGTGTGAGGCTGGCGACTGGTGCCTTTCGGACAAGCCCAGTCGTCAGCTTACTCGCCGAGGCTGGCGTACCTCCTTTACACCTGAGGCGCCAACAAGTACTGCTGACCTATGCTGCAACTATTCGACAGATGCCACTTCATCCAAGCTATCCATGTTTGTTTTCCAATCCGAATCGCCGGCTGTATGATGTGCTCGCCCGAGCCACTCGGCCGGCGGGGATTCGCTTGGATGACTTACACCGTCAGTTCCGATTTCCTTCTGTCTCCTGTATCGTCCGAGTACCTAGCAAGGCCCCTCCGTGGATGGTCTCTCGCCCTGATATCATCCTGGATCTGCACACCGGCCCCAAGTCGGACACGGACTCCTCCGTCCATCGGAGGCTGTTCCAGTCCGTGGTGACACGGTATCCGGGATCAGGGCTTGTATTCACGGACGGTTCGAGGGTAAACGAGAAAGTAGGCTGTGCATTTGTGGTTGAGGATCGTCGGTTTCTCTTTTCACTTCCCGAGGCCTGTAGCGTGTACACAGCGGAGCTCTATGCCATCTTAGAGGCTCTGCGGTACACGTTATCAGACGATCACCAGCACTTTCTTGTGTGTACTGACTCTCTGAGTGCGCTGCAAGCGATCGATGTGTGTTTCCCGAAGCACCCGTTGGTCCAGCGTGTGCACGACCAGCTCGTCAGTTCGCGTAACGCTGGAACCGGGGTGACCTTTGTGTGGCTTCCTAGCCACATGGGTATTGCGGGAAACGAGCTTGCTGATCAGGCGGCGAGAGAGGCAGTCGCACTGCCCTCGCTACCATATAAGGTGCCTGCTAGTGATGTGCGCTCTCAGTTGCGGCATTCGATCCTGTCGCATTGGGAGGAGGCATGGCGTGCCACGCCTCCACCCAACAAACTGAGAGGCATCAAGGAGACAACGAAGGTGTGGAAATCTTCCTTCCGATCTCTCCGGAAGGAAGCTGTGGTACTCTGTCGACTCCGGATCGGCCATGGGATTGCTACGCACTCCCACTTGCTGAAAAGAGAGGATCCTCCTGTGTGTACTTGCGGCGCCCACCTAACCGTGGCACACCTTCTCTTGGAGTGTGTGGATCTGGCCGATCTGCGAGGGACTCTTAAACTGCCTAATACCCTCTCCCTTATTCTCCGTGATGACGGGCCGTCAGCTGACCTCGTCATCCGGTTCATGAGGGAGAGTGGTTACTTTTTTAAGTTTTAATGTGTAGTTACGACTTTTAATTCTGGTTATATCTGTTTTATGTTTTTTATTGTGTTCTGTATGATATTGTTCACTATGTCTTATTTGTTTTATCCTTTTTTACCATCCGCATTTTATTCCTTTTTATTCAAATAAGGCATAATTTTTGGGGCTCACTGTCTGTTTTATAAACACCATTTTCGCTTCATCCATGGCAGTGAGTTGTTTTTATCTACATCCTTTCATTTCACGTCATTTCATTTCATTTCAGGGGCCGATAACCTCGATGTTAGGCCCCTTAAAACAACAATTATCATCATCATCATCACCAACCTCCCCTGCTGCCTTCACCATTTCAACACTCACTTCATCCACACCTGGTGCCCTTCCTCCTATCATCTTGTCTATAGCCATTTCCAGTTCTCTCCAAGTCAGGTCCTTTTCCATTCCTGTGTTGTCTTCTCCATCTTCCAATACATTGTCTTCCTCCCTATGACCATTTGGATTCAGCAAATCCTCAAAGTACTCTTTCCACACTGTCTTGAGTGTCTCTTTGTTGTGTACCTCATTTCCGTTTTTGTCCATCATTACCACATCCTCTCGCAGACCTCTTCTCTTACTTTTGACCATCCCATAAAGTACTTTCTTATTTCCTCTGCTGTCTTCCTCCATCACCTCTGTCCACTTTACCATCCACTTCTTCCTCTCCTCTGCGACAATCTTGTTTGCTTCTTTCTTCTTTATCTTATAATCTTCCCTTGCCAGATCAGTTCTTTCCTGGAACCACACTCTGAAAGCCTTGTTCTTCCTTCCCACAGCTTCTTTTACTCTCTCATTCCACCATGGTGTCTCTTTACACCGCTTTCTGTTGCTTGTTCTTCCACATACTGCCACTGCAGCTTCCACCATTGTGTTTTTGAATTGCTCCCATTCCTGTTCCTCTTCTACTAGATTTTTACTCACCGACAGTCGAGTCCGTACAATATTCTCCTCGCATGAAAATGTTTGAAACCATAATAGTCTTTATCGACGTCTAACTACACAATTACAGCCTGTCACTTACGTCTGCATCTTGACATTCATCCAGGTTTTGCCTTAATGCCATCCTAACGAGACTACCTTACCCATCCAAAATATCGTCTTCACAGAAGCCGACAAACGCTTGCTTTTGTGCGAGTGAAGTAGCGTGCTGACTGCATGAAGATCATCCAAGAAACACGCACTAGGCGCTGCGTCGCGTAGGTTTGCGCCATCGGGCAAGAATCACTTACAATACCCTGTCCACGCAACTACCTTTCACAACAGAAAGGCCAGCGACCTTGGGGTGTGGCTGTTGGAGAGGAAGGGTTGGTTCTGAGCGAAAGTACATTCCACTTTGCACTGTCTCAGCATTGAATCTTAAAGATATCCCCTATCGTATGTTTCCAAGATGGCAACATTCTGGTAGCAGTGTGCAAGTAGGTCCAATTTTACATTGCTGAGAAACACAGTTAGTGTTCTCAATGAGTTTGTCTCCGCACATCGTATCGCGTTGAAATTCTTTTAAACGACGGAGAGATTATTATTTTCGTGGGATGATAAGTTGCTATAAGAATTACTACTATACTCGTAAGAAATACTCTTAGAGACCCGCTAATTATCGGGAGTGCACTGTATTAGTTTGCAATTTTAATTTGGGACTTATTGTACAGCAATAGTAGATAATGTAAGCAGCTTCTTCAACTTTTTAAATTTACCGTAAGCTTATGAATATTACATTCTTTTGCTTTCAATAATCTAGCCACGAGGTCTGCCGTTTAATAACTCATTTTAGACTGTTAGATTTTGTATTGTCCTACAGTTTAGAAAATTATGTCCTACATTCCGCAAAAAGCATCTGGTAACCCTACGGTGAGAATTTGTATTGGTACCAGCTTTGGAAGATCACAATTATTACTCGGTGCATAAACTGAATGTACAGTACGATTAAAATATCATACTCTTCTTCCCTATATAGGGGCAAATGACCTTGCTGTTTTTCCCCTTAAATAACTAACTATTCCTCATTTTTGACAGCTTTCTTGTCCCCCGAGATGCTTTTATCAGAATCTTCATATGGCAAGATTACCAAATCTTTGCTGCTATTGCTGGTATTAGAGATGCAGTATTTCTTGAAACTGCAGATGATACGGCCCTCTGGAATGATGTTTAATGCTGCTATGGTTCACTTGCAGATCTGGCGAAGGGCTGGTTTCTGTTTGCATGAGAGTAAATGCTAAAAGTGTTGAGAAATTATTTGTGGCTGGAAAAGAGATTGAAGGGGTTGAAACATTCACCTACTTAGGATGTGAAGTGACAAGAGGAGGAGGAGCAGAGGAAGATGTGAAGGTTAAAATTTGGAAAGGAAATGGAATCTTCATGCAGTTGTCTATGGTAATAAGGATAAGAACATCTCAAAGAAGATGAAAATAAGAATTTTCAATACAAATGTCAAATCAGTTCTTCTGTATGCCTGCGGAACCTGGACGGTTACACAAAACGTTACTAATCTCTTGCAGGTATTTATAAATCTCATTCTGTGATACATCATAAACACCAGATGGCCTGAAATCATATCCAATGAAGAACTCTGGGGAACAACAAATAAAAAATTCCAATCACCACGGAAATTAAGAGATGGACATTGAGAAAACCAATAGAATCTATAGAACGAACAGCATTGGAATGGAACCCTCAAGGTGCAAGGAGGAGTGGTCGTCCTAGGAAGACCTGAAGGAGGACTGTAGAAGTTAAAGCATTGGCTAGTCGAAGATCACAATGGAGGTTTCACATATGCCCTATGTTCCAGTATGAACAAGAGGAATTAACTGTAACTGTTGACAAAGAAGTAAATGGCACCTCAAAATTTAAATAATAAAAGACTGAGCCTGTATGACAGGAAAAGGTAGGCTATATCTGAGTAGCAATAGTAATATCAACTTGCCTACCACCGTCGTTGGGGAGGGAAGAAGATATTTTTAACAAAGTGAACAGTGATAACAAGAAGAAAATCATGAACAGTTCCATAGACTTGTGCCCGAGTGCACCAACCTCGGTATTCATTAGTGTTTACGAAACCGTGGTAAAACTTTTACCGTGGTATTGTCGTAAAAGCAGTGCACCATTACTATCACTCGGTTTCGTTACCGCGGTTTCTTGACGCTTGCTTTTCTCGCTATTATTCCCCTCGGAAGAAATTCGTTAATTTCGATAGTCACTTGTCTTCAGTTTATCCAGACGGCAGTGATCATTTCGACAGGCACTTGTCTCCCATACTGTTTACATTTTGTCTCAACGCGAGTAATCAGCTGTGCAAAACAATCGAAAATAAAATGATGAAACGTCCTTGATCTCCCAATTTCAGCCCTCATGAAAATTTCTGGAACTCGTGTAGTATACGTTGCCTGCCGCCATTGAAATCCAAAAAATTTTCTATAGAAATGGCCAATGTTACTAATATACAGGAGTTGAATATTTTATCGCTAGAGGGTGTTACTGAATTTTTCCAGACCAATATTTTCATCCAGACCAATGGTTTTCGCCTAGACGCGCTCTCAGCCGAGATTCGTGAAATATGGTGCTGACGTGAGTCGAACCTGGCCATCTTGCTACTATATCTCTTATCATGAGGTTCGAATCGCTCACAGTTTGCATGTTTAGAGAGAAATAGCCTTTCCTGTTTTTAAATACCTCCCCATTTTCACCTCGGGAAGACTGTATTCTCACATGAGTGCAGTCCAGCGCACCCAATACACCTGGGAACCCAGCTATTCTGTGGAAGCCTTCCATAACCTCTCTTTGTTCCCATTGGGTAAGTGGTAGTTTAATAAACTGTGGCGATAACGAGGCAACTACATTAGAAACCTTGTGTATTATGCGGCATGCTGTTGTTCTGTCAACATCACACACGTCACCGAACACTCCCTGAAATGTCCCAGTTGCATAGAACCGCAGTGCTATAAGAAGACGATTTCTAGGCGATATCGGATAGTTTCTCCCAGTAGGGAATTCCAATTGTTCACCAATTATGTCCAAAATATAACTTGCTGTCTCCTTCCGTAATCGAAATATTCTCTGGAATGAAGCATCGCTCAGTTCTTCGAATAAATCTCGCCTCTCTTCTATAAACCTCCCTTCATTCCTTTCAAATCGATTAAGACACTGGAGATGTAACCTGTAGTTGTTAAGCTCCCTTTTGGAATCTTTACCACAGAATACAAATAAAGAAAACTTTACCACGGTTTTCTTAGATAACCGCTCCCTCAAGGGCAGTAAACATTTTACCGCGGTAAAACTCGAAACCGAGCTTGGTGCAACAGAAATACGACTTTACCCCGGTAAACTAGGAAGTTTACCGCGGTATTCTCTTTACCGAGGTTGGTGCACTCTGGCACAAATGTGCTTTGGATGCAAAGATGAAAATGAAAATCCACAGCCTGCTTCCAGTCGACCAACTGGGTTACGGAATGGAATGAATGAAGCCCCCATCTAGCGGCAAGGATATGAACTGTGCCGGCTGCCGAAGATCATACTGTCAATTTATTAGTTGGGATTTTTTAAAATTATCATATATTAGCTAATGGAGATTAAATTGTAGTCAATACATGTACTAACTAAAGAGGAAAGATCATGCAATATGTTTGCAGGATGGAGTAGCATTTAACTGTTTTTATGAATGAATTAAAATCAATTAAGTAATTAACATGAAACCAGTTCTTTTCACTCTCTTCTTCCCCTTGCAATGCTCTATTTTCAGTCCTTGTTAAAAATTTATTTTATTTTTAGCATTTAGATATTGTAAGAAAATCTAATGATAATTCTATAAAATTTGTTATGCTTGCAGATTTTGGTTCTTGATGAAGCAGACAGATGTTTAGATCTGGGCTTTGAGAAAACAATGAACAGTATTATTGAAAATTTGCCTCCTAAAAGACAAACTTTACTGTTCTCTGCCACCCAAACAAAGTGAGTATTGTATTTGTGTTATATTGGTCACTGCAATTTTCCTGGGAATTCTAATATTGTCTTCCAACTAGACAAGGCCCTCTCGATAGACAGCCCACATAGGTAGTTTTTTTTTTCTGGCCGACTTAGAAAATGACCCACTCACAAAAAAATAAAAAAAATAACAGAAAATAAAATCAGTCAATTATGGAGGCCATGGTGAATGAAACTGGGCAAGGATGTGGAAGGAAGCGGCCGTGGCCTGTCAGAAGGTACCGTCCCAGCATTTGCCTGGCGTTGAAAATGGGAAACCACGGAAAACCATTTCAAGGACGGCCGACGGTGGGGCTCGAACCCACGCGTCTACCGAGTCAGCAGGGAGCTTGGCCCCATGACCTAATGCTGCGCTTTAGCCAGCGTAGCCACTACTGTCGGTTGGTTGCTCTCATGTCCTCCTTTATTTGATCAAGCCACCGCTTCTTGGGCCTTCCTTGTGGTCGCTTGCCTACCACATCTAGTTGTAGTGCTCTTTTTGCCACTGTGTCCTCGCAACTCCGCAGTACATGTCTGTACCAACTCAGGCGAGCTTCCAGCATCTTGTCAGGGATCTGTGCGACACTAAGGGTGCCGCTTACATGGACATTGGTGACATGATCCAGTCTTTTTAGGCCATTGGACCAGCACAGCATTCTCATCTCCATCGAGTGCAGCACTTGCTTACATCTGTTGGTTACTGGCCAACACTCAGTTCCATTCAATGCTACAGGTCTGATCACAGTGCAATATACATTTGACTTCAGCTGTACAGAAATCTTACGATCACATAAAACTCCTGTCACCTGTCGCCATTTAGCCCATGCTGTATTTGTTTGCATTTGTAGTTCTCTCAATGTGTCTCCATCTGATGTTATGTATGAGCCCAAATATCGAAATCCAGTGACCTTGTTGAGTTGTTTTCCATCAATAGATATATAGCCATCAGTTTTGGAAATGTTTAATTTCAGTCCATATGCATCAAGGTGGTTTTTCCAAATTTGTGTTTGCTGCTCTAGGCCTCGGCGTGTCGCACTTGCCAGCAAGACATCATCGGCGTACAGAAGATTCTAGGGATGTTTGGTCTGGATATCTACAGTTCATTCTCATACTAGTAAAGTACCTAATTAGCTTGCCACGGTGGGTGAGTGGTCAACGTGTCGGTCTACTAACCCCAAGCTGGCCGTGGTAAGTGATTTTTGTAGGTGGCAAAAATATGACACCAGGTCATACAATGTTGGCATGTCAAAGAACCCATTTGAATTCAGTAGGCCGTGTTCATAATGGCAAAATTAATCTCTGGATTTACCGCCAACACAAAGTTCCTCATTTCTCTACTAGAAAGCGCTATAGTGTTCAAGGAGCTTAGATATCTAACCTCCTTGACTTTCATAGTGCTTCAAGGAACAACGAAATTCGACACCAGGCTACCCTTCGGGTGTCAAATAACAAAGCTTGCACCCGGCGCCCTAGACCATACGATATTGTTATATTACCATTATTATTAGTACCTAATTGTTTCTAAAATATACGGCTGCTTATTTTCACACTTAATTGATGGGCAAGGATGCTTATGACATGAGTAAAATTTGTTTGTTTCCTTTTCATTAATTTGGTTTCAACAGACCGATGTGCTTTATGATCATCGGTGCCTGCACACAATTTTGTGTGGGAAAGCAATATTTTTCAGAGGCGGGACAAAACCCCAGAAAAATCCAATTGACTTACAGACTTCATCATCATTTTCCTTTTTCCAGCCTAAGCCGGGTCAGAGGAAATATGACACCCCTCCACTTTACTCTGTCAACCATCCTTCCTCAACCACTGAACTGCACTCCAGGTTCCGTACTCGCGGACTGTCCTTCACCAAATCCATCCACCGTACTCTAGGTCTCCCTCGTGCTCTCTCTCCGGTCATCAGCCTCTCCATCACTTGTTTCTGCGTTCTCTCATCCTTCATCCTTCTCACATGTCCACACCATCTCAATCTATTCTGCTCTAGCTTATCATTCAGCTTCTGTACGTTCACTTCCTTTCGAATGTCTCCATTTCTCACTCTCTCTCTTCTCGTCTTCTGTACCATACTCCTCGGTAATTTCATTTCGGCTGCCTGTATTCTACTTTTACCTCTCCTGGTTATCGGTCAAGTTTCTGCTCCATACGTCATAATTGATAAGGTTTTCTTTTTTTTTTTTTTTTTGTCTTGTGGCCTTCCAAGAGTGCAGGTCTTTCTAGTCGACGGCCTTGGGCGTTGCGATGAGAGATGGAATGGATGAAGATGAATGAAACTGGGCAAGCCCGTGGAAGAAAGCGGCCGTGGCCTGTCAGAAGGTACCGTCCCAGCATTTGCCTCGTGTTGAAAATGGGAAACCCTGGAAAAGCATTTCAAGGGCGGCCGATGGTGGGGCCCGAACCCACGTGTCTACCAAGTCAGCAGAGAGTGTGGCCCCATGACCTAACGCTGCACTTTAGCCAGCGTAACCACTGCTGTCGATATTGATAAGTAATAGGTCTTCACTTCGGTGGTATGTCTTTATCCCAAATTAAATGCCAAACCTGATGATAGAAAACATTCCTACATTGTATACTCTTGTTGATAAAGTACAGTAGATCACAAGAAAAATGTTCATTTGGTAAATAAGAGGTTCAGAAATCCTGGAAATAAAACAAATAATAATCACCCTAGATTAGGTTGGTGCACGTTCCTATCAAGCACGAGGCTGGAAAAAAGATAATGTCTACGGCACATTTGCCTCCCGCACTGGCAATCCACGAAATCTATGGAAATAAGTATAAAAGTATGTTGACAAAATACGAGTAATGAACTATGAAATGTATGACACACATATAAATTAGAATAAAAGTATAAAAGAGTTGCATGATACAGGCAGCTCATCTTCAAAATTAGGAATGTATAAAGAGTTCATGAGGACCCAGATCGATCCCAGGATGAGATATTTCTTTTAAGTAGAGGGCAAAAGGTCACCTTTATAAATAGCAATGGTGAGAGTATAGTCTCTTGTTTTAATCCATGTTCAATTTGATTCCATGCTGTTTTACCTACTTGAGTCTTGGCACATACCTAGATTTATGAATTGTTATTATGTAGAATTTAATATAAATACCGAATTTACTCGCATATAAGACCCCCCTTTTTTCCTACATTTTTAGTTCCGAAAGGGGAGGGGGGGGGGGACTATAGTCGCGAACTTCACAAAAATCCATTATTTTGGGAAAGGGACTGAGTTAAATTAAGCTGATGCTACATAGTACGATATATTTAATCAAAATAAAAGAAGTTTACATCTTTCATCAGCAATAATACACCACAACATCCGCGCAGCGAGTTCGGCAAAGACTGAAGATGGGCGTGGCCAGTAGAACATGCAGGCTGAATACAAAATCGCTACCTATAACACGAAAATCTTTATTTTTAATATTGGTGTACAGTATGTTCATGCTTCACAAGAAAATATTTCAGCCTAACAAAGGGAAAATAATACCGGTAATATCAGCACCTGGCGCATCCACTCGGCCAGAGTTGCCAGAGTATCGGCATGCCTCAGCTGATGTAACTGCCGCAATTGACGTGCGGTGACGGATGCAGCTGACGAGACGAGTGCGCATAGAGATAACACGGGGAATTAGGTCATCCAAGGTCGGCTGATACACGGGCAACAGCCGAGTGGAGGCGTGACGGTGCTTTCATATAAATGCCATTTTTACGCCATTATTCAGTGCAAACTCGACAGCACTTAATTTAAACGAGGCCGTAAAAGTCATTCTGCGATTACCGGTACTCATTTCACAAATCTTCACACAACGTATCTCAGATAAAGACCGGACGTGAATGCTATGACCCAAGTAGCCAACACTGAACCAACATCTGGTAAACAAAGACAAGTAACTTATATTGTCCATGATTATTGCCAACCACCTCTGCGATTGTTTTGCCTGACCAACCGCCGGCTGTAGCCAGCCCGCCCGCGCGGCACGCTCGTTAGTAGACAATGACTCTCAATAATTAACGGAGAGGGGGTACTATACGCGATGTCCAAGAATTTTTTAATTTTGCCTCTCTAAAATTAAGGGGGGATACTATGTGCGAGGGCGTCTTATGTACGAGTAAATAGGGTAATAATTTTTTAATCTGAACCTATGATTGTATATGTATCTCTCTCTCTCTCTATTCGTTTAGCCGATTCCGACTCTCCGTGACCCCATGTACTAGACTACGCCAATTTCTTCTGTCCTGCACTGCCTCTCGAAGATTTTCCAAGCCGGAATATGTATATACATGTGTACTAATCTTCTTCTTCTGCTTTTACGGCCTTATTGGACCACTTCAGTCAATCATTTCTTGGTCCTCCTCTTCAGTAAGTTTTCTTTCCGAGTTGCCCGGTAGCTTTTCATTCGCTCTGATCTTCTCAGGCGTTCCCCATCTGTAAATACCCTTTTTACTGTATGACGTTTGTCTATTTTTGGTTGAAATCTTATTTTCATGCCTTTCAATTTTTTTAATGTTTTTTTTTTTTTTTTTTTTTTGCAAGTCATCCAAGGTTATTTCTAATTCTTTCATATCTTCTCTAATTTCCTTAATCCATCCTACTTGTTGTTTCATATTCCAAAGTTTCTCAACAATTTTTCTAGATAACCTTGTTTCTGGTGTCCTCATGATGTGACCAGAAAAGAAATCCATTTCTTCCGAATTGTATCAGTGATGGGCTCCAGTTCTCTGTATACCACTTCATTTGGTACTATCGGCCACTGTCCATCTTTCTGATATTTTTTATTTATGCATGTTCTAGCTATTCTTCTTTCTACTTTTAGAATTTTGTCGATTCAGTTTTTCTGAGTAACTTTGAAAAGAGTTTCGCTTCCATTTGTCACCTCTGGTTGAACCACCGACTTGTAATGTTTTAATTTTGTTGTGATTGATAGACATTTTCTTTTATATGTACAACATGTTAATTTTTGGGCTTTTATCATTTTATTAGTTCTTTCTTGCCATGCAGGTTTCTCATCTAAGTTGTAAGTTATAATTTCTCCTAAGTATTTACTGTACTAATCTACGAGGGTAATTCCAGAAGTAAGGTCCGATTCGCCGTAAATATTTGAAAGCGGCGCCAAGGGCAAAACACGCATGCGCGCCGACTCCTGGCATGCCTTGTGCGGCAAAAGCCGTCAGTAGCGTTGTTACTGTTGCTGTGTGCTGTTGATAGAGTCAGTTCACAATGTTTAAGACAATTAATCAGCCCGCGATTGTGAAGTAAGGGCAGTGATACGGTTTCTGTCTGCAAGAAACATTTCTGCGGCAGAAATTCATCGGCAGATTATTGAAGTGTACGGTCCTAACATAATGAGTGACAGTAAAGTGCGCAAGTGGGTGCGAGCCTTTAATGAAGGACGGGAAAATGTGCACGATGAACCCCGCTCTGGCAGACCATGAGTGATTTCAGACGAGTTGGTTCATGCGGTTGACGACAAAATTCGTGAAGATCGACGATTCACTATTTCAGGGACAACGATCAATAAAGCCGCCTACTGCGCTACCCTGACTAAACTTCGATGTGCAATCCAGAATAAGCGACGTGGTCTTTTGTCGTCTGGAGTGTTGTTGTTTTACGACAATGCCAGACCCCATACTGCGAATGACACGCAAACTCTAATCAAGAAATTTGGATGGGAACAGATGGACCACCCATCGTACAGTCCGGACTTGGCGCCAAGTGATTTCCACCTGTTCCGCTACCTAAAGGAGTTTCTTGGCGGCAAGTGCTTCGACACAGATGATGAAGTGAAAGAAGCTGTTAAAGACTGGTTAGCTTCTCAGGCGGCCGAGTTCTACGACTTAGGCATTCAAAAGCTTGTGGAACGATGTGGCAAATGTGTAAATAAGTATGGAAATTATGTAGAAAAATAGAGAAAGACGTAAGGAATGTCAATAAAACAATTGTTTTGGAAACAATTTTGATTTTGGATGTTTTTGTTTTAACTGGACCTTAGTTTTGGAATAGCCCTCGTATATTAGTTTCAATTTTTTTTTGTAATTTTTCTCAGCGTTGTTAATATGTTTGGGACTGTTTCATGACAAATGTGTACAAAATGAAAGTTCTTTTTATCTGTCTTCATGCTTATAACTTGAGAACCACTGGGTGAATAAAAGTACAATTTGAAATCGGTATCCATCACAGGCATGTCACCAATCATTTCTATAATTTTTCACCGTACCACTTATTAAAAGGGGGTTTTTGGGAGAAATCCCTTCAAAACTAACGTTCTTTCTTCTCTTCACATTCTTGATTGACACATGGCAAGAGAAAATTGCCAACAGATTCACTTTAGATTACGGTACATTCACTATGATGTCAAGGGAGCCTGCTATGGCATTGCTCATATTTAGTAGCAGTGGGGTGAAGGTGGTTCCCTATAGTACGGTGCGTTCTAACTTCATTTCACACCTACCAAAACCCCGCAGACTGCTTATCACCACAACAAAGAGGCTTCCTCAACTGTTATTTTTAAAATATTATTTTCTATTAGTTTGTGTCACTTCATTATCATCCATAAACAAATAAATAAATCCACCGGGCAAATCCGGGGGGAGAGATAGATAGGTGAAAGAAATAGAGGTACCGGTACATACTTGTTACATTATTAGTACTCCAGTATGCTGACGACAATGTTATATTAGCAAACTTGCTAGACGATCTTGAGGCTGCTCTGAATCTTTTTAATGACGTGTATAAGAGCTTAGGTCTGGAAATAAACACCAGTAAAACGCAAATTATGCATCAACCTACTACATCTAACTGTAATGCTGCTGGTTTTCCCATTATGATCACAGGGAACAACTGAAAATACATTGAACACTTCCCTTACCTGGGCAGTCATCTCTCAGCAAACGCTAACATTGATGCTGAAATACAATATTGCCTTAAATGTGCCAGTGCAGCGTTTGGGTGTCTACAGTAAAGGGTGTTTTGACAACCATGACACCAGTACTCCAACCAAATTGCATGTGTACCAAGCTGTTGTAATACCATCTCGGCTCTATGGTTGCGAAACCTGGACTACCTACAGAAGACACTTACGGAGTTTGGAAAGATACCATCAGCGTTGCATCAGGAGAATTCTCGGAGTTTTGTGGCAGGACCGACGCTCCAACATCAGTGTCCTGGAGGAAGTGAATATTACCAGCATTGAGTCTATAATATTAAAGCATCAGCTTCGATGGGCAGGACATGTTGTTGGCATGCCTGAACGATGTCTCCCAAAACAAATCATGTATTGGCAGTTGCAGATTGGACAGAGAAAGCAAGGAGGGCAACGGAAACACTTCAAAGACGCCCTAAAATATAATTTAACCAAATGTCAAATCGAGACGGATAAATGGGAGACTGCAGCATCAAATCGTCAGGTATGGCATCGCATCGTCCACCAAGGTCCACTATGTTTCGAACAACATCGGCGGAGCCATGAGACTGAGAAGTACAATGCGAGGAAAGAGCGTGAGGTTTACAGGAGGATCAACCCACAAGAGCCAGTGGCTGCTCTGAACGTGTGTCGCTACTGTGATAGAGTTTGTGTTTCCAGGATTGGGCTATATAGTCATCTAAGAACTCACCTTTAGAAGACAATCTTAGTAGTAGTAGTATTTTACATCCCATCTGGAGCGCGATAGAGTTTATTTAGCTGATGATGGGTTTTTTTCTTCTCGCAAAATCTCTTCATCTGGGCACTGAAAATCTACCTCCGTTCTTCAGTCTGTTGGTCCTGGTATTCATTTTCTCAGCAAAAGTGATGGTTGTATTATTATTATTACTGTATTATTATTAGGGGCCATACTTTTTGGTAATAGCGATACGCGCTAAATTTTTTCATATCTTCTTTCTTGCCTATATATGACCTTGTAGGTACTTAAAGTAGCGTATTTTAGCAAAATGAACTCGCGAAATATCATGAAATTTTATTGTGCGAATTGCACAAATAATCACGAAATATACACCACTTGGTATGAAAATGCTAAACATTATGGAAAAAGCTCTCCAATACACGTTTAAATGCTTCTGAGGAATTGAACATCGTGGTTTCCTCCTCGTTTGATTGATAGTGCCTCTACATAACTGCCTACAAAGCCGGAAGTATGTGAATCTAGTTCCGCGATCTCTAAGGCTATCGATGAAAATCGATATCTGCTATCGATTACATCAAATGGAGTTGTGGTCGTAGATACAGCAGTGTTGTGAGTTCGCGACTGATAAAACTATCGGCAAACATCCAGCATTTAGGTGTAAAAATGCCGAAAACTAGAGTCACAACAGTTTTCTCGAGGGCCGAGGAATACAACAGTGAGGGGTTCTATGTATTTGACGCTGCAAGAAAGATTCTAATGTGTAAATACTCCAATGTTCTTATTCAGTGGGAACGAAAAGACACGTGCGATAAACACTGCGGGGATTCAGCAACGCATAAAAAAAGGAAGAAAGAAGGAAATAACATAATCTAAGCGGCAAATAACATTCGGCCATACTCTACACAATGCAAAGAAGTTTAGAAACCCCCTTATGACATACACTGTTAGATTTTCCCCATACTATAAGGAAGATTTCAGAAGAAACATCGATCATTATGACAATTTATTTCGCGAAATACCCACCGAAACAGCGTCAGTTTTAACACTGAAATCAATGGTTTTATTTCACCAAAAAATAAGGCCCTTAATTATTATTTTCATATTCGATATAATGGTGCTCTGTTACTTGGTACAGCATGAGGGTGGTGCTCACAGTATCAACGCCTGACCTAGAGTCTGCCCCAAGCCAAATGAATACACAAATACTGTGTGCAACTTGGAATAACTCTTCTGTCTCCCTCCAACAGGTCAGTGCGTGACTTGGCACGTCTCAGCCTGAAGGACCCGATGTATGTGTCGGTCCATGAGCATGCTGAACACAGCACTCCAGAGTCCCTGCAGCAGAGCTATATTGTTTGTGAGCTGCACGAGAAAATGAGCATGCTCTGGTCTTTCATCAAGAACCATCCAAAGCAGAAGATCCTTGTCTTTATGGCAAGCTGTAAACAGGTAAATATCTGATGGCTTGCTATATCTACTAAATAACCTATTCTCAGTTCCATCTTTTCAATACTTATTATGTTTAATATTATTAACACTGGTACATGTTTCGAACAATAATATGTTCTTCTTCAGCCAGAATACACATTATAAAACACTTATGGGCATAAAATACACTCAAATGCATGCAGTTCATTAAAAATAGTCATTTGTATAGATCAAAATACCACAGTGTCCATACACTTGGAAAATTGTCCCATTCTATAATCTAGCTAAAGCATGGCAACTTGAATGGCTAATTGTGGTCACTTAATCAATAAATGTTCAATGTGGCAATTCCTTGTACCACGCTTATTTTGATTAAAATTGTTCATCGTAGATAAAAACTTTTGAATTTGCCAATGTTGTGGTGGTCCTATTGTACTATACATTTAAAAACAAACGAATTTACATGTTGTTGCACTTGCTCATTTTCACAAGTTTAGTTAAAGTTTTTCAAACATGTAAGAATTCATTTATAATTGATGAAGATGGTATTGAGTGGAATCCTTGGTGGCGGTCAAATGTCTCCAATACTTCACCGTAAGTCTTAATTATCACAACTAAGGTATCTTGCCAGCTGTGTATGTAATAAATGCTATGACAGCATCCTGGGCTTCCCGACCCGCTGCTATAAAACTGGCGGTGAGACATTGCGACCTGTCCGCAACATGGCCTCTGCAAAGTTCCGTTTTATAGGGAATGTAGAATGGTACCTCCCTGTATTTTCAGCACTCAATATTAGTTACATTGTCTCCAGGCATTGGACTGACTTCAGTTTATTAATTGTGCAAAGGCATTAATAAAATTGTAATGATGTAATAATTCCTTGTTGTGTCTTGTAGGTAAAGTATCATTACGAAGTGTTTTGCCGGCTAAGACCTGGGATTAGTCTCTTAGCACTGTATGGAACTTTACACCAACTTCGGCGCATGTCAATCTACGAGTCCTATTGCCGCAAGTCCTGCGCAGTTCTATTTGCCACTGACATTGCAGCGCGAGGTTTAGGTGAGTTACGTGCATGTCGTAAGACTTGTTAAAAAGTATTCTTTGAAATCTGCAAAATAGTTGCCCCTTTGCTTGCCACGGTGGGTGAGTGGTTATTGTGCCGGACTACCAACCCAAGCTTGCAGGTTCGCTCCTGGCCATGGTAAGTGATTTTTGAAAGGCGTCAAAAATCACGACATGCATGTCATACATTATTGTCATGTTAAAGAACCCATTTGAATTCAGTAGGCCGTGTTCATAATGGCGAAATTAATCTCGGATTTTCGCCACCACAAAAGTTTCCCCTTTCTCTACTAGAAAGCGCTATAGTGTCAAGGAGCGTAGATATATCTAACTTTCTTGTCATTCATAGCGCTCCAAGGAACAACAAAATTCTACCTGCAAGCTGCCCTTTGGGCGTCAAAACACAAAGCTTGCACCCGGTATCTAAGGCCATACAATATTATTATATTATTATTTACTGGCGATATCTGTGTGTTGGCTCAACCTTCAGAGTGCTATCCACAAAACAGTTCGTCACCAATTCTGTCAAGCGATGGTGCTAATTTTGTCGCTACGCACGCGCCCTTTCAGTTCCACATTCCAGCTATATGGGGGGATGTTATTTGAAAGTAGACTTACCTGCTCTTTGGTGATAGACCATAAAACCATTTACTTTGGATTTTTAATCTCTATGGGGATGCACATGCTATCTCCGTGATAATATAATTTTATTAATAGGTAACAGTTAGGCAAAACCTGGTGGTAACAAGATATTTACATGCTTTAAGCCTATATCTTAATTTCTCTCCATAATGTCTCTGTGTTCCCTGAATGCAACATTTACTTTCTTCTTGAAAACTTTTAAACTGTCAGGAAAAGGTTCTAAGACTTCTTCAGGTAACTCATTCCATGTTTGAATACCCCTGTTTATAAAACAATACTTAGCAAAGTTTGTTTTTTGAATGATGGGCCTAATTTTGTATTCGTAATCTCTCCTACCCATAAAATCGGCTATGCATTCTGTTTCACAATTCATTCCAGGCCGGCTCCCCTGTGTATGCTTTGTACATCTCCTGGGGTCTTCTTTTATGTCTTCTGCTGTGTAGGGATTTCCAACCCAATGACTTTAACATGTCAGAGACACTGTCAGTTCGGGAAAATTTGCCAAGTACGAATCTTGCAGCTTTCCTTTGCACCATCTCCAATTTGTTCGTTAGAGTTGATTGGTAGGGCTCCCACACACTCGTGGCATATTCCAAAATTGGTCTCACAAGGTAAGCCAATTCTTTGGCCTGAATACTGCTACCCTTCATGTTTCTCTTAACGAAGTATAACGACTTTTGCGCCTTATTAGCAACGCTCTCAACGTGCTCACTTGTAACCTTTTATTTATGGCAATTCCGAGATAGCTGCATGACTCCACTCGTGGAATAATTTTGTTTGCGAATTACACTATTTATTTCTTTAAAGTGATGGAAAAGTTTGACTTCTGTCTGCTGTAATGTTTGACAAGAAACTTTGTATGGGTAGTAGTTTGAGTAGTGGCGATTCTAAACATCCACCATACCCAGGAAGGGGCTTAGAGAATATATCCCCCCTAAAAGTCTGATTTGGCACCCGTGGTGAAAGGCCTTTTAGCAAGTCGCTACATAAGTCAGTCTTTACCTACATCTAGTTCAACCGTATTTACTTGACTATAGTACCCCACCCCTTAATTTTCGAGAGCCTAAATACAAAATTCTTAAGAGCGTTAAAAATCCCTCAGTATGCCTTCCTTCAGAGGGGAAGTAAAGCCGGCGGTCCCATGTCATAGATTTATGGCATGTTAAAGATCTTTCCACTAATTACACCTGTGTGAAACTAAATTGGATAGGTTAAGAATGTAAACAACGCTCTTAGGTTGCTACGTTCGTTGCCAAGAGCCGACTGCGGTGGCGTCTAGTAGCTAGTTCTGAACTAGGCCTAGTAGTCGTTGACGGTGGCGTTTGGCGGCAAAAGTTGGAACTATTTGAAAATTCAAAGTTGCAGTCCCTACTTGAATTTAAAAAAAACAGATACACACACTAATACAGTCATCACAATTAACACCGGTTATCAGACAAATTCTACACACACCCAAAGTACACGGGGCTACATGACCGCGTTGTCGCAGCCCCTAAACTAAGGAACCAACCAACCAACAAAATTCTTGGAAATAGCTTATAGTACCCCTCCTTAATTATTGAGAGTCAAAATACAACATTCTTGGAAATTGACGAATCCTTAAAAAGAAATTTAATTATAACTGAAATTCATCCTTTTTTATGACAAAAATATTTTTTTTGTTACATTATTTAGTTATTGAGACGATATAATCGCCATTTTGCATACAAATACCACGTTCGGGATTGGGCAGGATATCGAATTGTTTAGCCAATAGGCTTCACCCGATATCCAATAGAAGATGCCACACTATTGGCCGAGTAGAAACGCCATCCACCAATGAAAGTTATGGTTGCCTGCATTCTTTTGTTTTGTATACAGTGAAACCTCGTTAGTACGTTTTTCAAGGGACTGAAAAATTTGGACGTCAAAAGCGGGAAATCGTTCTAATGGAAAATAATAATTAAACCTCATAAATTTGTATCAGTATGGGAAATGTAAAAAACGCGTTAATTAGAAGTGCGGCGGTGCGGCGCGTGCTACTGTCTTACTTTTAAGAGTCGCCTATACCTGTTAAGTCGCAACCCTCGCCCGCTTGTTGGCAAGGAATGTTATCTCAGTGCGGTCGGTCTCACATTCCACTAGGGGTGGACAAAAAATGCTTTCAGGGCTGACGAAAATGCGATCGTACTACGCGATGCGCGGCGCGTGCTACTGTCTTACTTTTAAGAGTCGCCTATACCTGATAAGTCGCAACCCTCGCCCGCTTGTTGGCAAGGAATGTTATCTCAGTGCGGTCGGTCTCACATTCCACTAGGGGTGGACAAAATATGCTTTCAGGGCTGACGAAAATGCGATCATACTACGAGATGCGCGGCGCGTGCTACTGTCTTACTTTTAAGAGTCGCCTATACCTGTTAAGTCGCAACCCTCGCCCGCTTGTTGTCAAGGAATGTTATCTCAGTGCGGTCGGTCTCACATTCCACTAGGGGTGGACAAAATATGCTTTCAGGGCTGACGAAAATGCGATCGTAGTAAGCGATGCGCGGCGCGTGCTACTGTCTTACTTTTAAGAGTCGCCTATACCTGTTAAGTCGCAACCCTTGCCCGCTTGTTGGCAAGGAATGTTATCTCAGTGCGGTCGGTCTCACATTCCACTAGGGGTGACAAAAAATGCTTTCAGGGCTGATGAAAATGCGATCGTACTAAGAGATGCGCGGCAAAATGTGCGATGTGATAAATGAGGTACTTTTACATTATTGTCATCAGATAAGAATCGGGACTTGAAAATTACGACGTAATATGCGATAAAACGTACTAATGAGGAACATGTTAACGAGGTTCTACTGTACTAAGATGTATTGCCTTTCGAAGTTGTGTTCACGGCAGCCGTCTTCTCAGTTTTATTTTAAACACATGTCATTTGTTGCAAGAACCGTCGGCGTTTGTGTGACACGTTATTGGTATATTAATGTGAAACATGTGAATAATACGTACTTGGTTGTGTTTACAAATGTTAGTGAGATGTGATCGTTCAGCATCATCAGTCATTCCCTAATTGATGCAGTCTCCCTCCCTATGTTCAAATAAAAATAAAGTTTGGATTTCCATGTCTGATACTTGGTCCTTTCCATTCTATTTATTTGATACTAAGATTTTTGCTTAGCAAGGAATAGTAGTGAAAGTCATTGAGGGATAGCCGGGAATAGTGGTGTATAAGTGAGGTTATGGCAGTCTCATAATGGGCTGATTAAAGTTGTAAACTTCGTTTATTTTGATTAAATATAACGACTATGTAGCATCAAAATAAAATAGCTAATTTTTACTCTATCTCTTCCCCAAAATAATGGATTTCTGCGAAGAAGTTCGCGTCTATAGTACCCCTTTCCCCCTCAATTTTGGAACTAAAAATTTAGGAAAAAAATGGGGTCTTATAGCCGTGTAAATACGGTACATCCAGTAAATTATGCTTTGATTCCATTGAATTGAACAATTTACTGGACGTGCATGGTATTTTCAAATGTGTTTTAAAATACTATTTCTTTAAATTTTCAGTGATTTTGTTGGTTTATTTTGTGTGGAAAGTACCTTCTGTGAGTACCGTATTTTGTCCAACTCTGAATACACACATCAAAAAAAGTTTTGCATCACCTCGGTTCCCAGATCTCCGGCATATAGACGTTGACTGTGTATATTGTATCAAAGATACAGTCCCTTTGACTGTTCATAGATGTCACTAAAACTGCTCAAAGATGTAAACAACCATGCATGAGCAGGGCCTATTAGACGGAGGGGGTACGACAGCCGATCAGTTCCAGTCATTCCACCAGGACGAAGGTACGCTGCTCATGTTGTCTGTAGTTCTACCATGCCTAGAAGGTCAATACCGCAGTTCGATCGCGTCCGCATTGTTACTTTGTGTCAAGAAGGGCTCTCAACAAGGGAAGTTTCCAGGCGTCTCAGAGTGAACCAAAGCGATGTTGTTCGGACATGGAGGAGGTACAGAGATACAGGAACTGTCGATGACAGGCCTCGCTCAGGCCGCCCAAGGGCTACTACTGTAGTCGATGACCGCTACTTACGGATTGCCGCTCGGAGGAACCCTGACAGCAATGCCACCATGTTGAATAATGCGTTTCATTCAGCCACAGGACGTCGTGTTTCAACTCAAACTGTGCGCAATAGGCTGCATGATGCGCAACTTCACTCCCGACGTCCATGGCGAGGTCCAGCTTTGCAACCCCGACACCATGCAGCGCGGTACAGATGGGCCCAACAACATGCTGAATGGACCCCACAGAATTGGCATCACGTTCTCTTCACCGATGAGTGTCGCATATGCCTTCAACCAGACAATCGTCGGAGACGTGTTTGGAGCACCCTGGTCAGGCTGAACGTCTTAGACACACTGTCCAGCGAGTGCAGCAAGGTGGTGGTTCCCTGATGTTTTGGGGTGGCATTATGTGGGGCCGACGTACGCCACTGGTGGTCATGGAAGGCTCCGAAACGGCTTTACGATACCTGAATGACATCCTCCGACCCATAGTGCACCCATATCGGCAGAATATTGGAGAGGCATTTGTCTTCATGGACGACAATTCTCGACCTCATCGTGCACATCTTGTGAATGCGTTCCTTCAAGATAACGACATCGCTCGACTACAGTGGCCAGCATGTTCGCCAGACATGAACCCTATCGAACATGCCTGGGATATGTTGAAAAGGGCTGTTTATGGACGTCTTGACCCACCAACCACTCTGAGAGATTTACGCCGAATTGTCGTTGAGGAGTGGGACAATTTGGACCAACAGTGTCTTGATGAACTTGTGGATAGTATGCCACGGCGAATACAGGCATGCATCAATGCAAGAGGACGTGCTACTGGGTATTAGAGGTAGTGGTGTGTACTGCAATCTGGACCACAAATGCTGAAAGTCTAGCTGTATGATGGTACAACATGCAATGTGTGGGTCTCATGAGCAATAAAACGAGCTGAAATGTTGTATGTGTTGATCTCTATTCCCTTTGTATTTAAAGGTTCCGGAACTCTTGGAACCGAGGTGATGCAAAACCTTTTTTGGTGTGTGTATATTGAAAAGTGTACAAATTGCATTTATCTATTGCTTTAAAAGATAAGATGAAAATCTATGAAATAAAAACATATACAGTAGAGCGTCGTTTATCCGGACTAATTGGGACCGGAAGTGTTCCAGATAACGATTTTTCCGGATAATCAAACATGCGTTTATTACATAGGAAAAACTATGGAGAGTACATTATGGTGATAACCACCAAGCTTCTCATTTAGCTGCAACGCTTTCTCACATAACAAAGGCTCTGAAATGGTATCTCCCTTACTTCTTTTCTGAATAAACCATAAGTACGCCGCTTCTTGCAAGTTTTCATCCGTAGCTGGTTTATCTTTTTTAGACCCTTCTTCGCTATCTTACTCGGTTGCATAATTCAGAATTTCACCTTTTCGGTCCTTCAGATCATAAAATGTGGATTTTCCAACACTGCAAGTTTTCATTAGACACTGCACACTTCCACCTTTATCCAGTTTATTAATGATCTCCACCTTTTTCTCAATCGATAAAACATTGCGATTTCGTTTTTCCCTTTTGCCACTCATAGAAGCCCTTTACACAACGTAATACAGTACAGTACGCACACTCACATACTGTAACACGTTGAAAAATTATAGACTAAACAAATGGTAGGAGTCAACAATTGAAAACGAGAACCGAATCTCTACCGTAAGCAGCGCGCACTTACGCGTAACAACAGTAAGCGCCCGCTGCTCTGTCTTTTTTTTTTTTTTTTTTTCGCTCGTCCGGATAATTGACGTTCCGGTTGTTTGACGTCCGGATAAATGACATTCTACTGTATCAGTTTGCTGGAAATGAGTTTACTAAAGAATTCTGTAAGAATAAAGCACATTGGTTTGTTGGAAATGAATTAAAAGAAATTAAAATTTTAGAGAAACATTATGAGATACTTGAAATGCCTTTTATGAAGTGAGGTAAATGTGCCTTTAAAGAGACACATACCGTATTTACTCGAATACGACCCGCCCCCGAATAAGACCCGCACCCTGATTTTGAAGAACAAAATTTTTTTAAAAAAATTTTTTACTCAAAATTATTTACTATCTTAAGTAAATAAACAGAATAGCATTTATCCAAAATAGTTTCCAACAGTTTTGAAGTCGTCCTAAAATAACACACATCAAACGATTAAAAATACAAATAAAAGTACACAAACACTTCATTCATCTTCATCAGAAGTACCAACTTCGGAACTTTTATCACCATCACTTTCCCACTAAATGTTGTCATCACTGCCATCCATAGCATTCGAAATACTACATTTCTTGAAGCTCTTCCGTATGAGATCTCCAGAGATACGATTCCATGCCGTCAAAATCCACGAACACAGCAGCTGAACTTTCGGGCGCTGAATACGACCAGTTGGAGTCGGTGTGTGCTTATCGACCACCATCCGCTCCGTATAACAGCTGTTTCAAGGCTGCTTTGAACGGGCGGTTCACGCAGACATCCAGTGGTTGTAGCATAGACGTCATCCCGCTCAATCACGAATACATGACTCGTCAATGTCATATTTCCTACCGGGCACGATTTCCAATAACTTCAGCTTCCCTCACAACTTTCAATTTCTCACTCACAGTAAATGACCGCAAACGTTTCGTAGCATTCATGTTTACACTCGGAGAACGTGCGCGTGGCTGTATGACGCCGCGCACTTACGGTAAAACAAAGTTATAGCCGGAAGAAGTATAGCACCAACTAGCGGATACTCGCAACACCCGAAATCGCGCGCGGCAGGCAATTTAGATCTTTCAAATTTGGATGACTCAAATAAGACCCGCACCCCAATTTTTCACGTCCGAATTTGTTTAAAAATGTGCGGGTGGTATTTGAGTATATACGGGTAACTAGCGAGAGGCAATCGAGTTATTTCATTTTCTGTTGTTAATAATAATAATAATAATAATAATACAGTGAAAGAATGAAAGCAGTATGGTCTGTTAGAAAGGCGAATCATTAATGTAATGCGTGATCCAATAGGGTCCATACGCACATAATAATAATAATAATATCGTATGGCCACGGGTGCCGGGTGCAAGCTTTGTTATTTGACACCCAAAGGGTAGCTTGCATTTCTAATTTCGTTGTTCATTGAAGCGCTATGAAAGTCAAGGAGGTTAGATATCTAAGCTCCTTGAACACTATAGCGCTTTCTAGTTGAGAAATGAGGAACTTTGTGTTGGCGGAAACTCCGAGATTAATTTTGCCATTATGAACACGGCCTACTGAATTCAAATGGGTTCTTTGACATGCCAACATCGTATGACATGGTGTCGTAATTTTTGCCGCCTTTCAAAAATCACTTACCACGGCCAGGAGCGAACCTGTTAGTAGACCGGCACGTTGACCACTCACCTGCCGTGGCAAGCTTCTGTTTTTGATGAAACCTGGGTAGACCAAAGAAACACTGGCAAGAGATTCGTAACAGGTCACTAGGCCTAATACGTGAAAATTAATGATGATTATTGATTTATGTATTTATTTATTTTCATCTGGGGCATTCTTTATGATGAGCCAAAAAAAATGCCTCTGTGAGCCGAATGTGGCACACAGGCCACGTTTTGAGAAGACTTGTTATCAGGGCTGGATTTAAGAGTATGCCACCTATAGGCTAAAGTCCATAGTTCATATTTGCTGAATACATTTGTTTTATACAACAAAAGGATCGAGTTCATTTGCGTTTTCATCTCTTTCTTTAAACATAAAATTCATTTTGTTTAGATACAACTACAATTTTAATGGTTTACATCATAAATTATATAATGAAATTAGTTATCTACTTGTGTTTTTACTTCTTTTATGCTTCGTTAAAAAATGAAATGGGATTCGATCTTAATAAAATTGTTCTCGGAGATAAGTGCTCACTATTTTACACATATTTTAGCCTACTTTTCACATTTTGCTAAAAGGAGGAAAAAGTAGATTTATGAGATCGGGCAAATGTGTGTCTGTCTGTCTTGTCTGTCTGTCTGTCCTTCTGTCTGTCTGGCTGTGTGTGTGTGTCCCCCTATCAACTACTAAACGGCTGGAGCAATCGAAACAAAATTTGGTAGGAGTAAAGATCTATACCTGAATATCTCACGGCCATATTTGAAAATAATGTCAGTGCTACCAACTGCTAAAAAATCGCAATTGAAATTTGAGCTCCATGTTGGATATCTTGGAAGGTATGAATGGGAGCTATTTCAAAATTGGCACACGTATAGATAATAATATTGCAGTTTAATTTCCAGGAGGCCATACATGGCAGTGTTGCCAAAATGATTATAAGCCTGCTTATAGGTCCAATTTTTAAATGCATATAACGTCTACACTATCAATTGGAATTAACCAAATTTCCTATGTTGTGTGTGTACATAACCAGATATGACTGAGCGTATTCTTAAGTCCCACCAGGGCTGCCAACTGTTAATAAATGCTCTTAATTTATTTTATCCAAATACCAATATATCAGAAAGTATACAAGCCGACAGCTTTAAACTATGCACACGTATAGTACCTGACATTCTACATTAATTTGGAGTAACTTATATACGTCAGTGCTACCAACATGATTATAAGCCTGCTGAGAGGTCCAACTTTAAATACATGTAACTTCCATACTAGCATTTGGATTTCAACCAAATTTCGTATGTGATATGTGTACCATAACAGATATGACTATGCGTATTCTTAAGAGCAACCAGGGCTGCCAACTGTTAATATGTGCTCTCTCTATTTGTGTTACCCTAATATCAATATATCAGAAAGTATGCAAGCCAATAGCTCTAAACTTTGCACACGTATACTACCTGGCATTCTAGATGAATTTGGAGTAACTAATATACGTCAGTGCTGCCAACATGATTCTAAGCCTGCTGACAGGTCCAATTTTAAAATGCATGTAACTTCCATACTAACAAATGGATTTCATTCAAAATTGGCACAACAATAGATCATATTATTTCAGATTATTTCTGACCATTACATGCATGACATGGTTGCCAAGATGATTTTACGCACGCTGTTAGATACAATGTTTAACTGCATGTAACGTCCATGCTATTCATTGGACTTCAACCAAATTTTGTACTCTGTACCTGAAGAGATGGAACTAAGAATATATTCAGTCACCAGGGCTGCCAACTGTAGTGCTCTATTAGGCTACATTATGCCAGGTATACAGTATTTCGAACTAATTAGAAATTTCGATATTAGCAACTTAATTTCGTCATTATTCTAGATAGATCCATATAGATTATTCATTGGCGTGAATCTTAAATTTTAAGAAAAGTAGGCTCTTTAGTTCGTCACGGAACTTCTTGTTATATTTTAATTAGACATGAATGACAGCTTCAGACTCAGACAGACTAGACTGACACAACACTACTGACAGTGGAGTAACTGGGCCTTCCACCAAAAGTGTTGCCCGATCAGTAACAGTGTTGTCACATCGAATCACTGTGCTTGTGGCAGTGTTGTCAAACCAAATTAGATTGCACTACAGGAAAGTTATAATACAAGATTACATGCTGTGAATTTGTATTATGTTATACTTTTAGAAAGTAGGCTATGTATAAAGAATAAAACATATTTTTAAGTTACATGTGTTCTTAAATTCGCACGGAAAATATTATTAACATGTGAAATACTTCATTTTAACTTTTGAATAAATTGCTAAACTGCCGCCCCTGAAAATTTGCCGCTCTGGGCTGCAGCCTACTTAGCCTATTTAGAAATACGGCCCTGCTTGTTATACAGTCAAACCTTCGTACAACGATTACCGATACAACGATTATACTTTCATGATGTAATTTATAAGTTCACAATCAAGAAAATTCAATTCATAATTTATCATTTGTAGACAAAATTAATTTATATGTAGACCTATATCTGTTTGCCGGACGTAAAGGGCACTATATGTCACAAAATTGAAACTTTACAGGAGAGGCATTTGGAGTTGTTCATTTTTAATGTTTTATGCACCATGATGCCCTTTATAAAGTTCATATCTCCGTTATTTTTTGAAATAGGACTTAGTGCCCAGAGTATCAAAGGCACAGATTACTAACAGCATTAGTACAAGTACATCAGTTCTGTTACCGTGGCAGTGTAGTGTCCACAGATAACCAACCATGTGCAGAAATCACTAGTAGAGTTCAACACGGAGCGCAATTTTATCATCTCGTGAGAGGGCTTCCTTTGAGATCAAAACTAATACTCTACAAGAGCTTCTTTGTTCCTGTTACTACATATACCTTAGAAAATTTTACCAATCCAAGAGAAATTCCAGCAAACTACAGGCGGTGGAGATGGAAGTTTTTAAAGAACTATGATTCAGAAGACAAGGAGGGACAAATAAAATTGTTCAAGTAGAACAATCTCTTAATGAGATCTGTATTGCAGCCAGGCTGAAATGGTTCGGTCATCTCAAAAGAATGGACACACAAAGAGTGTGATTTGAGAAAGAACTGAAAGGCAAGAGACCAAGAGGTCGACCGAGGAAGAGATGGATCGACCAGGTCAGAAATGATCTTGCAGGGAGAGGTCTGGATTTACAGCAAATCATGGAGGAGGAAACATTCTTGGAATGAACTAAATGGAGAGCGCTCATTCACCGCACCCGGGAATCTGGGGCCGGTTCATGATGATGATGATAATTACTGCAATATTGAAAATAATTGACATAGTGCCTTTTACCTCCGGCATACAGATATATTGGTAGTAAAACTACGTAGAGTAAATACGAAAAAGATGGTGTTATAATGTAAAATGAAGCAAAAGTAGTGTTATTATGGTCTTATAGTTTCAACAGAAACTGACACCTATACTTATTACTTACTTCATTGGAGGCATCGTTGGCATAAGTTAGTGTTGCATTTAGCTACTAAAATAGATCAAATCTGTTTATGATTGCGCATAATTTTAAAACATATTGCAGTATGAATGAGGTGCTATTGTCCTCAATAAGTACATAGGTAATTTGCTGTGTTTGTTCAGATTTTCCGGAAGTGAACTGGGTGGTACAGCTCGACTGTCCTGAGGATGCCAACACCTACATTCATCGAGCAGGCCGCACAGCACGGTACCAGAGAGGAGGGGAATCCCTGCTCGTGTTGCTACCTTCTGAGGAAGAAGCTATGGTGAAGGAGCTTGAAAACAAGAAGATACCCATCAAAAAGATCAGGTGTGTACTTTGTGAGAGCTGGCAGTATTTTATCTTGTAGCCTTCAAAATGTGGTGTTTCCACAGGATGCTTAAGGTTTCGGGGATGGATAGGGTGATTAATACTGAGGTACTGCACAGAGTAAATCAAAAGAGGTGATTCGCAAATGATGTATTTCTTGGTGGGGTTATACCTTAAGCTGCGTTTACACCAAATGTTGCCAACAAATGCTGGCAACAATGTTGGCGAATATCGAGATTGGTAAGATTTGTTGACAACAATTTAGCTCACTTTTGGCGCGTTTCACCAGTTGCATTCTACATTCCGAGATGTGGAACTGTGCGACTAAAGATCTAACTTTTGCTTGAACTTCAGAATTGGTGGTTTTCATTTCCCGCGAAATGTCATTCCAGGCATAGTTCTTCAGGTGTTTGTTTTTAAAGTCTGGGTCCACCGGGTTCCAGAGAACTGGTTGCTGACGATAGAACTCGATCAAATTTAGGACATTATCTCACGACCAATCAAAATCACTCAAAAGGTTGTCCATATTGACTTGCACTTCGACAGTTCGATGCCAGAGACAGAAGTCCAGTACTACCAGCAACAGCCGTGACGCCGTGACTAGAGTGAAGCCGCGTCGGCCAACCACGTGCGCTGGACAGTTGAAGGGGAATTGTTGCCAACATTGTTGCGGGTCACTTTAAGTCCCGTCAACATTGCTGCCAACAAATGTTAACAACACTCTTTGATCTTTACCGACTGCTGGTGGGTAATGTTGCCAACACATTTTCGGTGTTGACAGCATTGTTGGCAGCAACGTTGACAAAAAATTTAGTACGATTTTTGTAAATGTTGTCAACATTTGTTGGCAACACTGTTGTCAACTCCGGTGTAAACGCGGCTTTACTCCCACTCTCAGCTTACTTACTCCTTGGCGCTTCAGCCCTTGTAGGGCCTTTGCCACCTGGACAATCTCCACCCATTCTTCCCTGTTGACTGCTTTGGTTCTCCATCTTCTGACTCCCGTCTTTCTCCAGGTTATCCAGCCATCTTGTCCTAGGTCTTCCTCCTGGCTTCCCATTGAAGACCTGGCTTACCATCCTGTTCTCTGTTGCAGTCTACTACTCCTTGTTTCCACCACTATATCTTTGTATCTTTAACTCAAGCGGCTTCGGTGGCATAGTCGGTAGCATGGTGAACTGCTATGCCCAAGATGCGGGTTCAAACCCGGCCGAAGTCTTCGGATTTTTTAAGAGCGTTAAAATCCTTTAGTATGCCTTCCTTTGGAGGGGAAGTAAAGCCGGCAGGCCCATGTCAAAGATTTATGGCATGTAAAAGAACCTACCATTGCAATTCGTGTGTAGCAAAATTTATAGGTTATATTTGGCTGGTTAGGAAACACTCTATCAAGTTCCAACATTCGCCGCTAGTGTTAGTGCCAGTAGCATCTGTTGGCCAAAGTTGGAACAACTGGAAATTGATCTTGTTGGGAGCCCTAGGGCGTTCAATCAAAAATACCCAGTTTATGGCCATTGGCTGCGATTCATATATCATCATATATCTTTAACCTACTCTCAGCTGATGTCATTTCTTGTGGAAGGATTCATTAATGGGAAGAGACCTAGAGGATGACCCAAGACATACATATCCCCAGTTTTATCCCCAGACTCGATGTCAAGCTCCAGGACACTGCCCTGGAGGTGGTAAAGGTGGAATCCCTCGCTGAGTCCGTGGGAAAAGCCTACCTGGAGGGTAAACTGACTACGAAAAAAACGGAAAAATAAAATCATTTTGTGACAACAGTCTGTGGACTGAATGATGATGATGCTGATGATGATGATGAGCAGTTTCTGTGTTACAACTGCCTCAAATCTATTTGGCCCTTGAAATGGAAAGTAGAGCTTGCCTCAAGTTGAGTGACGGCTAGAATCCCTGTGGAATGTGCTTATTGTGACAGGATAGAGTTAGAGCTTAAAACAAATAGGTTCATTGACAGCGCAGATTCTTATCCTGAAGTGAGTTATGCCACCTGTCTATTTTAAACTGAAAATTACTATAAAAGGAGTACAAACATGCGACATTGTTTGTTGTATTATGAAGAAAGACGCAGAGGAGTGTAAAAATAATGCACAGAAATACCGTATATACTCGTCTATAGGACCCTCTTTTTTTCAAAATTTTTTGTTCCGAAATGGGGGGGGGGGGTACTATAGACGCGAACTTTGCAAAAATACATCCTGTTGGGAAAGGGAGAGAGTAAAAAGAAGCTATTTTATTTCGATGCTACATAGTATGATATAAAAAGAGAAACCTATAATGATACAAAGATAGCTAAAACACTGTATGTACGTAGTTGGTAGCATGCTGAACTGCTGTGCCCAAGATAGCGGGGTTCAAACCCGGCCGAAGTCATCGGATTTTTTAAGAGTGTTAAAATCCTTCAGTATGCCTTCCTTCGGAGGGGAAGGAAAGCCGACGGTCCCATGTCATAGATTTATGGCATGTAAAAGATCCTCCCACAGACTAAACTTGTGTGGAGCTAAATTTCTAGGTTAGATTTCATTGTAACGCTCTATCAAAGTTCCAACGTTCACCACTAGGTATCTTTAATATCTGGTAGCGAAAGTTGGAACTACTTGAAATTGAACGGAACTTGTAGCTCACCCTAGTGTTGTCCGCTTGAAGCAGCTACAGCCTCTGGCGAGCCGAACATGTCCTCGGACACTCCTGGCACTAAAAGCCATACGATAAATACTGTAGATACACTCAATTTTCAGCAGCTGTCATGTGTATCAACTGTTAAATTGATGAAGAATGCCTGTTTAATATGTTAAGATGATCAGAACAAGTGAATTTTTCTTTAAAACATACTGGACCGATGCATGAAAAATGTTGTCTGGAAAATAAAAATAACAAAGATGCTTTACATGTCTTGTAAATGGGTGATCCTCTATTCTTTAAGTGAAAAGTGTGGAATGTTAAGGTTTGCTTGCATACAGTAAACACCACCAAGCTTCACACACTTCCAAGATGTAAATTGACAAGCAACAACAAAAGGCTCCATCGATTTTCCAATGCAACAAGTAAGCCTTCTATTCTGATCAGCCGTTCCAGCCCTCAGACCAGAATTAAAATTTCTTGGCAGACGTCCGGGGCTGCAGCCAAGAATGCTAGCCACTACACCACGAGGTAGTCTAATTTCAATCTAAATATTGTTTATAACTTAGCCAATAAGTTAAGATTAGGGTACAACCAAATTTACAATTATTTTATGCTTTTACCAGAGCAATACTTTCTTAATATTTATTGGCTCTTTTCAGGGGGAAGGGGGGGGGGGGGGAGCCCCCACAGCTCCCCCCTTATATATACGCCCCTGCTCGGAACACTCATGTGACATGAGGTTTGGCTTCTTCACTAACGATATGTAATAACATTGTATGAAATAAAATGTTTGTGTGCCTAAAAGTGGTGTAGTATCTGCCACAGAAAGAAAGAAAAGTGATTGAATTATGTCACATTTTGGGTTCTTATTTACAGAATCAATCCTAACAAACTGCAGACCCCTCAACGGAAGATGGAAGCTCTGATTGCTCGAGACTCGAACCTGAAGGACTCGGCACAGCGAGCTTTTGTGTCCTACCTCAAGTCTGTGTTCCTTATGAAGAACAAACAAGTGTTTGATGTCCATGCACTCAATACTGACGCTTATTCAAGGTAGGTACAGTTTATATCTACCTTTAAACAGACCTCGTGCACAGTGATGTGCAACACCATCTTGCCAGCCTCATGTGTCCAATTGATATCGTAACTTTCAGTCAGACAACACTAAATAATTCCCATTACTGGAATATGCAAAAAAAAAAAAAAACTGATAGCGTGAAACTCTGGGCTGCACCCTCAACGTGCATTATTTCTAGCCTACTCCCAATGGTAAGCGTGGTATCATATGCATTTCGCTATAATTTCCAAATGCACTGGCAAAAGTTTTCAAAAAACACACACAATAACAACAACATATAGCATATAACATAATATTATAAACTTTCAATAACCTGATTATCCCTGGTCAGCCCAATGGAGTTCTATCACGAATTACATCGTCAGCGTCACTATCTTCACTGGAAGTTATAGCGAACTCATCCTCTATATCGCTGTCACACTCTGAATCACTTTAGTTGGCACTATTATCGAGCAAATTAGCTATTTCTTTGTCATCAATAACTGTGCCAGGACCTGTCATGTTTACAAGCAAACTCACGGTCCGTTAATTATGCGTTCATGAGCCACAGGAACTTATTTTTACATGGAATCCGAACCACAGGGCATGGCATTTCACTTCGATAATCTTACATGGGAACACGTGTGCAGATATGAAAAAAAATTACTGTGAAGATATGCGACACCTCTTGGCAATAATAAGTAGCTCGAAGTGTAGCCAAAAGTTGCCTCTTCTTCCAAATAAATAACTATTACGAAGTCCATGTAGCGGGTGATTCAATTTCGACGGAGCACCCTGTGAACGTAGCAGGCTAGTGGGCGACGTACACTCTAAGGGGGTTAAATTACGTGTGCTGCAGCACATTGTTTTATTTGAAAATTAATTTCTTCAATAATATTATGTACAATCAAATTCAGTGCATTAAAAAGATGTCAGTAAAATGATTGGAAATATAAAAATTCCCCTCACAACGAGGTATCTAGTCATGCGCTCAGGCACTGTGTAGATCACAGCTCAGCGTGAATTTCTGCGTTTATTGCCTGCAAACATTAACTCTGCCTTTTGCGCATGCGTGCCCACCTTTTGCGTTGTGCTGTTGCGACAACAGCCAAGACCATAGGCCAAGACATCACAGTAATTCTTCATTCAAGCACACAGCGGCAGCACTGGTCACACGAAATGAGAATGTTGCAGGTGGCTCCTTCTAGACTCTGCGGCAGCATTTTAGAGGGAAAAAGCAAATGGTGGAAAAAATAAAGGTAGCCTTCAGCTGTTCCCGCCAGAAGGTCTTTTAATACTCCCAACTTACCTACCCTATAGCCACATTTTGTAAATCGATGAACTATAGTTGGTTCAATATGGAAAACTCAGTGAAGAGCCTCTAACACTCAAGACTCTATACAGTAAATTGTGTTTCTAGACACAGTCTATTTGTTTTTTGAAGGGGAAATGGGATACAGCACACAACTGATTTTCTGCACCAGCCGCCACTGCATGTGATTAAGATATATACCGTATATACTCGAATACCACCCGCACATTTTTAAACAAATTCGGACGTGAAAAATTGGGGTGCGGGTCTTATTTGAGTCATCGAAATTTTAAAGATTTAAATTGCCCGCCACGCGCGATGTCGGATGTTGCGAGTATCCGCTAGATGGTGCTAGCCTTCTTCCGGCTATAACTTTGTTTTACCGTAAGCACGCGGCGTCATACAGTCACATGCACGTTCTCCGAGTGTAAACATGAATGCTACGAAACGTTTGCGGTCATTTACTGTGAGTGAGAAATTGAAAGTTGTGAGGGAAGCTGAAGTTATTGGAAATCGTGCCCGTCATGTATTCGTGATTGAGCGGGATGACGTCTATGCTACAACCACGGGATGTCTGCGTGAACCTCCCGTTCAAAGCAGCCTTGAAACAGCTGTATACGGAGCGGATGGCGGGCGATAAGCACACACTGACTCCAACTGGTCGTATTCAGCGCCCGGAAGTTCAGCTGCTGTGTTCGTGGATTTTGACGGCATGGAATCGTATCTCTGGAGATCTCATACGGAAGAGCTTCAAGAAATGTAGTATTTCGAATGCTATGGATGTCAGTGATGTTGACATTTAGTGGGAAAGTGATGGTGATAAAAGTTCCGAAGTTCGTACTTCTGATGACGTTGAATGAAGTGTATGTGTCCTTTTATTTGTATTTTTAATCGTTTGAAAATGAAAATCCACAGCCTGCTTCCAGTCTCCGACCGGGTCAGGAATGGAATGAATGGAGCCCCTATCTAGCGGCGAGGATATGAACTGTGCCGGCTGCCGAGGCCTGACGCACTCCTCTGGGGCAATGATTAAATGAATGACAGATGAAATGAAATGATAGTGGAAAGTGTTGCTGGAATGAAATTTTGACAGGGAAAACCGGAGTACCCGGAGAAAAACCTGTCTGCCTCCGTTTTGTCCAGCACAGATCTCACTTGGAGTGACCGGGATTTGAACCACGGAACCAGCGGTGAGAGGCCGGCGTGCTGCCGCCTAAGCCACGGAGGCTTGTTTTTAATCGTTTGATGTGTGTTATTTTACGACGACTTCAAAACTGTTGGAAATTATTTTGGATAAATGCTATTCTGTTTATTTAGTTAAGATTGTAAATAATTTTGAGTAAAAATGTTCTTTTTTTTAATTTTGTTCTTCAAAATCAGGGTGCGGGTCTTATTCGGGGGCGGGTCGTATTCGAGTAAATACGGTATATACAATATATTATATTGTTATGGACAATTGAAGAAAGAGAAAACTACGGGATGACATGTTTCGCTCGTAAAGCGAGCATCATCAGATCCCAATCTACAAGACAAATAGCTCTGCAAAACACTACCAAACTTACAGTGATACCCATAGATAGTCTCTGCCCTCTAAAAACCAAAAAACCTGCCAGTATACCGTATATACCCGAATACCACCTGCACATTTTTATACAAAATCAGACTTGAAAAATTGGGGTGCGGGTATTAAAAATTGCCCACCACAAGCGAGTATCCGCTATTATGGTGCATGTTCGGGTGTAGCCTACTTGTTTATTTCCGCCTAATGGCTTGACCAGTCGCACAAGCCTAACACAAGCGTCAGTTTCGTTAGTTGCATGATAGCTTGGCATCAGTAAAGGCTCGGTCGACCAGGAAGCGGGCTGCCCGCGCAAACTCGGCCGTTATAAATTGCACTCGGCCGCCCGACCGCTGCGAACTCTGTATTGTGTAATATAGCATCATCCTGGTTAAACAGAAGGTGATCTTCCGCGGCGGGCAAGTGAGCAGTTGTGATTATACACAATGTCCGCGCGGGCTGGAAGCATGGCCCTCGAAATGGAGAAGTTAATTGACCTAAGTTTGACCACCCCAGTCCGCAACGGGCTGCGGTCGTTCTGTTCGCGCGGGCAGCCCGTGTCCTGTTTGACCGAGCCGAACTCAGCGCACGCACTGGAGTGTTTAAACTTCGCTGCTGTTTAAACCATACCAGCAGATCTTGTTCTCCTTCGTCGTATTTCCCGGTTTTAATTTTCTTGCAGTTTGCAGAAGTATTCCCGGCTGAAGCCAGTGTTTTCCATCCCTCCTCACACATGTTTTAAGGTTAACACTGTCCAATGAGCTGGTGTCGTCATGTAGCCTTGACGTAGTTCGCCCGGTCAGATGATTCACTGGAGCCCCGCAAACACTCGGAACTGCTGTATTCTTTCACTTGGAACACCGGAAGTATCTTTCGATGATATTGCCGAGTATTGATCTAACAGTCAGTTGTCTTCAGTGAACGTCTTATACTTTAAGGGGATACAAAATCTGATCTATTTAACCTGGAAAACCTCCTATGCAGGAATACTTTATACGGGGAAAATATACATGTATCTTATGGGACCGATCATGGGACCGAGAATATCGGACGTCTCAAGTGGAAAAACTTTTTATGCGGGAACTTCTTAACTGAGTTTTACTGTATTACAGTATTAATAGTATACATTTCTATTGAAAATAAAGCGTCAAAAACAAGATTTTTTTTTTTTTTTAATTTCCATATAAAAATGATGGCGCGGGGATTATTCGGGGGCGGGAGAATTCGGGTATATACGGTACTTGGTAAGTGTGGTAATTGGTGATAAGTATTAAGGCATTAAGAACCCAAAAAAAGAACTATTTATTTTAATGTTGCAAAACTTAGAAATGACGATCCCATCAACCAAACAGTCTTCCTCCCCCAACTACCGTATTTACTTGTCTATAGTACCCCACTTAATTTTCGAGAGCCAAAATACAAAATTCTTGGAAATCGCTTTTAGTACCCCTCCGTAATTATTGAGAGTCAAAAATACGGTACAATATTCTTGGATTTTTTTTTTTTTTTTCAAATTATATCTGAAATTCATGACAAAACTATTTTTTTAGTTACATTATTTTGTTATTCAGACGATATGACCGCCATTTTGCGTACATGTACCACGTCCGCGATTGTGCAGGATTACGAATTGTGTAGCCAATAGGCTTCACCCGATATCCAATAGAAGATACCACACTATTGGCCGAGTAGAAGCGCCAAGTTTAAAATCTGCCCATGAAAGTTATGGTTTCATATCTTGCCTGCATTCTTTTGTTTGTATTCTTAGTATTACACTTCGAACTCGTGTTTGCGGCAGCCTTCTTCACAGTTTTATTTGATGCAAGAACCGTCTGCGTTTGTGTGACACATTATTGGTATATTAATGTGAAATATGTGAATAATACATGCTCGGTTGAGTTTATACAAATTTTAGTGAGATGTGATCGTTCAGCATCATCACTCATTCCCTAATTGATGCATTCTCCCTCCCTATCTATATATATAAAAATCAATTTTACATGATAGTTTGTCTGTCTGTCTGTGGGTGTGTATGTCTCCTATGCGTTCATATACCATTCATCCGATTGCGATGAAACTTGGGTGAGATGTTGAGTACACTCCAAGGAAGGTTTCTGACTTAGTAAATCCATTTTACAATAGGTAGCGCACGCGTAGATTCAACAAATGAGCGACGATGCGCGAAGCGGTTCAACAAAGTCCCGTATGTGTTCATATACCATTCGTCCGATAGCGATGAAACTTGGGTGAGATGTTGTGTACACTTACGTGAAGGTTTCAAAATTAGTGAATACATTTCACAGTAGATAGCGCACGAGTAGATTCAACAAATGAGCGATGACACGCAAAGCGTTTCCACAAAGTCCCGTATAAGGTCATATACCATTCGTCTGATAGTGATAAATGTTTGGCGAATTGTTGTGTACACTCCAGGAAAGGTTTCTGGCTAAGTAAATCCATTTTACCATACGAAGTGCACGTTTAGATTCAACAAACGAGTGACTACGCGCGAAGCTATTCGACAACGTCCCGTATACGTTCACATACCGTTCATCCCATTGCGATGAAACTTGGGTGAGATGTTGTGTACACTCCAGGGAAGGTTTCTGGCTGAGTACATCCATATTACAATACGTAGCGCAAGAGTAGAATCAACAAATGAGCGACGACACGCGAAGCGTTTCAACCAAGTCCCGTATGCATTCATATACCATTCGTCCGATAGCTATGAAACTTGGATGAGATGTTGTGTACACGTCATGGAAGGTTTCTGGCTTAGTAAATCCACTATACAATATGCAGCGCACAAGTACATTCAACAAATGAGGGACGACGCGCGAAGCGTTTCAACCAAGTCCCGTATAAGGTCATATACCATTCTGCCGTTAGCGGTGAAACTTGGGTGAAATATGGTGGACACTCCAAGGAAGGTTTCTGGCTTAGTAAATACATTTCACAGTAGGTAGCACACGAGTAGATTCGACAAATAAACGACGACACGCGGAGGGTTTCAATACAGTCCCTTATGTCTTCATATCCTATTAGTCCGATAGCGATGAAACTTGGGTGAGATGTTGTGGACACTTACGTGACGGTTTCTAACTTAGTAAATACATTTTACAGTAGGTAGCGCACGAGTAGATTCAACAAATGAGTGATGGGGCACGAATCGTTTAAACAAAATCCGGTATGCGTTCATATACTATTCATCCGATTGCGATGAAACATTGATCAGTTATTGTGTACCCGCCAGGGAAGGGGACTTAGTAAATCCATTTCGCAATAAGTAGCGCAAGAGTGGATGCAACAAATGGGGTGACGACGCGCGAAGCGTTTCAACAATATCCCCTATTGCGTTCATATAACCTTCTTCGATTGCGATGAAACCTTGATGAGTTATTGTGTACACGCCAGGGAAGGGCTTCGACTTGGTAATACATTTCTCAATAGGTAGCGCACGAGTAGATTCAACAAATGAGTGACAGCACACGAATCGTTTAAACAAAACCCCGTATACGTGCATATACCATTCATCCGATTGCGATGAAACATTGAAGAGTTATTGTGTACACGCCAGGGAAGGGTTTCGACTTAGTAAATCCATTTCACAATAGGTAGCTCACGAGTATATGCAACAAATGTGTGGCGACGCGCGAAGTGTTTCAACAAAATCCCCTATGCGTTCATATAACCTTCTTCGATAGTGATGAAACCTTGATGAGTTATTGTGTACACGCCAGGGTAGGGTTTCGACTTAGTAAATCCATTTATCAATAGGTAGCGTACGAGTAGAATCAACAAATGAGTGACAGCACACGAATCGTTCAAACAAAATCCCGTATACGTTCATATGCCATTCATCCAATTGCGATGAAACTTTTGAAAGTTGTTGTGCACGCTCCCACGAATGGTTCAAAATTAGAAAATCCATTTTACGATAGCTTAGAGGCAGTTAACGGAAATTGAAAAACATGTTGTGCATCCAAAAGCACTTCAAGAAACAGAATTTCAACGCCAACACTTTCTTTGATTGGCATTGCAACGCATACCGGGTACAGCTTGTGTTCAAATAAAAATAAAGTTTGCATTTCCATGTCTGATACTTGGTCCATTCCATTCTATTTATTTGATAATTTTTGTTTAGCAAGGGGTAGTAGTGAAAGTCATTGGGGATAGCCGGGAAAGTGAGGTTATGGTAGTCTCATATTTCATTATAATACCGTATTTACTCGAATACAACCCGCCCTCGAATAAGACCCGCACCCTGATTTTGAAGAACAAAATTTTAAAAAAAGAATTTTTACTCAAAATTATTTACTATCATAACTAAATAAAAAGAATAGCATTTATCCAAAATAGTTTCCAACAGTTTTGAAGTCGTCCTAAAATAACACACATCAAACGATTAAAAATACAAATAAAAGTACACAAACACTTCATTCATCGTCATCAGAAGTACCAACTTCGGAACTTTTATCACCATCACTTTCCCACTAAATGTCGTCATCACAGCCATCCATAGCATTCGAAATACTACATTTCTTGAAGCTCTTCCGTATGAGATCTCCAGAGATACGATTCCATGCCGTCAAAATCCACGAACACAGCAGCTGAACTTTCGGGCGCTGAATACGACCAGTTGGAGTCGGTGCGTGCTTATCGGCCGCCATCCGCTCCATACACAGCTGTTTCAAGGCTGCTTTGAACGGGCGGTTCACGCAGCATATACGTCATCCCGCCCAATCACGAATACATGACTCGTCAATATCATATTTCCTACCGGGCACGATTTCCAATAACTTCAGCTTCCCTCGCAACTTTCAATTTCTCACTCACAGTAAATGACCGCAAACGTTTCGTAGCATTCATATTTACACTCGGAGAACGTGCGTGTGACTATGACGCCGCGTGCTTACGGTAAAACAAAGTTATAGCCGGAAGAAGGCTAGCACCATCTAGCGGATACTCGCAACACCCGATATCGCGCGCGGCGGGCAATTTAGATCTTTCAAATTTGGATGACTCAAATAAGACCCGCACCCCAATTTTTCACGTCCGAATTTGTTTAAAAATGTGCGGGTGGTATTCGAGTATATACGGTATTCGGCATCTGGAAAACACGACGCGATATTGCTTCATATTCTCTGATAGTTATTGACAGTGTAGATGAGTTTATTGTGTTTGACAGCGTAGAAGTGGCTTGAGATATGATGCAACACAGGTGACGTGTCTCTCTCCCGCTGCCCTTTCTCTCCTGGCGTGAGTCAGAGCAGGCTTCTTTCTTCTAACAAGGTCACAACAGGTTAAAGCTCGCGGTATGTGCTGACGAAGCTGGCCGTTCGCGGTTCATAGCCACAGGCATAAAGGCGAGATTTCTTTCTCCTGAAAGATCACGCCAGATTAGGCCTATAAGCTCGCGGAATGTGCTACGTGACTAAGCTTGCCAATAGCCGGCAGTCTACTTACCTTGAGCTGTTACAGGTAGGCGCGTGTGGTCCCCGGCCGTATTCCCACGCTCTTGCTGCGGTAGACGTGAGCTCCAAGCTAATTGGGGGTTTATAAAGCTACTGTGTACTGTATATCATATTGTATAGTTTACAGGTTCAGTAAACAATAAAAATAGACGTAAAAGTCTTTATTTCCTTACTGATGCTAAATTAACCAGAGTAACCAGAAACTTCATAAGGAGATGCCGATTGTGTTTGGAAGCAGATGGGGCACATTTTCAGCATCTACTGTAAAACATGGCGAGTAAAACTGCAAGGTAGGCTACTGATTTTAAGCACCGTATTCTGCCGTAAGCCTACATATGCGCGTGCGGTCGCCGGCAACTGTGCCGTCACTGGCGGAGCGCGAGAGCGAGAATGTCCTTGCTAAGCAACTACTGTAGTGTAGAGGTACAGTAATTCATTTTTATGTTATTTATTCCCTGTGTAAGTTACTGATAACCTATGTTTATGTTGTGACTGTAGTAGTGCGTAGGCTACACTCACTTACTAAGGTCGGTCATCTAACGTGCACATCTACGCCGCGTTCTTTCTTATACGTTGTAAATACAGTATGGCGTTTTTCGGTAGTACGTTTTCCCGCATTTGACGTCCAAATTTTTCAGTCCCTTGAAAAATGTACTAACGAGATTCCACTGTAACACTACAAAACCTACAGACAGTCTCTGCCCTCCAAAAACAAAAACAAAATGTAAGAAAACTTAGTACTGTAAGTGTGGTAATTATTACTCATCATCATCTTCATTCATTTTCCGCTCCAGCAAGCCGGTTACCGGTATAAATAAGCCTCTTTCAGTTTGTCCGGTCCTCCCACACACTGCGCTCCAATTTCTTCTGCCAATCTGCATCCCTCTTGGCCAAGTCTCTCCAGATTTGCTTCTCCCAAATGTCTCAAGGCTCTTAAAAAATCCGATGACTTCGGCTCGGTTTGAACCCGTGCTCTTGGGCATAGAACGTCAGCATGCTACCAAGCCGCCAAATCCATTAATTTGCAAACAAAATCTGTCAATCCATTTCAACATCCCAAAATCCATAAAAATTGTTGAAATCTGTTAAAACGGCAGCCCTGTCCTAGCACACTGTTAAACAGTCCTCGTCTTTTCCTTTTGCAGTTCCCTGGGATTGGCTATTCCTCCTAGGATTCGATTTCTCCAGAAGCTACAGAAGAATCGGCAACAACAAATTATGAACAAGAAAGGTAGTGAGGATGACTGCAAAAATCTTCTCGCTGCTCTCAAATCGCAAGGGGAGGATGACTCTGGAGAATCATCAGCTGAGGCAGAAGAGGAAGAGAGTGAAGTCAACTCCTTACCTCCTCAGCAAACGGAAAAGAAGTCCTTCAACTTTGGCATTAGTGAGTATAACACATGATATGTACAGTTTGCACTCTGTATCTCAGAGTTATTTGTTCCAGGACACATTCCAACGATTATTACCACGATGAAAGGTTAATTGGTTCTTTGTGGACTTATTATAATAAATGGATAAATCTCTATAAATAAAGTAAGATCTCCATAAATTCAAATATTTGGGGGAAGTAATTCAGAAGAATGGCTTAGAAAAATCTGCTGTAGAAGAAAGAGTGCGCAAGGTTCAAAGAGTATATGGTATAACCAGGAATATAACAAAAAATGTTTATTTAAGAAATTGAAAATACGGCACTACGGAATTGTAATTAAACCAGAATGCTTACTGGTATGTGCCAGTGAATGTCTAATACTAAAGTATAAATTGGGAAAAATTAGAAATATCACAAAGAAAAATTATGCGCAAAATTCTAGGTCCATTAAGAACTACAGAGTTTTGACAATTAAGAAGTAAGGAAGAAATATATCGGAACATTGAAAACATAACGGAGACAATAAAGAAGAGGCGATTGTTATTTTTCGGACATTTATATAGAATGAATGATAGCAGGTTAACCAAACAGATTTTTAAATATCTTTGGAAAAAGAAATCTACAACAGCCTGGTTTCAAGAAGTAAAGAAAGATTTAGAAAGAAACAATGTAAGAGAAGACGATGCACTAAAGAGAGAAATTTTCAAAAAAAGGTATTGGGAATGGAAGGACTCCAAGTAAGGCATATAAGAAAACAGGCTCAAAATGGTCGGAAGAGAGAAAGAAGACACACGGCGGAAAGATGAAGGAGCACTGGAAGAAGAAGAAAGAACAACAAAGGACTTAACATTGAAATTGGTTCGTGGTTCTCAGAAGACCCTAATGGAGAAAGAAGAAAGTAAGATCTCCGTCTGTACATTTTGAATTTTCATCTGAAACTTCGTATATATCCCAGATAAGTTTGGCAGCAACGGTTCAACATGTTTAAACAGAAAGAGAAAACGGTGATAATGAAAATGAACAGAATATCCGCTCAATGTAACCTAAGGCTTGATGGAGAATGGATTGAATGTGTGGAAAGATTTAGTTACCTTGGAAGAGTCATCTCGACTCATGGGATTGCTAGATTCTACTTCTTCCCTAGCGTATTTTCCGCATTGGCGCAGGGTCCGCTTGCTTGGTTGTTGTTCGCCACTTCTTCCTGTCAAGGGCATCTTCAGGTTTGACACCGCACTCCAGTAGGTCTTCACTGATTCTATCCATCCATCGTTTCTTTGGCCACCCACGGGATCGATGCCCTCCTGGATCGTATCGGAGGTCCGTTTTAACACAGAGTTCTCATCAACTTCTAGTAACATGCCCAAACCAGTGAAGACATGCTTCCCTCATTTTGTCTGTAATTGTTGCAACTCCCATTTGCTTCCTTACTTGTTCATTTCTGACATGGTCAAGTCTTGTAATACCCATGGACCAATGCAGCATTTTCATACCATGGAGGTCTTGTTCGTGTTTGGTTGAAGCTGGCCAACCTTCTGTGCCGTAGAGGGCCACTAGCCTTATCATGGTCTTGTAAACTTTTTCCTTCAGGTGGATAGGTATTTTCTTATCACCCAGTACTCCAGTGACTTGGCGCCATTTCAGCCACGCAGCATTTACTCATGCTCGGGCATCGAGAATGGTTTCGCCATCCGGACTGATGATAGAACCAAGGTACTTAAATTTAGTGGTTTTATTGAGTTGATGGTCTTCAATGTTAATGGTACCATTGGTCTGTGTGCCACATTGTAGATATTGGGTTTTTCCTATGCTGAGTTTTAAACCATTTTTGCCCAGACAATCTTTCCAGCACAGAACAAGATTCTTGAGATTTTCACAAGTTTGATTGGCGAGAAATCGTCGTCGAATGTAACTCGATTCCGAGTGCATGTACTTCTTCCTGCATAGAGCTTTTCAGACCAGCTTGTTGATGTGTTTCTGTTGACTAAACAGGCCAATCCTGGCATAAAACATGCCCCCACATAAATTGCACTCAATGGGTGGGGTTGTAATTGACGAAGCTTTCTTGTTTGTCGCTTGGCCTCTCCATATCTAGATGTTAGGCCCCTTAAAACAACAATTATCATCATCATCATCTCCATATCTGCGACGTTCATCTTCAAATAAGTTGACAGCGGTCGATATAGTGTTCCGCCACAGTAAACGGTCCGCAGCAGATGTTTCTCATGAGTGGATATGTATACCAGTCGTCGTCATGATGTGTTTTAGCTGGTCTTTAAAACGCTTCAGAGGGGCCCCATGAGGTCTAGTGCCGGAGCAAAGTTCACCATAAAGGAATCGACATGGAAGCCTGGTATCACTCATACGGTGAACATGGCCTAACCATCTCAGTTGATGAGCGATGATAGTTGCCTCAATGCTATTGATATGCGCTTTCTCGAGAACTGCAGTGTTGGCCCTCTTGATATTCAAGATGTATCTTATCTTTTGTTGGTGGAAGCACTCAATTTTCTTGATATCACGGCAATAGGGTGTCCAAGTTTCACAGCCATACAGTAGCGTTGAGATGACGACAGCTTTGTACACTATGAGTTTGGTATGCACCTTTAGGTCTTTATTCATGAAGATTCTGTGCATTAAACGGCCAAATGCTGCATGCATGGTGGTCACTACTCCTGGAAAACTCCTGGAAAATGACAAAAAAAAAAAAAAACTCCTGGAAAATATCCACTGTTAATTAATTATAAAAATCTTCCCATCTCAAAATCATACTCCCGCTGTGGTTTTGGGTGAGCACTCTATGGTTAACGAAAGAAATTTCCTCAGGCTACCTGTTTCCGTGTGGGAGAACTCGTGATAGTATTTTTGTAAAACGTATTGAGTATAGACAACTTCACCGCAATAAAATTGCAGGCGTCATTCTTTTCTCCTTTCTTTTAAAGCGGATATTTGAGTCACAAAGGCTTTTTTAAACAACAATTAAATCATTTGTGTGTAGGCTTGCGTATCAATAACGCAATCACCACTAATTTTTGTCAACATCTATATAAGTAAACGAAACACAACTGCTTTTTCTGGTCTTAAAGTAGGCAACCGATAAAGCCCGTCCCCCGGACTCGCGCTTATTTTTAAGTCTGGAAAAATAAGAATTACTCCTGGAAAATTCCTGGAAAACTCCTAGAAAATCGTTGACCAATTTGAGTGGCCACCATGTGCATGGGCAGCCCCAATTCTTTTGTCAACATCCTGTTCGTAGGTGCACCATTTAGACAAGATGCTACTAAGATATGAAAAATGATCAACCTGCTCCAGTGTTGAGTCTAAGATATTGAACTCAGGAAGAGGTAATCCTGGGGCAGGTTGTGCAAGTACCTTAGTTTTCTTTGCATTGATGTTAAGACCAAAGTGATCACACGCAGTGCTAAAGCAATTGACCGATTGTTGAAGCTCTGCAGGTGTCGGAGCAGGAGATGCGGTGTCATCGGCATACTGCAGTTCTGTCACCCGGGTAACTTGGGCATGTCTCTGTGAACGAAGTCTTGCCAGATTGAAGAGACCTCCACCGAAGCGAAACTTAATCTCCATGCCTGGGTTGTTGGAAGATGGCAGCCATGTACAATGCAAAGAGTGTTGGAGCAAGCACACAGACTTGTTTCAAACCGTGAGTGATTGGAAACGGATCGGATACAGAGTTACCGTGAAGAATCTTCCCAGACATTCCATCATGAGGAGCTTGAATTAATTCCACATAGCGATCTGGACATCCAAAGTGCGCTAATACTTTCCACATAGCAGATCTTGGTACTGCGCCCGAAGAAACCCATCAGTACTTATATCCACTGCACTATAAAGGATTGCAGACATGTAAATTACCCAGCTCACAAACTTACCATGCCTACTAAGTAAAATTGGGAATTTCAGGAACATACAGGATAAATGTTATTCGTAAAGAAAATAGTACTACTAGCCAAGGTACAAATTTCTACTATCATTTACATTTAGAGCAAATCGAGAAACTCCAATCTCGAGGGGTGATAAGGTCTAATCTATAGTGAGCGCCTGTATCTATACCTCGTAGTACTATTTTCGACGATGACGACAATGAAAACGGTATCAGCTTAGATAAAAGTTGACTGAGTCGCTAAAAAGCGCCAGCCGTTTATTAAGCTAAAAACAAATATAAAAACTGGCTTCCTCCCTGAATAAGGTGTCTCCCTGACACTCTAACAAAAGTAACTCCAAAAATAAACTTGCACGTGGCACTGATATAGTTAGGAAAGTGAAACGGCGTAATACTAAGTATTACCCTACTTTATACAGATCCGCTTCAACTCTGAACCGTAGTTCCATATCTAAGCAAAAATTATTCATGAACTATGTGCATATATACATTCATTTTTGGTTCTCACAAATTGTACACTTTATTGTCGAAAAGATTAAATTTTCTATCCTTCAATAAGTCTTTCATCTACTCAACTTTCTTAATAATCAAACAACAAACATACACCGCAACTATCGTGTTGAAAGTAATAAATACTCCTCTTAATCAATTGAACATAAGTGACAAACATTTAAGCTAAGCACTGTTCCTTTTTACCTTTTATCTATTTATCATGGAATACTGAAATAAGTTCTGAAATTCTTTACTGTGTTAATAATTTTCTGATAAACGTGAATACTAGAAGTGCACGGCATTAACCTTCGTTCTCACACTCCTCTTCCATAATTATACAACAATTACCTTCTCTCTTAAACACCCTGTACAGAATCTTCCTTTAATACACTCACATAACTTCACAATCATTGCGATCAATACTAGAAAAACTTAGAGACTCCTCAGCCTCCCTTCGTAAAAATACGTAACTGATTTACGTTTATATCTCCTTAATTTGCACGGTAATTCAACTATAAACTTCCACTTCAATACATATACTTCCTAACTTTAACATTCTTCTCTATATCCTGATATAACTTCGCCTCGTGCTTATAATTCCATTTCTGCAATAAATCTCTGTACTTTTCACTTTCTGATCACCCTGTGATTTAACTTTGTTAACTTTCTTTTTCACGTGTTTAAATTCAGCTTTACATTTTATTACAACTTTTCAAGAAATATCAGTAAATATTCATATTCTTAACAAAAGATATAAGTTTGACTTCCTTCCATGAATATATTTGTTTAACAAATTCATCTATGCTTTTTTTAATGCTCTAAATCTCATTAGACATATGTGTATAAGCTTTTCGTAATACTTTCGTTCATAATTAGTTGAAAATAATTTCTGACACTCGAATCAACATCATGAGTTGTCGAAATATTCTTTACACTTCGTGACATAACTTCTTAAATATGCTGTACTTAAATTTGCTCCAATAAACTTCCTTTTTTACTTCATTTACAACTTTACTCCTTCTTTAGTTCGTTCAACGTTCTACTCCTTTTAAATAGTTCACTCTACATTCTTTTAAATAATTCACTCTACATTCCTTGAAACAATTTATTCTATATTCCTCTAAACAATTCATTCTACATTCCATCGCTGCGATAAAACAGATTTAATTAGATTAAATCTAACGCAAATATGAAAAATTCTACGCGGTTTTACTCTGATATGACTTTAGTGTTAATAGCATCATTATGCCAAAATTTCGTCCAAGTGACTGAAATTTTCAAGAACAAGAAAAATAACTCCGAAGAAAAATACAAAATTACTACTACACGAAACTACACAAATTTAATTACTTTGACAAAATTATACGGTAGAAATAATGCCGATGAAAAATGCTGTTGAAAATAATGCAGTTAAAAATAATGCAGTTGGTCAATTGGATAATCACAGAACATAACTACAATTCTACATGATATAAAACAATTTCTTCACTACCTTGAGTTGACTTCTGGTCTGGAGAATACCTGCGTCTCGCCTGCCAAACCAAACGTGTCGTGGATCTCATCGTATCGCCCACAGCTATGAAGACCGGTTTGTGTCAGAACCAGCTGGCCTCGTCTCCCAGTAGAACAAGGTCGATGATGTCCTCGGTGAATGACCTCGCCGTGAAACAGCTCGCTCTACCAACACTCCGTCCCCCGTGCACTGCAAGTAGTCCGGCTTCGACTCTCCATCTCTTCAGAATTGACATCTCGTTTCTTCAGAATTGACATCTCATCTCAGGTTGAATATTGTCGTTTATGCAAGCGTTTGTGAATATTTAAGATGTGTTAGAACTCTTGTAGAAAAGTATAAGTTTTGTTCGGTGATGTTGCGCGTCATGTAGATATTCTGTTGCGCCTTTCATGATAGTGAATTCTGGAATTCAACTGTACATCTTTGTAGTCTCCACTTCCCTATGCTTTTGCTTAGCACATAGTAATTCTCATTTCACTGATGATATAATTAAGACTTCCCCGTTGCTGACTTCTAACTTGCATTTTTAATGTATTGTTCAAATATGCGTTCACACGTAGTAATACTGAATATCTTCTTGTCGAAATGTTTCAAGTGATGTGGAACAACTTTGCTTAAGCACTGTAATATTTGGTTATACTGTTCCGTTCTGCTTTATAGATGTAGCTTGCTCTTCAAGTTACAGTCTTACTGTACTGCACTCTTCTTTGCTTTCAACTTTAATGAAACGTAGCACAGTTATAAGAATACTGTTCCTTCTCGAGGTCTTGACTCTATGAAATCTCAAATTGAAAAGAACTCTCTCGTCCGGTTCTCCACACTCGGCAAGTTCCAGTCTCTCTGCCTCCCCTCTCGTGGTGTGACGTAACTTCTACCACCTCTCCTCGCTTCAGTCCGCAGTTCGACCTTCGTCTCTTCCCCTCTTTCATGACGTAACTCTCACTTCAAGTGGCGTGATGACTCTCGCAATATGGACCTCCCACATTCATATAATAGAATATATGTCCATCTATAAATCATTCCTTCTTCCTTGCCTTTCATAATTGCATAAGATGTATAGTATTTCACTCATTTCCATACAGTTTTTCCCATATTTCTCGAATTTTTAATAAATAAAAATTTTCATCCACTCTTTTATTTTTTTCTGGGGTCTTGGTTCATATCCAGATTGGTTCTTTGGTAATGACCTTAAATAAATTCTGGCGCAGTACTGAATCAAAGGCTTTTTCCAGGTCATAGAAAACTAAATACAGAGGTTCCTGTTACTCTCTGCACTTTTCCTGGAGTTGTCTGACACAGAATATCATGTGTGTTGTGCCCCTGGAGGTTCGGAAACCACATTGAAACTCGGGCAAAATCCTCTCCGAGATACTTTGGAGCCGGTTTAGTAGAATTCTTGCGAGAACTTTACCTGCAATGGATAATAGCGATATACCACGGTAGAAATACATCATCAGCATATAAGATTGTCCACGGGTGAGCTGTTACTGTATCCATGCACAAAATGAACAGAAGGGGCGAAAGTGCTGATCCTTGAAGAACTCCAACACTGATGGGGAAAATAAGTGAAACTCCAGTTTGTCAGTGTACCATACTTGTGACGTTATGTTAGAGGGACTGGATGCATCGGACATAAGCTTCTGGGACCCTGTGAACCCGAAGTAATCTCCATATGAGCTCATGTGGCACTCTGTCGAAAGCCTTTTCATGATCCAGAAATGCCAGATGTACAGGCTGGTTCCTTTCTCTGCGTCTTTCAGTGAGTAGGCGTGCCGTATGGATTGCATCTATTGTACCAACCCGTTTAACAAAACCACATTGGTTTGAAGAGATTTGGATCATGCAGTGTATTCGGCTGTCAAGAATTTATTTCTGTGGCAGAGCAGGCGAATTCGGCGGTAATTGGAACACTCGCCAACATCGCCTTTGCACTTCCAAATTGGTATGGTCATACTGGTTCGCCAGATTATAGGCAAACATCCATCATCAAGGATACGGTTGAAAAGTGCTGTAAGAATTTCAGTGCCGTGTTTTCCAAGTTACTTCCAGATTTCAGATGGTATTTCATCTGGGCCGGTCGCTTTGCCGTTTTTTATTTTACTTACAGCCATTGACACCTCTTCTACTGTAATTTGAGGGACAGGTCCTGCAATTGGATTACTGCTCGATATAACTGGGTGCGGAAACTCTTCATTGCACCTTTCTTTGAATTAATCTGTCCATCGATGTAGGACTTCTGTTGGGTCTCTAGGAGGTTGGTGGTTAGCATTTTTAATCTGTAGGACATTCCAATATCTTCCGTTGCTCGATGACAGGATCTTGCAAGGCGATAGACCTCGTTAGCACCTTCTGATGTATTAAGCTGGTTATACAGTTCCTGATAATGGTCGTTTATTGCTCTAATAACAGCTTGTTTATGGGAGTGCTAGATTAGAAGTCCAAAATAGAGTGTCAAAGGGTTCTACTTTCATTTACCAAGTGCAGAACATTGTTTAGGATAAAGCATTTTCCACAATAGCCAAGCAGACAATGTACAAATCATACCTTCTGCCAATTATGACATACAGCTTAGAGAGCTCTGTCTTATTGAAGAGAGACATTAGGAAAATACAAGCTTGTGGAAATAAATTTTTAAGATCTAATATGCAAAAGACGAGCATTGACAGTAACAAAAATGACTGCATTAGGAGGGATATGCAGGTGACCATAACAATGTAAGTAAGAATGCACATGGTGTGGCCATGTGAATTCCCAGACAGTACTTGGAAAGTATGGTACCTGGAAGGAGACCCATTGGACATCCCAGAAGAAGGTGGTTAGATCAAAACAATGAAGGTCTGGTACAAAATAGAACGGCGTTACAAGATATCCAAAGATAAGAAATTTACGATAGAATTACATGGAGGCATCTTGTCCACTCCAATCCTACCTGGACCACTGAAAGGATATCTTGATGAAGGTGTACTCTCTTCTTCTTTATCCCCAGGGGCTCACAACTTGTGGAACGTGGGTTGGCGACCACGGGAGCTCAGCTGAGTCCCGCATTGCTTCCACTTACTTGTGCCGGGCTCCTCTCTATTATCTTTCCTGTCGACCTCCCTCGGTCAACTCTTGTTCTTTTCCGACCCCTACGGAATTAGGGTATCCGAGGCCTAGGGAGTCTCTTCCTTTCCCGCCTTAATTGGCCCTTGTCTCATCTTTCCTGATACCCTCATTCTGCGAAGGGTCAGCCTTCTTTTTCTTTTCATATTATCTCCTGCCTTCTGCTCAAGGCCCTCAAGGAGGCCGGGTGTATGTAGCCCCACCACTTCTGGTGCACCCTGGATTGGGTCCTCTCCTCTTTCCCTTTCCTATCTGCCTTTCATGGTTTTCCTTCATTCCAAGTCCCTCAATCCTCATTCTTTGAGGGTTGAGGGCATTTTTCTTCCTGACTTTTAATTGCCTTATCCTTTATTTGTTTACCATTTCTTCGTCTAGTATGTAAGTCTGAAGTTAGTATTAGTTATAGTTTTCATTCTCATCTCATCTTTCACTATCATCCAAACCATTAGGGGCTGAAAACCTAGATGTTAGGCCCCTTGAAATAACAATTATCATCATCATCATCATCTTCTTTAAGTGCCTTGTCCTCCAAAAACAATCATCAGTAGCATGATCTGCTGTTTGTCCGTAGCTTTTCTGAACAGTGACACTGTGTTCAGACCAAACCCCTGGCTTAAGTTGTTTAGCCAAGATATTCTTCTACATCCTTCCTTTCCCGTGAATGCTGGAAAAGATGGCCTATGGAACATCTATCTAACTGCCAACTCACTGTTTGCGGTGGTAAGAATAGCAGTCGGCTCATGAGTGACGCTAACAATATTTCCGGCCGTGCACGCTTCGTAATACCTCAATATTGATTCCCACGGCTATCAAAAATTCCGGAGGAACACATATCTTACCGTGAATACTTTATGCAAATTTAGAGTTGGTGAGAATCACATTTCGCTCATGAGTGGTGCTAATCTTACCTCCGGCCATGCCCACGCCGTGGTATCTCTATATCGACTCCTGCAGACGTCGAAAATGTGCCCAACGATGGTGAGAATCACAATTCTCCGGTCGCGGTAACAAGTGAATATCAATATTAATGTGCAGAAACCACATAAAAATATGGTACATTAAGAAACAATATGCCCTTTAAAAACTACACAAGGTGGCTTCGGTGGCGTAGTTGGTAGCATGCTGAGCTTCTATGCCCAAGGTCGCGAGTTCAAATCTGGCCGAAGTTTTTAAAAATCCCTCAGTATGCCTTCCTTCGGAGGGGAAGTAAAGCCGGTGGTCCCATGTCATAGATTTATGGCATGATAAAGAACCTTCCACTAATTACACTTGTGTGAAGCTAAATTATAAATTAGATTTGACTGACGCTCTAAGGATTCAACGTTTTTCGCCAGGGGCAAACTACGGTGGCATCTAGTAACCAAGTTCAGAACTAGTTGGTCATTGACGGTGGTGTTTGGTAGCAAAAGTTGGAACTAGTTGAAAATCGAATGTCTCCAGTCCTTACTTGAATTAAAAACAAATAACACACACTAATACAGCCATCACAATTAACACCGGTTATTAGATAGATACACTCAAAGTACACGGGGCTACATGACCGTGCAGCCCCTAAACTGAGGAACCAACCAACCAAAAACTACACATGTCAAGATTAGTTTCTATCTTTGTCCTTATCTTGTTGTAATTGTGTTTATATTGTTTTAGCTGGCAGTGACAGTGAAGAAGAGGATATCCTTCAGATGAAACGCAAAGACCATGGCCTGGACGGAGAATTAGAAGAAGAAACAGCTGTTCTGGAAGAGCCTGGCAAGAAGAAAAAAAACAAGGTGGTCACAAAAGCAGCTGTTGCAAAGAAAATCCTGAAGAAGAAAATAGTGGCTAACAAGAGGACTGTATTTGATGAGGAAGGAGAGGTAAGCATTTGTAATGTTGGCTGCACTTCTCTTTATTACTCCATGGAACTAACTTTGATGGTTTCATACTGAACGATGTATGTATGCATTTCTATGGGGTCGGCCATAAAGTTACATGTGGCAGTTGGCGTTTATAGCGGGATGTCTATCCTGATATCAATCTCATCAAAGAAGTTACTGAGAGATTAGATTATCGAGTTGGAAGCCATTTTTCAGTGTTGCCTTAGTAATCGAAATTTAATGTTTTTCAGTCGGTCAACACGATTATACCCAATTGTAATGGGTGGTTCCCTAATCCTAAAAAAAAAGTACATGAGGTTAATAAATACGAAAAGATGGTATATTGGCTTTCACGGCCAGTGAATTAAAATTTGGCAATTTATCGCGGTTTGTGCCGTGTTTTGTGTGGGATTTCGCCCAGGTCACCAAGCTAGCTCATCAGCGGGCTCTTGGTGTCCCCACCCGGACCCCCACAGGAGTAGCAAACTGCGCGCTACCTCCCTTTTTATTAAGCGCACCTGCGCCTCTTTACTGCGAGAACTAAATGCTCAAGCAGCCATAACCTCCCTATGAAGGCTTCCAAAAAGATGGTATATTGGCTTTCACGGCCGGTGAATTAAAACTCAGCAATTTTTCTAGGTTTGTGCCGTGTCTTGTAGTGAGGTAGCGCGCTGTTCACTACTCCTGTGGTGGTCCGGGTGGGGACACCAAGAGCCCACTGATAGCCAGCTTGGTGTCCTAGGCAAAACCCACACAAGACATGGCACAAACCTAGAAAAATTGCTGAGTTTTAATAAATACACTTGGATGCCCAGTTTCAATCATCAGATCCATTACACTTAGGCTATTACGTCTATGTCTACATGTATGGGTGATGGTATTTACAATATAGACTCTGGTAAATGAACATTGTGACTCAAAAAATGAAATACCAACCAGAATTGGGCAAGCAAAAAATATGTTCAACAGCATGAAAAATTTATTCATTATACATTGTATTTCAAAAGAAAGAACGTGAAGGAAATGGCGGGAGCTTGGAACAGCTGAGCTGTGTTGCCAAGTTTTTGTTGCTGATGTAGAACAGCTGATTCGAATAATACACAGGGCTACACTTCGGATATTATTTCGGTACTATTGTGCGCAATATAATGCAAATGTCGATCCTGAGTCAACGCTGAGGACATTCAAATAGAGAAATACGGTATAAAATAAATAAATAAATAAATACCTCACCGAAGCTATGCTACCTTCGTCACCGTTATTCAATAAATACGGGAAAGAGGCCAAACACTCGACAGCTAGATGATGTATATATCAACACTCACCATGCAATGATTATATCCTTCAAGATGAAACAAGAGTTTGGGTGAAGGTCGTTCACAGTTTACAGCAGTTAACACAGAACGCAGAAATAACATCATGATAATACCAAGCACACAAACAAGTCGTTCTGTGGCGATATTATTGCAGTGTTTTTACATTGTCGATTTGTAGGTTATTGAATGACAAGCGTTAATTTGAACACTACGGTATGCAATGAAACATCACTGGATACGTAAACATTAAGACTAAATGTACATAGCCTATTTTTTATGTCACGCATGTATTCTAAATTAAGTATATTTAAATTTGAATTGAACAAACAAGGCTAACCATGAACAAAGTTTGATGTCGAAATGAATGATAGCCGGCCGTTACAGGTTGGCGCGCGTGGTCTCCAGCTGTATTCCCTGCATTTTCCCACGTTCTTCCTGCGGTACTACAGTGGAATCTCGTTAGTACGTTTTTCAAGGGACTGAAAAATTTGGACTTCATATGCGGGAAAACGTACTACCGAAAAACGCCATACTGCATTTACAACGTATAAGAAAGAACGCGGCGTATATATGGACGTCAAATCGCCGACCTTAGTAAGTGATTGTATGCACTACTACAGTCACGACATAAACATAGGTTATCAGTAATTTACACGGAATAAATAATATAAAAATGAATTACTGTACCTCTACACTACAGTATAATACAGGGTCTTTATTTCTGCTTAGCAAGGACATTCTCGCTCTCGCGCTCCGCCAGTGACGGCTCAGTTACCGGCGACCGCGCACGCATATGCTTGAAGCACGGGCTTGCTTGAACCACTTCAATCAAGTGCTTTCTAGTTGAGGAAACTGTCTCTCTCGCACACGTTTCCTTTTGCCGCTCATTCCTTCTTCAAATGCACGTTCGATTTCCTTCCTTTTGCCGAGAATCGTGTTCAGTGTAGACGGAGGAATGTTCCACTTTCGCGCTATATCCACACGCTTCATGTGAGGATTGCATTCCACGTCTCGAATGTATTTCATCTTCTCATCATTAGTTATCTGCTGTACTTTCTTCTTATCCATTATGAAACACGCAATAAAATAGGTCATAACTGGACGTGAACACTAAGAACTAGAAGACAATAGTGCGGAATACGAAGACGATAATGCGCCTACGTGAGAAATAAACAAAGGGAAGGGGGTGAAGGGCAGCGGGAGAGAGACACGTCACCTGTGTGCGCGTCATAGCTATTGCCACTTCTACGCCGTCAAACACAATAAAATCATCTACACTGTCAATAACTATCAGAGAATATGCGGCAATATCGCGTCGTGTTTCCCAGAAGCCGAATTTTTTAATGAAATAAGAATAAAATACGGTTCACTAACAAATAGTTCAACGGAAATTTGATCGTTGTAAGCGGGAATAGAGAACGTATTAAGGGGATATATCAACATGTATTTTGTAGAATTGGGACTGGGACTTGAGAAAATCATCGCGCTAAACGGGAAAACGTCGTAACCGAGAACGTGCTTACGAGATTCCACTGTATTTGCAACATATTGACTCGATGCTAAAAGTAAACGAAACGATGGCAATGAAACAAACTCCCGACACAGTTAACAGGCGACTGAATGAATGACAATGCGCTGGCAACGTGTGGTATTAGTTGTCAAAATCCAGCCAATAGGAGCCGCGGCGGCCATTTTTTATATCGTTCCCGCCAAATGCTTCAGGTTCTTACTCTTCAAATACAGGGTATAGTAGAGCTCTCAACCTTCAGCTTAGAATTCATATGTTCCGTTGTTATGTATTTCCTGTCCTCCAGTATGGTTTCGAAGTTTGGATGCTCAATCCATTGATGGAGAGGCAGATTGAAGCCTTTGAAATGTACTTGTTGAGTTGGCAGCAAGCACAAGAGTGTAGTGCAGTATCTTTAACATAGTCTTTGATATCAGTGAAGTTCAGTGTCAAAAACAATATGGTGTGTATCGAGTGAATTGAGAACCTTTCCATAACAAATAATAAAATATGCATTCTAGAGGAGTCTATGTGATTTATTGAGAAGTGAACCTAACATTTTATGGCGACCAGTGACACGACTCATTCATAGTAAAAGGCTCCCGTGAAAAAAGAAGATGGAAAGATTCGCTAAAGAAAGAACTGTAAAGCGGCGGTTATTTACTCGCTCACACACTCAACTAATGGCGTCGTTAGAAGATGATCAAACTGAAACTGAAAAAGTGCAAGTGCAACTTGAAATCCTTCAAGAGGAGTATGATAATAATAATAATATCGTATGGCCTCGGGTGCCTTGTGCAAGCTTTGCTATTTGACACCCAGAGGGTAGCTTGCATGTCGAATTTCATAGTTCCTTGACTATGGAAGTCAAGGAGGTTAGATGTTAGATATCTAATCTCCTTGAACACAATAGCGCTTTCTAGTAGAGAAATGAGGAACTTTGTGCTGGCGGAAACTCCCGAGATTAATTTTGCCATTATGAACTCGGCCTACTGAATTCAAATGGGTTCTTTGACATGCCAACATCGTATGACATGCGTATCGTATTTTTGCCGCCTTTCAAAAATCACTTACCACGGTCAGGGGTGAACCTGCAATCTTGGGGTTAGTAGACCGATACGCTAGCCACTCACCCACCGTATGATGATATCTCTAATTTAGATGAATTAATATTTCAACAGATGATAGGCGAAGAGCATGATGATGACGAAATAGAAACGGAATGTGAATCAGCTGATGATTACAAACACAAATTCCTTAGCTGTAGAACAAAAGCAACGCGTTTTATGAATCCCGTTGTTTCCATTACCCCTCCACAAAGTGTAATGAATGACAATGTTTGTGATAAAAAGAAATATAGACTTCCAAGAATAGAATTTAAGAAATTTTCTGGTGAAATAATTGATTGGTTATATTTTTGGAGCCAGTTCCGTAAAATTCACGAGGATGAGGACATTGGGAAGGAAGATAAATTCCAATATTTAATTCAGGCTATGACAGAAGGTTCCAGTGCATATGAATTAGTTACTAGTTTTCCACCCACTGCCGAGAATTATGACAAAGCTATAGAGAGTCTTCAAGCTCGATTTGGTAGTGAGGACTTGCAGGTGGAAGTTTATGTTCGTGAATTGCTCAAACTAGTATTGGCGATTGCAGTCAATTCCAAAGAAAGGCCAACACTGAGTAGCTTGTATGATAAATTAGAGTCACATCTCAGATCGCTGGAAAGTTTAGGCGTTACTACAGAAAAATGTACTGCAATGCTGTATCCCCTAATTGAATCATCTTTGCCAGAAGACCTATTAAGAGCATGGCAGAGGAATACTTCCTTCAGGTGTGATTCCATATCCAAAGATCGTTTGCAGCAGCTCATGGCTTTTCTTCAAAATGAAGTAGTAAGTGAAGAAAGAATTTCATTGGCTATGAAAGGGTTTAGTATTAGCACATCCCAAGGATCTAAGATTAAGGGAGACAAGAAACCAAGGGATGTCATTGAACCAAATATACCTACTGCTTCTGCTTTGTTTGCTGATGTTTCTAAGAGACAGGAGTGTGTTTTTTGTCTTAAACCTCATTCGAGCCCAGAGTGCATTAAAGCTCAAAAAATGACTGTAGGGGAGAAAAGGAAAATCTTAACTGATAAACACTGTTGCTTCAATTGTTTAAAGAAGGGCCATGCAAGTAGAGCTTGTAAATCGATTGTCAGATGCATTGTTTGTGGTGGTAAACATGTGGTATTAATGTGTTATAAGCTCCGTGACAAAGAAAATGAAAGTGTGTCCAAACAGAATTACGATGGAGGCAGGAATTTGGTTCACCAGGATGGCAATAATGTGGATAAGGCTTTAACTAATGTGTCTTGTTCTCCTGAGTTGTACTTGCAAACCCTGGCAGTTGTCGTTAAAGGAAAGGGTAAACAAAAAACTGTACGAGCTGTCATTGATACTGGGTCTACTAAATCCTACATTGCACGTGACCTAGCCGAAGAAATGGGGTATCAGTCAGTCAGGAAGGAAACGTTAATACATTCCTTGTTTGGTGGAGTACGTTCTCGAGAAGCAAAACACGACTGTTACAGAATAAGTTTAAAGCGATTGGAGGGAAACTATTCCAAGGAGTTGGAAGTTTTAAGCCAAGAGATTATTTGTGAAGATGTCCCATATATTAAGAATGGTTCTTGGAGCGAGGAGATAAGGGATCTGAAAATATGTTTAACTGATGTACGAGAGTGAGGGCCTGTGCAGATTCTGATTGGGGCCGATAAGGCGGGTGAACTGCTCACTGGGAGGAAACATCAACTAAAATGTGGCCTAGTTTTGGTGGAGACTTCCCTAGGGTGGACACTAATGGGAAAAGTCATAGGTAACAAGGCCCAAAGGGATTCGGCATCAGTATTAGTGTCATCATTGTTTTCCCAACATACAAGATTTTCTGATCTCTGGGACTTAGAAATTCTTGGAATTACTGACCCTGTTGTGAAAGATTCTATCGTCGAGAGGAATGAGCGTGTTAGAAATAACTTCCTTGAGACTGCACGACTGAATGAAGATAACAGATATGAAGTGTGTCTGCCTTGGAGTGAACAACATCCACCTCTCCCTGACAGCAGAGAAATTGCTCAGCACAGATTAGAAATCACTACAAAGAAACTACAAGCTGAACAACATTATCAGGAGTACGATAATGTCTTACGAAGTTGGTTGGAGCAAGGAATCATCGAGAGGGTACCTGAAGAAGAACTGAAGAATGGTGGACACTATCTACCTCACCGACCTGTCTTCAAAGAAAGCAGCACCACCAAGATCAGGCCTGTTTTTGATGCCTCGGCGAAGCAGAGAAACGCTCCATCTCTGAACGAATGTATTGAAAAAGGGCCTAACTTCTTAGAATTGATCCCTAGTTCACTACTGAAGTTCAGAGAAAATGAGATCGGTGTGACGGCCGATGTAGAAAAAGCATTTCTTCAAATAAGTGTTAATCCTAGAGACCGTGATTTTCTGAGATTCCTTTGGTGGGAGGAGGAGAGTACAGGGAAGGTAGAAGTGTTCCGTCACAATAGAGTTGTCTTTGGACTTGCATGTTCTCCGTTCCTATTGTCAGCAACCATCAAACTCCACTTGAACGAGTTGAAGAGACAAACAGTCGATAATAGTTCCTACTCAACTTCAACAATAGAAAGATTGGAAGAATGTTTTTATGTGGATAACTGTGCTATTAGTGTTAACAACAGAAATGACCTTCATTCATTCATGCGAGAGGCTAGCATAATAATGGATACGGCATCTTTCAAACTCCGAGGGTGGGAGTATTCTCAGGATGGTACAGCTGAAAACCTTACTCATGTGCTAGGGCTCATTTGGAATAAAGGAGAAGATACCATTGAACTGAATCTAACTCATGTTAACGATTTCAAATATGATGTAATCACCAAAAGAGCTATACTAGGAGCTGCACATAAGGTGTTTGACCCTATTGGCTTCTCATGTCCGGTATTTCTCTGTCCAAAATTAATCTTGCAAGAACTGTGGGCCACTGACTTGGGTTGGGACACCAGAGTGGACGAAACAACAAAGAGAAGATTCATGAAGTGGTTGGCAGAACTACCTCAGCTGTCTGAGATTAAGATTCCTAGATGTTTGATCGGTAGTGTCCAGTCGGTTGAAGATATATCTCTTCATGTGTTCTGCGTATGCTGCAGTTATATTCTTGCGAATACAGAGGGTTGACAATATAGAGCTACGATTTGTACAAGCCAAGACAAGAGTGGCACCCAAGAAGAGTATCACCATACCACGCCTGGAATTATTAGCAGCTACAATAGGGGTTCAACTAGTGACGTCAGTACTGCCAACATTAACTGCTAAAGAAATCCTTACTTATTATTGGAGTGACTCGTCGACTGTGTTGTCCTGGATTAAGTTAGACGAACCTTGGGGGACCTTCGTGTGGAACAGAGTGCAAGAAATTTGAAGACTGTCCAGAATAGATCAGTGGCGGCATGTTCCAGGAACCATGAATCCGGCTGACCTGGCATCAAGGGATGTAGCACAAAACAGTTACTTCAACAGAGATGGTGGGAAGGGCCAAAATGGCTAAAACAATCCACTACACAATGGCCTAGTCCCGAAATTTCAACAAACTATGATGAAGTCTTCCAAGAAAAAAGAAAGTCAACACTATGACGGTGTTAGAAGACAAGTCCAGTACCCAAGAATGGCACCTTGACTATTTCTCAAGTTTCCGTAGAACAGTTCGTATGATAGGATGGATCTTGAGGTTTCTGTATAATTGTCGACAGAAAAATAATAGAAGAACTACCGAACTATCCATTGAAGAAACCACAGAAGCAGAAAAAGTCGTGATGAAGTTCATACAAAAGGAGTGTTGGTGAAAAGGATGAAAGATTCAACTCACTATGTGTTTTCATGGATGATGAGGGAGTGATGATCGCGCCAAGATGATTATGGTCTCCGTTGTCCTGCTATCCTTCCTGCGAAGCATACAACAGTTCACGCTCTCATTAGGGAGAAGCACAACGACTTTGTCATGCTGGAACCCAGATTCTGCTCAGTGGGCTCAGACAGAAATATTGGATCCTTGGAGGAAGGAGAACAGTGAAGGGTGCAATTAAAACATGTGTTGTCTGCAGAAGGTACCATGGAAAACATCTTGAAGCAGAACAAACTCATCTCCCCATAGACAGAGAAGCCTCAATTTTTGAAATAACAGGGGTCGACTTTGCCGGGCCTCTGATTTTGAAAGGTGGAGAGAAAGCATGGGTCTGTCTGTTCACGTGTGCGGTTTTTCGTGCAGTACACCTGGAGCTAGTAACATCTTTGGCTACTGCAACATTCCTCGAAGCTTTTCGGCGCTTCGTGTCCAGACATGGAAGACCAATGATTGTCTATAGTGACAATGGGACAAACTTTCAAGGCACCTGCAATATGTTGGAGACAATTCAGTGGGATAAAATTGCTGAATATAGTTCTGTACATCTGGAGAAGATCATGCTTTAAGACTGCAAGTTGAGCGGAATGAAAATGAGAAGAAGGAGAAAAATCCTAAGACGGTTAAACCATCTACTAATACTTCTGATCTCATCAAAACCAGTAGTGGGAGAGTGGTGGTTAAACCAAAGAGATATTTTGAGTGACTTATTTATTTTTGTATTCATTTATTTTGAGAAAAAGAAAAAAAATATGTTATGTTATTGTTTTGTTGAGTTGTTTCACAACTCAAGGTGGGAGAATGTTGAGTTGGCAGCAAGCACAAGAGTGTAGTGCAGTATCTTTGACATAGTCTTTGATATCAGTGAAGTTCAGTGTCAAAAACAATATGGTGTGTATCGAGTGAATTGAGAACCTTTCCATAACAAATAATAAAATATGCATTCTAGAGGAGTCTATGTGATTTATTGAGAAGTGAACCTAACAGTACTTGTACAGAAGAATACTCAGAATATCTGGATGGAAAAGAAATCAATTGAAGAAGTCCTCAAAATCTTTAACAAGAATAAGGAGCTCCTAGTTAACACCAAGGAATATAAGCTTAGTTATCTTGGGCACATCATTAGAGGCGAATGATATAAACTTCTCCAGCTTATAATTCAAGGGAAAAATGGTGGACAAAGATCTGTTGGAAGACGGAGAAATTCATGGCTTAAAGACTTGCTTATCAATTAATATGATAAAATTGGTCCGGCTAGATCAAACCTAAAATGCCAGCGTTTCGCCCCGGTGTGCCGTTGGGCTCGTCAGTTGGTACAGACACACCTCACCAATACGCATGGCTAGCACATACTGAGAAGGCCATCACAAGACACAAAATACAAGTAGTATTGACGTCACGAGTGATGCCAATGTGCTACGGAAGTCAAGCTCCCTTTCATAAAACAAAAACCTTACCTTGGCAATCCAAATAGGTTATGAACATTCCCGAATGGGAATATGATGTTATTTCCGTTTGATCAGATAAATTATCAATTAATATGATAAAATTGGTCCGGCTAGATCAAACCTAAAATGCCAGCGTTTCGCCCCGGTGTGCCGTTGGGCTCGTCAGTTGGTACAGACACACCTCACCAATACGCATGGCTAGCACATACTGAGAAGGCCATCACAAGACACAAAATACAAGTAGTATTGACGTCCATTCGGGAATGTTCATAACCTATTTGGATTGCCAAGGTAAGGTTTTTGTTTTATGAAAGGGAGCTTGACTTCCGTAGCACATTGGCATCACTCTTGACGTCAATACTACTTGTATTTTGTGTCTTGTGATGGCCTTCTCAGTATGTGCTAGCCATGCGTATTGGTGAGGTGTGTCTGTACCAACTGACGAGCCCAACGGCACACCGGGGCGAAACGCTGGCATTTTAGGTTTGATCTAGCCGGACCAATTTTATCATATTAATTGATAATTTATCTGATCAAACGGAAATAACATCATATTCCCATTCGGGAATGTTCATAACCTATTAAAGACTTGCGTCGATGGTATGGACGCACATCCATCGAAATCTTCCGTGCAGCTGTTAACTGTGTGATCATAATCAATTGCATCGCCAACCTTCGTACGGAGATGGCGTTTAGAGAAGACAAGAGTAATTAAACAAGCACAACTGTTATGTGATTTTTTGTTGAGATACTGATAGTGGTGACTGACCTTCAAGTTTGCTTGCTTAGTGCGATTATGTGATTGTTATTACATATTTTTCTTGACATTTTCCTGGAGTTGGAAAGTGATAAACCACGGAAAATAATTTCAAGGACAGCCAGTGGCGGGTTTTGAATCCATTCATCTTTCAGGTCCATTGATAGCCTTGCCTCATAGCTATGCCCTTTAATGCACATAGATTCCTCAGTCGGTTATTTCATATTGTTGGATTTAAAAAAAAAATGGATTTACTCTTCTGACACCAAGAGATAGGAGCCATGTCTAGGCTGTTTTCACAGTTATCACTGTGCATAATTCTGGTTAGAATTAATGAACAAATCTTGGATGAAGTTAAGGAGAAACAGACCTTACTTTGTTCATTGTGTTTGAGTCTTCAGTTTTTGACTGGTTTGATAGAGCACTCCATGCCTCCCTGTCCTGAGCTAATCGTTTCATCTCTACATAGCTACCACACCCTACATCCGAGGTAATCTGTTTAACATATTCTAACCTTGGTCTACCCCTACAGTTCTTGTCCTTGACCCTTCCTTCCATAACTAAGCTTGCTATTCTTGGGTGTCTTAGTATTTGTCCTACCAACCTATCTCTTCTCTTCATTAGCAGTCACCAGAAACATCTCTCCTCTCCCACTCGTCTTAATACCTCTTCATTCGTAACCCTATCTACCCATCTGATCTTCATCATTCTCCTGTAACACCACATTTCAAATGCTTCAATTCTCTTCTTTTCTGCTGCACCAATAGTCCAAGTTTCACTTCCATAGAGCGCCACGCTCCAGACAAAGGCTTTCAAAAATGACTTCCTAATACCTAAATCTATATTCGATGTCAACATTCCTTTTTTGCTTCCTAAGTAACAGAAGTTACCTTCTTCCTTTAGCTTTTCACCTGCCAATTTGATTTCCATAGAGGTATCTGATTTATTTCGGCTGCATCCCAATATTTTTGTTTTACATTTATCAAATTTCATCATTAGAGAAGGGAAAAACTAAATTTCTTGGACGCGTCTTACGGCATGACACACTTCTCCAGATTGTCTTCAAAGGCAAGATCCTAGGGAAGAATTCGAGAGGAAGACCGTGTCTCTCATGCCATGAGGCTCGTTCTCACGATAGCACTGATGTCACGACATTGCTGTCATGAAATGTCACGGCATTCGCTGCCATGGCAGTTACATGTACACACGACAGGTACAGAAGTTAGGCTTTCGTGGCATTTTCGTGCAACATGATGGACGTTGTTTGTGCCGTTGCCAGTGTTGTCGGAGAATTGATAGCTCTGGAGGAGAGAACATGTAAGAAGAAGGAGAAAGAAGTGTGGGTGAGAAAATGGATGCTACGCTGAGGAAAACTAGGTGTGACTGAAACACTACTGAGAGAATTGGCATTGGAAGATTCTCGGTCATTGAACAATTTTCTACGAATCGACGAGAATATATTTGAGGAACTCTTAAGATAGGGATATTGCTGATAGTGTTCCAGAAACTGAAGAATATCAAACGCAGCCATAATATAATTACACATAATACGTATAATACATGAGGTTCTTGAGAAGCAGTATAGGAGCTGCAAAGATGGACAGAATAAGAAATGAGAGAACCAGAGAATTAATGAAGGAGGAAGCATTACAGGATGGTATAGAGAAATCTAGACTTAGATGGTATGGACATGTAAAGCGAATGGAGGAGAAGAGGATACCCAGGAGAGTACACGAGACGAAATGGGAAGGAAAGAGACCGAGAGAGGAAGGCCGAGAGACAGGTGGCTGAAGGGGGTGGAAGAAAGCGTGAAGAAGAGAGGAGAAGACTGGACAAGGGTGGAAGCTGAGAGATGGTGGGAAGACAAAAGACGTTGGAGAGGCTTGTGTTCCAAACAGACCCGGCCAGTGGCTGGAAACTGTGCAAGATGATGATGACACGTGGTCGAGTGATGCAATGTCACGACACGACTGGCACAAACCTGTTCCCATAACGACATTGCGTGTGAAAGTTCACGTTAGTGTCACGCCAGCGCTGTTGCCGCGGTGTCGCATATCAAAACTTTTGAATACGCGAGACCACTGCCATGGCACTGTTCCGATAATGACACTGCTGCGTCATTTCATGTCATGACAGCAATGTCGTTACATCAGTGCCATTGTGAAAATGAGCCATTAGAAACACAATCACTCAGCTGGGTTTTGTTTCCTACGTCTTGATGAAGAGGCGGCTTCGGTGGCATAGTTGGTAGCATGCTGAGCTTATGCCCAAGATAGCGGGTTCAAAATTAATTGGAGGATTATCCATTTCACAGGTCCTTATTGACGTGTACAATAACGATTCTAATGGGGTGAGGGGGTCTCCGCCCAATCAGTACAATTTATTACTGGCAATTAACAATTTATTGCCTCTGGGGACATGTTTCGGGCCTCATGGACCCTTCTTCAGCTGCATAGATTATGTACATATTCACATCCATCATATTAATTAGACACAAATCATGCATATTTTGAGAAAAACATTGAAAGTAACACTCTAAAAGCTATTTCTAAAACATCATCTTAACCATATTATAAAAAACAAAAACAAGTACTGCTAGAAGTGACACGTGTGGTCTTAGTGACCTTCTTAATGTTATGATCTGGTATAATGCCCAATTCAAAGTGCTATTAAAATATTTATTTAAAATGTTTAAAAATATTTGGAGATAATTAGAAGATGACCAATGGGCTTATTGGCTCTCCTTTGTAGTTCTGCATCACATTTTTCAGCCAATCTTCATGGTTTGGCTTCAGAGTATATTTTGAACAAAGCTGGACCGTTGCTTTTCCGGCCTTTTTCTTAATGCTGGATTGGGTAGACATTACAACCTTGTGATGAAACGTCAATCGGAACCTATGAAGGGGGTGCACCAGCCAAAGGGTATGTCTGCTGTCCAAACTAAAAAGAGATAATAATGAGTCTGAGAAGGAACGAATGCGTCAGAAAAACGAGGGATAAAACGAAAAATTTTAGTGTTAACTTACTAAGCTCGAATTGAAGGTATAACTGACTGTCAGCCTTCCTACCTGGAGGCTGTAATAGGAAGAAAAAGAAGTATCATTATAGTCGCCTACACGTATGAACATGTAAGAGGATGACTCAAGCGCCAGATTGCTTACCTTTACTTAAGCTGTTGAAGGTTCAGAGTGTGCTGTGTCTGACGGCACGTTGCTGTGTGAACTGAGCTAGCCCGACCTTGTAGCAGGTCAGGAACTGGAAGGAGGGGAGGGGGTAGGGAGGAGATGTGTGTGGGGGTAATGATAGACTTGGGATGCAGAACTACAAAGGAGAGCCAATAAGCCCATTGGTCATCTTCTAATTATCTCCAAATATTTTTAAACATTTTAAATAAATATTTTAATAACACCCAAAATACACGGGGCTACTTGACCGCGTTGTCGCAGCCCCTAAACTGAGGAACCAACCATGAAGAGAGCTGCTGAAGATCATGGGCTCTGGCTGCAGCGACAAGGCCTAGCCTTGAGATAATGATGACTAAGTTACAGTGATAACAATAAACATAAAACAATTGTTGAGAGAAATATGCAAGCAGGCAAATTGAAATGAAGTGTCTAGGAAGATGAATACTCCTGCCTAGAGAGTTTAGTCAGACATTCACTTGTAGCCTTCGAGTCCATGCAAAATGAGAGATTTCTTGCAAGCTCTTAGGAACTTGCTCTAGACCAATAATGGGCAAAGTGCGGCCCTTGAGCTAGTCTAATCCGGCCCACGATATGGTTTCGAATTATACTACCTATAAATACGCATAGGTCATACTTTCTGTTCTGTGTACCTAGAAGTGAAGAACTGTTTCAATCTCATTGTGTTGATGCGTTTTGTGTAATATCTTTTTGTGCGAAAAATCTCTACGAAGAATTAGAATGAAGATTTCAGAACTTCAAATTTATTGAACAGGACTTGGACGTTTCCAGCAAGCCATTTAATGTTGACTGTGAAACAGTAAAATCGGATTGAGTTACAATGTAACAACAAATTGAAGCAACTATTCCTCAATGTTTCGAAAATTGAGTTCCACAAGGCCCTACCAAAACCAAGCTTCACAAATTTTGAAATCTCATGCACAAAAGATAACTGCCATGTTTGCATCTTTCTATATCTGTGAACAGGTGTTTTCTACTATGAAGCTTCGCCAAAATAAAGTTAAAAAGAGATTAACAGACCACCATTTAGCTGTGCTACTAAGAATAAGCTCATCCCCAGTTTCAACCAGATTATGAAAAACTTTTAGAAGCACAGTCACAGTTTCACTTGTCACATACTCCTTCCCCTTCTAACAAATAATGAATGTGTGTTCCTTTTTCCTAAGTTTTCTACCATTTGTAGCCGATAAGTTTTGTTTGATTTAAAATGCAGAAATAAAAAGTTTATAATCCATCTATAACAAAATCGACAAAATTTTAAAAGTAGAAAGAAGAATAGCTAGAACCTGCATAAATAAAAAAATATCAGAAAGATGGACAGTGGCAGATGGTACCAAATGAAGTGGTATACAGAGAACTGGAGCCCATCACTGATACTATTCGGAAGAAACGGCTTTCTCTTTTTGGTCGCATCGTGAGGACACCAGAAACCAGGTTATCTAGAAAAATTATAGTGAAACTTTGGAATATAAAACAACAAATAGGATGGATTAAGGAAATTAGAGAACACATGAAAGAATTAGAAATAACCTTGGATGACTTGCAAAACAAAACAAAAATTTTTTAAGAAATGAAAGATATAAAAATAAGATTTCAGGCAAAAATAGACAAACGTAATACAATAAAAAGGGTATTTACAGATGAGCATTGCCTGAGAAGACCAGAGCGAATGAAGAGCTACTGGGCAACTCGGAAAGGAAACTTACTGAGGAAGAAGACCAAGAAATGATTGACTGAAGTGGTCCAATGAGGCCGTAAAAGAAGAAGAAACATGTGTTGTTCTTTTTTACGGCCTGCCTAGACTGTTTTGTATTGCATCTGTCCCTGTCCCTAAAAAGTTTGCCCATGTCTGCCCTAGACCCATTAACATCTAGAAGGAACTATGTCACGATGAGGGGTGGAGAGAATAGCAAAAGTATCAACTATTGCTTACCATCAAAGCCTGCTTGCACTATATTCTTCCTTCCCTGGACACAGTTTTATGTTCCACCTGTATTAACAGAAATCTACAGCTGGACGCAATATTATTTGCAGACGACTTAGTGCTGCTTGCCACTTCAGAAGATGATTTACAGCGTTCAATGTATAACCTGAAACTAGTCTCAGAGAGCTACTTAATGGAAATATCTCTGGAGAAAACTAAGATAATGTCCTTTTGTGGCAAGGAACCAGTAAGAAGTAAGATCTGCTTGGATAATAACATTTTGGAAAGAGTAAACAATTTTAAATACCTTGGTTACAAACTATCTTCCCTTGAAGAAATGGACACACCCGAGAAAATCTTCAAATTCAACAGATGTTTAGGAATCATCAATAAAGTTTTTAGACCATCATTAGTTCAGAAACACACCTGAACAAGGATCTACAAAACCTTAGCAAGACAAGTACTTTGCTATGGTAGCAAAGCATGGACCCTGAGGAAATGCGATGAGGGACGAATAACTACCGCCGAAATGAAATATATGCAACGAACAGCAGGAGTCACTAAGTGGGATCACAAACGAAACATAAAAATGCTGAATGGTCTTAACAGCAGACCTGTATTGGAATACATCCATGAATACCATAGATTTTATTTACAGTATTTAGTGTATGGCTTTTAGTGCCGGGAGTGTCCGAGGACATGTTCGGTTCGCCAGAGGCTGTAGCTGCTTCAAGCGAACACCCAGTGGGTGAGCTACAAGTTCCGTTCAATTTCAAGTAGTTCCAACTTTCGCTACCAGATGTCAATGACATCTAGTGGTGAACGTTGGAACTTTGATAGAGTGTTTAAACAAAATCTAACCTAGAAATTTAGCTTCACACAAGTTTAGTTAGTGGAAGGATCTTTTACATGCCATAAAACTAATGACATGGGACCACCGGCTTTACTTTCCCTCCAAAGGAAGCCATAGTGAAGGATTTTAACGCTCTTAAAAAATCCGACAACTTCTGCCAGGTTTGAACCCGCTATCTTGATCACGGCAGTTCAGCATGCTACCAACTACGCCACCAAAGCCGCAATACCATAGAAATTCGCTAGGACACCTCAACAGGATGGACAGAAGCAGGATCCCTAAAGCTGTCGTCAACTACTGTCCCAGTGGGAAGAGATCTCTAGGTCGCCCCAGGAAAAGATGGCGTGAAAATGCAAATCTTTTGTATAGACCGTAACAGTTCTTCTAGGACTAATACATGAAAGGATGATGATGATGATTTATCTCAGTCAGGTTTTACTCTATCAAGGATATTACTACCAAACTTGCTCAATGTTAATTGACTTTTCAATATTTTGTTTCTCTAAGTTAGACCAATTGTTTAGAAAATAGGAGCAAAGCGATTTAAGCCTTTTCTTGACCCTCTCACTCACTCATTGTTATTGTACCAATAATTTGCAGTGGTTTTCCTCCAGGGATACCTACTACTTAGCACCAATTTTTATGCCATTCTCCCTCAGGGGCTCACATCTTGTAGGACGTGGGTTGGCGACCATGGGACCCCAGCTGAGTCCGGCATTGCTTCCACTTACTTGTGCCGGGCTCCTCTCCGTCTTCTTTCCTGTTGACCTCCCTTGGTCAACTCTTGTTCTTTTCCAACCCCGACAGTATTAGGGTCAACAAGAAGGGAGTCTTTCACTTTCCCGCCTTAATTGGCCCTTGTCTCATCTTTCCTGATCCCTCGTTCTTCGAGGGGTCCGACCTCTTGTTTTCTTTTCATTATATTTCCTTTTCTCTTTAAGATTCCCTCTCTGATTTTGCTACTTGGCTCCCCGTGTATCTAAATTCCCTTTAGCGTTGTTTTTTTTTTTTTTTTTTTTAATCTCCGTTGCATTTTGTAAGTTTTTTCGGTCTAAATTACCTCTCGCGATTGTTTTCAACCTCAATTGCATTTTGTAAAGATTGACAATCTAAATTGCTTTTTAGTAAGTCTTTCAATGTAGGATCAGGGCATTTTAGTGAGTATTTTGAATTTAATTTGCATGTTGTCAACCAAAACCGCATTTCGCAAGAATTTTAAATCTAAATTGCATTTTGTTTGGTGGGCATTTTGCAAGTATTTTGATTCTCAATTGCATTTTGTGGGTATTTTGAATCTAAATTACATTTTGTCAAGTATTTTCAATCAAAATTGCATTTTGTAAGTATTTTGAATTTTAATTGCACTTTGTGAATAATTTGGATTGGAAATGGGTCTTTCAATCTGAATTGCATTGTGTATTTTCAATTTCAATTACATTTTGTAAGTATTTTGAACCTCAATTGCATTTTGTACGTATTTTCGATCTCATTTGCATTTTGTAAGTATTTTGAATTTCAATTGCATTTTGTAAGTATTTCGACTCTACGTTGCATTTTGTACGTATTTTGAACCTAGCCTACATTTTGTGCGTATTTTTCAATCTATTCTTTTTGTGACTCTTTTCGTTCTAAATTCCCTTTTGTAAGAACATATTGTGAGTTGTTTCAATCTGAGTTCCTTTTTGTAAGTATTTTCCGTCTCACTTAATTTTCGTTCTGGTTTCCATTTCATTGTCATTTTCGCTATGACCCAGATCATTAGGGGCCGATAACCTAGATGTTAGGCCCCTTAAAACAAGAATTATCATCATCATCATCATTTTATGCCATTCATTCCAGTCGTTTTGACATGAACCATAACTGACAGAAAAAAATTAAACTGACTGTATGTTTGATCATTGTACACCTTGTTCACTATAAAAACAAAAAATTCACTATCAATTCAAAAATGTAGACAATAAGACTTACATTTTGAATTGGCAAGGGTCTCTAGAGGACAAAATGATTGGGTTGGAGACAGATACCGAATTGCCTGTACTTTGATATGCTGCTGTAATCTTAGATGTGTTTGTTTTGTAGGCAGTGGTGAACAAAGCAAAGGAGAGGTTGTCTGAGCTTGCGAAGGAATATGAAACTGAGAACGTAGGAGGAATTGACATTGAGAAGGCTAAGCTTGTCTTACGTGAAGAAGATAAATTTGACAAACAAATGTTCCGTGATCGAGTGAAAGCTAAGCACAGGTAAGTCTGAAGTTAAGGTTGTTTTCTTTTTTATAAATTTATTTATTTAATCTGCAATTATGCCTTAAAGCCCAGATAACAAGAACTATGCAATAATTATTAATGAGCTTGTTTTCTTTACAAGAATGATAAATGCTGCCTCGTCAATACAAAAGGAAATCTCACAAAATGAAATCTCCCATGAAGGGAGGGACTTCTTCTGGTGTAGATAATTAAAATTAACAATGACAGAGATTGTTAAAAATGAGGGGATAGTCGGGTATTTTGTATTTCCTTTTAGATGGACCATCACACCAAGGGAGACCAGGTTCGATTCCCGGTCAATGCATGTGAGGTTTTCGAAGTGATATGCCATGTTCTGTGCTTCGTATTCCACGTAAATTTATTTATCGTATGGCTTTTAGTGCCGGGAGTGTCCGAGGACATGTTCGGCTCGCCAGAGGCTATAGCTGCTTCAAGCGGACACCCATAGGGTGAGCTACAAGTACCATTCAATTTCAAGTAGTTCCAACTTTCGCTACCAGATGTCACTGATACCTAGTGGTGAACGTTGGAACTTTGATAGAGCGTTCCAATGAAATATAACCTAGAAACTTAGCTTCTCACAAGTTAAGTCTGTGGAAGGATCTTTTCTTCTTCTTCTTCTTCTTTCCTAGTGTTTATCCCAGTGCGGGGTCTGCTGCTCTACTACATCTTCTCCACATCTTCCTGTCGTTGACATCTGCAGGTCGTAAGCCAACATCGTGCATATCTGTCTTAATGTTGTCTATCCAGGTCGTCCGCGTGGTCGTATTCCATCCGAGTCCAGTTTGAAAGCTATTGTGGCGACAGAGTCACCCTGCATTGTCATAACATGACCATACCAATGGAGACGAGCTTCCCTTACTTTCTCCATAATTAGTGTGACACCTAAATGTTGTCGAACATCTGCATTTCTGACACAGTCATATCTAGTCAGTCCAAGTGTCCAACGGAGCATCTTCATCTCCATTGTGTGCAGAGCCTGTTCAAGTTTTCCTGTTATTGGGCGGGATTCTGCCCCATAAATTGCTGCCGGACGTACAACTGTCTTATAATCTTTTGACTTTAGGTATTAAGGCATTTTTTTGTCGCAGAGGACACCTGTGACCTGATTCCATTTGAGCAGGCCACACATACCCTCGCCCGATTATCTAAAGTGACATCACCATTTGACGTGATAACCAACATAAATCTATGACATGGGACCACCGGCTTTACTTCCCCTCCAAAGGAAGGCATACTGAAGGATTTTAACGCTCATAAAATAATCCGACAACTTCGGCCGGGTTTGAACCCGCTATCTTGGGCTCAGCAGTTCAGCATGCTACCAACTTCGCCACCGAAGCCATGTCCTGTGGTTCGTATTTCACGTAAAAAGTGGGTCCCATGGTTCATGATCACGAGATTAATGGTCATGTAAAACTAGTAGATAGACCATACATTTTTATGTTCAACTGTTAGAGCTCCTGCACACCGGAAACATTTTGTTGCAGGAGAGTGCAATTAAAGCAAAACGTCCAGGAAAACTGTGATAAGGGGTGCTGCTGCTTCATGATAACGCACGTCCCCATACCGCAAAGGTCGTGACACAGAAGGTATGCCAACTCAAGTAGGAGACATTCTAGTAACCGCCCTAAAGTCCTGATCTCTCCTCATGCGATTATCACACCTTTGTCCCATATAAAAGGCCTTCAAAGGTCGATGATTTCTGTCGGACAAGGATGTGCAGCAGGTGGTTACGGACTTTTATCACGCAGCAGGACATGGTGTTTTACCACACGGGGGTCATCAACCTGTGCGTCGGTGGGATGAGTGCTCAAGGCGATTTTGCCTGATTGGCATACCGATTCTCAGGGTGTCTACTACTCTGGAAAACAGGGAATACTCAGGGAATTTTTAAATCCAGGAAAACTCAGGGTATTTTAATAACACTTGGTGAATTTGTTTTACAAGGTCCAACCTCGAATAATTGGAAATTGAGCATTTAAATTTTGATGTGGGAAAAATATATTCTGGTGATGATTGTTGTAGATGTATGTTCGTACTGACGTTAAATCAGTAAGCTCTCATTTCTTGCCAGATAGAGCACACAAATTACATAAATTACATGTGTATTTGTATATAAATGTGGAACTGTATGACTTTTGGGAGCATTACTATTGACGAGCTACTTTCAATACTCGCAAGTACAATAGCTTTTCTGGATGAAAAATTTAGAAATTGGCAATTATTATTTTGTAGCCTACTTTTCACATTTTGCAAAAATGAGGAAATAGTAGAGTTATGAGATCGATCTGGGCAAATGTGTGTCTGTCTGTCCGGCTGTGTGTATGTGTGTGTGTGTCCCGCTATCGGCTCCTAAACAGCTGCAGCTATCGAAACAAATTTGTTATGAGTAAAGATCTATACCTGAATATCTCAATGCCATATTTGAAAATGATGTCAGTGCTACCAACTGCTGAAAAATCACAATTGAAATTTGAGCTCCATGTTGGATATCTTGGAAGGTATGCATGGGAGCTATTTCAAAATTGGCACACGTATAGATAATAATATTTCAGTTTAATTTCCAGGAGGCCATATATGACAGTGTTGCAAAAATGATTCTAAGTCTGCTGATAGGTCCAATTTATAAATGCATGTAACTTCTACACTATCAATTGGATTTCAACCAAATTTCGTATGTGCTATGTGTACATAAACAGATATGACTGAGCGTATTCTTAAGAGCCACCAGGGCAGCCAACGGTTAATGAATTTCTTTTGTCAAAATACCAATATATCAGAAAGTATGCAAGCCGATAGCTTTAAACTATGCACACGTATAGTACCTGACATTCCTTATTAATTTGGAATAACTAATATCCGTCAGTGCTACCAACATGATTCTAAGCCTGCTGATAGGTCCAATTTTAAATTCATGTACAGTACTGTGTAATTTCTATACTATCATTTGGATTTCAACCAAATTTCGTGTGTGCTATGTGTACCATAACAGATATGATTATGCGTCTTCTTAAGAGCAAGCAGGGCTGCCAACTGTTAATAAAAGCTGTCTCTATTTTTGTTACCTAATATCAATATATCAGAAAGTAAGCAAGCCAATAGCTCTAAACTTTGCACATGTATAGTACCTGGCATTCTAGATTAATTTGGAGTAACTAATATACGTCAGTGCTGCCAACATGATTCTAAGCCTGCTGATAGGTCCAATTTTAAAATGCATGTAACTTCTATACTAACTAATGGATTTCATTCAAAATTGGCACAACAATAGATCAAATTATTTCAGGTCATTTCTGACCAACACATGCATGACATTGTTGCCAACATGATTTTACGGACGCTGTTAGATCCAATGTCGAACTGCATGTAACGTACATGCTATCCATTGGACTTCAACCAAATTTTGTATCCTGTACCTTAAGAGATGGAACTATGAATATATTCAGTCACCAGGGCTGCCAACTCTAGTGCTCTATTAGGCTACATTATGCCAGGTATGCTGTATTTCGAACTAACTAGAAATTTCGATATTACCAACTTAATTTCGTCATTATTCTAGATAGATCCATTTAGATTAATCATTGGCATGAATCTTAAATTTTAAGAAAAGTAGGCTCTCTAGTTCGTCACGGAACTTCTTGTTTATTTTTATTTTTTTTTGGTCTTTTCAACTTTGTCATTCTACCCTTCATTGTTCAAGCACTTTTTCAAATGCTCTTTAAGTACAAACTCTGTTTTATATATTTACTTGCTGAAGTACCCGTGCTTCGCTACGGGTCGTAAATAAATCAAAATGTGAAGGTGACAGTTAAAACAGGGGATAGGCGAGGTGCTGCGCAGAGGGAGATTAAGGATGGAACATTTTGTCCAACTACACCGCTCTGCCTTGACCGTGTTTTATAGCACACATTTAGGTTTTACTCGCTAACGGTTGGAGATACATTTCGGATAGAAAATGCAATTTTTAACCTCGTACATGCCATCAAAAGTTTGCTATTTCTTAGCGTTCTCTTTTTATTTGAAATGGAAATATGAAAGTTTAAAACCAAAGGGTAGAGTGACGTCACTAAAATGGTCGCCATCTTTAAAAGTGCAAAGTATTGAAATCAAAAGTAACCTGTATGTTAACCAGGTAAATCTGCTACTTCCATGTAAAATTCATGTAAATCGGACCAGTGGTACTTGCGTGATTGAGTAATACACAGACACACACACACCATCTCATTTTTAGTCTCGCTTCGCTCGCGTCATAGTCGTGTCATATTGTTATTCAATGAAATGCAGGTTTAACCCCATTAACACCCCTTTAGAACCTGAATATCCAAAAATCCCTCCTTAGTAGATCTTTTCGACACACGACAAACATATCCTCAAAATATCACTCTTCTAACATTAATAGTTTTGGTTGGTCGATGAGAGCGAACATCCAAAAATCCTTCCTTAGTGGACGTTTTTCTTCCAGAATTTCACCCCTCCCCATAGGCCCCTTAAATTGGATTTTTGAAAAGACGGTCGAACACCTATTTATTTTATTTATTTATTTATTTATTTATTTATTTATTTATTTATTTATTTATTTTTAAGCTGATTGATTTCCTCCGAGTTTCAAACTCCTCGCCTATGTCGTTTAAGAGATACACGCTCCATTAAGAATCTTTCAACCCCCACTTTTCATCCCTTTCACCTCATAATATACACTATATCGAAAAACCATTAGACATGTGTCAGCTTATTTTTAATGATTAGTATATATGCCAAGTATCAATCCCCAAATGAAACCACTCGTGAGATATTGTTATTCAATGAAATGCACGTTTACCCCCTTAACACCTATTTAGAACCTGAATATTCAAAACTCTAACCTTAGTGGATGTTTTCGACATAAAACGAACATATCCCCAAAATTTCATGTTTCCAACTTCAATAATTTTGGCTGGGCGATGATGAGTGAGTGAGTCAGTCAGGACATTTTATTTCATTTATATATGATAATTTCACCCCTCCACATGAACCCCTTAAATTGGATTTATGAAACAAATGGTCGAACACCTATTTACTTATTTAAAGCTGATTTCCCCCTGAGTTTGATGAGTGAGTAAGTGAGTCAATCAGTTAGGACACTTTCTTTCCTGTTTTATCACCCCAGAATTTCACCCCTCTCCAAGGGCCCCTTAAATTGGATTTATGAAAAAACGGTCGAACACATATTTACTTGTATTTTAAGCTGTTTTATCCCGCCGAATTTCAAACTTCTCGCCTATGTCGTTTAAGAGATACACGCTCCGTTAAGAATCCCTCAATCCCCAATTTTCACCCCTTTCACCTCATAATATACACGACATCGATAAACCTTTAGATATATGTCTGATTATTTTTAATGATTAGTTTATATACCGAATATCACATCCCCAAAGAAACAGCTCATGAGATATCGTTATTCAATGAAATGCACGTTTACCCCCTTAACATCTCTTTAAAACCCGAATAAATAAAAATCATTCTTTAGTTGACGTTTTGACATACAGCGAACATATTCCCAAAATTTCATTTTTCCAACATTAATAGTTTTCGCTGGGCGCGATGAGTGAGTGAGTCAGACAGGACATTTTCTTTCAATTATTTTTACCAGAATTACACCCCTCCCCATGGGCCCCTTAAATTGGATTGATGAAAAAACGCTTGAACACCTATTAAGTTATTTTTTTAGCTGTCTGTTTCCCCTGAGTTTGATGAGTGAGTTAGTCAGTCAGTCAGGACACTTTCTCTCCTTTTCCCCCCCAGAATTTCACCCCACCCCATTGGACCTTTAAATTAATTTATGAAAAAACGGTCGAACACCGATTTACTTAATTTTTTAGCTGATTTTTTTTCGCTGAGTTTCAAATTTCTCGCCTATGTCGTTTAAGAGATAGGCCTACACGCTCCGTTAGGAATCCTTCAACCCCCAATTTTCACCCCTTTCACCTCATAATAATACACCACATCGAAAAACCCTTAGACACATGTCTGCTTATTTTTAATGATTAGTTTATATGCCGAGTATCACATCCACAGATGAAACCACTCGTGAGATATTGTTATTCAATGAAATGCAGGTTTAACCCCCTTAAGACCCCTTTAGAGCCTGAATATCCAAAAATCCTCCCTTAGTGTACGGTTTTGAGATACAACGAACATATCCCCAGAATGCCATGGTTCCAACTTCAATATTTTTGACTGGGCGATCATGAGTGAATGAGTCAGGACATTTTCTTTCATTTTTTCCTTCAGAATTTCATCCCTCCCGATGAACCCCTTCAATATGATTGATCAAAAAAACTGTCGAACAGCTATTAACTTACTTTAAAGCAGTTCCCCCTCCCCCCTGAGTTTGATGAGTGAGTCAGTCAGTCAATCAGTTAGGACACTTTATTTCCTGTTTCCCCCCCTCCCCCCAGAATTTCACCCCTCTTCATGGGCCCATTAAATTGGATTTATGAAAAAACGGTCAAACACATATTTACTTTTTTTTTTTTGCTGATTTTTTCCGCTGAGTTTCAAACTCCTCGCCTATGTCGTTTAAGAGATACACGCTCCGTTAGGAATCTTTCAATTCTTACTTTTCACCCCTTTCACCTTATAATATACACCACATCGAAAACCCCTCAGAGACGTGTCTTCTTCCTTTTTAATGATGAGTTTATATGTCGTGTATCATATCCCCCAATGAAACCAATCGGGAGATATTGTTATTCAATGGAATGCAGGTTTAACCCCCTTAAGACCCCTTCAGAACCTGAATATCCGAAAATCCTCCCTTAGTAGACGGTTTTGACATACAATGAACATATCCCCAAACTGTCATGTTTCTAACTTCAATAATTTTGGCTGGGCGATGATGAGTGTGTGAGTGAGTGAGTGAGTCAGGCAGGACATTATCTTTCAATTTTCTTTTTTCAGAATTTCACCCCTCCCCATGAACCCCTTAAATTTGATTTAATAAAAAAAACTGTCGAACAGCTATTTACTTACTTTAAAGCAGTTTTTCCCCCCTGAGTTTGATGAGTGAGTGAGTCAGTCAATCAGTTAGGACACTTTCTTCCTGTCCCCCCCCCCCCAGAATTTCACCCCTCCCCATGGGCCCCTTAAATTGGATTTATGAATAAACGGTCAAACACATATTTACGTATTTTGTATGCTGATTGTTTTCCGCTGAGTTTCAAACTCCTCACCTATGTCGTTTAAGAGATACACGCTCCGTTAGGAATCTTTCCATCCCCACTTTTCACCCCTTTCACCTCATAATATACACCACATCGAAAAACCCTCAGACTCGTGTCTTCTTATTTTTAATGATGAGTTTATGTGCCGAGTATCACATCCCCCAATGAAACCAATCGGGAGATATTGAAATTCAATGAAATGCAGGTCAACCCCCTTAACACCCCTTTAGAACCTGAATATCCAAAAATCCTATCTTAGGGGGCATTTGCGGCCCTTTGGGAAGCTGCATACCAAATTTCATTCCAATCCGTCGGTGGTTTCTGAGATTTCGTGATGAATGAATGAGTGAGTGGTATTTCACAAATATATATAGTAGATGATAGTGTCAAGTCTTTGTTATGCTAAACTCGGTTGACAGTGCTGTGTGAGTAGGTGAGTAACTAACGGGATTTCAAGTAAAGATCCTCTTTTTCTATACCGGTAGTGCAGAGCAGAACTGGCATCCAGTCGGCCGTGTCTCGACTTGAGATATGTTGCCATGGAAACTATCTGGCTTGCCATTCCTTCATGAGTATATTTTATGATTTGATTAGCCTGTGCTTGAGTGCAAAAGGGCCGAAATCAGAAGAATGAGAAAGACTATCGAAAATTCATGTAGCCAGCGGTTCCTTCTGGATCCTAAACTATATGTATGCAAAATTTGGTTGAGATTGGTGGTACGGTGTAGATTTGTATACGGAACAGACCCACATACATACATACATACCCACATACAGACTTTCACTTTTATATATAAGATTATGGCCGTTACTGTTACTCAGGAAATTTCCTGATTTATCCGGAAAAAATCCGGGAATTGTCAGGGAAATCTGTTAGTTGGTTTTGGTAGACATCCTGGATTCTGGACTGTATGGGCGTCAAATGGAAACATTTTGATCGCACCTTGTGTATCCATTTCCATGTACAAGTGGATTTTAGGAGTATTCAGTTAGCCATAAGATGCAAATTTGGCTCAAAATGCGAAGTTATTCATCATCTGTGAAATGCAATATTCTTGATTTTATACACAATAAGCAAATTTTATAGTGGTGTATACTTCACAAGAACAGTAAAAACTCTTAAAATATTTATTCATTAGCTTTCTTTTAGGTGGACTGGTTTGGAATTTTTCAATGGAAGGGATTTCTTATATAGTCAGTGACCAGAATGCAAATTGTTTACTAATCTGATTGTGACTATAATTAAGGTGTAAATGTTCATATTTTTGTTATTACCTGACAAATCCTTGCCGATGTATGAACATCGAGTTGCCCAATCTGTGGCGCATTCTGTTTTCCCAGAGATAACGTATTTCCTTGCATAATCGTCACATGTTTTTAGTCTAAAATACGCGGAAGTAAAGTAGAGTGCGGTTATTATGCAAGGTATATTAAAGAAAAGCCACAATTTTTTCTTTTTTAATATACTACAGTGAAACCTCTATTAAGAGACCAGTGATGATTCCATGGAAAACTGGTCTGTTAATAGGGGTAGGCATTGAAAATAATTTTATACTGCATTATTAATAAAGTACAGTTGGAACACATACTTGATTACAATTTATCTGCATTGGTTCACATTTAGTACTAATTAATTACAATTACTGTAGTTATTTTCTGTGCTCTGTCATTTAAAAAAGTCACGAATTGATCTCTGTTTCAGATTAGCGCATCTTTTTTTAACAATTTCACTTTCTAGAATAGCTCAGAGTGTGTTCGAAAGTCCATTAATTTGTTCTGGGTTCGAACAATCTTCTAGGAGAGCCTTTTTTTGTATTTTTTATACGTTACATAACACTTTTTCTAAAGACATTGCATGCCAACAGAACCATTGTTTACATCATCTCCAATGGGAAGGCAGACGAGAAGTGTTTTTTGAAAGAGGTCAGACTGAGAAAATGCCTGATCTTTGGTCGGGGAGAGGGGTGGTCCTTAAATAGAGGTAACAAATACATCGACCTCATGAGGTTTTAAATCGGTTCCAAGAAAAATCGGTCTTTAAGAGGGGTGGTCTTTTAGAGAGGTTTCACTGTTTATTATTATTTGAGCCAGCCCCGGGTTCGATTCCCGGCTCTTGTCAGGGATTGTACGAACTGACATGAGGGCTGGAACGAGATGCACTCAGCCTTGTGAGGATAATTGAGTAGCTGTCTGACGGTGAGGCAGCGCTCCGATCACGAAGACCAAGATTATCGGCCGAGGGGAGAGAGCAAATTCCTTTTTCTTCCTGATTACCAGCTGCCATGGCAGCTCCTCCCGATACGCTGATCACGCGTCACCCTAATATCTGCAGGCCAAATGGCTGGGCAGCGGTCGCTTGGTAGACCTAGGCCCTTCATGGGCTGTAGTGCCAGGGTGGGGGGGGGGGTATTATTAGTTGCTTAATTTGTACGCTAATCCTGTATATTTCACTTTCATCAAAATCATGGTATAATTCTTGTATTTTCTCATTGTGAACACCGTATGCGTAACATCACGTCTCTGTTGCTGATGATGCGGCTGTTAACCCTTTATAGGGCAAAAGACTGGGGGTATAAAATATTTGTTGGTTTTTTTTTTTTTTTTTTTTTTTTTTTTTTTTTTGCACATTTGTAATTGGGGGTGATAGATGAGTAGAAATATGCAACAATTGTATGGGTGTGGATTCTATTTTATGAAATATGGGGAGGGAAATTATTATCCCACTGCCCACACCCGACAGTATGTTTTCTCAAATGAGCAATGGGGTAATAATCCCCCACCTCCAAATTATGATGAAACTGTGTTTATCACTCAATAATGAGGTTCATTTAACAGGATATAATATATAAAAACACCCATTACGCTCTATAAATTTTTAAAAACCGTAACTCCCACGCAACACAAGGTCATTGACCTATATCATCTTTGCCGAAAATTGCACGAAAAATATAAAAGTAATTTTGGAATGTAAAAAATTAGTATATTTGAATATAATTCAATAATTTCAATATAGTATTTACTAAAAACACAGAAAATTAATTCTAAAAATCTTCTATTCTATGGCAAACACCCTGAGCACGATAATTATTTCTATTCTAGCTGAAATATATTTACTCAAGTGACCAAAACCATTATTAACACTGTATTTCAGTTATATACCAACGTTTACAAATCTCTTATCTTCAATAAAAACACCCTCTGCTGTAAAACAATGCATTTCCTTCACTCAACACAACCGAACTGGCGAGCACGTGCACTGTGGAGACCACTGGGATATATGCTTCCCACCTTTGGTTTCTGATGACAGTATACATCAAATTAATGGGTTTTCAATATTTCTCTGCATCTAGCTTGTGGATGCATGGAACTGCTTGAAATGAAAGGGGTGGGAAGATTCTCTCCCTAACACCGTTCTATAAATACATGGTGGGAAGATAGTATCCCAAGGACCTATAAAGGGTTAAAGTTTTAATTTAACCAGGGTGTCCTTTGAGTAAGTGTCCACCAATAGCAGATGGGCAAGTTTTCATGTGGGTTGAACTGGGGCTAGCAGCATTTTGTACAGCGGCTGATTGAATCTTGTCATTGCGAGGCCAACTTGCCGAAGCAATGGGTCCATACGAGTTTCACTCCCCTGGACAGGCGCCGAGACTAGCGTGCCTGCCGGTCAAACAGCGTGAGTCTATGACTGCAGACAGAGAGACTGACCCATTTCTTCTGACAAGCTCACGCCAGGTTGTAAACTTGTGGCAACATCTGCACACAACTAGCACACAAACATTAATGTGCTATGCGACACTTATGCCATGAAATTTTATAAACCAATTCTTTGCATTTGAAAAGTTATGTGCGAAGTTTATGTGATGGCGAGAAGTACCGTAATTGGTACAGTCTGCATTTGTGTGTCGATGAACCATTGTAGCATGAGCTTTGCTTGTGGTCAGGTTGGGTATTTCAAATTTGCGTCACATGAATAGTTTAACAGAGAATTAATGAAGGAGGAACCATTACAGGATGGTATAGAGAAATCTAGACTTAGATGTATGGACATGTAAAACGAATGGAGGAGAAGAGGATACCCAGGAGGATACACGAGACGAAGTGGGAAGGAAAGAGACCTAGAGACAGGTGGCTGAAGGGGGTGGAAGAAAGCGTGAAGAAGAGAGGAAGACTGGACAAGGGTGGAGACTGAGAGTTGGTGGGAAGACAGAAGACGTTGGAGAGGCTTGTGTTCCAAACAGACCCGGCCAGTGGCTGGAAACTGTGCAAGATGATGATGATGAATAGTTTAACAGAAGAGGAGTGTATTATTACCTGTACAGTAGAATTAGAACTATCACCAGAAGGAGAACAGCACAAAATGGGCTTGTGTCAATAACACTCTCATCTTAAAGCCAGAGTTGGAAGCATTATACCGTATTTACTCGGCAATAAGACCCCCCCTTTTTTTTTCTTAATTTGTAGTTCCGAAATTGAGTGGGGAGGGGTATTATAGACTCGAACTTCACAATCCAAAATTTTGGGAGAGAGTAAAAATAAGGTATTTTATTTTAATGCTGAAGCCTTCGTGGCTTAGGCGGCAGCACGCCGGCCTCTCACCGCTGGGTCCGTGGTTCAAATACCGGTCACTCCATGTGAGATCTGTGCTGGACAAAACGGGGGCAGACAGGTTTTTCTCCGGGTACTCCGGTTTTCCCTGTCAAAATTTCATTCCAGCAACACTCTCCACTACCATTTCATTTCATCTGTCATTCATTTAATCATTACCCCAGAGGAGTGCGTCAGGCCTCGGCAGCCGGCACAGTCCATATCCTCGCCGCTAGATGGGGGCTTCATTCATTCCATTCCTGACCCGGTCGGAGACTGGAAGCAGGCTGTGGATTTTCATTTTTCATTTTAATGCTACATAGTGCGATATACGAGGCACGTCCAGAAAGTAAGTTCCGTTTGGTAATAAAATTAAATTGTGTACAGATACAGAAAAATTATTTATTGCACAACATTCTACACCTCTTAAACTACTTTTCCACATAACTGCCAAACCTTTGCAGGCATTTGTCATAGCGTGGCACAAGTTTTTGGATACCTTCTTCATAGAAGTTTGCCGCCGACCGTAAACGAGAGTGAAGACTCCCCTGTAAGATATCCTACCGTTTGGCCATCACTGTTAGGCAAATTGCGTATGTGGTCAGGAGAACTCCTAAACATACGCAGTTCTCCTGGTAAGCACGCAATTTGCCTAACAGTGGTGGCCAAACTGTAGGATATCTTACAGGGGAGTCTTCACTCTCGTTTACGGACGGCGGCAAACTTCTATGAAGAAGGTATCCAAAAACTTGTGCCACGCTATGACAAATGCCTGCAAATGTTCGTCAGTTATGTGGAAAAGTAGTTTAAGAGGTGTAGAATGTTGTGCAATAAATAATTTTCCTGTATCCGTACACAATTTAATTTTATTACCAAACGGAACTTACTTTCTGGACGTGCCTCGTATTTAATCAAAATAAATGAAGTTTACATCTTTAATCAGCCCATTATGACACTGTTATAACCTCACTTATACACCACTATTCCCGTCTACCTGCCAATGAATTTCACTACTATCTCTTGCTAAGCAAATATCTTAGTATCAAAGAAATGGAATGGACAAAGCATCAGACATGGAAATGCATACAGGGAGGGAGAACGCATCAATTTGGGAATGAGTGATGATGCTGAACGATCACATCTCACTAACATTATTTTGTAAACACAACCGAGTACGTATTATTCACATATTTCACATTAATATACCAATAACGTGTCACACAAACGCCGACGGTTCTTGCAACAAATGAAATGTGTATAAAATAAAACTGAGAAGAAGGATACCGCGAACACCACTTCGAAGGGCACTACATCTTTGTATACAAAACAAAAGAATGCAGGCAGGATATGAAACCATAACTTTCATTGGTGGATGGCGCTTCTACTCGGCCAATAGTGTAGCATCTTCTATTGGATATTGGGTGAAGCCTATTGGCTACACAGTTCGTTATCCTGCCCAATCGTGTACGTGGTATATGTATGCAAAATGGCGGTCATATCATCATCATCATCATCATCATCATTTATTGCATTAAACAGGCCATTGAGGCCTACAACAGAATAACAAAAGGAAAAGATAAATATACAAATATTACAAAAACCAAAAAATATTTCGAAGGCAAAAATATTACAAAACACAAAAAAGATCCAATAAAAGGAAAGTCAGTCAATCCTAAGAGTAGGTATTTGTTGCAGATGGCACTGCATCTTTTCCGGTCTCTAGCGTCATCCTCCACAGTTGTCGGTTCCACTTCTTGAAGGATCGTCGTCACTCGATCCTTCCATCGTGTTCTCGGGTGTCCTCTCGGGCGTTTTCCATGGGTTGAGATTGGAGGACTCTCTTAGGAAGGGATCCGTCCGCTCGTAAGATGTGTCCAAACTATTGTAGTCGCCTCTGTCCCATTATTCGTCCAATATGTGGCTTCCCAAATCTCTGGTACAGGTCTTCTTTCTTTCTTCTCTCCCATTTACCTTCCATGTTATTGTAGACGGGTCCATATATCTTTCGAAGTACCTTTCTTTCAAAAGCACATATTGAATCTTCTGTCGTTGCTGATGTCGCCCAAGTTTCACAATCGTATAAAAGTGCTGGTCTCACCAGTGTCGTGTACAGATGGACTTTGTTCTTCTGAGATATCAGACGAGATTTGAAGTTATTGTTCAGACTAAAGAACACACGATTAGCACTTGTTATGCGGTCATATAACAAGAAAAATATTTTTGTCATAAAAGAGGATGAATTTCAGTTATAATTTTAAATTTTTTTAAGAATTCGTCAATTTCCAAAAATGTTGTTTTTTGACTTTCAATAATTAAGGAGGGGTACTGTTGTAACTTTGATTGGTTTTATTCTTATTTATCAAGTATGCGGTTCTATTTTATGTAAGGTGCTGCCACCTGCCCTTTTATGCTTTCAGTCTATCTAAAACTCGCGCCATGTTCGCACATGTTTAGTTTGTGTGGTTCCGCTATTGCCAATCCATGTACATCAGTTCGTTATTATTATTAAACTCACATCAGTTCGCGTTGCTTATATATCTCTATCCTCTTACAGGTTATGGACCCAGATGCGCGTGACTAAGTGCGTAAATAACAAATCGTAATTATTCGTAAAAACATGCCAGATGTTAACCTCAAAAATGAACGCCGGAAGTATTGGGAGAATTGAACCTCTCGGTAAGGACAATTTCGACACGTGGGCCGTGCAGATTGTAAAATTCTTCGAGAATGAAAAGCCACTGGAAGAGACTAGGATGGAGCGCCCGGAATCCTCGAAGCAAGATATTTGTTGGGAGCTGTTCTTTGCAGAACCACCGCCACAATCACTAAGAGAAAAAGATCAACCAGCTGTCGTGGAGGAACCAGTCTCTCAACCCGAAATCGGAGAAGACGATGAACCTTTCCTGGGTTTCGATGTGACGCCAGTGGATGATCATGATAGAACGACTGTCGAAACATCCGATACTACGCTTCGATTGATGCAAGGACCTGGTCGACCCAAGATTCTGCGAACTGGAAAAAGGGGACGACCGAAGAAACTTTTTCAAACAAATCTCCAAGATATGGAGGAGCAAGAAGAAGACGGGGAGATTTTTCTAGCAGAGATTCCATTCAAGGAGGCAATAACAGGACCAAACTCTAACGAGTGGCATGGTGCCATGGTCATGGAAATGGAATCTATCCTGAGAAACAATACATGGGTGCTGGTGGATTCTCCCCGTGATGCCAAAGTCATCGGATGCCGGATGGTGCTGCGCGACAAACTAAAACCTGATGGAACACTTGAGAAGAGGTGGCTCAAGGTTTCAACCAGGAGTATGGAATCAACTACTTTGACACGTTCACACCGGTTGCGTGAATGGAATCAATTCGATTGATGGTTTGTCTCGCTGCCAAGCTCTGTGTAAAAATCAGACAGTACGATATCACAACGGCTTATCTGTATGGTGACCTAGACGAGGAAATATTCATGAAACAACCGAAGAACTTCAGGGAGATGTTAGAGAGCATTGCGATGTCTGGAACTGACGACGAAACCAAGGAGAAGGCCAAGAACATGCTTCGCCAGTTGCAGGGAGGCGACAAGGTCTGCTTACTACAAAAATCACTGTACGGATTGAAACAGGCCGGTAGAAACTGGTATGCCAAGCTGCGTGAGGTCTTGAGGAAGTGCGGTGCCAAACCAACCGCATCGGATCCGTGTCTATTCCAAATTGGTTCTGGAAATAACATAACTTTGATTGCCGTTTACGTTGACGACATGATGGTGCTGTCAAAATGCAAAAAGACGATCGCCGAGATTTCCAGAGTCCTGAGTGAAAATTTCAATGTCAAGGACTTAGGATTGGCCAAACACTTCCTAGGCATCAAACTAATCCAGGAGACCGGATGTATAGCCATGCAACAGCAAGGTTACATTGAAGAGCTTCTCCAACGCTACGAGATGGCCGACTGCAACCCTGTAGTCACACCACTCGACCCTGGAACGAAGTTGAGCAAAAATGAGAATCCCAGTACTGACGAGTTGAAGTTGCCTTACCGCCAATTGGTAGGCGCTGACATACCTGTCGACAACTACACGCCCGGACATTTCGTTCGCTGTCAGCTACCTGGGACAGTTCAACAATTGCTTCGGAGTCGAACATTGGAAAGCTGCCAAGAGAGTGCTGCGGTACTTGAAGGGGACTTCGAACATCGGGCTGATCTACGAAGCAGGCACCGAACCGATCCAAGGATTCGTCGACGCCGACTGGGAAAGCTGCCAAGAAGATAGGAGGTCCTACACGGGGTACGTGTTCCTGCTCGGCGGATGCCCTATATCGTGGGACTCAAGAAAACAAAGAACCGTGGCCCTTAGCACCACGGAGGCCGAGTACATGGCGTTGTCAGAGTGCGCCAAGGAAGCTGTGTACTTACGTCGATTTCTGCTTGAGTTGGGCTTCAAAGACTTAGCCACTATGTTCATTTTTTGTGATAATCAGAGTGCAATTAATTTGGCAAAGAACGCGATGTATCACAGTAGAAGCAAGCATATTGATATCAAACATCACTTTGTTCGTGAAGTTTTTGAGTGTAAATTTTTTGTTTTGAAGTATATCTCTACAAACGATCAAGTTGCTGACTTTCTCACGAAGAGTTTAAGTTTAAGTAGAATGAAACATGAACGTTGCTTGAAGTTTGCTGGTTTGGAGAGTGTAAGGATTGTATGAACCTCTACTTGAGGGGAAGTGTTGTAACTTTGATTGGTTTTATTCTTATTTATCAAGTATGCGGTTCTATTTTATGTAAGGTGCTGCCACCTGCCCTTTTATGCTTTCAGTCTGTCTAAAACTCGCGCCATGTTCGCACATGTTTAGTTTGTGCGGTTCCGCTATTGCCAATCCATGTACATCAGTTCGTTATTATTATTAAACTCACATCAGTTCGCTTTGCTTATATATCTCTGATTTCCTTATATCCTCTTACAGGTACTATAAGAGATTTCCAAGAATTTTGTATTTTGGCTCTCGAAAATTAAGGGGGGTACTATAGCCGAGTAAATACGGTACTTTGTTCTATTGCTAACTACTGCATGATAACATTATCAAGCTAGAAATGGAAAAACATGGTGGAAGAGCAACTTACCACGATACACACACAACCCCGTAGCACCACAACCCATGAAGCCCTCCCAAGCGACCACTGCCCCTCATGACCTGCAGATGGCATGGTTGTCAGTGTGTCAGGACCCCTTGCTGCTTCACTGTCGAACAAGTGCTCAATTTTCCTCACGAGGCTGAGCGCACCCCGTTCCAGCCCTCGCATCAGTTTCTTAAATCTCCGACGGGTGAGAGGCAGGCACGCTGCCCCAACATACACACATAGTAACTCAAAATATTTGTGTTTTTTGTGGCATCCTTCTCTGTGTGTATCTTCTTTCCTATTGGAAATATCTGTTCCCGTAGGAAACAGGATGTAAAATTGTCCGATTGAGCTATGTACATTAACAAATTCACAAAGAAATTTGATACCATGGTCCGGCTAGCTCAAAATAGTTGCCAGCGTTTCGCCCCAGTGTACCAATGGGCTCTTCAGTTGGTTATGGTACACCTCACCAAGACGCGTGGCTAGTACATACTGTGAAAGCCGCTGCAAGGCACAAATGCTGCCACGAGCAGCGCCAATGTACTATGGAAGTCAAAACTTCCTTTCAAAAACAATGTTAGCTTACCTAGCTAATCCATATTGGAAATATCTGTTCCCGTAGGAAACAGGATGTAAAATTGTCCGATTGAGCTATGTACATTAACAAATTCACAAAGAAATTTGATACAATGGTCCGGCTAGCTCAAAACAGTTGCCAGCGTTTCGCCCCAGTGTACCAATGGGCTCTTCAGTTGGTTATGGTACACCTCACCAAGACGCATGGCTAGTACATACTGTGAAAGCCGCTGTAAGGCTCAAATGCTGCCACGAGCAGCGCCAATGTACTATGGAAGTCAAAACTTCCTTTCAAAAACAATGTTAGCTTACCTAGCTAATCCATATTGGAAATATCTGTTCACGTAGGAAACAGGATGTAAAATTGTCCGATTGAGCTATGTACATTAACAAATTCACAAAGAAATTTGATACAATGGTCCGGCTAGCTCAAAACAGTTGCCAGTGTTTCGCCCCAGTGTACCAATGGGCTCTTCAGTTGGTTATGGTACACCTCACCAAGACGCGTGGCTAGTACATACTGTGAAAGCCGCTGCAAGGCACAAATGCTGCCACGAGCAGAGCCAATGTAGTATGGAAGTCAAAACTTCCTTTCAAAAACAATGTTAGCTTACCTAGCTAATCCATATTGGAAATATCTGTTCCCGTAGGAAACAGGATGTAACAGATATTTCCAATATGGATTAGCTAGGTAAGCTAACATTGTTTTTAAAAGGAAGTTTTGACTTCCCTAGTCCATTGGCGCTGCTCGTGGCAGCATTTGTGCCTTGCAGCGGCTTTCACAGTATGTACTAGCCACGCGTCTTGGTGAGGTGTACCATAACCAACTGAAGAGCCCATTGGTACACTGGGGCGAAACGCTGGCAACTGTTTTGAGCTAGCCGGACCATTGTATCAAATTTCTTTGTGAATTTGTTAATCTTCTTTCCTAGTTTTCCCTTTGAGCTTGATCATGTTGCCTGTTTTTATTATAATTATCTGATTCATATTCTGCACAATAATTATTTGAACAAACATTCATTTTCGGTTCCATATTGACCTTCACCTTCACTCTTGTTCCCCCCCCCCCCCCCCCCCCCCCCGTCCTTCCCCCGCCTCTCCTTTCATCCGCCTCACCGGTCCAGTCAGCTTTTCAACACATGACAGTCAGCACGCGACATCAGAATTAGGTCAGACCAAGTGGAGCAAGGAACTCTGCACGTCATCGTAACATGTGCAGTTTCATTTGACATCAGTAAGTTAACATCTTATACATACACCTCGCTTTTTCATGTTTTCACGTTATTTAAATTATTCATTCTATAGCTAGTTTCTTAATTTAATTATTACCACTTTTTCTTCTTCTGGATTCAAAATTTTCTTATACTGCCTGGTCACAAGATGGTTGCTGGCTTGGAATTAATTTTAGTAAGTTTATGTTTTTTCAATAATTTTAATTTAGGTGTTTTTTGTTGTCATAACTCCAAAATAAGTGAACTCAAAATTACGCCATTCATTTCAGGTACCGTATATGGAAGAATTTCATCTTTCACTGTTAAAATGAGAGAACGCCTACAAGTCATTTTATCCCTCCAGATTTTTCCGCTACATGGTCAAATGAGGTGCTACAGAGTGGTTTATTTTTATAAACAACATAAGTTACGCCTCATCACAAGTGTTTTATAAAACAGGACAATAGAAGAACAGACAACAAATAGTTTATAATGAAAGTCACGCTTCCATACAACGTGTTGTTTTTAGTGTAGAATTGATGTCTTCTGCTTGCACAGGGGCCAAACTTTTAACAAGTGTGTCAGAAAGTTGACAACAAATTGCATGCTTTTTACTTTAGTTCTAAGTGAGTTTTAAACTGTTATATGTTTATTGTGTTTGTATTGTGCTGAGATATAGATAGTTTTTCTTTTTTTTTTTTTTTTGATATGCGGTCCAATGTACGGAAAATGTTGGCTGAGGAAGGGGCTAATTGAAGCCTTGACACATGTACCCTAATATGTGAATATTTTTAAGTTTATAAATTAAAGTTTTGACTATGCAGAAACATTTTAAAGATGTATTCCTGCACAATAATGTGTAAACCATTGGCCATGCAGTATCTGCCTTGGCAGGATATATATTTTGTGATGTGTGCTGCATGATTCATGTGAACTAATGCTCATTTGCATGTATTTTTCAGAGAAAAGAAGAATAAATTGAAGAAGCCTAAGGAGGAGGAAGAAGAAGAGCCAGAAGAGGAAGGCGGAGAAGAATGGAGTGACCCCGATGGGATAGAGGAGGACAGTGATAGTGGCCCAGATTTGTCCTGGCTCCCAGATCCTGATAAGATCTACAAACAAGATGGCTCCGAGTCTGAACCTAGCCACCACTCTCAACAGTCAGACAGTGAATCAGAAGCAGAGGATCCAATTCATAGGTAAGTGATATGTAGACCTCACATATTTTATTTTTAAAATTCCCTCTCTGCACTCCGGAAGGTGGAGGTAGATTTCACCGTGCTTAACCGACCTTCGCTTATCCGACATTCAGTGTTGTTCGACACGAGGAAAAAAAAAACACACTGTAAATCTATTTACCTTCCCAGCATACCATTTATATTTAGGCCTACATTAGACTGTACTCAAGAGGGTCAAACAACAATGAGTCATCGGCTGTGAATATAAGTTTCTGCCGCTACCCGGCTATTGTCGTAGTAAAGGTCTGACTGCATACATTATCACTAGTGCCTTAGGCCGCGCTGTGTGTATCTGTGTGGTGATTGTTTCCCCTACTGTTTTTATGTGATGGCTTCAAAAAGAAAGAGGGTGTTAGTGTCTTTGGAAGATAAACTGAAGGGGATTACAGGCTCGACAAAGGTGAATCAGCGTTAAAAGTGGCCCAAGATTGTGGTGTTGGACGTGTAACTGTAGGTGATTGGAAGAGAAACAGATTGGAAATAGAAAAACAGTGTTCAGAAAGAGGGACAACCAAAGTCTTAGAAGAAAGGAAAACCATGGAACCCTGTGAGTACCAAAATGTTAGTGAGGCTTTGTATCTTTGGTTCACCCATAATAAGGATAGAGGTGTGCCAATATCCGGGCCAATGTTGAATCCAAAAGCCCTGCAATTTCATAAGGAGTTTAATGAAGGTGACCCTGACTTTACAGCTAGCATTGGCTGGCTGAACTGCTGAAAGAAGGGGTATGGAATTCGACAACTCAATGTTTGTGGAGACCATCAGAATCATGGAAGATAGGTACGAAGGGTATGAGTGCCAGGTTCTTCACGAAGTCAAATTAACAGAAAAGATAAATGTCAGTTCCGGAGTGAGACAGGGGTGTGTCCTTTCCCCCAATCTGTTCCTGTTGGTGCTGGATAGTGTGATGAAGAAGGTAATGGGAGGACGGAAGAGGGTATTCAATGGGGTATTAATGACAGGCTTGAAGATCTGGATTTCGCAGACGACATTTGTCTTATGGCACAACGGTACCAAGACATAGAAGATAAATTGGGGAGGTTGCAGAGAGAAGCAGAATGTGCAGGAGTGATGATCAACACCAACAAGACCAAAGAGATGAGGATAAATTCTGACATCACGACTAGCTTGACAGTCAACGGAAAGGAAATTGAGGGAGTTGAGTCCTTCCTCTACCTTAGAAGTCTAGTCACAAATGATGGGGGAGCAGAGGAAGATATTCGAAGCCGTATCAGGAAGGCAAATGGTGCGTTTGTCCAGCTCTACCCCATCTGGAGAAATAGAAACATTTCCAGGAAGATCAAGCTCCGCCTTTTCAATAGCAACGTAAAGTCGATTCTTATCTACGGCTGTGAAACATGGAAAGTCACAAAACCGATCAACAACCAACTACAGGTGTTCATTAACAGATGTATGTGTCGCATCATGAATGGGAGGTAGCCGGACATAATCTCAAATGAAGATCTTTGGACCATCACCAATCAACAACCGATTAGCATCCAGATCAAGGAGAGAAAATGGCGCTGGATTGGTCACAACTAAGGAAGCGGGACGGAGCTGTTGAGAGGGCGGCACTTGACTGGAATCCTCAAGGCGCCAGGAAGCGAGCTCGACCTAAGAAGACCTGGAAGAGGACGATTGAAAATGAAATTGCAGAGGTGGACAAGAACTGGAGTCAAGTGAAGAGAATGGCCAGGAACCGTACTGCGTGGAGAAATTTCGCCAAGGCCCTATGCTATATAACAAAGGAGAAACTGTTCCGCCTAGTCAATACATTTATTTACAACAAGTTATAAACTTGCTATTATATGGTACATGTTTCGGGGCCTCTAGTACTGGTCCCTTCTTCAGCCATAAATTAAGTTGCAAAATCCAGCATAATTAAAGATATCATAATAAAAAATACATAAAATGATGAATGGATGAAATGAGGCGAAAAAGAACATATTACTCATGAGAAGTAATATGAGTGCACATCAGTAAAAACTAACACCATTGGTAGTGCTAGGTTTTTGAGAATACACTTATATAGCACTGTTCTAATGTTTGTGCATGTGGAAATCACTTCACTTGGGATTTATAGCCAGTTGTTTACAATGCTGTTGACTGAAACTTGCTGTTCAAGCTGGGGCTTCTGAGCTTACAGTCTTGCATTAGAGGGAAAACACCGAATGTCATGTAATGAAATACTTCATCATGATGAGGAGACGTCCAAGTATGGAAAAAACATATTTTACTTAGACCAACTAAAACAATTTCCTTTGTTGATCTAATTCACAGAATCTCAAATTACTTCATGGCCCCATTATTGCTTCATCCAGTTGCTTCGATACCTTGCCTCTAAGGCTTCTAGATTATATGCATTGCCTAGGTCATGAAGTATCTAAATTTGTAACCATTGCACTCTCATTATGAATACTGTATATTCTTAAATTTAAAAAATAATGACAATAAAAAAAACATAAAATACAATATGAGATTTAAATCTAGAAGCCTTGGATCCAAGGTATCTAAGCAACTGGATGAAGCAATAATGGGGCCATGAAGTAATTTGAGATTCTGTGAATTAGATCAACAAAGGAAATTGTTTTAGTTGGTCTAAGTAAAATATGTTTTTTCCATACTTGGACGTCTCCTCATCATGATGATGTATTTCATTACATCACATTCGGTGTTTTCCCTCTAATGTAAGACTGTAAGCTCAGAAGCCCCAGCTTGAACAGCAAGTTTCAGTCAACAGCATTGTAAACAACTGGCTATAAATCCCAAGTGAAGTGATTTCCACATGCACAAACATTAGAACAGTGCTATATAATTGTATTCTCAAGAACCTAGCACTACCAATGGTGTTAGTTTTTACTGATGTGCACGCATATTACTTCTCATGAGTAATGTGTTCTTTTTCGCCTCATTTCATCCATTCACTCATCATTTTATGTATTTTTTATTATGATATCTTTAATTATGCTGGATTTTGCAACTTAATTTATGGCTGAAGAAGGGACCAGTACTAGAGGCCCCGAAACATGTACCATATAATAGCAAGTTTATAACTTGTTGTAAATAAATGTATTGACTAGGCGGAACAGTTTCTCCTTTGTTATATAGTGAATCTGTCAATACGGAAAATGAACTTCTTTCAGAGCTCAGGCCTTATGCTCCGGAAGGAGCGGCGGGAATTAAGTAAGTAATGTTTGCGGAGAAAAACTCTCAGCTAATAATGAATCGGTACACATCTTTAGAGAAAAGTTCCATGCTTTAATTGATAGTGAAAGTGTGACCGGAGAACAGCTGTTTAACTGTGACGAAACTAAATTATAAAATACAGTAAAACTTATTTTATTCGTTTCACACTTGTACGGCTTTTTTTTTTCCTGGTCCCGGCAAAATCCCTATACTTTCCATGTTAATTTATTTCCGATATAAGTTTTACATTTATTCTTTTTTCACGCTTATACGATCATATTTTAAGTCCTATCATCACACATGGGTCTTTTGCGATGTTTTCACGGAAGTGGCTGATGTAAAAATAGACTCTGCTAGACTGGCACGAGGTGTCCCTTGCGTATAGTGATGTAAAATACCCAGGTATTTATAAATCAGGGTAAATACCCAGGGTATATACTCGGGTAAATACCCAATTTGGGTAAATACCTGGGTATTTTAGATTTTTCATTAAAAATGCTGTGTCGTGGTAAGTTGAACCTTAAAAAAAGGGTACCGGTATGCAAACTATTCTACATTAACTTTTTAGAAACGTAACAACATTAGATAGTTAATAAAATTTAATTTACAGTAGAACCTCGTTAACATGTTACTCATTAGTACGTTTTATCGCATATCACGTCGTAATTTTCAAGTCCCGATTCTTATCTGATGACTAGGGCCCGGATTTTTTTTAAATGCATATGCGCATATTTATTTATTCGTGTCAGAAGCAAACAAAATACTGGATTACACTAAAATTACATACATATTTACAAAAAGTAAACCATACAACACACAATGTCTTTTCAAACCACGGTCAACCAAAAATGTGCAACCTGTATAGCATATGCATATGCATATTTTGACATATTTTGAGGTTTAGTGCATATTCTAGACGTAACAGCATATTCCGGTATATGTGTCTGAATTTAAGGACAATTACAAGAACTACTAAAATAAATCTGTTTTGTGCATCCCTAGCTAGTTGCCTATATAATGTGCATCCCTCACTAATTGGTGTTTTCGACTCTCTGTGTAACGGCACTTTACTTTCACAACTGACAATGGCAACAGATAGCTTAGGTGTGGGTAGGCAGGCTGGCTGGACTTCCCGGAATTCCTTTCTCTACCACAGTAGATAATGATCTCAGGGGGTTGGGCAATTGGTCAGGACAGAAGTATCTTCAGTTCACTAGTTACGTTCCAGTTTAATGCCCTGCTTCTCAAGTGTTAGTTTCTAAAAATGCCTAAGGAAAAGAGCAGGAGAAGAGATTTACTAAATCAGTGGGTGTCGGGTAATAGGGACTATTCAACAGATGGTGTCATCGTGTTCTGTCAAGTTTGCTCAAAGGAAATAAAATGTGAAAAGGAATTTCAGCTTGAACAGCATTCAAAAACAACTGCACATATTAAAGCAAAGGAGGAGAAGAACAGCACACTACAACAACTACTTCTTACGCAGGTAAAGCCTAAGTCCGGTATTCTTAATACATTTTCAAATGATCTTTGTAGGGCTTTCGTATGCAGCAACATTCCATGGAATAAATTAAACAATCCAGTTCTGCGATCATTTCTTGAGAAATATTGTGTAAATCAAAAAATACCAGATGAATCAACTCTTAGGAAAAATTACCTACCTCCGCTATATGAATCTACCCTGGAATTGATCCGTTCTGATATCGGAAGGAACTATATCTGGATATTGGTGGATGAGACAACGGATTCATAGCCAATTTCGCGGTTGGTAAATTACATCCAGACGAACCCGGTAAGCCGCATCTTCTTGCTTGTAAAGTACTAGAGAAAACCAATCATAGCACAATAGCAAGATTTGTAAATGATTCTCTGCGACTATTGTGGCCATCTGAAATTGAGGATAACTGTTGTAAAGTGCTTGTACTGCTTACAGATGCAGGTTCGTATATGTTTAAAGCAGCAAAGGCCCTTCAAGTATTTTATCCGAAACTCATACACGTAACCTGTTTAGCGCACGGATTACAACGCATTGCAGAAGAAATACGCACACAGTTTCCAGCTGTTAACAATTTAATTGGATGTGGGAAGAAGCTGTTTCTGAAAGCACCAGCTCATGTCCAGTTCTACAAAGATTGTCTACCTGAAGTTCCTTTGCCACCTGAACCTGTCCTGACTAGGTGGGGGACATGGTTATCTGCAGTATCATTTTATCAGGAGAATTTTAATGAAGTGAAAGAAGTGGTTACAAAACTTGAAGATGAGCATATTGCGTGTGTCCGTGATGCAAAAGTTGTGTTTGAAACCGCTACTGTTTATCAAGATGTGAATTTCATTCATGCACATTTTTCTAAACTTCCAAAAGCCATTGAGAGCTTAGAATCTTCTGGTACTCCCCTCCATGAATCACTTGATCTCGTTGAGAAAGCTGCATCTTCATTGAATTCCGCTCCAGGCGAAATTGGAGAGAAGATTAAATGCAAGTTAGAAAAGGTGTTGAATTCGAACCCAGGACTGAAGAAGATTAAGTTAATTAGTCAATACTTGAGTGGAACTAGGGTATCCTTGCCAGATGTATGCTCCGAAACTTTGGTGCCCGTGTATAAGTACTGTCCAATCACGTCAGTTGATGTAGAACGATCATTCTCAGCCTATAAACTCATTTTGTCAGACAATAGACATAATTTGTCTCCAGAAAACATTGAAAGACTACTAGTTACCTATTGTAATGTTCGATACCTTTAAATAGGTAAGTGAATAAAATTGCATGTTTTAAGTGCATACTTCATTATTTTCCATGCATATATTCTAACTTTTTAGTGCATATTTGCATGCATATTTTCAGTTTTTTTAGTGCATATAAATCCGGACCCTACTGATGACAATAATGTAAAAGTACCTCATTTATCACGTCGCACATTTTGCCGCGCATCGCTTAGTACGATCGTATTTTCGTGAGCCCTGAAAGCATTCTTTGTCCACCCCTAGTGGAATGAGACCGACCGCTCTGAGATAACATTCCTTGCCAAAAGGCGGGCGAGGGTTGTGACTTAACAGGTATAGGCGACTCTTAAAAGTAAGACAGTAGCACATGCCGCGCATCGCGTAGTACGATGAATTTTCGTCAGCCCTTAAAGCATTTTTTGTCCACCCCTAGTGGAATGTGAGACCGACCGCACTGAGATAACATTCCTTGCCAACAAGCGGGCGAGGGTTGCGACTTAACAGGACTCTTAAAAGTAAGACAGTAGCACGCGCCGCGGCACTTCTGATTAACGCGTTTTTTACATTTCCCTTACTGATACAAATTTATGAGGTTTAATTATTATTTTCCATTAGTACGTTTTCCCGCTTTTGACGTCCACATTTTTCAGTCCCTTGAAAAACGTACTAATGAGGTTTCACTGTAATTAGAATTGGGACTTAAAGAATAGAAATGGGAATTAGATCAGGAAATAAAATTCAATAGTTATAACCTGAAAAATTTAGAGTTATTATTGAACTAGGCCTTTTTGCAAACATTGAGATAAAAGTTGGGGGAAATTTATTCAGAGCATTGGCCTAGTTCTATAAAAGGTGTAATATACAGTTTTCAACACACTGTATATGATTTTCAGAACAGTTTGTAATATCATTTATATATAAAATAAATAATCAAATACCCAAAAAGACTAGTAAATAGAAAATTAACAGTTACTAGAAACGTTCTAAAAATAGTGGTCTTACTTTATTTAGTTTAATGAACCTTACCCAATGTATTAGGCTATTCATACATAATGACTCTCTTTAGGCTTAGGCCTATATTCCAATTTACAATGAAAAATATCAATTGAGTAGTACAAGTACAACTTGGGTCAAATCAAATTGAAATTTTGTTTATTTTAGTTTTTTTTTATTTACAAAAGAAATTCAAAGTACATCATAAGAAATACAACATCTTTTGATGTCAAAAAAACAAAATATCACAAAGTAATAAAATATTTTCTAATCTGAGTTTTGAAAGATCAATATTGTTCCAGATTTCAATTTAAGGCATCAAATACCTGTGTTTCAGTCCTTGTTTGTCCAACACTTCATCAACACATCAAAAAGTGTTGTACAAAGCTCAAAAAACTGAAAATACCCTCATTTTGGGTATTTAAATGACCTCTGGGTATATATCCAGGTAAATACCCAATTTATATTTACCTTCCCACTGGGTATTTACCCAGCCCACATCACTACTTGCGTATCACTACAATGAAGAGTAATGGTGAAAGCGCACTTCCTTGCCTCAAGCCTAATCTGTTCCAGTCAATCCGATCTCTGGGTGGTTGGCTCCTTAGTTTAGGGCAGGCTGTTGCAGCCGAGCAGCTCGCCCGTGAGCAGCTGAGTAATCACCACCTTGTGTGAGTAAACCTGCAATATGCAATACTGCTCTGCTTTAGGGGTGGCCGTTACTAAGCGGTGGATACATCAAGATTGGCAGGAAGCGCATGGACTTGTACTATGACCTTCGCCCAGTGACGTATTGGCTATCACCCCAGTCCCTCTCCAACCGTGCTCCGAGCATTACTGCTGAGTACTCGCGTGTACTCATACTCAAACTCATGGATTTGGAACAGCCTGGTTTAGGGACTGCGACAATGCGGTCATGTAGCCCCGTGTACTTTGGGTGTGTGTAGAATCTGTCTGATAACCGGTGTTAATTGTGAAGGCTGTATTATTGTGTGTTTTCTGTGATTCAGGTAGAAGGACTGCAGACGATTAATTTTCTCAAGTAGTTCCTACTTTTGCTACCAAATGCTACCATCCACGACACCTAGCTGCGGACGTGGCTGCTAAATGCCATTGCAGTCAGCACCTGGCGGCGAACGTTGGAACTAATATAGGATTATCAACCTAACCTACAAATTTTAGCTTCCACAAGTGTAGTTAGTGGAAGGTTCTCTTTCATGCCATAAATCTGTGACATGGGACCGCCGACTTTACTTCCCCTCCAAAGGAAGGCATACTGAAAGATTTTTAACGCTGTTAAAAATCCGACGACTTTGGCCGGATTTGAACCCACGATCTTAGGCATAGTGTTATGTTTTAACACAGCTGTTTTTCAAAATAACTTTAGTTTAATTGTGCCTACTGGAAATAACAATTCTTTTTTGTTTCTTTGCAGACCCATTCCATTGAAAAGGAAGCTCCCTATAGACAAGAAATGCAACAAGAAAAAGAAGAAGTTGGATGATGAATATGAGAGTGATGACGAAGAACCTATTGATACAGGTCTCACACTACCTGAGGATGAGGAGCTAGCATTACAGTTCTTGCACAACAGCAGCAGATGAGACTGTTTGCCTCCATCCTAGATTTGGATGAACACATGCACGCACAAAGTTTGCACTGTAAATAAACCTATGAAAGTTTATATAAATCTATATTGGACAAAACAACACTTTGTGACCATACAATCAATCGTTCAACACTAAGGTGTATGTTTCATAAAACTCGAGCTCTTAACCCAGAGGGAGTTAGAAGGTGTGGTTTGCACCAAAATCTTCCAAATCGTCTCAATGTTGTTGTTTGAGTCTTCAGTCGTTTGACTGGTTTGATGCAGCACTCCATTCCTCCTTGTCCTAAGCTAATCGTTTCATCTCTACATAGCTACCACACCCTACATCCGAGGCAATCTGTTTAACATATTCTAACCTTGGTCTTCCACTAAAGTTCTTGTCCTTGACCCTTCCTTCCATAACTAAGCTTGCTATTTCTGGGTGTCTTAGTGTCCTACCAACCTATCTCTTCTTTAGCAGTCGCCAGAAACATTTCTCCTCTTCCACTAGTGTTAATACCTCTTCGTTTGTAACCCTATCTACCCATCTGATCTTCATCATTCTCCTGTAACACCACATTTCAAACGCTTCAATTCTCCTCTTTTCTGCTGCACCAATAGTCCAAGTTTCACTTCCATAGAGCGCCACACTCCAGATAAAGGCTTTCAAAAATGACTTCCTAATACCTAAATCTATATTCGATGTCAACAGATTCCTTTTCTGTAGAAATGCTTTCCTTGCCTGAGCCAACCTACTTTTTATATCCTCTTTGCTTCGTCCATCACTGGTTATTTTGCTTCCTAAGTAACAGAAGTCTCCTACTTCCTTTAGTTTTTCACCTGCCAATTTGATGTCCATAGAGGTTTCTGATTTATTTCGGCTGCATTTGTTTTACATTTATTAATTTTCATCGTGAATTCTTTCCTCAAGACGGAGTCCATACCATTCAAAAACTCATTCAAATTTTCAGGCTATGACTATGTCGTCGGCAAATCTCCGAGTTGAAATTATTTCTCCTTGAATCTTCACTCCCACTTTAATTTTTTCTCCTATTTCCTTCATTCGTCTCAATAGTACAGGAAATATCTTGCATTTTGTGAAAAGTCAACAAAGATATATTTATTGGTTTATAAAGAACTAGGGGGGGGCTTGTGAGAGAAATCTCACCCACCCGGCTCTACTGTTATGTGAGCTGGACGCGAAACTATTCTGGCAGGAGCTATCGTCTTGTTCATTTGTTTATTACAGGGCACCCGAGAATGTTCTCCGCAGTGGGTACGTGCAGCTACGAGTGGTTGAGTCATAAGTTTAGTTGGCTGCACTGTGTCCTTGAAAGGGGGACTCCCGTGTGGGCTGTCAGTGTGTATTCCAATAAGCGAGCGAGCCTGTATGTTTTCAGTGTGTATTGCAGTAAGTGAACGTTCAGATAGATTATTGGAAGAGTGCAACAGTATACAGGCGGTAATGTTTACTACTGAAGAGAGAGGTTTTTTGGTGGAATACGTTTTTCGCGAAGGCGATCGGTTTACAGAAAATGTAAAATTAAGATTTCAGGCGCGGTTTTCTAATTCAAAGTGTCCAAACCGTGATACCGTTCGGGATTTGGTAAGTAAATTTCGTGTGACTGGCTCAGGTCACGATGTACCGGGAACAGGCAGGCCTACGCTTTTAACAGACGAAAAACTTGATGATATCTCCGATATATTGCTGCGTAGTCCTAGTAAATCAACACGAAAATTAGCTCAACAAACAGGAATCTCTAAGTCGACAGCACATAAAGCTGTAAGAGACAAGCTTCAGTTGTTCCCTTATAAAGTTACCGTGGTTCATGAATTAAAACAAACTGATTACGGAAAAAGAGTGATGTACCGTGAATGGTTCCAGCATCTGTTACGAATGGCTGTGGTGAGTACAAAGTTTACTGTTTATTTGTTATGATCCAAGCGGCAGCCGTGCTACGAACGTAACTGCTGTAGCTAGCTCTCGCAGACGCATGTAGGCGCTGCGGACAACATTCCCGGACTCACTAATAACCCCTGGCACTACAGCCCGTGAGGGGCCTAGGCCTACCAAGCGACCGCTGCGCAGCCATTTGGCCTGCAGATAGTGAGGTGACGCGTGATCAGCGCATCGGGTCCCCTCGGCCATTAATCATGGTTTTCGTGATCGGGGCGCTGCCTAATTTGTCAGACAGCTACTCAATTGTCCTCAAGAGGCTGAGTGCACCCCATTCCAGCCCTCACATCAGTTTTTAAAATCCCTGACGGAGCCGGGAATCGAACCCGGGGCCCCCGGGTGAGAGGGAGGCACGCTACCCCAACACCATGGGGCCGGATTTTAAATGCACTTTAAAAACAAATAAATATATTTCCATTCGCTTTTCAATAAATGCAAGATATTGTCTGTGCTATTGAGACGATTTGAAAGATTTTGGCACAAACCGCACCTTCTAACTCCCTCTGGTTTAAATGCTTGTGTTTTGTGAAACATACACCTTAGTGTTTTATATACTGTATATGATGTTTAGACAAATAACTGGTTTTATGTCCCTTTTAACTACTGAGACTTTTAGAGACATTGGGGTGCCGGAATTTTGCCCAGAAGGGCAGTAAATCTACTGACACAGCTCCCTTGCATTTTCGCACCCTCAAATGCCAATTGACTGGGCCTGGATTCGATTCTGCAACCTTGACCCCAGCAGGCAAGAACGTTACCGCTGCACCTCGCAGTCAGTCTAGGGCCTGTATCACACGACACTCGCTGGCAAGGAAGCTGTTGTGATCGCTGGTATAAAATCCTGTCTGGTTCTGTTCATCCTCGTCCATACACCTGCTTGTATGACCGAAGTGTATCACACGCTAACATTTCGTGCGCCAAGTTGTAAGAAATAAAACATGGAGGACGGTTGTCATTTGGGGGTAAAATGTACAGTTGTTTCGTATTATTACCGTAAAGTGGTCGTGAAACTTGCTTTAAGTACATTTGAAAACGTGCCTAGTACTGAATGAATGCATTCCAATCAATATGTAAGATCTAATTGTAATAATTGTATATTTAACCATATGCGCCAATAAGGAGAGCAACAAATCGCTACGATATCTGTTAGGAAAGTGTGCGAGTGGTATTGCGCCCGTTTGCTGTTTTGAAGATCCCGGGTTCAAGGTTATCCAACGGCGAAAATTTTTACTTATTAATTATTTTATTATATCCTCCTCACGTCGTACAGCAATATTGCAACTTAGTTTTGTGTACATGATCTACGAGGGCGATAGTAAAGTTGTTTTCTCTCATTTAAAATTCTATTTTCCCTAAATACTGTCTAAAACCATGGACGGATACTATTCGTGATAACTATTAGAATTTAAATAGTTCAATATTTATTCCAGAATAATAATAATAATAATATGACACGTTCTGTATTTACTGGATATAGCAAGCGCTTTTCACCCAGACGCCATAAGAAAATATAGTTTCATTCTGGTGTATTTATTCGTGGACCTACCCACATAACAAATCTATTTTTTTATGTTGCCCCTAGGATCTCTACCTGAACGAGAAAAGCAATCCGATTGGTTGTTGTACTCAAACTTCCATGAAAACTGCCAGGAAAAATGGCACCTGTTTAATTTCGTGAGTTGTATGGAAGCTATTATAGAAGGCACAACCTAGCATTGATGGTACAAATCACTTGGTGCTAGACGCGTCTACACCAGCGTGTATACCAGTACTGATAGAAGCTTCCATGTTAACGAATGTCGTGTGATACGGGCTTAACAAATCATCTTTCAATGAGCATTCGCACTGATATCATAAATATTGACAATTTGTTTAAAAAGTGTGGTTATACAAATAAAGCTGATAGTCCCTGCTAGAGCTGTGTCGTGTCGAGCCCACAGACTAATAAAGCCAGGTGGGTGGTTTATACGCATGGGTCCGCTAGTTATTAATACACTGGGGAACAACATTTTTGTGTGGTGTCTGGAATTTCAAAACAGATTCTGGGCATACCGTATTTGCTCGCGTATATCTCATACTTTTTTTTACCGAAAATATGTGTGAAAATTTTCGGTATACGGTATTCGCCCTATTCATTGTCACTGCTGCCAATCTCCGAGGTACTCTCGCGTGCATCATTCTGGTCATCATCCATACTGTTTCATCCTGACTTCCGTCCAATGCATTTGCGATGCACGTCTTCAAGAAGCTCTTCACAACAATGTCCGTCGACACCATTTATCTATATTCATTATGGTTATGCGACATTAAGAACCTACGAAAAAGACGTCATACGCAGAAAAGGAATTTAGACCGCAGACGCTTAGCCAAGCTTAGCGATTGATACGATCGATGAGCTTCCTTATCGATTCCTCGCTACATGCACGACCGAGCTCGAACATGCCGACCGCGGCCGAAGACTAACGATGTACTGCGTGCTATAACACTCATGCCGCGCCGATGTTTGCACGTTCTTGCACGCGGCCGAGATCTGAAGCGACGCAATGCGTAAAAGACGAAATCATTGAGATTCCATAAGACTGAACTGCATTTCTCTACGATGTAACAGTAGGCCTACTTGCGCATACGAGCATGTTGGCGCGAGTGGTATAGCACAGATTTCCTTTATCTTCGAAGCCAGAGTACCGGTAGGCCTACTGATGCCTACGAGGCAACTGACGGACAACAATAAAGGAAACCTCTGCCACCAAAACGAACGATAACATTGCGTATCGATGACTGTTGTGGCGAGCTAATCGTGCTAAGGTATCGCTTCGAGTAAGTTCATGGACAATGACGACTGTTGTGGCGCGCTAATCGCACTGAGGTATCGCTTCGAGTAAGTTCATGGACAATGACGACTGTTGTGGCGCGCTAAAATCGAACCTGTTTCTACCTCATGGTTATTACGGTCATTTATATGACGGCGTCAGAGAATGTAAGATATATGTAAGTACTTTTTTTTTCCCCTGAAATTTCAAATAAAAAAATGGGGTGCGAGGTATTTGTGCTGCTGATTCCAAAACAGCTGTCCATTTTGTTCTATCAGCTTAGTATTTTTTAAGATATTGATAATTTTGGGATAATTTATTACAGTAATTTAGAAATTAGGATCTCGGAAGAACAGAACTGTGGACGATGGGATAAGCATATGATGGGAGGACTATTGCTGGAGCCTCCATCGAGAATGTAGCCTGCAGAAATATCACAGAAATGTTGATACAGCGATAAGCCAAATTAAAGATGTCATACGTGTGTTGGTCTCTTTCTGCTAAGCATTACGTCATAGTAAACAAGTAATGGATAACGACTAACTACAAATTTTAAAACTTTGTACCAAAAATGTGTGTTACGCTAATGAAGAACTGGTGTTTATTTGGCAATGAATTAGGCTTAATTGAATAATCTAATAAACCATACCATTTTCAGAATCTACGACCCAAGAACATCCCAAAACGGGACTAACATCTTAGACACACAATATCGTTTTCCCCAGTGTTTTGCATATCTTTGGTATTTTCCTATATAGATTTACATAATTGTACAGTATGTGTGAAATAGAAGATGGTAAGGGTTTCAACATTACAAAGTTTAAGTTACCATTCCCTTGTCAATTCTACTTTTATGAGGACTGTTGCTGTATGTTTCATGAACCAGTGTGAAGCGCCAGAGCAAGTATATGTGGTAGGCTACCTTTCCACATGCTTGCTTATGTTTAGAGAGTATCATTTTGAAGCATATTTTTATTGTTCATGTGTTCTTCTTGTCCTGGATGTGAACTGTCATCGTGTGTAAATATACGTACTGTATATTGGTGTCATCAAAGTTACCTACTATCAAATAAATATTTTCATATTAGAAGTTTCTGAGGAATGATATGTAGAGGTGTTTATTTTTATCAAAACCCTAACAGCAGCACTTTTCCTTAATTTTGCAAACTTATCTTCTTCATCCTTTGCCCGCATTTAGCTATGCGTGTTCATCATCATCATCATCATCCTTTTCCGTCTCCAGTTTCCCGGGTGCGGTAGACAAGCGTTCGCCACTGCTTTTTATCATTATACAACTTTCGTTCTACAACTTCTTCCCATTTCAGCCCTTTTTTCTCCACTTCTGATTTCACGGTCTCAATCCATCGTTCTCTGGGTCTTCCCCTCGGTCTTTTCCCTTTCAGTTCTCTATTGAAGTAGTCCCTTGCTGTTCTAGTGTTATTCATTCCCATCATTTGTCCATACCACTGGAGTCTACGCGTCCCTATAACATTTGCAACAGTTTCCTGTATCCCAGCTTCTTTCCTATTTGTTTCGTTTCTGATCTTGGATTTTGTTAAGGTCTTTATCCGGTAAAGTACATGTCTCCAGTCCATACACCAGAAAGCTATTTTATCCAAAATCGGTACGTGCTTTAGACATAAGGAGGACCATGGAGGTCCACATAAACAGTACAGTATATATACATAACACAGCTGTGAAATGTGTGTGTTGTTTTATAGATGGTTATTCAAAACATTAATAGAATCCACTGATATTTATACATGGATCACTGATGGCAGCTCTCCACTGCACGAGAAAGTACGCCAGGTTGAGCGCGCGGTCCGCCATGTTGGTGTACCCATTCTCGAGCTCTCCTTGTGGATAAGCAATGATAATCTAGTCAATTTTAAATCGTAATTAATGGTGCTTTGGAACAAATAAAAATATAGAGATATGTTCACTCATAGCATAAGAGCATTGGGATCACTGACACGTCATTCCGAGGTCAGTAAATCTACGGAATATTAATAAAAATGATGTATAGTAACGGCTGACAAATATCAACTTAGGTGCTGAGTACACGCAATTAGTGATCAGTAACAGAGTAATGAGTGAAAAACAATTTCTGGAAACATTCTTGTAAATTGTATATATGCCACGAAATTATGCATTCTTCAAATGATGTACCTATAAACGTAGCTCACTATACAGGCCTAGATTCGACATATCGTAATCGGAGCTTAGTAATGAATTCCTCTTTCCATGAAATAGCCAACACTTCCCCCAAGTAATCCCAGCACTCTACATCAAATACTACAGCTTTTAATCACGCTAGCAGCACAATAAACTTAATAATAACGGGAAGTAGATCAAAGTCAAAAATGCACTTTAAGCCAAACCAATTTCACTCTATAACGACACCCTTGGAACTGTAAATACTGTACGCTAACGACGGGTTAGAGAAAATGATTGTAATTTGGCACATGTACTTGTGCAGTATGTGTACTTACATGAAATCGTAGGGTTACACGCGGTAAAACAGTCCAGTTTCGTCCGCATTTAAAATGTTTTCCGGTGAATAACCGTCAGTGATAGAAGGCAATTTTTCTTCCCAGCTTGAAACATTATCCATATCAACAGTGGAGGCGGCTTCGGTGGCGTGGTTGGTAGCAGTAGCATGCGGAGCTTCTATGCCCAAGGTCGCGGGTTCAAATCCGGCCGAAGTCGTTGGATTTTTTAAGAGCATTCAAAATCCCTCAGTATGCCTTACTTTGGAGGGGAAGTAAAGCCGGCGGTCCCATGTCATAGATTTATGGCATGTTAAAGAACCTTCCACTTATTACACCTGTGTGAAGCTAAATTGTATAGGTTAAGAATGTAAACAACGCTCTTAGGTTCCTACGTTCGTTGCCAAGAGCCGACTGTGGTGGCGTCTGGTAGCAAAGTTCTGAACTAGTAGTCATTGACGGTGGCGTTTGGCAGCAAAGGTAGGACCTATTTGAAAAATCCAAAAGTCTGCAGTCCTTACTTGGATTAGAAAACAGATAACACACACTAATACAGTCATCACAATTAACACCGGTTATCAGACAGATTCTACACACACCCTAAGTACATGGGGCTACATGACCGCATTGTCGTAGCCCCTAAGCTTAAGAACCAACCAACAGTGGAGGATTCTCCGCAAATTGCTCTAAATTTTATATCGTGGTGCTTTCTGGAATTCTCGAGCCAGCCGTTCGAGGCTTTGAAATCTCCGATACCTAATTCTGCCGCGAAATCCATTGCTTTGGCTTGTATCATTGGTCTGGACACAGGGACATTCTGACTTCTTATTTTGCTGAACCATCCTATCACTGACTTATCAATAACAGCACCATTACCACTTTGAAACTGTCTAATTTGCAGCTCATTACCATTGAGATGCCATACATTAATTATCTCTTCTTGTTTTTTCACAATTTCTGCTGCCTGTGTCACTCCAATCTTAAACACTTCACATGGTTTCCGTACACCACATTTCTCATGTTTGTGATAATCTACGATGTCTACTTTCTCTTTTAAAGTTAAACTTTTATGAGGAGCCATTTCAAATGCACTCACTTGCTACTGTAACGCACAGGTCCTACAATACATCTAAGAAGTTTTACGGTAAAACTGGCTAGATAGTGAAAGTATGAATTCCCTTATCCCGATCATTTCAAGTTCAAGAGAACAATGAAAGCGATACTGTTAGGCCTAGGTTTATTTTTGGAGCAGTGCAGAAGATAGGAGATGGGAAGGTCAACGCTAACTGGCTTCCAGGAAGCACAGGATGTGTCAAAAGTACATTAACACAACAGAGTGTTCATACAAGACTAATAGACCTACAGAGATGTGATTTCTTTTCTATACAAGTGTCCGCTAAGAGAGGTTGGTTGTTTTTTTATTTTTTTAATGCGGCCGGGATGTCCGTGTCCGTAATAGCTAATGTCCGCATAACATAGATTAATTACAGTAGAACGTCGTTTATCCGGACTAATTGGGACCGAAAGTGTTCCGGATAACGATTTTTCCGGATAATCAAATATGCAAATACTAGTGAAAGCCTAAGCTGTTAAATCAAATATGCGTTTATTTCATAGGAAAAAACATGCACAGTTCATTGTGGTGATAACCACCAGGCTTCTCATTTAGCTGCAACGCTTACTCACATAACACAGGTCCAGAAATGGGATCTCCCTTACTTCTTGTCTGAATAAACCATAAGTACGCCACTTCTTCCAATTTTTCACCCATGATTATTCTCTTTTTAGACCCTTCTTCACTATCTAACTTCGATGCACAATTCAGAATTTCACCTTTTCGGTTCTTCAAATCATAAATTGTGGATTTTCCAACACTGTAAGTTTCCATTAGGCACTGCACACTCTCATCTTTATCCAGTTTATTAATGATCTCCACCTTCTTCCCAATCGATAAAACATTGCGATTTCGTTTTTCCATCTTTACAACGTAATACAGTACACTCACATATTGTTAGTTAGTTATTGTTGTTTTAAGGGACGGAACTACGAGCTCATCTGCCCCTAACTCGCATATTGTAGGCCTCATACGTTGAAACATTATAGAGTAAACAAACGGTAGGAGACAATAATTTAAACGAGAACCGACTCACTACTGTAGGCAGCGTGCCCTTCCGCATCATAACAGTAATGAGCGCGGGCTGCTCAATTTTATTTTATTTTTATTTTTTTTAATTTTTTTTTTTTTTTTCTCTCTTCTCGTCCGGATAATTGACGTTTCGGTTGTTTGACGTCCGGATAAACGACGTTCTACTGTACTAATATACTTAATAGGGGTTTGGTCACGGACCTAGAAAATCGTCCATTATGAAGGGACACACATTATAGGAGTGTCGGTTAAGGGAGGTTTCACTGTATATAATCATTTGCATTATAACCCTCACTTAAGCGAGGAATAAGTGGGAGATATATAACCCCCTTCTTATCGTCAACTGGCGTATACCTTATTCTATATAAGTTGAGAGTACCGGTAATTACAACACACCGGAGCCGAGAAGAAGAGCTCTTGCCTATATGAGCACACTAACTTCGATTCAAATATTACAGACACCGTATCAATTGTAAACTGGCTTTAACCTCACGTCAGTAAGAGGGAAGAGCTCTTCTCCGCGACTCGGGCATGTTGTCATTTGACTCTCAACTTATATAGAATAAGTTATAGCTGAGGATGGATAAGTTATTGTCTAAAACAAGTACTAAGTTTGGTAAAAATGTAGACTTTCACGACCGGCGTTGAAATAGGAATCTCCGTTTCGCGGGCTTATAGGTCGTGTTCCAAGGACATTTTGTCGTCCTGACGTTTCGCTGAATACTGCGTTCAGCATGTTCACAGGTTACATAAAGCGAGGTAAAACAGTTACTAAGTTTGGTGCTTGATAGGTGGAAGAATTTTATAGTACTGTATATTTAGTTAACAAAGTCAGCACAAATCCATAACATATTGTTGGGGTTTTATTTGGTGCCTAACCACCAATTGTTAGGGGTTAAGTTTCCTAACTACGTGTTTGGTGAGGTGTGTCAGACGCATCGACCAATTGTTAGGGGGTTAAGTTGGTGCCTAACCACCAAGTGTTAGGGTGTTAATTTATTTAGAGTATTCGCTAAACGGAAGGGTGGCGTATGATGCAGGAGCGAAAGAGCTTAAGTGCAGAGAGAGAGAACTAACAGACTGCTGTCTAAGCGTGCTCGCCGAACTGAATGTTGACAGGTGGCAGACGAGGTAACAATAAATACGACGCAGAGAAACTGGGTCGTGCTGGATAATAACTCTCCAACTTATATAGAATAAGGTATAGCTGAGGATGGATAAGTTATTGTCTAAAACATGTACTAAGGTTTGTATAAATATTTTGGTGCTTGACAGGTGGAAGATTTTTATAGTACTGTATATTTAGTTAACAAAGTCAGTACAAATCCATAACATATCAACATCTTTTATTATCTAGACTTCCAGGATGGAGCCGCATTGTATGATTGTGATTGTTTCCCGACGTTTTGGATGTTATTGCAGCAGGCTTCATGTCGTAACAGCTGAAACTTTGGGAAACAACCACCGACATACAACACGGCTCTATCCTGAAAGCCTAGATCAGGGCCATCCAGACTGCGCTCCGGCCGCGCTCTAAGCCTGTGCTCCGAGCGCTTTGGTGGAAGGTAGTTTCAGAAGTGGTGGGAGGAGCTTGGCTGGCTGAGCACGCTGAAGTGTGCAGCCGATCCATCAGTCGCTAGTCTATTCCAATGCGCTTTGTTGACCGCGTGTAAGTAAATCAGTTACGCAGTGGTCATGACAGAACAGCATACCAAAAAGAAAAAGGAGTGGTGAAGCAGCAGTCTTTAAAGCAGAATGGGAAATTTCATTTTTCTGTACAGCTTATAATTGGCATGCCAAATGTTTAGTGTGCAACAGAGATGTAATGTGTTAAAAAGAACGCAATTTGTTGTTGAATTTTCCTCTTCAATATGTTCACATTTCAGTTAGAAATAAATCACAATATTCTTTACTTAACACTTGTGTGTTCGTTTCCTGCACATTCCATACATCAGAGTACCATTCGATTTATATATGCGGTATATTTGTTATGGCAAAACAGCCCTATCAATATGTCAGCAATAAGACTGTACGTACGTAGCTAGTCAGTGTGATCCGAACATCGTCCGGCTCTTCGCTGCCAATGTGTAGTGGTGGTACGGGAAGGAGCGCTAGTCTGACTGCCCAGTGCTCCCCGAGCGCGGCCGCACTCCCAGAGCGCAATGACTGGATGGCCCTGGCCTAGATAATAAACTAAACACTGGCCGCAAAAGCCTACGTTCTAAATATCAACATGGTGTTTATCATGTCTATATGCAAGGCTTGGAAATAACCATCATAACGGAATTTCTCCATTCCACATTGACAAGAGTTTCTTTACATGTTACGTTCTGTTCCGGGTCCCTGATCGAGACTCGGGGAAACAGTGGTCTGAGTTTGACTCCTAGCTCTTGTATATAAAGTTAAGTATCTAATATCCATACTAATAATATGGTAATAATAATAGCATGTTAGTAGGGAAGAAACACAAGATAGGATGAACTTTTTTTTTTCGTGTGACCTCCTAAGAGGCCGAGTGCAGGTCTTTCTAATTGACGCCCGTGGGCGACCTGCGCGCCATAATGAGGATAAAGGGATGATGAAGACGTCACATATACCTAGCCCCCGAGCCACGGGAATTAACCCCAGGAGATTAAAATCCCTGATGGCCTGGTCGGGAATCGAACCCAAGACCCTTTGGACCAATGCCTAGACGCTAACCAATTAGCCATGAAGCCATTGTATTTATGAATCACCATTCTGAATAAGCAGCAAGAGTTTTAACAACACAAGCGCCTAGCATTACATATAATTATGTAACGCCCTGTATTTTCAAGACTTAAGATGCCACCTTCGTAAAATATGGTTTGAGCAGCTTAATAACACCCTGTGACTTATTAATGAACGTAAATTTTATCAAAAAGTATTACGGTAATTTGGGCATTCATGGGTTAATGTGTCTTCTCTTCATTAGCATTTTTGCTGAGAGATTGATTCATTCCTTCGCCCTTCATCAAGAGTTGCAAAGTTTAGGTTGTGTGCTTGTATGAATTATGTTGTGTAAATGCATTCAGGATGTCTACCAAAATCAACTAACGGATTTCCCTGACAATTCCCTGTTTTATCCAGGATAAATCATAAAATTCTCTGAGTAACACTAACGGCCGCAATAAATATATAAAACAGCGTTTGCACTTAAGAGCATTTCAAAAAGTGCTCAAACCATAAAGGGTAACATTGCTAAAAGACAAAAACAGAAATATATATGATATATTATTTCAATAGTATTGATCCCTCCTGCGGCGCTCACAAGCGACCAATCGTGAAAAATGCGCATTCAAATGAATGAGAATAGACATTATCAGTGACGAATTGCACTCTAATTTCATTATAATTTCTTTAACATATGACTTTTAAAAAAATGTACGAAGTGTGTGATTTGAAAATATTGTTGCTGTAGGAAAATACGCTCCATAATTGCAGTCCTCTTCACATTTAGGCCGCTGTGACGCCTCTTTCATGTCATTTTAACATTCTGAGGTCTTTCCTTTATCAGTTTGCATGGATTTCAGAAACAGTAATTTAAAGGAATGAGTAGCCCTACTCAAATCGTATAATTTCGTAAATATCGAATAACCGGTGAGTGTTACAGCTAAGCTGTCAATGGACTCAGCACACAAATGACATTAGCAGTGACGAATTGCATTCTAATTTCATAAATATCAATTGTTGTAAGAAGTGTGCGATTCGCAAATACTGTTGCTGCAGGAAAATACGTGACATCGTTGCTGTTCAGTTCGCATTTGGCCGTAGGGACGCCTGAAACGTAAATAGTGTTCTATAATCTTTTGGTTCAAATAAAAACATAACAATCTTTATGCTTAAGGCTCTTATTATAAACGTATTGGGGAAAGTGTGGTTTATGAACATGCGAGATTTCTCGCACGGGTCTGCTAGTATTTGCTATATTTTGCCAATTCCTAAATTTGTCATTGTACTTGCGAGTATTGAAAGTAGCTCGTCAACAGTAATGCTCTCAAAATTCATAGTTACACACCTTTATATACAGTCTACACATGTAATTTGTGTGCTCTATCTTGCAAGGACAACAAATATACCAACCAAAGGGTGTCGACTACTCTGGAAAACAGGGAATACTCAGGGATTTATCAGGGTATTTTAATGTAACTCTGGGAATTTTAGTTTTACTAGGTCCAACCTTGAATAATTGGAAATTAAGCATTTAAATGTTGATGGGGAAAAAGTATATTCTGGTGATGATTGTGATAATCGTGGTTTGACCATGATCCCGAGTGATTTTTTTGAAAACCTTCCTTAGCGAGCACCTACGGTCCTTGAGGAAGCTGCATACCAAATTTCATTCCAATCCGTTCGGTGGTTTCTAAGATTTCGTGATGAATGTGTGAGTGGTATTTGACACATACATTGACGCTGTTCATATAATCGCGGTTTGACCATGATCCGAGTGAATTTTTTGAAAACCTTTCTTAGCGAGCACCTACGGCCCTTGAGGAAGCTGCATACCAAATTTCATTCCAATCCGTTCGGTGGTTTTTGAGATTTCGTGATGAATGTGTGAGTGGTATTTGACACATACGTTGAAGCTGTTCATATAATCGCGGTTTGACCATGATCCCGAGTGAATTTTTTGAAAACCTTTCTTAGCGAGCTCCTACGGCCCTTGAGGAAGCTGCATACCAAATTTCATTCCAATCCGTTCGGTAGTTTCCGAGATTTCGTGATGAATGATTGAGTGGTATTTGACAAATATATTTTTAAATTATGAATGCATCAGATGCGTTTCTCAAAATGACGTTGTCTTTCCAGAATAGTTAGTAGTGGATAGACGGCGGCCCTGTCCCTGCCAACGGGCTAGAAGCAATCTCACTACTGCTAACACTGGTGGCAACTAAACCACACCTGTCTGGTATTATAATAATAAAGTGAAAGCCGAAGGCCGATTCTCGGATGAAATTACCGTAACGTCGGGTATCCCTCAGGGCAGCGTAATCGGAACTTCGTTATTTTTGACGTTTATATATGACTTACCAATTGGGATTCGCAGTGACTGTCGATTGTTTGCGGATGATTGTGTAATATATCGAAAGATACACGACTCACAAGACAACGCAGTACTTCAAGATATTAAACAATCAAGACGGAAAAATTGTTGACAGTTTAGAGAATTTGATCGAAAAGATCTATCCCCAAGTGTTTGTAAATTCCAACCTTGATAATTCATGGATACCGGGTGAGTTAGCCGTGGTCGTTACGGCATGACTGCTGGCAGTCGCTCACATCCGGGAGGCGAGGAGGTTCGAATCCCCCCGCCGGCAACCTTGAAGATGGTCTTCTGTGGTTTCCCATCTTCCTTCCATGCAAATGCCGGGGTTGGTCCCTACCTATAGGCCACAGCCGCTACCTTCCAACTCCTCGACCTTCCATTCCAACTTTCCTCCCGAACGGTACGTGTAGCTCACCCATTGGGTGTCCGTCTCGAAGCAGCTACAAAACTGGCGAGACGAACATGTCCTCGGACACTCCCGGCACTAAAAGCCATACGCTAGAAAGAGCTATTCTTACCCCAACAAATGACTCTGCTGATACTATAAATATCGCCCTCCTTAAGAATTTATCAACAGCAAAAATGGTATACGAATCAGTAGACTCAGTTGTAGAGGTTGATGATGCAGTTCATTATCCTGTGGAGTTTTTAAACACTCTTCACCCGCCTCATGTCCTGATCTTCAAGGTTGGTGCTCCTGTCATGTTATTGCGCAACCTAAACCCTCCTAAACTCTGCAATGGAACCAGCCTGCAGGTTAAAGCACAGCATAAATTTGTTATTGAAGCTACCATATTTGCAGGTGTTGGCCAAGGCGAAACTGTCTTCATACCCCGCATTCCTCTAATCCCATCAGAATACCATTTTCAATTCAAACGACTGCAGGTTCCTTTGAAAGTCTGCTACGCCATGACAATTAACAAGGCTCAGGGGCAGAGTTTAAAAGTAGCTAGTGTGGATCTGAGAAGTGACTGTTTCGCACATGGTCAACTGTAAGTGGCATGCTCCAGGGTCAGTTCTCCTGGTGGCTTAGTAATTCTGCAGCCTGAGAGAAAGACCAGAAATGTAGTTTACCGAGAAGTGCTTAGGTGTTAAAAACACTCTCTATAGACAAGGGGACCTGCCTTAAATCAAAGCTCCCCGTCGTATATTGCACCCGATTTTCAATGTCAACGCTCCATGTTGCCGTCATTATATTCCACTACAGGAAAATTCTATATAACTAATGTTATAACGGGATTCCAAATGATATTGCGGGCGAAGCCGCAGGTAACAGCTAGTATTTCATAAGATAAACAAGTAGTTCGTGAAGAACTATACAGCCTATTTTCATATAACCTACATATGTTAATTGCCTCTATCAACATACAAAATTTCTGTTTGATTGCTGTAATAGATTCGTAGATATTGAGAACCGACTAAATATTGCGGATGGTCGCCATGTTGGATTTTTATATATGTAGGTCTTAGAGTTATGTACTGTTATATGAAGATTATTGTGTACGTGTAGTATTCAAACTTCAATCGAATGATTAGGACACAAGAAGAAAAAACGAGATTTTAAACATTTCGCACAGCTGTCATCTTGTGGTTATGGAAACAATTGAAACAAAATTAAATGCCACTGGATTAACATTTGTATAAGGACTTACTGTACCAAGTGTCACTGCACTCGGATGGTTACATTGCGAGATACGACCATGTGAATATTTATACTTCGCGTCGCCGCCATGTTGGATTTGTTATGAACAATAAAAAAAATGCAGTTTGATTGCTGTAATATTATTATTATTAATCGTATGGCAATTACACATCACTTTTTGGAACACGGAGAAAATATAACCATAATTTACAAATTTACAGACATATTATTTACATAGTTTAACACATTTGCTGTAGAAAACAAAAAGTCAAAGTGGTTTCCAGGATATAAGTTCTGAGGGCACTCTTCAACTATATGCTTGATGGTCTGACACTGGAAGCCACACGTGCACTCTGGAGAGGTGATCTTTCCCCATTTGTATAGTAGATCACCACATCTCCCATGGTTGGTGCGTATCCTGTTCAGTGTACACCATGTCCTACGGGGCAGATCAAGTTCCCATGGATTGTTGTTACTATGGAGAAAACTATGTAGCTCTGGTGGAGTGTTTGTGTACCAATTTTCTGCCCAGGCTTCATGAAGATTGAAGTTATGGTCTGCCAGGTTGTTGGCTGTTCTGATTGCAGGGTGTCTGGAGCGGAGTCTATTGATTTGGATTGTAGGTATGTCCTCATGGATTGGCAGCTGTTGGTTGTTGCAGATTTTGTTAAATTCTCTCAAGAGGATATTCTTTCTTCTCAGCGTAGGAGGTGGAATACGGCTCAGGACAGGTAGCCAGAAAACTGGTGTGGACTTGATTGTACCAGTAATTATCCGCATAGTTTGGTTTAGTTGAACATCTACTAGCTTCGTGTGACTACTGTTTAGCCAAACAGGGCTGCAATATTCTGCTGCTGAGTATACAAGACCTAGGGCAGTTGATCGGAGGGTAGACGCAGTGGAACCCCATGTTGTACCACACAGTTTTTGTAGGATGTTATTTCTTGACCTCAATTTGGCTGCAGTGTTTGTTAGATGTTGTTTAAATGACAGTGTTCTGTCAAGTGTCACTCCAAGGTACTTTGGGTATTTGTTATGAATCACACGTTTTCCATCAAAATATATGTTTAGTTCATGGTTGGCTAGGATGTTGCTCAGATGAAAGCACGTGGATTCAGTTTTATTAGGGTTCGGTTGAAGTCCCCATTTACGGAAGTATTGAAACATTGCGCATAAGTCCTTCGTTAATATTCGTTAATATTTCTGGCTGCTAGACAATCCTTGTGATCTCCTAGCACAATCACATCACTATTGCTGTAATAGATTCGTAGATATTCAGATACATCTAAATATTTCAGATGGTCGCCATGTTCCATTGTTATATGTATAGGCCTTAAAGCCATGTACCATTGAAGGAAAATTATTGCGTAGGTTCATTATTCAAACTTTCACTTCGATCGCATGAGTACGACACAAGAAATAAAAACTTAATTTTAAAATTCGCACAGCCACCATCTTGAGGTTATGTAAACAATTGAACTAAATTGGATACCAGTGCATTACAATGTGTATAAACATTTCCTGTACCAAGTTTCATTGCGTTTGGATCATTAAATCGCGAGAAAAGTCTATTTAAGATTTCAACTTCGCTTAGCCGCCATTTTCGTTTTGCAGTTAACCGATTTCTTGAAAGTCTTATAGATGAACTTCCAGTAGTGCCCTTTATCTCCGTACAAAATTTCAGGGTGGTACCGCTAATAGTTTCAGAGATATAGAATGCCGGCGAAATATTTCGCACAGCCGCCATCTTGAGGTTATGTAAACAATTGAACGAAGTTAGATGTCGGTACATTACAATGTGTATAAACATATACTATACCAAGTTTTATTGCGTTTGGTTGGCTAAATCGCGAGAAACGTCTATTTAAAAGTCCCAACTTCGCTTGGCCGCCATGTTGGCTTTGTGGTTACCAGGTTTTCAAAAGTCACATAGGTGAGCTTCTAGTAGTTCCTTTTATCACCGTAAAATATTCCAGGGTGATATCGGTAATAGTTTCGGAGATATTGAATGCTGGTGAAATATTTCGCACAGCCTCCATGTTGGATTTGTGAGACGTAACAAAATTTGAAGGGCTCAGTCGAGGTCGTCCGGAATGGTGATATGAACTTACCGAGTTTCATTGAAATCGCTCCAGCCGTTTAGAAGTTATTAGGGGGGCATACCATATCTCACACACACACACACCATCACACACAGACAGACACACGGACAAAAGGTGATCTCATAAGCCTAATTTTTTCATAAATGAAAATCGGCTAAAAAGTAGGCTACCTAGATAGGCTACGATTGTTAAAAGAAATCAGGAAGTGCCTCAATGTACCCACATACAGTAGCCTACCTTTCATAAACGGTACATTTTCCCAGTTACGTATACAGAGAAGAAACGCGGCTTTTTGTACAACCTTAAAATTAGTTGCTTGTAAGATAAATTTATTAACGCACGCTGCACTGGGGTAAAATTACTACCGGTATTTCTAAAACAAATCAAAGAACAAGGTCGCCTCCACATATTGCCCAGCCTCGTTGAAATTGAGATAGTTGTCAAGACGTAGAAAAATGTATTTGTTTTTTTAAATCGAGTAATAACCAGCGTAATATTCGCTGCAGTACAATTACCGTGGTAGCGTAATAGTCTGTGTAATAGCCGTAATAGTCAGCGTAATGGTTGTAATAGCCAGTATAATTACTGTGTAATGGTCTGTACATTCATTTTGGGAAACCTTGCTTACATACTGAAAAATATACTTAAGCTAGATAGAGTATTCGGATATCCTAGCAGAAATGCCCCTAGGTAAGATAACAGATATGTAATTGTATGTAAATATATTATGTAGAATGATTAGGCTATTATTAGTGACAGTTATAGTACCGTACGGTACTGTAATAACCAGCGTAATATTCGCTGCAGTACAATTACCGTGGTAGCGTAATAGTCTGTGTAATAGCCGTAATAGTCAGCGTAATGGTTGTAATAGCCAGTATAATTACTGTGTAATGGTCTGTACATTCATTTTGGGAAACCTTGCTGAACCGTTCTAGTGCTGTCCACGTTTCGTTGGAACGTTTTTATACAAGAACCTGGAATGGTAGACAGAGTAAACAGCTGACTGGTGGAAACTTTATTCCATTTCGAGAATAACGAGTTGTACGCAGAGTACGGTAACTAGCTAACCGGCAACGCTGAGGAATCGGTGCAACTATCCGTCCTGCTGTACCGTTCCACGTTCTCGTAACGAGCTCCAAGTTACAGTGGGACGGAACGATATCTCAACATAATGATATAACATAACATGGAACATAGTGGTCCCTGGTCTCAATAGCCTACGTATCCTGAGACCACAGCAGGCGGCCTCACATTATAATCTGTGATTATATGAAACGAGGGCTACCGGTACCCTTAAGTCGCACCCCTAGTCCAACTTGAACATCTTTTCCGCACTCCCCTCCCAGTTCTTGGAGTCTTACTACGCCCCTGGGAGCTGATGACCAAGATACCGGATACCGTATCGTAATTCTCTAATCAAATAATACCGTAATTAATAAATCACCGAAGGACCTAGAATGGGTCCGAAGGGTCACATGGCGCCCGCGGAACATTGTTGTCAAGACTCCAGACCTGACTCGCGAATGAAGATCGCTTCGCGTCTCGTGTTTTCTAACGACATCGCCGAATAGACATAGCAACAGCAATGATTGGGTCAGAGGGGGAAAAAAAAGGAAGATGCATGAGCTTGAACCATGACTCAAGATCGCTGTTTTCCTCTTCACTTATCTATGTCCTTAATCATCCTTGTAGACTGTGTCGTGCTATTCAAGCCTTCGCAACTTACGCAGGATTGGCTGAACCTTATGTTTGCTGCTTTTTATTTATATCACGCTCCAAACATGCAACGTTGGAAAAGTTACACTATCATAGCACTAACTGATCGTGTATGTTGGTAGTCCTAGCTATCTGCTTTTGTCAAACAGGATTACAACTGTAATATGTTTAAAGAGTATTTTGCATTCTTTGAAAACGAAATCTATTATTATAAATTTCAGAAGTTGATCGTATATAACCGTAATATCATTATTGTTTGTTATAATTGCAATGACTCAGTTATATCTAAAAAATTGCACCTGTTGATATTATACATTGATGGCGATTGGCGACACTAACTGCCCAATTATTATTTTCTTCATTATTTATGATCCTTGTTTTCTTCTTTTGAAAGATGATGGCAGGATATTTGTTTTCATTGAAATTTTTGTGTAAATGGTGTAGAAGTTTTTATAATGCTGATTCGTGAGCAAAGGATAAGAAAGAAACAAAGAAAAAAAAAGAGGAAAATAAGACTACTCGCCAATATAACCCTCTCATATTTGGAACTCTGTCAGCAGTTGGTCTAACATACTTTTGATCAATTTTTCTGGAGTTTTATACCTGTAATATGTATGGTAACAGCTCAATTGACCAGAACCGAAGTAAAAAAATATTAAACTACTGAAAAGCGGCATCGGTGGCGTAGTTGATAGCATCCTGAGCTTCTATGCCCAAGATCGTGGGTTCAAACCCGGCCGAAGTCGTCGTATTTTTCAAGAACGTTAAAAAAAATCCCTCAGCATGCCTTCCTTGTTCCTTCGGAGGGGAAGTAAAGACTCCCATGTCATAGATTTAACTAACTACACTTGTGGAAGCTAAAATGTGTAGGTTAGTTTGATAACGCTCTATTAGTTCCAATGTTCACCGCCAGATGCTGACTGCGATGGCATTTAGTTGCCACGTCCGCAGCTAGGTGTCGTGGACGGTAGCATTTGCTGCCAAAAGTAGGAACTACATGAAAAAATTAATCGTCCGCAGTCCTTCTACCTGAATCACAGATAACACACACTAAGTTAATACAGTCATCACTAGGGCTCAGATTTTAAGGAGCTAAAATCGAGATTTTTTTTAAATTAAAAAAACTGAAATATGTGACAAAAAAGTAAAAATATTTAATTATAATTTAGTTTATTAATGTGAATATGCAGTAGGCTACTCACAAATGCAATTTATTCTATGTCTCACTGACTGCTGAAGCATTACAATACACAACGAGATACATCTACAGGTTGTTCATCACAAATTACCGACGATTATCGCGAAACGGCGGCAATATGTTTCTTGCCCTTGAGATGTTGTGTTACTTGAGATCGCTGTACAGCCATGATTGCTTTCCCACATGGTTGGAAGAACAGAACGCCCCCATTAGAAGTAAAATTATTTTTAAATTCTGCAACACAACGGTACTTGTAGTTGGTTTTACATTAGACATCATAGAACTGCCTTACACATCACAGTGCCAGAAATGAACTGCTTGTGAGTGACACTGGTTCCAGGTAGCTGGGGAGTGGGAGGTCTAGCACGTGGTGCAATATGGCTATGGACAAGGAAATCCCCGGCTTCCACAGTGAGTGGCACGGGGCGACAAGTTAAGAATAACACAGTTGCGAACTGACATACGCTCTGCATGAAGATTAGATAGCTCACAGGTTCTTCCCTGATGAAGTAACACAGAACAAAAATGCAACAAACTGAAAGATCTCGCATTCCGGTACGGTACTGATTTAAAAAAATGTAAATAATATGTCTTTTTATGTGCTAATAAGTGAAAAGCAGGAATTTATGTATTTATAGAAAAAATGCTTAAAATACCAGTATGTGGACCTATTTACATAAAAAATATTTATTTACCGTACCTAAAAATCCGAGCCCTAATCATCACAGTTAACATCGGTATCAGACAAATTCTACACACAACCAAAGTACATGGGGCTACATGACCGCGTTGTCGCAGCCCCTAAACTAAGGAACCAACCAACCAAACTACTGAAATTAGCCAAAATACCTGTAGTAATGGTAGGGAAAAAATCTGGAGATGATAATTATAGTAATAGTTGTTTACTCCTCCGAACAGTTGAAGAGACCTGATATGCCAAACAAACATGGCAATTGTCGATGAATGAGCAAGAAACAAAAATGTCCTCTCGGCACGCCGGAAGGCGGAGGTAGATTTCACCGGACAAACTTCGGGATAGTCGAAAATAGGCAGAATATGCAGGTTTTCGTAGAAGGATCAGACCACATTTATTGCGTGAAAGTATTTTATAATTGGAGATTAATTAACTTTGTTTTTCGTCATTTTATGCATATTTTAAACATTCTATTGTCTTATGATGACGGTAACCTTCTTGTCATTTGGAGTCCATTTTTATACTTGTGGTCACACTGTCCTTATGCAAAGTTTCGACACTGATGTGTAACTATGTAACGGTCTGTTACTTCTTCACGCAAAATTATATCTCCCGCAGAGATGTTGGTTGGTTCCTCAGTTTAGGGGCTGCGACAACGTGGTCATGTAACCCCGTGTACTTTGGGTGAGTGTAGAATCTGTCTGATAAACGGTGTGAATTGTGATAGCTGTATTAGTCTGTAATTCAGGTAAGGAATGCAGACGCTCAATTTCAAGCAGTAGTTCCTAATGTTGCTACCAGATACTACCGTCAACGACACCTAGCTGTGAACTTGGCTACTAGATGCCACCGCAATCAGCAACTCGCAACGAACGTTGGAACTTCCCCTCCAAAGGAAAGCATACTGAGGGATTTTTAACGCTCTTAGAAAATCTGACGACTTTGGCCGGCTTTGAACCCGCGACCTTGGGCATAGGAGTTCAGCATGCTACCAGTTAAGTCACCGAAGCCGCATCACACTTAGTCAGATGGAAATCTGAATCTGATCTCGCGCAAGTGCGTTGTCATGGCAACGTCTGATGGCTCATCCCTCATCAATTTAGTAGTGTTGCCATGTCAACCACTGATAGCTCTTGGCATTTTCTTACAATTCCGAAATCATCTTTCTCATCCCTTGGCGTAATGGTGGCTCATATCAAAAATTCTTTCAGACAAAAGTTTTATGTAATTATTAGGGGAATATTGTCCATTTTGTACGGTTTTGATATTGTGCCTATTAACAGAGATATGATTAATGTTTCCCGAAAAAAACACTTTTTCCCACCCCTTTGGTCAATGGTTGGTGCTATAAAAAAAACGTTCCAAACATAAATTTCTGAGCTTTATCCGACACATAGTATGAACTTTGAACGGATTCGATATTTCACGTATTAAGAGAGTTATAGCAATATTTCATTTTTTCGAAAAAAAAGTCCCCCATTTTCATCCCCTTCGACCGATTTAGCCCAGTAACGAACTCGTCCGAGATTTTATGGGTATACATATTCGGTAAAAAATTCAAAGTGATTGGTGCAAAATTACGGCAGTTATCAAGTCCACAAGAAACTGATATACATATATATACATATATTACATAAATTATATATAAACTTTTGAACTGACGGTGGTTTTGGGGTCTGGGGGATGTGAAACGCGAAGATATGTCGAAATTTTCCGGAAATCGAAACATGGTACCCATTGCAATAGTTAGCTTTCTAATGAAATCTACCTAAAATACTGCCGTCAACGACATCTAGCTGTGAACTTGGCTACTAGATGCCACCTCAATCAGCAACTCGCAACGAACGTTGGAACTTCCCCTCCGAAGGAAAGCAAACTCAGGTTTTTAGCGCTCTTAGTAAATCCGACGACTTCAGCCGGGTTTGAACCCGCGACCTTGGGCATAGAAGTTCAGCATGCTACCAGTTCCGATACCGAAGTCGCTTCCCACTGACATATGAAAACTGAATGTGATCTCGTGCAGTGGCGTTGTCATAGCAACTGCTGATGGTCATCCCTTATCAATTAAAAGTAAAGTTGTCATGGCAACCTCTCTTGGCACTTGGCATTTTCTTATAATTTAAATCATTTTGTTCACCCCGTGGCGTAATGGTGGGTCATATCAAAAATTCTTTCAGACAAAAGCTTTAGGTAATTATTGGAGGAATATTGTCCATTTTGTGCGGTTTTGATATTGTGCCTATTAACAGAGATGTGATTAATGTTTCCCGAAAAACCCACTTTTTCCCACCCCTTTGGTCAATGGTTGGTGCTATCAAAAAACTTATTTGACATAAATTTTTGGCACTTATCCGACACATATTATGAACTTGGAAGGGATTCGATATTTCATGTATTAAGAGAGTTATAGCGATATTTCACGTTTTCGAAAAAAGCCCCCCATTTTTACCCCCTTTGACCGATTTTGCCCATTAACGAACTCGACCGAGATTTTATAGGGATACATATTATGTAAAAAATTCAAAGTGATTGGTGCAAAATTACGGCAGTTATCGTGTCCACAAGAAACTGATATATATATACAAAAATTATATATAAACTTTTCAACTGACGGTGGTTTTGGGGTCTGGGGGATGTGAAACGCGAAGATATGTCGAAATTTTCCGGAAGTCGAAACATGGGACCCATTGCAACAGTTAGCTTTCTAAAGAAATCTACCTAAAACCCATGTTTACTAGCACATATTTCTAATACAGTAGTGTAAATGGACAGTAATATCATTAATTCTGGACAAGACCAAATCCTGGATTTTACACTTCTACCTGACATTGAAAATATATGATTTTCATACCTTAATGGGTGCCATTAGTAATTGAAATACTGTCAGTTATCACTGCTGCACTAGAAATATTTGTTATACTACGTAAATAAATGTTTTTATTTCTTGCCCATTCAATGACGACAGCCGTGTTTCAGAGGCAATGAGGTATCTTCAACTGTTACCCAGACGCACACATTGACGTCAGTTCATTGTTGCCAACGTGTAGGATACAAAATACATCACACTACAAAATTAATATTTTAATTATGTGGAAAAGCATTCATTGGCTAAACCATTGGCCCGGATAAAGACCGACAGTGGTGGCTACGCTCGCTAAAGTGCAGCGTTAGGTTATGGGGCCAAGCTCTCTGCTGACTCGGTAGACGTGTGGTGTTCGAGCCCCACCGTCGGCCGTACTTGAAATGGTTTTCCATGGTTTCCCATTTTCAACTCCAGGCAAATGCTGGGACGGTACCTACTGACAGGCCACGGCCGCTTCCTTCCACATCCTTGCCCAGTTTCATTCGCCTTCATCAATTCCACGCTTGCCACGGTGGGTGACTGGTTAACGTGTCGGTCTACTAACCCCAAGCTTGCAGGTTCGCTCCTGGCCGTAGTCATACGATGTTGGCATATCAAAGAACCCATTTGAATTCAGTAGGCCGTGTTCATAATGGCAAAATTAATCTTGGGAGGTTCCGCCAACACAAGGTTCCTCATTTCTCTACTAGAAAGCGCTATAGTGTTCAAGGAGCTTAGATATCTAACCTCCTTGTCTTACATAGTGCTTCAACGAATAACGAAATTCGACATGCAAGCTACCCTCTGGGTGCAAATAACAAAACTTGCACCCGGCATCCGAGGCCATACGATATTATTATTATTATTATTATTATTATTATTATTTTTATTATTGGTTGAGACAAAAGCCATTGGTCTGGATGGAAATTATTGGGTAATTTCAGTCTTAGCGGATGGGAGGATATACTGTAGATCAGACGTTATTTTAAAAAGCGGGTGCGCTCGGGTGTCTTGAGGGTGATTTGTTTCAAAGAGGTGCTCTGAATGGAACTTAACGCTTTCTTCTTTTTTGTGCGATATCGGCTATATAGTAGTACTGTATGCATGGGATTGGCTATACTGTATTTGCCCATAAATCGTGTCCACAATGGCGGACTCAGCTGGAATTTTATAAGGTGCGTTCAAAAAGTAACGAGCCGGAGGCTGTAATGCGCAAACCGGTGACGACATCGGCTAATCGTGGCGTGTGTACAGGGCCGGTCTTAGGGGTTTCAGCGCCCTGTGCAAAATTCGATTTTGCACCCCTCTGTGCGAGGTGGGTTGCCTAACTCTGGCAAAAATTATGAGGTAGGCCTATCATAATGAGGAATCATGAAAATATAAAGTAGAAAATGCAGGCAAATACAAGGCACCGAGTTATCGGACGAAATTAAATAATATGAACCTAAAGTATAAGTCTTAAGACCAAAAAGCAGATGTATAATGCAATCATGGCACCGATTATGTTGTATGGTATGGAGAGTTTGGCATTACAAGATAAACATCTAAATAGGAGTACTGCCACAGAAATGAAATTTCTGAAGAGAGCAGTAGGAAAGACAAGAAGAGATCGAGTTCGAAATGAGAGAATTAGAGAGGAATTAGGACAAAAAGCAATGGGTGAAGTGGTTGAGGAACGTCAGTTGAGATGGTATGGACATGTTACGAGAATGGAAGAAGAAAGAAAAGAAAAACAAATACATGAAATGCGAGTTGAAGGAGGAGTTGGACGAGGACATGGGAGAATAGAATAGGGGCAAAACTGTTGTGGGAATGAAGAGAATGTGCAGAAATAGAGCGGAATGGCAGAAATGGCTCAAACGAGGCTTGACGGCATACGGGAATTGAAGGAGAAGAAGAAGAACCTAAAGTACATTTACCCATTTACTATATTACTTCAACATGCTTTACTTGCGTTGTAGTAAGGATTTTTTTTTTCGTGTGGCCTCCTGAGAGGCCGAGTGCAGGTCTTTCTAAGTGACGCCCGTGGGCGATCTGCGCGTCGGGATGAGAGATGGAATTGATGAAGGCGAATGAAACTGGGCAAGGATGTGGAAGGAAGCGGCCGTGGCCTGTCAGTAGGTACCGTCCCAGCATTTTCCTGGTGTTGAAAATGGGAAACCACGGAAAACCATTTCAAGGACGGCCGACGGTGGGGCTCGAACCCACGCGTCTACCGAGTCAGCAGAGAGCTTGGCCCCATGACCTAACGCTGCGCTTTAGCGCGCGTAGCCACTACTGTCTATTAGTAAGGAAATTAACTATGTACTGTTCCCCACGACAGAGCTCTGCTCTCGGGAATCTTTTTCTAGACAAATAAAATAAATTTAAAAAAATAGTCAAGGTAACATACAAAATATCGGCTGTACGCTCGCATGATGCAAAGCTACTGGACTTTATTATCTAATAGGTGATGCGTAACATATACAATAACTTTTTTTTTCAGTTGTCATGCAAAATGTCAACATAACAAAATCACTGGAAAAACACACTTACTTGCATTAAGCTTTACTAATTCAAACGACTACGACACACATGAAAAAAGCACACTAAAACCCAAAACCTTATGAGAAGGGAGCTTTCCGTGCCTTGACTGAAGCAAACTGTTTTACTAACTGGGCTAAATCGAGTTAACGCGCAACATCATTCTCTATTGAAATTAAAGCAAGTTTTGACAGTCTCTCTTGGCCCATTGTAGCACGCTGGTAGGTTTTAATCAATTTCAATTTTGAAAAGCTACATTAACCCGAAGTGACAGTTACAGGCAAGGTTAAGAGAATTCGCAAAGCTACATCGACGTTTGACAAAACGTCAATCATATTCGTGCTGTAAATAAACTGCAACGCAGCGCGAGGGGTTTTGCGTTTGGTGGTAGGCATGGCCTCAAATGTTGCAGCTCAGAACATAGATCCATCCCACTTATGTCAGACTCATATTTCCACTGGAAAGCTGCTTTTTCAAGTTCAAGCAACGATCCATGAGTGGACTACTATCTTTAATAGACCCAGGCAGTGCCTTTAGATCGTACAAAAATCCCCATGTATCGGAATGCTCTTTAAAGAAAAAGAATCTCTTCCTTACAGACTTTAAAGCTACTGTTAGGAGTTCGTCACAGAATCCTTGACCTGTTTGCGCTTAACCTTAGCCTGAGCTTCAGCCTCTGTCAGCTCCGGCTCCAACTCTGACTCAGAACTGTCACTCTCAGTGCCTGACTCTTCCTCAATCAACCGTTTAGGCGTCCAGTCTTCCTTTTCCGTCTACCTTCTTCGAGCTCAAGAGACACAGACGCAATGATTTCTTTAGCCGAAGTTATAGCGCTTTCCTAGCCTTCTTGGGAATATTTTTCAAGGTACGCGATATTACCTTCAGCGAAAGAAGACGCCTTTTGTATATCAATTGCTTCTGCTTGCATGGCTTTGCTAACTATGTTCACTTGAAGCAAAATGTCGTGCCATACTACAACTGCAACGACAAATTCGAATGTTCCATTTTTTTTTCGCCCAAGTATTCAGCTTCATGACGTAGCCCCGAATAAAAAGTAGGATTTTCCTTAATGGCCTTTAAGGCTGCCACTAGGCCTACCCCATTCGTATCGTATCTAAAAGGCCTCAATGTATCTATGAGACACTCCCAGCGAGTGTCGCTCAAATCTTTTAGAGTCAAATTACAAATGTGAGCCAACAAAATAGACCACCGGCCAGGAGACGACGAAAATAAAACATATATGCGTTGAATAATGCCAAATAGAGTAACGCAGTAAGGACAGCATTCGGCTGAGTCAGATAAAACTAGGTTTAAGGAATGGCTACCACATGGAACATATTTTGCGCGCGGGAACTGTTTTACAATGCGAGGTTGAACTCCTTTATGTTTACCTTTCAAATTCGCGCCGTTGTCAAAGCCTTGACCTCTAAGGTCTTCTAGCTTTAACCCCATTTCTGTCAAAGTATTAATGATCAGATCGGCACATTATTGGACTGATCAGTAGGATTTGTTGAGAAGATTTCCCGTCTATTGATGTTGAAGGTCGGACGAATTTTTTAAAAGCTTCTGCTGTCTTCTTGTCTTCTTCTGCATGCTGCAACCTTCGTTTTTTTGTTTGCAGATCCACTAGCTTTACCGGGGGAGGCCATCGTTGTAGGGTTTCTCGTTCTTCGTCCCGACTTTACACCATCCGCACCACGCACTTGAATGAACGACAATTAGCAAGGGTCATAACACTCCCGTGTATTGTGCTAATACGTCCTGCCATCTACGAGCGGGTCGACGCCGACTTCGCCCAGCCACACGTGCGGTTTGTTATGATTTCTTTTTCTTTGCCTCTGTCTCCAGCTCGTGCCACACCCACACCCCTTTCTCCAATCCCACTCCCCTCTCTCCCTGCCTTCCTCGCTTTCTCTCTCCTTCGCCTTGCTACAGCTCTGCTACAACAGCGAACCGAACCGAAATATCACGGAAATGCCCGAGCGCTGCCGAAGGGTGATTTGGTTGATCCCGGGACCGGGTGTCGAGCCGGATTGCGGTTCCGCGATAGTGAAAAGGCAAGGCAAGGGAGAGAAATATATAGTGTTTGCTAATCACTATTACACTGAGTTTAGCTTCGGTCCGTCACAGTCTACGGTGCGCGTAGGGTTTTCAGTCGTGAGAGATAAAACCGGTTGAACTTTTTTAATTTAAACTGATTCCCTTATTTGTTTGACGAACTCGCATTTACCTATCTTGCCATTTGTTCAATAGGAAATAAATCGGCGCCCCCCAAACCGTTGGCGCCCTGTGCGACCGCACATGTCGCACACCCCTAAGACCGGCACTGCGTGTGTAACGAGGTGTGGTTCCGACCAGAGCGTAGGTCACAGCCCGTCGCTAGAGGACACGCGTGCACGTCACGTGACGATACAAAGCGAGCAGCAGCATGCATAAATCGTCCAACCAAGATAAGACAGAAGGCCATTCGACATGTTTCTTGGTGTGGTTGAAGACTGTGGGGCACCCATTGGATACACACTTTGCGCAAGTGCAGTCGTTCCTTCATGATGGTGTACACACTTCCGACGTCAATCCGACCACGGCGGCTATGGCGTTCACTGTCACTCGGCAGCCCGGGGCAATGAGTGGATCAACCAGCTGGACGTTGTCATCGGTAATGCAGGGGGGTGCCCCAGACCGGGCATCATCGGCTAATGACACCCGTCCTTCCCTGAAGCACTTGTGCCACGCCTTGACCCTTGCAAGGGACATGCAGTGTACACTTGTGGCATTCGGCGATGAATGTCCGTTCCCCTTACTCCTTCCTTGTCAGAAACTGAACAACACCTCTTTGCTCTTCGTTTGACGCCTCCATGTTACTGTTTGCAATGCGACTGGCCGCGTTGGACGATTGATGCATGCTGCTGCTCGCTTTGTATCGTCACGTGACGTGCACGCGTGCCCTCTAGCGACGGGCTGTGACTTTCCACGCTCTGGTCGGAACCACACCTCGTTACACACGCCACGATTAGCCGATGTCGTCACCGGTTTGCGCATTACAGCCTCTGGCTCGTTACTTTTTGAACGCACCTTATATATATATATATAAAAGTCGTGATAGAAAAAGGGGATGGAGGGTGGGTAATAGTCGGCAGAGGAGTAAACATCTATTACTACATCATCTTCAGAATTTTCCATTACCCCAGGCATTTTGGCTAATTTCAGTGGTTTAATAGCAGCTTCGGTGGCGTAGCATGCTGAACTGCTATGCCCAAGATAGCGGGTTCAAACCCGGCCAAAGTCGTAGGATTTTTTAAGAGCGTTAAAAATCCTTCAGTATGCCTTCCTTCGGTATGCCGGCGGTCCCATGTCGTAGATTTCAGTCTAAACTTGTTTGAAGCTAAATTGTTAGGTTAGATTTCGTCGGAACGCTCTATCAAAGTTCCGAAGTTCACCACTAGGTATCATTGATATCTGGTGGCAAAAGTTGGAACTACTTGAAATTGAAAGGAAATTGTAGCTCACCCTAAGGGTGTCCACTGGAAGCAGCTACATACTCAGGCGAGCTGAACATGTCCTCGGAAACTCCCGGCACTAAAAGCCATACGATAAATAGATAAATAAATCAGTACGGTAGTTTAAGAATTCTTTTGCCCCAGGATTTGATCTACTCCAGTTTTACTGTAATTTCAAATGGTAATGACTTCCATAATATGGTGTACAGTATGGAAATCATGAAAATGGCATATATTATCCAAGTGCAAGTGTAGAATCCAGGTTCACTAATCCTGAACAATTACCACATCACTTCTTCCTCTGGGTCCAAGAAAATGCTACAAAGCACTTGGTGCAATATGGTTTTACAAGGCAGCAGTGAGGCACTTCTTGAAAGTGATGAATCATTCAGGTTCAGTATCAGTCTGTTTTCCTGGGGTTTTTAGCTCTAATTATAAAGTTTATTGGAGATATATTCTTAAAGCAGATGATAATCTTTATAAGTGTTTTAATTTATAGAAACCTTTTATTAACGTTCTGATACCATTCTATTTGTATGACATCCAGTGGCACTCATTCTCGTTAAGTCATCCACCACGGCCGTGATGAATATCTGCAGCAAGTTTGGGGATTGACAGTTTGAATACCTGGATTGACAGAGGTTATCCTGAGTTTTTTTTTTTGAGACAAATGCTTATTTAAAATTCCATCCTTATCCCTAATACACATACTACTACAGTCATCACATAAATACAGGTTATCAGACAAGTCCAACACACACCCAAGTACATGAGATTGATGAGCAAATTGTCCCAAGCCTCTAAAATGAGAATGATCAAACTACCAAGGGGTAAAAGAACTGATGCTTACATATTAAAGCCTTTTTTTTTTTTTGCAATGTCTATGTGGATATTCTTTTATTACCAAAACCTTTCTTTCCAGATGTTACATATTCATAAAGATGGTAGCCTACATTGACTTTCACGGACAGTGAATTACAACTCAGTAATTTTTCTAGGTTTGTGCCGTGTCTTGTGTGGGGTTTCGCCTAAGACACCAAGCTGGCTCATCAGTGGACTCTTGGTGTCCCCACCCGGATCCCCACAGGAGTAACGAACTGCGCGCTGCCTCCCTCTTTATGAAGCACACATGCGCCGCTTTACTGCAAGAACTGAAAGCTAAAGCAGCCGTAACCTCCCTATGAAGGCTTCCAAAAAGATGGTATATTGGCTTTCACGGCCAATGAATTAAAACTCGGCAATTTTTCTAGGTTTGTGCCGTGTCTTGTGTGGGGTTTCGCCTAGGACACCAAGCTGGCTCATCAGTGGGCTCTTGGTATCCCCGCCCGGACCCCTACATAAGCTCAGAGTTAGAGTAACGGAAGCCAAAGCTGGAGGGCACGAGTTTGTGTCCTGCATGCATCTGACATTTTAATTTTCTACCCTCCAACTATATAGTTTGTACAATTTGTAAAATCCACGACCTAATTGCCGAAATCCTCTATGGCCATTTACAGGATATTTTCTTCTGCATTCTTATGAGGGCAGATCAAAAAATAAGTTGCACTTCCCAATTATGGCCATTTATTACACCACCTATACAACAGCAACACGCCTATAACGACATACAATGTAACGTCACTTTTCCACATAGTTTCCAAAAGACTCCAAACATTTCAGCGAACGCACAACCAACTTGTCGATGCCTGATGCATAGAAAGTTCCTCCAGCGTTCTGAAACCACATGGAGACAGTGGCCTTCACCTTCTCATCGGTCTGGAAACGTCGACCACGGAGCTCCGTTTTGAGCTTACCTAACAGATGAAAGTCACATGGTGCTAGGTCGCGACTGTAGGGTGGATGTTGCCAGACCCCCCACTTGAAACGCTGCAGCAGTTCGCTCGTTTGGCGGGTCTCGTGAGGTGTTGCGTTATCGTGCAACAAAATCACATCGGCGCTCAATTTCCCCCGGCCATTTTCTTTAATCGCTTTACGCAACAGTTGACAATATGATGACGCGTTGATCGTCGTTCCTTTCGGCATGAATTTCAAGTGCAGCAAACCCACCATGTCAAAGAACACTGACAACATAACCTTACCGGCTGAAGGTTGAACCTTGGCCTTCTTTCGTTGTGGTGATGAGGGGTGCACCCATTCCATTGATGTTCTCTTCGTTTCAGGGGTGAAGTGGTGGAACCACGTTTCATGGCCTGTACGATTCGCCGCAGAAACCCGTTGCCGTCTGCGGCATAGCATTGCAGAAATGCCAGGGAGGATTGGAAACGTTGTCCCTTGTGATCATCGGTGAGAAGACATGGGACCCATCTTTGACACAGCTTACGATATCCAAGGTCCTCTTGAACAATGGAGAACTCACTGCCATACGATATGTTAAGCCGCGTCGCGATTTCTCTCAGTTGAATGCGCCGGTTCTGTCTAATGATCGCATTCACACTGTTGACATTTGCACGGGTCCTGGACATTGCGGGCCTGCCTTCGCGATATTCGTCTGTGATATCCGTACGTCCGGCTTCGAATTGCTGACACCACTTTACGATCCCTTGCCGGGAAATGGTCCGCTCCCCATACACAGCACTAATTTCACGATGAATGTCCGTGCAATTCTTCCTTTTGGCCCAAAGGAATCGGATTGTCACACGCACCTCATATTTGGAGTGAACGTCCAGTCGACGCGCCATTGCATTTGGCCGCTATTCACACCATACTAGACGAGACACTACAGCGACCTGCCTAACAGACGTGTGGGCAGTGTCTGTCCCTTTTTCCGCTGTACCGATGTTTGCAACACACAGCGCGCTGCTGCAGCGCGTTAGTGCAACTAACCTTTTGATCCACCTTCGTACATGTTTAGTGTCTTATAAGTTACATTTCACATTTATTATATTTATAGCTTGCTGTTTGTATTCTTACAGATCTGTACTGGGACAGCAAGTTGCATGAAACAGACCTGAACGAGTATGCAGTTTCAGTTGTGTGGTTCATTGTATCATCATCATCATCATCATGCACAGTTTCCACCCACTGGCCGGGTCTGTTTGGAACACAAGCCTCTCCAACGATAGGCCCAGCAAGCCAATAGTGGATGAAACCAAATGCTTTCAAGAATGGAACGACCCTCCGACATGACAGATATAATAGACGACAACACGGCTGTACACACGACACGAAATTTAAACATAAGAACGCTGACGGGGAAGGTGGAGGAGATAGTGGATATGATGGAAAGAAGGAAGTTGGATTTATTGGGATTGGCAGAAACAAAGTGGAAAGGGGAAGGCAGGAGAGAACTGAGAAAAGGCTATAGACTATACTGGAGTGGGAAGGAAGATGGAAAGAGGAATGGAGTGGGAGTTGTAGTACGAGATGGTTTAAAGGAAGAAGTGAAGAGAATAAGTGATAGGATGATGAAAGTGAAGGTAGCACTGAGGGGAGAGATCGTAGAAATAGTGCAAGTGTATGCTCCAAAAGTAGGCTGTGCCTCTGAAGAGAAGGAGGAGTTTGAAGAAGAATTGCAGAAGCAGCTGGGAGGAAGGAATATGATTGTAATGGGGGATCTGAATGCCCATGTAGGAAGAGAAAGACAAGGGTATGAGAGTGTACTTGGACCAGAGGGTTGGGGTGGAAGAAATGAGGAAGGAAAGAGACTGTTGGACTTCTGTCAAAGGAACAGCCTGCTAGTTGGGAACTCCTGGTTCAAGAAAAGAGAGAGCCTCACAATCACATGGTACAGTGATGACTTGAACAGGAAGTCGGTGGTTGACTATATCCTGTATGAGAGAGATTTGAATAAGAACATCACAGACATCAAGGTACCGGTAATACCATCGGAGGAACTTGGATAGCGACCATCGATTGCTGGTAATGAACCTCAGAGGGACTAAGGAGAAGAAAGGGATAGAAATCCAGGAAAGATGTACACACATCAAAAAAAGTTTTGCATCACCTCGGTTCCCAGATCTCCGGCATATAGACGTTGACTGTGTTTATTGTATCAAAGATACAGTCCCTTTGACTGTTCATAGATGTCACTAAAACTGCTCAAAGATGTAAACAACCATGCATGAGCAGGGCCTATTAGACGGAGGGGGTACGACAGCCGATCAGTTCCAGTCATTCCACCAGGACGAAGGTACGCTGCTCATGTTGTCTGTAGTTCTACCATGCCTAGAAGGTCAATACCGCAGTTCAATCGCGTCCGCATTGTTACTTTGTGTCAAGAAGGGCTCTCAACAAGGGAAGTTTCCAGGCGTCTCAGAGTGAACCAAAGCGATGTTGTTCGGACATGGAGGAGGTACAGAGATACAGGAACTGTCGATGACAGGCCTCGCTCAGGCCGCCCAAGGGCTACTACTGTAGTGGATGACCGCTACTTACGGATTGCCGCTCGGAGGAACCCTGACAGCAATGCCACCATGTTGAATAATGCGTTTCGTTCAGCCACAGGACGTCGTGTTTCAACTCAAACTGTGCGCAATAGGCTGCATGATGCGCAACTTCACTCCCGACGTCCATGGCGAGGTCCAGCTTTGCAACCCCGACACCATGCAGCGCGGTACAGATGGGCCCAACAACATGCTGAATGGACCCCACAGAATTGGCATCACGTTCTCTTCACCGATGAGTGTCGCATATGCCTTCAACCAGACAATCGTCGGAGACGTGTTTGGAGGCACCCTGGTCAGGCTGAACGTCTTAGACACACTGTCCAGCGAGTGCAGCAAGGTGGTGGTTCCCTGATGTTTTGGGGTGGCATTATGTGGGGCCGACGTACGCCACTGGTGGTCATGGAAGGCTCCGAAACGGCTTTACGATACCTGAATGACATCCTCCGACCCATAGTGCACCCATATCGGCAGAATATTGGAGAGGCATTTGTCTTCATGGACGACAATTCTCGACCTCATCGTGCACATCTTGTGAATGCGTTCCTTCAAGATAACGACATCGCTCGACTACAGTGGCCAGCATGTTCGCCAGACATGAACCCTATCGAACATGCCTGGGATATGTTGAAAAGGGCTGTTTATGGACGTCTTGACCCACCAACCACTCTTAGAGATTTACGCCGAATTGTCGTTGAGGAGTGGGACAATTAGGACCAACAGTGTCTTGATGAACTTGTGGATAGTATGCCACGACGAATACAGGCATGCATCAATGCAAGAGGACGTGCTACTGGGTATTAGAGGTAGTGGTGTGTACTGCAATCTGGACCACAAATGCTGAAAGTCTAGCTGTATGATGGTACAACATGCAATGTGTGGGTCTCATGAGCAATAAAACGAGCTGAAATGTTGTTTGTGTTGATCTCTATTCCCTTTGTATTTAAAGGTTCCGGAACTCTTGGAACCGAGGTGATGCAAAACTTTTTTTGATGTGTGTATAAGGATATGGAAACTGAAAGGAGATAGAAGGTCGAGTACCTCAAAATGGTGAAGGAAGGAATTCCAACAGATGAAGAAAAAGGGGTGGAAGAGGAATGCGCTAGATTTAAGAAGATACTAGTAGGTGCGGCAGAAGCAGTATGTGGGAGGACAAGTAGTAAGAAGAGGTGGAAGGAAACACCATGGTGGAATGAGAAGACAAAATATATAGTAAGGGAAAAGAATAGAGCCTTTAGGAGGTGGTATCAAAATAGGATGGTAGAGACAAGGGAAGAGTACCAGGAAAGAAAGAAGGAGGCAAAGAGAGTAGTGGCTGAGGAGAGAAGAAAGTGGACGGAAGAGTGGACAAAGATGATGAAGGAGGATAGTGAAGGTCCAAAAAAGTCCTGTATGGGTTGGTAAAAAATAAGAGGTGGGAAGATCTGACGGATTATTTTAGAATGGTGAACAAAAGTGGACAAGAGATAGAAAATAGGGAAGAACTGAAAAAATGTGGAAATAATATTTTGAAGAACTTCTGAACCCAAATGGAAACCACGGCGAGGAGGAAGAAATCAGGGAAGAGGAAGATGGACTGCAAACAGAAAAGGACTTAACATGGAAAGAAGTGGAAGATGCAGTGAACAAGATGAAAGGAGGGAAGGCACCGGGTGTGGATGAGTTGAGTGTGGAGATGTTTAGAGCAGCAGGAGAGGTGGGGATACAATGGTTGTACCGAGTGATGAAGACAGCATGGAAGGAAAGGAAGACCCCAGAGGACTGGAAAAAGGGAATTATTGTCCCGATCTTCAAGAAACGTAGTAGAACAGATTGCAGAAACTATCGGGGAATAACACTGATGAGTCATTGTGCAAAGATGTTTAGAAAGTTTTGGAAAGGAGAATTAGGACAAGGATAGAAGGAGGGATGAGGGAAGAACAACATGGCTTCAGAGCAGGAAGGTCTACAGTGGATTTGATTTTTGCTGTAAAGTTCATTGTTGTTATTGTTTCTTATGGCTAGCCCGGATTCCAATCCATCAGCTTTCTTGCATTCCAATAGAGTTGTGTGAGGTTTCCTGAAGTTCTAGCAGTCACATCAAGTTTGTTGCAATGTAGCATGTGCCCCTTATCCATTTTACTTCCAGGTTCGTGACAAAGTGTGAATTTTACAGATCTCAGGATGTTGATTCGTTTCAGATGAGCTGAAAGGCAGTCAAGGCCAGTGTTAAGTCTGAAGAAGGCTACAGCTTCTCTTCTTGGTGTTGATTTATATTGATCCCATTTAGCATCAATGTCCTTCCATAATTTGGTTCATTGTATAACATACATAATTATACTGGTAGAGTAATTGTATTTCTTGTACTACATTGTATAATGAAAAATAAAAATGAAAGTGTCTTTTTAAATTACCAACCTCCTGTGGTTTTAATTTGTTTGTTTCTCCTTTCTCCTCATAATACATTTGCAAGAGGGTATGGGATTCAAACAAGAATTTAGAGATAGGAGTCGGGGTAGAAGTGAGTTAGGTGATTCCATAACTAAACAAATTTAGGAGGTTATGTAAGGTACCGGTAGGATGACAAGTCTTAGCCATAGGTACAGGTCTGACGTTTGGGTTTGGCCGTTGCTTGATGTTGCATAGAGGTCTCCGACCAGCCAGGAAGCCTCCTTATTGTGAGCATGTATGCTGTATGCAAGCACGATAAGAAGGAAGGAGGTTGACTGGTTAGCACAGCGGATGCGCGGATTTCACGGCCACCAGCCAAAAACAAACGTCAAACCTATAGTCATACCGATCTTATTGGCTGCCCAGTCGCTGTGCCTTTCTGGTTCCTAATTGTGACAGCAGATGGCAACAGGAGTAAACTTCTTTCTTCCTCTTCTTTGTGGTGGCAGATGGTAGCAGGGGCAATCTTATTTCTCTTTTCTTCTTCCTCTTCTTCTTCTTCTTGTTTCGAATAGGCCATCTAAGGACCACGACGTTCAACTGTTACATTTGGAGTAGGCTTTGATGGTTGCCCAGTAGTTACGCATCCTCTAGCTGTGTTGTCCCTCCTCTTCTGGGTCCAGAGGGCACCTGTTTTCTTTCTTGGCAGTTTGTCCTGGAACCTCAATTGCTGAAGCATCTTCCTGAGAGATGTCTGGTCTTTTAAGTCTCTTTCCATCCCTCCAAGTTCTTGCATCTCTTTGCTCACTTCCCACAACCATGGTGACTTGGTCTTCCGCTTTTGCCAGTAACCGAGGAGCTGGTTGGTCAAACTGGTAGGATGCATCCTGTAGACGTGTCCATAAAATGCTAGACGTCGTTTCCTAACAACATCTGAGATTCTTTCACAGTACGTGTAGAGCTCTTGATTAGATCGCCTTCTGTATTCATTACCTTCCTTAACAGGCCCCAATATCTTCCTCATTATCTTTCTCTCCTGTACTTCGAGTTTGACCGTGAGTCCCTTCAGGTTGAATACTAGACATTCTGAAGCATATAAGGCTTCAGGATGTATAACTGTCTGGTAGTGTCTCATTTTAGTCTTTCGGGAGAGATACTTCTTATTATATGTGTTCTTGGTTAGTTGATAAGCCATTTCTAACTTGTTAACTCGAGTTGATAATGCCCTTACTTCCGAGAGATTCGGTTCCAGCCATTCTCCTAGGTACTTATATCTGTCAGTTTTCTTGATCTCTCCCTGGTCCAAATGCAGTGTACAAGGAGATTCACTGATGTTTGTGAAGTACTGTCTTTTTTCAAGTGACACATGTAGTCCTACATTAGCTGCTTGTTGCGTGAGAACATTAAGTTGTTTCACAGAAGTTTTTATTGAATGAGATAGAAGTGCCAGGTCGTCGGCAAATGCCAGGCAATCAACATTGAGCCCATTGCACTTGTGTCCCAAAGTGATACCACTTAGTACCCCCTGACTAATTAGCTCTTTTCGCCACTCCCTTATCACCTTTTCCAGGGCACAGTTAAAGAGGAGAGGAGAGAGACTGTCTCCCTGTCTTACTCCTGACTTAATTTCAAAACTTTCAGAGAGGGCTCCTCTGAACTTCACTCGTGACCTGGTGTTATTTAAAGTCTGTTGGATAAGGTTATGTGTCTTCTCATCTAGTCCTAGTTCTTGCAGGATCTTCATGGGAGTAGGTCTGTCAACCGAATCATACGCCTTCTTAAAATCAACAAAAATTATGACATATTTTTTATTAGCCATTTTTGCTTGCCGTAGCACTGATTGAGTATCTGTTCCATACAAGAGTGACCTTTTCTAAATCCTGCCTGATATTCTCCTAGCCGAGGGTCTAGCTGGGGTTCAGCTCTGTTTAATAAGGCCTTAGAAAAGATCTTGTATGCCACAGGTACTAACGAGATTCCTCGATAGTTGTTGATGTCGGTCAAGTCTCCTTTTTTATGGAGGGGATGAATCAAAGCAGAGGTCCAGTCACTAGGCAATGTTTCAGTTTTCCAAATGTCAGGGAAGATTTCTGTCAACTTGCCTATAGTCCTATTCCCAGCTTGTTTCCATAGTTCTGCTACAATTGAGTCTTCTCCTGATGCTTTGTTGTTTTTCAAGGACTTGATGATGTCTATCACTTCTTCTTTGGTTGGTGGTTGAGAGTTTGGTTGCCTGATGGTGTTTTGATAAGTGAAGAATGTGTCAGGTGATTCACAGTTAAGGAGATTCCTGAAGTACTTGGCCAGAAGGTGGCAATTGTCCATATCATTATAGGCTATCTGTCCATCCGGTCCTCTGAAGTGGAGGCTGGGAGGATTATAACGGTTGAGGTTCCGTTTAAAGCTTCTGTAGAAATTTCTGGTGTTGTTCTTCTTGAAATCGTCATCCAACTGAGTCAATTGGTCCTTTGTGAACTGCCGTTTTACTTGTCGGATGATCCAGGCAGTTAACTTTCGTTGCTCTATGAACTTATCCCTGTTGTTTTGTGTCTTCTGTGATTTCCACTTAAGCCAGGCTGCTTGTCTCTGTGTCACCGCTTCATCACAAGGAGCCGTCCACCAGGCATGCTTCTTCTGCTTCAGCAATGGCGCAATCTCCGTGGCAACTTTCACTAGGTTCTCCCTCACTTCATCCCAGGTTTTACATTCCAGGGTTTCCATTTTCTCCGTGAACAGGTTGCAATTTGAAAGTTTTTCTAAATCAAACTTATTGAGTTTGAGTGACTTTGTTTTTTAGTATTCCGAGGTAGAAATCTTAGCTTGACCTTGGAGAGATAGTGGTCAGAGACCAAATTTGCTCCTCTTAACACTCTAACATTCTGGATGTCTCTATGGGACTTCTTTGAGATGGCAACATGGTCTATTTGGAATTCTCCCAAGAGACAGTTAGGTGATGTCCTGGTCTTTTGCTTCCTTGGCAGTCTCTTGAAAGCCGTTGACTTCATTACCAAGTTGAAAGCCTTACAAAGTCCTACTAGGCGCTCTCCATTCCTATTTGTCCTTGTGTGGGCCGGGAAATCTCCCACAATGTCTCTGTACTTGCGTTCTTTCCCCAACTGGACGTTGAATTCACCGAGTAAGATGATTGTTTGACGCTCTGGGACCTTGCAGATGATGTCCTCTAGTTCTTCCCAAAACTTGTCAGTATTCTCAGAGTTACGCTTATTGTCCTCATTGATGGGTGCATGGACATTTACTACAGTGTAGACCTTGTTTGTTTTTTTCTCTTTCTTTTTCTAGACAGGGGTTCTCTGTTCCAAAAGTAAGCTACTATCATCACACAGAGGCTCACATTAGTTTTTACCCATGGGGCCACAGATGTTATTATTCTACTATCTGTATCCCTTAGGCTACACATTTATTGTTTATCATAGATAAAATAATAATGATGCCTCAGGGGCTAAATATGAAAAATTATTAATATTATTTATATTATCGCTCAGGGTCTCAAATTCATTGTTGTTATTATCAACCCATAGGGCTCAGAAAGTTACTATTATTAATACTGTTATCCCACAGGGGGTGTAAAAAGAACCATGGCACTACAGCTCGTGAAAGGGCTACCAAGCATCCGCTGCCCAGCCATTTGGCCTGCAGATTATGGGGTGACCCCTCCGCCGTTAATCTTTGTCTCTGTGACTGGGGCGCTGCCTCACTGTCAGACAGCTACTCAATTGTCCTCACGAGGCTGAGTGCACCCCATACCAGACCTCACGTCAGTTTCTAAGATCCCCCACAGGGGGTATGGTATTTGTTGTTATTATTAACCCCAAGGAGATCAGAAATCTGCTGTTGTTATTACAATCCATCAGAGGCTCAATATTTGTAAATATTATTATTATCGTCATCCCATAGGGCTCTGAAATTTGCTGCTGTTATGATAATATCCCTCATGGCAGTGGCGATTCCTCCATATAGGACGTGAGGATCATCCTACAGTCAGCTCTCAGCTGTAACTGTTCAAAAAACAATTAAATTCATTGTTTTGCAAAATAGCTTTTGGGGTACCTTGCTCACACTCTCGATAAGCTCTGTCTCACTGTCAGTACTTGTAAGTAGTTCTACATTTCACCCCTAGATGGGTGAAGTGTGACATTCACTGCCCGGAGTAGAAAGCTGAGGAAGAAAACTTTGCATCCTCAAAGCACGTGTTGATTGCTTTAGAAATGTATGGGAGCCCTTGAGGGGGAAGGGGCCGGTTTGTTCTGTTTAATGGCGCTCTGAGGACATCGACTGAGAACCTCAAGTCTCGCTATTGGTTGAATTTAAACCAATACTACGGGCTTATTGGTTAAAATTTTACGTGGTCAGAATGGATAGTATTTTTTTTTCAGCGTGTGCACATCTTTGGAGTGGTATTCGATTGATGTGTATTGTGTAATGTGTTCGTAATATTGCTGTGCGACTGAATAATTAATACTAGACTGAGTGTACAGTAATATCTTAATTTAGCCCAGCTATAATCTATATATTTTAAACAGTAAGCTGATTTTTGTTTCCGCGAAATTGACAGAACGGCTGAACCGATTGACTTCGTAATGCACTATGACGAAAGCCCTTGGCCTGTATATTTGCAGAGTGTCTTTAAAATAAACAAATATGTTACCATATATTTTTAAATTTATAAACAAAAATGCAATATTATTGGCATGGGCAGAATCAGCTTGGTTAATGACAGCCATGGGGGATGTTCACCGGGTTTTAATGTAATAGTTATTTATAAGAATTATAAAGGAGGGGAAGATTCATTAATTGTTGAGAGTAGGTACTCCTCCCTTTTCATAACTTTTACAAGGCAGATTATTGAAAATATATTTTTTATGATTCACATGCCTTTCTGGGAGTCATTAGAAGTTGATTTCAATTTGAATTGTCACTGCTGCACCGGAAATATTTCTTTAATTGCAACAATATATCATTTCCATATCTTATTTTATTTCTTGGTGAAGCCTCTGTGGCTGAGGTGGCAGCACGCCGCTCTCTCACCGCTGGGTCCGTGGTTGAAATCCCGGTCACTGGATGTGATATTTGTGCCAACAGTATGTTGCAATGTCGTGAGTGCAATCTTTTGATGGCCTTAAAGTTGCAATAGTGCCAAAAAGTAATCGTACAAAGAATGTAACTTATATAGGAAACTTCTTCAGTAAATATTTTGTTCATTGTCCGTCATGTTTTGACGGGTTTCAACTAGTAGTTATCTTAAGTTAATAAGTAGCCTATCATATTACGTCCTACACGTTATAAAAATCAGCAGTCACCACTGCCTCATGGGCTCAATATTTACAGTCACACTAAACTCTCGCTAATCCAACCTCTAGTCGCTCGAGCAGAAATGACGTGCACAACCATGTTGTTACCTAATTCCAATGTTAAACAATGCTATACATACTTTAGCCTATCGGTACAGTATTTGAAATTGGGGCTTTCTTTACAGTCGATATCATGGCTTCCAAAAGGAAAGGACCGATAACGTAGATGTTAAGCCCCTTAAAACAACAATTATTATCATCTTAAGGGAAACACGTTACGATAGACCTCAAGCAGAAACTCAACATTTTACATACGGTAAGTTCAACTAAATTTCAGACACACTCCATAGTCCTGCAACCATATGTGAGGTGGTCAGTTTCAAAACGGCCTATGTCCACCTTCCTAAATTTGTGGTAAATAACGAAAATCGTTTTCAGACCTAAAATATCTACCAGACCCCCTGGAAATACTATCTTGATATGCTTTGTATCATCAGTTATATTTGATCTCAATATTGTCTGTACAGACTCATCAGTTTTGCTATAATATGAGAAATTAATTTAAACAAAGGTCATTTTTAAACTAAAAGATGGACAAGAGACAATTTGAAAACAAATACATTGGACAAGAGACTCTTTGATTCTAAAATGAAGATAGAAACATAATTGCACTTAACTATTCAGCATGGTTAGTAAGCAATACGATTGCAATAAAAGTAAAACTTGAGTTGAACATTAAATCAAAGGATATAGTACTGAAAACAGCTTTTATTAATGAATAAGCAAACAAAAGTTTGTGTGGTACTCCCAGAATAGAGTTCAGGCTAAATTTAATAATACTTGTTTAACACTTTAAAAGTGAGTTTCCAGTCCTTACAACTCATCAGCATCCTCCATCATACTTCCCTCCAACTCATCCTCTGACACTTCAAAATTTGTATCCCGATTAATTACAGCACTGTAGAACTGCAAATCAGGATTTACCTCCCACCGATCACCAAAATGAAGTTCCAACAGCCTTTTTTACATCAGCAATTTGTGATCCCTTTATTGGGACACCAACTGGAATCAATGGTAAAGTTAAACGTGAAACGTCCACACTTGGTTTTAAAACCTCCTTTGACATTCCTATGTCAATTTGATTCCAGGGCTCACCTCTAACTTGAATAGGAGCAGATGGAGTCACCCCTCGAGCAAAGACGAATATCTTCGCTGTTGCAAATTGAAATGCCATTGACCAGGTTTTTGCATGCTTTGTTGTGACACAAGCTTCCAGTCGCACACATTTCCCATTCTGAAAACTGTTCCATGGTTACCGAAGACCTCCCAATATCTTTCAGCCGAGACAATTGTGTCAATATCACAAAGTTCAAGAATTGCAACTGTCTTGCCTCATACCATACCTTCTACGCACTATCAATCAAAGATCCCAACAAATATTAGATTCAAAAGGTTTCTATGTGAAGATCTTAATCGCAAAAAAAGTGCTATACTCTGATTTACGAACGGTGAAGGCTGTCATCCGCTTGAAGGGTGAGGTCTTTCTTTATTCGTATCAGGAGCACCAATCACAAATATATGTCACAAATGGTAAACAGTGAGAATCAAATACAAATAATAATAACGATAAGGGTACAGTGGATTGTAAATCTTCTTCTTTCTCTTTACATCATTCCCACTCCTATGTGGGGTCGATGTTTCTGACAGCTCTCCTCCATTGTTAATAAAGACACAAAATACTTGGTAGACAGTGAGAATCAAATACAAATAACATTTTTTTTTATTTTTTTAGCGTATGGCTTTTAGTGCCGGGAGTGTCCGAGGACATGCTCGGCTCGCCAGTTTGTAGCTGGTTCTAAGCGGGTGAGCTACACGTACCGTCGCATGTGGAGTGTTGTCTGGGGAGGAAAGTTTGAATGTAAGGACGAGGAGTTGGAAGGTAGCGGCTGTGGCCTATAGTTAGGGACCAACCCCGGCATTTTCCTGGAAGGAAGATGGGAAACCACAGAAGACCATCTTCAAGGTTGCCGGCGGGGGGATTCGAACCTCCTCGCCTCCCGGATGTGAGCGACTGCCAGCAGCCACGCCGTAACGACCACGGCTAACTCACCCGGTATAATAATAATAATAAGGGTACAGTGAATTGTTAATAAAGACACAAAGTACTCGGCAAACTATTCTAAATCTAATATTAAGTAAGGACACCGACATACAAGTCAGTTGAACAACACACAAACATCTGACTGTCATGTAGCCCGCAACCAAATTAAATGTTCTTTGTCCAGTAACGGGCGACGTCAATAGCATTCGGATTGGCAAGTGTTAAATCTTCCATTGTGCATGTTGTTGGACATAGTGGGCACTGGTAAAGATGTTGGACTGTCTGTAGTTCCCCACAATCATAGAGGAGAGAGTCAGTCGAAAAAACACCTTTTCTGCAGGTTCATCTTGGTTCTTCCAACTCCAGTCCGTAGTCTGTTGAGCGCCTTCCATATGGCCTGGAGGAAGGCTTCTTTTGGGGTCATCGAGCCGGACAGATGACCAGTTCTTTCCTTCCACATTCTTGCCCTAACAGTGTCAGGATTGACTTCAAGGCTGACTGTAGTCCGAAGGAAGCTTTTCCTAGATTTAAGGTGAGTTCGGGCGGGGGAATATCCAAATAGTGGGTGTGTTTGTGATGTGGATGCCTTAAATCTTTCCTTGTTCACTGCTACCTCCCTGCGTATCTCCCCAGGAGCAATACCAGCTAAGCAGTGGACTTTCTCAACTGGAGTAGGCTTCAAGCAACCAGTAATGATTCTGCAGCTTTCGTTGAGTGCAGTGTCAACTTGTTTAGTGTGTGCTGATTTATACCACACTGGACTGGCATATTCGCCCTTAGAGTAGCACAGAGCTAAAGCTGATGTTCTAAGGGTTTGTGGCTGGGTTCCCCAATTAGTACCTGTCAACTTGCGAAGAATGTTGTTTCTTGCTGATACCTTTTGCCTGATGTTTTGGCAGTGCTTCTTGTAGGTCAGTGTACGATCCAAGGTGATTCCTAGATATCTTGGAGTGAAACAACGATTTAGTAGCTTTCCCTTCCAATACACTTTGAGTTTTTGGGATGCCTGAATGTGCCGCAGGTGAAATGCAGGTGAGGAGTGGAGACGAGAGGGGTAATGGTATCCATGGCAACAGCGAGCAGTGTGCAAGGAATGGCTGGATTATCGAGAGAGTTTAATGTATTATTATTAATGATCCCTCATTGGCTAATTAAGTGCTATTCTTCTTCTTTGTCATGCCCATTCAAAGAGTGCGTTTGAACTTGTTAGTTGGCCTGATGGTTTTTGCCTTCTTATACTCCCTAAATCTCTTCATGAATGCACTGTGTTACATCTTGCATTCTGTGGGCAATTAAATGCTATTCCTCTTCTTTCTTCGTTTTGCCCACTTAGGGAGTGCGTTGACTCGGGTTGATGGTGTTTTCCTCTTCTTCTCCTCCCAAAATCTCCCCATGAACTCACTATGCCCCTTCTTACGTTCCTCCGTCCATTTTCTTCCAGTGGTCTTTTTAGCTTTTTCAGTGAAAGAGTGATTTGTAACTAGAGTTCCAAAAGCCTTGAGATTCATGATGATATCTTCTGTGATGTTTATTTCCTTTAAGTCCTGTTTGATTTCTTCTAACCAACTGATTTTGACCTTCTTTGAATTAATTATATCAAGCAGTTATTTTGCATATCTGGTGTTGTCCATTCTGCAGATGTGACCATAAAATTTCAATAGTCTCTTAGGCACGGTATCAGTGAACTTATTGATTTCTGAGTACAAGTCTGTGGTTTTCCTTTTAATCCATATACCATTAACATAAACGGGGCCATATATTTTCCTGAGAATTTTATGTTCCTGGATTTCGATTTCACCAATTTGCGAGTGGCCTCCTAGAGATATAGTTTCGGAGGCATACAATGCTTCCGGAAGAACAACAGTCTGGTAGTGCCATAGTTTTGCATTTCGTGGCATCACTCTTTTATTATAGTGACTCCACGTTATTCGGTATGCTTTCTGGAGTTAGTTAGCTCTTTCTAAATTAGCTTTCCTCTCCAATCCAGATGGTACATTAATTTCTCCTAAATATTTGAAGGAAGGTATCGTACATGACTAATTATTCCATAGTTCGTCTGTAGTGGGAATCTTGGGATATTCTGGTGTCCGTTTACTATGAGATGCGTCTTCTCATATTAACAGTGGCGTAGCGTGAACTTTTGAGCTGGGGACGCCAATGTTTATAACGACAGTCTGTTAGGTAGTCAGCCCGAAGGCTGGTTGGATCCTCAAAAAGTACCGCCGTTAGGTTATGTGGGTAAATACCCACAAAAACCCAAGGCAGCGCTATATTGAGGCGTACTAGGCAGGTGAGGAGTGAGGTAGTTTGCCATTGCTTTCCTCACCGAGTCAGAACAGCAGTACTAACCCTATGAGTAGAACCTTTCACAGCATGCACAGGCACTGACTGTGTCCTGAATGTCATTACTAAGCACCACCCATACCTCAGTAGCTTCCATATAATCACAGCCATGAGTGAGACTGAGACATCGGTGAAAAGCCACATTTTACTCTAGCCTGTGCCAACAGACAAATGCAAATGTATTGCATTCATCAAGAGATGGCAAACAGCGAAAATCAAAAAGCTAATATGAAAGATACTGTCACATACCTCACACAGTCTTGTACATCAGCTCCATTCGTCTTTTCTTCTTTTCTGCAAAAATGTCAATGATGTGTTCAAGAAATGCCGGTTCTGATGAAAGCTCACCTAATAACTGTTTTTCAATGGCCAGTGAATTTAAACACGACAAGCGACTATTGCTCATAGAATTTCTAAGGTATTTTTTAATTCTTTTCAGCGTGCTCATGCTGCGTTCACTACTAGCTGTAGTAGTTGGAATAGTCAGTACTAAGCGCTGTAGTTTAGTTACTTCCTGATAGATGGAGTCGAGACCGTTGGCAACAAAATATTTTAAAAGCTCTTTTGGAGCTAAATGCTTTGTCTGATCTCCATAAACAATGTGAAGTTCGTTTAGTAATTGGTTAACATTAAAGAATGGATACTGTTTTACCAAAATATCTAATTTGCCCTGGGGGAATGTTTCAGTGTATTCTTTAAACTTCTTTTCTTGTACTAACTCAATGAAATTTAGATGATTAAGATCTTCAAATCTACTTTTCATTTGAGCTGTTAGTGAATCTACTATTTCAAAATTTAGCACTCTCAAAGTGTTATACATTACGTTTTCATTCAACTGGATGCTTTTTTGAACGCATCTGTCAGTGAAATCTTCATTTCTTAAGTTTTCTATTCTTTTGACGACAGCCTCTATCTCATTATGGCAAGTTACAATACTCACTGTCGATGATTGTAACAATTTGAAAAGATGATCAGTGTAAATGAAACAAGCTTCGAATACACATAGAAAATATACAAAGGTAGGGTCATCCATATGTCTTTTGAGACCAATGGCACAGTTCACAGAGTCGTCGTCCCATTCACTATTTTCATCATCAATAATTTCATCAAAAGTACTATACAATCCTTGGAAATGTTTCATAATGGTGAAAACTGCCCTCGAATGAAAATTCCATCTCGTATTGCTAGCTTGTGGAAGCTTAAATCCTCTTTCGGTCAACAAAACCGTCCTTTTAGAAGACTTGCTGAAAAAACTATGAAAAGCAGTCAAGGCACAGACAAACAAACGAACCTGTTTTATTGTTTTTGAGCCATACAGAAGTACCAAATTTAATTGGTGGGCATAACAATGGACGAAAAGAGCATATGGGCAAAACTGTTTCACTAGCTTTTGAACTCCTCCTTGTCTGCCTGCCATTACAGCTGCGCCATCGTATGTCTGGCTTACAACTTTTTCTCCATTTACTTCCCAGTCAAGTAAAACTTGGTGCACGATTTCTGATAATCCCGCAGCTGTTTTATTCTTGGAAACGTCATAAAAGCCGACGAATCTCTCCTCTATTCTATCATCCACACAATATCTAAATATTATGCTCATCTGGCTCTTACACGATACGTCTAATGTCTCATCCGCTTGTATGGAGAGAAAGGGGGCTTCATTTATTTCTGATTTGATTTTTTCATTTAATGCAATTGTTGTAACTTCTATCAAGTCATTTTGAATGTCTGGAGATGTTCCTTTTAATAATTATGATGACTGTAAATGGTCTCTAACTATAGATTGATTTTGAGCGAGCAGGTTCAACAATTGCAAATAATTCCCCTTGTTAATAGAACTTTCATCTTCTCTATGCCCACGGATGGCTAGTTCTTGTGTACAGAGAAATACTACTGATTGAATGAGTCGTCGCATATATTGCCTGTTCGAAGACACGATCTCATTATGTTTTACTGCTTGTAGTCGAGCAGCTTCAGACATGCTCAATGCGAGTTTTACCTAGCAGATGAAATGCTTCACAATGTAACAAGTGGTGTTATGAAGACTGGTGTTTTACAGCCTTTTTAATTAAATTACTCAGGTCAGAAATTCCTTCCGTGCACCATTCAGTATCTTTCGCTCCAAACATAAGGCAAACGTAACAAAACATTTTGTTTTTTTCAACACACCCAGTTAGCCAGGAAAACCTGTCATACCAAGAAAGCTGAAAACTCCGTGTGCGATTTTTACCGACTTCTTTAATTGATAAATTTGGCTTTGGTCTTTTTGTTTTTAATTCACATCGCTGTTCATATGATAAAGTGCTCAAAGGAGTTGCCTTTAAAAAATTAATAACATTAGAGTCAGGTGAACTTTCTTCAGTCATATTGGCAGCATTAAACACACACACCCACAATTAAAAGAAACTACACTTCTACAGTTCGAACTATAGCACTAGCGCAGCGATTGGGCTATTGAGTTAACAACAGAACAGTGATCATACAATTCAAACGCCAGCAAACGCCAGCGTACGGTAGCGCTTCCCTTCCGAGAAACAAGTATGAACTGGCGCATGCGCTGCAGCGTGGCCTGGCCAGAGTGGTACACTGCACTTGACGCGAAGAAGGTCTGGCGTACAGACAAGAAGAGCAACGCACAGCAGTAGACCGCGGCCGGGCTAAGACTAGTTATATGGGGGGTACGGATATAAAATAACTAAGCGCCATGTAATATGCTAACGCCGCATTTATATCAAATAAAAACAATGTTATATTTTACTCTCTGATGAATACACATTCTAAATCAGGGAACGCCCGGCGTATCGGCGTAATATAGCGCTACGCCTCTGCATATTAATATTATTATTCTGAAGGAGATCAGAAATTTTCTGCTGTTATTGTTCGGTTATTATTGTACCTATAATCCTTCAGGGGTTCAATGTATGAAGTTATTATTAGACTACGGTACCCCTTAGGGCTCAGATATTGCTGCTGTTAATGTCCATCATAGGTTCAATAGTTGTAATTGCTATTATTATTATTATTATTATTATTATTATTATTATTATTATCCTTCATGGGCTTAATAATTACAATTAGTATTACCATTATTATAGGGGATATGATATGCACTGAGATGGGGGAGTAGATGTGCTAGTTGTTCCGCCCCTTAAAACAACAATAACTAATTGATGTGCACAGGAATTTGGAGGTTATGTCTGTCTGGAAACCTGAATACCATATATAAAAATTTTAATAGCATTTGGCAGGTGAAAAGCGTTAGATAATCGACTTTCAAGTTGTCATATTTGATGAACTAACCTCAATACAAAAGGAACAGTGATACAATATCAAAATATAACTACGTATCAATGTTCGCTGCCAACATTACAAAATGAACTACACATTTCATCATGTCCTGAATTGATTGCCTGCGAAAGATTTTCTCAGAACTAATGTTGTCAAAGGTAATGTTATCAAAGGCCTGCGAAATATTAATAAAAGTGAAGTGTCATTTCGGGGATTTAGTTCCTTATGTTTCCCCTACCGGAGAGAATTGATTTTTTTTTTCAAGTCGGATTTAAACAAAAAGGAGAATTATTTAACACGGGTGGTAAGACTCTTTTATACGGTATTAGCCTATATCCACTTCGGTGTTGCTGTCTACGGCCTACTGCTTGCGTTCGTCACTACAGTGAATAAACATGACAGGTAAATATTCTAAAATACGGCACGTTGTACCAGAAAGAACATACCGTTTGGTAATACCGTAAAGCAAAACGGGTAGGCCTACAGGTAAAGACAAACAATTTATTGAAAAACAAACTACAACATCGTAAACTATGTTTCAACATACAGTAGTTTCCACTATTTATGAGGATCTTGTCATAGCTTGGCACTATAGTTTATGCCTCCTTTAATAAAACGTCGCCACCTGTGTCAGGGCGAATTTAAGGGAGGAGGATGCGACGGCCCCTCATGGCAGTTTTTTTTCTTTTTTTGAATGTTAGTTTAACATTTTTTGGTACCGTAACTTGTACTGTATTAAAAACTTGGAAACAATTCATGCATTTTCTTAGTTTTTCACTAAACATGAAATTCGAAGCTAGTAAAATATTAATATTTACAATTTTTGAACATTTTTTAATTTAAAGTTGTTAACATTTATTTTTACTTCAAAATATCACAAAGTCAATCACCGAAATGGCTTATAACTCACTAATTTGTGATTAATGTGTGCAAAATATTCCGGTGGAACACCCCTAGACCCCCCCCCCCTCTAATTCAGAAAGTCAGAACCCCCCACCTCGCATAATGACCATGGCTAAATTCACCCCTTCCTGTGTTATCACTCAGCCATCTTCGTAGCGGCCGCTTTGGTGGCGTAGTTGGTAGCATGCTGAGCTTCTATGCCCAAGATCGCGGGTTCATTGGGAAAAGGTCCATTGTTAGAGCCAGCCAGAACTGCTTGCCCTCTTGTAAATTGGCACCTCTCTCATCAAGATGTTGTTGTTGATTCTTTTAGGGGCTTTGCGACATCGTGGTCGTGTAGCCTACTTGGGTGGGCATAGAATTTGTCTGATAACCTGCGTCACTGTGACATCTGTAAAATACAAACGAAATCCCATTCTAAAACTGGGTGGACAAACATGGGTTGAAGGGCAGTGTGCTCTCCGGAATCGTGAGTTTTGATACTACAGTCCGGGAATGTTGTCCGCAGCGCCTACATGCGTCTGCGAGAGCTAGCTACAGCAGTTCCGTTGGTAGCATGGCTGCCGCTTGGATCATAACAAATAAACAGTAAACTTTGTACTCACCACAGCCATTCATAACCATTCACAGTACATCACTCTTTTTCCGTAATCAGTTTGTTTTAATTCATGAACCACGGTAACTTTATAAGGGAACAACTGAAGCTTGTCTCTTACAGCTTTATGTGCTGTCGACTTAGAGATTCCTGTTTGTTGAGCTAATTTTCGTGTTGATTTACTTGGACTACGCAGCATTATATCGGAGATTTCATCAAGTTTTTCGTCCGTTAAAACCGTAGGCCTGCCTGTTCCCGGTACATCGTGAACTGAGCCAGTCACACGAAATTTACTTATCAAATCCCGAACGATATCACTTTGAATTAGGAAACCGCACCTAAAATCTTAATTTTACATTTTCTGTAAACCGATGGCCTTCGCGAAAAACGTATTCCACCAAAACAACTCTCTCTTCAGTAGTAAACATTACCGCCTGTATACTGTTGCACTCTTCCAATAATAATCTATCTGAACGCTCGCTTACTGTAATACACACTGAAGACATGCAGGCTCGCGTGGTTATCGCGATACACACCGACAGCTCACACGGGGGAGTCCCGCTTTCAAGGACACAGTGCAGTGCAGCCAACTAAACTCATGACTCAACCATTCGTAGCTGCACGTACCCACTGCGGAGAACATTCTCGGGCGCCCTGTATTTGTTACTATTTTTAGCTCAATAAAACATCTGTTATGGATCACGAGACACAGTAGTGCAGTATCTAACGGTAGTAACTAGACTGTGATACTGCTCTGACGTTGTTTTGGGCGAGGGGCTGACGTAAGGAAAGATAACGAGCCAAATGTTGAACTATGATTCTGAGGGTCACAGTTAGCCGTGTGGACAGTCAAGTCTAATCAGAATAGTTTGTGTTACTCATAAAACAGTGATGTCCAATTAGTTTTATCATGTTAAATGATTATGTCGACTTCGCTGGGGTCTGGCGTTACGTTACGGTGACGGGACGAAATGTACCGAGAATGCACTGAGGTGTGTGACGTCATAGTACTGCTTGAGCCTCTCCTTTCACCGCGCGCTCCGGTGGGCGTGACGTCATCCAGCCAGCTACCTCCTTTAACCTTGGTTTGCACTTGCTTTTTTTCTTTCTTTTTTTTTTTTTTTTTTTTTGCTAACGGACTTTGAGTTCACGCAGCATTTGTAGCATTTAAAATTATATAAAGTCTAGTCTTTCAGACCGACTATCAGTGTTTTAGCTTAAACATACTATTTCACAAAATTCTAACATTTCTGAGTGTTAAAAATTGTAAGAAACAAATTTCATTTAAAGAGCACCGTATTGTTCGCGAGTACCAGGTTGAAAACGCCTGGTGTAAATGAAGTCTAAGTATTGCTATTGATCTTTTAAGAACAACAATGGCTACATTCTTCATGATGCGACATGCAACCTCTGAATGGTGCTTTTGCGCGAACCATTAGACCAATAACTTCTATTCCCTTTAGGTTGTATTTTTCGCAGAGTCTGAAAGTTGTGATTTTTGCGACAGCATGAGATAAAATGTCTAGTTTGGTGTGCACTCCGAGATGGCACTATAGGCTAGTTGTTAAAAGAATTCACGTGTTTTAAGAACAGTGTGATATGGAATTGCCTCATTACTGGTCTTCTATTCGACAGGTGTACGAGCTCTGTGTTTGTTACCGCCATTGCTGCTTCTTATACCTACTGCAGGTAAGATCAACTTCTTCTACTTCTATTCGCTATCCATTTCGGGTGTCAACAATATCAAATGGAGTTTATTAAAATAACATTCCTTCCACTCCGGATTAAGGCTGCTGATAATTCAAAGCACTTGATTGGGAACTTCAGAGCTTCGAAGCATGAACATTTTGCTGATGCTTTGAAGTTTTGACGGTTGGTATTGCATGTGTTTTAATTAAAGTAAGGTAAGCATACGGTTAAGCCGTCAGAAACGAGATAGGCTATAAAAGCTTGAAATCTGCAACACACTTTGTAGGGCAAAAGACTGGGGGTATAACATATTTGTTTTCTTTTACACATTTGTAATTGGGGGTGATAGATGAGTAGGAATATGCAACAATTTTATGGGTGTGGATTCTATTTTATGAAATATGGGGTGGGAAATTATTATCCCAATGCCTACACCCGACAGTATATTTTCTTAAATGAGCAATGGGGTAATAATCTCCCACCTCCAAATTATGATGATACTGTGTTTATCACTCAATAATGAGGTTTATTTAACAGAATATAATATATAAAAACATCCATCACGCTCTATAATAAAAACAAAGTAACTCAAACGCAACATAAGGTCAGTGACCTATATCATCTTTGCCGAAAACTGCACAAAAAATATAAAAGTGATTTTGGAATGTTAAAAGTTAGTATATTCGAATATAATTCAATAATTTCAAAATAGAATTTTCTAAAAACACAGAAAATTAATTTAAAAAATCTTCTATTCTATGGCAAACACCCGAGCAGGATAATTATTTCCACTCTACCTGAAATATGTTTACTTAAGTGACCAAAACCATTATTAACATTGTATTTGAGTTATATACCAACGTTTACAAATCTCTTATCTTCAATAAAAACACCTTCTTCTGTAAAACTTAACACAACCGAACTGGCGAGCACGTGCACTGTGGAGACCACTGGGATATACAGGGTGGGGCGTGGAAACTTCCTGATTCAAACATGCAATAAAACACAGTACACGTTTCATTGAACTTTATTGTTATTTTCCGCCTACCACACAACATTGGAACTTTACATTTACACAGTTTTAAACACAATGTCTGTTAAATGTCGCCCTCCATTGTCAATCCACTCATTCAGTCGACGGCGAAAGTTTTGCGTCACCTTTTCGAGCATATCGGCCGGGATATTAGCAATCTCGGCTCGGATGTTGTTCCGTAGGTCGTCCAGGGTGTGGGGACGATCTTTATAAACCAGGGACTTGAGATAACCCCTAAGGAAGTAATCAGGAGGGGCTAAATCAGGCGAGCGGGCTGGCCAGTTTACGTCCCCTCGCAGGGAGATCAGTCGTTCGGGGAAGGCTGCTCTCAAAACACCCATGGAAATCCTGGAGGTGTGGGCTGTGGCCCCATCCTGTTGAAACCACACGTTATCCAGATCCATTTCTTGGAGCGCAGGTAAGATACATTGTTGGATCATTGTCACATAACGGTCGGAATTGACGGAAACAGTACGACTGTTTTCTGCAAAAGAGTATGGCCCAATGATCCCTACGCTTGCTACAGCACACCATACAGTGACACGTTCCGAATGAAGGGGCCTCTCATGAAGCTCTTTGGGATTTGTTGAACTCCAATACCGCATGTTCTGTTTATTCACACTGCCACTGAGGTGAAAATGTGCCTCGTTAGAGAAGAACACAACTGCGTCATTCGGCACAGTATCAAGCAGCTGCTCACAGGATGTTTGTCGGTTTACATAAGCCTGCTCCGAAAGTTGTTGGACCACACAAAGTTTGTACGGGTGAAAATGGAGCTCAAAGTGAAGAATGCGACGAAGAGAACGGGACGACATCCCAAGGGCAACTGCATGTTTACGCGCAGAACGCTTGGGTGACCGCTCAATGGACGCACGAACTCTTTCCACATTTTCAGGTGATCGAACGATCTTCTGAGGTCCTTTCCTTTCTTTAGCGACATTCCCCGTTCCTCTGAAGGCATCCACTCACATTAAAACACTTTTCCGATCAGGAACACGGCTTCGTGGAGGAATATCGAAGTGGCGGCGAAAGGCACGTTGCACTGCAATCACTGACCGATCGTTAGAGAAATACGCCTCCACGGCAAAAGCTCGCTGCTGCCTCGACCAAAGCATGTTTACGACTAAGACGGGCGGGAACACAAATATCCCCCTCGGCCCCTTCCACTGAATCCACCCCCACTCCCCTGCCCTCCCTACAACAGTCACTGCAACATGTTTAAATACGGAAGTTCCCGCGCCCCACCCTGTATATGCTTCCCACCTTTGGTTTCTGATGACGGTATACATCAAATTAACGGGATTTCAATATTTATCTGCATCTAGCTTGTGGATGCATGTGGAACTGCTTGAAATGGAAGGGGTGGTTAGATTCTCTCCCTAACACCGTTCTATAAATACATGGTGGGAAGATAGTATCCCAAGGTCCTATAAAGGGTTTGTGTCAAAAATATACCGGTAGCCTACTCAAAACTTCGAAGCATGTTCGTTGCATTACCGCTTCCTTTTGTTTTGTTTTGTTGTTGTGAAGCTTCGAAGGAATTGGCAGTCCTACTCCGAACAAGGATGTTGCTATTGGCAACTCTAGCTATCTAATATGACATCTAGCGGTAAAAATGAGAAACTTACCAAGTAGGGTAGCCTACATTTGTCACCTGGTGACTGTTTGTATATGGTTTCTTGTATTAATAAGAAGATCGTGTACATTCTTCGTGTCTTTATACATAAGTAATAAGTTTTACTCGTTGATAGAGTGCAAAATGAGTAAAAGCAAAGTATATTGCTCAGTTTACTGCTGTAAGTCGATGTATGAGAGGGCTGCGGAAATAAGTTTTCATCACTTTCCAAAAGATGCAAAGAGCAATAGCCGAAAGGTGACGATACCAAATAAATACGCGCAACAGGAGCGGGTTGGACCACTCACCACTACACTCCGACTACACTCACTGACGACAGGACGGGTTGTTCACTGTTACGCCGAGCCAAGCCGCACCTAGACAGCCAAACACAGTCTCGCCGAGCCAAGCCGCACCTAGACAGCCAAACACAGTCTCGCCGAGCCAAGCCGTACCAAGACAGCCAAGCCTACGCCAGCCTAGGACAGACAATCTTCATCAGTCAGGTATCCTTCCCCGCTCCCTAGTTCATTTCCAATAACCCTACCAACCGCCATCCCCTCGCTCTGCGATATCCGAGCCATTCCACTACGAGTCATATAGGCCTAATTTGACTTCGAAAAGTAAATATTTACTCTGTGAGAACCTGCTACCAGTCCGATATTCAACACCAAACCCACCTGCTAACCATCCAAATCAATCAATTCCTGTCTCCTCCGAGTTTTAATACAAGTTAAACTCATCCCTTTGCCCTACCAAGCAGCAAATAATTTATAGAGTCTATGGTACAGTGAGCAAACTCAAATATAGCTTTTAAACGTAACAGCGCCCTGACTCGAACTGCACAAAAACAAATACCAGCAGACAACCGATTGATAATATGCAATTGACACATAAAATCCAGTGGAACACACAAATTAGATCACGTGTATCGCACAGTTATACATATATACAATTAAAAATACCGGGTGAGTTAGCCGTGGTCGTTACGGCATGACTGATGGCAGTCGCTCACATCCGAGAGGCGAGGAGGTTCGAATCCCCCGCCGGCAACCTTGAAGATGGTCTTCTGTGGTTTCCCATCTTCCTTCCAGGTAAATGCCGGGGTTGGTCACTAACTATAGGCCACAGCCGCTACCTTCCAACTCCTCGTCCTTACATTCCCACTTTCCTTCCCAACGGTACTTGTAGCTCACCCATTGGGTGTCCGTCTCGAAGCAGCTACAAAACTGGCGAGCCGAACATGTCCTCGGATACTCCCGGCACTAAAAGCCATACGCTAAAAAAAAAATAAAAAAAAATAACAGTCATTATTTTAGGGACCACATTTACTGATAATAACCGAAAAATAAAAAGTGTTCCATATCAAACGCGTGTTATTGAGTATTTTTACCCTACTTATCCAGACCGACCGCAGCGCCCCAAGTGTTAGTTTGAGTTGCGAATGGGGGAAGGGGATTGCTCGAGCGCCATCTTATTTAGGCCTACTCTGCATATCACCTCCACAACCTCTTGCATAACTAATGTTGTTGGGGAATGGTTGGTTGGTTCCTCAGTTTAAGGGCTGCGTCACCACCGTGTGTGTAGAATCTGTCTGATAACCGGTGCTAATGTGATGGCTGTATTAGTGTGTGTTATCTGTAATTCAGGTAAGGACTGCAGACGATCAATTTTTCAAGTAGTACCCAATTTTGCTACCAAATCTACCTTCTACATCTAGCAGCGGACTTGGTTACTAGATGCCACCATAACCGGCACCTGGCGACGAACGTTGGAACGTATAGAGCGTTATCATATATAACCTACACATTTGGCTTCACACAAATGTAGTTAGTTTCGTTTACATGCCATAAATCTATGACATGGGCCCACCGGCTTTACTTCCCCTCCTAAGGAAGGCATACTGAGGGATTTTTAATGCTCTTAAAAATCCGACGACTTCGGCCGGGTTTGAACCCGTGATCATGTTCATAGAACCTAGCATGCTACCAACTACGCCACCGAAGCCGCCAGATATCGACTAAAGATTCAAGTAAACAATTGTCTCTGGGAAGGAGGGCGTTAACCCCCTCCCTTTCGGTGTGCTACTGGGTGTAACTACTGTCTTGATCCAACGTCGTTTCCATTTTTCACACACCTACAGTAAGGTACATTTTACTTGTTCATTTGACATTTTTGGACTTAAATCTCATCATCATCAGTTTTCTGCCCTAGGGCAGATCCTCACATGGCAGCTCTCCAAGCAAATCTTTCTCCTGCCACTCTCTTTGTTAAGGTGCGTTCAAAAAGTAAGGAGCCGGAGTCATAATTACAGAAACCAGTACCTGTATGTTAGAAGTATTGGCCCTGGCTGTTGAGGCACATGTCCCACTGTGACACGAGGCGGTGAATGGCTGTCTCATAAAATTCCCTGGGCTGCGATGTGAACCAGTTCCGCACCTACAGCTGGACGTCGGCGTCCGAGGTGAATCGTTGGCCCCGCAGAGCTCTTTTCAGGGGACCAAACATGGCGTAATCACAGGGAGAGAGGTCTGGACTGTATGGAGGGTGGCCGAGAACCTCCCATTTGAATTTCTGCATGAGTGCCGCAACTGTGTTGGCCGTATGAGGTCGTGCATTGTCGTGAAGCGACCACGGCGGCTATGGCGTTCACTGTCACTCGGCGGTCCTGGGTAATGAGTGCATCAAACAGCTGGACTTTGCCATCGGTAATGCAGGGGGGTGCCTCAGACCGGGCATCGTCGGCTAACGACACCCGTCCTTCCCTCAAGCGCTTGTGCCACGCCTTGACCCTTGTAAGGGACATGCAGTGTTCGCCGTACACTTGTGATATTCGGCGATGAATGTCCGTTCCCCCTACTCCTTCCGCTGTCAGAAACCGAACACCACCTCTTTGCTCTTAGGTTGACGCCTCCATGTCACTGTTTGCAATGCGACTGGCAGCGTTGGACGATTGATGCATGCTGCTGCTCGCTTTGTATCGTCACGTGACGTGCACGCGTGCCCTCTAGCGACGGGCTGTGACCTTCCACGCTCTGATCGGAACCACACCTCGTTATCCACGCCACGATTAGCCGATGTTGTCACCGGTTTGCGCATTCCAGCCTCCGGCTCGTTACTTTTTGAACGCACCTTATACTTTCCGTCGATCATTATACTGTCAACCATTTGGAATCATCTCCGTCCTAATCGTCTTCTACCATTCACCGTTCCTTCCATTGCCTCCATAAGTAAACAATTTCTTCTCATCCAATGACCAAGTCATTTTTGTTGCCTCATCCTGATTAACTTTAATATATTTTTCTCCTCCCCAACTCTTTTCAGCACATCTTCATTTCGCACTTTCTCTATCCATTTTATCCCTTCCATTCTCCTACATATCCACATCTATATCGATTCCAATTTTTTTCTTCCTCTTTTCTCAATGTCCACGTCTCAGCTCCATATAGAATAGTGCTACACTCCAAATAAAGCATTTCTCCATTCTCTTCCTCAGGCCTTTGTCCAGACCCCCATAAAGATTTTAAAACTAAAACTCAGCAATTTGTCTAGGTTTATGCCCTGTCTTGTACCTTCCTTCTTTGGAAGCCTTTATAGGGAGGTGAAAGATCTTTTTGGAAGCCTTTATAGGGAGGTGAAAGGCTGCTTGAGCGTTTAGCTCTCGCAGTTAAGAGGCGCACGTGCGCTTCGTAAGAAGGGAGGTAGTGCACAGTTCGCTACTCCCGTAGGGGTCCTGGCGCGGTACATCAAGAGCCCGCTGATAAGCCAGCTTGGTGTTCTTGGGAGAAACCCCACACAAGACACGGCATAAACCTAGAAAAATTGCTGAGTTTTAATTCACTGGCCATGAAAACAAATGAGTTGTCCAGATTCAAAACTGATCATCTGCATTTTGTTGTGAAAATGAGTTAGCTGTAGAATCGGATTTATTGGAACTATGTCCCCATTCTGTTAAAAAGTTGGACACATAACTTCTCATTTGCCACCCTTAATGGCATACTGAAATATCGATTCGGTTGCAAAACTGATTATTTAAAATATACGGTAATATTTTTAAATAATGTAACTTCTTTGGGAAAACAAAGTTAAACAAAAATGTTCCTGTCCTAAATTGGAAACATTGAACAAGAATTCAAAATATATGTTGAAAACTCCTCATTTTCGTCTTTCGAAACCCTTCCTAATTTGATTGATATTTGCTTTATAATCCCTAATCATTGTATAATAAATATTATTTCAGTATTCATAGGTCATGATGTTCATACTGCTGTTTCAAAACTGATCAACTAACACTTACCATTACAAAACTAATCGTCTACACATTTCATTTTCACATTTAACCTATCTGTACAGTTGGCAGTGGTTCAGTAGTAATTTGGGATGACAAGGAATCAAACAACACTAATTGTTCGGCCACTACATCTTAGCAGGGGCGGATCTAGGGGAGGGCGAGTAGGGTGACCGCCCAGGGCCCCGCGGTTCGGGGGCCCCCGCGCCATGGATTTTTTTAAAATTTGATTAATTAACTAATTATACTTTTCAAACTAATTTATAATTCATATTCCTTTTTCAGTGCAGCTATGACCTCCCGTGGCCGTTGAGCAAGTTTAGATTTCAGTGAAATACAATAGAAGACCTCAGTCGGGGAAAAAGTGGCAAAGTAATATTTTAATATTTCATAGTTTACATAATCTTCTTCAAGGGAACTTAAAAGTTTCTTTCATGTTATTAAAAAAATGTACTGTAGTGTATTCAAAATATTGTAACTATTCTTTATTTTATTATTATTACCAAACTATTTTCCATTTGATTTGATATTTTTTAAATTTCCTATTGTTGTGGGCCCCACCTTATCACATCGCCCAGGGCCCCGCAAGGCCTGGATCCGCCACTGCATCTTAGGTAGGCTCTGCAACAGTATTTTGCATCTCCTGTAAAATTTGTAAAATGTTTGATGATTAGTTTTGAAACTGGACTACTCACCATTTTAGCCTCAGGAAATGGGTACACCAGCGTTCCTGGAGGCGGCACGTACAAAGTGCACAACTCATGGGAGAAGTGGGACACTGCCCAAGAAACCTGTGTGGGAGAAGGTGCTCAACTGGCTGTCCCCGGTCAAGTCGCCCAGTACGACGCTATAGCGAACCTCACGACCCACCATCCATATGTGGGCATCCGTCGTCAGCAGGGAGAGTACAGGACCATTCTAGGTAACCAACCAAATACAGTATTTAAAGGGTCATTTAGTCAAATGTCTCAAGTGGTATTCTTGTTGATTATTGCTGTCTCTTCATTTAGGGGCTTAGGACATCTTGATCATCAGTTCCGTGCACTTGGGTGTGTGTTGAATTTGTCTGATAACGTGTGTTTCTGTGGCAACTCTAGTAGTGTTCGTAACTACAGGGTCATTATCTATGTGCGACCCGATAAACACGGCAAGCTAAGCCGGCTGTGACTGGCGCAAATCGTGGGCGCGCGTACGCGGTTCAGTCGGTGGTGGCGCGCTCCGCTGACTCATAGCCTATAGTTAATTCACACGTGTTTTGTCATTCATATGGACGTGTATCTGCAAAGCTTAGACGTTAGTGTTGCACGTTTATTGAGTATTGTGATTGTTGGTCATACCTAGACACCAATTCACATTGCGCGAACGTGTGTGTATACATAATTCGTATATGAAAAGCTTGTTTCCACTTAAACAACAGAATGGCTGATAGAGCAGTTCATGTATCGCTTCAAGGTTCTGTGCTGAGAAATAATAAACACCCTAAATATTTAGGTGTCACTCTGGATCGCACATTATCTTTTAAAAAACATCTTGAAAATACAGCTGCCAAAATTAGAAGCCGGAATAATATCCTGCAGAAGCTTTGTGGAACTACTTGGGGAGCTTCTGCTACAACTCTGATGTGTTCTGCATTAGGTCTTGTCTTCTCCGCTGCTGAATACTGTGCTCCAGTTTGGCTGAACAGCCCCGATGTAAAGATAATTAATACCCAACTCAATAACACCATGAGACTGATCAGTGGCCTTATTAGATCTACACCGAGTTATTGGCTTTCTGTCCTCAGCAACATCATGCCTCCTGACCTACGCAGGAAAGCTGCCCTGATCCGAGAGTATAAGAAAATGATGAGTAATCCAGCTCTTCCTATTCCCTGTGACATCCCTGATCTGAATAGAAACCGACTGAAATCTAGACATCCACCCATCAAATATGCCAGAAATCTCACAGGCAACAATTTTAAGCCGAATTTCCAATGCAGAAATGAATGGAGCACCAACATCAACCTTGACGCTTGGAGTGACTTAATTGGAGATGGCGCTGCACCCAGTTTTGACCTGCCAAGAGGAACGAGGACTGCCCTCAATAGGATCCGGACTAACCACGAGGTCTGTGCTGAATCACTCTTCAAATGGGGTAAAATTCCTTCTCCCCAATGTGACTGCGGTGCTCCTTCACAGTCAGTTCCCCACATTGTTCACGAATGACATAGAAGAGCATATCAGGGTAATCCGTCTGACTTCCTGTTGGCAAAACCAACAGCACTGCAATGGATACAAAATTTAGATTTAAAGATATAAGCCTGCCTTGTCATGTGTCGCTGTAAATATGTATATATCAATGTTAATGTGTGTATATATTTATCTTGCATGCTTGTTGTCTCTATGTCATACGATAAATAATAATAATAATAATAATCTCTCTATATATAAGAATGAAAGTTTGTCTGTTTTTTCTGAATTTCTACGGAAATTTGCGTTATTTATGCGTTTCAGACTGTTTTATGACGGATGCGCGCGAAAATAAAATTTTTGTCTGTCTGTCTGTCTGTCTGTTTGTCTGTGGACAAGTATGTTCCCTTATAACTCGAGAACGGCTGGGTGGATCAACGTAAAATTTGGTACAGATATCCTTCAGAGGCACGACACTAATCATTGATGTAACTCTTCTCCGTACCTCTCATATGAGGGGCATACCCCCTTAAAATGCATGCTGAAATAGGTGTAGAAGAGCCAGACAAAGCTCATTTTCAGCCCCTCAATATCAGAAACAAAACTCGGAGGCCCGAAGGGCTCCGAAAACCACATTTTAAGGCCCTAAAACCAATAGTTTTTGAGTTATTCCCAGAAAACTAATTTGATTTAATAAAATAATGAACTTGCTCAACTGTGTTCCACCCAGCGAAGACTTTGACTACATACAAACAACACCAAACCCGGACTCGCTGCCTCCTTCACTGGAAGAAGTTCGTGAAATCATTCAACTTCTTAAGAACAACAAAGCAGCTGGAGAGGACTCCATTGTTGGTGAACTCTGGAAATGTGCTGGAAGCAATGCTGTGTGCAAACTCACCGAGATCATACAGAACATCTGGGAAACAGAGAAATTACCACCTGACTGGACCTCAGCTCTGATCCATCCCCTCCACAAGAAAGGAGATTTTACTGACCTAAACAACTACCGTGGGATTTCTCTCGTCCCGGTAACATACAAGATTTTCTCCAAGGCATTACTAACACGGGCAGAAAGTCAACTGGACAGTCAACTCGGAGAATATCAGGGAGGCTTCAGGAAGGGCCGATCCTGTGCTGAACAGATCCTCAACCTGAAAACTGTACTTGCATACTCCAAATTGAGAAACCGCAAGGTGGTTGTCACCTTTGTTGATTTTAGGAAGGCCTACGACTCTGTTGATAGGGAAACACTTAATAGAATTCTCCAAGAACTAGGGTTAGACAACAAAACCCGCAAACTCATTCTAGAAACCTTGACCAATACCCATTCCAAGGTTAAATTTAGAGGCGAGGTCTCAGCAAGCTTCGAGATAAAAACAGGGGTGAGACAAGGGGATGGACTTTCTCCACTTCTTTTCAACTGTGTCCTTGAAAAGGTTGTGAGAGAATGGCGCAAGGAACTGACCAATATGGGTGTCCAGAGTGGGATATACCTGGGGCGTAGGAAGGAAGGACTGGTTGTAGATTGCCTGGCCTTTGCTGACGACATGGCACTTATTGCCGATTCTCTGGATACAGCAACAATGCAGGTCAATTGCCTCAGAAGACAGGCAGCCAAAGTGGGTCTTCAAGTGTCGCTGGAAAAAACAGAATTCTTCACCAACATCAAAGAAGCTAACAGAGAGATGCTACTAGAACAGGGAAAAATCAAGAGGATTGAGAAATTTAAGTATCTCGGCGAATGGATTGAACCCAACTTATCAGAAAGAGCATCATTATCCATGAGTGTCAACAAGCTGGAACTGGCTTATCGACTGACAAAGAACATCTACAACAAGAAATGCCTGTCACGCAACCTGAAACTGAAGCACTACACCTCAGTCATACGACCAGAAGCCCTGTATGCCATGGAGTGTCTCTCATTGAACCGAAGTGGTCTGATGGAGAAAATGGAAGTCAGAGAGAGGAGAATTCTCAGGAAGATCCTAGGTCCGGTAAAGGAAGATGAGGAATACCGTAGGCGGCACAATTCCGAGCTCTACGAACATATAGAAAGGCTCTCTGACTGTGCTAGGAAAAGGAGAGTAGCATTCTATGGTCATGTGGCAAGATTGCCTCCCAAAAGACTGACCAATAGGCTGTTCACTTTCTGGCAGAACAAGAAGGTTCGTACCACTTGGCTGACAGAAACTGAGAAAGACATTAATGAACTGGGAATATCAGATCTTCAAGACAGGCAATCTGTGAGACATGCCCTGAAGGAAGTCCATGGATTTCAGGAAAAACCCCGGAAGAAAGGTACCCCTCGGACAGATGAAAGGAAGGAGTTACACCGGCAGAAAATGCGACAACACTGGGCAAAGATCAAAGCTCAACAGTTGAACAAGCGTGGTCCAAAGTAGGCCCATTCGAAACAAGAAGAAGAAGAAAATAATGAAAGTATGCAACCTGGTAACTATGGCAACAGAATCTCACAGGTCATTGTTAGACGCAATACAATTCCAATTATTACATTACTGTGAAAGTTTGTGAGCGGCTATACGGTTATCACGGAACCAAATTACGGTGTAAAATGCATCAATACATACAGTATACTGCGCTTAAGGGGGTCAAGAGGTACTCTAGAATTTTTTCTCGTGTTTTACACTTGTGGGTGTGGTACGAAAGGTCTATTTAATCCCTATCTCTATATAATTATACAATTATTATTATTATTATTATTATTATTATTATTATTATTATTATTATTATTATTATTATTATTGCTGTTATATAATGGCACACAACGACGAGACAAAGCTCAATTTCAGGCCCTCTGTGTCGGAAACAAAACACGGGGGCCCTAAATTGTCCCCGAAAACTAAATTTAAGGCTCTATAACCCACAGTTTCTGAGATAATCCCTGAAAACTAATTTCATTTAGTAAACTAATCAAGGAATATAAGCCGGTAACCATGACAACAGTATCTCAAGAGATGACATCCAACTTTCCATCTCTTTCTGTAAGAAGCAATACCACTCCATTTATTACATTTCTGTGAACGTTTGCAAATGGCTATAAGGTTATCACGGAACCAACTAAGACTGTAAAATTCGTCAATGCGCTTAAGGGGGTCAAGGGGCACTCCAGAATTCTTTCACCCGACATACACGTGCGATATGTTGTACAGAAGGTCTATTATATCTCCAAACAGCAATATTATTTTCAAAAATTCCTGAATTGAAATAGTATTTTTGCGGCTTTTTAGGAATTTGAGGTATTCAATTTTATTTTCATGTCAGGTAGTACACATTAGGTGAATTTAGTTTGAGAGCACATTTTAACTAATCATTCTTTTTGTCAACAAACGGGTACATCGTAAGGATGATTTTGTTTGAGTTAGTTAGTTATTGTTGTTTTAAAGGGTGGAACTACGATCTGCCCCTTGAAGTTGTTTGATACTGTGTGGTTGATATATCCATATTTGTACATCTGGGTGATACGTTGTAGTCAATAGAGTTAGTTTGCCTCATGGCCACTAACTGCCTTGGCTCCTGCATTAATACACCTATCTATAAACATATGATTGTTTGTTTATTAAAGTTTCAATTTTGTATCTTTTACGCGTTTCGGTTTGTTTTTTGACGGATGCAAGCAAAACGTGGATTTGTGTGTCTGTATTTCTGTGTATCTTTATGTACACCTATAACTCGTGTTCGGAAGCTTGGAGCATCGTAAAATTAGGTAGGTATCCATGAGGGTCAATACACTAATCATTTATTTAACTCTTCACTGTACTTCTCATAGAAGGGTGGGTACAGGGAAATAAAGTTTCAAAATACATGCTAAAATAGGCGAAATATAAAAATTATTCTAGAAGGACGACCAAAGCATATGTTGCGCTTCTCAATGTGAGACACAAAATTCGGGGGACTATAAAGGGTCTCCGAAAACCACATTTTAAGGCCCCTAAATTAACAGTGTGTGTGATATTCCCAGAAAACTAACTTCGTTCTGATAAAACTTTTGAAGGAACGACAAACCGTTAACCATTGCAACAGTAGCTGAATTGATAACGTCTGGTTATTCATACCAAAGACCGTTCGAAGAACGGGTACTTCTGCTAGTAATATATAAAGCAGAAAATCTTGTTCTGAAACGAGACGAAAATTTCGAATCAAGTGTTCAGGAAGACTGTGCCTAATGCCAGTGCAATTAGGAGACTCGCTAAACGATTCAAGGAAACAGGCTCCGTAAATAATAAAAGAGTTGACAGACATTCTTTCATCAGAAGATGTCAGGTGTGTGTTACAAGAGAGGGAGGACATGTTCAGCATCGCCTCTGAGCACTGTAAGTACACATTATTGAACATGTTTGGTAAATGTGTGAAAGTGCACGCTGAACCGGGTACGCGCGGCCGCATTCTGCGCCGGTCACAGCCGGCTTAGCTTGCCGTGTTTATCGGGGCGCACAGAGATGTACTATATCGACATTTTCACGAAGGGAGTGTGGATAAACAACACTGGAAGTAGCAGCTGTCAGCACCCGGATGCTAACCTCGTATCTGCGAACTACACAAGCTCCGCTACGCTGCTGGGGGATATTGATATCGATTAAAGGAAGCTTTACAGACGGTCCACACAAATATTGTGCGCAGTTACATTAGGCGGGAAACAAGTATTTACTCGCCCTAACCTGAAATAACAAGATATTATTACAAAATATCACGCTTTTATGTACAAAATGGAGTACTTAATTGGATGATATGTTTCGAACGTCAGGCGTTATCTCCAGATCCTGTTCACTTAGACTTAATTAGTGAACGTTGCTTTTTTTTATTTTATGTGTAACATCTTTCCACTCGGTTGCTGGATATTTTTGTGGGAGTGATTTTGAAAAATGGGACGGAAGTGGATCGGACGGAAGTGTGTAAGATGCACTGCCAGGTGGATCGCATCCCTCCTGGCTCCTAAAGCATCCAGCTGGCAGTGGTACCATGTGGAATGTATATAACATACGGATTACTTCAAGGTTTGGAGGCGCAATTACAGATATTTCTACAACAAATCATCTTCAAGTTGTCGTTCTTTGGTGTAAAAATATTCATTATATCATATTTGCTGAAAACAATTATGATTTCTTAAGAGTCTATTTTTCAATAAGTGATAGGCATCCACTCCCCGAGTAACTGTGGTTTACTTTCATACTGAACGGTAAACGATCATGCGAACTTTGGTGTCAACTGATTGAAACACAAACCCTTTGTTAAAAGTCTTCGTATCAGTATTTAAATGATGATATGCTTATTATGAAACATTGTAACTAGTCGGCAAAGCCGGTATTATGTTTCTGCACAATGGCTATTCAGATATTAACCCACATTGCGGTAATGCAATGATCAATGTAATATCGATGGTTTTATACGGTAATTCCGCTAGCCTTTCATAGACCACTAGAGGAATTCCCTTTACTGTCAAGTAGGCGTATTCATAACTAATTTAAAACTCAATTCCACGCAGGAACATTATCGAAAAAAAAGCTAAATATTAATGGAGCATAAAAAATACTTCCATATTATTACCGGCACGTGAAAATGAGTACCTGTCTTGTACTCAAAATGTCTGTGGTTGTAATGGTCTGCGAATCATGAGGTCTCAGGTTCAAACTCCAGTCCCGGCAATTATTTTTGCTGCCAGATTATCGATTTAAACGATATATATCAGAACAATATGCGTCATTTTAACAGAATTTACATGAAATTATGATTTATCTAATTTTAATTACAATAGTTTGCACCAAGTAGGAGTTGGGAAATTTGATTGTATTGAACATTATATCTAGTAGTCTATAGATAGGCTAGAGACTATGGTTTCATTCCTCCTCTTAATTTACAATATAATATGTGATGTTTGTTCAAACAAGTGTGACAGTAGCATATATCCAATTCAATCGATACATTCATCATAGTACCAGTATGAAAACGGAGCGTAAATTAACAATTTAAGAATGTCCAAGCTGTGTGGTATACGAGTAGGATAACATGTCAGATGACTTCACATGCATTTCATCTCAATTTCATAGTAGGATAACATGTCAGATGTTACAGATCATATGCGACTACTGTAAGGCTCGTATATTTTTATTTAGTGTACGATATTTATGAATCACACTTATGCACAAATATATACGATGCTTAGATTACATACGTTTGTGAAAACTAGTGTAATGTGTCAAACTTCACTTCTATGGATGTTACGCTATTATACACACATCAAAAAAAGTTTTGCATCACCTCGGTTCCAAGAGTTCCGGAACCTTTAAATACAAAGGGAATAGAGATCAACACAAACAACATTTCAGCTCGTTTTATTGCTCATGAGACCCACACATTGCATGTTGTACCATCATACAGCTAGACTTTCAGCATTTGTGGTCCAGATTGCAGTACACACCACTACCTCTAATACCCAGTAGCACGTCCTCTTGCATTGATGCATGCCTGTATTCGTCGTGGCATACTATCCACAAGTTCATCAAGACACTGTTGGTCCAAATTGTCCCACTCCTCAACGACAATTCGGCGTAAATCTCTCAGAGTGGTTGGTGGGTCAAGACGTCCATAAACAGCCCTTTTCAACATATCCCAGGCATGTTCGATAGGGTTCATGTCTGGCGAACATGCTGGCCACTGTAGTCGAGCGATGTCGTTATCTTGAAGGAACGCATTCACAAGATGTGCACGATGAGGTCGAGAATTGTCGTCCATGAAGACAAATGCCTCTCCAATATTCTGCCGATATGGGTGCACTATGGGTCGGAGGATGTCATTCAGGTATCGTAAAGCCGTTTCGGAGCCTTCCATGACCACCAGTGGCGTACGTCGGCCCCACATAATGCCACCCCAAAACATCAGGGAACCACCACCTTGCTGCACTCGCTGGACAGTGTGTCTAAGACGTTCAGCCTGACCAGGGTGCCTCCAAACACGTCTCCGACGATTGTCTGGTTGAAGGCATATGCGACACTCATCGGTGAAGAGAACGTGATGCCAATTCTGTGGGGTCCATTCAGCATGTTGTTGGGTCCATCTGTACCGCGCTGCATGGTGTCGGGGTTGCAAAGCTGGACCTCGCCATGGACGTCGGGAGTGAAGTTGCGCATCATGCAGCCTATTGCGCACAGTTTGAGTTGAAACACGACGTCCTGTGGCTGAACGAAACGCATTATTCAACATGGTGGCATTGCTGTCTGGGTTCCTCCGAGCGGCAATCCGTAAGTAGCGGTCATCCACTACAGTAGTAGCCCTTGGGCGGCCTGAGCGAGGCCTGTCATCGACAGTTCCTGTATCTCTGTACCTCCTCCATGTCCGAACAACATCGCTTTGGTTCACTCTGAGACGCCTGGAAACTTCCCTTGTTGAGAGCCCTTCTTGACACAAAGTAACAATGCGGACGCGATCGAACTGCGGTATTGACCTTCTAGGCATGGTAGAACTACAGACAACATGAGCAGCGTACCTTCGTCCTGGTGGAATGACTGGAACTGATCGGCTGTCGTACCCCCTCCGTCTAATAGGCCCTGCTCATGCATGGTTGTTTACATCTTTGAGCAGTTTTAGTGACATCTATGAACAGTCAAAGGGACTGTATCTTTGATACAATATACACAGTCAACGTCTATATGCCGGAGATCTGGGAACGGAGGTGATGCAAAACTTTTTTTGATGTGTGTATTTATTCGTTACGGCCAACTATGGACCACGTTTCACAGTTTTTAAATTATTTGTTGTCTTCACTCGCTGCCAATGTCGCTTCATCCTCTCTGCCACTTCCTTCTTCTGTTCCTCCGTGTAAGATCTTCCTTTCCTCACTGACAACTCCCCTGTCTCCTGGAAACCTGTAAACTCCTTAAATAGTCGTCTAAATCGCACTCTGTCCACTATGTCTTCTTCTTTCACCCCCTCCGATCCAAGTCCAATCTCACTTCCCGAAACCATTTCGGCTCCGTCTTTCTCTTCCTGAAGAATTCAAAAATCCTTTTCGTCAATCTGGCATTGTTCATCCTCACCAGGTGTCCATAAAACTGTATTCTCCCTTTTCTCATTAGGGCTACGACTCCATCTGTCTTCAGGTATAGTTCTTTGTTAGGTATGAGTCTCCTCTCTCCATCCTTGATATTTGGGCCAAGGATATTTCGGAGCATTTTCCTTTCCCTCTTCCGGATGTCTTCGAGGCCACCCTCCGCAATCATGTCTAGTGTTCCTGCTGCATACAGACATTCATGTTTGACAACAGTATCTAAGTGTCGGAATTTAGCCCAAAAGGATAGACCCTTCTTGTTGTATGTATCCTTCGTAAGTTGATAGGCTAAGCCATTTACATTCTTCTCGCCCGCTCTCGGATGACATTCTTTTCCACCCATTGTCCTGCAATTTTTCTTAAAACACTTAACTCGCTTTATCTTGGCTTCTCTCAACTCCAAGTGGAGAGGAGCGTCTTTGATGTTGGTCATGAACACAGTCTTCTCAAAAGAAATTTGTAGCCCAGTCTTCTTGACTATCACCTGGAGTTCTTTAGTTCTTTTTATCGCAATTTTAACACCCGTAGTAGTGAGTATCACAATATCGTCAGCGAATGCCAAACAATCCGTTCTTATATAAGGTGCGTTCAAAAAGTAACGAGCCGGAGGCATATTTACAGAAACCAGTACCTGTATGTTAGAAGTATTGGCCCTGGCTGTTGAGGCACTTGTCCCACTGTGATACGAGGCGGTGAATGGCTGTCTCATAAAATTCCCTGGGCTGCGATGTGAACCAGTTCCGCACGTACAGCTGCGTCCGAGGTGAATCGTTGGCCCCGCAGAGCCCTTTTTAGGGGACCAAACATGGCGTAATCACAGGGAGAGAGGTCTGGACTGAATGGAGGGTGGCCGAGAACCTCCCATTTGAATTTCTGCAGGAGTGCCGCGACTGTGTTGGCCGTATGAGGTCGTGCATTGTCGTGGAGCAGAATGACCCGACGGGTGAGATTGCCTGGTCGTTTTGTTTTGATCGCTTGGCGAAGGTTTGTCATGGTTTGTGAGTAACGCTGGGCATCATCGGCTAACGACACTCGTCCTTCCCTGAAGCGCTTGTGTCACGCATTGACCCTTGCAAGGAGCATGCAGTGTTCGCCGTACACTTGTGACATTCGGCGATGAATGTCCGTTCCCCCTACTCCTTCCGCTGTCAGAAACCGAACAACACCTCTTTGCTCTTCGGTTGACGCCTCCATTTCACTGTTTGCAATGCGACTGGCAGCATTGGACGATTGATGCATGCTGCTGCTCGCTTTGTATCGTCACGTGACGTGCACGCGTGCCCTCTAGAGACGGGCAGTGACCTTCCACGCTCTGGTCGGAACCACACCTCGTTACACACGCCACGATTAGCCGATGTCTTCACCAGTTTGCGCATTCCAGCCTCTGGCTCGTTACTTTTTGAACGCACCTTATACTTTCTTTACCTCTCCCTAACCTGAAAGTCTCATTATCCGAAATTCCCTTCGTCCATTCTCGAATAACTACGTTATTATTATTATTAATAATAATAATAATAATAATGTAGTTTAAGTATGTAGCCTGTGATGTATTGAATTATTATTGTGAATAACTTCAGTAATGATATTGTCTACATTATTGTGTTATTTATGCTCTAAATCAACCGTTCCTAATGCAATACAATAATTGTACACACACACTCAAGTACACGTGACTACATGACCACGATGTCGCAGAGCTCCTAAATCAATCAACAATAACAACAGTTCAGCTAACCAAAGGTAAAAGGAAAGGAAAATGTCCCGTTGCCACTCATTATCCTTTATTGAGTAATAAATAGTGTGCTTTCTCCTTCCAGGATCGTTGTTGTCCGACCTGCCTTACGTCCATTGGGCTCGAGACGAACCTGACAACAGTGGGGACTGTGTCTTCCTGGACACAGATGAAAAGGCCCTCTATGACTTTCCTTGCGACGACTCCAACGTCTTTGTCTGCGAGAGAACATGAACAAATACATAATCAGTAGGAGACGGGAATAAACATCATGTTCTCAATGTACAGTATATCCACTAAATCCTGTAATTGCATTTCATTAATACGACTCCGTCTTGAGGATAGGATTCACGATGGAAATCAATAAATGTGAAACAAAAACAAGTAGTTCCGTGAAGAACTATACAGCTTATTTTCATATATCCTACTTATATTAATTGCCTCTATCAACAAACAAATTTTCAGATTGATTGCTGTAATACATTCGTAGATATTGACCATCTAAATATTTCGAATGGGCATCCATCATCTTGGATTTTATCATTTCAAATGATCTTGTCGACTTCGTCGTTATGCTTGAGTCTAAAGTTATGCGGGACGGAGACGGTTGCGTTACGAAGACGGAAGTGACGTCAGCCAGAAGTGACGTCTTGCAACCGCGCGGGAAGCCTAAGGTAATGGGTCAAGGACGGCGAGTGCGTGGCGTCATGCAGCCACGCGGGAAGCCGAAGTTAATGGTTAATGGAGTCTGTTGAAAGAGTCCTGGGGCGTCGAGCGACCTGGGGCTTTGAGCGAAGCGAAAAGAATACAGGGTGACTCCTAAAGAGGTGTACAAGATGCCACATAAGAATACAGGGTGACTCCTAAAGGGATATACAAGACGCCAGATAAGAATACAAGGTGACTCTTAAAGAGGTGTACAAGATGGCGAGAAGAATACAGGGTGACTCGTAAAGAGGTGCACAAGATGTCAGACAAGAATACAGGGTGACTCGAAAGAGGTGTACAAGATGTCACACAAGAATACAGGGTGACTCCTAAAGATATATACAAGATGCCATATAAGAATACAGTGTGCCTCCTAAAGAGGTGTTCAGGATGTCAGAGCAAATTACAGGGTGACACTTAACGAGGTGTACAGTATGTTAGATTCAATTGAAATACAGGGTGACCCTTAAAGAGGTTTGCAAGATATCAGATTCAAATAATGGGTGACTCTTAAAGAGTTGTAAAAGATGTCAGACTCAAATACAGGGTGACCCTTAAAGAGGTGCCCGCGCGGGAAGCCTAAGTTAATGGTTAATGGAGTCTGTTGAAAGAGTCCTGGGGCGTCGAGCGACCTGGGGCTTCGAGCGAAGCGGAAAGAATACAGGGTGACTCCTAAAGTGGTGTACAAGATGCCAGATAAGAATACAGGGTAACTCCTAAAGAGATATACAAGACGCCAGATAAGAATACAAGGTGACTCTTAACGAGGTGTACAAGATGGCAGAGAAGAATACAGGGTGACTTCTAAAGAGGTGCACAAGATGTCAGACAAGAATACAGGGTGACTCCTAAAGAGGTGTACAAGATGTCACACAAGAATACAGGGTGACTCCCAAAGAGATGTACAAGATTTCACACAAGAATACATGGTGACTTCTAAAGAGACATACAAGATGCCAGATAAGAATACAGGGTGCCTCCTAAAGAGGTGTGCAGGATGTCAGAGCAAATTACAGGGAGACACTTAACGAGGTGTACAGTATGTTAGATTCAATTGAAATACAGGGTGACCCTTAAAGAGGTTTGCAAGATATCAGATTCAAATAATGGGTGACTCTTAAAGAGTTGTAAAAGATGTCAGACTCAAATACAGGGTGACCCTTAAAGAGGTTCCCGCGCGGGAAGCCTAAGTTAATGGGTAATGGAGTCTGTTGAAAGAGTCCTGGGGCTTCGAACGAAGCGAGAGCCTTTCTAACATGTGTACAGTGGCGGCCGGAGATATTGGACTCAAGGACGCCGCCCTCCCACCCTCCTCCCTCCTCATCATCCCTAATGTTCTCTCTTCTCGCACCTAATGTTTTGCCATCGTGACAAAATGTGTATAGTTCCTCTCCTTGTCGGTAGAGCGCACCGGACACTCATGAGGACTCATCAAAAATCGCCCGCTTTGTCATTTACGTTGCCATGATAACGAATACCTCCACTTTTCCCCTCTCCCTCCTCTCACGCGCTACATCACGAAGTGCGTGAACTCAGTCATCTTGAGTCTGATCACTGCCAGCTCGATCGCATCCCTCTTGGCTGCTTCAGAAGCAGCCAAGAGGGATGCGATCCAGCTGGCAGTGGTCTGATGCAGCCACTGGATACCTTCCCTCCTGGCGCGCTAGGAAGCAGCGCCAAGTCACTGTGGCAGATATAAGTTTTGTATTGATGTTAATGGCGAAGTTGGAATGTATTCGGAATGATTTTATAATGTTGTACTGCTGCGTGCCCTTTTATAAACCAGAACTGGGCAAGTTAGAATACCGAGGAATCTCATTTCATGAGATACAATCGGACAATTCATTGCGTGAGAAGTGGTTACGTGGAATTTCCAGAGAAGGTGACCCAGAGAGGAAGCAAATGGTTACCTTCTGATCGCTCTGTTGCGTGTAGTCTTCATTTTCTTCCTGAGAGCTTCAGATCACATAAATTATTATCAAATTGGTTACAACTAGTGGGATGTGGGTTGGCGACTATGGGTGATGATGATGATGATGATGATGATAATTGTTGTTTTTAAGAGGCCTAACATCTAGGTTATCGGCCCCTGAAGGTTTGGGTGATCGTGAAGATGAAAATGAAATGCAAACTTAAAACTAAAACTAACTACTAACCTACTTACTAGAAGAAAAAATGGAAAACTAAAGGAGAATAAGGCAAATAAAGGACAGGAGGAAAAGAAATGCCCTCAACCCTCGAAGAATGCGAATTGAGGGACTTGGAAGGAAGGAGAGCCACGAAAGGCAGATAGGAACGTGAAAGAGGAGAGGGTCCCCCCACAGATAAGGGACAAAAGGGGAAAACGGACCCAGCTCAGGAAACCCTCGGGGTCGCCAACTCCCGAACTCACCAGCCGTGAGCCCCTGAGGGTGTAGCATTATCTAGGGTGCACCAAACGTTGTGGGGCTACATACACCCGGCCTCCTTGAGGGCCTTGAGCAGAAGGCAGGAGATAACATGAAAACAAATAGAAGGTTGACCCCTCGCAGAAGGAGGGAATCAGAAAAGATGAGACAAGGGCCAATTAAGGCGGGAGAAGTCAGAGAGGAGGCCGGCACAAGTAAGTGGAAGCAATGTCGGACTCAGCTGGAGCCCCGTGGTCGCCAACCCACGTCGCACTAGATGTGAGTCCCTGGGGGGGGGGGGGGGGCGACTATGGGACCCCAGCTGAATTTCCTTGAGCTGAGCTCCTCTCTTATATCTTTCATGTCAACTCTTACCCCAACGTTATTAAGGTAACGGAGGCCTTGGATGTCTTTCATTTCCCTGCCTTAATTGGCTCTTATCTTTTTCTTTCCCGATGCCCTAATTTTTGTAAGATCAGATCTCATTTTGTCCTTTTTTCTGCTTTCTCTAAGAGGCCCTAAAAGAGGTAGCGTGTGTGTTGTCCCACCATGCACGGTGCACCTTAGATATCGATACACCCTCAATGATGGAGATAATTGTTGTTTAAAGGGATGAAATATCTAGGTCATCTACCCTTAGCGGTTTAGGTGATGGTGAGAAATTATGATGAAATGGAAATCTACGGCTAGGCTTAACTAATTACTGACTTACAACTAACGTATGTACTAGAAAAAGAAAACGACAATAATAAAAGAAAGGAACGAATAAGGGAAATAAATGACGGAAAAGAAATGCCCTCTATCTTCGAAGGGCAGATGACCCTGCTGTTTATCCCCTTAAAACAAGAATCAATCTTCGAACAATGGGTATTGAGGTACTTGGAAACTACTAGAGCCATTAAAGGCAGGTAGAAAAGGGAACTAGGAGAGGGTCCACCCCAAAGTCAATGCACATCACGGTCGCCAACTCCCGAGCTCAAAAGCTGAGCTCTTGAAGGTGTAGCCCTATCCAGGGTGCATTACGTGTGGTGGAGCTTCACACACCCTGCCTCCTTTAGGGCCTTGTGTAGAAGGCATTAGATGTTATGAAACTAAAGGAATAGGGCTGACCTCTCGAAGGGTGAGGGTATCTGGAAATATGATAAAAGGGTCAGTTACGGCAGGAAAATGAATGCCTCCCTAGACTTTAAATGCTCTAATGCTATCCGGGTTGGAAGAGAACAAGAGTTGACTAATGGAGGTCGACAGGTAGATGACAGAGAAGAGCCCGGCACAAGTGGAAATAATAACCGCCTCGGCTGGGGTCCAATGGTCTCCAACCCAAGTCCCACTAGGCCTAGTTGTGAACCCTTGTGGTGGGGATACATTCTCAAGGGATAATGGCTAGTGAGCTTGGGAATTGGCGACCCCGATGGATTCCTGAGCTGGGTCCGGTTTTCTTCTTTTTCCAGTGACTGGGAGCAAATATTTTAATACCTTTGTTATTTCTTTAAAAACAGTAGTGCCTAGTCCTAAGGAAATCAAGCTACAAAAATATGTGAGAAGAAAAAACACAATTGATGTATGAAAATCATCTCTGTCAATTACTGGATAAACATCGCAAAAACGGTTTACATCTTAAACGGTTGAGTCCCCCCTCGGGTAAATTCACGAGCCGCCACTGCATGTGTAGCATTTGTAGCATGCGTCATTTGAAATGAAATAACGTCTAGTCTTTCAGACTGACTGTATATATATAGGCCTTAGAGTTATGTACTATTACATGAAGATTTTTGTGTAGGTGTTTTATTCAAACTTCAATTTCATGATTAGGACACAAGAATTAAGAACTTAGTTTAAAATTTCGCTTAGTCACCATCTTGTGATTACGAAAATAAAATAATTTAAATGAATTAGATGTCAGTGGATTAAAATGTATATAAGCATATACCGGACCAAGTTTCACTGCGCTCGGATGGTTAAATCGCCAGAAACGTCCATTTGAATATTTAAATGTCGCGTTGCCGCCATGTTGGATTTTTTCACCAGGTTATTGAATGTCTCATAGGTGAACTTATATTTATAGCCTCTATACACATACAAAATTTCAGTTTGATTGCTGTCATAGATTAATTGATATTTCGAATGGTCGCCATTTTGGATTTTAATATATGTAGGCCATAGAGTTATGTACTATTAGATGGGGATTATTGTGTAGGTTCATTATTCAAACGTAGATTTCGATCGCATGATTGACTTACTTGGCTTATGTCCTGCGTTCCCTCGGAACAAAGGGCTTCAACAAAGATCCTCCATTGGTCTCTTCTCCTGGCAATCTGTTGTAGATCAGCCCAGGATTTGCCTTCTTCCCTCATCTCTTCCTCCTCCACGCTTCTTTTCCAGATCACCTTAGGTCTTCCCCTTTTTCTTGTTCCTTGCGGGTTCCATCTAAGTGCTTCTTTCTCTCTGGCATCCTCTTTTCTCAGACAGTGACCTATCCTTCCCCATTTTCTCCTTTTAATGTGATGTTTTATGTGGGCCTCTCCTGTCCTCTTCAAGAGTTCCTCGTTTGTAATTGTCTCAGGTCAATGTATCCGCAGGATTCCTCTGAGGTACGGTAACGGTTGATGAAAACCTGCAAACTACTGTTGATCTGTGTGGTTGCTTTCCAGGTCTCGCTTCCATACATACATGATTAGAACACAAGGAAAAAAATTCGCACAGCCACCATCTTGAAGTTATCTAAACAATTGAACTAAATTAGATGTCAATGCATTGCAATTTGTATATTCATTTGCTGTACCAAGTTTCACTGCGTTAGGATGGTTAAATCGCGAGGAAAGTCTATTTAAATGTTTCAACGTCGCTTGGCCGCCATGTTCGTTTTGTAGTTAACAGGTTTTTGAAAGTCATATAGGTAAACGTCTATCAGTGCCCTTTATCGCCATACACAATTTCAGGGTGATATGAGTAATAGTTTCGGAGATATAGAATGCCGGTTAAATATTTCGCCCAGCCACCATGTTGGATTTGTGAGATGGAATAACATTTTAAGGGCACGGTCGGGGTTGGCCGAAATAGTACCATGACCTTACCGAGTTTCATTGAAATTGCTTCAGTCGTTTAGAAGTTATTAGACACACACACACACACACGGACGAAAGGTGATCTCATAAGCCTATTTTTTCGTAGATGAAAATAGGCTAAAATAATAATAATATTAATAATAATAATAATAATGACATGTGCAATTCTTTTGAATTGACGCTCATAAGCGACTACCACATCGTGATGAGGATGACACGAATGATGAAGATGTCACAAATTATCCAGTCCGCAAGCTCAGTGAATTAGTCATAGTCTCATAGAAGAATATTTCCATTGCCTGGTGTTTAAAATGGGAAACATTAGGTCATGTGGCCAACCTCTCTGCTGACTCGGTAGACGCGTGGGTTCGAGCCCCACCATCGGCCGTTTCATGTCATTTTAACATTCTGAGGCCTTTGTCATTTTGCATGGATTTCAGAAACAGTAAGTCAAAGGAATGAGTAGCCTACTCAAATCGTTTAACTTCATAAATATCGAGTAACCGGTGAGTGTTATGATGATCCAATTTTCAAAGATTGCCTTCTTAAGTTAGGGAATGTAGAACTTGGAATTCTAACTGAAATGTAAATAGTGTTCTATAATCATTTGGTTGAAATAGATATATAACACCCTTTCTCCTTAAGTCTCTCATTATAAACCTATTGGGGAAAGTGTGGTTTATGAACATGCGAGATTTCTCGCACGGGTCCGCTAGTAATTAAAATAGTTGTTCAGCCTTAAAGTCGGCCCCATGGTGTTGGGGTAGCGCGCCTGCCTCTCACCCGGAGGCCCCGGGTTTGATTCCCGGCTCCGTCAGGGATTTTAGAAACTGACGTTAGGGCTGGAACGGGGTGCACTCAGCCTCGTGAGGACAATTGAGTTGCTGTCTGACAGTGAGGCAGCACCCCGATCACGAAAACCAAGATTAACAGCCGAGGGGATCACGCGTCACCCCAATATCTGCAGGTATAATGGCTGGGCAGCGGTCACTTGATAGGCCTAGGCCCTTCACGGGCTGTAGTGCCAGGGGTTATATAGTTCAGCCTTAAAATGCACATAATTCACGAATATAAGTGATTTCTCAAAATACTAATGGATCCTTTAAGGGCAGTTACTGCTATGGTGTTCAGATGCATTGTGGTACGTTATTGGAGATTCGAAATTTTCTACATGCTGTAGCAAAAAGAGAAGGTGTTGTTCCCCGGCGTCCCACTAGTAACCCAATAACTTCTATATCTTGAAGGCGGTATTTCTGTTTGTAGAAAGGGACTGTAGGCTCGTAAATTTTCTTCCTTTCATTGTTGACTTCATCTGGCTGCTCGGCATGTGTTTCAAGACGCACGGTTTTCAATTGAAAATATGTTGAGAAAAACCGTAAACGGTATCAGATATGTAGGAAGTAAGGAGACCATTCTTATGCTGCGAATAGGGCTGATAACATGTGGATGATAGCTGATCTGTTTGTGTTGAGGAAAGTCAAGGTTTATCTGAAAAAAAAAAAAAAAAAAAACATGAGCAGTAAAACAGATGCATCAAGTTGCTCGGTCCGACTGGTTCAGCGTCATGAAATCTATTAGCGCTCTAGTGCTTCTTGTGGATGAGTTGTGTTTCTTTAGAAGAATATTATTAAGTTCCAAGAAGGGTCAAAGATAATACAGGTCGCGCCTGACCTCCAAATCTATGCGGATACATCCAGAGCCGGAGTTATATCCACAACTTTAAAACGCGATTGTAAAATAAAATGCTGGCTCAATCTTTTATTACATAAAACAAAGTGTCCTGACTGACTGACTGACTGACTCACTGACTCATCATCGCCCAGCCAAAGCTATTAAAGTTAGAAACTTGAAATTTTGGGGATGTTCGTTGTAAATCGAAAACGCCCGCTAAGGAAGGATTTTTGGATATTCAGGTTCTAAAGGGGTGTTTAGGGGATAGACCTACAATTTATTGAATAACAATATCTCCCGATTGGTTTCATTGGGGGATGTGATACTCGGCATATAAACTCATCATTAAAAATTAGAAGACACGTGTCTAATGATTTTTCGATGTGGTGTATATTATGAGGTGAAAGGGATGAAAAGTGGGGTTTGAAGAATTCCTAACAGAGCGTGTATCTCTTAAACGACAAAGGCGTGGAGTTTGAAACTAAGAGGAAAACAATCAGCTTAAAAATAAGTAAATGGGTGTTCGCCCGTTTTTTTCATAAATCCAATTTAAGGGGTCAATGGGGAGGGGTGAAATTCTGGAAGAAAAACGTCCACTAAGGAAGTATTTGTGGATATTCACTCATCATCGACCAGTCAAAACTATTAAAGTTAGAAACATGACATTTGTTTGACGTTTGTTGTGTGTCGAAAACGTCTCCTATGGAAGGATTTTTGGATATTCAGGTTCTAAAGGGGTGCATTTAATTGAAATAACGACGTGACGTTGGGGAGGTTTTGATATTTATGTGCCATTGTTGTGCTCAATTCAATTTCAATTATCTCACGAGTGGTTTAATTTGGGGATGTGATACTCGGCATATTAACCAATGATTTAAAAAATAAGCAGACACGTGTCTATGGGTTTTTCGATTTGGTGTATATTATGAGGTGAAAGGGAGAACATGTGGGCGTAGAGGTTTTTTACTTGTGTAATTTTATGATGTGTACTTTTTTCATAGGAATTTAGGTAAATGGATTTTGTGTTTAGTCATTGTGTTTAATATACTGTATCTCACTTGTTTCCTATTTACGTTTGTGGTCGGAAACCGTGTTGTGATTTTGAGTCGAATTTTATACATGCGATGCGACGACGTGACGTTGGGGAGGTTTTGATATTTATGTGCCATTGTTGTGCTCAATTCAATTTCAATTATTTCCTTTCGCTCCGTGCGGAGCATAGGGCATTCAAGAATGATTTCCTTCGGGCTCTGTTTGTTGCCAAGTTCTTCACTTCCCTCCAAGTCTTTCCCGCTTTTCTGGCCTCCTCTTCAATGGTGCGTTTCCAGGTGTTCCTTGTTCTTCCCCATCTCCGAGCCCCTTGAGGATTCCAGTCCAGAGCTTCCCTTTCTACTGCATCATTCTGTTTCCGCAGAGTATGCCCAATCCAGCACCCATTTCCTCCGCTTAATTTGGACTTCTATAGGTTGTTGGTTAGCCCTTTGCCACAGATCTTCGTTTGGAATTATATCCGGCCATCGTATACCCAGAATTCGACGCAGACAACGATTGATGAATATTTGAAGTTTGTGGCTGATAGGATTGGTAACTTTCCATGTTTCACATGCATACAATAGGATAGCTTTCACATTGGTATTAAAAAGGCTGATTTTCGTCTTCCTGGATATGTTACGGTTTCTCCATACTGGATAGAGCTGCACAAAAGCCCCATTTGCCTTTCTTATTCTGCTCTTGACTTCCTCCTCAGCCCCTCCACTTCTCGTTACCACGCTTTCCAAGTAAACAAATGTATCCACCTGTTCTACATCTACTCCTCCCACAGTGACACCAGCCTGTACTGTGGAGTTCACTCTCAGCTCCTTTGTCTTCTTTGGGTTTATCTTAAGGGAACCAAGTACCCTTAAATGGGATGAATTTTTAATTTTTTATTTTTTTTCACTTTCATGCTGAGGGATGTCTAATAAATGTAATTCTAGAGTTTCATATCCTAAATCCATCTGGAAATGTCTCATTTTTAACAATTAGTGCATGCTTGTAACCTTGGTGACGCCCCTTTTCATATGAAGTTCACTTTATCAACTTCTATTCCGTTACTTTTTGTGTCAGATTGATGTGCGTACCCTCGTTTTAAAGAGGAATTAACGTAGCTGAAGTTGGTCCTACTGTCTATATGTCACCTTCTTTTGTTTTTACACAGGGAGTTGGTTTATTTTGATCCATAACACAGGGAGTTATTTCTTTTGATACAAACCATATTATCTTGTTTGCCGGAGAAAAATGGGTAATGTTAAGAAATTTGGCCGAAGAAAACCTCATGGAAATCAGTATAAGAACAAGAATACATCTTTAAGGAGTAATAAATGTAGTGGAGCAGGTAGTGGAAGTGTAAGAAACAGTGAAGGAAATAATATTGAAAGTGAGGTTTAGGCCTACAAGCAACAGTGGGTCCACTCTGACTGAACAGATAGTCCTACAAGTGCATCAAGGAGGAAAGTTTCTTCTTCAAGATCTATGTTTAATAAATTTGGCAACATTAATACAGATGTAAATAAAGTGACCACAGGTTTTCAGTTTGTAGATATTGAACTGCTGTCTGAAGCTTTGAGACAATTTGTAGAGTGTAAGTATTGTAATCATGTGGATTGCATATCTGTGCATGAAAACTGACAATCGAATGGGCCTTGCTAGTGTCATATGTATAAAATGTGATTATTGTGAAAGGGAGTATCAATAAGAGAAAATGTGCATGACTTGGAAAAGATGAGAAAAGCAGTGTGGTGCACATATTTTCATAAGCTCTCGACAGACAATCAACCTCAACATGGACTCTGCCCAACAGATTCATGGTGTAAGTATAATTCTTCTGAAAGGGCAAACTACAAGCACCATGGCCTTCCTGAACCTATTTTACATGCCATAAAACCCATATATCGGGATTTGGCTCAACCAGACCTGCTAAGAAAATGCTTACATGGCAAAACCCAGAACCCGAATGAGTCGTTTAACAACATTATATGGACTATAATACCCAAGAATGTGTTTGTTGGGTATGATACCCTTAAAATTGGGGTGCTGGAAAGTGTTCTGTGCTTCAACATGGGAAACATTGGAAAAGCACAAGTGCTTGCCCACCTAGGGATTGAACCAGGCCTAAACACCATACATCAGATTCAGAAAATGGATGACGTGCGTGTGAAAAATGCTGATCGACAGGCACAACAGATGACCAAATTAGCAAGAAAGAAAAGGAGAGGAGCCAAACGGAGGAAGGAAGATATGGATGATCCAGAGTATGGAGCTGGAAAGTTCTAAACCACAAAAAGCACATGTTCTTTTCTAACTTAACTTTGAAGTTAAATATCTGGAAACATTATTTTTTTTTGGTGTGGGGTGCTCATCTTGGAAACTACGAAAGATACAAGGGTAAAACTAATACCACTTTTGAAACTAACACTGATCTCCATGTTAAACACAAATTCATTATAAACTAATTCATACTTTGCTCATAAAAAATTCATGTGCAAGAAAAAAATTAGTTTTTTTTACTTACATGAAAAAAGTAAAATATAAAATAAAATGGATGAACTAATTTTGTTTAAAATGCATTTAACACAGAGATAAAGGCAACTGTTACAACAATATCAAATTTCACTGCTCTATCTGCAATACTTTGGAAGATGAGCTCCCCCAAGTTTTACTAAATTAACATTGTTCGTATAGGGAGTACTTGGTCCCCTTAAGTCCAACCTTAGCAGTTCACCCATCTGTTTGCTGTCCCTTTCATCTCGCACTCATTATTCCAAAAATAGTTTCTATCATGTTAGTATTCTTATTTTATCTCTCTCTTCGTGTCTTTCTTGGTATTCAAATGCGTCTCATAGTTGTTTTTTAAGCAACCAGTCCTTGCTGAAACACATGGAAATTCTCCTCTTTACTATCTTAATCATTAGGGTTCGAACAACAATATGCTACAGTTCGATACTGTATTAGCTCACACACACATGATGGGAAGAGTATTGGAGGGTGCAACAATTCGTGCTGACTGACTGAAGAGTTGCAACTCACTGCATGAGTCATGCAATCAGTTGCAGCATGCCTGGTGAGTGGTGAATCCGTAGCTAGTTCAGTACTTTTGACGGAGAGAGATAGATAGGAAAAGGAAATAGAGGCGCATACTAGTTCATTACTAAGTTATTATTATTATTATTTTATTAATCGAAGTAGGAGACGTCAGTTACTTAGGAAGCAAAATAACCAGTGATGGACGAAGCAAAGAGGATATAAAAGTAGGTTGGGTGAGGCAAGGAAAGCATTTCTACAAAAAAGGAATCTGTTGACATCGAATATAGATTTAAGTATTAGGAAGTCATTTTTGGAAGCCTTTTTCTGGAGCGTGGCGCTATATGGAAGAGAAACTTGGACTATTGGTGCAGCAGAAAAGAAGAGAATTGAAGCGTTTGAAATGTGGTGTTACAGTAGAATGATGAAGATCAGACGGGCAGATAGCGTTACAAACGAAGAGGTATTAAGACTAGTGGGAGAGGAGAGATGTTTCTGGTGACTGCTAATGAAGAGAAGAGATAGGTTAGTAGGACACATACTAAGACACCCAGAAATAGCAAGCTTCGTTATGGAAGGAAGGGTCGAGGACAAGAACTGTAGGGGCAGACCAAGATTAGAATATGTTAAACAGATTGCCTCCGATGTAGGGTGTGGTAGCTATGTAGAGATGAAACGATTAGCTCAGGTCAGGGAGGCATGGAGCGCTGCATCAAACCAGTCAAAAGACTGAAGACTCAAACAACAACAACAATTCGATTTATTAATTGTGCTCGGGTACTTGGTATGGAATGAGGGTGGAGCTCACAGTCAGAACAAGATTGAGAAGGCCTGACCTATCGATTATTATCATCCAAATGTAACCTACTTCATAAACAGGTCTAGGATTTATGTGTGGTAAAAAGTGTCAAAATATGTACAATCGAGCCTCTCTATAAGAAAACCTCTGTTGGAAAGAAATTTCTTGGCCCCATCATTTTTTTACGGTGAAAAACTCCTACTGTATACAAGAAACTTTTGTACCCCTGTATAAGAAAGTTGTCTTGGACTCGTTTACCTCTGTATAGGAAAGAGAGAAGGTTCATGACCTGGTTTTTTCCTTGTTTACTCTCTGCATCAGACTACGTACTGTGCTGTATTCCCTGGAACACCACACTGGGGTCTGAGCGACCCTGCGCAAAACGAACTATTTGAATAATTTTCTTATGTGAAACAGTACGCTACTAAGACTTGTTTGTAAATTAGAATAATTAGTCACTACCCTCGGCTAGTAACATTTAGATCTGTCAGTGTACAAGAACATTCTTGAGACAGAAATGTGGTATTCACGCTTGTCTTTTCCTGGTGTGCCATAACACCCTACTACTGATGCAGTTCTTGATAGGTAGGCTAATTGACGAGGTGACATGCAAAAGCAAACATGTCCACCAAATACAGGTTTTTACAATAAACAAAAAACGTATTTCAGCCATACATTTAAATGAAAATAACATATTGAAATGCAATTTCATTTTTGTACGAAAAGGACAACTCGTGTCTGTGAATAAATCTACAATAGAGTTTGTTTATAAAGCACATTTCTCTTTTGCATGAACCATTTGGATAAGTTTGGTTTTGAATGATTTTCAAAAGGGATGTATGTTGTTTTTTCATAATTGCTTACATGTTATTGATTTATGCTTTCCATACGATATCAATATAACTTATTTGTAACACATCATGAAGAATCATGAAGAAAGTATTATAAATTGACTACGTACTGTAACATTGGCTTTGCGCTTATTGTCTTTAATCAAAGTTCTGATATTTTATTTTTTCATAATCATTTAAATTATTGAAGCCTCCGTGGCTTAGGCGGCAGCACGCCGGCCTCTCACCGCTGGATCCGTGGTTCAAGTCCCGGTCACTCCATGTGAGATCTGTGCTGGACAAAACGGAGGCAGACAGGTTTTTCTCCGGGTACTCCGGTTTTCCCTGTCAACATTTCATTCCAGCAACACTCTCCACTATCATTTCATTTCATCTGTCATTCATTTAATCATTGCCCCAGAGGAGTGCGTCAGGCCTCGGCAGCCGGCACAGTTAATATCCTCGCCGCTAGATGGGGGCTTCATTCATTCCATTCCTGACCCGGTCGGAGACTGGAAGCAGGCTGTGGATTTTCATTTCATTTTTCATTTAAATTATTTCAAATTATCATGACCGTTAAACTGATGCAATATTGGCATTACCTATTATTAGAAAGGGTCTTGAGGTGACTGTTACAATTAAACATATAAACCACAATCATCTTCTAAACAATCACCTGAAATCTCCTCCTTCTCTGTGTTGTGCTGTGAGGGAATACCATTAATGATGGGTGTGTAACGTAAGTCCTCCTGATGTTGCCAGTCTTCTCCGAAAATAGCTTCCAGTAAACTGTCAACATCTTTCTTCTTGGCCTCGTTGTTCCGCCCCTTAAAGCCTCAATAACTAACTTTCTTCTTGGCATCTGCGATTGGATGAAATGGAAATCACGTGACTTGAATCAGCTCTTCCTACTGGACGTATGGACTAGTTCTCCCTTGCAAGAAATGTATATGTCGACAGGTTCGTGTTTGCTCTCAACCATACATTTAAGTTTGCTTAAATGACATGAAGGATTTACATTCCGCTCATCCTGTACGTCTCGTTCTATATTGTATCTCTTTTTAAAAAATTGTGGACAAGTACGTCTTTGCGTGTCACCTCCTCAATTGACGAGGTGAGATGAACTTCCTTAGTGTTAGAAACAGTGTGTGAAATGGATAATGCCAAGCAAGGACTGTCTGATTGCAATATCAGGGAATTATTGTCAGAAAATAGTGACAGTGAGCAGGATATCGTTGGTGACTCAGATTTCGAATCTGACAATGTTTTTGAGGATAGTGAACACGAAAGTGAATTCATTTCAGAATATGAAACCGACACCGAAGTTGAAATCAAAGTCCCGGGTTCAAGTCGCAATTCTGTCAGTGTCACCAAGATATGGCGTGTGATTGCGTCTCATGTAAAGGTTATTGTAAGCCCTCACTAAGGGAAATTGTCAGTGCCATTTGTTCCAAGTCATTGTTTAATAACTATTTTATATGTTTATTGTAAATTTACTCCAAAACTTGAGAAATTTTGTCCACAGTGGTAACAAAAACTATTAATTGATGTATCTATGCAATATTCAGGCTGTAATTGCTTTCATTGTGTTCATAATTTTATTAATTAATATATGTAAGCAAAAGGCATCAAACCAACCATTTTCCGGTATCCTTTGTTCGAGAGTCATTATTTCACTGAGATCTTCTGAGATTCATTCTCCAAGGTATTTGTCTGCTTTCACTCTCTTGATATGGTTACTATCACTGACTCTCATGGTTTTAGGGGCGCCTTGAATATTGGTAACTAGCAGTAGTACCCGGCTTCGCCCGGTAGAATGATGATAATATTTCAGTCTCCTTAACACTCAACGTCATTGATGAAGATGATACTGACGACGACTGCTATTGAACGGGTATAATACACTTACACCCTAATAGAAATGCATATTTTTAAATTACCGGCGAGGAAGACTGTGGTGTTGCCTAGTAGTATAATGGGCGTAACATCTAGGTCATTTTCCATTTTGATGAGGATGACAATGAAGACTACTACTACTGAACGGGTATATTAAACTTACAAACTAATGGAAATACACATTTTATAAATCACAGGCAATGAAGACTGTGGTGTTGCTTAGTAGTACTGTATAATGGACGTAACATCTAGGTCATTTTCCCTTTTGATGAGGATGATAATGAAGACGACCTACTACTGAACGGGTATATCAACCTTACAAACTAATGCAAATACATATTTTTAAAATCACAGGCTAGGTAGACTCTGGTGTTGCTTAGTAGTATAATGGACGTAACATCTATGTCATTTGCCCTTTTGATGAGGATGATAATGAAGACGACTACTACTGAACGGGTATATCAAACTTACAAACTAATGGAAATACACATTTTAAAATCACAGGCGATGAAGACTGTGGTGTTACTTAGTAGTATAATGGCCGTAACATTTAGGCCATTTGCCTTTGGATGAGGATGATAATGAAAACTACTGTTGAATTGACACGACAAACTTACAAACTACCGTGATAGAAAGAAATATTTCAAAATTCACAGGCGATGAAGACTTATTGTGTGTGGTGATTAGTGGTATAATGGGCGTAACATCTAGGTCATTTGCCCTTATGATAATAATAAGGTAATGAAAAATGACTACTAAACGAACATGGTGTAATTTTAAATCTGATATAGGCAATTCAGATTTCTACCTTCGATGTCTTCCAAAGTCTGAACGTTATTTTATGGCTTAGGCCTATACTCGATGCGTGTAGTGAAAGAGCTTATCGAGTACTGCTCGGGTCCAAGCTGCACGAATCGCAGATGATGACGATATATGATAACAGACGTTCGGGGGGGGGGGGGGGGGGTTCCCGGTCCTATTCACATTGACCGGTGAATCACTCATTCTTTCGTAACACTACAGTGGTTTGAGCAAAGACCATGTATGAACATCAGCATAGTCAGCAATACCAGGTAACACGGCGGGGTCTGGACATTCCTCTCATGTCAACTCGCGATGAATCAGCAAGCTATTCTCACACCTGGCCCCCTCCTCCCCCCTCCACCCACCAGGGTCTCGCAACTTGTGGGACGTGGGTTTGCGACCACGGGACCCCAGCTGAGTCCGGCATTGCTTCTACTTACTGGTGCCGGGCTCCTTTCAGTTCTCTTTCCTGTCAGCCTCCCTTGGTCAAACTCTTGTTCTCTTCTGACCCCGATGGTATCAGGGTATCCGAGGCCTAGCGACTCTTTCACTTTCCCGCCTTAATTGGCCCTTGTCTAATCATTCCTGATAGCCTCATTCTTCGAGGTGTCAGCCTTCTTTTTCTTTTCTTAATATCTGATGTCTTCTGCTCAAGACCCTCAAGGAGGCAGGATGTGTGTAGCCCCACCACTTCTGGTGCACCCTGGATAGTGCTACATCCTCAAGGGCTCATGGCTGGTGAGTTCGGGAGCTGGCAACCCTGAGGGTTTCCTGAGCGCGTCCGATTTTATCCCTTTTTTCCATTGCCTTTGGGACGGACCCTGTCCCCTTTCCGGGAATGGAGTGGTCTGTCCGCAATTTCAAGCAGACAATGTTACTCGCAGGGTACCAAAGGGTAAGTATACAAATTTTGGTTCTGAACGGTGAAACGGTGTAGATTTGTGCCAAAGGGCCTAAATGCAGGGAATGGGGTGATCTGTCCGCAATTTCAAGTGGACAGGGTTACCCGCAGGGTTCGAAAGGGTAAGTATAAAAATTTTGGTCCGGATCGGTGAAACGATATAGATTTTTGCCAAAGGGCCTAAATGCAGAGAATGGGGTGGTCTGTCCGAAATTTCAAGTGGACAGGATTACCCGCAGGGTTGCAAAGGGTAAGTATACAAATTTTGGTTCGGATCGGTCAAACGGTGTAGATGTTTGCCAAAGGGCCTAAATGCAGGAAATGGGGGGGTCTGTCCGAAATTTTAAGTGAACAGTGTTATTCACAGGGTTACATAGGGTAAGTATACAAATTTTGGTTGAGATCGGTGAAACGATTTAGATTTGGGCCAAAGGGCCTAAATGCAGGGAATGGGGTGGTCTGTCGGAAATTTCAAGTGGACAGGGTTACCCGCAGGGTTCCGAAGGGTAAGTATACAAATTTTGGTTCAGATCGGTGAAACGGTGTGGATTTGTATACATAACAGACAGACAGACAGACAGACAAACATTGAGCTTTATATATATAGATGAACTGCACTGTACTGTATTATCCGTACCTATTTTACTGTGCTGCATTCTTTCTATTGTCAGAGTTCAGTCTGTTTTTAGGAGTAAGCTCGCTACGGTATCATTACAATGTCAACTAAGCGGTAACAGTTTTCTTTAATCAATAAACAGAAATTGATTGAGAACATTGAAAGTGGGATGTCACGCAAAGAAGTGTGAAAAGAGTTTGGTGTATGTGAATCGACTCTCAGCAAAATCTTGAAGGATAAAGATGGGATAGAAGCGAAATGTATCGACGGATACAATCTAAATACAGGAAAGTGGCTTGATAAACTTGGGTATAAGACAACTTGGGTGTAACGAAAACTTCTATATAAGATGATGATGATAATTGTTGTTTTTAGGGGCGTAACATCTAGGTTAACAGCCCCTAATGGTTTGTGTGATAGTAAAATATGAGATGAGAATGAAAACTTTTTTTTTTTTAGCGTATGGCTTTTAATGCCGGGAGTGTCCGAGGACATGTTCGGCTCGCCAGTTTTTTGTAGCTGCTTCGAGACGGACACCCAATGGGTGAGCTACAAGTACCGTTGGGGAGGGAAGGAGGGAAGTTGGAATGTAAGGACGAGGAGTTGGAAGGTAGCGGCTGTGGCCTATAGTTAGGGACCAACCCCGGCATTTGCCTGGAAGGAAGATGGGAAACCACAGAAGACCATCTTCAAGGTTGCCGGCGGGGGCATTCGAACCTCCTCGCCTCCCGGATGTGACTGCCATCAGTCATGCCGTAACCACCACGGCTAACTCACCCGGTATGAAAACTATAATTAATACCAACTACAGGCTTACATTTTACTAGAAGAAGAAATGGTAAACAAATAAAGGATAAAGCAAAGGATAAGACAGGAAGAAAAAAAAGCCTTCAACCCTCGAAGAATGAGGATTGAGGGACTTCGAAGGAAGGAGAGCCATGAAAGGCAGATAGGAAAGAGAAAGTGGAGAGGGCCCGCCCCAAAGTCACAGGAAAAAGGGGACAAAACGGACTCAGCTCAGGAATCCCGCGGGGTCGCCAACTCCCAAACTCACCAACCGTGAGCCCTTGAGCGTGTAGCACTATCCAGGGTGCACCTGAAGTGGTGGGGCTACATACACCCTGCCTCCTTGAGGGTCTTGAGCAGAAGGCAGGAGATAACATCAAAAGGAAAAGAGGGCTGACCCCTCGAAGAATGAATCAGGAAATTTGAGACAAGGGCCAATTAAGGCGGAAAAGTGAAAGACTCCCTAGGCCTTCAATACCTTAATACCGACGGGGTCGTAAGAGAACAAGAGTTGACCAAGAGAGGTCGACAGGAAAGAAGACGGAGAGGAGCCTGGCACAAGTAAGTGGAAGCAATGCTGGACTCAACTGGTGTCCCGTGGTCGCCAACCCACGTCCCGCAAGTTGTGAACCCCTGGGGGGGGGGGGGTTCTATATAAGAAAGAATAACACTTTCCCCTTCAACGTTCTTGTAACCAGGTACGACTGTATATATATCTTACAAAATATGGACAATAAAATTAATTTAGCCACTAAACACTACATTTTGTCCCATTTAGAGCCCACAAAAATGCACTAATGGATTCATAAATATTATCTTTTTTTTTCATTTCACTTACTTTTTATTTGTTATTAATTCATTCATTATGGGAGAAACCCTGGATCAGTTGATAGAGGACACGACTAGATTTCTCACAGAAGCAAGGCAGGTAGGTCTGGTAGTCAACGACTCAAAAACAAAATATCTGAGGGTGTCTAGTCGGCTGAACAATCTTAATACCGGTAGCATCAATATTGATGGCCATACTTTTGAGATGGTAGAAGATTTCAAATATATAGGATCGGTCTTTTCGAACAGGAATGAGATAGCAAAGGAAGTACAGCCAAGGATATCTACAGCGAATCGTGTTTTCTATAGCTTGAACAATCTTTTCAAATCACGTTTGATTTCACAGGAAAATAAGGTACATATCTATATACATGACCTTGGTGAGACCTGTGGTCCTATATGGCTGTGAGACCTGGGCCACGCCTCAAACGCTTGAAGAACGTCTCTGCGTTTTTGAAAGGAAGGTCTTGCGGAAAATATATGGTCCACTATATAATGCAGAAAAAAGAGGTGGGAAAGAAGATCTCACAAAGACCTTTATCAACGCTTTGGGAAGACGAGCATCAACCGGATTCTGGAGAGGAGGAGGTTGCAATGGTTGGGACATGTCATTCGTGCTGAGGATTCCATAACCAATCGTGTTTTCAGGTCGACACCAAGTGGGAGACGCCCGAGAGGCCGCCCTAGAACAAGATGGAAGGATCGAGCGATAATATCAATGGTAAAGGTGGCACCAACAGCAAGTGTGGAGGACGTAAGGGACAGAGACAGGCGGAAGTCTATCTGCGACCGATACTTGTGAAGAGTCTCAGTCCCCCTGTTGTAATGCTTGTGTTGTTTTGTATATGCTTTTTTTTGTTGTATGCTCTTATTGTCTGTCCTGGGTCTTAATGGTCTGTTAATGCAATATGTGATGATGATGCTGATGATGATTAATTCATTAATTAATTATTTCTGTTACCATAACAGTTTGCCATGAAATATTGTTTTAAATTTTCAAACTTGAAGCTCCTCCTGATGTCTCGCACACGTGATTTATAGTGGCTGAAGCTTCACTCTACCGCACATGAATTAGCGCATATTTAAAATTCACTGTATCAGCAGGAGATATCGTATACCGGTATCTGATTCTAGTCTTACTGTGCCCGTTTAGACCGGAGTCCGCACGACCACATATGCATTTTACCAATAATCAGTCAGCACGAGAGTCAAAATATCCCGGGGCGCCAGATGGGTTAAAGCTAATCGCAAAAACGACATCAAATAAAAAAAATGCTTTACTGATTTTTGGCTCAATGCAACAATAAGGATAGAAGGAGATTCAACTGGGCATAACACATCATGTAAAATTATCTCATTTTATTTTGAATTTAAAATTGACAGCAAAAATGCTCAAAGCAGCATCATTCACGTGTGGCGACCCACACTCCTATTTACACAATATACAGAAATTTTCCAAACACATTTTACAATTATTTTTTGGAAACACAAGTCTGATTATTAGTCCTGTAGACTGTGTTCCAAAATTATATTCATTCATGATTAAATCCAGTTCAAATTTAATTGTCTTTACAGGAAATATCGTAGTTCACTGTTTGAATTTTTACATAATATTAACACTCGTAGAATAAATGTTCATAGAATTTTTAACTTTCACTTATTTTTCCAGTTTCAAAAAATATTGTCAAAAAATATTATTATTTCTGAATCAACACAAATTATTTACACATATTAATAACATCATCTGAAACGTATTTGACCATTGAGCATAGCATCGAAGAACTGTGCGAAGCACAACAAAAATTAATTGTTCTTCTGACATTAAACGTTTCGAGAAGTGACTCGATTATGAACTTCAAGTTCCTAACAAAAATACATGATTTCTGAATCATCAACTTGATCAGTAAATTGTTGAACCATTCAACTATTCAATTTTCCACTTGGAATCATTATTATGAAAAATATTTATATTCATGGCCATTTTAGCCACTTTCACAACTTGCAATTCTTCGACAGAATGCGGAAATAAGAATTGTAGCTTCATAATAAATTCATTTAGTTCATGGCACTAGGATTGAAAACATCCTTCAAATTATTCGTGGTTATAGAATTATTTTTAATTGGCAGTGGCCCATTCTATTATTTGTGTAAGAACACAATATTCCAACAACAACGGCAAAGGTCTTCCTCTGAAGAAGAATAAACTACTATCATGACAAATCCGGGTTCTAGCAAAATCAAAGTCTAAATGGAATCCGTAAACAAGGTTGAAATAAGAACTGATGGTTTCTAAGAAATAACCTTCGGGTCATTCATACGACGAAATGTGTAGTTCCAATACTCCTTCTATAAACCTGAGCCATCGAACCTGCTATTTGATTGATGCTCGAAAAAACCTCTTCATTCCTGCGACTTAAACATGCGCACCTGGGAATGGCATTTCAACTACTCCACACACATACATTTTCTTCCCCAAATTTATACAATAAATCAAGCCTCTGCTTGTTATCAACACTGGAAGATTAATAAACTTACAAGTTTATTTTATTTTACCATTCAGTTCAACCCGTGAATTTACCATACTTATGACAATCTTTATTTCACTTTCGAGTGTGTATTTACGTCATGATTTTATATAAATACAAAAATATCCTATTTGATACAAATATCATTTGCTTCCCGTTTCATGCCTCTCCGTGTTATCTGAAAAATATACTTTGCTCATTGCAAATATTAACTGTTCAACCAGAACTGAAATGTTGGTTGAATGCGGGCTTGCGCTAACCACTCCCCTTCGGAAAATCTCCTGTTCCAAACTAGAAATGATTAAACTACTTCATAGGCTCTCTCTCAATACATATGATTATTAGAAAATATAATATCCAAGAATTATTTAGAAAAGTTATAAAAATCATTATTATTATTATTAGTGGATTATTATTATTATTAGTTATATTATTTTAAATATATTTAAATATCATCTCATTATGTGAGAATCCACATGTTCGAACCTTCGAATATGGAAAAAATATCCATTCCTCAACAAAAAATAATTTAACTTTTACAGTTACGTCGACGGTTTTCCGTGTCTTCCCAAAAATATGAAATATTCAAATAAATGCTCGATATGCTCGGTCATCGATCCTAAACTGTTCTGAGTGCTGAAAATACTCAGAATAACTCTAATATGTCTTGCGTAAATCATTGCAAGATTTAAATACGAAGAAAAATAAATGTGTTGGTCATCTGCAGAAAAATAGTTTGTTCCAATTAGCTAGGCGTAATATAAAATTCAAATGTGGCTTACATTTCTTGATGGTCTTGAAGCGTAGCGAACCTGGTCTGTACCAGATTTATCCATAGACATGCCCTATCGGACAAGCACGTATAATCCTTGTATCGGCCGCCATTATATACCCACAATCCGTCTAACAAGACATAGTGGTAGTATCTCTTGACGTTTGAAGTAACTGTTGATCCATTTTAATATTGGTTTCTGTTAACTCCATAACAGTTTGTTTAAATGGGGTCAGATCTAAGTGATCTATTCTCAGATATGTCAGTTGTAACATAACTCACGGTAATCTTTTCAGTACAAGAAAACACTGACAGTCTAAACCAATCAACAGCTGTTCTGAAGATCGTTCCCTGGGCATGGCTTCACACCATCTACCATGCACGAAGCAACATGTAGTTTCCCTTGTCGGCTAATGAACAACACCGTGATAGACTGGTCTTCAATGTACTGATAGATCGAAGTGGTTACTAAGTTACAATTATGAAAACTGACTAAAATGGACTAAAATATCCAAGTATTAGGTTATTACTGGACTGTGACAAAGTACTAATTCTAGACAAAGTCTAGCATATGTCCATGTAGAAGTAAAAATATTTCACCAGTGTCTGTAGAAAAATATCAATCACCTTAGTGATTCTCCCTGCCGGAAACTTACTAAGTTCCACTCGTAGCGCAGCACTTTTGTGACTATCACAACTCTGAAAATAACTTCTGCGTAGATCCGGCAACCATGTGCCTTGGCTCAGCGTAGCGGCACCTTGCTAGGCAAGTGCTTGTTTCGAAGTGAGCTAATGATGCCTGAGCCGACCGGCTTTTATTCAAAACGGTCAGGGTCACGCTGAATCAGCTGAAATCTGGAAATCCTCATATCTCTGGTATCCCTGGTCCGATTTACTTGATACTAATTGCATTCTCTTTCATTTGGCCGTGCCAGTAATCTGATCCAAGTCTCAAGTCTCTACTCCATGGCTAACTATTTAATCAATAAATAGCCTCGACCTCTGCTATTACTCGCTACGTCACTTGACATGCTCTTAGCGGTATATTCTTTCCAATTCCTTCTGGAAGCAATGGAGCGCGATATTCAAATATCTCAACTTTCAAAAGCGGCTGTAGCCTTTCCCTTGATATCTAGGTGTCTGAATCTTGGAATACCCATTCCTAGAGTTGGGCACATCACGATACGCATTTCCTAAAAACTCTGATTTCTTGAAAACCTTTCTTGTAAGAGCTGGTACCTGACTCAACGGGATGCTTGCATCATAATTTAGAAATGTTTCTTTGCTCAAAAACAATTCATGCACATATGTGTAAACTTGTCCTTGTTGCCATATTTTCTGTCACTGAAAGCGACAATTCTACAGAAGTGTGCAAATGATTAGATTCAATGCTAATATTCCAACATTTCATTTTTTGTTTTATGACTTATGACTTTTATGACTTCCAAGGTCATCAAAACTCCGTGTTTATAAGACAATTGTACGACCAGTATTAATATATGGGGTAGAGACATGGACGCTCAGCAAGAAGATGGAGAGGAGAATACTGACCTTTGAAAACAAAGTGTTAATAAAAATCTTCGGGTTGGTATTAGAGCAGGAAAACTTCAGAAGAAGGAAAAACACAGAAATTCACGCACTGTATAACGAACCGGATGTGATAGCAGTAATAAGGAGTAGAAGAATAGAACGGCTGGGACATGAACTGAGAAGGGAAGAAAGGATGGTAAAAAGAGTGCTAGAAGGAAAACCACAAGGAAAAATACCCCTCGGTAGACCAAAGTTGAGATGGCAGGCTGGAGTCAGGAAAGACCTGGAGGCCCTGGGAGCCAACGAGAATATTGCCGGAGACAGAAAGCAATGGAAGAGGCTAAAGAGTGGGGCAATGACCCGACTTCGGTTCGTGTTGCCAACTAAATAAGTAAGTAAGTATGGCTTAATGCGGTAAAAATGTTTATGTTCGTCGATGTCGAAATGTAAACATTATGTGTCAGAAAACTGTATCATAATGAGGCTCATTATAACACTATTTTTCATTAAGAAACAGTTTCTCTCACCAATCAGAACTCAAGAAACAGTTGTGTGACCAATTAGGCAAGGATACCTTCGCGCATGCGCTCAAAATCCAACATATTTCTGTGTTGGAAAGCAAAGTGAATTGTCTCTGCTTTCGGAGTGCCTTGGCCCACGCATGCGCTCTGTTCAGTCAGCAAAGCCAGCGCGCCCTGTTCACTAACTGAATTAACTGAATCCCACAGATATTTATGAATATTTATGTTAAAACATACAATAAAGTTATAATTATCGTCGAACATAAACCGTCGTATGCAACTCGCCTATAATGGTAAATAAGACACTCGTATGGAAATTATAAAACTCACTTACGCTCGTTTTATAAACATACCCGTGTCTTAATTATTGCCATTATATGCTCGTTGCATAATGTACTATTGCGTGGCATTTTTTAAAATGATTAACCAATGGTCTTAATTACATTTTCTCGTAGGAAACTGACAGTAAAATGATTTCCACTGATTGAGGACCCTTGGTGTATTCTTTGGAATACACGGTAAGATAGAGTAAGCTTTTGCTTCTCTTTGCTTTAGTTCATCCCTTCCTTTTTTCTCAAACACCAACAGTGATCTCCTGATTTCTCTTTGTTGGTATATGTCTCTCATACTACCTGTAAGTCTGTTCTAGATATATATCTTCCATGACCCACCTAGCGTCATCTAGCAGCGAATCTCTGAAGTTCCTCAATTCTTCCCTGTACAAGAGGACTTTCTTATCAATCTCGCCACCAGATCTCGTCGCCATCGCCAGCTATCATCTCCGTGATCAAGAGAACTTCGTCTACTTTTTCACCCTCCAGGCTGCGCTAGTGACTCCTACTATCAACTCTTTGAAGACCATTCCATCAAGAAGATTTTTATAACTGTAAAGTTGGCTATTCTTATATGTATTCCTTTTGTCTCCTACCCCCACTCTTTTTTCCCTTCCCTGGTCCCTCCGCGCTCCGTTGAGCGTGTCTCACTTATACGTCGGAAGTCAAACCAGTCAGTTAGAGCTTAACTAAAGCTCGCCTCCTCTCCTCAAGAGGCAAACTTTTAAATTCGACGCCATGTTCAAATTTTAGAACCAACCGTCAACAGCAACATCGCCTTCTTCATGAAGCAAAGATAAGTACCGACTTCATGTTTTAACCTCATTCTCATCGCTTTTAAAAGGTTCAATGCTTTTATTTGGATTTTATAGACAGTGAAAGTTGCTATGTGATAATAACTGCTTTCAAGAGATCTTCTTGATCAAACTCAAACTATCAAGTCTAACTTTCAAAATGAAAGATTTTCTTAGATGCTATCTCACATCGAGGGATATTTTCAAAATACCCACTGTCTATATAATCTAGTTTTCCACCGAGGGATTCTCTACCCAATTTAAACAAGTCATCATTGCTCTGGAACCTTCCAGAACCTGCACTCTATCTACCAGTTATACTGTCATGTATTTTCCACTCACATATGGGAATACTTTTTCAAACTAAGGAATCTTCCTTATGAACTGCTAATCAATATCTAATTTTTCATCCTCCGTTGGGATTTTTCTGGTGCATTCAACTATAACCTACAAGTTTCTCAAGCAATAGACTTTCGCAAATCTAGTGTAACTAGTTATTTTTCACCATTGCAATAACTTTCTTTGCCATCAACTTTTTGTGCTACTACAGTGAACTTTTCAACTATATCAACAGACTATAGTGAAAACAGTGCTTGTTCAACCTTTCATCCGCGTCGCGCTCGTCCGAGTACAATAAATACGGCCATGAACACTTTTCCACAATCCCATTTGATCTTTCCCAAACCCTTTACTAACAAACTAAAATAATAAAATTCTTACATTAGGTCTTTTTTCAATGAGGTGTCACTCTACATAAGTGCCCTCCCTTATTTGCTCCATGTATAACGAATTAATGTCTGTAAAACTTCGTGTCTAGTACACGCCTTAAATTATATTGTTTCTCCCTTTTAATGAGGGAATCCAATTCTTTCAACTCATAAGTGAGTTATCTCTAGGTTTCACGAAAGGGAAACTTGCCCCATTTTTCTCGTGATCCCTACTTAAACATAGGAGTTCTAGAAACTTCCTTTCAATTGTTCTCTTCAGGTTTCACAATAAGTGACCTGCCCTATTTGTATAATCTCCTATGTATAATCTACCCACTTAGTTCAGTATTAATACAAGAAGTTATAGAAACTTCTATTTCATTTCTTCCTGTTTTTTGTTGTTGTTACTTTCAAAGTTGTTATTATTTCTAAGATACTTATCTAGAAATCCTTAAAGTACACACCTTGTACTTTGACTTATTGTTTGACTTTAATTACGTCAGTTATCTTTTAAATTTTTCATTTATTCATCTTAGCCATTTCAAAATCTTACGAAGATTTTAAAGCATATAAAAGGTTTAAAACGAAAAGAATTATCAATTGCCAGGCGCAAGCTTTAGATGTTTTCGGAGGTCTGCGACCCCAATTGTTTATAAAAATCAAAATTATATATTTGTTACAAAAACTTCTTCCTTTTACATTGTTAAATAAATTAAAGATTTCTTCTTAGCCTTATCATTTCTCTAACATAACGGTTAGGCAAGATCCTGTCTTCATTGACTCTTCCTAATTAATAAAAATAAATCTATTGATAGGGTTTTCACCACTTGTTGCATTTGAGCAAGAACTCTTAGTTATTAACTTAGTAAAGGGGGTCTACGTTGCTTCACGTCCGTAGGTATAACCTTCAATTACCCTACACGTGTCCCCCGGGTGGTGCTAAGAAAGCAACAGCGATAAGATGAGACCGAACTGTCGGAAAAGACCTCTCGGTCAAAGAAAGAACACGAAGGAAATGTGCGGTCCTTTTCAGGACCCACAAGTTCGTAGAATTGGACCATCTCTGCGCATCTGTCAACTGAATATCGAAGGGATAAGTCGAGCGAAATGTGATTATCTTTCCAGGCTCTCGCAGAAATATGCAGTTGATGTCATCGTGCTCCAAGAAACACACACAGCAGACGAACTACAGTTACAGAGTAGAGGTAAAATACCAGGCTTTAAATTGATAGCCTATAACTGCCATAAAAATTACGGCCTTGCAACGTACGTCAAGAATTATATAACAAATTACCAGCCACTCTCAGTAAACTCTGAAAATGAAATTTTTACTACTGCAGTCAAAATTGAAAACTTGACGATAGTTAATGTTTACAAGCCACCAAATACTAATTGGCCTAATCCCCCTCTACCATCTCAACAACATCCAACTATATTCCTTGGCGACTTCAACAGTCATCATCATCTTTGGGGATACAACAAGAATGACCTTAACGGCAAAGCTCTTGTGGACTGGATGGAAACGGAAAACCTGAAATTGATTTATGATGCTAAAGACCTGCCTACTTTTAATTCAGCTCGCTGGTCTCGTGGCTACACCCCAGATCTATGTTTCACAACTCAGCTTCACAATTCACTCACGCAAGTTCGACGAACGGTGCTCAACGATTTCCCACATAGTCAACACAGACCTGTTATCTTGGAGGTGGGGATGTCTATACCTGTTATACAATCACATCCTAAACCGAGATGGAACTTCAAGAAAGCCAACTGGACTGAATTTGCAAAGCAAACAGACTCCAATATCAGATGGATCAAACCAACATACAACAACTACAGCAGATTTGTTGGGGTCATTAAAGGTGCAGCCAGGCGATGCATTCCTAGGGGATACCGCAAAGAGTACATCCCTGGTTGGAGTGCAGAGAACGAGGAATTGCTAAGAGAATATGAAGAACATCCTACTTCTGACAATGCAGCAGGTCTCCTCCAATCCCTGGATGAGAGTCGAAGAAAGATCTGGCATGAAACAGTAGAATCCCTAGATTTCACCCACTCTAGCAGGAAAGCCTGGTCTATCATTAGGAAATTAGATTCATCAAACCCTGCAACTAAAAGGTCGAAAACTGCCATCAACCTGAATGATTTTGCTAAACATCTAGTATCAGTTTCCAAGAACACAAAAGACAATCAAACCAAAAGGGATATCAAATCACAGTTGAACACCAAGAAAAGAGCAGCCATACAGTCTTCTGAATTCTCCATTGCATTCCAAGAAGAGGAAACTAAAGATGCAATGAAAAGTATGAAACTAGGGAAAGCAGCTGGATTTGACGGAATATACCCTGAATTTCTGGTTCACTGTGGACCAGCTACAGTAAAATGGCTAACCAACTTCCTTTCAAATATCCTGCAAACTGGAAACATCCCACCTCTGATGAAGAAAACAAAAATAATAGCCATACTGAAACCAAATAAAGATCCCACAAAAGTGGAAAACTATCGTCCAATAGCACTTCTAAGTGTCACATACAAGCTTCTTGAGCGCCTGATCTATAATAGAATTTTTGAAACAATCAACAACCATATTCCTATAGAGCAAGCAGGATTCAGACCTGGGAGAAGTTGTAGCGATCAGGTACTTTCTCTCACTACGCACATAGAGAATGGGTATGAGAAGAAATCAATAAGTGTGGCTGCCTTTTTGGATCTGTCAGCGGCCTATGATACTGTTCGGCGAGAAGGACTCCTATTGAAATTTGTGAGTGTTATCCCATGTCGTAAACTTGTGGCCTTACTTAACAATATGCTAAGTAATAGGTACTTTCAGATCTACTCTGATAATGACAGAAGTAGAGTGTTTACATTAAACGATGGTTTACCTCAAGGATCTGTCCTGGCTCCCCTCCTTTTCAGTCTGTACATACACGACTTACCGGAAACATCTTCAAGAAAATTCATTTATGCTGATGACATTTGTTTGGTGACTCAGTGCTCCGAATTTTCTGACGCTGAAACTACTTTATCCGCTGATCTGGAAGCCTTGGGTGTATACTTCAAGAAATGGTGCCTCCACCTAAATCCTCAGAAAACAGTTGTATCTGCATTTCACCTACGCAACAGACAATCTAATTACAAACCAGAAGTCGAATTCAGAGGCCAAGTGTTACCGTACTGCAGTACACCAAAATACTTGGGAATAACACTAGACAGAACTCTGACTTTTAAGCAGCATCTATCAAATGTGGCTGCTAAAGTCAAAACTAGAAATAATATACTTCAGAAACTTGCTGGTACATCATGGGGAGCTAATACTCAAGTTCTAAGATCCACAGCTTTAGCCCTATCGTATTCTGTTGCTGAATACTGCTGTCCAACCTGGATCAATAGTGTTCACACTATGAAGATAGATGTGCAACTCAATCAGGCAATGCGAATAATCACGGGATGTATTCGGAGCATGAACACGCTATGGCTGCCTGTTCTCAGCAATATTCCACCTCCAGCCCTAAGAAGATCAGATGCTCTCCTAAATTTATGGGAAAACATTCAGCAGAATCCCCAGCTACCCATTCATCACAATATTGCACAAGCAGAACATCAACGCTTGAAATCAAGGAAACCACCATGGCGCACAGCAGTCAACCTTGAAGGATCCTCTTTCAACGTTAACAATTCATGGAAAATACAGTGGGAGCAGTCTTCAGTAATTAACAAACATCTAGTTGAGAACCCTTCTAAGCGGATACATGGATTCGACCTCCCCAGGCGACAGTGGAGGATCATCAACCGGATTCGAACTGGACAAGGCAGATGTGGTTACCTACTGCACAAATGGGGATGGGCTAGCTCTGCAAATTGTGACTGTGGTGCCTCCTTACAGACAATCCTTCACATTGTTGCTGACTGTCCTCTTCGAGCTTTCGAAGGAACGATAATAGACGTCCACCATACATCGAAGGGAGCAGTAGAATGGGTCAAACAACTAGACCTAGAATTATAAAATTGTACGAGCTTGTGACTGCACATTTGTCCATTCATTTTGTATATATATATGTAAAATCCATCTACATGCATTCTTCATACGATAAATAATAAATAAATAACTTAGTAAAGTCTCTCTTAGCTTTAATAGCTAATTCTAACCGGCCAGTAAGGCAAGCATAGCTCGCTACGCCAGCTTCCTGCTTGTGGAGATTCTCTCTAACACTTATGGTTGGTTTTTCAAAATATTAGTGTTTCTCATTGTCTAAACTTTTAGTCGGCGCCTCGCTGGGTAAAAGCTTAGTCATTTCTAAATACAACTATTGGTACACTCACCAAAATTATTCCCAATGGTATAATTGCTTTATCCCTATCCTTCTTGGAAGCATTTGGTCGCTCTTTAGAAATTCTACAATTTCAAAAACTAAAATATCAAAGCTGATTCAAATCATTTGCACTCTTCAAATTACTTGTTTAGAAACAAACTCCTTTGAACAGACACACAATAACTCTGTTACTCTTTGTCTTGCCAGACCACCACCCTTCCCCATAGTAGGCATATGTATGCTTGAGAGGGATTACACTACAGCAGCTTTCTTGCGAACAGCCCAAGTTCCAGCTGCGTTTCCCGTTAGCTTCGCCCAGGTCCCTATCCACTTTAGGTATCGGAGAGCGGATTTGCAGTGGCAGCTGCCTTTGAGTATACTTAAAGTTAAAATTACAACTTCTGTTGGACTCTCGTCCTATTTTTCCATACTTTTTCTCCAGTCCGAAACCCACTTCTTTTTTTCATCATCTTCCCTTGGGGGTTATGTTATTCCCAAGCTATTAATATACCCAACCCTTGCTAATGCAGAATGTCACAGGTTTTGTTAGCTTAAAAAACGCACGGACGCTAGGATTTTCTTTCGTTTTCCCCCACTAAAATCATTACTTCTTGGCTTCCTTTGATCATAAACAAATAATTTTCTACAGAAACCTTACTCGAGATATCCTTTACAGAATGGTGAAAACCGCATCAAAATCCATCCAGTGGTTCTCGAGATTACCCGTGACATCCAAGAATCGGGGACTTTGTTTTATACTAAGTAGAGATATACCGTATCACTTTGCAACACACTTGTAGAAATGTACTGTGTAAGGAGCCCCTTCCCCTCCTTCTCCGCCGCACAATAGTGAGCTCCCATTAGTACTACCGCCACTACGTAAACACAGGTCTTCAAACAAATCCTATACATACCGGGGCTGATAACCAAGCTTCTAATACGAATTAACAACATCGATAACATATATCCAGAGATACAGGAATTAGCAAACATAAATGGGAAACCACGGAAAACCATTTTATGATGGCTAAGGTTGACAAATATTTTAGTACAGATGGTACCTTATTTTTCTGTAAATTGCGCTATGTTAACCCTTTATAGGCCAGAACTATTATTACAATATTGTATTTATATTTATTTAAATTTAATTCTTTTAGCCAAATTTTAATTTGTTAATTTTATTTTGTGTTATCTTTTTAAGGTCGCCTCCGTAGCGTAGCGGTCAGCACGGTTAGCTGCCACCCCGGAGGTCCTGGGTTCGATTACCGGCTCTGCCACGAAATTTGAAAAGTGGTATGCGGACTGGAACGGGGTCTACTCACCTCGGGTGTTCCAAATGAGTAGAGGGGGTTAGATTCCCACCTCAGCCATCCTCGAAGTGGTTTTCCGTGGTTTCCCACTTCGTCTTCAGGCAAATGCCGAGATGGTACCTTCTTCAAGGCCACGGCCGCCTCCTTCCCTCTTCCTTGCCTATCCATCCTAACCATCCCTTACCTTCCCTCATGAGGCCCCTGTTCGCTTTGCAGGTGAGGCCGCCTGGGCGAGGTGCCAATCACACCTCACCAGTTGTATCTACTCCGATTAGATGTTCCCAGCTCTAGGACACTGCCCGTAGAGGCGGTAGTGGTGAGTTCCCTCGCTGAGTCCGTGGGTTCCACCAACCTGGAGGGTAAACGATTAAGAAGAAGAAGAAGAAGAAGAAGTTATCTTTTTAATTTTTATGTTTAACTGTTTGTATAATTTTATTTTTTATATTATTTTTATGATTATATTTTTTATAATTCTATTTTATACGCGTATTTATTTTTAATTATATAAGCTTATTTAATTTTAATTGTAATTTTATAAACGTATTAATTATTGCATAAGATTTTTAATATTAATAGTAATTTTATGAGTTTACTAGCAATAATGCCGGTGGATTTATTTGTTTATTGATGATAATGAATACTACTACAGAACTGGCACATGATACTTAAACTGCCAGAAAAAATATATAACTTTTTGTGGTGGTGGTGGTGGTGGTTGTAATGAGGGTGATAAGCAGTAAAGTATGATGGACGTAGCATTTAGATCATTTTCCCCTAATGATAATAATGATAATAATGAATAGGGAAAATGCTATTTACTAACTACAGCACTGACACATGTAATTTGCAAACATATTTCTAAAAATTGATTAGAAAGAGGAGTAAGTTAAATAAAAGACACTGCCTAGGGCCTATATCTCATTGTCTGTTAGAAATGTAGTGACCAATAGTGTCGTCTTTAGTCGCATAGCGCCGTAGGAAAATAATCAGAACACTTTGGAAAACTTCGGCTGTCCCAAGCTACTGAGGTAGCAATAGTATCATTTATCGCCACATAGCGCTCAACGATAAGGTTCGGAATAAATGAAGGTAAATTTGAAAGCACCAACACTTATTGCAGCTGGTAACCTCAATGTATTGCACCAACACCGTTGCACTTATACAGAGGCATAATATTTTCATGATGATAACTGTTTTAAGGGGCCTAAGAGATCCTTTTGCACTAATTACTCCCCGTGACTGCAATTTATAAACAGCGCAAGATGCAACTATTTTCGCAATTCTGCACCAGAACACTGGTAGGGGTGACGTGATGCAGCCCGAACTGCCCGTCAACAATAGACTTATTAAAATACTCTTACAGTTACACTACTACGGGCATGAATGGTTCTAGGGCCTTAATACGTGGTTTTCAAGTTTATTTTTTCTGTTAATATAAATGTAGAGAATGGAGAGTGTTGTCCAAAATATCAAGTGGACAGTGTTACCAGCAGGGTTTCAAAGTGTATGTAAAATTTGGTGCAATTAGGAGAAACGGTGTATATTTGTGCCAAAGGGCCTAAATACAGGGAAAGGAGTGGTCTGCCCAAAATTTCATGCAGACAGTGTTACTCGCAGGGTTCCAAAGAGTAAGTATACAAATTTTGGTTAAGATTGGTGAAACGGTGTAAATTTGTGCCAAAGGGCCTAAATGCAGGGAATGGAGTGGTCTGTCCAAAATTTCATGCAGACAGTGTTACTCGTAGGGTTCCAAAGAGTAAGTATACAAATTTTGGTTCAGATCGGTGAAACGGTGTAGATTTGTGACAAAGGGCCTAAATGCAGGGAATGGAGTGGTCTGTCCAAAATTTCAAGCCGACAGTGTTACTCTCAGGGTTCCAAAGGGTAAGTATACAAATTTTGGTTCAGATTGGTGAAAAGGTGTAGATTTGTGCCAAAGGGCCTAAATGCAGGGAATGGAGTGGTCTGTCCGAAATTTGATGTAAACAGTGTTACTCCCAGGGTTCCAAAGGGTAAGTATACACATTTTGGTTCAGATCGGTGAAAAGGTGTAGATTTGAACCAAAGGGCCTAAATGCAGGGAATGGACTGGTCTGTCATAAATTTCACGTAGGCAGTGTTACTCGCAGGGTTCCAAAGGGCAAGTATACAAATTTTGGTTCAGATAGGTGAAACGGTGTACGTATCACTAACCATAACGCCAGCGCATGCGGATAGAGCAGTTCGGCAGCGCTTGTTCTACCGACTTACTGAACAAAAATCTATCTTTAAGGTTACCTGAGAGGTGTAGCTAATACTACATAGCCTAAACTATTCCTCTTGAATCTGGCTATCTTATAAAAAAAAGAATCTTTCGAATCAGACTGGTAGTTCCAGAGGTTAGCGCGTATATAGACACAAACACACAGACAAACTCTTCAGCTTTATTATATTAGTATAGATTAAAGAATTACAGTAGGTGCCCCGGGACTTTAAATCAAGTACCATCATGGCATTTGCCTGCAGAGAGTTATTGTTGTTTTGAGGGGTGGAACTACGAGGTCATCCGCCACTAGGAGTGTGATAAATAACTAGGGAAAACCACACTCAGGATGGCGACTGTTCGCGCCGGAATTCGAACCTTAGATCTGTGGACTTGCTGCCGCTCCCCATGCCAGTCGTGGTGTGACATTTAACTCCTTATAGGGCAAAACTAGTTTTTAATTTTATGTGTTTTTACATTTTATTTTTTTAATTTTTTAAATATGAATGTTATTTTTTTCTCTAATTCTAATGTTTATATATTTATTAGTAATTCTTAATTCATGTTCTTATAGATTTTTTACTTCTTGTAGGGTCGGAAACCAACGTGATATTTTGATGTTTTCTTCCGTCCCTTGCATTTTTAGTTTCAGGTGATAGAATTATTATTTACTAGCAACTCTGCCCGGCTTCGCCCGGGAACAGTTATGAATGCATTACGTGATAAGCGCTTCTTTACGATGCCAATGAACTACGATCTATATCCGTTTTACGTCTCGGCATGTTGGGTTAAAATCACTGACTGGACTATTTACTATATTATCATGGAGATGCATGTGCAACAAATTCTTGTCAGACGTAATTTAAGAATGGCGAGGTGCATAAAACACATATCCCCCTTCCGTCCAACCTAAAAACATTTATAGTGGACGATATCTTGAATATAGAGATGTGCTCTCAGGTACGTTTTTGTAGAATTTTTCATGCTGAACAATTCTTACACTCATTGATATTGATATTTTAAACGGTTTGCCCAGCGTAAGCTTAAAAAGCGCATGGACGACAGGATTTTTTATCGACTTTTTCTCTGAAATCGTTACTGCTTGGCTTTCTTTGTTCATAAATAAATTATTTTCTACAGAAACCTACCTCGAGGTATCCTTTACAGAATGGTGAAAACCGCATCAAAATCCATTCAGTGGTTCTCGAGATTACCCGTGACATCCAAGAATCGGAGACTTTGTTTTATACTAAGTACAGATTATACGCCAATTAGTATAATTTAATATAATATGATATAATCCCCCTTCCGTCCAATCTTAAATTGTGAATTTTGCGGAACGGAAAGTTTACAGGCGAAATGAAGAGTTGCACTTCCAGGGAATGGCGAGGTGAATGAAACTCAAATCCCCCTTTCGTCCAATCTTAACTTGACTGTGTTTCACGGGAGAAATGAAGAAAACCTGAGTTGCACTTCCAGGGAAACTCCAAACACAACCACCCTTCTCAGAAGTCTTAAATCAACACGACTCGACGGTTTGCTGCTGGCTGTATCTGGGGCAATAGGTTCGCCCGCTAGCTAGGCTGTAACAGGGATGATAGACTTGCCCTTAGCTAGCTCGTAAACTGTTGCAACACTACCTAGAGAGAAAGCCTTGCGATACGATTTATGACGTCATAGCCTTCCGGCCGTCAGCGAGCGCGCTACCCAGCGCTGCTGCTATGAACAACCTGTGAGGAAACGCGACTGAGTGTTTATGTATCAAATTACGTTCTACAGACGCGAATAAATAAATAACGTAACCATAAATTAAACATATGGTCAGAAGTTGATGCGATCGATACATTACTCTAGCTAATAAATCGAAGTTTTCGATCATAATCGATAAGTATGCATTTCGAACCTTGCGAGTGTGAACTTGACCGAAAACACTGATGTCTCAATAAATGCGATATATAGAAGAATTCAATAAAAAACTTGACAAATATTCACCCCATTTTAACGTGAGATGTAGACTACACAACGAGAAGAAAAGACACAACAGCAAATAACCAATTAATCTGTAACAGTTAAAACAGAAATTAATATCTACAGTATAGTCAATCATATCAGTCCAAAGGTCTAGGTTTGATTTCCATCTCTGCCGAGAAATATAATTCTAGTTAGTTATTGTTGATTATTGTTGTTTTAAGGGGCGCAATTACGAGGTCATCTGCCCCTAAAAATACAATTCTGATTTGATTGTGAAACGAAATTCACTCAGCCTCATGAGTTAAAACTGAACTGAGAAGAAGTGGGTTCGATTTCTCCTTTCTCCTCCAGGTAAATGCTGGGATTGTTCCTAGCAGAAGACCATGGTCACCTCCTTTCCAAGGGCAGATGACCTCATAGTTCCTCCCCTTAAAACTACAATACCGTACCTAACCTTCCCAATTCTAGCATCACAATACATACATACAAACAAATTCTACCCATATCCAAGTACACATGGCTGATGACAATGATGTCATAACCCACTTACAAAACAACAACAAGAACAACTAGCCACATAAAGTTTTCATGCATGATATGAAAACAGGTAGTAATGGCATGCCTATGACAGAAAAGGTTACCTACTGAAATGGAACAGAGCAGCAATCATGAGACATGAGAACATTTACAAAAGAGGAAACTTTTTGTTGTTGATGATTCATATAGGGGCATAGCTTACCCGACAATACATAAAACATGCTAATTACCAGTGATCTTAGCACTTTGTTCTCAACTGAATACAGTGAGTCATCTGCAAAAACATGTTGTTCTCATATTTTCTATGTTACACAAACTGTGCTGTTTTGTAAAAAATAATAATAACTAAAAGATGACCATACCTATCCTTCACTAGTTAAATAAATATCCATATCCAAGTACACATGGCTGATGACAGTGATGTCCTAACCCACTCACAAAAAAACAAGTAGCCACAGAAAGTTTTCATCCGTGATAAGAAAACATGCTAGCAATGGAATGCCTATGACAGAAAAGGTTTCCTACTGAAATGGAACAAAGCAGCAGTCATGACACATGAGAACATTTACCAAAGAGGAAACTTGTTGTTGATTCATAAAAGGGCATGATAATGTAATAATTTACAAACAAACACTTGATATAGAGTAATCCTACAGTAACAGTTTTCATATGGCAATATTTACAATATCAGGCATGGCATAAGCTTATCCGACAATACATAAAACATGCTAATCACCAGTGATCTTAGCACTTTGTTCTCAACAGAATACAGTGAGTCATCTGCAGAAACATGTTGTTCTCATATTTTCTATGTTACACAAACTGTGCTGTTTTGTAAAAAAAACCTAAGAGATGACCATATCTATCCTTCACTAGTTAAATAAATATAGCCTTTTCAAAAGATCCTTTCCACTTTTCAATACAAAATTGTTGTATTCCCTATTATATTGGTAGCACTGAATGAAAGTAGAACGAGCAATAACATTCTCTATAGTACACGAATTAGCCAAAATACCTTATCAAACGATGAGAAATAAATCAGGGAATGATGTTTTAATAGATGTTTCCTCCTCCGCTGTCTGTGACTCACCCAGTCATCCCAAATAGGATCACGACTTATGTAGGCAGAATTCCAGCTGTGGCCACCATTGTCCACATCAATCATCATCAAACCGGTATTGCCAACCTCGCCCTTACGGTACTATGCTGCACCAACACCCTTCGATTTGTCCAATCCAATGGTTTTTGACGCGTCCAGATCAATGGCTTTGTCAACCGTGCCCCGCTGATTGCGCTCGGCCAAAGCCGCTCCTACACCGACCATTCTAACCTTCGTTTTGTGGTATCCAATGGTTTTTGACAATGGTTACATCCTAACGTGTCCAGATCAATCGTTTTGTGTCAACCGTGCCCCGCCAGCTGCGCGCAGCCAAAGTCGCACCTGCACACGACCATTCTAACCTTCGTTTTGTCCAATCCAATGTTTTTTTTGGCAATGGTTACAGCCTAACGCGCCCAGATCAATGAGTTTTGACAATGGTTACAGCTTAATGCATCCCGATGATTTCTATGATCAACAGTGATTTTGTATTTCACATGTTGGGAACAATGTGTGCACCCCGGTGCGTGCAGCTAGAGTGAGCCGTGATGACAGTCAAACGAGATGCAAGCGCTGTAGAAACATGGCAGCCGTTTTTAAAATAGCAATAAATAAAAACACATATTTATGAACTTTAGCACATATATGACGTTCAGTAGTGACAATTCAAATTGAAATCAACGGTAGCGATGAATGAAGATAGAACGTGCAATAAAATTCTGTACAATACATGAATTAGCCAAAATACCTTTTGAAACGATGAGAAATAAATCAAGGAGCGATGTTTTAATAGATATTTCCTCCTCCGCTGTCTGTGACCCACCCAGTCATCCCAAATAGGATCACGACTTATGTAGGCAGAATTCCAGCTGTGGTCACCATTGTCCACATCAATCATCATCAAACCGGTATTGCCAACCTCGCCCTTACGGTACTATGCTGCACCAACACCCTTCGATTTGTCCAATCCAATGGATTTTGACGCGTCCAGATCAATGGTTTTGTGTCAACCGCGACCCGCTGGCTGCGCTCGGCCAAAGCCACTCCTACACCGACCATTCTAACCTTCGTTTTGTGGTATCCAATGGTTTTTGAAAATGGTTACATCCTAACGTGTCCAGATCAATGGTTTTGTGTCAACCGTGCCCCGCTAGCTGCGTGCAGCCAAAGTCGCACCTGCACACGACCATTCTAACCTTCGATTTGTTCAATCCAATGTATTTTGGCAATGGTTACAGCCTAACGCGACCAGATCAATGAGTTTTGACAATGGTTACAGCTTAATGCATCCCGATGATTCCTTTGATCAACAGTGATTTTGTATCTCACATGTTGGGAACAATGTGTGCGCCCCGGTGCGTGCAGCTAGAGTGAGCCGTGATGACAGTTGAACGAGATGCAAGCGCTGTAGAAACATGGCAGCCGTTTTTAAAATAGCAATAAATAAAAACACATATTTACGAACTTTAGCACATATATGACGTTCAGTAGTGACAATTCAAATTGAAATCAACGGTAGCGATGAATGAAGATAGAACGCGCGATAAAATTCTGTACAATACATGAATTAGCCAAAATACCTTTTGAAACGATGAGAAATAAAACAAGGAGCGATGTTTTAATAGATATTTCCTCCTCCGCTGTCTGTGACCCACCCAGCCATCCCAAATAGGATCACGACTTATATAGCCAAAATTACAGCTGTCAGCGCTATTGTTCAAATCAATCGTCATCAAAACAGTACGATGACAGTTCAGCCGCTAGTGCGCACCACTTACTTCATTACATCGTGTACCGAATTGAATCGTTTATTCACCATGGATTGTGGAAATTGCCTCATAACGATCTGTAATTTGAATCGGCGATTCTATGATCAACTGTAGTAAAAAAAAATTCCGCACAACTGTGGTTTTGAAAATGTTTACAGCCTAACGCACCGAGCGTTTTGTGTCAACCGTGTCCCACTAGCTGCGCGCGGCCAAGGTCGCACCTTCACCCGACCATTCTAACCTTCGTTTTGTCTAATCCAATGTTTTTTGACAATTGTTACTGCCTAACGCATCCAGATCAATGGTTTTTGACAATGGTTACAGCATAGCACGTCCCGATGAATGTTTTTTTTAATCAACAGTGTGTGCTGCTAGAGTATGTCTTGTTGACAGTTCAACGAGATGCAAGCTCTGTCAGAACATAGCAACCGTTAATAAAAAGAGCAATAAATATAAACACATATTTATGTACTTTAGCACATAACTTATATGAGGTGTAGTATTGACCAGGTTTCCTAATTTCAATGTTGATGCAAGTGTATAAGCCGCATTCTACTTTCATTTAGAATTAATATTATATTATTTACAGGGTGGATACATTTTTAGGCATTTGCACCTTCAACAGTCCTTATGCGAACAGTTCCTAAAAATACTCTCTAGCACATATGTTACATTAGATTAAAACTTTTAAAATAGGCCTACATTAACATTCATCCAATGAAACTAGATGTAAAGAAACTTGCAAGACTTCATTCAGTCCATTGTTAAAAATCTGAACAAAAAAAATTGTTCCAGTGAAACATTCTTCAGATTGTGTTCCATTTTATCTGTGAAATTGAAACAAGAGCCCTCTTAGAAATTGTATGTTAAAATTGCATGAAATATCCCATTTAAAGCGCACATTTACCCTCTCCATTCTAACCTTCGCTTTACAACAAACATTCTCCAAAACACTCTGCTGGTTGTAGAGCTATTTACCACTTTCTGGACTGGACGTTTAATGTGACTGTACACAGAGGTTATTAGTTGCATTTTAAACTGACATCTCCACTATAGGACAACTTCTTGCAATCAGTTCAACGTTTGGTATGCTAACACTACATGCCTCAATAATTTCAAGAAATGGTCACCTATTGAAAATGCCAATTCATTGTTCATCCTATACTTCAGTGGCGGCCGGTAATAAGGTTGCAGTGATACGCAATGACCAGATTAATTCAATAAAAACAATTAATACCGTAATAATATTTTTAGTAATAAAAGCTGTACGTTTACTTTTATACGCATAGGAATTCATAATTCTGTTCTTTAATAATTCAGGAAATCTTATAGTATGTTACTGTGAACTGTCTGAGAAAGCAAAGCGCGTCAACCGTTTAGGAGTGCTCGTTACCAGGCCCGAGCACCGACCAGATCTCAATAGTGAAGGGTATGGCAGAGATGCTCGACAGAGTAGGTCCTATCCCAATAGTTAACTCAGCTGATCGTTGCTTGCTGATTGCAACAAGGGAGCCGAGGAGCGGACGGAGACATCTGAGATGCTCCGTCAACTGCCGATACCATGTCTTGCAGGTTTTCATGTAGCCTAACTATTTAATCCGGTGATCCAGTGGCAATGTGATGTTCTCTGAACTGCGGCATTCGTGATGAATGAGGTACATCCGTTTTACCGCACAATTGAATACAGTTTTCTTTGATATCAAGCAGTCTTTCATCCCCCCCCCCCCTAATGAAAAAGGACAACACCCATAACAATTATCCACCAGCCGCCACTGCTATACTTACAGATTAGTAATTAGCCATGTAAAGAAGTGGATCAAGTAACACAATATTAATTGAACCAGAGGGTCATTATCATGGTGCGCCCTGGAAATCGCGGCAAACTATGGCGTCATTTGGCTGGTCAGGTGCGGAGCGAGTGGACCTCGCAATACCCTGCTCCGCTGACTCATATCGTTAGATCACACGTGTCTTATCATTTATATGGATGTGTATCTGCAATGCTTAGAAGTTAGTGTTGCACGTTTAGTGAGTATTGTGATTACTGTGATTGTTGGTCATGCCTAGACACCAATTGACACAGCGCGAACGTGTGTATATCCATAATTCGTATATGAAAAGCAGAAAGTCTTGTTCTTAAACAAGATTAAAATGTCGAATCAAGTTTCCAAGAAGACCTGTGCGTAATGCCAATACAATTAGGAGGCTCGCCAAACTATTCAAGAAAACAGGCACGGTAAATAATAAACATTTTAACAGACAACGTTGTGTTCTTACAGAACGGGGACACCAAGAGCCAGCTGACGAGCCAGCTTGGTGTCCTAGGCGAAACCCCACACAAGACACGGCACAAACCTATCAGAATTGCTGAGATTGTTGTCCATTCTTTCATCAGAAGATGTCAGGTGCGTGTTACAAGAGAGGGAGGGCATTTTCAGCATCGACTATGAGCACTGTACATATTATTGAACATGGTTGGTAAAAGTGTTCAAGTGTGCACCAACCACCGACTGAACATTGTACGCGTGCCCGCGATCAGCGCCAGTCAACGCCGGCTTAGCTTGGCGTGTTTACCGGGGCACACAATGATAACGACACTGTACATACAATGAAAGAATATTGTAAAATTCTTAATTTCTACTGAACGGCCATGAACAGTTATTGGACAAGCTTCCTCCTCTTATGCTGAGCCAAAGTTTTGGGTGAAAACCTGTCGTTAACATTGTGTACAAAATTATTAATCAAGATATTACTGGCAGTGCCCAGTACAGTCTTTTCAATTAATGCCCTGGCATGCTTTGGGCAGCTGTGCCCCATAAACAGTACAGTGGGCGGACATCTTTGTGTTACATTCACCAAAACACTCTGCTGGTTGCAGTGATGCAAAAATTCTGTCTTGTAGCTATTGAGTAGCTTACTCATAACAACAAAAGTAAAGCAGCACAGTTGACTACATCTGCATGGGGATAGCATAGTCCTCCTCGGTTATTGGCATTTATTAGGCTGGCGTGATCACTCTGGCCTGCCTCATCGCAAAGAAAGACTTTGCAATAATTGCAATCATATCGCTTTAAAAAAAACATATGAGCAATAACCACTGATATAGTGTAAGAGAGGCCAATACTCATCTTGTAGGACTTCTATATCACTATCATCAGCAACACAAGCATCAAAAGCACGTATGTCACATGACTTGTCTTCTTCAAAATACTCGCTCACTGCAGCATTGAGGTCCAGGATGCTCTGAAGGCGCAATTTATTCTCCACCTCAAACACTTGCCTCAGGGAAATATTGTACTGGCTCCCTGCCAGTTGGCGATATTTTCCAAATCGAGCTTCTAAGTTATCTGTCTGTATTTTGCCTGGTAGGAAGAAGCTATGGCCTTTCTCAGAGAGACAAAATTGTGCCATTTCAATCATGCACTTGGTAGAAAGGGTAATTGCCGCATGTGTTTCCTTGCTCAGCTTTCCAGGCGAGTCAATTGTTTTCCACCTATCTAGCCATGACACGATTTCCTGGAGGCACTCGATATGAGAAGAGTTGGTCGTTATTGGTTCCTGAAGAGGATTCCTAAGGCGTTTTCCTTTCCATAGGGTCTTAACGTTCATGATGTCCCACCATCTGCAAATCAACTCAATAAACTGTGCAGTACTGTCCCAGGAGGGCAAGTTCTTCTTCGGCCCAATCTCCCTTATTGCCACAGCTAGAGGTTTATTAAAAATTTGCAGAGCTAGTGGAACATTCTGTCGTTCCAAATTGGTAGGGTACAGGGATTTCAGAGTCAAGGTAAATCCATATTTCAGGAGATTGTTCTTCTCTAACTCATGCAACTCCTTCAGTGAACCAAATGATGCAATCTGTAGTCTGTCATGCTCTGTCAAATCTGGAAAATGCAACTCTTGGTGCTTTGCATTCAGCCAGTTATTTCTAATACATTTGAGAATGTGCACAGTGTCAATTGCAAAGAAAAGCTTTCTGTATGCATCTTTGGGGTGACTATAAATGTAATTTAATTCGGGTGGATCGCTCAGGAGAGATACAGCTTTCCTATTAATAGCACTGTTGTCTGAAATCAGTGCTAGAACTTCAAATCCGACTTCTTCCAGTCCAAGAATGACTTTCTTCATCATATTGAATAATGCCTCACCTCGAATGTTCACAACGGGCATGATGTGAGCAACATCCTTGTATGAAGAAAGCAAGCTGTGGACCATAAACACACAAGCACTTGTTGCACACTCATCGCTATTTACAGCACTACCTACAACCCTACCCTTTTTGTAGTCTAACTGGGGTTTAATGTGAACCTCATCCATCGAAAGGAGGACTAGTTGATCTTCTTCTGATAAGAGTGAAAATTTCTTTCTCATATACAAAAGAAAATTATCACTTTGCTCCTGTATAGGATTCGTCAAAAGCTTGGAACACACTAATTTCAAGGTACGGGGTGCAGGAAGAGTGACATTTCCTGAACCTCTTATAAATCTATAACAGTGAGGAGAAATAGAATGAACCAGCGATGAGAATACAAGCAATTCCCAGGAATAGTTTTTCACTTTACGCTTTGTTAGCTAGTGAACTTGCTCTTTTAAGAAGTCTAATGTATCCTTCTTCTCAGGGAACTTACTCTCCAAGTTCTTAAATAAACTGTCCATAACAGATACAGTATCCTCAACACTTTGATGTTCATATGCATCAGGATCAGCATACACGGAATGGGCATTCCTTATAAGTTCTTCAATTTCTAGCACTGTACCTAACTGTCTTGGTAAAGACATGTTATTACAACGTTTCACTTCTGTATTCGATACATACAAGGAGGCACTCAAACCTTCTGTTATCTTAATGCAGCAACGCAAGTGTGGACTAGGATTTTCCTTCATTAAAATAAAATATATACAAGATTCCTCTCTAATAGAATTCCACTCAGGATGAAGACTCACACTGTTTAACTTCACCTTCAGTTCCTGAAAGTTTCTAAATGAAACTGCTTCCAGATTCTCCGCCAATGTCTGCATACTTTCAGCGAGAGCCTTCGATAAACTTTCATTATCAATCCTACGCCTCCTATCATCTGGATCTTCTCGGCAGACAGTTTCAGTGTCAGTTAAATACTCTGGGCAGTTGGGAAACTGAGACGGGACTGCTCCTAGGAATTTAATTCGAACATTAACTTACGATACAATCATTTTATCACCTTGCATTACATTAATTACTCTATTTATCCTAAATTTATTCAATTTCGAACCTGATTCACACACACCTCTTCCCCCACCCCAATAAGAAATGTAGCCTAATGAATTAGATTACTGCAATAGAAAAAAAATTGATTAATCAGGGCCTGCTACAGGTTATCGGTCTCTAACGTCATGCAGTTAGCTTGCAATTTAAACCCCAATATAAATGTGAATACTATCCATATTAACACCCACTTATACCTCCCACTTGAAATTGATAGCCCCATAAAACAAATAAACCTAACCTACAACATTAGCCTGTAGCACATAATTTAGGTTAGAAAATTCTGACTTCTACATCTAAATGAATTTTCGTGAACAGAAGAGCTAGCCTATGCTAAAATTTAGGGGTAGGACTATTTGCTTACTAACCTTTAATCAGTCTCGGTTTATACAACGGAGCAGTAACTAGCTTTCCATTCTTTTCATCATACATACTAGTGGTCCATTGAATTTCATGTGGCTTGAAATGGATGCCACAGACCTACAAGAAAAGAGACTTGGTTACAAAGTTCCTTCCTCCCATTACACTAAACTTGTGAGAATTGGAGCATAAGTATTGATTTAACACGTACCATGGAATATTTCGTAGGAATAAAATCCTTGCGGTGAATGGCTCGTATCCAATTCGAATTTTCACCTTCATCATTAGGAAAAGAGAAAACGTTTACTTTCGGTCCATTGGCGTAATTGCCTTTACAATTTGGAACGCTGCACTTATTAGGCATAACTTTACACTGCACTGATAACCATTAAGTATAACTGGGTACGAAATCTGAGCAAATCAGTAACTGGGACTGTAAACACGACACACAACACGCGGAAAACACACCATAACCTGCAAACTAGAATGTTATGTCTCAATGTCCGCGGCCGGTCTTCCGTGACGTCACTCGCTTGTCAACTTCATATCGCAAGGCTTTCTCTCTAGGTGGTGTTGACTGTTGCCTAAGTAGTTGAATGGGCATGGTTGGAAGAAATTAAAACGTAAAAACACTTATAGTGGACACCGGGTGAGTTAGCCGTGGTCGTTACGGCATGACTGCTGGCAGTCGCTCACATCTGGGAGGCGAGGAGGTTCGAATCCCCCCGCCGGCAACCTTGAAGATGGTCTTCTGTGATTTCCCATCTTCCTTCCAGGCAAATGCCGGGGTTGATCCCTAACTATAGGCCACAGACGCTACCTTCCAACTCCCCGTCCTTACATTTCAACTTTCCTCCCCAACGGTACTTGTAGTTCACCCATTGGGTGTCCGTCTCGAAGCAGCTACAAAAACGGGCAAGCCGAACATGTCCTCGGACACTCCCGGCACTAAAAGCCATACGCTAAAAAAAACTTGTAGTGGGCGATGTATTGATGATAGACATATGGTCTCGCGGACTTTTTTGTAGAACTTTTCATGCTGAACAATTCTTATACTCATAGTATGCATATATTTTTAACGGTTTGCCCAGCGTAAGCTTGCAAAGCGCTCGGACGCCAGGTTTTATTTCGACTTTTCCACTGAAATCATTACTGCTCGGCTTCCTTTGATCATAAATAAATAATTTTCTACAGAAATCATCTTCGAGATATCCTTTACAGAATGGTGAAAACCGCATCAAAATCCATCCAGTGGTTCTCTAGTTTACCCGTAACATCCAAGAATCGGGGACTTGGTATTATACTTAGCAGAGATTCTTTTATTTAATTAATTAATTCTGAATTGAATTTTACAATTATTTTCATAACTTTTATTGTCATATTGCTACACTTTGAAATGTAAATCCACAGCCTGCTTCCAGTCTCCGACCGGGTCAGGAATGGATGAATGAAGCCCCCATCTAGCGGCGAGGATATGAACTGTGCCGGCTGCCGAGGCCTGACGCACTCCTCTGGGGCAATGAGTAAATGAATGACAGATGAAATGAAATGATAGTGGAGAGTGTTGCTGGAATTAAATTTTGACAGGGAAAACCTGAGTACCCGGAGAAAAACCTGTCTGCCTCCGTATTGTCCAGCACAGATCTCACATGGAGTGACTGGGATTTGAACCACGGACCCAGCGGTGAGAGGCCGGCGTGCTGCCGCCTAAGCCACGGAGGCTTCGCTACACTTTAATTGTTATTGTTTTTATTTTTATTTTTTAAATTCTATCTAGTACATTACTTCAAGTAGATACGTGGGCTAGCCTATATACCGTAATATTTGATTTTTAGAAATACTAGCACTTCGGCATGAAATTTCTCCGAAATTTGGCTGAAAGATTCAATCATAAGCATCTTTGAACGCATAAACTGTCCTTATTTATTTATTTATTTATCCATGGCTTTTAGTGCCGGGAGTGTCCGAGGACATGTTCGGCTCGCCAGAGGCTTTAGCTGCTTCAAGCGGACACCCATGGGGTGAGCTACAAATTCCGTTCAATTTCAAGTAGTTCCAACTTTCGCCACCAGATGTCACTGATACCTAGTGGCGAACATTGGAACTTCGATAGGGCGTTCCAACGAAATCTAACCTAGAAATTTAGCTTCACACAAGTTTAGTCTGTGGAAGGATCTTTTACATGCCATAAATCTATGACACGGGACCACCGGCTTTACTTCCCCTCCGAAGGAAGGCATACTGAAGGATTTTAACGCTCTTAATAATCCGACGACTTCGGCCGGTTTTGAACCCGCTATCTTGGGCACAGCAGTTCAGCATGCTACCAACTACGCCACCGAAGCCGCTAACTGCCCTTTTGACTATCCCATAAAGGGTTAACACGCACGGCTGCGTCGCGAGGTGGAATGAACCAAACACATTCCAGCAGATTCACTGATTTACAGTTCCGGGTAAACTGTAACACAAGATATCTTCACGTAGGCCTCAGGTACGTCAACCATTATCAGAACACTGCAGTGTCCTGTAGCTCGCTTCCAGTGAAAGATATTCCATCCTCACATTCCGCCGAAATGAATCTTATTTTGGGAACTAACAGAATGACATTCGATCAGGAATTGTACAACAGGAGTAAAAGCAAGGAAGGTAATTTAACGAGAACGTTATTCTCGCGATCATGAGCCACGGGACCTTCGTTTTACGTGGAATTCGAACCACAGAACATGCATGACATTTCACTTCGAATATGTCACTAACTACTAACTTATATACTAGAAGAAGAAATGGAAAACAAAAGGAGAATAAGGCAAATAAAGGACAGGAGGAAGAGAAATGCCCTCAACCCTCGAAGAATGTGGATTGAGGGACTTGGAAGGAAGGAGAGCCATGAAAGGCAGATAGGAAAGGGGAAGAGGAGAGGGTCCGCCCCAGAGGTAATGGATAAAAGGGGGGAAACCGGACCCAGCTCAGGATTCCCTCGGGGTCGCCAACTCCTGAACTCACCAGTCGTGAGCCCCTGAGGGTGTAGCAATATCCAGGGTGCACCAGAAGTGGTGGGGCTACATACACCCTGCCTCCGTGAGGGCCTTGAACAGAAGGCAGGAGTTAACCTGAAAAGAAAAGAAGGCTGACCCCTCGCAGAAGGAGGTATCAGTAAAGATGAGAAAAGGGCCAATTAAGGCGGGAAAGGAAGAGACTCCCTAGGCCTCGGATACCCTAATACCGTCGGGGTCGGAAGAGAGATGATGATGATAATTGTTGTTTTAAGCGACCTAATATCTAGGTTATCGGCCCCTAATGGTTTGGGTGATCGTGAAGATGATAATGAAATGTAAACTATAACTAAAACTAACTACTAACTTATATACTAGAAGAAGGAATAGAAAACAAAAGGAGAATAAGGCAAATAAAGGACAGGAGGAAAAGAAATGCCCTCAACCCTCGAAGAATGCGGATTGAGGGACTTGGAAGGAAGGAGAGCCTTGAAAGGCAGATAGGATAGGGAAAGAGGGTCACCAGTCGTGAGCCCCTGAGGGTGTAGCAATATCCAGGGTGCACCAGAAGTGGTGGGGCTACATACACCCTGCCTCCGTGAGGGCCTTGAACAGAAGGCAGGAGTTAACCTGAAAAGAGAACGAAGGCTGACCCCTCGCAGAAGGAGGGTATCAGAAAAAATGAGACAAGGGCCATTTAAGGCGGGAAAGGACGAGACTCCCTAGGCCTCGGATACCCTGTTACCGTCGGGGTCGGAAGAGAATAAGAGTTGACCAAGTGAGGTGACAGGAAGGGGAGCCCGGCACAAGTAAGTGGAAGCAATTCCGGACTCAGCTGGGGCCCCGTGGTCGCCAACCCACGTCCCACTAGATGTGAGCCCCTGGGGGAATTTATTTATGGAGCAGAGACACGGGCACCAACTAAGGCAATGGATGTGGCTGAAATGAAAATGTTAAGAAGAATTTGCGGCGTCACCAGAGCCGATATGATTAGAAATGAGTAGGGCCCGGATGTTGATGCCGTAAAAAAGATTAAAAAATGCACTTAACATTTTCAAAAATGACTGTAATAAATGACCTAAAAATTCAGAAAATCCACTGTAAAATGGAGAAAATGATCTTATAATAATAAACTCACCAATATTTCAACAATTCGAAAAATGCACTATGAAATGGAGAGAGCGGTAATGAACGACGTCTGTCGCCGTGAACTATGCGGAACTGAGACAAGAATATACACCCCTTCCCCTTTCTACCCCGCCACAGCTGACCTTGGTCAACAGATCAGATAACATTCCACTCCGCTAATAACTGGTTTGCGACGAAAACGGTACCGTTCTTCTGCATCCAAGATATATATTTTTCTACTAATAGCAATATTGAAATACTTTATTTCAATATTTTAAACTATCTTGTATTAGCTACTAGCTTCTTCTTAACTCTGAGAGACGTAACTCCCTCATATTAAGGTGTGACGTGACTAAATTGGAAAAGAATGACCTTAAAAGGCAGATTTCTCAAAAAAATGACCAAAAAATTCTACCAAACTTAAAAAAATGCTCTTAAAATGAAAAAAAAAAATGAAAAAATATGCAAAATAAAATAACATATTTGAAGACGGGGTGGCCCGTCCGGAGTTTCTATGTACTTCAGCATTGTTTTAGACAGCTCAGTGAAAAGATGACATGTCATCAACATCCGGGCCCTAGAAATGAGAGACTAAGAGGCAGTGTTAAAGTGACGGAGATATCAAAGAAGGTTCAGGAGAGAAGACTACAGTGGTATGGACATGCCATGAGAAGGGACGACACTTATGTTGGCAGGAGAATGACAGTAATGGTAGAGGAAGGTGACAGAGGAAGGGGAAGATGGAGGGACTGTATACGAGATGACTTGAGGGAGAAACATCTAAGTGAACAGGACGTATGGGACAGAGTGGGAATGGAGAAGACTTGCCAGGAACGTCGACCCCACTTGAATGGGAAAAGACGAAGGAAAAAAAGAAGATTGACCGGGTATCAAACCTAGTCCACCTTGGTGAGAGGCGAACAGCTTGACCGCTGCGCCCCCACGCCCCAACAACAGGAGATTGGGGCATCTTAATCATCAGCCCCATGTATTTGAGTGTGTGTTGAATTATTCTGATAATCTGTGATTCCGTAGTGACTGATATCATGAATTATTGTTGTTTTTGCTTATTTTAGAAGCTATGACATCGTGGTCATTTAGCCGCGTGTATTTGGAATTTGTGTGATAACCTGTGCTATTGGGATGGCAGTACTAGTGTGTGAATTTATAAATTGGGGATAGGATTTTTAATTTTCGTAGTCAGTTTACCCTCCAGGTAGGCTTTTCCCACGGACACAACGAGGGATCCCACCTTTACCGACTCTCCGGGCAGTGTCCTGGAGCTTGACATCGGATCTGGGGATATAACTGGGGAGGCAGGACTAGCGCCTCGCCCAAGCGGACTCACCTGTAAAGCGAACAGGGGGGCTCATGAGGGATGGGAAGGGATGGGAGGGATAGACAAGGAGGAGGAAAGGAGGCGGCTGTGGCCTGACGGGTGGTACCATCCTGGCATTTGCGCGAAGACGATGTGGGAAACCATGGAAAACCACTTCGAGGATGGCTGAGGTGGGAATCAAACCCCCTCTACTCACTTGGACCACCCGAGGCTGAGTAGACCCCGTTCCAGTCCTCAAACCACTTTTCAAATTTCGTGGCCGAGCCGAAATCGAACCTCGGACCTCCGGGTTGGCAGTTAAGCACGCTGAACACTACACCACCGAGGCGACTGTAACTAATATTAATGAACATTAATTCAAACACTGGTTAATTCCAAACAAGCTCACGTTTCTTATTGCTAGAATAAAAAAACGTAAAAAGTTTAATACAATGTGAGTGTATTGTTCTTTTAATAAAAACTACAGTAATAACTCATTTCATTTACTTTTTCTCCGTATCTCGTGACCCCCCAAGGGCTCGTGACCCACCAGTTGAGAGCCCCTGGTTTAGGGTATCCGAGATCTAGAATCTACTTAATTTTCCCACCTTAATTGGTCCTTCACTATTCTGTTCTGTAATCCGCATTCCTCAAGGTCTCTTCTTTCTCTCTTCATGATATCTCCTATCTACAAAGATGTGCAAATTTCGTGTTAGACTTAGGTAATTTAAATCAGTCTTATATTTTGACTCAAAATCATTTTGTTTCATTTTTATCACCCTACTTAGTGTTACTGGACCTCGCCGACCACATATCTTCTCCAGTCGTCTCTTGAGTTCGACAGTGTCCTCCAATTCCGGACTCCCAGGCTTCTCAGATCCGACTAAACATCATTCAACCATCGTAGTCTTGGTCTCCCTACTGAACGGCTTGGTAAATGACACCTTCCTTGGTAATCGCTGTTCCTCCATTCTCTGCACATGTCCCAGCCAGCGTAATCTTCTCGCCTTTATGCCTGTCGGGATTGATGGGTTCTTATAAAGTTCGTATATCTCTGAGTTAGTTCTTATTCCCCATGCACTATTCTCACATACTGCACCATATATTTTCTGTAATACTTTGCGTTCCCATGTGTCCAAAATATTTCTGGTTTGTTGTATTAAGGTCCAGGTTTCAGACCCATACATGACCACCGGTTTTATAATTGTTTTATAGACTTCATCTTCAGCTGTCTCGAGATGTTTCGGGAACGCAACATGTTAATAAAACTAAAGTAGCACCTATTACCAGCAGCTATTCTTGCCTTCATCTCTGTTGGCACTGTATTTTCTTCAGTGACAATTTGTCCCAAATACTTAAACTGATTTACTCTTTCGAACCACTCAAACTGGTCAGTGCCTCTCCACCTTGTTTTATTTCTGGTGTTGATCATATATTTAGTTTTCTCCTTATTTATAACCAAGCCAAGTGTAGCCGCTTCTCGTTCCAAAGTTGCATAGTTCTCGCGCAGATATTCTCTATTCCTCCCAAGCATGGTTATATCATCAGCAAATGCCATATTCTGAGTCGTCCATAAGGAACTAAGTGGGGGAAATTTTCGAAATTGGAGATTCTGAGGGGCTCCTGAGCTGGGTCCGTTTTCTCCTTTTTCATTGACTTTGGAATGTGACCTCTAAATCAGGTGATTTCAATCCATGGTCCACGAATCATCGTCTTCTCTTGTATCGAGCAGTCTTTTACCCTACCCCTAACCTCCTTAGTGTAAATAGCGCAACACCCTAATCAATTATCTGCCAGCCGCCACTGGTTGAGTAAGATCTAAAAAATGACCGCAGTCAGGATTCTAATCTGAATCTCCTGCTGTTAGGACAGGTGCGTTTCTTTACTTCCACCAATGCTGCCAACCCCCGACCATTGCAAATGTTGTAAGTCTTAGATGGAGAGGCGCTGTTAATAGCAAGAACAGAGAGTTTGTTTTATATGCGACGGGGACCCTCACTTGCCTGCCCGCGTTGCGCGTCTGTCTCCCGCCAGGCACTTTGCCGTTATGCGGCGCTTGCGCGACACTGAGTCATTGAGTATAGGAATTTATACTTACCTAGTTCACAGCTGGTGCTGAAAATGTTCGCCATTCACTGCTACACATCGCTAGCAACTCTTTATCAAATTGTCATTTACTTTCTGAAGATCCTCAGCACCGATTGACTGTATTTCAGCGGTAATATAGCCTTTAAGCTCATTTATAGTGGAGGGTTTCTCGCATACACACTATTTTTAAGCGTCCCCCACAGATAGAAGTCACATGGTGATAAGTATGCGCTTCGCGGGGGCCACACGTTCCGACTTATAATCCTAGTACCGAAAATGCGACGCAATTCTGTCATGGATGCTTCGGCAGTGTGAGCAGTGGCAGAATCTTGTTGAAAATAAGTTGACAATCGCTCTCCGTAAGTCAGTTCGTCAAAAAATTGGTCAAGGATCACATTGAAGTACAAATTGAAGTACAAATTCCTATACTCAATGGCTCAGTGCCGCGTTAGCGCTGCATTACGGCAAAGTGCCTGGCGGGTGACAGGCTCGCAACGAGGGCGAGCGGGCGAGGTAGGGTCCCCGTCGCATATAAAACAAACTCTGTAGAAGTGTTAGGAATAGATTTTTTTTTAAATTTTTATTTTGCGTATGGCTTTTATTGCCGGGAGTGTCCGAGGATATGTTCGGCAACCCAGAGGCTGTAGCTGCTTCAAGCGGACACCCATGGGGTGAGTTACAAGTTCCGTTCAATTTCAAGTAGTTCCAACGTTCACCACTAGGTGTCAGTGATAGCAGGCAGTGAAATTTTAAACGAAATCTTAACTACAAATTTAGCTTCACACAAGTTTAGTTAGTGGAAGGATCTTTTATAAGGTGCGTTCAAAAAGTAACGAGCCGGAGGTATAATTACAGAAACCAGTACCTGTAAGTTAGAAGTATCAGCCCTGGCTGTTGAGGCACTTGTCCCACTGTGACACGAGGCGGTGAATGGCTGACTCATAAAATTACCTGAGCTGCGATGTGAACCAATTCCGCACGTACAGCTGGACGTCGGCGTCCGAGGTGAATCGTTGGTCCCGCAGAGCCCTTTTCAGGGGACCAAACATGGCGTAGTCACAGGGAGAGAGGTCTGGACTATATGGAGGGTAGCAGAGAACCTCCCATTGGGCACACTTTGCGCAAGTGGAGTCATTCCTTCATGATGGTGTGCACACTTCCGACGCTCAATCCGACCACGGCGACTATGGCGTTCACTGTCACTCGGCGGTCCTAGGTAATGAGTGCATCAACCAGCTGGCCGTTGTCATCGGTAATGCAGGGGGGTGCCCCTGACCGGGCATCATCGGCTAATGACACCCGTCCTTCCCTGAAGCGCTTGTGCCACGCCTTGACCCTTGCAAGGAACATGCAGTGTTCGCCGTACACTTGTGATATTCGTCGATGAATGTCCGTTCCCCCTACTCCTTCCGCTGTCAGAAACCGAACAACACATCTTTGCTCTTCGTTTGATGCCTCCATGTCACTGTTTGAAATGCGACTGACAGCGTTGGACGATTGATGCATGCTGCTGCTCGCTTTGTATCGTCACGTGACGTGAACGCTTGCCCTCTAGCGACGGGCTGTGACCTTCCACGCTCTTGTCGGAACCACACCTCGTTACACACGCCACGGTTAGCCGATGTCTTCACCGGTTTGCGCATTCTAGCCACCGGCTCGTTACTTTTTAACGCACCTCATACATGCCATAAATCTATGAAATGGGATGAACCCGCGATTTTGGGCACAGCAGTTCAGCATGCTACCAACTACGCCACCGAAGCATCGGGCCAACTGACAAGTTCAAACGCGCTCTTTGAATGTGCATAACGAAGGAGAAGAAGAGAATAATAATAATAATAATAATAATAATAATAATAATAATAATAATAAGATTGTACCCTTGGGATAGTCAATTCACATCTTGCCCTCTTCATGACGCAACCGCTGAGCTGGATCGCGCCACCGCAGTATTTTGTACAAGCATTACTCATGATTTCCCGGGCAATGACGTCATCGCCTACAGTAAAGATATAAATTCAGAGGAACTTATGGAGACTCCGTATTTCGTCTCTAGCTCTTGAGCAGTGCAAAAGGAAAAATGCAGAAGATTATTTTGGTGATTGTGGTGATTCTCACCGGGACTGTCGTCTATACGGCTATCAAGAAACCAAGCACCCAATTCAGCAGTAAGTAGCCTATATCAGCTAAGTTGTTATTGATTAATGTTGAGAGTTAGGTTGGCTGGTTCCTCAGTTTAGGGACTGCGACAATGCGGTCATCTAGCCCCGTATACTTTGGGTGTGTGTAGAATCTGTCTGATAACCGGTGTTAATTGTGATGACTGTATTAATGTGTGTTATCTGTTTTCAATTCAAGTGAGGACTGCAGATATTAATTTTTTTGAAGTAGTTCCTACTTTTGGCGCCAAACGCCACCGTCAACGACTATTAGTTCGGAACTTGATTACCAGATGCCACCGAAGTCGGCTCCTGGCGACGAACGTCGAAACCTAAGAGCGTTTGTCGAATGTTTAACCTATATCTAATTTAGCTTTACACAGGTGTAATTAGAGGAAGGTTCTTTAACATGCCATATATCTATGACATGGGACCGCCGTCTTTACTTCCCCTCCGAAGGAAGGCATACTGAGGGATTTTTAACGCTCTTAAAATATCCGATGACTTCGACCAGGTTTGTTGAGAGTTACTGTGTCATTTCCATTGCATTATTTCCTAAACCACCTACCATAAATATGTGGGAATTTCAGAGCAGGCATAGGAAATATCTTGCTGCAGGCCTGTATGGAGGATACAGGGAATGAGAGAGGGAGGAAGCGCCGACCTTTCCTTTTTTCTTTTCAAAAATATATGTTCTTGTTTGAGTCTTCAGTCTTTTGACTGGTTTGATGCAGCCCTCCATGCCTCCCTGTCCTGAGCTAATCGTTTCATCTCTACATGGTTACCGCACCCTACATCCGAGTCAATCTGTTAAACATATTCTAATCTTGGTCTATCCCTACAGTTCTTGTCCTCGAACCTTCCTTCCATAACTAAGCTTGCTATACCTGGGTGTCTTAGTAAGTGTCCTACCAACCTATCTCTTCTCTTCATTATTAGTCGCCAAAAACATCTCTCCTCTCCCACTAGTCTTAATACCTCTCCGTTTGTAACCCTATCTACCCATCTGATCTTCATGATTCTCCTGTAACACCACATTTCAAACGCTTCAATTCTCCTACTTTCTGCTGCACCAATAGTCCAAGTTTCACTTCCATACAGCGCCACGCTCCAGACAAAGGCTTTCAAAAATGGCTTCCTAATACCTACATCTATATTCGATGTCAACAGATTCCTTTATTGTAGAAATGCTTTCCTTGCCTGAGCCAACCTACTTTTTATATCCTCTTTGCTTCGTCCATCACTGGTTATTTTGCTTCCTAAGCAGCAGAAGTCTCCTACTTCCTTTAGCTTTTCATCTGCCAATTTGATGTCCATAGAAGTTTCTGATTTATTTCGGCTGCATTCCAAATATTTTTGTTTTACATTTATTGATTTTCATCATGAATTCTTTCCTCAAGACGGAGTCCATATCATTCAAAAACTCATTCAAATCTTCTGGCGTGTCGGCCAAGACGACGATGTCATCAGAAAAACACAGAGTTGAAATTATTTCTCCTTGAATCTTCACACCCACTTTACATTTTTCTCCAATTTCCTTCATTGCTTGTTCGATGTATGTATGTGTGCATGTATATTTTTTTAAAAATATATTGACACGTGTTTTAAGGTGTTGGAGTTAAAATCTGTGCGCAAGTAAATTTCATATCAGTTTTAACTCTTCTGAATTAATTGATTTAATTTACATGTAAGTAAAAAGTTCTGAGGCTGATTTTATTCCTGACGTATAAGCGAAGCCAGCGCAGTAATTACGGTGACCTGCGGCTTCGGTGGCGTAGTCAGTAGCATGCTGAACTGCTATGCCCAAGATCGCGGCTTCAAACTCAGCCGAAGTCGTGAGATTTTTAAGAGTATTAAAATCTTTCAGTATGCCTTCCTTCCGAAGGGCTGAATAAGAACCTACCACTACAATTGATAGTTAGCTAAATTTGTGGGTTATTTGGCTAGAAACGCTCTATAAAGTTACGTTTGCCGCTGGGTGTCAGTGACATCTGGTAACCAAAGTTGGAACTACTTGAAATTGAACTTGCCCAGTTTCACACATCTACATTCATTTCATCTCATTCACAAGCGACGGTATAAGGTGCGTTCAAAAAGTAACGAGCCGGAGGCTGTAATGCCCAAACCTGCGACGACATCGGCTAATCGTGGCGTGTGTAAAGAGGTGTGTTTCCGACCAGAGCGTGGAAGGTCACAGCCCGTCGCTAGAGGGCACGCGTGCACGTTACGTGACGATAAAAAGCGAGCAGCAGCATGTATCAATCGTCCAACCAAGACCAAGACAGTAGGCCATTCGACATGCTTCCTGGTGTGGTTGAAGACTGTGGGGCACCCATTGGGTACACACTTTGCGCAAGTGCAGTCGTTCCTTCATGATGGTGTGCACACTTCCGACGCTCAATCCGACCAAGGCGGCTATGGCGTTCACTGTCACTCGGCGGTCCTGGGTAATGAGGGCATCAACCAGCTGGACGTTGTCATCGGTAATGAAGGGGGTTGCCCCAGACCGGCCATCATCGGCTAATGACACCCGTCCTTCCCTGAAGCGCTTCCCCAGACCGGGCATCATCGGCTAACGACACCCGTCCTTCCCTGAAGCGCTTGTGCCACGCCTTGACCCTTGCAAGGGACATGCAGTGTTCGCCGTACACTTGTGACATTCGGCAATGAATGTCCGTTCCCCCTACTTCTTCCGCTGTCAGAAACCGAACAACACCTCTTTGCTCTTCGGTTGATGCCTCTATGTCACTGTTTGCAATGCGTCTGGCAGCGTCGGACGATTGATGCATGCTGCTGCTCGCGTTGTATCGTCACGTGACGTGCACGCATGCCCTCTAGCGACGGGCTGTGACCTTCCACGCTCTGGTCGGAACCACACCTCGTTACACACGCCACGATTAGCCGATGTCATCACAGGTTTGCGCATTGCAGCCTCCGGCTCGTTATTTTTTGAACGCACCTTATACTTGTAGCTCACCCCATGGGTTTTCGCATAGAAGCAGCTACAATCTCTGCCGAGCCGAACATGGTCTCAGACACTCCCGGCACTAAAACCCACATACTAAATATATAAATAAATATGGTGACCTCACTACTGTAAACAGCAGATGTGCACCAAAAGTGAAGACAATACACGTCACCACGGCATTATCCACGGGGAATTTGTTCCCACTGGCACCACTGGAAATTCCCAGAATTGTCTGGGTATCATGAATCGGTTGTGCAAGAGGATTCAGAGGCCCCAAGGGTTCGTCCACAACAATGGAAGGGGAGGGATTTCTTCTTGCTGCACGACAATGCATGCACTCGCTTATTTGGCTGGAATTGTCGTGCAGTTTTCAGCGAAAAAATAAGTGCCAGTTTTCAACTAACCTCCGTATTCACCCGATTTGGTGCCGAGTAACTTTTATTTTTTATTCTCCAAAAAATTAAAAAAAAATAACATGAAATGTCACCGCTTTGACCACATCATCGACATTCAAGCCAGTGTGACACGTGAGTTGAACAACATCCCAAGCATGGACTTATCTGACAATTAACGTTCTGAGCGTTGTACTCAGTGGGGGGACTATGTAGAACACCAGAAGCATTAAAGCCGTCATCGTAAGTTTTCTCTATTTTTATTAGTCCAGTCTCGAACTTTCATGGACCAACTGTGTACGTATTATAGAACGCTTTCCATTCGGTCAATACAAACTGTGCCTAATTACATTAGGCGGGAAAACAAGTGTTTAATAGTATCGTATGTAAATTATAAAACTCGCTTACGCTCGTTTTATAAACATACTCGTGTCTTAAGTACCATTATAGGCGAGTTGCATATGACTGTTTATGTTCGACGATAATTATAACTTTATTATATGTTTCAACATGAATATTCATAAATATCTGTGGGATTCAGTTAATTCAGTTAGTGAACAGTACGCATGCATGGTCAAGACACTCCGAAAGCAGAGACCATTCACTTTGATTGCCAACACAGAAATATGTTGGATTTTGAGCGCATGCGCGAAGGTATCCTTACCTAATTGGTCACACAACTGTTTCTTGAGCTCTGATTGGTGGGAGAAACTGTTTCATAATGAAAAATAGTGTTATAATGACCTTCATTATGATACAGTTTTCTGACACATAATGTTTACATTTCGACATCGTCGAACATAAACACCCTAACCTGTCGGATAAAATTGGGCTCCTGGAAACACGACGTCGATTTTGATCCGATGACGTCAGATGCCACCTGGGGGATAGTAGATGTACTGATAAGGGTTTCGGCGTCGTCCGCCAACAGATAGCGTGGTGGCATAGCTACAAGAGCGCCATCTGTGTCTACCATTTAATAGGGAAAGCTCTCAGCCATACGGCTCATTGTGGTGCAAACGTGTGAGCAAGCAAGCACAATGCCACGGAGACGCACTCGTGCTTCCTACAGCCAACTGAGCGAGTTTGAAAGGGGTCAAATTGTGGCCTTCCGAGTGGCGGGATGGTCCTTTCAGAGAATCGCCACACAAGTTGGACGTGCTGTGTCCGTTCTGCAACGATGCTGGTAGTCTATCAGTGGTCACGTGAACATTCTCACACCCGTAGATGAGGTTCTAGACGTCCACGCAGCACAGACGTCCGCCACGATCGTCGTATTGAAAGGGCAGCAGTGGCAGATCGTACAGCTACCACAGCACAGATAGGAGGGTTTGTGAGCCCAGAAGTGTCAACACGAACTGTTGCGAGCCGGTTACTAGCAGTGGGACTACGGGCACACACACCTCTAGCCCGTCTTCCACTCACGCCACAGCATCGATGTGCACGGCTCGACTGGTGTCGTCAGAGGATCACTTGGAAGATGGAATGGCGCGCCGTGGTCTTCAGCAATGAAAGCAGATTCTGCCTGAACGCAAGTGATGGTCGTTGGCGCGTTCGACGTAGACCTGGTGAGCGCTGTCTCGTAGAGTGCAGTCGTCCAAGACTAACCGGCCCCACCCCAGGCCTTATGGTCTGGGGTGCGATAAGCTACAACTCTCGTTCACCTTTGGTGTGTGTGGAGGAAACGCTAACCAGGGCTCGGTAAGTGCGGGATGTTGTTAGACCCGTTATTTTGCCGTTCTTGCAACAGGAAGGGGATTAGTTGTTCCAACAGGATAATGCTCGCCCACACACTGCCCGTGCAACTCAACGTGCATTGCAAGACGTGCAGCAACGTCCCTGGCCAGCACGATCGCCGAACTTGTCGCCAGTCGAGCATGTGTGGGACATGATGGGCCGACAAGTGACTCGTGCGACTCGTCCCCCCCACAACTCTTACAGAACTGTATGAACAGGTCAAGCAGGCGTGGAATAACGTATCCCAAGACAGTATTCGCCATCCTTATGATCGCGGATGCAAGAGTCAGTGCCTGCATTGCCGCCCGTGGAGGCTACACCTCGTACTAATATGGGTGTTTCAGCATGGGTCGATACCTGGTATCTCTGAACCGCTTGACCTATTGATCTGTATATTTAATCATTTCATGTACTCCATATGCATTGTTGCCACAATAAATCTTGAGTGAATTGGTAACCTCTAAAAGGGTGACTTAATTTTTTTCCCCGGCAGTGTATTACATTCTAAATTTATCACAAAACTAGCAACCCACCCAGGCTTTTCCCGGGAACAGTTATCAATGCATTACGTGATAGGCGGTTTTTTTTTTCAATGTTAATGAACAACGACGAATATCCGTTTTACGTCTCGGCATGATGGGTTAAAATCACTGACTGCACTAATAATTATATTATCATGGAGATGCATGTGCAACAAATTCTTGTCAGACGTAATTTAAGAATGGCGATGTGCATGAAACACAAATCCCCCTTCCGTCCAATCTTAACTTGACTGTGTTTCACAGGCGAAATGAAGAAAACCCGAGTTGCACTTCCAGGGAAACTCCAAACACAAGCACCCTTCTCAGAAGTCGTAACTCAACACGACTCAACGTTTTGCTGCTGGCTGTATCTGGGGCTAGGTTCGCCCGCTAGCTAGGCTGTAACTGGGGTGATAGGCTCGCCCTTAGCTAGCTCGTAAACTGTCGTCTCAGTAGTTGAATGGTCATGGTTGGAAGAAATTAAAACGTAAAAACACTTATAGTGGGTGATGTATTGAAGATAGACATATGCTCTCCCGGACTTTTTTGTAGAACTTTTAATGCTGAACAATTCTTACACTCATAGTATTTTGATATTTTTAAAGGTTTGCCCAGCGTAAGCTTACAAAGCGCTCGGACGCCAGTTTTTTTTTTCGACTTTTCCACTGAAATCGTTACTTCTCGGCTTCCTTCGATCATAAATAAATAATTTTCTAAGGAAATCATCCTCGAAATATCCTTTACAGAATGGTGAAAACCGCATCAAAATCCATCCAGTGGTTCTCGAGTTTACCCGTAACATCCAAGAATCGGGGATTTTGTTTTGTACTAAGTAGAGATAACATACTTTTATGTAGAGAAATGGGGGTATTTAATTGGATGGCATGTTTTGATCGTCAAGTGATCATCATCAGATCCTGCTAACTTAGACTTAGATAATGTACGATGTTTGTGTATTACAGTTATGCACAGATATTTTATCATATATATTATTTCAGTAGTATAGATCCCTCCTGCGGCGCTCACAAGCGACCGATCGTGACAAATGAGCAATCGAATGAAAGAGAATAGACATTAGCAGTGACGAATTGCACTCTAATTTCATAAATATCTATAATTTCTTTAAAAAATGACTTTAAAAATGTACGAAGTGTGCGATTTGCAGATACTGTTGCTGTAGGAAAATACGTTCTATAATTGCTGTCCACTTCACATTTTGGCCTCTGTGACGCCTGTTCCATGTCATTTTAACATTCTGAGGTCTTTCCTTTATTATTTTGCATGGATTTCAGAAACAGTAAATTTAAAAAATGAGTACTCAAATCGTATAATTTCATAAATATCAAATAACCGGTGAGAGTTACGGCTAAGCTGTCAATCAATGGACTCAGCACACAAATTACATTAGCAGTGACGAATTGATAAATATCAATTTTTGCAAGAAGTGTGCGATTTGCAAATACTGTTGCTGTAGGAAAATACGCGACACCATTGCTGTTCAGTTCGCATTTTGGCCGTAGGGACGCCTGTTTCATGTCCAAACTATTAAACGTTAATTCATTTACAACCAATTGGGGAAAGTATTGTTTATGAACATGCGAGATTTCTCGCACGGGTTCGCTAGTATACAATACTAGCAGTAGTGCCCGGCTTCGCCCGGTGGATTTATTTGTTTTACAGAACTGGAGCGCTCAAGGATAAGGATCGGAATAAATGAAAGTAAATTTGAAAGCACCAACGCTTATTGCAGCTGATAACCTCAGTATACTGCACCAACACCATCACCCTTATGCAGAGGCATACTATTGTCATGATGATAACTGTTTTAAAGGGCTTAAGAAATCTTTTTGCACTAATTACTCCCCGTGACTGCAATTTATAAGCAGCTCGCCATTCTGCACCAGAACACTGGTAGGGGCGACGTGATGCAGCCTGCATTGCCAGGCAACAATAGACCTCGGTATTCTTGAAGCCGTTCTAGAGGGCTTGTTCTTCTGACTTACTGAACAAAAATCGATCTATAAGGTTACCTGAGAGGTGTAGCCTAATGCTACATAGCCTAAACTATTCCTCTTGAATCTGGCTATCATATACAAAAATAATTTTTCGAATCCGACTGGTAGTTCCAGAGATTAGCGCGTTTAAACACAAACACACAAACAAACACACAAACTCTTCAGCGTTATTATATTAGAAGCCTATAGACTAGCGGACCCGTGCGAGAAATCTCATAAACCAATAGGTTTATAATGAGAGACTTAAGGAGAAAGGTTGTTATGTTTTTATTTCAACCAAATGATTATAGAATACTATTTACATTTCAATAGAATTTCAAGTTCTACGTTCCCTAAGTTAAGAAAGAAATCATTGAAAATCGGATCATCATAACACTCATCGGTTATTCGATATTTATGAAATTATACGATTTGAGTACTCATTCCTTTGATTTACTGTTTCTGAAATCCATGCAAAATGATAGCCTGAATGAAAGACCTCAGAATGTTAATATGACATGATACAGGCGTCACAGCAGCCAAAATGTGAAGTGTACAGCAATTATGGAGCGTATTTTCCTACAGCAAGAGTATCTGCAAATCGCACTCTTCGTATATTTTTTTAAAAGTATTTTTTTTTTTAAGAAATTATTGATATTTATGGAATTAGAGTGCAATTCGTCACTGCTAATGTCTATTCTCTTCCATTTGAATGCTCATTTGTCACGATCGGTCGCTTGTGAGTGCCGCAGGAGGGATCTATACTACTGAAATAATATATATGATGATTGTAGATTACAAAATCTCACTGACAGATATTGTTGCTCAATCGGTTTGAAGCACTTCTATAGTTGTTGCGTTAGCTTAAGTGAACAGGATCTGAACATGCCATCCAATTAAGTAGGTATTTGTGCATAAAGAGTGTGTTAGTTTGTAGGGTATGTAGGCTAAATATTTGTTTCCCGCCTAATGCAAATGGGCACAATTTGTGTTGACCGACTGAAAAGCATTCTTTAATAATAATTATTGTGACGAACTTCAGGGATGATGTTGTCTACACTTTTGTGTTATATATGGTTCTAATTCAACCGTTCCTATGTGAACTGATGGCCTATTGTAATGCGGTTAACTTGTCGATGTTGCGAGTACACGAATGATACAATGCACTAGAGCAGGACTGCCCAAATTACGGCCCGGGGGCCGGATGCGGCCCGCAAGACTATTTTGTCCAGCCCGCCACTCCCCGTCCGCGCCGTGTCGCCAAAACTTTCAAACAACTAAAGCCAACTGGACAAAGCAGTACGCACGCACCCCTACCCAAGGTCATTGTCTCACTGATGAACACTTAAATCCTTATTGATGATTGGTACAGCTAAGTTCCATTCTAAGTGGAGAGAAATGTTAAGTACCGGTGCAAAGCTTTTCCAGTCGTCGCACTAAACTAAATTATCATGAACTTTATTTCATAATTTGATTAATAATTGTGTCAAATGAACATAAATATTCACTCTTTGTCATTCATGCTGTATGAGTGTATTGAATATCATCGTACTTCTATTTTAAAGGGATTTATTATAAATATTTAATTTTTTTTAGTGTTTTATTTTTATCCACTACAAATAAATACATATAGAAAACGGGAACAATACTAAGAAAACTAAGCTCAGGCAGCAACAAAAAAAAACAAACACCATATTGCACCCATATTTAGAAAAAACAATCCATACCCACCAAATCCCCCGGAGTGTTATTGGCCCGCAAGGTCCCCCAACTATTTACAATGTGGCCCTTAGTTTAAAAAAAAAAGTTGGGCACCCCTGCGACTAGAGCAGTGGTTCCCAATCTGGGGGCGATCGCCCCCAAGTGGGCGATTTGGGTTATCAGGATAAATAAGTTGGAGGCGTCTTGGGGGCGATGAGTATTAGGGGTGGAATTAAAATAGTACTGTACAGTAGAAGTTGCCGGGTAGTACACAGAAAAAATGTGACAGGAGCGCCTCCCGTTCGCTTGTTCATCATTCATCGCCAAGTCTGACATTCACAACGTAAATATTGGCCGAAAAGCGCTGATTCAGTTTCCGACCTTTAAAATGTGTTCAGTGTTAGATAACGAGACTCCTGAACTCCCAGAAGACAAAATCCTAATTTTTACTGATCACCTTGACCAGTTGAAAACTGACATGGAATCAAGATTTGAAGATTTCACCAAGTTACAAATTCCGTATTGGATTCTAGATCCATTCTCCTTTGAAGCTGTGGATAACTCTTTGTAGACGGAGTTTCTAGAACTGAAGTAAGAATGTGAGCCAAAAATCATTTTCAAGCAGAGCCTGGGTGAAGCTTATGGACTTTTATCTACAACTGTGGGGAAAAACCGAACCACTTCTCATATCGTTCCCGTGAACATATGTAGCTGAAAAAGGATTTAGTTCTGTAGTCCAGCTCCTCAAAAGACAGAGAAATAAGTTGGAAATTTGCCTCAAAGGAGATTTGCACCTGAGCTTGACGACCATAAAGCCGGATATTCAAGCTTTAACTGAAATCCACCAAGCACAAGGCAGCCATTGAAAATGTACGTCAATGATCTTAGTTATTTATTTATTTCACGTCATTATTCTTAAAAAATCTGTAAAAAATGTTAATTTCAATTTTTTTCTATTTTATTTAAGAGTGACCAGATAAAACTGCTTTGGTTGTTTTTAAATACGGTCATAAAATTCTTCAATATTATTTACACTTTACTTCAAATTAAAGTTAGACAATGAAAATGAAAAGGGGGCGATAGGTGTTAGTCAACCTCCAGAAAGGGGAGATGGGCCACAGAAGGTTGGGAATCACTGCACTAGAGCAATGCTTTCCAAACAGGGTGTCACGTGCTACCATCAAGGCTGTCATGAGATATTTTCCAACACTAAATGTAAACCAATATGACTGGATAAGAAATTCCTTTTCCACGCTCTAGTTCTTGTGAACTTCAACACTTATCGAAGACGGGGAACTGGCGGAACTTAAAAATAACCAGACTTTAAAACTTAAGTAGCAAGAGTCAGAATTAGACAGCTTCAGAGTTTCTATTCGATAAGATATTTCTCGCCTGAGTAAAAGAACCCCCATTGGTTTGTCGCAGTTTCTACGACATATTCGTGTGAAAGTGCGTTTTCTGTTGTGGCTAATACAAAAACAGTTAAACATGGAAGTTTGAGAATGTTAGATGAGGAAATGTGTGTGAATTTGTCCTGCATCCGACCCGATATAAAGCTTATTTGTAATGATCGCCAAGCCCATAGCAGTCATTGAATTGGAACATCAAGGTGCACGTATTGTATCTTTGGGACAGGTGTTTAATATAGCCTATTATACTTGGAAAATCATGTACAGTATATACCGTGTTATGAAAAAAAAACTTTAAAATGAATCTCCTTTGTTAAAATAGTCTATGTTTATAATAAAAATATTTAAATGGGTGTTATGTAGAATTATGTGTGCTAATAGCGTGTCGCCATGAGAAAACGTCTGGAAAGCTCTGCACTAGAATGAATGTAAACGTACAGTAGCTGGTATTTGAATCCTGAGTCCTATACGGCGTCCGTTACCGCACACCGCGCACCGTACACCTCGGACCTGTAAGTAGGATAGATCTGTGAAATTTCTGACTGCGTGACAGGGAAAGTGATTGTATTGTAATTATTCATAAATGCTCATTAGTCCTATCTTTAAGAACCGGCGTCTTAAATTCTTCTTAATATCATTTTAAGTTTCCTAAGAAATAAAACCTGGCAATTATGACTATAAGGGTAGAATGCTATAAAAATGTGAGAACCTATCAGTAGATCACCAAAGCCTCCAGGTTGCCTGTCCCATTGATAGAAAAATCTCGTAAATGACTAGGAGGAATAGCCTAATCCTTAAGGGAAGCACATACTACTTTGGGGCATATATTTCGTTGAAGTTTTGCAGGCTGTAGTAATAGAATACGTAGAAGTAACATATGCCATTCAGAAAAGTTGTTCTTTTCACCTTTGATGAGATATCTCTGTATGAATTTCAGCGCACTCCTTTCATCCTTTCAAATTACAAGATAGTTCCGCGCCGAAGGATGAGAATGCTCCTTCCCTAGGGCCCGGATGTTGATGACATGTCATCCTTTTACTGAGCTGTCTGAAACAATGCTGAAGTACATAGAAACTCCGGACGGGCCATCCGGTCTTCAAATATGTCATTTTTATTTTGCATCTCTTTGCATTCGCTTTGCTATTTTTCCATTTTAAGAGCATTTTCTTAAATTTGGTAGATTTTTATGGTCTTATTTTAGAGAAATCGGCCTTTTTAGGTCATATTTTTAGCCTACTTTCGATTTTTGCAAAAAAATGAAAGTAGACTTATGAGATCAACACAGGGCGAAAAAAGTGTGTCTGTCTGTGTGTGTGTATGTGTGTGTGTGAGTCTGTGTGTGTGTGTGTGTGTCTGTGTGTGTGAGTGTGTGTACACTGAATGTCTGCCCCCCCCCCTATCAATTCGAACACGGTGAATGCGAATTGAACGAAATTTGGTACAAAGGTAGCACTAGCAAAGGACACCTCAGTGTTATGTTTTATATCGCCGCCATCTTTACTAAAACTGAATGGCGGCCACTCAAACGTTCAAAACGTAAAATCAAATAACGACTAACCAAATCATCCGATCTCTACCAAATTTGGTAACAACATACCTTCGTATAGGATGCGTCTTGTGACCCAACTACAAGGTCGTCCGCCATACCATTTCAGGATGGCGGCCGTGCGAATTATGCAAACTTTATAATCCATATCATGGGACCCACCTGTTCCGATTATCGAGCCGAGAATCGTTTTAACTGTTCTAAAGGAAGAGGCCCGTTCGAAATTAAAAGTTTATTTTGTAATACTATAGTGCAGACGTGATTTTAAAAAGCCGAGCTGATTCAGTAATAAGACAAGATGGCAGCGGATATCTTGTGCCTGACTTATATTTCACTAATTTGAGTATTGCATGCAATACAGCGTACTGATACAAAATAAATAAACTTTGTATGAAATGCTTTATATATAAATAATATACTCCAGTGATGAAATCGTTTAGTATAAATCATTATTTGCTAACAAGTTCTATGTAAGTCATTTTATATAGAACGATATTCGTTGACACAATTAGCTCAGTGGTAGATCGTTAGCCTATCGCTCAAATGCCTATGGTTCAAACCCGATCAGAGCTAGGTTTTTTGCTTGAAATGTTATATGTTTATTGTTTTGTAATGACTCAGATGTTTTAAAATTAAGGGTTATATTGTGCATATTATGGTGTAAAATATATATTTAATTAAAACATAATTCGCCAGCAGATTTACTCGAGACATCTAGCTGCCAAAAAGGTAACTGCACGCCGACCTTCTTATTAACTTCCAGATTTTATTGAAAAGTTTCTTCTTCTGGCCGCTAGAATGCACTCGCTCTGTTAGGATTATATTGTTCGATATTTCACCACTAAATGTCACGACTAGTCTACGTGGGGCTCCATTGATTACTATACCATTGGCATTCTATGCGCATCGAATTTGAAGAATGACAAGATGATACTACGATACATTTTTACTTTTTATTTTAAAGGGTTTGTAACAGCCTATTTTGCGTTACTTTAAAATGTTATTTGAAGTAAAGAACAAAACGATTTCACATAGTAACTGAATTCAAGCCGTTGGTGTTAGTTCAGGTTATTAATTACTACTTTTATTTCAGGCAAATAGCAATCGAAAATATCCACATAGTTTGTATACACACGTCTCTGTAGGGTCATGGAAAAATTTGTTAATTCAATTAGGGTTGTGAAAGCCATGCACAACCAGACGTGTAAAGACATGCCTCAACTCAAAGTTGGATGTTGCCCACGGCAGGTCGTATATGTAATAATAATAATAATAACAATAATAATAATAATAATAATAATAATAATAATAATGTTATTGGTTTTACATCCCTTTTAACTACTGCTGCTTTTAGAGACACCGGGGTGCCGGAATTTTGGCCCGAAGGGGATCTTTAACGTGCCAGTAAATGTACTGACACGGCTCCCTCGCATTTGTGCACCCTCAAATGCCAGCTGACTGCGCCAGGATACGAACCTGCAACCTAGGGCCCAGCAAGCGAGAACGTTACCGCTGAGCCACGCCGCCAGTCCGGTCGATTATGTCTCCAGATCCATAACATTCTTGATATACTTCTTATCTTTCTTTCTTCAATGATGGTAGCAGTTTTTATCTAGGTTGTGGCGTTTGGTAGAGGTAAATCGTTTCTAAGGTCTTCAACAAAGAATAGTTCTATTATACTCTTTGATAATAACAACGAGTTATAACTATACTCATACATTTAGGAGAAAGTAGGCTATATGTTCTTTACTGAACATCTTGTTCCAATTTAGTTATGTCACAGCTTTATATGAGGGAGTTACGTCTCTCAGAGTTAAGAAGAAGCTAGTGGCTGATAAAAGATAATTTAAAATATTGAAATATTGATTCCATTTCCTTAATCAACCGGGTGGAAATTAGTCTTAGCAACAATCGTGGTGAAATTGCTGCGGGTATTGCATTAAAACTGAAAGAAATGCTGGACAAAAACACCGGGTATAAAACATTATGCAAAATCTCAGACATTCTTTGTGCTGAAAACTACTGCACGGATGGGATTGAGGAGGATTTAGCAGCAAACGACCTTCCTCACTTCAAGTACGCTCCGATCACATCAGTTGATGTTGAACGCAGCTTTTCGAGATATAAAAACTTGTTGACTGATAACCGCAGATCATTTACATTTGACAACATCAGAATGACATTCGTAGTGCAGTGCAACTCAGACTAAATTGAATATAACCCTGTTGTTAAGTGCTAGAAATCTATTTCGACTGACTTTTAAGTTTGAGCTGATGTCATTTTTGAAATATTGGTGAGTTTATTATTATAAGATCATTTTCTCAGTTTAATAGTTCATTTCTTGAATTTTTGAAATATTGGTGAGTTTATTATTATAAGAACATTTTCTTCATTTTATAGTGCATTTTTCGAATTTTTAGGTCATTTATTACAGTTATTTTTGATAATTTTAAGTGTATTTTTTAAACATTTTTACGGCATCAACATCCGGGCCCTAATTATCAGTAACATGTGAGCGCAAGATTGGGAACTGCGATACCCATCTCATTCTCTCTGAGTAAAACCTGGCAGGTTAATATTTAAACCTTAGTATATATTGGCGTCTAATGTAGTACAATTATTGTGAGAAAATCAAAATGGTGGCTATGCGAAAATTTTTAATCGTGTTTTTTCTTGTATCCTAAACAAGTGATGGAAGTGCAACTTTGTACAGGGTCTTTATATTGGCTTGGCAAGGGAAATTCTCGCTCACGCGCTCCGTCAGTGACGGCTCAGTTGTCGGCTGCCAAGCGCACATATGTATGGCAGAATACGGTGCTTAAAATCAGTATCATGCATTTTTATCACCATATTTACAGTAGATGATGAAAATGTCCCCCATCCGCTGCCAAACATAATCGGCATCTCCTTATGAAGTTTCCGGTTACTCCGGTTAATTTAGCTTCAGTAAGGAAATACCTAGCCTCCGTGGCTTAGGCGGCAGCATGCCGGCCTCTCACCGCTGGGTCCGTGGTTCAAATCCCGGTCACTCCATGTGAGATCTGTGCTGGACAAAACGGAGGCAGACAGGTTTTTCTCCGGGTACTCCGGTTTTCCCTGTCAAAATTTCATTCCAGCAACACTCTCCACTATCATTTCATTTCCTCTGTCATTCATTTAATCATTGCCCCAGAGGAGTGCGTCGGGCCTCGGCAGCCGGCACTGTCCATATCCTCGCCGCTAGATGGGGGCTTCATTCATTCCATTCCTGACCCGGTCGGAGACTGGAAGCAGGCTGTGGATTTTCATTTTCAAGGAAATAGCTACCTTTAAGTGCATCTATTTTTATTATTTACTGAACCTGTAGATCTGAAGATCTCTTAGCCAGTTGTTTTGTTGTTCGATTTATAGGAATGGGTCTCCCTGGAAATTTCACTCGAAACTTTTGTCTTGTTCTAGCGCACGATTTCCTGCACTTTATGTACGCATTGTGCACGTTCAAGTAACGAATATTTCACATAAGGCATTATAGCACTATACACAATCACAATAAACCAACTGGCTAAGAGATTCAAACGTACAGGTTCAGTAAACGATAAAAATAGACGTAAAGGTCGTTATTTCCTTACTGAAGCTAAATTAACTGGAGTAACCGGAAACTTCATAAGTAGATGCTCATTATGTTTGGCAGCATATGGGGAAGATTTTTAGTATCTACTGTAATCATGGTGAGTACAAATGCATGATATTGATTTTAAGCACCGTATTTTGCCGTACATACGCGCACGCGGCAGCCAGCAACTGAGGCGTCGCTGTCGGAGCTCGTGAGCGAGAATGTTGTTGCCAAGCAAATATAAAGACCCTGTGTAATGAACCATTGTATAGTGTTCATCTACTGCCACATATCTCTATGGCCTACATATAAAACAAACCATCGCCAATATTTTACCAATTATCAATATCTTCGAAACTATTACAGCAACGAAGTTGAGAATTTGTATGGTGATAGGAGACTACCAAGTATAAATATACTGTATATAACTTTCATAAACGTAATAAACACACCGTGGCGTAGTCGGTAGCATGCTGAACTGCTATGCCCAAGATGGCTCACAAGGGGCAGATACGATGCATGGGTCACCGATTCGAACCATCTTTAGTACACCTGTAGGGCATGACCAGGCGTATACCAGGTGGAAGTAGTAAGGTGCGCTTCTCAGCCGTTTCCGAGTAATTAATTAATTGCAATTACAGTGCGGCGTCTATGTGCGTTGTACGCTAGTAAGAATCCAACGAGCGCGTAGTGCAGTGGTAAGGGCCCTGCTTCGTAAGCACGGGATCGCTGGTTCGAATCCCACCGGTGAGCCTTTGCAGTGTTTTTTTTTGGGGGGGGGGGGGGGGGGGTAACCATTGTCACTTTCCAACCAATGCCCATAGCAAGAGTCACTGCTTACGGGGTGGTCTGATGGTTTACAGACCTGCAATGAACGGAACAGACTGGGCCTTCAACGTATAAATGTATACATATAATAGAATACACCTGACCGTGTATAACACCAATGCATTTGCATACATACTGTAGTCGTTTACCCTCCAGGTTGGTGGAACCCACGGACTCAGCGAGGGAACTCACCACTACCGCCTCTACGGGCAGTGTCCTAGAGCTGGGAACATCTAATCGGAGTGGATACAACAGGTGAGGTGTGATTGGCACCTCGCCCAGGCGGCCTCACCTGCAAAGCGAACAGGGGCCTCATGAGGGAAGGTGATGGATAGGCAAGGAAGAGGGAAGGAGGCGGCGGTGGCCTTGAAGAAGGTACCATCCCGGCATTTGCCCGAAGACGAAGTGGGAAACCACGGAAAACCACTTCGAGGATGGCTGAGGTGGGAATCGAACCCCCTCTACTCATTTGGAACACCCGAGGCTGAGTAGACCCCGTTCCAGTCCTCATACCACTTTTCAAATTTCGTGGCAGAGCCGGGAATCGAACCCAGGACCTCCGGGGCGGCAGCTAACCATGCTGACCGCTACGCTACGGAGGCGACTACTGTACAGTATGTAATGTCGCAAACGTTGATCCCCATACGATGGTTTCAGAATCCCTTTTCCCGCTCACAAAACACGTTATTACAATTGACTGCAACATGAACATTATTCACGACACCTACAGTTGTACGAATTGCCTATGTAAAAAAACACCGGTGGGATTCGATCCAGTGATCCCACGCTTATGAAGCAGGGCTCTTAGCGCTGCACCATGCGCTCCTTGGCTTCATGTTAACGTACAGCGTACATGGACGCCGTACAGCAATTACGAATAATTTATAATTAATTTCTCGGAAACGGCTGAGAAGCGCACCTTACTACTTGCACCTGGTATACGCCTGGTCATGCCCTACAAGTGTACTAAAGATGGTTCGAATCGGTGACCCATGCATCGTATCCTCACCTTGTCAGCGGAAGTCATCGGATATTTTAAGAGCGTTAAAATCCCTCAGTATGCCTTCCTTCGGAGGGGAAGTAAAGCCGGCGGTCCCATGTCATTGATTTATGGCATGTTAAAGAACCTTCCACTAATTGCACCTGTGTGAAGCTAAATTGGATAGGTTAAGAATGTAAACAACGCTCTTAGGTTTCTACGTTCGTTGCCAAGAGCCGACTGCGGTGGCGTCTAATAGCTAAGTTCTGAACTTGGCCTAGTAGTCGCTGACGGTGGCGCTTGGCGGCAAAAGTAGGAACTATTTGAAAAATTCTAAATTGCAGTACTAAAATTAAAAACAGATAACACACACTAATACAGTCATCACAATTAACACCGGTTATCAGACAGATTCTACACACACCCAAAATACACGGGGCTACATGACCGTGTTGTCGCAGCCCCTAAACTTAAGAACCAACCAACCAAACACTTATAGTGGGCGATGTATTGAAGATAGAGATATGCTCTCGCGGACATTTTTGTAGAACTTTTCATGCTGACCAATTCTTACGCTCATAGTATATTGATATTTTTAACGGTTTGCCCAGAGTAAGCCAAAGAAGCGCACGGACGCCAAGTTTGTTTTCGACTTTTTCAATAAAATCGTTACTGCTTGGCTTCCTTTGATCATGCATAAATTATTTTCTACAGAATCTTTCCTCGAGATATCCTTTACAGAATGGTGAAAACCGCATCAAAATCCATCCAGTGGTTCTCGAGATTACCCGTGACATCCAAGAATCGGGGATATTTGTCTTATACTAACTAAAGTAGAGATTGTCGGGGAACACATGAACCGAGCGGTACTATGACGTCACACACCTCAGTGCATCTAGGTACATTTCGTCCCGTCACCGTAACGTAACGCCAGACCCCAGCGTAACGACGAAGTCGACAAGATCATTTAAAATGATAAAATGTAAAGTATTTTTAATGAAACAAAGTGTTAATTATTTAGCACTAGCAGCCCTCCCAGGCTTTGCACGGTAACTTTCACGGTTTACCCAGCGTAAGCTGTAAGGCGCACGGACGGCAGTTCCCAGACACAATTCAGAAAAGCCGAGGTGAACAGCGAAACTCCGAACACATATACTCTTCTCTGAAGCCTCAACTCGACAACACTCGACAGTTTGATGCTGGCCGAAGTTGAGGTGATAGGCTCGCTCGCTTGCTCGTAAACTCGCTCCGTAGCTAGTAATTTAAATTTCCAATGAATGGAGATTGTTGGAAGAAATGAAAACGTAATAACACTTATAGATGAGGATGATGGTGATGATAATTGTTGTTTAAAGGGGCCTAACATCTAGGTTATCGGCCCCTGATGGTTGGGGTGATCGTGAAGATGAAAATGAAATGCAAACTTAAAACTAAAATTAACTACTAACCTATATACTAGAAGAAGAAATGAAAAACGAAAGGAGAATAAGGCAAATAAAGAACAGGAGGAAAAGAAATGCCCTCAACCCTCGAAGAATGCGGATTGAGGGACTTGGAAGGAAGGAGAGCCATGAAAGGCAGATAGGAAAGTGAAAGAGGAGAGGTTCCTCCTCACAGGTAAGGGACATAAGGGGGAAACCGGACCCAGCTCAGGAATCCCTCGGGGTCGCCAAATCCCGAACTCACCAGCCGTGAGCTCCTGAGAGTGTAGCATTATCTAGGGTGCTCCAGAAGTGGTGGGACTACATACACCCTGCCTCCTTGAGGGCCTTGAGCAGAAGGCAGGAGATAACATGAAACGAAAAAGAAGGCTGACCCATCGCACAAGGAGGGTATCAGAAAAGACGAGACAAGGTCCAATTAAGGCGGGAAAAGAAGAGACTCCCTAGGCCTCGGATACCCTAATACCGTCGGGGTTGGAAGAGAACAAGAGTTGACCAAGTGAGGTTGACAGGAAAGAAGACAGAGAGGAGCCCGGCACAAGTAAGTGGAAGCAATGCAAGACTAAGCTGGGGCCCCATGGTCACCAACCCACGTCCCTCAAGATGTGAGCCCCTGGGGGAAATAACACTTATAGTGGACGATGTATTAAAGATAGAGATATGCTGTCGTGAACTTTTTTGTAGAGCTTTTCGAGCTACGCTCTAGACAAAGGCCATCAAAAATGACTTTCTAACACCTAAATCTATATTCGATATCAACAGATTCCTTTTTTTTTTTTTTTTTTGTAAAAATGCTTTGATGGTAATTGAAAGAATTCTTTGAAATCAGGAAATCTAATTCCCTTTCTTTACTGTTAATTTACAGAGCTAATAACAACTGCCACACGAGTGAAATGCGAAGATCTGGCCTTCATCTGCCCAACTGGATTTACATGCATCTATTACGAGAATGCATGTGAAAAAGTACCTTGTAAACTCTACCCGATGTGTCTCTTCTCAGAAGGTAAGTAAATTAATAATAACGTACGGCTTCTAGTTCCAAGACGAAGTTTATTTCAGTTTAAACCGTTGTTGTTGTTGTTGTTGTTGTTGTTGTTGTTGTTGTTGTTTGAGTCTTCAGTCTTTTGACTGGTTTGATGCAGTGCTCCACGCCTCCCTGTCCTGAGCTAATCATTTCATCTACATAGCTACCACAACGAACATCCGAAGCAATCTGTTTAACATATTCTAACCTTGTCCTCACTCCTTCCTTCCATAACTAAGCTTGCTATTCGTGGGTGTGTCCTACTAACCATCTCTTCTCTTCATTAGCAGTCGCCAGAAACATCTCTCCCCTCCCACTCGCCTTAATACCTCTTCATTTGTTACCCTATCTACCCATCTGATCTTCATCATTCTCCTGTAACACCACATTTCAAACGCTTCAATTCTCCTCTTTTCTGCTGCTCCAACATTCCAAGTTCCACTTCCATTGAGTGCCACGCTCCAGACAAAGGCTTTCAAAAATGACTTCCTAATACCTAAATCTATATTCGATGTCAACAGATTCCTTTCCTGTAGAAATACTTTCCATGCCTCAGCCAACCTACTTTATATCCTCTTTGCTTCGTCCGTCACTGGTTATTTTGCTTCCTTAGTAACAGATGTCCCCTACTTCCTTTAGCTTTTCACCTGCCAATTTGATATCCATAGAGGTTTCTGATATATCCCGGATGCATTCCAAATATTTTTGTTTTACATTCAGCCGATTGATTTTCATCATGAATTCTTTCCTCAAGACGGAGTCCATACCATTCAAAAACTCATTCAAATCCTCTGGCGTGTCGGCCAAATGTCGATTTCATCAGCAAATCTCAGAGTTGAAATTATTTCTCCTTGAATCTTCACTTCCACTTTAAATTTTTCTCCAATTTCCTTCATTGTTTGTTCAATGTAAAGATTGAAAAGTATGGGTGATAATTTGCAGCCTTCCCTTACACTTTTCTGATACCAGCTTCTCTCTCATGTCCTTCAGCTCGAATGACTGCTGTCTGGTTTCTGTATAGATTGTATATCACCCTCCTATCCCTGTACTTTATTCCAAACGTTTTCAAAATGTCAAACAAATTAGCCCAATCAACGTTATCAAACGCCTATTCTACGTCGACAAATGCCATGAACGTTGTCTTATCTTTCCTTATTCTACTTTCCAAAATCAGCCTAAGACTTAGTACAGCTTCCCTTGTTCCTACATTTCTCCTGAAACCAAACTGGTCATCACCCAACTCCGTTCCTATCTGGCTTTCCATCCTCCTGTAAATTTATCTAGACAGGATCTTTGAAGCATGAGTAATCAGGCTGATTGTACGGTAATCTTCACATCTGTCAGCTCCCACTTTCTTTGGTATAGGGATGATAACATTCTTCTTGAAATCGGAGGGTACCTCACCTGTCTCATAAATCCTACACACCAAGTGAAATAACCTGATCAGACCTTCATCTCCTATGCAGCGTAGCAACTCAATCGGTATATCATCTATGCCTGGTGCTTTGTTCCTGCTTAAGTCTTCCAAAGCTCTATCAAATTCTGATCTGAATATTAAATCTCATTTCACTTCGTCATCTATTTCCTCTTCCCTTTCCATTACATGATTCTCTATCTCCTTTCCCTTATACAAACACTCTATGTAAGCTTTCCATCTCTCAACCTTTTCTTTCCTATCTGTTAGATGCTTCCCATTTGTGTCCTTAATATTACAGCACTTAGCCTAGTCTTCTTTTCCCGAAAAGTATTCTTAATCCTCCGATAATCTGTGTCTACTTTTCCTAATTTCAATTTTCTATACCTGCACATTTCTCTTTCAACCATTCTTCTTTTGCTTCCTTGCACTTCTTGTTAACCTCATTTCTCAGACATCTGTATTTTGCTTTCCCCTTTTCATTTCTTACATTCTCGTGTTTCCGCCTTTCATCCATTAATTCTACTATATCCTGGGTGATCCACGGTTTTCTACCTATTCTTTATTTCCTACCAATGTTTTCCTCTGTGGATTTGTTATTTCATTCTTCAAAAGTGCCCATTCGTCTGCAATTGAAGTTTGTTTAGGGGTTTTCATTAGTCCTTCCTTTATACTCTTCTTAAATCTCTCGTTTACATCCTTCTCTTTCAGTCTGTTTATTGCCAACCTTTTTTGGATTTTGACTTTTATTCAGTTTCTTCAACTTTAATCAGCATTTCATAACACCCAGATTGTGGTCAGAGTTTATGTCAGCACCAGGATATGTTTTTAATCCAAACTCTGGTTTCAAAATCTCTGCTTGTCCATAATGAAGTCGATTTGGTAGCGCCCTGTATCTCCTGGTCTCATCCATGTGTATATTCTTCTATTCTTCAATTTATGCATAAGCACATTCTTCACTTCTAGCCTACGGGGCTACATGACCGCGTTGTCGCAGCCCCTAAACTAAGGATCCAACCAACCACTTCTAGCCTATGGTGTAGGTGTAGCATAATATTGCGCTTAATTAAGGGCCCCGGGTTTGATTCTTGGCTCATTCAGGAATTTTAGAACTGACGTTAGGACAGGGTGAGGTTCTCTAAGCCTCATGGGGCCAATTGAGTAGCTGTCCGTTCTGAGAGGTAGAACCCCAAGAGGAGATATGCCAACGTCGTGCTGACCGTAAATCACCCCGCAATCTCCAGGCAATGTTCAATAGCTGTACAGCAGTTGCTTGGTAGGACAAGACCCTCAGTGGGCTGATGACTGAAGAGACATATGGCTGCACAACACACGGTCATCGAAAAAGTTGGCCTTAATAAAGATAATTTAATTATTTTTACACCAAAAGATAGAGAAAATCATAAAGTTTTGTTTACCTGTTTAGTGGGTTTCGATGTTAGCTCCGTCTGTGGCACGACACACATCCAAGCGATAGTCCACCTCCGTCCAGGTCCGCCGAATCATGTCAGGAGTCACAGTTGCTATCGCATCGGTGATTCGTTCCTTCAAGTGTTGCAGGCACTGGATATTTTGAGCATAAACAATATGTTTTATGTAGCCTCAAAAGAAAAATCTAAAGGAGTTAAGTCAGGGCTCCTTGGCGGCCACGCAAGAGGACCAGCTCCACCAATCCACTGATTAGGAAATTTCTGTTGAGAGCTTCATGTACAATAAGACTGTAGTGAGGCGGCGCTCCATCCTGCTGGATAGTAACATTTATTCCCCTTTCCCTTTGAATATCGTCGATTTACAATTACAAATCAATATCAACCCGGGAGAGGTGGTGCGGGGGACTTTGTGACCCCATGCAGTTTCGTTACCTAGGGTTTCTACATTTTACTACTCACAGACCAAACCTGCCACATACTTTTCCCCACATGCCTTATCTATTGTCTGAGGGCAGTAGCCAATTCGTAGAAGGAATGAGGGCTGAGACAAATGTATTTTCATCGAGCTATGCTGCAATGTGCTCTGAAAGACACCTCGGCACCAGTACCGCAGGCAGAGTGAACAGCTGTTCCAGTCTTACGTTTACTCCATGAGAATGTAGCTGTCTGATCGCGAAATAGAATTGATTGTAGTTAAGTGTTAAAATAAAACATTATGAATCGTCTGAGCTACGAAAAGCAAGAATCCAGGGTGTTATCTCTTCTGCAAGACGTCGAAGAGGAAGACATATTACGGGGTGAAAACAGTGATAGTGAAGATGAACTAGAAATAGCAGAATCTTAAAGTGATACTGAGCAGAGTGCAGACGAAGAAGAAAATGAAGAAAGTGACGATGATATGCATCTTTCTCAGCGGATGTGTACCCTTACTGGCAAATACAGTTACAAAATGGAGCACAATACAACCACAATACAACAAGAGACATCTCTAAAATGTGTCTTTGGTTAAAAACTAGAATCCTACATTATCTAAAACTTGTCTAATCGTTGATTTCGATATTCTTAATAGGCAAACTGAAGTAAGAATTATCAGATATTTCATAAAAATAGACGATTACCTGTCAGATCCGCACCATTTCTATTCTAGTGTAAATAGCCGTTTATAATATGAGCATGACTTTCATTTTAGACAAATATATTTGCTCATTAGTTCAGTCCCCCCAGGGACTAACATCTAGTGTGACGCGGGTTGGCGACCACGGGGCCCCAACTGAGTCCGGCATTGCTTCCACTTACTTGTGCCGGGCTCCTCTCCGTCTTCTTTCCTGTCGACCTCACTTGGTCAACTCTTGTTCTCTTCCAACCCCTACGGTATTAGGGTATCTGAGGCCTAGGGAGTCTCTTCCTTTCCCGCCTTAATTGGCCCTTGTCTTATCTTTTCTGATACCCTCCTTCTGAGAGGGGTCAGCCTTCTTTTTCTTTTCATATCATCTCTTGCCTTCTGCTCAAGGCTCTCAAGGAGGCAGGATATTTGTAGCCCCACCACTTCTGGTGCACCATGGATATTGCTACACCATCAGGGGCTCACGGCTGGTGAGTTGGTGAGTTGGCGACCCCGAGGGATTCCTGAGCTGGGTCCGGTTTCTCCCTTTTGTCCCTTACCTATGGGGGGACCCTCTCCTCTTACACTTTCCTATCTGCCTTTCATGTCTCTCCTTCCTTCCAAGTCCCTAAATCCGCATTCTTCGAGGGTTGAGGGCATTTCTTTTCCTCCTGTCCTTTATTTGCCTTATTCTCCTTTTGTTTTCAATTTCTTCTTCTAGTATATAAGTTAGTTTTAGTTATAGTTTACATTTCATTATCATCTTCACGATCACCCAAACCATTAGGGGCCGATAACCTAGATGTTAGGCCCCTTAAAACAATAATTATCATCATCATCACCATTAGTTCAGTGAATATGTTCATGCCATATCAATAGCATAAACGAAATAATTGTCGTTATTACTGAGAAATAATTGGGAGGGGTCAAAATGACCCCGTGCCACCTCTCCCGGGTTAAGGCCACCTTTTTCGATGACCCTGTATTTGCTTGGAAGATCAAGATTGTCATTTGTAGCTCTTCAGTCGGTCAACACGATTATGTCCAATGAATGGGCGGTTGGTTGGTTGGTTCCTTAGTTTAGGGGCTTCGACAACGCGGCCATGTAGCCCCGTGAACTTGTGTGTGTTTAGAATCTGTCTGATAACCGGTGTTAATTGTGATGACTGTATTAGTGTGTGTTATCTGTTTCAAATTCAATAAGGACTGCAGACATTCAACTTTCAAGTAGTTCCTATTTTTGTTACCAAACGCCACCGTCAGCGATAACTAGTTCTGAACGTCGGTACTAGATGACACCGCAGTTGGCTCCTGGCGACGAACGTTGGAACCTAAGAGCGTTAGTCAAATCTAATCTATAATTTAGTTTCACACAAGTTTAATTAGTGGAAGGCTCTGTTACATGCCATGTTCAAACCCGGCCGAAGTCGTCGGATTTATTAAGAGCGTTAAAAATCCCTCAGTATGCCTTCCTTCGGAGGGGAAGTAAAGCCAGCGGTCCCATGTCATATATATTTATGGCATGGAAAAGAACCTTCCACTAACTACACTTGTGGAAGCAAAAATGTGCAGGTTAGTTTGATAACTCTCTATTTGATCCAACGTTTACCACCGGGTGCTGACTGCGATGGCTGCGTCCGCAGCTAAGTGTCGTGGATGGTAGCATTTGGTGGCAAAAGTAAGCAAGCAAGTTTGTAGTTTAACGTGACCGTTAATCGCGAGATCATGAGCCACGGGACCTCGTTTTTACGTGGAATCCGAACCACAGGACATGGCATTTCACTTCGAAAATCTCGCATGCATTGACCGGGAATCGAACCCGGCCCACCTTGGTGAGAGGCAAACAGCTTAACCGCTGCGCCACCACGCCCCTGGTGGCATAAGTAGGAACTACTTGAAAATATTAATCGTCTGCAGTCCTTCTTCTTGAATCATGGATAACAGACACTAAGACAGTCATCACAATTAACACCGGTTATCTGACAAATTCAACACACACACACAAAGTACACGGGGCAACATGACCGCGTTGTCACAGCCCATAAACTAAGGAACCAACCAACCAACCAACCAACTAGTCACTATCAGAATGACACTTTCGGATTTTTAAGACCGTTAAAATCCTTCGGGGTGTAAGTAAAGCCGGCGGGTCCATGTCATAGATTTATGGCATGTAAAAGAACCTACCACTACAATTGGTAGTGTGTAGCTAAATCTGTAGGTTATTTAGTTTATAAACGCTTTATGAGTTCCAACATTCGCCGCAAGGTGTTGACAGTGCCACCTGGTAGCCAAAGTTGGAACTACTTGTAATTGAACTTTCATTCATTCATTTCATCTCTCATTAAATCCTCTTCTGAGCAGGCCTGACAAGAGGGAGGGCAAGCGGGGCTGTAGCCCCAGGGCCTGGATATGCTGAGGGGCCCGACGCGGGAAAATGACTAAGAATGGGCAACATAACTTCCATTTTGAAATATTCTTATATGATTAATGAACCAGTGAAACATTACAAAGTGAATATAAAATAGGCCTGACGAATTCTATACATTTTCATTGTGTTGTTTGCTTCTTTGCCGGGGAAAGGGCACAGTTGCCAGAATTCTCCACGAATGTTCTGTGCTGGGTGGAAAGATTCTAATTCAATCTCTGAAAAAATCGACTAGGCTATATTCTTTATGCATTTCTGAAAGATGTAGCCTATGGCTTATTCTTGCGGTGTCCGAAAACGGTCAGATGCAATGAAAATAAATTTTTAGTGCATGATGATCAACATTTTAAAGAAAGAGGAACACGCAATATAAGATATAAGGAAGAGTGGTTGAATAACTGAAAACCAGGTTGAATTCAATATGAACATGCTAAATGCCATGGAGGTTTTTGTGGGTTCAAAGAAAACCAGCTTACTACTTCCAAAATGGAGGAGCCCGGAAATATATGCCCTAGGGCCCGTGATCGCTCTCCACGGCCCTGCTTGCGAGATTGGCGTCAGGAAGGGCATCCGGCCGTAGAAACTATCAGCCACGTGGAATTCATCGCATCTCATCCCCGACCCCGTTGGAAACGGTATTAATAAGGGGTAGACATTAAAAAAATAGAATGTCACTTTAGCCTAGGTTTTATCTCAGTCTTTAGGTTTGTTTTGCGGCCAAGTTTGGAAAGACAATTTAAATGTGTTGCATGCATCTTCCTACTTCCAGGGATTATTGTCAAAACCACCTTAAATAAGTTACTAAAAACCAACATGGCCGCCACATTTGGTGTTGCCAACTTACATAATTTAACACCAAATTTCGGCACACACATCCATGTAACACGTATTTACATAAAGTTGTGAAGCGTAACCCCCTACACACTTTCAGACCAGACCAGACCAGCAGACGGTCGGAAAAAGTAGCTGATGGGCGGGCAGTTCAATAGTGTGTAGACCTGTCTGCCGATCAATTCGGTCTGCGCAGACTGACGGCCTGGCTGGAAAACCTTCAGACCACCAGACTGCCCCTCGCCTATCTGGACTGGTCTGCGTTGTGTGTAGCGCTGTCGGGCCGACTGGCGGACTCCGTCGCGATATGCAGCAGTTTCAGTACGTATTCTACTGTTGAATAGAGAGACACTACGTCTTATTACAAGATTCTGTCGCCATGTCTCAATATTCCCAGCATAGGTAAAACGCGAGTGCCGATGATATTGAAATAGGCGATCATGAGGCGGATACTATCATGCAAATGTTAGTAGTGTATCGGGAGCATAGATGTTTGTACGACATTAGAAGTGATAGTTACTCGAATAAAATTGCAAGACACGAAGGCTTCAAGCTTCGTTGGCAATTATTAAATTATTAAATACTCAACAAAATAACAATAAACATAACATAACCATGTTACTTATTACTGGGCGGACGACTCAATACAACTGAGGTCTGGAGGTCTGGTATGTTGGTGTGTATGCAAAGCCATCCCCCGACCTAGCTACTTGCCCGTCTACGTCTGCTGGTCTGGTCTGGTCTGATAGTGTGTAGCAGGCTAACTCTTAAGCAGTATTATGGGAGTGAAGTTAACTTAAATTATCTCTTCTAGATTGATTTTTAAAGCATCATATAAAATGCATAAGAACAGAAACATTAATACATACTCAAGGTTTTTTCCAATATTGCCGGGGAGCTAAAGATGAGCATGTTCATTTCTTCTTATAGGCTACATTTTTATAATTAGTCCAAAAATGCAGACCATTATGTTTTAAGATGAGTGTTCAGGGAATAATTTAGGAGTTGGAGAGAAATAGAATAGTAGGGTACATATTAGCTTGTAGCAGGTTTCTCATGCCCCATACGTTGAGCGACAAATGTTGCAGTTTTGCTAGCCCACAATGTTGGGAGATAAATGTAATTGTTTACCTTTGCCTAAGCTATGTTGTTTTAATGGGCGCCAAGACCTCAATGCAATGCTGAAATCTAAATTTGTATTTAACAACGTCTAGCTCTGGTAGAACACCTCTAAGAATCTATTCACTCAGGTCGTGGTATGATGTGATCATTAACCCAACAAACAATTGTATCAGGAGAAGGAATTGGTCTATATATAATACTACCTACTGAAAGCAAAGATTGCATTGTAAAAGAAATGAATTTATTATATAAAACAAGTATAGCAAAATTAATAATAACAATAAGTATAAAATTTAAATTGGAGCGTTGCGATTTAATATTACCGATAGAAAATTACGTGAAAACGGAGTCTGATAAATTGATTTTACTCTTATTTCCAAGCTATGAAGTTACTGAAATATGAAATGTAAAACAAAGAGAAATGAGAGATTGCGTATTTCTGCGTCATTTGCGCTTACCACTGGAAATTGCCAAAGCATTTCCCTCGTACTTGATGATGCTGTGTGCTTCCCACAGTCTCCTGGACGTCGTCATCTCCGTCGAAATATTTGATGATATTCTGGTAGATTAGATAATTCTATGGTCCGTGCATCGGACCCAAACACTCGTACAACCCCACTGGTTAAGTTTTACAAAAGTTAGTCCTCCACTCCACGGAACATCGGAGCGACTCCCGCGTGCAAGCGTACTCGTTAAGTTCTACACAGATAGTCCTCGTTTCACGGCGCGCTGAACGATATATGCATCTCTCGGCTCCCCCACTCTTCAGCCGACTCCTAGCTTACGTGGTCTCCACTGATTGGCTGCACCCTACGCGCTAGATCCCCACCTCTGGCTCATTACACTCGGCGGGAGGGTTCCGTTCCAACTATTCGCCTCTTCTAGACGCTGCAACTCCGCTTGCGTAATACTTCTCGACAGGAATCAGCTTGTAATTGAATTCCCAGTGAGTCATGTCTCTCAATATATCCTAACTGACGAAAACTCCGTAAGATTCCGTAATCACATAATTTTCTATGATATTGTCGTTCGTAATAATTTGCTTGATAGCGTTTTCTAAGACATAGAAATCCTATCTGTATGCTTATAATTTTTATAAAATGCTCCGAAAATATCTAAATAATAATTATAATAAATTAATAATAATAATAAATTAACATGAAAAATTCTCTTGGCTGAACAATTTGCCGCGTAAATAAATATAGAATGGCTTCCTACTGACTTATGCCAGTTGCATAAAAACCCCTCGAAAAACACGTTACATATTCGCCTGGGATCATCGGATGATTTACCGTGACGACGGTCCATTATCCGATTATCCCAGACACGTTAATAAACCCCATCCAAAATACATATTACATAAATGAAATCACCCTAAATTACAGATATATACACTCATAATTTTTCTTCACGCACTTTGCGTCAAAGTTTGTTGTCACTATGGATTGCACTTTGCAACCAGTTCAATGTTTTACATATAGAGTAGTGTTCCACGGATATATCCGCCTCTCAAATTGCTCTATGTTGGAGAAATAGACATAATTAATGTGTGAGCACTATGTATTTATGATGTCATATCACACGCATTGAAGGTGTTCTGATATATTTATATCACCATAGAACTTCCTAATTTCACTGGAGGTTCCTTCCTTATTGTGAAATTAATCCCACTTATCACTGAGCACACGATCGCACTATTGTGGCAGCGCCTCGTGACCATAATACTTAATCTCTCTTTAAAGCAGATTAAATTGATATTGACTTCTGAAAAAAAACCAGTAAATGTGCATTACATATAACACCAAATATTTCTGTGCCGTAATCGCCCTGTCTTGTTAAGTTCCCGTAGACCATATTCTACTTAATACTAGATCTCAACACAGACCCGTTCTCCTCATACAAATAATACCATTATACAAATTGCCTTAAATTACACACTTACAAATATTACATGGCGAGGCCGTAAACAGAAATCACGTGTGCTGATATGTATGAGTTTCATGAAGGACTCTCTCGCCTTCTGATGGCCCATCTTTTGCCTCGTGGACGCCTTAAGCAAAATACCCTATTCAAGCGCTCACTCATCTCTTGGAGGCAAATGGGAATTCACCAGCGCTACCAAATTCTGGCCTTGGTGTATCGAGACATTTTAGTGCTCAAGAGCATCCGACAATCCCGTCATATTTCCCTGTACCTTAAAAACTCTCATTTACTTACATACTACCCCCCTGTGTGACTTCTGATACGCCTGCCTTGAAGACCATCTCCTCCCACGCACCAAATACCACACTTACTCATTTGATAGGCTGGCTCGCCAGCTAAACACACTCACTTTATGACACATATTTTCGTAGACTATGTATATTATACGTCCCGTATAATCTGTTTCCCTCACTATTCTCCAGCACATATGCTGTTTTTCCAATACGTTTGGAAACTATAAATGTTTCTGCGTCACCTGCTTCCAACCTTGCAAGTGGCTCCCTTAAATGAACGTCATCACGTTGCTCTACCTAGCGTATTTCTCAGTGTCTGTAACGATGCCCTGTTGCTACTGTCCACACATGCACATATTAAAATACCGTCCTCTGCTTTAACCACAGGATAATCCCTACATAAATTAGTGTCCCTCGATAGCATGTCTGCAAGATTGTTATCTTTACCTTTAATATATTTTACTGTGAATTCGTATTCCTGCAGAGCAAGAATCCACCTACTAACTTTATTAGAACTGAGTTTACAAGTCCTCATATACAGTAATGCATGGTGATCTGTGTGGATCTTAAATTTCCCCCCTACTAAATACATTCTAAATTTCCCTAAACTGAAAACAATACCTAAAAGCTCTAACTCAGTAATCGTGTATCTTTTCTCTGCTGCTGTCAGTCCTCGCGAGACTAAAGATACAATGCACAGATTACCCTCATCATCTTTCTGACATAATACTCCAGCAATGCCTATATGTGAGCATCTGTCATAACCACATATTCCTTATCTTTTAAAGGATATTTCAGCACTACAGCTTTCTCAAAACCTTCCTTCAGCGCTCTAAAAGCCTGATCATGCTTGGACTCCCATCTCCACCGAGTCCCACTTTTAAGCAATTCCCTGAATGGTTCTACCAACCCTGAGTATTTAAGAACGAACCTCCTGAAAAACTTGCAAATTCCCAGGTAAGTTTTCAACTGTTTAACATTCTGTGGCACCTCTGCGTTAAGTATCTTATTAACCCTACTTTCTTCTGGTGTTACACCTCTACTCGACACTCTATGACCTAAAAATGTCACTTCTGACTGACAGAATGACGACTTAGACAGCTTCAAAGTGAACCCTGCCTGATCTAACTTCTGAAAAACTATATCTAAATGACGTAGATGCTCCTCAAAACTGCGTGAACTAATTACCATATCATCTATGTAAATGGTTACAAACTCTCCTGTGTCATCCCCTAATGCAATGTTTAAAGCCCTAATTAAAGCTGCTGAACTACTCTTTAACCCATAAGGTGTTCTACAAAATTGATAAAGGTTATATTTATGACTAAAAGCTGTAAATGGTCTATCTTCGTACATAAGTGGCACTTGCCAAAAACTGGAACTCAAATCTACACAAGTGAAATACTTCTTCCCCTCAAATGTTTGCATTAATTCCTCTATTGACATAGATTTCAGCTGATCTGAACTAATTCTACTGTTAACCAAACGAGCGTCTAAACAAATACGAACCGTGCCGTCGGTTTTGGGTACCGTGATCAAAGAATTAACATATGGACTGTTAGAGTGCTCAATAATCCCATCTTCAAGCATCTGGTTAATTTGTGCCTCAACTGCACTCTGATAAGCGAAAGGTACAGGATATCTATGTCCTGTGAATACTGACCTATCAATAACGTTCAATGAATGGGTATAGCAATTGGCCATACCAATGCGATCCTCAAACACTCTCCTATTACACCATAACACATCATAGAGCCGAACACATTGTTCCACCTCTATATCTCCCTGAAATGCAGCATCACGTAACGAGTCCTCTAGACTTCCGTTCGTAATCACACTGCCCACAAAACATGGAGAACCCCGCTCTACGGCTGGCGATATCTCATTTAAAGTACAAATCACACCTACAATACTACTTCTCTGAATTTGGTCATTGAACGCTACTTCTACTTCAGAATCTCCCCATTTAAATTTCAAACTCCCTACATCATAACATAAGTTACCAGACACTCTACTTAGCCACTCTGAACCCAAGATAACACTGAATACTAAATTTGGAATTACAAGGCAAATCTGCTTCTCTACATGATTATTAATTTTAATGTCTACTAAAACTTGCTTAGAAATTACTTTAGACCTCTTCCCATCAGCTGTGATAACAAAGGTGCTTTTAATTGGCATCTCCTCAAAATTTACTCCAGTTCCTTTCATTTTATCATAAAATGCACTACTTATGCAACTCTTCATACAACCACTATCAATTAAAACATCTGTGTACGCCTCGGACACGTTAAATTTAACTATGGGGCTCTTACTAACCACTTCCTGAATAATACCTTCATCATTTAGTTCATGTAATAATTCATTTCTTACATTTAGGTCATAGGGTTCCTGTATAATTGTATGGACAGGGCATGCTACAGACTGAGATTCTGACCTTACTTCGCAGCCTGGTTCGCGTTTAAAGAACCGCTACAGCTGGCCGTAGTACTACTAACTACTGAACTGGTCTGGTTGTTCTGGGCTGTGTTGTCATTGTTTGGCTGTATATTACTACCACTAGGCTGTCCTCTTCCTTGACCCCTATTCTGGTTGTAATTATTGTCATTATAATTTCTCCCTTGATTTCCCCTGTAATCATTGTTCCTCCCTTGATACTGATTACCATAGCCATTTCCTCTGTTCTGATTTAGCTGATTATTATTATTTCTATTTTGAGCGTTGGCTCCTTCGCCACCGTTCCCTTGAACTTCTTGATGCCTGGCTTCATTAGGTCTATTATTATTATTACCCTGGTTCCGATTGAAATTGTCCTCATAACCCCCTCTCCCTAGTGCATCAAATGTGCTTAACAAATTTTCTACTTGTGATATAGTCTTTACATTCTGGATACAAGCAGCCTCCTTGATCCTATAGGGAAAGTGCCTAAGTAGCAACCTTACCACATCACTTTCCTCCTTCAAGCCATCCAGATATTTACACACTAATACCTGCCCTAAAAAGTATTCGGTCATGGTGGAGCTTCCTTTAGGGTTATATTTACCACACACTACTCCCTCACGATGCTGCGACTGAATGACCTCATTCCAGAACTTTTCACAGAATTTCATTTTAAAATCATTAATATCAGTAAACTTGTCTCTGTAGACAGCAAACCAATTCCTCGTTTCCCCCACAAACACTTGTTCTAAAATTTCAACTACCTGGCACCACTCAATACTACCATTTTCCAACCTCTCCCCGAATTTATTTTCTATAGTGTTCATGTCGATTGCTGAACTTACCCAGTTCTACCTCCCTGTGTGTGCTATTCACAAAAACTGGCCTATTCTGACTATTTTCTTGCCTGATCCTAGCTTTTAATTTTAATTCTAATTCTGCTATTTTCTCCTCAGCCTTCCTCTCAATACTGTTTACTGTTAATTTAATGTTTCCTTCTGATTCTTCTACTTTATCATATAGCTTTGCTTGTTTCTCCTCAATCTTGCTAATGCTCTCTCTATTACTCTCTCTTAAATCATTTACTTCTGCAACTATTTGCGAGTGGACTTTCTCAATTCTACCCCCCAGCTGTTCCTTAACCTCTTTAGTTGCTACCTGAATTTTGTCAATTTCTCCCCCCAATTGCTTTTTGACCTGCTGTGTTTCCTGTTGCACTAGTTCTTTTAAATTTTCAGCCTGTGTACTGATTCTAATTTCTAACTCGTCCTGTACTTTTCCTAATTTCTTGTCTACATCTGCAATGATCTCTTTAACCTTCTCTTCCATTACTCCTCTGATTTCTCCTCTAATCTGCTCCATTTTCACACTAATTTCCTTGTTGTTCTTATCTAATTTTGCATTATTCTGTTCTAATTTTTTATTTAAAGCTTCTGTACTTTCTTTATTTTCCCTACTGTTTTGTTCTAATTTTGCATTATTCTGTTCTAATTTTGCATTATTCTGTTCTAATTTTGCATTTAAAGCTTCTGTACTTTCTTTATTTTCCCTACTGTTTTGTTCTAATTTTGCATTATTCTGTTCTAATTTTGCATTATTCTGTTCTAATTTTGCATTTAAGGCTTCTGTACTTTCTTTATTTTCCCTACTGTTTTGTTCTAATTTTGCATTATTCTGTACTAATTTTGCATTTAAGTCATCACTACTAACTTTGTTCTGATACATGAACTCGAGAAGTAAAGTTTTTAATGCTGGTTGGCCGCCTACACTCCCTGTTTCAGTATCGGGATTTACCTCCGCTACCCCGGTACTACCATCACTCGACATACTGCTCGTATCATCACTCTCCAGTTGATGACCACTACGTAACCTCATCTGTCTTTCTTTCTCATCCCCCATAATGATATACACTGATAAAGACAAATAACCCCCAAAATACAGGCACAGAAATATATACCCTTCTCCTTCCACAAATGCTATTAGGTTTTCATCCCCAAGTTGTCGGCGACAATGTAGCAGGTTTCTCATGCCCCATACGTTGAGCGACAAATGTTGCAGTTTAGCTAGCCCACAATGTTGGGAGATAAATGTAATTGTTTACCTTTGCCTAAGCTATGTTGTTTTAATGGGCGCCAAGACCTCAATGCAATGCTGAAATCTAAATTTGTATTTAACAACGTCTAGCTCTGGTAGAACACCTCTAAGAATCTATTCACTCAGGTCGTGGTATGATGTGATCATTAACCCAACAAACAATTGTATCAGGAGAAGGAATTGGTCTATATCTAATGCTACCTACTGAAAGCAAAGATTGCATTGTAAAAGAAATGAATTTATTATATAAAACAAGTATAGCAAAATTAATAATAACAATAAGTATAAAATTTAAATTGGAGCGTTGCGATTTAATATTACCGATAGAAAATTACGTGAAAACGGAGTCTGATAAATTGATTTTACTCTTATTTCCAAGCTATGAAGTTACTGAAATATGAAATGTAAAACAAAGAGAAATGAAAGATTGCGTATTTCTGCGTTATTTGCGCTTACCACTGGAAATTGCCAAAGCATTTCCCTCGTACTTGATGATGCTGTGTGCTTCCCACAGTCTCCTGGACGTCGTCATCTCCGTCGAAATATTTGATGATATTCTGATAGATTAGATAATTCTATGGTCCGTGCATCGGACCCAAACACTCGTACAACCCCACTGGTTAAGTTTTACAAAAGTTAGTCCTCCACTCCACGGAACATCGGAGCGACTCCCGCGTGCAAGCGTACTCGTTAAGTTCTACACAGATAGTCCTCGTTTCACGGCGCGCTGAACGATATATGCACCTCTCGGCTCCCCCACTCTTCAGCCGACTCCTAGCTTACGTGGTCTCCACTGATTGGCTGCACCCTACGCGCTAGATCCCCACCTCTGGCTCATTACACTCGGCGGGAGGGTTCCGTTCCAACTATTCGCCTCTTCTAGACGCTGCAACTCCGCTTGCGTAATACTTCTCGACAGGAATCAGCTTGTACTTGAATTCCCAGTGAGTCATGTCTCTCAATATATCCTAACTGACGAAAACTCCGTAAAATTCCGCAATCACATAATTTTCTATGATATTGTCGTTCGTAATAATTTGCTTGATAGCGTTTTCTAAGACATAGAAAACCTATCTGTATGCTTATAATTTTTATAAAATGCTCCGAAAATATCTAAATTATTTATTCATTTATTCGTTAATTCCCCATAAGGAGAGCGTTACAACACAATCAATTTTCATGTTTCATTCTGGACCTTTCTTCTTTTTTCCCAAAAACCTCTCATATACACACTATGTTTCCTCTTTCTCTCTTCTGTCCACCTCTTTGCTGGTTGTCTCTCTTTGGGAGTTTGCTCAAACTTCTGTAGTCTAAGTTTTTCTCTTTATTTGCTCCTGTCTGCGATGTCTTCTGTAGAGATGTTTAGTTTCTTAAGGTCTTCCACGGTTTCCTTTACCCAATTGGTTTTAGTGTGCTATTCGTAACTATATTAAAAATTTTCTTGGTCAGTCTGTCTTCGGTCATCCTATGTATATGTCCATAAAATTTTGTCCTTCTTTTCCTTATGTTGTTTGTAATCGTCTCTGTCTGTTTGTACAGTTCTATTGTCGGTCTCTTCATCCATATTCCCTCTTTCTGAACTGGCCCGTAGATCTTTCTCAGAATTTTTTTCTCTTGTTTTTCTAATTCCTTGATTTTTGTTCGTCCCTTGATTGCTGTCGTTTCTGAAGCGTATAAGGCTTCTGGTAAGACTACCGTACGATAGTGTCGTAATTTGGCATTGATGGAAATACATTTTTTATTGTAGTGGTTCCATGTAAGTCGGTATGCTTTCTGCAATTTAGCGATCCTGTCTTCATTGGATGCCAAGTTCAGTCCTGTTTTCTGTATAATCTCTCCTAGATATTTGAAACTTTCCACTTGTGTTATTTTTCCATACTTGGTTTCCAGCGGGTGCTTGTCTGTAGATTTTGTGTCCATGAACTGTGTTTTTTCGTAAGAGATTTGTAACCCTGTTTTGGCAGAGATTTCATGTAGCGTCTCTAGAGCTTCTTTGGCTTCTTTTCTGTTATTTGTTATAATCGCTACATCATCGGCAAAGGCCAGACACTTAATGTTGACTGTCCTTTTCTCGTGTTTTGCCATTTTTATGCCTTTGACTCCTTTTTCCCATGCCTTGATTATTTTATCCAAAACTGAGTTGAATAGAATGGGTGATAAACCATCACCTTGTCGCACTCCTGTATTAATTTTGAAGGGTTCCGAGATCTCTCCCATGAATTTAACTTTGGATATTGTATTTGTTAATGTTTCTTGGATTAGTTTTCTGGACTTATTGTCGACCTTCATTTCTTCTAATGTGTTAAAAAGTGTTTCTCTATCTATGGAGTCGTACGCTTTTTTGTAGTCGACAAATGTGATTGTTGTGTTCCTGGTTTTTCTCGTTGCTAGTATTGTTCTCAGGCACCAAATCTGCTCACTGCACGATCTTCCCTTCCTGAACCCTCCTTGGTATTCTCCTATCTGTGGATCTATCTGAGGCTCTATCCGTTTTAACAGGGCTTTGGAGAAAATTTTGTATGCGACGGGTAATAGTGAAATCCCTCTATAATTATTAGGGTTCGTTTTGTCTCCCTTCTTGTGGAGGGGGTGTATTAGAGCTGACTTCCATTCTTCTGGTACCTTCCCTGTTTCCCAGATGTTTTCGATGATTTTGTGTATTTTTGGTGTAACATTTTCGTGGTCTAATTTCCAGATTTCCGAAATCAATCCGTCTTCTCCAGGCGCTCTATTGTTCTTTAGTGATTTTATTATTTCCACGATTTCTTCAAGTGTTGGAGGTTTGGAATCAATGTTAGGTTCTGGCTTTTCGAACTGTAATCTGTGTGTTGGTTTATCACAGTTAAGCAGTGAGTCAAAATATTGTGCCAGTATCGTACAGTTCTTTTTCGGGTTTGTCTCCAGTGTTCCGTCTTGTCTTTTGAAGCATAAGCTCGGTGGTCGATATCCAGCCATATTCTCTCTGAATGTTCTATAGAAGTTTCGTGTGTTATTTTTGGTAAAATCCTCTTCTATCTCCTTGAGTCTGTTGTTATCGTAGTTTCTTTTTTCTCTGCGGATTATTCTCGAGGAGTCTTTTTGTATCTTGTTGAATTCTTCCCATTTTTCTGGTGTTCTATGGCTGTTAAATTTTTTCCAGGCTTGTATTCTATCCTCTATGGCTCTGTCACATGTCACGTTCCACCATCTGAGCTTCCTTTTCCTCGGGGGCTGCCCCATTTTTATCAGTTCTTTCATGTTTTCGGACATGTCCGTCCAGTTGTTACTCTCAATTTTCTTAAGTCCTTGTGTTATTTCTTTCTTGTTTAATTGTAAATACTCTGGGTCTGTTCTGAAAATTCTGGTTGTTCTCTTGGTTTGTCTGTTTGGTATAAACTTAGCCTTGATTTGTAGTAGATGATGATCAGATTCGAAAAAACCTTTTCTCGTTCGTATATTCATAACTTCTCTGGTGTTTTTTGTAGATATCGCAACGTGGTCTATCTGAAATTCTCCGAGGGCGCTGTTTGGAGATTTCCAAGTCCATAGTTTCTTGTAGGGTTTCTGGAATTGTGTTGACATGATTTTGAGGTCAAAATTCCTACAGAAGTTTATCAAATTCTCTCCATTCTTGTTTGTCCTCTGGTGCGCTGTATGTTTTCCTGTTGTGTCTCTGAATTTTCTTTCGCGGCCTAATTGTGCATTAAAATCACCAAGCAATAATTTTACATTCTTAGTGGGGATTTTGTTGGTGATTTCTTCTAAGTCTTCCCAGAATTCTTCTATCATCTGTGGATTTTTGTTATTGTAGTTATTTGTGGGGGCATGAGCATTGATTTTGAGGTGAAATCAATTACAGAGTCCAATATTGAGTTGTGGACTACAAAACCTGTTCCGAAGAGTTTGAGATTTTTTCCTGGAATAGTTATGGCTGGTTTCCCCTTGTATATTCTGTAACTTCCCGAATCGAAGTGATTCTCATCTGAGAATCTCGTTTCCTGTATAGCCAGTATTCTGATATTGAATGTGTCCATGATGTTTGTTAGTTGTTTCACTTTACCTAGTTTCAGGAGTGTGTTTACGTTGAGTGTTCCCATGTAAAATATTCTCTTAGTTTTGAGGGTTTTTGAGAAGCAATTCTCCTCTTCATGACATACCTGATCCCCTGGAATCCGATGATCAGGTACAATACCCAGTTTTATTGACTGGGGCCCAGGGTAGTGTGTTCGTTCACGTCGTTCTGTCATGATTATTGATTTATGTTCAAGTTGTGGTGGTGAAACCCCAAGGGATCTCACAGAATTACGACTGGAGTTTTGAATTCCAGAAGATTGGATCACAGCCGAGCTCACAGAGCTAACAGACGCCGACCAGAGTACCGGTGGTTACCACACAGACGTGTCTGGATTTAAAATTTTCACCTAGTAACCCTAGGCAGGGGCCCTCACAGGGTGCTACCATCCGGAGCCAGATGGACCCAGGTTTTTTAACGAGGTGTTACTCCTCCCCCTCCTCCTTCCTCAACACTTGCGTGATGAGGCCCCGGGCTTGGGACCGGCACTGGCGGAGTTGAAAATATCTAAATAATAATTATAATAAATTAATAATAATAATAAATTAACATGAAAAATTCTCTTGGCTGAACAATTTGCCGCGTAAATAAATATAGAATGGCTTCCTACTGACTTATGCCAGTTGCATAAAAACCCCTCGAAAAACACGTTACAAGCTTATTATTTCTTTACTAGCGGACCCGTGCGAGAAATCTCGCATGTTCATGCCACACTTCCCCCAATAGGTTTATAATAAGAGACTTCAGGAGAAAGGTTATGTTTTTATTTGAACCAAATGATTATAGAACACTATTTACGTTTCAGGCGTCCCTACGGCCAAAATGCGAACTGAACAGCAATGGTGTCGCGTATTTACCTACAGCAACAGTATTTGCAAATCGCACACTTCTTCCAAAAAAAGTGATATTTATGAAATTAGAATGCAATTCGTCACTGCTAATGTCATTTGTGTTCCGAGTCAATTGATTGACAGCTTAGCCGTAACACTCACCGGTTATTCGATCTTGATGAAATTATACGATTTGAGTAGGCCTACTCATTCCTTTAAATGACTGTTTCTGAAATGCATGCAAAATTATAAAGGAAAGACCTCAGAATGTTAAAATGCATGAATCAGGCGTCACAGCGGCGAAAATGTGAAGTGGACAGCAATGGAGCGTAACTTCCTGCAGCAACAGTATTTGCAAATCGCTCACTTTGTACAGTTTTATAAACGTTATTTTTTTAAAGAAATTATAGATATATATGGAATTAGAGTGCAATGCGTCACTGGTAATGTATATTCTCTTTCATTTGAATGCTCATTTTTCACGATCGGTCGCTTGTGAGCGCTGCAGAGGGGATCTATACTACTGAAATAATATGATTTTTGATAAGTACCGTACTCATTTCTTGCATGTATAGGCCTGCATATGCGGAGGCAGAATTGAAACAAGCTGTTGAAAGCCTATTGGAAAATCCCTATTGAGATGCAAGAAGATGGTTGTTCCAATGCTTAGGCCTAAAACCATTCGAAATAGTCGTGGATTTTAGGGGCATAAGACTGTAATGACAACTCAAAGATTTCTTCTTGGAATAGTAGAATGCAGTCGTTGTTGGTTGATTTTGGGGCTTTGCGACATCATGGTCATGTAGGTCTGTGTACTTGCATCAAATAGCTTATAAAGATATAGCCTATAATTGCAAGTGTTGTTATGTGTGTTTCTGTAATAATCCATTATTTTAATTTTCAAGATATTTTCTTCTTAATTAAAGGTTATCTTCTGTGATAAAAATAAAAACACTAAATTCTAATTTGATATTGAACATCTATTTTTAGCCTATTTTCATTTTATGAAAAAAAAAAAGACTTATGAGATCACCTGTTGTCCGTGTGTGTGCGCGCGTGTGTGTGTGTGCGTGTGAGGGATGTGTGTGTGTGTCCCTAATAACTTCTAAACGGCTGGAGCGATTACAATGGATCTCGGTAAGATCATAGCACTATTCTGGCCGATCCCGACCGTGCCCTTCAAATTTTATTGTGTCTCACCAATCCAACATGGCACCTGTGCGAAATATTTCACCAGCATTCAGTATCTCCGAAACTATCACCGATATCGCCTTGAAATTGTGTACGGTGATAAAGGGCGCTACTAAAAGTTCACCTATGAGACTTTCAAAAACCTGGTGACTACAAAACCAACATGGCGGCCAAGCGAAGTTGAGACTTTTAAATAGACTTTTCTCGCGATTTAACTATCCAAACGTAATGAAACTTGGTAAAGCAAATGTTTATACACATTGCAATGCACTGGTGTCTAATTTAGTTCAATTGTTTACATAACCTCAAAATGGCGGCTGTGTGAAATATTTCACTGATATTCTATATCTCCGAAACTATTACAGATATTGTACGGTGATAAAGGGTACTGATACAAGTTTATCTATGTAACTTTCATAAACCTGTAAAGTACAAAATGAACATGGCGGCCAAGCGAAGTTGAAATATTTTAATAGACTTTTCTCGTGATTTAACTCTCTGAGCGCAGTGAAATGTGGTACAGTAAATGATTTTACATATTGTAACGCATTGGCATCTAATTTAGTTCAATTGTTTACATAACCTCAATATGGCGGCTGTGCGTAGTTTTAAAAGTAAGTTTTTATTTCTTGTGTCGTAATCATGCGATCGAAGTGAAAGTTTGAATAATGAACCTAGGCAATAATTGTCCTTGAATGGTACATAACTCTATGACCTATACATATTGCAATCCAAAATGGCGAGCATCCGAAATATTTAGACGGTTCTCAATATCTACGAATCTTTTACAACAATCAAACAGATTTTTTTAAATGTTCATAGAGGCTATGGACATATGTTCACCTATAGCACTTTCAGTAGTCTAACCTGGTGAGCACAAATCATGCCGGCGACGCGAAGTATAAATATTTAAATGGGCGTTTCTCGCGAATTAACTATCCGAGTGCAGTGAAACGTTGCACGTTAAATGCTTATACAAATGTTAATCCACTGGCATCTAATTTATTTCAATTGTTTGCATAATCACAAGATGGCAGCTGTGCGAAATTTTAAAATCTAGTTTTTACTTCTTGTGTTCTAATCATGCGATTGAAGTTTGAATACCACACGTACACAATAATCTTAATGTAATAGTACACAAATAAAAATCCAACCTGGCGACCATCTGAAATATTTAGACGGTTCTCAATATCTACGAATCTATCACAACCTTCAAACTGAAATTTTGTATGTTCATAGGGGCAATTAACATGAGTAGGATATATGAAAATAGGCTGTATATTTTTTCACGGAACTACTTTTTTTTTTTACAGACGTGGCCATATTATTAAAATAATGCCATACTTTTCTTCTATCTCCATATAACCTACCGTATAAGGGGTGTTCAAATGAAAAGGTACGAAACGTTACTGTGGGTACAATTTATTCGTTATTCAAAAGTAATCACCACAGGTGTCCCATTGCTTCACTGGCCGCAGGATTCCCTGCACCCAGAAGTCTTGTGGTTGTGACAGGAGCCAATCCTGTACGGTGTCCTTTAGTTCGTCGTCCGATTGGAAACCTTTTCCCTTGAGACGAACCATTAACAGTGACGTGTATTGTGTGACACTCCGTAGCCTACGCCAGTCCATCAAGAACAACGGCCCGGACTGCTCACGAAGGGAGTGATTCTGCTCCATGATAACGTTCGCCCACACGTCTCTAACGTCACACAAGGTATACGCCACGTTCAAGTGAGAGCAACTTGAGTATCCGCCCTACAGTCCGGACTTGTCACCCTGCAACTTCCATCTGTTTGGTCCGTTAGAAAAACGCCTCAAGGGAAAATGTTTCCAATTGGACGACACACTAAAGGATACTGTATAGGATTGGCTCCTGTCACAACCATAAGACTTCTGGGAACAGGGAATCCTGCGGCTAGTGAAGCAATGGGACACCTGTGCACAGGCCTGTGGTGATTACTTTTGAATAACGAATAAATTGTACCCACAGTATCGTTTCGTACCTTTTCATTTGAACACCCCTCATAGTATTCATATGGCAAGCAATAGTATGTGTTTAAACTATAACGTGCGTTCAAAAAGTAACGAGCCGGAGGCTGTAATGCGCAAACTGGTGACGACATCGGCTAATCGTAGCATGTGTAACGAGGTGTGGTTCCGACCAGAGCGTGGACGGTCACAGCCCGTCGCTAGAGGGTACGCGTGCACGTCACGTGACGATACAAAGCGAGCAGCAGCATGCATCAATCGTCCAACCAAGACCAAGACAGTAGGCCATTCGACATGTTTCCTGGAGTGGTTGAAGACTGTGGGGCACCCATTGGGCACACACTTTCCGCAAGTGCAGTTGTTCCTTCATGATGGTGTGCACGCTTCCGACGCTTAATCCGACCACGGCGGCTATGGCGTTCACTGTCACTCGGCGGTCCTGGGAAATGAGTGCATCATCCAGCTGGACTTTGTCATCGGTAATGAAGAGGGGTGCCCCAGACCGGGCATCATCGGCTAACGACACCCGTCCTTCCCTGAATCACTTGTGCCACGCCTTGACCCTTGCAAGGGACATGCAGTGTTCACCGTAAACTTGTGACATTCGGCGATGAATGTCCGTTCCCCCTACTCCTTTCGCTGTCAGAAGCCGAACAGCACCTCTTTGGTCCACGTTTGACACCTCCATGTCACTGTTTGCAATGCGACTGGCAGTGTTGGATGATTGATGCATGCTGCTGCTCGCTTTGTATCGTCACGTGACGTGTACGCGTGCCCTCTAGCGACGGGCTGTGACCTTCCCCGCTCTGGTCGGAACCACACCTCGTTACACATGCCACGATTAGTCGATGTCGTCACCAGTTTGCGCATTACAGCCTCCAGCCCGTTACTTTTTGAACGCACCTTATACATCACTTAAACGTCAATTGTCATACAAGATGTTGCACACAATTCTTATCTACGACCAATTTGCTACAAAATTCAAAGGGCACAAATGCTACAAAGTGTTTAAAAGGCTAGATTTCAGTGGAACTCGAATAAAACCGAACCAAAGTTTACACTGTTGACAGGTTTACAAGTGACCTATTTGTGAGCGAAGCCTGATCCTGTGCCAGCTTCTGGACTTGCCTTCTTTATGTCTTCCTGATTTCAGATGTTATTGATTGGCTGGAACAATGCCGTAAAATCGGATGTTCTGCTGACGCTTGTTTCTTGAGGCAACCCCGCAACTGTACGGATGGAGGAGACGAATGTGTGTTAGCTCCTGACTGCGTAACAACTGGTAGTAAGTATCTTCCAGCAGTGTACTTTCAAATCATTCACTGTAATACAACTAGCCTACTTCTCACCCATAGGCTATTATGGAATATTTCTAGGAACACACCCTAAATAACCATTGATGATTTCAAACAAAGAGATATTCGACACAACTAAGCGGGACGCGGGAGATAGTGCGTAGTTATGGCGTAGTCGGTAGCATGTTTAACTGCTGTGCCAAGGATAGCGGGTTCAAACCCGGCCGAAGTCGTCGGATTTTTAAGAGCGTTAAAAATCCTTCAGTATGCCTTCCTTCGGAGGGGAAGTAAAGCTGGCGGTCCCATGTCATAGATTTATGGCATGTGAAAGATCCTTCCACAGACTAAACTTTTGTGAAGCTAAATTGTTAGGTTGGATTTCGTCGCAACGCTCTATCAAAGTTCCAACGTTCTCCACTAGGTATCATTGATATCTGGTAGCGAAAGTTGGAACTACTTGAAATTGAACGGAACTTGTAGCTCACCCTAATAAGGGTGTCCGCTGGAAGCAGCTACAGACTCAGGCGAGCCGAACATGTCCTCGGACACCCCCGGCACTAAAAGCCATACGATAAATAAAATCTATAAATTATCGATACGAAGCGACACTGCGGTATCGAAACACACTTCAAAACACGTAAAATCGATATGTTCAATGTAGGACTCGGGTGTGTCATCCCACACTTTCAGTCCGAAATTACACGCGGGAATTTTGAAAAATCAGGAGATTTAATGCGTTAAGTGGAATGGGGAGAAATGGTGTAAACTCGGGAGTCTCCCCACCAAAATCGGTAGAGTTGGCAGGTATGCTGTATGTATTTCACTAGCGCTTAGAGACAGACCAGCAGGGCTAACGAAGCGTCCCGAATACTCACGACCGCAACCGATCATCCATCCCCCCTTCGCGCTCTTTTGACACGCACCGAAACAGAGCAGCGGGGAAAACCGAACGTACCCGAAACTTCACAACCTAGACCGATCATTGGGGCTAGGATTTTTGTGTAAATACATATTATTTCCCTTTGCTTATTATTATTATACAGTATTCTGCCTAGTATTCGTACAGAGAATTTCTGATGCCAATGTTCCCGGTCTTCATCTTCTTCCTAATCTTCTGTAACTCTTTCCATCTTTCATGTAATCCATATACATAACTCATCATCATCATCTTCGGCTTTTCCCAATTAATTGGGGTCGCCGGAGCCAACCAGGCTCATTTTGGTTTTGGCCGGGGATTTAAGGCCGGATGCCCTTCCTGACGACACGTGATTTTTCAGGTGAAAATTCCACCCCGCTGTCACCGGGATTCGAACCCCGGCCGTCCGGGTGAAAGACGAGCAGCTAAGCCACTGCGCCATCACGCTCCCCCAATCCATATACATAACTAAAAATTATAAATGTCCATGAATTAGAACCTTAAATGCCCGTTGCTCACGGTAAAGTGTTTCTTAAAATTTATTGTACAACTAATTTTATAAAAAAAATGACGAAAGCAAGCTGTGTTGTTCACGGTAACATTATTTTATAAAATCCGTGGATGTATCAGGATCGCCATCTACCGATAAACTTCTGAACCAAGAATCAGCTGTTCAACACACATTGGCTTGAGAGAATGGCTCCAACAAACAAAGCAAAAATTGCTGCTTTAGCTACAATTATATGCTGTACGGTGGTAAAAAGGAAGAAAAGAAATGCTAAGAAGTGCAGGACTCGGGAATGGATAAAAAGAAGAGAAGAAGGTAGAGGGATTCTGTCCTTGGTCGAAAATGAGTTGAGGTTAGAAGATCAGAATTCATATAGGAATTTTCTAAGAATGGAAGAGATTTCTGCCTTCCTTCTTGTATTTCTATAGTGGTATATGGGCGTTTTAACCTCATTCAAACACGGATATTTCTGGTACTCGTCCAGTAAAACACTAACAGCTTCCTTAGTCCAGCCGGAGCCTGCCATTTTCGAAGTGTTTGTTTACAAGCGAGCTTCACAATCTTCTCACCACGTAGCACCAGCATCATCATCATGTCAGCTTTCCTGATTGGTTCGCTTCGCAAAATTAATTTTACGGAATAGAACATGTCCTATTTTATGGAAAGTTTTATCAGAGGTTTTATAAAACTTGAATTTGACCGTGAGCAACAGAAATTTTACAAAATTAAATTATTGTACAATAAATTTGAAGGAAAGTTTTACCGTGAGCAACGGGCATTTAGCTATCATATAATTACTTTTTATTGTTATATATTTTATAATTATATACAAATAATTCATCTATTTATTTCAGGCACTAGGAAATTAATTGGATACACTCGTGTTGACCGACTGAAAAGCGATCCTGTTTATAGATTACATACGCAACACTGAAATGTTTGATCAGCTTAACAGATTATGGTTACACGTTGTCATGAAGACGTGAGTAGCCTCAAATGGGAGAGCCGAGCCAAAAGGCGAAAACAGTACATCACATCTGGTAAAGCAGACAAAAATCACAACCACACCGAATTTTCAAAGGGGATTGCGTTTCTGAGCCATGCCCCCCATCCCCCCCCCCCCCGCCACCCCTCCCCGGCTACACCACTGACTGAATTTTACTAACACGAATAATGAATGAAATATTTTAAAATAAGATGTTTTAAAAAAATGCTTGATATTGTTCAAATTAACGAATGAATTTCGACCTACTACCTAAGCACGCGAACCAAAATTGGATCAATCATTATTCGTGATGTATCGTACAGTATTGCTTCGGTGGCGTAGTTGGTAGCATGCTGAACTGCTGTTCCCAAGATAGCGGGTTCAAATCCGGCCGAAGTCGTCGGATTTTTTAAGAGCGTTAAAAATCCTTCAGTATGCTTTCCTTCGGAGGGGTAGTAAAGCCGGCGGTCCCATGTCATAGATTTATGGCATGTAAAAGATCCTTCCATAGACTGAACTTGTGTGGAGCTAAATTTCTAGGTTAGATTTCGTTGTAACGCTCTATCAAAGTTCCAACGTTCACCACTAGGTATCAATCATTGACATCTGGTAGCGAAAGTTGGAACTACTTGAAATTGAACGGAACTTGTAGCTCATCCTTTGGGTGTCCGCTGGAAGCAGCTACTACCTCTGGCGAGCCGAACATGTCCTCGGACACTCCCGGCACTAAAAGCCATACGATAAATAAGTAAATAAACAAATAAATGTGCCATATTAGTGTATAATAGCTTGTCACGGTGGGTGAGTGGTTATCGTGTCAGATTACTAACCCCCCAGCTTGCAGGTTCGCTCCTGGCCGTGGTAAGTAATTTTTGAAAGGTGGAGAAAATCACGACACGCATGTCATACGATGTTGGCATGTTAAAGAACCCATTAGAATTCAGTAGGCCGAGTTCATAATGGCTAAATTAATCTCAGGATTTTCCACCAACACCAAGTTCCTCATTTCTCTACTAGAAAGCCCTATAGTGTCAAGGAGCGTTGATATCTAACCTCCTTGACTTTCATAGTGCTTCAAGGAACAACAAAATTTGACATGCAAGCTGCCCTCTGGGTGTCAAATAACAAAGCTTGCACCCGGCATCCTAGGCCATTCGATATTATTATTCTTATTTATTATTAGCGTATAATTGAAATGTCTACGAAAGAATTATTCAGTACGGTACCTTAAAATTTCCCTACTGTTTGAAATATTGTGTTTTTGTTTGTTTGATTGTTTGTTTGTTTGTTAAACTAATTAAACTAGATGAGTGTAAATTAACTTATGTTTTATTCTTTCCAGATATGAGCAAACTGCTTGGCCCATGCCAGCATTATGTCTGCCCCAAGGGCTATAATTGCAAGGCAAGGAAGTTGCCGTGTGATGAAGAACAAGAAGAGTGCACAGAACTTGTTGCTTGCTTCAATAAGACGGTCCTGGAAGCTCGTATCCAAGAAAAGAAGTACGTTTAGTATCTGATAAATTTATTTTTATTGCGCTTGTACTTTATTTAAAGCTGAATTTTTTGTTGAATACCACAAGTCAACTCGAATTTTGAATCTGGGCTCTGTATGCTTTACCTAATAAAACATGGTATATTGGCTTTCACGGCAGTGAATTAAAACTCAACAATTATTCTAGGTTTGTGCCGTGTCTTGTGTGGGGTTTCACCTAGGACACCTAGCTGGCTCATCAGCGGACTCTTGGTGTCCCCGCCGGACCCCCATAGGACTAGCGAACTGCTCGCAACCTCCCTTTTTATGAAGCACACCTGCGCCTCTTTGCTGCGAAAGCTAAAAGCTCAAGCATCCATAAAGCCAAAATACCATCTTTTTGGAAGCCTTCATAGGGAGATTATGGCTACTTGAGCTTTTAGTTCTCGCAGTAAAGAGGCGCAGGTGCGCTTCATAAAAAGGGAGGTAGCGCGCAGTTCGTTACTCCTGTGGAGGTCCGGGCGAGGGTACCAAGAGCCCGCTGATGAGCCAGCTTGGTGTCCTAGGCGAAACACCACACAAGACACGGCACAAACCTAAAATAATTGCGGACCCAAACTTTCACCGGGAACAGCACAGCATGTTGTCGACAAATAAAGAGACAGTTCCAAGGTCAACACTCCGAGTACCTGGAATTAGTTTCCCTCGTCTATTCTGAGAACCCATATATACAAAAATCACTACCAAATGGCAACAACATTTTTGGGATTTTTTTTTCATTTACCAAAACATTTGTATACATTCTACAATACTTACAAAAAATAATTAATAAGGTAACCCCTTTGGTTTAGTGTCCACAAATTAACTTGTGGTTGAAAATTGCGTTTTTTTGATACTCCACTTGTATTAAAAAATTGTAACTCAAAAACTGAAATACATTTTACAATGTTCTTGATGCAGGTGGATGTCTATTATATCAAAGTATTTACATAAAATGTTTGGCAAAATTTGAATCAAACATATAAGCCCAGGAAGCTTTTGTTGAAAATAAGCTAGTGGTCTTAAACTGTTGGTAGGCACTGTATATTGTCCTTGATAACGTTGCTCGAAGTCCATCACGTCTTGGTGACCGGGTGAGTTAGCCGAGGTCGTTGCGGCATGACTGTTGGCAGTCGCTCACATCCGGGAGGCGAGGAGGTTCGAATCCCCCCGCCGGCAACCTTGAAGATGGTCTTCTGTGGTTTCCCATCTTCCTTCCAGGCAAATGCCGGGGTTGGTCCTTAACTATAGGCCACAGCCGCTACCTTCCGACTCCTCGACCCTCCCTCCCAACTTTCCTCCCCAACGGTCCTTGTAGCTCACCCATTGGGTGTCCGTCTCGAAGCAGCTGCAAAACTGGCGAGCCGAACATGTCCTCGGACACTCCCGGCACTAAAAGCCATACGCTAAAAAAAAAAAAAAGTCTTGGTGAAAACGTTCCCCTCATTCTTCTGAATATGCACCCAAGTTATCTTTAAATTGGTCCAAGAGAGCATGTAGCATGTGTACTTAAAGTGACATTCTGTAACCCATGAGTTTAAAGTTCTCAAGCATAGTGGAAATAAGTTTTCAGCTCTCTTATTTCCAAAGAAGCCATGGATCACTGCTTTAAGGTTGTACCATGCTTGTTTAACGTGTGAGTCGAGTAATTGAGGGGTCTAGATGCTAAACTCACGTTCTCCACTTTTTCTAATTCTACAGGAACTAAAAGAAACTTCTTAAATGTATGTAACTAATGGAATCTCTACCGACAGTAGTGGCTACGCTGGCTAAAGAGCGGCGTTAGGTCATGGGGCCAAGCTCTCTGCTGAATCGGTAGACACGTGGGTTCGAGCCCCACCGTCGGCTGTCCTTGAAATGGTTTTCCGAGGTTTCCCATTTTCAACACCAGGCAAATGCTGGGACAGTACCTTCTGACAAGCCACGGCCGCTTCCTTCCACATCCTTGCCCAGTTTCATTCAACTTCATCCATTCCATCTCTCATCCCGACGCGCAGGTCGCCCACGGGCGTCGAATAGAAAGACCTGCACTCGGCCTCTCAGGAGGCTACACGAACAAACAAACAAACAAACAAACAAACAATGAAATCTCTAAGAAACTTTGCTTTTGTAGCTGGCTATACTTAATTACACCTTCTTGTATAAACTATGTATCAGCGGCTTCGGTGGAGTAGTCAGTAGCATGCTGAGCTTCTATGCCCAAGATCGCGGGTTCAAATCCGGCCGAAGTCGCCGGATTTTTTAAGAGCGTTAAAAATCCCTCAGTATGCCTTCCTTCGGAGGGGAAGTAAAGCCGGCGGTACCATGTCATAGATTTATGGCATGTTAATGAACCTTCCACTAATTACACCTGGGTGAAGCTAAATTGTATAGGTTAAGAATGTAAACAACGCTCTTAGGTTCCTACGTTCGTTGCCAAGAGCCGACTGCGGTGGCGTCTGATAGCTAAGTTCTGAACTAGTAGTCGTTGACGGTGGCGTTTGGCGGCAAAGTAGGAACTACACACATGAAAAAAAAGTTTTGCATCACCTCGGTTCCAAGAGTTCCGGAACCGTTAAATACAAAGGGAATAGAGATCAACACAAACAACATTTCAGCTCGTTTTATTGCTCATGAGACCCACACATTGCATGTTGTACCATCATACAGCTAGACTTTCAGCATTTGTGGTCCAGATTGCAGTACACACCACTACCTCTAATACCCAGTAGCACGTCCTCTTGCATTGATGCATGCCTGTATTCGCCGTGGCAAACTATCCACAAGTTCATCAAGACACTGTTGGTCCAAATTGTCCCACTCCTCAACGACAATTCGGCGTAAATCTCTCAGAGTGGTTGGTGGGTCAAGACGTCCATAAACAGCCCTTTTCAACATATCCCAGGCATGTTCGATAGGGTTCATGTCTGGCGAACATGCTGGCCACTGTAGTCGAGCGATGTCGTTATCTTGAAGGAACGCATTCACAAGATGTGCACGATGAGGTCGAGAATTGTCGTCCATGAAGACAAATGCCTCTCCAATATTCTGCCGATATGGTTGCACTATGGGTCGGAGGATGTCATTGAGGTATCGTAAAGCCGTTTCGGAGCCTTCCATGACCACCAGTGGCGTACGTCGGCCCCACATAATGCCACCCCAAAACATCAGGGAACCACCACCTTGCTGCACTCGCTGGACAGTGTGTCTAAGACGTTCAGCCTGACCAGGGTGCCTCCAAACACGTCTCCGACGATTGTCTGGTTGAAGGCATATGCGACACTCATCGGTGAAGAGAACGTGATGCCAATTCCGTGGGGTCCATTCAGCATGTTGTTGGGCCCATCTGTACCGCGCTGCATGGTGTCGGGGTTGCAAAGCTGGACCTCGCCATGGACGTCGGGAGTGAAGTTGCGCATCATGCAGCCTATTGCGCACAGTTTGAGTTGAAACACGACGTCCTGTGGCTGAACAAAACGCATTATTCAACATGGTGGCATTGCTGTCAGGGTTCCTCCGAGCGGCAATCCGTAAGTAGCGGTCATCCACTACAGTAGTAGCCCTTGGGCGGCCTGAGCGAGGCCTGTCATCGACAGTTCCTGTATCTCTGTACCTCCTCCATGTCCGAACAACATCGCTTTGGTTCACTCTGAGACGCCTGGAAACTTCCCTTGTTGAGAGCCCTTCTTGACACAAAGTAACAATGCGGACGCGATCGAACTGCGGTATTGACCTTCTAGGCATGGTAGAACTACAGACAACATGAGCAGCGTACCTTCGTCCTGGTGGAATGACTGGAACTGATCGGCTGTCGTACCCCCTCCGTCTAATAGGCCCTGCTCATGCATGGTTGTTTACATCTTTGAGCAGTTTTAGTGACATCTATGAACAGTCAAAGAGACTGTATCTTGGATACAATATACACAGTCAACGTCTATATGCCGGAGATCTGGGAACCGAGGTGATGCAAAACTTTTTTTGATGTGTGTATTTGAAAAATTCAAAAGTCTGCAGTCCTTACTTGAATTAAAAAAAGTCCTCTCGGCACGCCGGAAGGCGGAGGTAGATTTCACCGGACAAACTTGGGGATAGACGAAAATAGGCAGAATATGCAGATTTTCGTAGAAGGATCAGACCTCATTTAATGCGAGAAGGTATTTTATAATTGGAGCTTAATTAACTTTGTTTTTCGTCATTTTATGCTTATTTTAAACATTTTATTGTCTTATGGGAACGGTAACCTTCTTGTCATTTGGGGTCCATTTTTATACTTGTGGTCACACTGTCCTTATGCTAGGTTTCGACACTGATGTGCAACTATGTAACGGTCTGTTACTTCTTCACGCAAAATTATATCTACCGCAGAGATTTTGGTTGGTTCCTCAGTTTAGGGGCTGCGACAACGCGGTCATGTAACCCCGTGTACTTTGGGATGGCTGTATTAGTCTGTAATTCAGGTAAGGAATGCAGACGCTCAATTTCAAGCAGTAGTTACTAATGTTGCTACCAGGTACTACCGTCAACGACACCTAGCTGTGAACTTGGCTACTAGATGCCACCGCAACCAGCAACTCGCAACGAACGTTGGAACTTCCCCTCCAAAGGAAAGCATACTGAGGGATTTTTGGCGCTCTTAGAAAATCCGACGACTTCGGCCGGCTTTGAACTCGCGACCTTGGGCATAAACATTCAGCATGCTACCAGTTACGTCACCGAAGCCGCTTCACACTTAGATGGAAATCTGAATCTGATCTCGTGCAAGTGCGTTATCTTGGCAACGTCTGATGGCTCATCCCTCATCAATTTAGTAGTGTTGCCATGGCAACCACTGATAGGTCTTGGCATTTTCTTATAATTCCGAAATTATTTTTCTCATCCCTTGGCATAATGGTGGGTTATATCAAAAATTCTTTCAGACAAAAGTTTTAGGTAATTATTATGGGAATATTGTCCATTTTGTACGGTTTTGATATTGTGCCTATTAAGAGAGATATGATTAATGTTTCCCGAAAAACCCACTTTTTCCCACCCCTTTGGTCAATGGTTGGTGCTATAAAAAAAACTCTTCAAACATACATTTTTGGGCTTTATCCGACACATAGTATGAATGTTGAACGGATTCGATATTTCACATATTAAGAGAGTTATAGCAATATTTCACTTTTTCGAAAAAAAAGCCCCCCATTTTCACCCCCCAACGACCGATTTAGCCCAGTAACGAACTCGACCGAGATTTTATAGGTATACGTATTCGGTAAAAAATTCAAAGTGATTGGTACAAAATTACGGCAGTTATCGTGTCCACAATAAACTGATATACATATACATACATAAATTATATATAACTTTTGAACTGACGGTGGTTTTGGGGCCTGGGGATGTGAAACGCGAAGATATGTCGAAATTTTCCGGAAGTCGAAACATGGTACCCATTGCAATAGTTAGCTTTCTAACGAAATCTACCTCTGGTTGGTTCCTCAGTTTAGGGGCTGCGACAACGCGGTCATCTAACCCCGTGTACTTTGGGTGAGTGTAGAATCTGTCTGATACACGGTGTGAATTGTAATGGCTGTATTAGTCTTAATTCATGTAAGTACTGCAGACGGTCAATTTCAAGCAGTAGTTCCTAATGTTGCTACCAGGTACAACCGTCAACGACACCTAGCTGTGAACTTGGCTACTAGATGCCACCCCAACCATCAACTCGCAACGAACGTTGGAACTTCCCCTCCAAAGGAAAGCATACTGAGGGATTCTAGTGCTCTTAGAAAATCCGACGACTTCGGCCGGCTTTGAAACCGCGACATTGGGCATAGACATTCAGCATGCTACCAGTTACGTCACCGAAGCCGCTTCCCACTTTATCAGGCGGCTTTGGTGGCGTAGTCGGTAACATGCTGAGCTTCTATGCCCAAGATACCGGGTTCAAACCCGGCCGAAGCCGTCGGATTTTTTAAGAGCGTTAAATATCCCTCAGTATGCCTTCCTTCGGAGGGGAAGTAAAGCCGGCGGTCCCATGTCATAGATTTATGGCATGTTAAAGATCCTTCCACTAATTGCACCTGTGTGAAGCTAAATTGGATAGGTTAAGAATGTATACAACGCTCTTAGGTTTCTATGTTCGTTGCCAAGAGCCGACTGCGGCGGCGTCTAGTAGCTCAGTTCTGAACTTGGCCTCGTAGTCGTTGACAGTGGCGCTTGGCGGCAAAAGTAGGAACTATCTGAAAAATTGTTAGTTGCAGTACTTAAATTAACAAACAGATAACACACACTAATACAGTCATCACAATTAACACCGGTTATCAGACAGATTCTACACACACCAAAGTACACGGGGCTACATGACCGCGTTGTCGCAGCCCCTAAACTTAAGAACCAACCAACCAACCACTTAATCAGATGGAAATACTGAATCTGATCTCGTGCAAGTGCGTTGTCATGGCAACGTCTGATGGTCCATGCCTCATCAATTTAGTAGTGTTGCCATGGCAACCACTGATAGCTCTTGGCATTTTCTTATAATTCCGAAATCATTTTTCTCGTCCCTTGGCGTAATGGTGGGTCATATCAAAAATTCTTTCAGACAAAAGTTTTAGGTAATTATTAGGGGAATATTGTCCATTTTGTACGGTTTTGATATTGTGCCTATTAAGAGAGATATGATTAATGTTTCCCGAAAAACCCACTTTTTTCCACCCCTTTGGTCAATGGTTGGTGCTATCAAAAATCTTATTTGACATAAATTTTTGGCACTTATCCGACACATATTATGAACTTTGAATGGATTCGATATTGCACGTATTAAGAGAGTTATAGCGAAATTTCACTTTTTCGAAAAAAGCCCCCCATTTTCACCCCCTTCGACCGATTTAGCCCAGTAACGAACTCGACCGAGATTTTATAGGTATACATCTTCGGTAAAAAATTCGAAGTAATTGGTGCAAAATTACGGCAGTTATCGTGTCCACAAGAAACTGATATACATATATATATACATATATATATATATATATATACATAAATTATATATAAACTTTTGAACTGACGGTGGTTTTGGGGTCTGGGGGATGTGAAACGCGAAGATATGTCGAAATTTTCCGGAAGTCGAAACATGGGACCCATTGCAATAGTTAGCTTTCTAATGAAATCTACCTAAAACAGGTAACACACACTAATACAGTCATCACAGTTTACACCTGTTATCAGACAGATTCTACACACACCCAAAGTACACGGGGCTACATGACCACGTTGTCGCAGCCCCTAAACTCAAGAACCTACCAACCAACCAAACTATGTATTAATATTATTTTATATTAATTAATCTGAAGAAAAAAAGTTTTAATTTTGTAGAATGTGACTTTTGCATCCAAACATCAGAGACTGTGAGTTTTGTGTCTGAACAAGTTGGAGAATGTTACTTTTGTCACTAAACAAAATTAATTACTTCAGACAAAACAATAGACAAGTTGGCCAAGTTTGTGAAAAATTAAGTCAAATGAAACCATTTGCATTGTTGGAATGCACATATTATTTATTTATTAAGTAGAGGTTACGAGTTGAACAGACAATAATAATATTGGCTTGCAGCTGTAGAAAGTCACATGACCAGAAGCTGTCTTGTGATTGGCCAATAGGGAGAATGTGCTTTTTGCAACTAAACAGTGTGGAGAATCTTAGTTTTGCATCTAAATTTAGTTTTTGGCATTTGAAAACCACTGGATATTGTGAGTTTGGCTTTTCAGCACTAAGATAGTCGCGTGTAGTTTGGAACGAAGAATAAGAATGCCTTGCTAACTCAATTTCGAACAAGAACGGAGAATGTGACTTTTGCATCTAGACCCTTCAATTGTGGAAATTCTTCACTGGCCATTAGTTTCTTTATTTGAAATACCAGCTTTAATTTTAGCTTCTGACAATTTAGGAAACAAATCTTTAAATATCCCCTCTCTTACGTGTTCAAAGCCGTTACCCCATAAACAGTCTGCCAAAACTCTTCAAATATTTATTTATAATTGCACAAAGTACAAAAGCATACTTTATTAATAATGACATAGTTGGTAGCATGCTGAGCTTCTATGCCCAAGATCGCGGGTTCAAACCCGGCTGAAGTGGTCGGATTTTTAAGAGCATTAAAAATCCCTCAGTATGCCTTCCTTCGGAGGGGAAGTAAAGCCGGCGGTCCCATGTCATGGATTTATGGCATCTAAAAGATCCTTTCACAGACTAAACAATGACACGTTTTACGGTACTCCATTCACTGAATATCAATTCAATTGTACAAGCAGTATTGAACAAAAACGTTCCAAATGCCTTTAGAAAAGAAACTTGTCAACCATGTCTGGTTGCCTGCTGATTCACGTTTTCTTGCTGCCAGATTTCGTCATCGACGAAGAATCAACACCTTCGTTTGCTTGCCTCTGGCAGTGTTGCCAATTTGGTGTTTTTAGCACCAGATCTGGTGTTTCTGAACTTCATCTGGTGACAGTAATTTCCATATAGCGCCATAGCGAAATACTGGTGTTATTTCAATAAAACCAGTGCCAAATCTGGTGCTTAACGGATTTTCCATGAAATTGTCTCCTATGACTAATAAGTAAATCCTGAAAGGCATATAATAATTTTAATAAAGTTAATCAATAAAGATAGGCAAAATTCACCCTTACTCGTGTCAAGTTCAACAATCCAGCAGGGGAAGTCCCTGAAATTCTCATTCTCGTGCATAATTGCTAAGTAAGCGCAACATGCAGGGATCAGTGCAAGTGCACTTGTACAAAGAGTCTGCCTATCCTCTATTTTCTTCCCAGCTGCCAGGGGATTTCCCAGTTTCATGCGAAGGCTCCTACGCAACCACAGTTAGTATTGTAAATCTATCTCAAACCCACGGTCGCTGTTTGTTCGTTGCCTATTAGACTGTAGGTCATATTGGCCAAGTATTCGAAGTATGCAGAGCTACAGTAGTACTACACCTTCCTGCTCTAAAGATGTAATAGCGGTAGCAGGCTCTGAAAGTGAAGAAGAAGATTTTTAATGAATGAAATGTAAGTTAAAAGTAAATCCGTTTATATATTTATATTTTTTGGTGTTTTTATAGTGTTTTGAATCATAGAGTCCAGTTGGTGCCTTTCTGGTGTTTTAAAGGGCAGGGTTTAGTTCTTTCCCATTTCAAGATTTGGCAACACTGGCCTCTGGCCGTTGCTCTACGTACGTTAACGTCATATCCAATGCACCTAATCCTTCACTGTGAGCCATTGTTTTAGCCCTTTGTTCTGCAATACCTCCTCCTTCTTATTTTTTCCTTCTTCTTCTTCTTTTTCTTCTTCAACATCCTCATTTTCGTTAGCATTCATGAAATCAATAAAGGGTCAGTAAGTTCAAACAGCTCATCTTGTTCACACCACTTACTGGCATCTTGAGTCGTAGCTTCTTCACTATCAGGAATGCAATAAATTCAGTAAGGGAGCAATGTCGTATAACACGGAATGTCGGATAAGCGAAGGTCGGTTGAGCAGGATTCTACTGTAGTTCCAACTTTCGCTCTTGATGTCACTGACACCTAGTGGTGAACGTTGGAACGTTGATAGAGCGTTACAACGAAATCTAACCTAGAAATTTAGCTTCACATAAGTTTAGTTAGTGGAAGGTTCTTTTACATGCTATAAATCTATTACATGGGACCACCGACTTTACTTCTCCTCCGAAGGAAGGCATACTGAAGGATTTTAACGCTCTTAAAAATTCGATGACTTCGGCCGCGTTTGAACCCGAGATCTTGGGCACAGCAGTTCAGCATGCTACCAACTACGCCACCGAAGCCGCTTATGCGTGGTGAAACTTGCTTTAAGATCGGGCAATTTATTTGGAATGAACATCTCTTTCTGAGGGGTAACATTCAAACACATTGTTTTTAAATATCTGGTTTACAAATTTTAATCTTGTGAATTTCCTTTTCAGGAAATATAATAAGGTTTATTTGGACCCCAAAAAGAACTGAAGTCAACCTTGTGCTATGGAAATGAAACTCGAAGTGGTAAACCAAGTCGACCTTGTGCTATGAAAATGGAAGTTGAGGTAGTAATCCAAGTCAATGCTGTTCTATGTAAGCAGAACTCAAGATGGTAATCTAAGTCGAACTTTGCAATGGAAATGGAACTAGCAATTTTATACCAAGTTGGTTTTGTTGAGTGATACCGTTGAGTGATTTACAAATAAATGAATTAAAATTAAGGCAAGTGTTCGCCTGATCAATACTTTTATTTCTTTTAGATATTACGTGTACATGTTTCTAGCCATTAATGACTCTTCTTCAGCGGTAAAGAAAACATGTCAGTTCAGAAGACATCGTGGCACTGCTAAGGCCTGTGCCGCTCTGCAGTAATTCCTTTGAATAAAGCATTCTTATTAATTTAGACATATTTTCATACAATAAAAACTTCTTAATGTGGCCAGGAAATGAATTGCTAATTAGCATAATCATGTTTTCAGAGTCTTCCAATCACGCCAGTCTCTTCTGATTGGTTAATCCAATACCTTCAATTAGCCGATGTATCTCATCTTTCACCTAATATAGGCGCTAAACTGACCCATAATGCACCTCGGCCTTCGCTACTGTGTGGAAAACAAGTTTTCTAGCACATATCCAGCGTCTATGTTTCAATGTAAATCCTTTATCATTGAAAAGAAATGACCACAAAATTGACCCAAAAATAATCAGAATTCGGGCTCAGTACCTACTGTAAGGCCACGGCTGCCTCCTTCCCTCTTCCTTGCCTATCCCACCCAAGGGGAGGTCAACAACCGTCAGCTATTGGTCAGTAGCGAACAATTCTTCTTGTCGGCGTGTGCTACATTTGAGTCGCCGCGCCGCGCCAGTCGTTAACCAGGAAAGTGAGGGAACTATAGGCTACATGCCTCTGTTGATCGCGAGACTCGGCGACACGAGCTTTAGCGGCGAGTTGAAACCAGTGAGTTTTGTAGTTGGGTTCCCAACTTGTACGATGCCTCGAGGAGGAGCTCTTGTCCACTCAGTCTGCCAGCTAGTATTGGCTTTGAAATTGCCGTTTGTTAGTTCTAAGGCTGTTTTCTATGCAGGTTTGCGGGATTTCAGTCTAGAAGGGTCCAACTGTTGAACATCATCATGGATTGGAAGTGACCGATTCTTCGGCATTCTGGACCGAAGATGAGCTAGATTTTTTGTTTTGTCTTCTGATATGAGGAGGCTGGTAACGAAAACAACAAAACTCCGCATTTACAAGACAATCGTGTGACCAGTATTAATGTATGGTGCGGAAACATGGACACTGAGCAAGAAAATGGAGAGAAAAATTATAACTTTTGAAAACAAGGTGTTAAGAAAAGTTTTTGGGCCAGTGTCTGAAAATGGAATCTTTAGAAGAAGAAAACATATTGAAATCCACACGCTGTTTAATGAACCCGATGTGACAGATGTAATAAAAAGCAGAAGTATTGAATGCTGGGACTTGTCCCGAGAAGAGAGGAGAAAATGGTGCAGACAGTGCTAGAACGGAAGCCACAAGGTAGATCAAAATTGAGGTGGATAGATGGAGTCAAGAAAGACCTGGAGACACTGGGAGCCAACGAGAACATGGCTAGCAACAGAGACCAATGGAAGAGGCTACAGAGTGAAGCAATGAACCGACTTCGGTTCGCGTGGCCAACGAAGTAAGTAAGTAAGTAAGTAAGAAATGAGGAGGTGCGATATTACTGAGCACTGGATCGGAGTAGGAAGTAGTGTTCCAGATATAATTCGCATACTACGATGAAGTTGAACACCCACTCGTTGAGTATGACAGCTGGTAAGCCATACTCCGGAGCAATACTCAGCTGGTGAATAAACTAGCGCCAGAGTAGTTGTTCTCAGAGTTTTAGCATCTACGCCCCACGATATTCCAGCAAGGCGTTACAGGATATTGTTGCGATTCTTCAATTTTGCAGCAGCTTTGTGTAAATGGTCTTGGTAGGTCAAAGAGCGATCCAGTGTCATCCCCAGATATTTAGGGGTACTATTGCATCGAAATTCTTTACCTCTGAGAAAGGCTCTAGGGTGGAAGTTTGCCTGTCTATTGTCTAGATGGAAAGTTGTGATATCACTTTTCTGAAGATTGGGTTGTAAACGCCATTTTATGAAGAAATAATCCAAAGCTTGGAGATCTTCTGTAATAATATCTGCTGCTTCTGCCAAATTAGTGCGCTGTACGGTGAGATTGATATCATCCTCATAAATGAACTTGCGGGACACTGTTATTGGAAAGTCATGGGTGTACAAATTAAAAAGAGTAGGTGAGAGAACTGAGCCTTGAGGGAGACCATAATTCAATTTGCGGAACTAACTTGTATTGATTTCAGCATATACTTGGAACAGTCTGTTACTTAGCATGTTTTCTATCAGTTATGAGCTTTATACAGGGCACAGCCTTTATTAGTTTGAGAAGTAGACCGTCCTTCCAGACGGTGTCGTACGCTGCTGTGAGATCCAGAAACACTGATACGCTCTTCAATTTTTTTCTCAAACCTGGCTCCCACAAAGGAGGTTAGTGAAAGAACTTGGTCACTGCAATCACGGCCCGGTCGAAATTCTGCTTGCTCAACAGGAATCGATGCCTCAATCGTTGGAGCTATTCTATTGGTTACGTCTCAAAACTCACGAGTCTCAAAACTCACTACTCCGGTGAGCCCACTGCCCTTCAACCCATGTTTGTCCACCCAGTTTTAGAATGGGATTTCGTTTGTATTCTACAGATGTCACAGTGATGCAGGTTATCAGACAAATTCTATGCCCACCCAAGTACATGACCACGATGTCGCAAAGCCCCTAAATTAATGAACAACAACATCTTGATGAGATAGGTGCCAATTACAAGAGTGTAAGCAGTTATGGCTGGCTCTAAGAATGGACCTTTTCGCAATGAACTGGCTTGGCCATGGCTACCTATAACCTTATAGGTGGCTATGGCTTGGTTCGTCAGTTTTGAGACTGGCCCAGGTACAGAAACCGGTTAGAACATACTTTCACTAACCCCCATTTTGAAATTCGTGAATTTTGAGACTCGTGAGTATTAAGACTCGTGAGTTTTGAGACGACACGATTCTATTCATGATCAATATTTCCAAAAGTTTGTACGTCACAGAGAGCAATGCTATTGGACGGTAACTTTGAGGTAAGGTAGAGTTTTTCCCAGGTTTCAGAAGAGCAACGATTTTGGTTTTCTTGAATAACACAGGTAACTTTCCTGATGTAAGTATACACGTGAAAAACAGTACCAGCCAACGCCTTGTAGCCGGACCACAGTTCTTTAATAATTGCGGATGAATCCCATCAAAACCAACAGCTTTTCCATTTTTAAGAGGTTTTAAGCCTTCCTCCTCTTCCTGCAAGGAGAATGGCCTAGGATATATTTCGTGAGGCTGAGTAGTGGATTTGGCTTGACTAAGTTGTGATTTCACCAGTCTAGTGAACTTCTTGTCCTTTCCTGTTCGAGAGGTTTAAGCTAGATGGTTAGCTATCTCATTTACATTAGTAGATGAAGGTTTTCTAGGTGGTATGGAAGCAGAATCTAGCTTCCTTAACAGAGACCATGCCTGTCTGCTAGAATGTTGGAAGTTTAAACCTTTGACCGTATTTATCCACCTATCTCTTCTAGCTCTGTCAAGAGATTGTAATAGTTCAGTAGCTTTCTCCCTACTGCTATTTGCATTATATTCTTCTTTCAGTCTGTTGGACTTCTCATTCCAGCCTGGTATATATAGGTACATCTTTCTGAAACCTCTTGGAATAGCTCGTTTGGCTGCTGCCTTTATTAGTCCTATGAACCGCAAATAGTTTTGCGGTTCTGGGTTAATCCATCTAATATATATATATATATATATTTCGTATGAAATACAGAGGATACAGTAATGCTACAGTATATACAATATATACAAGTAGTAAATATCTAGTAACTTAGAAAATGAAACCGAAAGTCACAGTTGGATGTCCAGAGCAGCAATCCACCCCACTGCACATCAGTTGCGTTCTGCAGGTCGTCATATCCTCCCTTGAAGGACCGTGAAAGGCATTCCGACACAATATGATGGATTGTCTGCACTGAATCGCCACAATCGCTCTGAGGACTAGAAATTTTCCCCCATTTGTGGAGACAAAAGTTACATCTTCCGTGACCGGTCCGCACTCTGTTCAGTGAAATCCATATCCTTCTTGGAAGATGGAAACCAGGAGGTTTCCTGCAGGGGTCGGTGATCAATCCTTGTTCACCAGGGTTTGATGTAGTCCATTCTTCTCGCCAAGTTTCGTCCATATTGAACTTAGATTCAACAGGCATCTCACCTAGCTGCCATGATGGATGTCGAGATTTTAATCTCCCTTGCTTCTGTGGATTACAGACCTGATGTATGGGTAAGAGATCATTTGCAGTGCATTTTGACCATTCCCTTTTTAGAGCTGTTATCCATCTAATATTATCATCAGAGTATGTTGTCCAGTCTGCTTTCTGAAAATTCCAGAATGGCCTAGGTGTGGAGTGGATAACTGGGATCTGCACTCCAATTTTGTAGATTAATGGCCTATGTTGACTATGAAGCAAGTCTTGAAGCACTTGCATCCGAATACGAGAGCCAGGCGTTATTAAGCCAGGGGAGACAAAACAGAGATCTGGAGTGTAGTCTCTATTTCAACGAGCTGAGTGAAAGCTGCCCCTATCCTTACGGTCATACAACTGAGTTAGGTTATAAACTTCAGCCCATTCAGTCAGTTTGGTACCGTTCTCGTCACTCTGATTGTATCGTCATGACGTATGATGACAATTGAAATCCCCTATGATAATGTTATCAATTGTGGGGACTATGGGTATAGGGTCAGGCCAAGATGTAGCTGAAGGTTTGTAGATATTTGTAATCACAATATTCTCTAAAGGCCTGGTTTCTCAGAACCGACACATGCGAGGTGCGAGGCCTCGCACATATCCAGACTACACGAGCTTATGGCAGTGGTTTCTCACGCTGCGTGGTGCACAGTCTGCGCAACTTAAAAGCTCTACCCACAATGCGCAGTCGGCAGACGGTAGTGGGCAGACGGCAGACGGCAGTTGAAGTCAGACCCGTGCTCTCTTATGGCGTCATTCACAATGTGAAGTTGTATGTCGGTAGTAGATAGTTGACAATCGGCAGCATGTGGTCGGCTGTCGCTAATTTTATCTTTGACAGCCAACTGCATATTTAAGAGCCAATCAGAAAAGATCGCAAGATGACGTCACTTGGTCGTTTTCCCGCTTGTCATCAGCTGTGTAGTTGTATTCGCATAATTACAGTATATAAAAAGATGACTGAATGTACTGACCTTGGGATAGAAGATATATTCATTGATCTTGTGAGGGAACGCCGTTGGATATATGACATGTGTGAGCCCAAGTATTTAAAAGGAAACAGTTCATTGATTATAATGTTTTCCTTTGTAGCAAATGTAATGCAGTGGAAAGTAATGCTGAATGAGAGCTCATCGTACGATAACATTTTCTAAAGTAGGGCCTACCGGTACTGAAATTAGCCAAAATACATTTTCTAATGACGAAAAATAAATTAGGAAATGATGTAGTAATAGATTGAACGTGTTGGGAGCCCTCGGGAGTTCAATAAAAAATGACCAGCTACACAAAAACAATTCTGTTCAACAATAAGTAGGCCTAATTCAGAGTTGGATTTGTTATTAATTATTTACAAGAGGGGATACTGGATGTTCGAGTATTTTTCCTCAATTTTAACAATGCTGTACCAGTTAGCAGCTCCAAGTCGTCCATCCTTGCAAATTATGGGTTAGGTTATCGACAATAGGGATGTATAGAACTAGCACCGACAGAGCGCACTACTGTTGTACTGGGTAAGCGCAAGGCGCTCTTCACTTGTCTCCTGTGTTCTCATGCCGCTAATATGTACGAATGTAAGTTGTTAAAATTGTTATTTTCGTGACTATGCCGAGCTATTGCAGTGTTCCTCTTTGCAAATATCAGGGAAACCCGTTTTCGTTTCACCAATTTCCACAAAATAAAGAAATGAGGAAGAAATGGTCACATGTTATTAGGAGGAAAAATTTCGGTGAGAAAAATCTGACCGAATATATTAAAGTGTGTTTCCATCATTTACAACCCGATGACTTCACGAAAACTGTGTTGGATTAGTGTGACATACAAAGGGAAATAATTCCTGTTTTGTACCTATAAACTGATTAGACATTTCGATAACAACCACTGAATTTATGCGTTTTTATTTGAAGGTGAGAGAGTAAGATAAAAACCGGGCGCTGTTCCATCGCTTTTTCCATGGACCACGAACATAACAAAAATAATTATTTAGGAAGAGGCCATACACAAGAAAATTGCCGGATTATCACGATAAGTCTACAATATCGGAATCTGCAGAAATCATCTCCATTGAAGTACGGGAAGAAATCGTCATACACGAAGAAGTGAATGTAACATTTCTGACTCCCATTTTCAAAGACATCAATAGGCTACTCGGTCAAATACTTCAAGAATAAATATCGCAACATTAACAGTCACAAACGTACGTTATTATGGTTGGTTTATTGAAATCAGAATTAATCGTCAACTTCCATCTGCCCGACGGAGAATGTGGTAGCGACGGACTTCTACATTCTTGAGACATAGTCAGATGAATGGAAACAGTTCGTGGCCCTAAAGCAGGGATTCTCAAACTTTTAAAAAATTGTATGGTACCCCCAAGTCCTTTCCCAGGGGTAAGGAAACTATTCTTATTGAGAAATTGACAAAATTACATAAGAACCAAACGTTGCTATGCATTTTCGAGGTACACATTACCGGTATCAACTTTCTTTGATTATGTTTACCTTAAAACACGACAGTTTCATGTAAGCTATCAACCTTAAAAAAAAAAAAAAAACATGAATCGAAGTCTGTAAGCAGGGGGAGCAAGTGAATATTTAAATCTCTATTTATGATTTAAGTCTTATGGAGATATATTAACAATATAGGCCTACAATACTCTAGTAATTGTAATCTTTAGGAGAAAGCATGCTGACTCATATTCATTATTTGAATAATAAAGCGTGTTAGAATTTTTTATTGCCGCTGTAGGCTATTCTTCCTTCCTCCCGCTAGTTTTACTGTCTCTAGTCCGTAGCTCATTTTGCAGCTGTTTAACGCTTAAACGCTGAAAATCGTCCATAATATATTAGGAGATATACTTATAGAATTAATTAATATAGTCTTGGAGTAAAATTAGAGAAGATATAATTTACTTTAGCTTAGAAAACTCGGTCACAATGTATACATTCTTCGCAGCTGACTGGGAGAAACATAAGACGATCGCCTTGCGCTTACCCAGTACTACACGAGCGCTATCTGGCGCGAACTTTCTCCCGCTACATCCCTAAAGTCAAGTTATCATTTACTCCTAGCATTTTAACGACTGCGCATTGTGGGTGGCTAGGTTGTGAACTACCGACTTCTGACTTCGTCTGCCGTCTGCCGACAGCGCATTGTGGATAGTGCTTAGAGTGATACCTCGCAGCGTCACCCCGCACTGATTCGTCCCGCCAGATATGCGCGAGACGACAGCTGTGCGAGGCGTAGGCGACATTGTTTCTGTTCTTATTTTTCCAGTGTTATAAGCAACACGCTGAACTTTACGGACGAAGTGGGCGAGAAACAGATTGAAGAAGTGCGAATCCACCCAGTGTTGTATAATTTACAACACAAGAGCTTCAAAAACAACGTTACGAAAGACACCTTACTGAAAAATGAACCACTGAAGTTGGAAGTTTAAAGATATCGCTGCCTTCTCCGCCAAAACAACGCAGGATAATTTCCTCTTCATCATACGCTTCCTCTTTCTAGACTAGCACACAGGCTGCGAGATCCATTGGACCAGACATGCGCTCGGCAACTGAGATCTGCCTCGCAGTGTGAGAAACCACGAGCCTCGCGGCGTCATTGCGACAAAAGTACGCAACGCCGGCCTCACACCTCGCAACTAGCATGGGTCGGTTCTGAGAAACCAAGCCTTAATTGTACAGACAAGGAGAAGAAGGTATTAAACCCACTGTTTGGAAGGACAGTGTACTGGCATACAGTATATCACTCTTAATGTACATGGCAAGGCCATACTGAGCATGATGGTGTGATATCAATGTATAACCTGGTATTTTTCCTCGAGCCACCAGTTCTTCGGCGCACCGGTGTGTGTTTCCTGCAGTGCCACAACATCAACTGTGTTAGGTTCACTTCTCAATAAATCACATAGACTCCTCTAGAACGCATATTTTTTATTATTTGTTGTGGAAAGGTTCACAATTCACACGATACACACCATATTGTTTTTGACACTGAACTTCACTGATATCAAAGACTATGTCAAAGATACTGCACTACACTCTTGTGCTTGCTGCCAACACAACATTCTCCCACCTTGAGTTGTGGAAACAACTCAACAAAACAATAAAATAACATAACACATATATTTTCACAAAATAAATGAACACAGAAATAAATAAGTCACTCAAAATATCTCTTTGGTTTAACCACCACTCTCCCACTACTGGTTTTGATGAGATCAGAAGTATTAGTAGATGGTTTAACCGTCTTTGGATTTTTCTCCTTCTTCTCATTTTCATTCCGCTCAACTTGCAGTTTTAAAGCATGATCTTCTCCAGATGTCACTTCAAGTGGATACACCCTCTGTACTGGCCTCAGTAGCTCTCCTTTTGTAGTCGCCAAGCGAACAACTCTCACGACACCACCTTTGCCAGGGATGACCTCCGTCACTCTTGCCAGCGGCCAGTCTAGTCTCTTCGTGTTGTCACTGGCTACCAGTACTACTTCACCTACGCAGGGTTTGTGATGACTTTTCCTAATGTGGTTATTCTGTATTAGCTGTCCAAGATATTCATTCCTGAATCTTACCATTAATGTTTCCTTTACTTTCTGTCTGTACCTGAAATAACAGGGGTCGACTTTGCCGGGCCTCTGATTTTGAAAGGTGGAGAGAAAGCCTGGGTCTGTCTGTTCACGTGTGCGGTTTTTCGTGCAGTACACCTGGAGTTAGTAACATCTTTGGCTACTGCAACATTCCTCGAAGCTTTTCGGCGCTTCGTGTCCAGACGTGGAAGGCCAATGATTGTCTATAGTGACAATGGGACAAACTTTCAAGGCACCTGCAATATGTTGGAGACAATTCAGTGGGATAAAATTGTTGAATATAGTTCTGTACACCAAATAAAATGGAAATTCAATCCTCCCACTGCAGCATGGTGGGGAGGATGGTGGGAGAGGCTGATTGGTGTCCTCAAACAAATGCTCAGGAAAGTTCTGGGAAAGTCATGTCTGTCGTACCAAGAAATGATGACTGTTCTGTGTGACATTGAAGCTGTCATGAATTCACGACCACTTACTTACCTGTCCAATGATGGAGAAGACTTGATGGCTATCACCCCTGCAATGTTCCTACAGGAAGTCAAGTTTTATGTCCTCTATCATGTCGATATCGGGCATTCCAATCTCCTTGACTTCCTGTAGGAACATTGCAGGGGTGATAGCCATCAAGTCTTCTCCATCATTGGACAGGTAAGTAAGTGGTCGTGAATTCATGACAGCTTCAATGTCACACAGAACAGTCATCATTTCTTGGTACGACAGACATGACTTTCCCAGAACTTTCCTGAGCATTTGTTTGAGGACACCAATCAGCCTCTCCCACCATCCTCCCCACCATGCTGCAGTGGGAGGATTGAATTTCCATTTTATTTGGTGTACAGAACTATATTCAGCAATTTTATCCCACTGAATTGTCTCCAACATATTGCAGGTGCCTTGAAAGTTTGTCCCATTGTCACTATAGACAATCATTGGCCTTCCACGTCTGGACACGAAGCGCCGAAAAGCTTCGAGGAATGTTGCAGTAGCCAAAGATGTTACTAACTCCAGGTGTACTGCACGAAAAACCGGACACGTGAACAGACAGACCCAGGCTTTCTCTCCACCTTTCAAAATCAGAGGCCCGGCAAAGTCAACCCCTGTTATTTCAAAAATTGAGGCTTCTCTTACTCTGTCTATGGGGAGATGAGTTTGTTCTGCTTCAAGATGTTTTCCATGGTACCTTCTGCAGACAACACATGTCTTAATTGCACCCTTCACCGTTCTCCTTCCTCCAAGGATCCAATATTTCTGTCTGAGCCCACTGAGCAGAATCTGGGTTCCAGCATGACATAAGTCTTTGTGCTTCTCCCTAATGAGAGCGTGAACTGCTGTATGCTTCGCAGGAAGGATAGCAGGACAACGGAAAGCATAATCATCTTTGCGCGATATAATTTTTGTTTTCAGTCTCATCACTCCCTTATCATCCATGAAAACACATAGTGAGTTGAATCTTTCATCCTTTTCACCAACAAAACACTCCTTTTGTATGAACTTCATCACGACTTTTTCTGCTTCTGTGGTTTCTTCAATGGATAGTTCGGTAGTTCTTCTATTATTTTTCTGTCGACAATTATACAGAAACCTCAAGATCCATCCTATCATACGAACTGTTCTACGGAAACTTGAGAAATAGTCAAGGTGCCATTCTTGGGTATTGGACTTGTCTTCTAACACCGTCATAGTGTTGACTTTCTTTTTTCTTTCTTGGAAGACTTCATCATCGTTTGTTGAAATTTCGAGGCTAGGCCATTGTGTAGTGGATTGTTTTAGCCATTTTGGCCCTTCCCACCATCTCTGTTGAAGTAACTGTTTTGTGCTACATCCCCTTGATGCCAGGTCAGCCGGATTCATGGTTCCTGGAACATGACGCCACTGTTCTATTCTGGACAGTCTTCGAATTTCTTGCACTCTGTTCCAAACGAAGGTCCCCCAAGGTTCGTCTAACTTGATCCAGGACAACACAGTCGACGAGTCACTCCAATAATAAGTAACGATTTCTTTTGCAGTTAATGTTGGCAGTACTGACGTCACTAGTCGAACCCCTATTGTAGCTGCTAATAATTCCAGGCGTGGTATGGTGATACTCTTCTTGGGTGCCACTCTTGTCTTGGCTTGTACAAATCGTAGCTCTATATTGTCAACCCTCTGTATTCGCAAGAATATAACTGCAGCATACGCAGTTTGACTGGCGTCGCAGAACACGTGAAGAGATATATCTTCAACCGACTGGACACTACCGATCAAACATCTAGGAATCTTAATCTCAGACAGCTGAGGTAGTTCTGCCAACCACTTCATGAATCTTCTCTTTGTTGTTTCGTCTACTCTGGTGTCCCAACCCAAGTCAGTGGCCCATAGTTCTTGCAAGATTAATTTTGGACAGAGAAATACCGGACATGCGAAGCCAATAGGGTCAAACACCTTATGTGCAGCTCCTAGTATAGCTCTTTTAGTGATTACATCATATTTGAAATCGTTAACATGAGTTAGATTCAGTTCAATGGTATCTTCTCCTTTATTCCAAATGAGCCCTAGCACATGAGTAAGATTTTCAGCTGTACCATCCTGAGAATACTCCCACCCTCGGAGATTGAAAGATGCCTTATCCATTATTATGCTTGCCTCTCGCATGAATGAATGAAGGTCATTTCTGTTGTTAACACTAATAGCACAGTTATCCACATAAAAACATTCTTCCAATCTTTCTATTGTTGAAGTTGAGTAGGAACTATTATCGACTGTTTGTCTCTTCAACTCGTTCAAGTGGAGTTTGATGGTTGCCGACAATAGGAACGGAGAACATGCAAGTCCAAAGACAACTCTATTGTGACGGAACACTTCTACCTTCCCTGTACATTCCTCCTCCCACCAAAGGAATCTCAGAAAATCACGGTCTCTAGGATTGACACTTATTTGAAGAAATGCTTTTTCTACATCGGCCGTCACACCGATCTCATTTTCTCTGAACTTCAGTAGCGAACTAGGGATCAACTCTATGAAGTTAGGCCCTTTTTCAATACATTCGTTCAGAGATGGAGCGTTTCTCTGCTTCGCCGAGGCATCAAAAACAGGCCTGATCTTGGTGGTGCTGTTTTCTTTGAAGACAGGTCGGTGAGGTAGATAGTGTCCACTATTCTTCAGTTCTTCTTCAGGTACCCTCTCGATGAATCCTTGCTCCAACCAACTTTGTAAGACATTATCATACTCCTGATAATGTTGTTCAGCTTGTAGTTTCTTTGTAGTGATTTCTAATCTGTGCTGAGCAATTTCTTTGTTGTCAGGGAGAGGTGGATGTTGTTCACTCCAAGGCAGACACACTTCATATCTGTTATCTTCATTTAGTCGTGCAGTCTCAAGGAAGTTATTTCTAACACGCTCATTCCTCTCGACGATAGATTCTTTCACAACAGGGTCAGTAATTCCAAGAATTTCTAAGTCCCAGAGATCAGAAATTCTTGTATGTTGGGAAAACAATGATGACACTAATAATGATGCCGAATCCCTTTGGGCCTTGTTACCTATGACTTTTCCCATTAGTGTCCACCCTAGGGAAGTCTCCACCAAAACTAGGCCACATTTTAGTTGATGTTTCCTCCCAGTGAGCAGTTCACCCGCCTTATCGGCCCCAATCAGAATCTGCACAGGCCCTCGCTCTCGTACATCAGTTAAACATATTTTCAGATCCCTTATCTCCTCACTCCAAGAACCATTCTTAATATATGGGACATCTTCACAAATAATATCTTGGCTTAAAACTTCCAGCTCCTTGGAATAGTTTCCCTCCAATCGCTTTAAACTTATTCTGTAACAGTCGTGGTTTGCTTCTCGAGAACGTACTCCACCAAACTAGGAATGTATTAACGTTTCCTTCCTGATTGACTGATACCCCATTTCTTCGGCTAGGTCACGTGCAATGTAGGATTTAGTAGACCCAGTATCAATGACAGCTCGTACAGTTTTTTGTTTACCCTTTCCTTTAACGACAACTGCCAGGGTTTGCAAGTACACCTCAGGAGAACAAGACACATTAGCTAAAGCCTTATCCACATTATTGCCATCCTGGTGAATCAAATTCCTGTCTTCCTCGTAATTCTGTTTGGACACACTTTCATTTTCTTTGTCACGGAGCTTATAACACATTAATACCACATGTTTACCACCACAAACAATGCACCTGACAATCGATTTACAAGCTCTACTTGCATGGCCCTTCTTTAAACAATTGAAGCAACAGTGTTTATCAGTTAAGATTTTCCTTTTCTCCCCTACAGTCATTTTTTGAGCTTTAATGCACTCTGGGCTCGAATGAGGTTTAAGACAAAAAACACACTCCTGTCTCTTAGAAACATCAGCAAACAAAGCAGAAGCAGTAGGTATATTTGGTTCAATGACATCCCTTGGTTTCTTGTCTCCCTTAATCTTAGATCCTTGGGATGTGCTAATACTAAACCCTTTCATAGCCAATGAAATACTTTCTTCACTTACTACTTCATTTTGAAGAAAAGCCATGAGCTGCTGCAAACGATCTTTGGATATGGAATCACACCTGAAGGAAGTATTCCTCTGCCATGCTCTTAATAGGTCTTCTGGCAAAGATGATTCAATTAGGGGATACAGCATTGCAGTACATTTTTCTGTAGTAACGCCTAAACTTTCCAGCGATCTGAGATGTGACTCTAATTTATCATACAAGCTACTCAGTGTTGGCCTTTCTTTGGAATTGACTGCATTCGTCAATACTAGTTTGAGCAATTCACGAACATAAACTTCCACCTGCAAGTCCTCTCTACCAAATCGAGCTTGAAGACTCTCTACAGCTTTGTCATAATTCTCGGCAGTGGGTGGAAAACTAGTAACTAATTCATATGCTCTGGAACCTTCTGTCATAGCCTGAATTAAATATTGGAATTTATCTTCCTTCCCAATGTCCTCATCCTCGTGAATTTTACGGAACTGGCTCCAAAAATATAACCAATCAATTATTTCACCAGAAAATTTCTTAAATTCTATTCTTGGAAGTCTATATTTCTTTTTATCACAAACATTGTCATTCACTACACTTTGTGGAGGGGTAATGGAAACAACGGGATTCATAAAACGTGTTGCTTTTGTTCTACAGCTAAGGAATTTGTGTTTGTAATCATCAGCTGATTCACATTCCGTTTCTATTTCGTCATCCTCACACTCGTCGTCTATCATCTGTTGAAATATTAATCCATCTAAATTAGAGATATCATCATACTTTTCTTGAAGGATTTCAAGTTGCACTTGCACTTTTTCCGTTTCAGTTTGATCATCTTCTAACAACGCCATTAGTTGATTGTGTGAGCGCGTAAATAACCGCCGCTTTACGGTTCTTTCTTTAGCGAGTCTTTCCATCTTCTTTCTTCACGGGAGCCTTTTACTATGAATGAATCGTGTCACTGGTCGCCATAAAATGTTAGGTTCACTTCTCAATAAATCACATAGACTCCTCTAGAACGCATATTTTTTATTATTTGTTGTGGAAAGGTTCACAATTCACACGATACACACCATATTGTTTTTGACACTGAACTTCACTGATATCAAAGACTATGTCAAAGATACTGCACTACACTCTTGCTGCCAACACAACAAACTGTATTTTCCTCCAAGATCTTCGCTCTTAGCTCTACTGATGCCTTCAATGTTTAATTGACATATCGTTAGTTGTGGACCCATTGGGTGGCATGAATAAAACGGAGTTTATGCTCATGCTCAACAATTTTGTAGTATATACTCAGAATAAAATGCGTAAACATTGACCATTATGACAATGGTAATAATTAATAACCGTGTTGACTAATAGTATACAGAAGTCTATGCTACAAATCTGAAGTATATACTCACAATTTCTGAAGTCTGGCCATTACCATGCTCAGCTATCTAATCTCAAGATAGTTGAGGTTATGTTTGTAGATGTCAATAACTTGCGGGCTAGGAAAGTGTATAAATTACGAAGAACGGTTTCAGAGAGGGACTGTAGATCATTATACCGGTTTAAGATAGATACTATTCTATGGCTTTCTGATTACTTTTTGGGCCTAACCCATGTGACAAATGCAACTTCCAGGAAAATGCAAAAGACATGGAAATTAGACGAAGCTCGATTGCGAAAGGAATACAAAACAAGAATCCAGGGACACCCACCAAAGGGAGAAATAACTACAGTAGAGAAAGAGTGGAATATTTTTAAAGAACCTTTTGTGGGTGAAGCTAAAGACTTGTGTGGAATAACAGGATCGACCATGAAGGAGCAGGGGAGACCTTGATGGAACGACTTAGTCAAATTTGTCATAAAAGAGAGAAATAATGCAAAGAGATGGTAGACAAAGAAGAGCAAAAATCTACACAAGATCAAGGAAGTCAAGAAATTAATAGACTCAAAGAACTCTACAGGGCTAAGGCCCAGTTGTACGAACTCGGGTTATCCATCGGCAGAGCCGGCAGTGTCCATCGGAATAGCTATACCTGGGCTAGCGTCTTCCTTGGTATATCTCCAAGGGTGGGTTGTACGACAAGATTTTATTCCGGGGCTCGCTATTCCATGTTTGTCTGAGAGACTAGCTAAGTTGGTAACAAACGGAGCTAACTTTGAGGACATATTGACACGAAATTTGAACTTCTTTGGAAACAGAAGAATATCGAATTGACCACTGCGATACTCCATGAGAGGCCGTGAGAATAACAAACCACGGCCGTAGACAAACATACCGTAATAAATCCATGCATTGGTTACAAATAATAGTATAAATCGTAGGCTATACATAAATATAATGCAAACTAATATAGCATATCCAAGAATTAAGTACCGGTAGGTGCAGCATAGGCTACTACATGTTATTATCAGTCATAGGTCAGTCATATGTTCCAGTCTATCGATAATTTGATCTAATAACCTCAAAACTGTGTATTTTTCCTGTCTGCAGGTGCAGCATAGGCTACTACATGTTATTATCAGTCATAAGTCAGTCATATGTTCCAGTCTATCGATAATTTGATCTAATAACCTCAAAACTGTGTATTTTTCCTGTCTGAACCGTATAAAGAATTAATTTTCATCACAGTTCAGAAAATGAGCCGGCCTCTGCCTGATCTTTGCTTTCCTCCTTTGCAGAAATATTATTTCTATTAATGGATCCTCCGCATCAGCATGGATGCTCTCTTGAATAATTATGAGTACGGTATCCTAGGTCGCCTCCGTAGCGTAGCGGTCAGCATGGTTAGCTGCCGCCCGGAGGTCCTGGGTTCGATTCCCGGCTCTGCCACGAAATTTGAAAAGTGGTATGAGGACTGGAACGGGGTCTACTCAGCCTCGGGTGGTCCAAATGAGAAGAGGGGTTTCGATTCCCACCTCAGCCATCCTCGAAGTGGTTTTCCGTGGTTTCCCACTTCGTCTTCGGGCAAATGCCGGGATGGTACTGCCCCCGTAAATTGAATTATATTGAGACCACGGTGGCTGTATTGGAAAATATGAGTAAAGTTATGGATGTCATAGTTGTGACGTGGATACTCATGACGTAGGCACGGATGACGCAGACTTGAGGCAAGCAGGCTGGTTGAGCTGAGATTCTTGGTGACGTCATGATTTTGTTCGAGAAAGATCTGAGATTTACGACGCAGTCGCAGGAAACAAGGTATTGTGCTAAGGAAGAAGTTACGCTATTGGAGGAAAGGCTCGAACCAATGAACGATAGTTTGGAAAGAAGACGGAGATTACTGAAACTATCATATTTAATTACTTTTGGCATGCAGAATTGTGGAAATCTATTTTCAGTTATGGCATTGATTTGGAATTTTGAAGAAATTAATTTTGAGTTTTTGAAATTTGAAAATCCGTCAAGTATAGCCAAAGTTAGAACTTTCAGCGATGACGGAGCAACAGGCTATGGAAGGGATGGATACGCCCCTTAAGAAGTTGATAAAAGGTCGTGCACAGCAGAGAGGAGCTCTCAGATCTTATATCTCTCATATCTCAGATCACATACGCTCAGATCTCATATGTCAGATCGCATATATATTTCTGGTGATTTATAGTCGTTTTCAAGTGATTCAGTGAAGTAAGTCGTCTTTAGCGTGCATGGTAAAAGCCCGGCGCATCGAACGAACACGGAGCAGTTCCATTTTACGCTGCTCGAAACTAGGTGAAGTTGAAACGCTCACATTAACGTTTCTACCTGATAAGATATAAAGAGTTAACTTCAGCCTTTATTATAATTCAATTGGGCAGTACAACATTGAGGTGTGTAGAAGATTTGAACAATTTCACAGTTATACTTCGAAAGATATTGGCACTTTAAGGCTGCCAACAAAAGTGATTTTCTCGCCACATGAGAAACACTTTTAAAATTTCCACATTATACACTACGGCTGACACGTGGATTACAACAGTGATATTGGAGAATACGTTTGGTAATACAACGATACATTCCACTATGGAACATTATAATCTTGCAGTGCTTTCAATGATTATAACAGAAGTTGAGATGGAAGGCTAAGGCTTTAATGCAATTGGGACATATATCGATGGAGTGAAATAGCAGCATGGAACTTCGTTAATCGTCTTTCTACAAAAGCGAGCATGTAGTGAACATCCAACTACACTCATGCATCGTGAATCCATCGCTGAATTATATCAAATGGCAGTGGAAATATTTTCATACTCCACGATTATGAATATTTCTGCGGAAATAACTGCAATAAACTTCATGGCGAATTTCGACCAGAACTTCAGCGAATTTTCAAGAGAGGCCAGGGTGGACCCGGCTCAAAAAGAAGAGTTTTGCCAGAAGGATGTCTTTCGTATACATGGAGCAGTGCAATTTCCGGAGAAGGAAGCAGTTCGATTCTCCGAGGACGCTGATTCCAGGTTCGAGGTCGGAGCACATCTTTACGCTGGTGGAATGGAACCAACAACAGTTTTCTTTGAAAACTTTCCTCTAGAACTTCAATCAACAGATAAGGTAGTCGTGAACGTTTCTTGTATTATTTGAGTCTTGTAGCGATATATGAGCAACCATTTTTCCCATATTTTTGTGTCCTATTTTTTGCCCCATTTTCTTGATTAATATTTCTGTACTCAGTACACTTCGATGATTGATGCCTTTTTCGACGATTTATTAAGACATGGTTATGTCATTGGCATACTTAAATAATTTTGGATCAGTTGAGACTGATAATTCATATTCTTTCAGTAATTGGCATATTTTTGTAGTCACGATTTGACTGTAAAGTTAATGATTTTCTATGGAAGATTTGAATTCAGACAGCGTGTCATTTTATTAAAGTAATTCTATTCAGTAAATTACTTTGACCAATTTTCTGTCATCCTCAAGAAAGAAGAATAATTAAAAGATTTTAGAGCGTTAAAATCTTTATCATTGTCGACGATCTTGGAAATACTAGTCGTTTTATGAACATGATTGCAACATAGACATTTATCGTCAGTTCTAATTACCGTTGGTTTACAGACAATTTTATGAAATAGGAACTTTGACTACGAATTATTGAATACACTATAGTAATGAACATTTGATAGGAGTTTTTCTCAATTATAGATTGGAACAATAATGTTTGCATTCCACAGTCTAATTGTATTCTATTCGACTATTTATGCAGTTTAGATGAACTTTGATTGAAGATAGTATTTTTATACTGCGTTACTTTGAAGATATTAATCTCAATTTTGATAGACCAGGGAGGAGTGTCTAATCGTATTTGCTATTAAATTTATTTGTGATTGGCAAATTTTTACTTCATATCGATTCATGAATGAAACCCACGAAGGTTAAATAATAACAGTCATTATTACAATTGATGAATATAAGAATTTTTAAAGAGGAACAATGGATGTATAATCGTTAGTTCAGTGGACATGTGAAAGTCGCTGATGAATAATGCCTTTGAATAAGTGAAGCAGATTCCCACAGTAATTATTGATGTTGAAGAAGTTGTAAGTGGAGGATTTTTGTATGTACTGTGGAAGATTTTTATGCCATATATGTTGAAATATATGAGGAATTCTGGGCCTATTTTATGCACTTTTGTGCATTTTGAAGCGAAGTATTTTTCCGCTGAATGTATTGTCCTGGTTCTTTGAAAGTTATTCATATGAAGATACTGTTAAAATTAACAAGAGTGTTAAATAATTTGAGATAACGATTTTGAATGGAGGTTACCATCACTAATAATAATAATTATTAAAACCTTATTAAACCTGAATATGAACTTTAAAATGTAACTAACCTTCATTGGTCGATTATATTACCACGATTTAAGTAATTATCAACCGGATAAACGTGTGGTTTAATGTATTTCTTGTATAAATAATATAAACAATATTTAATATTGTAAATAATTTTGTAAATATCTTTGATAATAATTTGAAATGAAAGGGATTGAGAGTGGCGAATATATATTTTTCAATTGTCATTTGACATTGTTATAAACAATTATTATTGTTATAAATAATTAATGAACTTTTGTTATAAACATTTAGAGTTTTGTTTTTATACTCTAAACAACGCTAATTAAGCAAGTGGCTTGAACAATTAAACATGATTTGGGATTGTTAGAGTATTCCACTGGTGTTTGAATGGAGCATTTAAAACATTTGCGTGATAATATTTCAGTTGAGATGTGGACATTTACGTGTTTTGAAAAGGGAGAGCTAAGCTCTGATGTAACAAGCATATGCTAACGCGGACCAGACAGGTGAGTCCACTTTGACGATGCAGGTGCATTGCAGCTGGCCCGGACAACTGTATGACAGAGGCCAAGGACGTTTCCATAATAGCCTTGTGGCTATAAATAAAATGTGAAGTGTATAAACACGCAAAACAATTGCTATATGTGTCTCGTCCCAAATCCCGTTTCCATTCCAAGTGCATTATTATTTTTACGTTATTTTGAGCTTGAGAAAGCTGAAACATTGTATGTAGAGTATACAGGTCCTACAGGAGGACATGGCTATATAGACGATGGCTTCTGATTGCCACGTGGATTTTGTTGTTTTATTTTGTTAAATTCATTCTTTATGTGAAATAAATTATTGTGCAGTTTAAAGTTTCTCGTCTTCGTTGTGGTTCATTTTAAATATCATGGTGGAGGTTATTGTGTGGGCATACTTTAAGTGATCCAGTTGACAACCCAGTCCCCGAGATAAATTTAAAAGGTAAGTAAAGGTAAGTATGAACCCCCGTATATTTTGGTGTGTTCCACAATAATTTCTTGTTAACTATTGTGCTCTAATCTCGATAGTATCTGTCAGTGCCATTTTCATTGATGTAGCTATGCCGGCGCGTTTGATTATTGGCAATCCGATTGAGGGGGCGGATATCTGACAGCCTACTATCCGGGTTATCGGGTACAGTAGGATTGGCGCCCAACGTGGGGATCGATTGACAACAATGGATTACCAGGTTGAACGCCAGTAGAATTGGCACAATCGAAGTTCGGAATACTTGAATAACATTGGATTACCAAGTTATTGCAGTAGAATTGGCACCGCAATTTGTGGAGTGTTCGAATAACATTGGATTACCAAGTTATCGATGTCAAAGGGATTGTGAAGACTCAAATAAAGAGGTTGATTCTTTGTTAGATGTCTTGGCCAATTGTAGAATTTGAGAGTGTGATTATATAGGAATTAAATGTTGTGTTGTATTAGGAAAATTACACTCAGAAAAGGTCAGATCTTATACAACTTCAGAGAGGTTAAATAGGCTGGAAACTTAGAAAAATCGCCTATGATCTGGAATCTTATTTTATTTGACCGGCTTATGACGTGTTTAGTCATATTAAAGATAAAATTAACTATTTGGATTATAAATGTAAATTATTTGTGTTAGGATATTTTAAAATGAACCAAAGAAACTTGAACATGTGCTTGAGTTTATTTCAACATGAAGTGTCTACGAAGGTTAATTATAAGCTAATTATAAGTTAGATTTAAGACAGAAAATTGCTCAAAATTTATATATGGTGAAAAATGTTGCTCAGATGTTGTTATTTTGCTCTGTTTGATGTATGTCCCTAAAGCAGTTTATTATTGAAAGATTATTGAAATGGCAGATGAGAGTATGAGTAAAATGTTGGAGGAGATGTCCAACAATTTGTCTGCTAGTTTGAAAGCTAGCGTGGATGAAAGCATGAAGGAGATGGAAGCTAGGAATACTAGTCGAATGCAGGAGATGATGGAGGAGAATTCTAGTAATATGTCTATTAATTTGAAAGCTAGCATGAATGAAAGTGTAAAGCAGATGCTGGATGAAAATTTGAAAGTTCTTCAGATCAGTTCTGCAAGCTTAGAAAATGATATGTCGCGTTTACAGATCAGTACCCAGGGAATCGAGAATGCTGTAAGTGACATTCATAAAGATGTTTCTGATGTTAAAACTGATGTGTCTAAGGTACAGAAAGATCTTACTATGTTGAATCTTGATGTTGCTAATGTTCGGGGTGATATTTCATGTGCTAGAGCTGAAGTAATTGTTGTTAGAAAATATGTTGCTACTGTACAGGATAAAGTAGAAGAGGTTCAAAGAGAAATTAAAAATGTTGGAACCGATGTATCAAACGTTCAGGTAGACATTAACAACATTCATACAGATGTAAATGAGATGCAAAGCGACATCAATAAAATACAAGTAGAAGTAAATACAGTTTTTGTAGACATTGCTAAGTTCAGACTGATGTTAACAAAGTTAGGGAGGAAATTGAAACTTCAAAAACACTTTGTACTCGTAACATTAGTGCTTTGACAACTCGATTAGTTGACGAGTCTGTTAGGACAACAGCTTCTTTAGCAGGTCTAAAATATGATGTAGAGGTCATGAGAACCCAGGTTCTAGATCATAATCGGTTACTTAAGGAAGACATCGAAGTAGATATTGCGGAAATATTAACTGCAAATGTAACGGTATGGAAAGATGAATGGAACAGGTCAAGTGGGGAACATGTAAATCAAATTCAGGAGCGAATTGAACGAAAACTTGCCAGTACACAAGTAGACATTAACAATGAAGTAGTTCAGATTAGGAAGGATTTGAGTATCAGGATGGATTCGCTATCCGAAAAGCAGGTAGAGGATAGAACACAGATAGGTCAGGACGTGCAAACATTAAAGGAACAAATTCATAAGGTTGTCTCTGATGTTAATGAAACCACGAGCAAACTGCAGAATTTGAAACTAGGAGAAGCTAGCCTGATGGAAACCTACAAAGAAGAGTTGATCAGGAAAGTTATAACGGAAATCACTGATAAGGATCCAGAAGGATCGACTTGCGAAGACAGGAATTACGTGAGAAGAGGTAACCTCACTGCAGAAGAGAGAGATATTAGTCCTGAGGAACGTATATCCAGATTCCGGGAAGAAGATGAGGATAGGAATATTGAACCGGAATGGAAATATCGTGATAGTGGGAAAAATTACATGGATTCATATCCGAGAAATGTGACAGTCATCCGGAACTTCGAGGACAAACCTCAAAAATTTAGCAATACTGATAGTCTGACACCGATAGAATATATCAGGAACCTTGAAGATTATTTTATCGAAGCTCACATTCCCAGAGAAAGAGAGATGAGGATAGTAGAGAGATTTCTAGCTGGAGGACCCCTTGAATGGTTCAGAGCATTTCGCTACACCTTCAGTAATTTTGACGAATTCGCAGAGGCACTGATCAAACGATTCTGGTCCATAGAAGCTCAGAATTCATTAAGAGCTGAGGTATACTCAAGGAAGTATTCAGGTACTCTTCCAACACGGTACGCTGATTTCTTCACGAGCCAACTATCACGCTTGAGATTTTTGCAACCCCCATTGTCAACAGAGCAGTTGATCGATGCTATTTCGCGTATGCTGCCTGTGGAAGTAAGAAGACTGATTATATCGTCAAATATCAGAGATTTGACCAGCATGGACGAATTGTTGAGAAGGCTTGACTACACGAGTCCAATGCCAAATGTGGTTCAGAAAGGTCAGAGGCATGAATTCAAAGACATCAATACGGTCTATTTGGATCAAGTCCAGCAAACTGATAAGACCGCTGACGAAGGAAAAACTAAAAATGTAGGTCCCCATAGGAATAATTATTTTCGCAACAGATCGCAAGGTTACCGTCCATATCAGCAAAGACGAGGCTGGAACAATAGAGGCAATTATAATAATGGAAGAGGTAGATACTACAATAACCAGGGCTACAATAGGAACTATAATAGAAACTACCAGAATCGAAATCAAAATTCTCAAGGTCAGGTTATGACACCCGACAAATATCAGGAAAGAGAGAAAGAAAGTCAGCAGTATCTAAAGGAATTGCGAGAGAAGGAAGCTGAAAACCAAAAAAAAAGACAGGATGTAGTGATCGATCCTAGTCCTTCTACAAGCCAGCAGAATTCGGAAAACAGGAATACAGGACAGAAGAGAAGGTAGAGAGGAGAGAATGCATTAGCCACACACAAACCAGAGAAGAAGAGACTTATGATTAAGGAACATAATAGAAATATCATACAAGAGTAAGCCAATAATAATTCAATTTCGTGTTCAAGTGAATTCTGATACTTATAACACAGAGTTTAAAAACAATTTGCAACTGTTTTTAAAACGTGGTGAAGGGAGAATGCCCCCGTAAATTGAATTATATTGAGACCACGGTGGCTGTATTGGAAAATATGAGTAAAGTTATGGATGTCATAGTTGTGACGTGGATACTCATGACGTAGGCACGGATGACGCAGACTTGAGGCAAGCAGGCTGGTTGAGCTGAGATTCTTGGTGACGTCATGATTTTGTTCGAGAAAGATCTGAGATTTACGACGCAGTCGCAGGAAACAAGGTATTGTGCTAAGGAAGAAGTTACGCTATTGGAGGAAAGGCTCGAACCAATGAACGATAGTTTGGAAAGAAGACGGAGATTACTGAAACTATCATATTTAATTACTTTTGGCATGCAGAATTGTGGAAATCTATTTTCAGTTATGGCATTGATTTGGAATTTTGAAGAAATTAATTTTGAGTTTTTGAAATTTGAAAATCCGTCAAGTATAGCCAAAGTTAGAACTTTCAGCGATGACGGAGCAACAGGCTATGGAAGGGATGGATACGCCCCTTAAGAAGTTGATAAAAGGTCGTGCACAGCAGAGAGGAGCTCTCAGATCTTATATCTCTCATATCTCAGATCAAATACGCTCAGATCTCATATGTCAGATCGCATATATATTTCTGGTGATTTATAGTCGTTTTCAAGTGATTCAGTGAAGTAAGTCGTATTTAGCGTGCATGGTAAAAGCCCGGCGCATCGAACGAACACGGAGCAGTTCCATTTTACGCTGCTCGAAACTAGGTGAAGTTGAAACGCTCACATTAACGTTTCTACCTGATAAGATATAAAGAGTTAACTTCAGCCTTTATTATAATTCAATTGGGCAGTACAACATTGAGGTGTGTAGAAGATTTGAACAATTTCACAGTTATACTTCGAAAGATATTGGCACTTTAAGGCTGCCAACAAAAGTGATTTTCTCGCCACATGAGAAACACTTTTAAAATTTCCACATTATACACTACGGCTGACACGTGGATTACAACAGTGATATTGGAGAATACGTTTGGTAATACAACGATACATTCCACTATGGAACATTATAATCTTGCAGTGCTTTCAATGATTATAACAGAAGTTGAGATGGAAGGCTAAGGCTTTAATGCAATTGGGACATATATCGATGGAGTGAAATAGCAGCATGGAACTTCGTTAATCGTCTTTCTACAAAAGCGAGCATGTAGTGAACATCCAACTACACTCATGCATCGTGAATCCATCGCTGAATTATATCAAATGGCAGTGGAAATATTTTCATACTCCACGATTATGAATATTTCTGCGGAAATAACTGCAATAAACTTCATGGCGAATTTCGACCAGAACTTCAGCGAATTTTCAAGAGAGGCCAGGGTGGACCCGGCTCAAAAAGAAGAGTTTTGCCAGAAGGATGTCTTTCGTATACATGGAGCAGTGCAATTTCCGGAGAAGGAAGCAGTTCGATTCTCCGAGGACGCTGATTCCAGGTTCGAGGTCGGAGCACATCTTTACGCTGGTGGAATGGAACCAACAACAGTTTTCTTTGAAAACTTTCCTCTAGAACTTCAATCAACAGATAAGGTAGTCGTGAACGTTTCTTGTATTATTTGAGTCTTGTAGCGATATATGAGCAACCATTTTTCCCATATTTTTGTGTCCTATTTTTTGCCCCATTTTCTTGATTAATATTTCTGTACTCAGTACACTTCGATGATTGATGCCTTTTTCGACGATTTATTAAGACATGGTTATGTCATTGGCATACTTAAATAATTTTGGATCAGTTGAGACTGATAATTCATATTCTTTCAGTAATTGGCATATTTTTGTAGTCACGATTTGACTGTAAAGTTAATGATTTTCTATGGAAGATTTGAATTCAGACAGCGTGTCATTTTATTAAAGTAATTCTATTCAGTAAATTACTTTGACCAATTTTCTGTCATCCTCAAGAAAGAAGAATAATTAAAAGATTTAGAGCATTAAAATCTTTATCATTGTCGACGATCTTGGAAATACTAGTCGTTTTATGAACATGATTGCAACATAGATATTTATCGTCAGTTCTAATTACCGTTGCATTACAGACAATTTTATGAAATAGGAACTTTGACTACGAATTATTGAATACACTATAGTAATGAACATTTGATAGGAGTTTTTCTCAATTATAGATTGGAACAATAATGTTTGCATTCCACAGTCTAATTGTATTCTATTCGACTATTTATGCAGTTTAGATGAACTTTGATTGAAGATAGTATTTTTATACTGCGTTACTTTGAAGATATTAATCTCAATTTTGATAGACCAGGGAGGAGTGTCTAATCGTATTTGCTATTAAATTTATTTGTGATTGGCAAATTTTTACTTCATATCGATTCATGAATGAAACCCACGAAGGTTAAATAATAACAGTCATTATTACAATTGATCGAAGCCTCCGTGGCTTAGGCGGCAGCACGCCGGCCTCTCACCGCTGGGTCCGTGGTTCAAATCCCGGTCACTCCATGTGAGTTCTGTGCTGGACAAAACGGAGGCAGACAGGTTTTTCTCCGGGTACTCCGGTTTTCCCTGTCGAAATTTCATTCCAGCAACACTCTCCACTATCATTTCATTTCATCTGTCATTCATTTACTCATTGCCCCAGAGGAGTGCGTCAGGCCTCGGCAGCCGGCACAGTTCATATCCTCGCCGCTAGATAGGGGCTTCATTCATTCCATTCCTGACCCGGTCGAAGACTGGAAGCAGGCTGTGGATTTTCATTTTTCATTACAATTGATGAATATAAGAATTTTTAAAGAGGAACAATGGATGTATAATCGTTAGTTCAGTGGTCATGTGAAAGTCGCTGATGAATAATGCCTTTGAATAAGTGAAGCAGATTCCCACAGTAATTATTGATGTTGAAGAAGTTGTAGGTGGAGGATTTTTGTATGTACTGTGGAAGATTTTTATGCCATATATGTTGAAATATATGAGGAATTCTGGGCCTATTTTATGCAATTTTGTGCATTTTGAAGCGAAGTATTTTCCCGCTGAATGTATTGTCCTGGTTCTTTGAAAGTTATTCATATGAAGATACTGTTAAAATTAACAAGAGTGTTAAATAATTTGAGATAACGATTTTGAATGGAGGTTACCATCACTAATAATAATAATTATTAAAACCTTATTAAACCTGAATATGAACTTTAAAATGTAACTAACCTTCATTGGTCGATTATATTACCACGATTTAAGTAATTATCAACCGGATAAACGTGTGGTTTAATGTATTTCTTGTATAAATAATATAAACAATATTTAATATTGTAAATAATTTTGTAAATATCTTTGATAATAATTTGAAATGAAAGGGATTGTGAGTGGCGAATATATATTTTTCAATTGTCATTTGACATTGTTATAAACAATTATTATTGTTATAAATAATTAATGAACTTTTGTTATAAACATTTAGAGTTTTGTTTTTATACTCTAAACAACGCTAATTAAGCAAGTGGCTTGAACAATTAAACATGATTTGGGATTGTTAGAGTATTCCACTGGTGTTTGAATGGAGCATTTAAAACATTTGCGTGATAATATTTCAGTTGAGATGTGGACATTTACGTGTTTTGAAAAGGGAGAGCTAAGCTCTGATGTAACAAGCATATGCTAACGCGGACCAGACAGGTGAGTCCACTTTGACGATGCAGGTGCATTGCAGCTGGCCCGGACAACTGTATGACAGAGGCCAAGGACGTTTCCATAATAGCCTTGTGGCTATAAATAAAATGTGAAGTGTATAAACACGCAAAACAATTGCTATATGTGTCTCGTCCCAAATCCCGTTTCCATTCCAAGTGCATTATTATTTTTACGTTATTTTGAGCTTGAGAAAGCTGAAACATTGTATGTAGAGTATACAGGTCCTACAGGAGGACATGGCTATATAGACGATGGCTTCTGATTGCCACGTGGATTTTGTTGTTTTATTTTGTTAAATTCATTCTTTATGTGAAATAAATTATTGTGCAGTTTAAAGTTTCTCGTCTTCGTTGTGGTTCATTTTAAATATCATGGTGGAGGTTATTGTGTGGGCATACTTTAAGTGATCCAGTTGACAACCCAGTCCCCGAGATAAATTTAAAAGGTAAGTAAAGGTAAGTATGAACCCCCGTATATTTTGGTGTGTTCCACAATAATTTCTTGTTAACTATTGTGCTCTAATCTCGATAGTATCTGTCAGTGCCATTTTCATTGATGTAGCTATGCCGGCGCGTTTGATTATTGGCAATCCGATTGAGGGGGCGGATATCTGACAGCCTACTATCCGGGTTATCGGGTACAGTACCTTCTGTAAGGCCACGGCCGCCTCCTTCCCTCTTCCTAGCCTATCCATCCCAGTCTTCCGTCCCTTCCCATCCCTCATGAGGCCCCTGTTCGCTTTGCAGGTGAAGCCGCCTGGGCGAAGTGCTGATCACACCTCCCCAGTTGTATCCATCCCGACCAGATGTTCCAAACTCCAGGACACTGCCCATTGAGGCGGTAGTGGTGAGTTCCCTCGCTGAGTCTGTGGGAACCACCAACCTAGAGGGTAAATTGACAACAAAAAAAAAACGGTATCCTAGGCTCTTGGCTGACGCAAAGTTATTATTAATACCCTGTTGATCCAAGGATCACCCCCAAATGATTACCGGTACATATATAAGATAACTAGCAGTAGTACCCGGCTTCGCCCGGTGGAATGATGATAATATTTCAGTCTCCTTAACACTCAACGTCATAAATTATATTTATTTATGTATTCATTTCTTACAATATCAAACCCAGTGACAATGTGTATACTTAAGTCACTATGGGAAGGCTCTGTAAAATAATGATCATTCTCGTGATATTTGTCTTCAGTCCGAGTCGAGATATGTCGTTAGCGGTCCCAGAATTCGTGACATCTCAGTCGTAGAAGACTATATGTGGTGGTGATTAGAAATATAATGGACTTAAAATCTATGTCATTTGCCCCCTATGACGTTGAGGGCGTAACATCTAGGTAATTTGCCCTACTGATCAGGATGATATTGAAAATTACTACATAACTGACATGAAACTTAGAAAATAATAGAAAAAGTTATTTTTAGGACTCACATTTCGGGAAAGACTTGATTATTTTTTGCCAAAGAGCTCCCACTTAGATCGCTATCTGGTTAAAAGTTTCGTCTTGTTAAGGTTTAAACTGTACGATAAATGTCTGAAGCAATTCCTCCAAGAGAAGCTTCCAGATTTTTCAGTCGATATATCGTTAACGTTTCTGAGCATCCAGTTGTCTTACCTTTTGCAACTACTTTACCAAGTTTCAACAACATCTGAAAAGAATTGCATCGCAAGGAGCATTTTGTACACAGAAAAACATTGGAAAAGAGCAATGCGAGAAAAAGGCAAGTTAATATTTACTCACTCAAAACTGCCCTGCCCCATATGTTTCCCCTTCACATCTCCTCGTTCTTTCTTCCTTAGATATCTTCTGCCATTTTACATGCCTCCTAGTCTTTTTCTCCCGATCACAGCCCCTCTTTTGTGCCTGAGTAACACGTCTAACATCTTGTAGTTTGCATAGAGAACTTGACTTTATAGGGATGGTCGAATTTCTGATGGAATGAAGGGTTTCCAGAGTTTTGTAGTGCCCCATATTGAATTCTGAGACAGCCCTGAGGATACCAAGTTCCAGTTTTGTCTTGGAAACAAATATCTCCTTAGGGCATTTACTCCACACTACATTATGGAGGGACTCGTTAGCATTCTGGGTCTTCCCCGCTGTACAACGCTGCAATATCTGATCTGATGCTAGTCTCAGATACACAGGTGCTATCTTCTCAACAACAGAAGGATTCAGCTTGCAACTCATTCTACTGTGGCTATCATTTGGTTTTCCTTCTGCCTGTTGTCGGTTATAGAAGCACCAGGAGTTGATACCCTTAGGACAAGTCAAATGCTGAGGCTTGCGGTCAGTTGACATACAGTGTCTAAGAGTTGCAAAAACTGCCCTCTTCATTTTTCCTACATCTGGAATATTATTGACAATGGCATGCCTATAATAATGGGTCAATTTAGTTATAGTGCTGTCTTTCAAGTTGCCCTCTTTACGCCCACCCAGTGTCACACCCTTCGCCCTCCATTCCTTTACAGTGTTACGAAGAGCAGTACCAAGTCGCTTAGAAATATGGTTTATGCATTCTTCTTTCTCAATCCTTTGTTCTGGACCGTACACCTCAATCTCATTCAAGTGGGCGTAGGTCTTGGCATCCCCATCTGACAACACCGATGTGTATCGAAAACCATTGTCAATGGATCTCTTCCACAGGATCTCTCCAATGTCTTTTTCCATTGCATTGGAGGACCCATCATAATTTTTCTGGCATTCATCTGAGCTCTTATGACCCTCCCACCAAATATTATATTCTGCACTATTTTTTCCCAGGTCCCTTTCTGCAATAACACACTGATGGCAATACTTTGACAGAACATGGTAGTCTAACACAACTCCAGTCAGAATGTCAATTACGAATCCTGCACCATAATTCGATGTATGGCCACGTTTCTGCCATGTTGCATCATATGAAACACCTATGTCAATGGTCTGTTCATCACTAGCCCCATGAGCATTGTGTACTACTTGTGCAGCCATAGAAAGTACTTCTCTTCTCATTAATTTTCCCTCATCTATGAGAATTCTAAGGTGTTTTGCAAAAGGCCTTCGACCTAAAGTGTTCATACCCATACCTATAGAAAATGTCTCCAGCCCACGCTGGCCTTTACCTAAACTACTAAATGTTTCAACCATAGCATTGTTCACATGGAAACCAGGTCTTTGAGAATTATCATCTTTAATTCTTGGTGAAGTTTAGGTGTTAGCAGAAACATAACCACAGGTTCTGCATTTAATTATAATTTTAGAGGAGAACCCATGAGTTTCCCTAAATTCAATAAAAATAGATTTGTTCTTTCACTCACCACACAGTAGCTCCTTCACTAGTTCTTGCCAAACATCCTTATGCACCAAGGTATAGATCACAGACCCAACACTTTGTTCTGCACTGGCAGAAACAGAAAATAAATTTATTTTCCTCTCAGATGCAGACATATCTGCATCTAGTGAGCTACTAGAAACGTTATTCACTTCTTCATTAGGCCTAACTGAACTGACTTCTTGTCCTGGTTTCTGACTCTTTCTTTTAGCTATAGCTAATTTGGCAGCCTTGCTTTTCTTTGAGGGACGTTTTTTCACTGGTCTATAGCTACACCTAGGACTCTTTTGAATTTCCATGGTTTCTCACTAATAATAATAATCACTATTGCTATAGGCCTAACCTAAAAACTATAATCACTACTTATCTATACACTAAAACGACGCACTAAGACCTCTACACTATAAATTACACAACTACAAAGGAAATAAGACGAAACACATCACTGAATAATCACTAGTTTGGATATGTAATTCGCTGTACTGAAACCACACGTTACGTTTGCATTACAATAACATAAACAAACAGGGAAGCCATGCTTGTACTACTACAGTCAACACAAATACGAAATTCAGAATGTAAATAATACAAACATATATATATATATATATATAATATTAACTATCATAGTATAGTTGTGTGAAAAAAAATGGAATGCAATTTAGAAGAGAGAAATCGTTCTCTAAATTAGTTAAAATTGAACTATTAAATGACATAACGTAGTTATATGGACTACGTAGTAAACAAACGACTGTCAGCTTGCACAGGTGTGCCTCTACGACACATACGACGCGGAATACTTGAATAATCGACAAAAACATACAGAAAACTATCATTATGCTATTACAGGAAAAGTGGGCGTGGTAGTGGGCTATTAAATGCCATGCGCGCTCACATTAAATGGCCTCTACAAGCTTCAAAATAGCCGGAATTACTAAACTGAGATGATTTTCTGAAAGAGGAAGAATTAGGGTATTTTTATATAAATAAAACAAAAAAAAACCGAGTTTTTGCTTGAAAATCCGAAAAATTCAGTCATACCTCCCCTTAAAAGTTTCGTCTTGTTAAGGTTTAAACTGTACGATAAATGTCTGAAGCAATTCCTCCAAGAGAAGCTTCCAGATTTTTCAGTCGATATATCGTTAACGTTCCTGAGCATCCAGTTGTCTTTTCTTCTGACGCAAAACATCTTCTACATAGTGATGATGAACATAGAAGCGACTACTGGCACATATAACTTATCAACGAATGGGAAAAATTGATACTTTAAAGGAATGAAAGGAATAAAATAGAAAAGAGATGTACGATATACCATAACACTCGCTGTGAATTTTCTACGTGACCGGCTTACATGTTTCGGTACAGGTTCTCAAGAAGAGGAACCAGATCATTGGCATAAATGAATACAGTAACAGTAGATTAAATAGTATCCTAGACAGATGACTCGCAAAGTAACACGGCCTAATATACGATGTATTGGTTGAACTTCAGAGAAATGTTTCATCTCACTTCGCAGTTGTTATTTAATAAATACTAACATGTTTGTAGCTAACATTGAAATTAATGGAGTGCGTTAGGATAAACGATATTCCTTGTTTTTCCCTCTGGTGTATAAATAAATAAATGTTTAGGTGTGCCCACTCTTGAGCAAGCTACGTATAACTGATCATGAGAGGGGATCATGCAGGGAATTGCATTAGCTTGAAATCAAAAGGCATATCAGTAGGGATCAAAGGAATTCGGGGAATGAAGATATCTTCTCCTTTGGCATAGCCTGTCAATACGACTACTACTGAACGGGTATATCAAACTTACAAACTAATGGAAATACACATTTTAAAAATCGCAGGCGATGAAGACTGTGGTGTTACTTAGTAGTATAATGGACGTAACATCTAGGTCATTTGCCCTTTTGATGAGGATGGTAATGAAAACTACTGTTGAATTGACACGAGAAACTTGCAAACTACCGTGGTAGAAAGAAACATTTCAAAATTCACAGGCGATGAAGAGTTATTGTGTGTGGTGATTAGTGGTATAATGGGCGTAACATCTAGGTCATTTGTCCTTATGATAATAATAAGGTAATGAAAAATGACTACTAAACGAACATGGTGTAATTTTAAATCTGATATAGGTAATTCAGATTTCTACCTTCGATGTCTTCCAATGTCTGAACGTTATTTTCTGGCTTAGGCCTATACTGGATGCGTGTAGTGAAAGAGCTTATCGAGTACTGCTCGGGTCCAAGCTGCACTAACCTGAGAATATCGCAGATGATGACGATATATTATGATGACAGACGTTCGGGTGGGGGTTCCCGGTCCTATTCACATTGACCGGTGAATCACTCATTCTTTCGTAACACTACAGTGGTTTGAGCAAAGACGCAATATGAACATCAGCATAGTCAGCAATACCAGGTAACACGGCGGGGTCTGGACATTTCTCTCATGTCACCTCGCGATGAATCAGCAAGCTATTCTCACACCTTCCCCCCCCTCCCCCTTCCACCCACCAATGTCTCACAACTTGTGGGACGTGGGTTTGCGACCACGGGACCCCAGCTGAGTCCGGCATTGCTTCTACTTACTGGTGCCGGGCTCCTTTCAGTTCTCTTTCCTGTCAGCCTCCCTTGGTCAAACTCTTGTTCTCTTCCGACCCCGTTGGTATCAGGGTATCCGAGGCCTAGCAACTCTTTCACTTTCCCGCCTTAATTAGCCCTCGTCTAATCATTCCTGATAGCCTCATTCTTCGAGGTGTCAGCCTTCTTTTTCTTTTCTTAATATCTCATGTCTTCTGCTCAAGGCCCTCAAGGAGGCAGGGTATGTGTAGCCCCACCACTTCGGGTGCCCCCTGGATAGTGCTACATCCTCAAGGGCTCATGGCTGGTGAGTTTGGGAGCTGGCAACCCTGAGGGTTTCCTGAGGGGGTCCGGTTTTACCCCTTTTTTCCATTGCCTTTGGGACGGACCATGTCCTCTTTCCGGGAATGGAGTGGTCTGTCCGCAATTTCAAGCAGACAGTGTTACTCGCAGGGTACCAAATGGTAAGTATACACATTTTGGTTCTGATCGGTGAAACGGTGTAGATTTGTGCCAAAGGGCCTAAATGCAGGGAAAGGGGTGATCTGTCCGCAATTTCAAGTGGACAGGGTTACCCGCAGGGTTCGAAAGGGTAAGTATAAAAATTTTGGTCCGGATCGGTGAAACGATATAGATTTTTGGCAAAAGGCCTAAATGCAGGAAATGGGGTGGTCTGTACGAAATTTTAGGTGGACAGTGATATTCACAGGGTTACAAAGGGTAAGTATACACATTATGGTTCAGATCGGTGAAACGGTGTAGATTTGAGCCAAGGGGCCTAAATGCAGGGAATGGAGTGGTCTGTCCGCAATTTCAAGCAAACAGTGTTACTTGCAGGGTACCAAAGGGTAAGTATACAGATTTTGGTTCTGATCGGTGAAACGGTGTAGATTTGTGCCAAAGGGCCTAAATGCAGGGAATGGAGTGGTCTGTTCGAAATTTCAAGCAGACAGTGTTACTCGCAGGGTTCCAGATGGTAAATAACAACTTTTGGTTGAGATCTGTGAAACGGTGTAGATTTGGGCCAAAGGGCCTAAATGCAGGGAATGGAGTGGTCTGTCCGCAATTTCAAGCATACAGTGTTACTCGCAGGGTACCAAAGGGTAAGTATACAAATTTTGGTTCTGATCGGTGAAAAGGTGTAGATTTGGGCCAAAGGGCCTAAATCCAGAGAATGGGGTGGTCTGTCCGAAATTTCAAGTGGACAGGGTTACCCGCAGGGTTGCAAAGGGTAGGTATACAAATTTTGGTTCGGATCGGTGAAACGGTGTAGAAGTTTGCCAAAGGGCCTAAATGCAGGAAATGGGGTGGTCTGTCCGAAATTTGAAGTGGACAGTGTTATTCACAGGGTTACATAGGGTAAGTATACAAATTTTGGTTGAGATCGGTGAAACGGTGTAGATTTGGGACAAAGGGCCTAAATGCAGGGAATGGGGTGGTCTGTCGGAAATTTCAAGTGGACAGGGTTACCCGCAGGGTTCCGAAGGGTATGTATACAAATTTTGGTTCAGATCGGTGAAACGGTGTGGATTTGTATACATAACAGACAGACAGACAGACAGACAGACAGACAAACATTGAGCTTTATATATATAGATACAGAAACACCAGGCATAACATATAAACAAAACAAATAATAAGCAAAAAATGTTGGATCTGGTGAGATTCGATCCGCAAAAAAATGTAAATATACTCGGGAGAATAGCATGCTAGCCACTGGACAACCTAACGTAATTGCCTGAAGACTGCGCGTATGATGCTTACGTACGTAATGTCAGTGACCTGTTTTCGTTATTTTCTGTAATAATATGTATGTAATTACCGTGCTGCTATTAAGATTATACATTTTCATGTACATATATGAATAGTTCACTCGAATTAAGGGTTTGCGATGATTTAACTTGTTTTTTTTATAACAAGTCTCTGCATCATTTTCTACATTAATTCCTGGCATCTCCAGCATGATGCTCTCGACTGACGCGGAGTTATTATTAATTACCCTGTTGAACCTAGGATCACCAACAAGTGATTACTGGTAGGCTACCTATAAAAGATAATGCAGAAACACCAAGCATAACACAGAAACAAAAACTAATAAGTAAAAGCTCGCTAACCATTGGACCACTGCGACGTGGCACTCAGTGTTGAAGACAATGCTTATGCTTACATTGTAATGTCGCTGGCTTGCTTTGGTATTTTGCCTGTAAAAATGTATAAATGTAATTATTGTGCTGCTATTAAAATTAACGTTCTCATGTACATTTATGAATAGCTCTCTGAAATTAAGAGTTTGCGATGATTTAACTTCGGATGTTGTAGCGGTCTCTCCCGTCCGCCATATATATGTTACGCTCAAAGACCGAATTCGCCCAATGACCGAAATTTTTACCCACGACGCGACGTGGGTACGACAAAATACTCACAACGCGACGTGGGTACCGAAATTCGGTCATTGGCCGAAACGGAATGCCCACGTCGCGTTATGGGTAATCCTGTTTGCTCGAAGACCGATGTAAACTTCACTTCGGAGATTGAGCAATGCTAAAATACCCACGTCGCGTTGTGGACAACGTGGCTTGCCCACAACGCGTTGTGGGTATTTTGCTTTTGCGCAATGACCGAAATGACATCATATAGTCGCGAGCGTGTACAGACTTGTCTGCGAGGCCGCCACCCTCCCCTCCACTCCTAGCTGTTACTGCCACTAGTCAACACGAAGCACGCCCAGTGTCAACCCGCTTTGTAGCTGTGCATTTTAGTGAGTTTTTTAGTTAGTGTTTGTGTTTACTAGTTGAGTGAGATGGAAGAAGCATTCTATACCCAGCTGCAGGAGCTATTATGCACGAAGGACCTTGAGTCGGGTCGCACGTTCATCATGGACAGAGCTCGTTACGACGAGATTATCAATCAAGTGAAGGAGGCGAAAGAAAAGAAGTGTGGAGGAACTCTGAGCTCAAAAGAGTATCGTCGCATAAATCGTTTCGACATTATTCAGATCGGAAGTGTTCAAATGTTGATAGAGAAGTCTGTGGGTGACTTGACTGACATAAAATACTTTTGCCGATAAGAAGAAATTTTTCGGATTTTGAATACAGGACATAAAAAAGAAAAAGCCATGGAAGCTGAACTAAAGAAGAAATTCTGCAATATCACCAGAGAAGTTATAAAAATATATTTAGATATGTGTGAGGCCTGCGCTTTGAAGAAAAGATCAATTAAGAAGGGACTTGTTGTTAAACCAATGGATATGTCTGCTATGAATTCTCGATGTCAAGTAAGTTTGCATTTTACAAATCTGCATTATTTACACACCTGCCTGATATAGTACCATGAACTGTATGTAAAATCACGTAACCTACAATATTTGGGTAGTTTACACCTACTATCGGCTGTTTTCATAATAATTGATTCATAAATGCGGCGTACATAATAATAATCGTTGCTGCATTCTTAATACCTTAAAATTATCCTTTAGAAAACTAACTAAATAACTATTTTAATGTGTTTTTTAAAACATAGACAGCGTTTCTGTCGACTAGAGTTCGTTTGGCTAAAATTCGAAGTAGTTTCCGAAGTACTCAAGTGTGAGAAACAAATTAATAACAGGTAAAAGTATACAATTACCTTGTCACCCTTAAAAAATTTACTATTAAGATATGTTATAGGCAATGAACTGAAAATTGTAGATAAACATGATTTAAAGGTCGGAAAATGAAAAAGGGGAGTAAAATGGTGTTTTTTCGTTTTTTGCAATTTTATGCAACTTTTGCGTTTTTAAGCTGATTTTAACGACCTTTTTTTCTTTCCCATGTTTTACGACGTTGCCAATACGATGGGATACACAAAAAACTGCCGTGGAACGAACATTGATTTTTATTGAAGATTTTTACGCTTTTTGCGATGTTAGGCTAATTTTTGCGTTTTCAATCCGATTTTGACAACAAAAAAATACCGTGTTTTTCAACATTTTTGATAAAATGGGACACCAAAAACACTTAACAACGCCACAAACACCGCAATTTGTTATTGTTCTATTATTTTTTTCATGATAACCTAACTTAACCTAACCGACCACATAACATCGGAGGCCACTCTTCTAAGGCTGTTGGCAAGTTATATGCGAGTTATTCAGCTTTAAAAACCATACTTTTATGACTTACAAGCACTATTCGACAACAGATTTAGAAGAGTGGCCGCCGACATGACGTGGTGAGAACGGTTAGGTTAGGTTATAATATAAAAAAAAACTTATTAGTCCGTCCGTGTTTTGATAAAAAACAATATTTGTTCCACAGCAGCGTTTTGTTGCGTATTACATCTTTTTTTATTATAACCTAATCTAACCGACCTAACTGAAACGTCGGCGGCCATTCTTCTAAGTCAGTCGGCAAGTTCTTTGCAAGTTAGTCAGCTTGAAAAACCACACTTTTATGATTTACAAGCACTATTTGCCGACTTATTTAGAAGAGTGGCCGCCGACAAGACGTGGTCGAAAAGGTTAGGTTAGGTTAGGTTATAATATAAAAACCTTAATAGTCAGTCCGTGTTTTGATTTAAAAAAACATGTTCGTTCCATGGCAGCGTTTTTTGTGTATCCCATTGTATCAAAAATGTCAAAAAACATGGGAAATGAAAAAAGTTAAAGTTGGCTTAAAATGCAAAAGTTATGTAAAATCGCAAAAAAAACGAAAAAAACCCGCCGTTTTACCCCTTTTTTTCACTTTCCGACCTTTAAAACATGTTTATCAATCATTTTCAGTTCATTGCCTATAACATATCTCAATAGTATTTTTTTTTAAGGGTGACAAGCTAATAGTATACTTTTACCTAATAACATTGAAATGTAATATAAATTTTAAAACCAAATAAAACTGTTCCTAACAAGCCAAATAATGCCTGCATAAGAAATATTTTTAGAATTATTATTGTCAAAGTTACAACAACTTATGTACAAGGGTTTGTCAAATACCTCGGAAAATCAATGTTTTTAAATACAATAATCGTGTTCAAAACATGAAAAAAATTTAAAACAATAATCCGTTCTAAATTTCTACATTAATCTAGTATTAACCTGTGGTCATGATTGTAAAAACTGAAACATTTTAAACGTATTTATAACGGAGTTATGACTGGGCAAAGTGACTATAATAACAAATCTAAAACTAGTTGGGCCGCTAATAATTTTTTATGAAAACTACGCTACTTACTTATTATATATCCTTAGGTTGATCTTATCGACATGCAGTCTGAAGCAGATGGAGAATACAAGTTCATTCTCAACTATCAAGATCACCTGACAAAGTTTGTGATTCTTCGACCACTGAAAAGAAAAACAGCTGATGAAGTGGCAGATGTCCTCCTGGACATATTTTGCATATTTGGTGCACCGAACATTCTCCACAGTGATAATGGAAGGGAGTTTTGTAATAAGGTAAATTTTTATAATCAAATCTAATTTAAAATAGTTATAAACTCAACCAAGGAATGGTAATCTGGTGTAATCAATCATTTTGGTGTAACTTTCAGATAATCGAGACTTTGGCGACAAAATGGAGTGCTATCAAGCTCGTCCACGGGAAACCACGACACTCGCAAAGCCAAGGATCTGTCGAATGGGCCAACCAAGACGTAAGGGACAGTTTGGTAGCTTGGATGGCTGATAACGACACTTCTAATTGGGCGAACGGTCTAAGAATTGTCCAGAACACCAAAAATAATAGTTACCACTCGGGAATAAAAAAAGCCCCACAGAAGAATGGCCTACGTAGCTCCATCTTGACTGAGGAGGTTTGCAATCGGATAGTCAGTGAAGAGCTGGAGCAGGAACTCACGTTTGTTAAAAATAGCATAAACGAAAACGATATGACACAAGATAATGATGAACTCGTGGACAATGCTATGCTAGATCAAAATGAGGCTGAATTCAATGAAAGAAATATGTTGGTTTGCTCTGTATGCGATCAGACTATTGGTGACGATGAGTGTGCTTTGGCAACTGAGAAATGCTTTGAATGTGGGCAAAAATTTAATCTAGGATGCTTTCCAACAACTGAATTCGGTTCTGAATTGCCCCTTTGCTCTCTTTGCTCAAAGAAATCTGCAGGTGAAACCGCCAGGGGAAAGTGCAAATTGGGACTTGGGTCACAGGCTGAGAAAATGTTGAAAATTTCGGATTAAAAATTACCTTCTGTGTCTGTTGGTGACAATGTAGTTGTTCAGATTCCTGAAGTAGACCGTGGCCGGCTGGCCCCGCGAAATATCATGGCTGTTGTCATGAACGTTGACGAGGATCACCACACGCTTGGAACAAAACATGGGACCCTCGACAAACAATTCTCTAGGAACCAATTCCAACCAATAAAAAACAAATTCCTGAAAACTGATGAAGTGCCTGAACCTTTCATCAACGTCAGGCAAGAAGCGGTGGTGTCGTCAGGGTCTAAACAAGGGTTTGTTAAATGTGGATGTAAACAAAGGTGCACAGGAAAATCCTGTAAGTGTTTAAAATCAAATGTAAAATGTAACTCAAAGTGCCATAGCAGCACCACATGCGCAAATAAATAAACAGTTCTTACAATTAATGTATCGTGATAAACATAACTTTAAATACGTTTTTCTTACATTATAGTATTTAATTTAAAGTTTTCCTTTGAGTCATATATTTTTAAGGTTTACAATGTCAAATGTGTTATAAAGCAATAAATTTCTTTATAATATGTAACATACTTTATAACATTAATTATAACATTTTCTTTAAAACATTAATAAATGTTCATTATGTTGAAAGAAAGTTTATTTCCAAACCAACTTCTTTTTTACTATAGTTTGCCGATAAGGTATCAAACAACTTAACTACTGACGTTGGGTCATTTCGGACTTTGCGCAAAAGCAAAATACCCACAACTCGTTGTGGGCAAGCCACGTTGTCCACAACGCGACGTGGGTATTTTTGCATTGCTCAATCTCCGAAGTGAAGTTTACATCGGTCTTTGAGCAAACAGGATTACCCACAACGCGACGTGGGCATTCCGTTTCGGCCAATGACGAATTTCGGTACCCACGTCGCGTTTTGAGTATTTTGTCGTACCCACGTCGCGTCGTGGGTAAAAATTTCGGTCATTGAGTGAATTCGGCCTTTGAGCGTAACATATATACTCGGTATAAGCAGATAGCCTCCGTAGCGTAGCGGTCAGCATGGTTAGCTGCCGCCCCGGAGGTCCTGGGTTCGATACCCGGCTCTGCCACGAAATTTGAAAAGTGGTATGAGGACTGGAACGGGGTCTACTCAGCCTCGGGTGGCCCAACTGAGTTCGATTCCCCCTCAGCCATCCTCGAAGTGGTTTTCCGTGGTTTCCCACTTCGTCTTCGGGCAAATGCCGGGATGGTACCTTCTTCAAGGCCACGGCCGCCTCCTTCCCTCTTCCTTGCCTATCCATCCTCCCCATCCCTTACCTTCCCTCATGAGGCCCCTGTTCGCTTTGCAGGTGAGGCCGCCTGGGCGAGGTGCCAATCTCACCTCACCAGTTGTATCCCTTCCGATCAGATGTTCCCAGCTCTAGGACACTGCCCGTAGAGGCGGTAGTGGTGCGTTCCCTCGCTGAGTCCGTGGGTTCCACCAACCTGGAGGGTAAAACGACTAAAAAAAATAAGCAGATAGCTCGCCATTCCATGCCCGGTTAGCTATGCCGTCGTTTATACCCGGACTATCTCTTATACCAATGTCGTACAACTCAATTCTGCGCTAACTACGGAGATAACTTTAGCCGAGGTATAACCCGAGTTCGTACAACTGGCCCTAAGAAACTTAAGGTTAATAAATAGACTGATTTTGTTGAAAAATTGGAGGAGGACAGCAGAGGAAACAAGAAACGTCTTTATGATTAAGAGTAAGAGAAAAACCCAAGAAATCATTCAGGCAATAGAACTGGAAAATGAACCTTAGTAAGAGAGGAAGAGGGAGTCAGGAGATAATTCATGACCTTCTTTGATAAGTTTCTGAATGGGGAGGCATTAAACACAACATCAGACAGAGAAGAAATCTGTAGAACGTTTCTTGAGCCAGGAGTTTGAAAGATATGGCTTAAACATCAACAAAATTAAAACAGTAGCGTTGAAAGTATTGAAGGGTGACAACGAGTCAGAAATGATGTTCTAAATGACACAAAGCTAGACAATGTCTCAGAGTTTCAATACTTGGGTAGTATAGTAGCCTATCCAAATATAGGAGAGCGTGATGACGTAGAGGTTAGCTGCTCGTCTTTCACCCGGACGGCCGTGGTTCGAATCCCGGTGATAGCGGGGTGGAATTATCACGTGAAAAATCAAGTCGCGTCAGGAAGGGCATCCGGCCTTAAATCCCGGCAAAAAACAAAATGAGCCTGGTTGGCTCCGGCGGCCCCAAGTAATTGGGAAAAGCCGAATAAATTTTATAGTATCCAAAGATAACGTAGCCACATGTGAAGTGAACAATCGAATCAGCAAAGCAATGCACTTTTACCACCAAGTAAGACAACTACTCTGGGATAAACAAGTGCCACTCAAAACCAAGGTGACATTGCACAAATCATACTACACACCAATCCACACATACAGCCTGGAGACCACCACACTAACTAGGAAAGACAACTCGAAACTCCACGCAGCAGAAATGAAGTTCTAGAACAGTGTTTCCCAAACTTTTTGTGGGTGTGCCACTTTAAGAGATGAGAGTCTATCGCGTACCACCTAACGGTTGGGAGATATATAAGGTGCGTTCAAAAAGTAACGAGCCGGAGGCTGGAATGTGCAAACCGGTGACGGCATGGGCTAATCGTGGCGTGTGTAACGAGGTGTGGTTCCGACCAGAGTGTGGAAGGTCACAGCCCGTCGCTAGAGGGCACGCGTACACGTCACGTGACGATACAAAGTGAGCAGCAGCATGCATCAATCGTTCAACGCTGCCAGTCGCATTGCAAACAGTGACACGGAGGCGTCAAACGAAGAGCAAAGAGGTGTTGTTCGGTATCTGACAGCGGAAGGAGTAGGAGGAACGGACATTCATCGCCGAATGTCACAAGTGTACGGCGAACACTGCATGTCCCTTGCAAGGGTCAAGGCGTGGCACAAGCGCTTCAGGGAAGGACGGGTGTCGTTAGCCGATGATGCCCGGTCTGGGGCACCCCCCTGTATTACCGATGACAACGTCCAGCTGGTTGATGCACTCATTACCCAGGACCGTCGAGTGACAGTGAAAGCCATAGCCGCCGTGGTCGGATTGAGCGTCGGAAGTGTGCACACCAACATGAAGGAACGACTGCTCTTGCGCAAAGTGTGTGCCCAATGGGTGCCCCACAGTCTTCAACCACACCAGGAAGCATGTCGAATGGCCCACTGTCTTGGTTATCTGCAGAGCTATGCGAGGGAAGGGAATGGGTTCCTGGCACGAGTGGTGGCTGGAGATGAGTCATGGTGTCATCACTTCGAATCAGAATCCAAACGACAAAGCCTCCAGTGGAAGCATCCAGAGTCACCACCACCCAAAAAAGGCAAGCAAAGGTCATCCACACGAGTGCAGGAAAGATATCCTCCGGCTCGTTACTTTTTGAACGCAGCTTATAGTAACCATAACCCCCGCCACTACTATGTAGTAGACCAAAAGACGGATTGTAAATTGTGTTTGTTAGAGTTAGATTGTTGGAGTAAAAGTTCCAATAATAAAAAGTGTGTCCAGTTGTTTTATTATTTATTACAATAAGTATCCAATTCAAACATTCAGAAATGACACTGTACAAATAATATTAATAAAAGAACGCTTAATAATTAAACATACAAACCGAAGTTCATCTAACAACTTCAATGTGAAGGGTGAGCTTGAAGATTAGAAGCCAACTTAGGAATGTCTGGTTTAAGGTTGCTGAGTCTCAAACGAGGATCGTTTCCCACTGTAAGGAGCGTATTCCGGTATTTATTCTTGAGATAAACAAGTGAAGAAAATGCAGTCTCACACAACACGAAGTAGTGAAAGGCAGTAAAAATCTAACTGCTTTGTCAACTATGTCTGCATACTCTGCAAGCCTCTCAACCCAAAAATTCACAAGGGCCAATTTTTGATAAAAGTTTTTCTTAGTTCTGAATCACAATTCAATTCATAAAACTGCTCCTTATCTTTGGCCTTCAAGTCCTCCGGCAACATATCAATGTTTTTATATTTTTAAATTTTATAGTTTATATTTTTATATTTTTCGTAACGTATCTAGTATTTTTTATAATTTTCGTAACATCACCGCGTACTGGTAGGTTTTTACTGAGGATGAACACTACCTAAGGGAAGATGATAAGAGAGAAAGGGAGGTGGGTTTCGGCGTAGATACAAGTATTGGCAGATAGGATGAGAATCCAACACTAAACTTTAAGTAAATTTATATATAAAAAGGAATTTCGCCGTGCAAAACTTATGAGATGCCTAACTTTAGAGGGGACCCGCATAAGGCAAGCGGAGAGCGCAGCATGAATTGAGGTTGCCCGCAAGCACTTGGGAAGTGCTCTTTCCCTCTCGAGCCGGTATTCCAGTAGGGGAAGGTGGGCCACATTGAGACAGAAAAAATATATTTTAGTATAGTGTCTTATTTTTTGATATATGAGAATGTCTTTATACACTGAAATATAAGTTGATTGTTGCTCATCAATTTCATACCCTTAGAATTTCCAAAACATCCACACGTTTCTGTAAAAATATTAAATTGTGAACATGTTGCAGCCGTCTCACTGTAGCCCACCCGTGGGCCACACTGAGACAGATGATGGTCCACACTGAGACACAATGAAAAGAATTTATTTTGACTGGTTTAATACATAGATAAACACTAAAACAAATAATTAATGCCAGAAAACACTACAGCACATTCAGATTCCCAAAATTTACAGAAAATTTGAGATATGACTTTTGGCTATTTGTTTTGCCATATGCACAGGAAACCAGCCACAGTGATCTGTTGCCTTTCGCGGGGACTGAAGCAATATCTGCACCCTATGGGTAAAAAAAAGAACTGCCTATCATTTTTGCTCTTTTTCTTAAGAATTTTACTTACTAATTTTCATCATCTAAATCTCATTTCACTTCCCCGATGCAAAATCTTGAGTGTTTCCCTGAAAACTCAACCAGAACGAAGTCACCTTCCTTAGGTTTGCGAGCAAGTTGATGAAATGTTAGGAGCTCGATTTCTTCATTATCTGATGAGCTGTCTGAATTAGAAGAATCATCAACATCATCATCCATGGAAATGTCTGTAGCTAGGGCTGCCTTTGGCTGAACAAATTCTTCTTGCAGTTCTTTAGATTTTTTAATTTTTATTTGTGGACTTAAAATCAAGTTTTTATTTCTTTCTGGGGTGTGAGTTGGAATGAAAGATCTCCCCTTTTTTCTCCTAGAAGTTGACTCTGCCCTCTCCTCAGCTTTGGGGTAACTCCGTATATCTTTCTCGCTGTCTCACTGTAGCCCACCCTACTGTGTCTCACTGTGGCCCACTTGCGACATGTAAAAACAATTATGTCTACTATCTCACCTACAATACTGAACAAGCTGACAATTCCAATAATTATTTAGTAATATGTATGTATTTCGACCATATTATATTCATTAATGTACAATGATACACATAACTATTTAAAAAAAAGGAAGAAAAACGAAGATGTTGTTTATCTCCTACATAACATGCTTCTTTCAAAGAGTAAACAAGATCAAAATGCCTGCTACCAGGAGAGCCAACCTCTAAGAAATATTAAAAAATGTCCCTCCTTCAAAAAAAAAAAAAAAAAAAAAGGATTTAATGAGTTTGTCTCACTGTGGCCCATGTCTCACTGTGGCCCACCTTCCCATACTATGGGGACGGGTGGTAGTCTGGCAAGACAAAGTATGCTAAAAGGAAAGGATTTACTGTTTTTCCCTCCAAAAGGGTTAGATTTTGCTGAACGTTTTGAAAGGCTGAAATAATTTGAATTTGCCGTAATATTTTTTATTTCTGGGAACTGCTGGATATCTGACAAAATATTCGAATGCTTACAGAGTGGGAAGGGATCAGGCAACTTTAGTGCTTTTAGCAATATTTGTACTGTTTTTTTTTTTGGGGGGGGGGGGAGGGGGGGGGGGGATCCTACAAGAATGCCATTTGTTGCTCTGAAGGTAGGCTAAACTTTTACCCAGCAGGTTGCTGACTAAAAATTTAGAAAAGAGAAAGATCTCAAACCTAACTTAAACAAAATTGAGATTTTGAAAGTAAGACATGATTCAGAGAGAAAATCTCTACAAATAGGTAGCTGGCGGAGCGAGCTATATTTGTTTCAATGATTTACTAGAATTAGCTGTAACAGCTAGGAGAACCTTTAAAACTGTTGTTATTTGAAATTTTGTTTCCAATGCAACAAGTGGTAAAAGTTTTACTGATACGAAAATTGTTGTTTTTTCGTAAATAGAACTTAAGATTGGGGAAAGAAACAGGGAAGAGAAGGTCCTGCCTATCTGTAGTTCTAGCGAAAGAGATAAAACAAAAAATAGAAATAATTTATTTAACAAGAAATATAGAATTTAGAAACTTAACAATTGGTAGAATTAGAATCTTATTTTTAAAGTTAGAAGAACTTTTTCTTTGGTTAGTTCTACAAATATTTGAGTGTCTCAGACCCAATAAAGTGAAAGTTTACAATGAACAATATTAAAGTAGTTACAAGTTTCAAACTTGCTACAAGCCCTAAAATCTTCCAAAGATTTTAAAAAGTGTGCTTACGATTAAGCAATTTAAAGTTTGTAACAATAATTGTAAAGCAGTTATAACTTTGATAGTTTGATTGGGTATGATACAAGCACTTTTAGAATAACTTGATGGCCATCGAAAAGGCTATAAACAGGCTACAGGCTATACAGCAGTACGAGTGTACCACCAGTGGTATGCGTACCACAGTTTGGGAAACGCTGATCTAGAAGACCAGGAAAGACAAAATCAGGAATGAAAAAATCAGAGAAGGGGTGAGAATACGGAAGACGATTCTGTACTACAGAAGAACCAGAAGGCTAGAATGAAGTGGTTTGGCCACGTGAAGAGATTGAGAGCCAATACAAATGCAAGAAGGGAGTTTGAAAGATACCTAGGAAGGAGGAGACCAGCTGGCAAACCTAGAAAACAATGGGCAGATCTGGTGAAGAGGGATGTACAGGAGAGAGGCCAGGAACTGGGAGAGGATTGTGAACGAAGAATGGTTCATGGATCGACTGAGATGGAGGGGGCTCGTATACCACACCTGGGAAACTGGAGTTGGTCAACGATGATGATGATGATGTCCAGCTCCGTGGCTATATGGTTAGCGTACTAGGCTTTGGCCCGAAGTGCCCCGGGTTCGATTCCCGCCGAGCCATCAGGGATTTTAATCCCCTGGGGTTAATTCCCGTGGCTCGGGGACTGGGTGTATGTGACGTCTTCATCATCACTTCAACCTCATTACGACGCGAAGGTCGCCCACGGGCGTCAACTAGAAAGACCTGCACTCGGCCTCTCCGGAGGCTACACGATTCTTCTTCTTCCTCTTCTTCTTGTTCCGTATAGGCCAACTACGGACCACGATATTCAACTATTTTGCTTGGAGTGGGCCTTGATGTTTGCCCAGCAGTCACGCATCCTCTGGCTGTGTTGTTCTTTTCTCTCCTTTATCCAGAGGGCACCTGTCTTCTTCCTTGGGGTTTTTTCCTGGAACTTTATTTGCTTTAATTTACTCCTCAGAGACGCTCCCAGTTCCAGCAGATCTTTGTGCACTTCTATCAGCCATGGGGACTTGGTCTTCCTTCTTTTCCGGTATGTGAGTAGCTGGTTGGTCAGCCTGGTGGGATGCATCCTGGAGACGTGTCCATAAAATGTTAGACGTCTCATCTTGGTTACGTCTGTAATTCTTTCTGAGTAACTATAGAGCTCCTGGTTGGGCCGTCTAATATATTTACTCCCTTCCTTGATTGGTCCCAATATCTTCCTCATTATCTTCCTCTCTTGGATTTATACCGTGTCCGTGAGTCCTTTCCTGTTTAATATGAGGCATTCAGACGCATATAAAGCTTCAGGGCGGATGACCGTTTGATAGTGCTTCATTTTAGTGTTGCGGGAGAGACACTTCTTATTGTAGATGTTCTTAGTCAGTCGGTATGACATTTCTAGCGTATTTACTCGAGTTGATAATGCTGTTCCTTCGGAGAGATTGGGTTCCAACCATTCACCCAAGTACTTGAATTTGTTGGTTTTCTTGATCCTTCCCTATTCAAGAAGTAGTTCATGAGATGATTCACTGACATTCGTGATGTGTTGTGTTTTCTCAAATGACACTTGCAGTCCTATCTTCGCTGCTTCTTGTCCGAGAATATTGAGTTGTTTCACTGATGTTTCCGTTGAATCAGATAGGTCTTCGGCAAATGCCAGGCAGTCCATCACGTTTGTGTCCAAGGTAGATACCGCTTGGGATCCCCTGTTTAACATGTCCTTTCGCCACTCTCTTATAACCTTTCCCAGTGCACAGTTAAAGAGGAGAGGTGAGAGACCATCTCCCTGTCTTACTCCTGTCTTGATTTCAAAACTTTCTGAGATTGTTCCTCTGAACTTAATTCGTGACGTGGTGTTATTTAAAGTCTGTTGGATAAGGTTAAGTGTCTTCTGGTCCAGTCCAAGTTTCATGAGAGTTGGTCTGTCAACTGAGTCGTACGCCTTCTTAAAGTCAACGAAGATGACGACAAACTTCTTGCTTGCCATTTTTACTATTATGATGATGATTTTCTTTTTAATGTGTATGCCCAGATGAGGCCTGCTTTTCCATAGGAGACGCAAGCATGCCCTATCCAGTCCAGTCGGGATATTAGATCATTATTTAGGTTGATCCAGTCAAGTGACTATCCATTCCACCGCTTGCCAATGTTTAACTAACACTGGTGCCCATAATTCTGGAAACTTCGAAAGAAATATATATTCACTTTTCAAGCACACTTTCCACTCACCGTATTTGAAATACCTTGAAGAAAATAATGTATTATGAAATATTATTATTCTTAAGAAGAGCACTTTAAACTCAATGATTATGAAAATACAATAATATAATCTTCAGTAAGTCTTTATGTGAATCACTGTGTGTGTCAGTACGTTGTCTAACGATTCTTAAAAGCGGCCCATTGACGGTCAATATTATTGCGCAATATTTCGGGTTGTGGAATATAATTAACTGTGTGTGGACGATATTGAAAGGTTGTGCAATATATTGCGTGTTTTTCAGAAAGCTGAAAATATATTGTGCAAACGGGAAAATATTGTGTCGTCTGTTGGCAGTATTGCGCAATGCCTCGCCAGTTGGTACCCGAAAGTGGTCGAGTTCGGGTCGTCATGGGTCACCAAGATGCAGAAAAACAATTTATTTTAGAATTTATTGAAGTGCATCATGGCCTTCCGGCTCTTTGGGATGTGAAGTGCAAGGATTACAGTAATCGTGCCAAATAGAGGGGAGCAGTATGATGTGCTCTTAGAAAAATACCGCGAACAATACCCAGACGCGGACAAACAACATGTGGTGAAATTGAAAATCCACAGCCTGCTTCCAGTCTCCGACCGGGTCAGGAATGGAATGAATGAAGCCACCATCTAGCGGCGAGGATATGAACTGTGCTGGCTGCCGAGGCCTGACGCACTCCTCTGGGGCTATGATTAAATGAATGACAGATGAAATGAAATGATAGTGGAGAGTGTTGCTGGAATGAAAGTAAACAACATGTGGTAAAAAAGATAAATTCTTTGCGCACCAACTTCCGTAAAGAATTGAAACGTATTCGCGATGCTGAGGAGTAACCAATGCGAGGAGTTCATCGAATAATTCTCCGTCCATCCGTAAAAACTTGCGAAAATCATTAGGTTCAATGATTCTTAGTTCATTGAGTAACGTTTCGTGGGAATACTTCTCCCGATGAATAAACCACTGTTTGGCCCATTTCCTTCCTGACTTCTGTTTCTTTTTCACACCTACGCCCACAGCAAACATCATCAACATGAAATTCTGGCGGAGACTGATTTTGCCGTTGTGTGGAGGTTGCACAATATACTGCCATTGAGGTTGTACGTCTGTGCTCGAGTTTGCGCAAAATATTGCACAACCTTCAATATTGCCTTCACACGATTCAAATTATTGCGCACACAAAATTATTGTAAAATAATATTGACCGTCTATGGGCCGCTACTTTCAAACACAGTATCAATTCTGCCGGACATACTGTACTGTAGAGTCTTGGAGGTTATCTTGTTAATAGCCGACACTAGACGTTGATGATGGGTTCGATCAACTAACATTTGTTGTTTGGACTTCTTATTGCAACTAATATTTTCAACTCTTGCTAGATATTTTCAATCGTATTTAGATCCTTCAAACCTGTTTCGTTCTGTCCTCTATATACTGCTTAACACCATACTGCTGAAATACCATATCGTCTCCATTTTGATTCTAGTCGGTGAAGGATGCGTTGACCATCTTCTCCAGAATCTCCTCCTCCTCCTCATCATCATCATCTTGAACCGGCTCCAGTTTCCCGGGTGCGGTGAATGAGCGCTCTCCATTTAGTTATTTCCAAGAATGTTTCCTCGTCTATGATCCGCTGCACATCCAGACCTCTCCCTGCAAGATCATTTCTGACCTGGTCGATCCATCTCTTTCTCGGTCGACCTCTTGGTCTCTTCCCTTCCAGTTCTTTCTCAAACCACACTCTAATTGTTCTTTGTGTGTCCATTCTTTTGAGATGACCGAACCATTTCCAGCTGGCTTCAACACAGATCTCAGTAAGAGATTATTCTACTTGAACAAGATGGCGTATCTCATCATTTTTTATTTTGTCCCTCCTTGTCTTCTGAATCATAGTTCCTAAAAACTTCATCTCCTCCGCCTGTAGTTTGCTGGTATTTTTCTTGGATTGGGTACAGGTTTCTAAGCTACACGTAGTAACAGGTACAAAGAAGCTCTTGTAGAGTATTAGTTTTGATCTTAAAGTAACTTACTTATCCCAAAGAAGCCCTCACACGAGATGATAAAATTTTGCTCCATGTTGAACTCTACTAGTGATTTCTGCAGATGGTTGGTTTTCTGTGGACACTACACTGCCAAGGTAACAGAACCGATGTACTTGTTCTAATTTTGTACCATTCAGAGTGATAATAATAATAATAATAATAATAATAATAATAATAATAAATCGTCGGTGGCAGGATGCTGATGAGGCGGGCTCCTGTCGCACAAGAAGATACAGCCCAACAACTACAACAAAGTCAACCAACGTCAAGTGCTTTGCCTGCTGAAAGTGCTGTGCCAGAACCACTTCCGGCACTCACCCAAGCAGGCCTGCCAAGAAAGCGCTTAAAATGGTCAATCGCAATGAACGAGACCATAATGCGCATTTATTATAAGGTGACTCGCATTGGAACAGAACTAACTGGATATAGGCAGAAATTATTCAATTAGTTCCATGAAGCATACCCCGAACTCCGTGAGTAGGGGGGTAGTGATGGTTCTGCTTCACTTGACGCCGCTGTGCCCAACAAACCAACATGGCCGCCGCGCGAAGTTGAAACATTTAAATAGACTTTTCTCTCGAACCCATGGTCGGAGTTTCACGAATGAGGTGTCATAGGACTCGGGCTGACGTCTTTTTTTGCTATGGACCACTCGTTATATATATATATTTTTTGATTTGTTTTGTTTTCGAAAATAGGCGATAGTTTGAAAACCAAACAGGATAGAACGTTGTGCCATGGCTCAAACGAATGGTCTTTATGACCTTTATTTTCTATAGTAAAACTTTTTTAATTTTTATGTTTTTTGAAAAAACTCGAATTTTGAAAATTCTGTATTTCGGAAACTAGGAACTCTACAAAAAAAATTGTTTGACGTAAATCAATGGTCCCTACCTCCTCTACCCCCAAAATAAATTTCAAGTATATAGGATGAAAACCTGTAGTAGTGGGATGAGGGGGAGCTACTAAACTTGGGAAGTTGTAAGCCCCTGCGACCTTGGAATGGAAGGAGTGATGCTAGGAGGGCGTGCTTGGATTCGTTTTTTTCGTCTCGTCGTGCTCTTTACGGGAAAGTAGGTGTCGAAAAGGTGAAATGCTGGAACATGTTTTTTTGGGGGGAAAACCGTGATTTTGAACTTTTTGCTATATCTCGCGAACCAATCATGCTAGAGGCGTGTACGACAGGTCAAAGGACTCGGGGTGACGTCCTCTTTGCTATGAACCACTCGTGGGATGAGGGGGGAGCTACTACACTTAGGAAGTTGTGAGCCCCTGCGACCTTGGAATGGAAGGAGTGATGCTAGGAGGGCGTGCTTGGATTCGTTTCTTTCGTCTCGTCGTGCTCTTTACGGGAAAGTAGGTGTCGAAAAGGTGAAATGCTGGAAACATGTTTTTTTGGGGGGAAACCGTGATTTTGAACTTTTTGCTATATCTCGCGAACCAATCATGCTAGAGGCGTGTACGACAGGTCAAAGGACTCGGGGTGACGTCCTCTTTGCTATGAACCACTCGTTATAATTTTTTTAAAGTTGGAAACTCGATTTTGGGGTAAACACGTGTTTTTTGTGATTTTTGCCGATATTTCACGAACCAATAACGCTAGAGACATGTACGAGGTGTCCTAGGACTCGGGCTAACGCCCCCTTTCAAATGTGGTAGATATTTTTTTCCCAAAAAATAATTCACAAAGGGCCTAACGCCATACATGTTGAAGAAACGTTTTCTTTTTCTTTACCTGTTTATAAAGTACATGAAGCGTGGTGGTTGAGAGAGACGATACTGCTGGGTGTGTGTTTCATTGAAACTGTCACTGACCACGGTGGCCGTGTTCAATAGATCAATCGCTATTTCGACGGGTCGGTTTATGACAGAGCGAGGGTGCGTTTTTTTTCACACATTTTACCTTTGACGTGTAAACGGTGATGAGAACTTGATTCTATGTTGGTCGAAGCGAGTAGAGAAAACAAACTTGCCGAGGAGCAAGAGGTGAATGTCATTTGAGCTTATTGGAAGGCGCCGATCTGACTTGACAACACGTGCAATGGAAAAATGACCATGACGCTTGAAGGTGAAATAATCTGACCATCGTGGTGGCAGGGAAGTGCGAAATGCATGCATACACATGTGTGAAACCACATGAGGGCTAAACCAGTGACATCCTGTCTTGCTTCGTACGTGACAAAATGCAAGTTCAGGTGAAATTTGATCTACCGCAGGTGTTCACTTTGGACGTTATCTGTCTACGTGCATGATAACTGTTAACAAGTCACATCCTGTTTTGCTTCGTACGTGACAAAATGCAAGTTGACGTGAAATTTGATCTACCGCAGGTGTTCACCTTGGACGTTATCTGTCCACGTGCCTGATAAGAGAATGTTCAAAGCGTGGGAATCGCTGAATCAGTAAAAAGTATGATGCAACTTGTCGGAATGATGTCGCAACCAATAGATAGGCAAGAGCTGCAAACACCAGTGGTGGGAGGTGAAGGGAGGGAAAGGGGGAGGGGTAATGTATGAGAGAACACAGGTGGAAAGAGAAAGAAATATGTGGAGCTGAGGACTGTACACATAGAGCTATAGGTGGTGTAGAACATATGTGAATAAATTAAAAATTGCACAGGTTCACACAACATAGACTGTATTATTGCCATGGCCAAGCACTCACATTAAGATCATTTACAAAATCATAAAATGAAAAATAAAAAATCTTGTTTTGGAAATATCGTTTTTCAACATACACAAAATAAATATATAAAAAATTTGTAAACAACAAAATGGAAAATCCATGGTCAAGCACTCACATTAATATTATTTACAAAATCATAAAATGAAAAATAGAAAATCTTGTTTTGGAAATATCGATTTTTTTCAACATACACAAAATAAATATATAAAAAATTTGTAAACAGCAAAATGGAAAATCCATGTTTCCATATAGACAACATTTAAAAAACCTTAAACGGACATTTAAGAAAATATATGCAAATGGGAAATTGACAAATGTGTAAATATGAAAATGGAAAAATCCATGTTTCCATATCATGAAATTGAAAAACATCAAACTGTCATTTAAAAAAATGCAAATGGAAAATTGACAAATTGCAATGTGTGAAATGTGAAATTGAACAAATGGCTATCATTATTTTAAAAAAGAAAAGAACATAGTGCTCTATGGTTGAGGTGTGAATCAAACCCTCTCTACTTATTTGAACCACCCGAGACTGAGTAGACTAGTTTTAGTTATCATACCACTTTTAAAAGTCTGTGTTAAATCTAGGAATTGAACCCAAGAGCTTGTAGGGGAGATCCAAGGTTATAATATGTTAAACAGATAGCCTTGAATGTAGTGTGTGGTAGCTATATAGAAATGAGACGTTTCGCTCGGGGCAGGGAGGCATAGAGATCTGCATCAAACCAGTCAAAAGACTGACGACTCAAACAACAACATGTAGAGCTCACCAAAATAATGTTGTGTAACGGTAAATGTTAGTCAACGAACAGTAATGCATTACTAAAACCCATGACACGATACCTAAGAGCTTTTCTAAAATTATTTTAAAATGCCTTTAACCCTATATTAAACACCCAGTTCACAAGACTCATAACTGCAATGTTATGGTCAAACAAAACAAAATCTATATTTCAAAACAAACAAGTGGTTTAGTCAATGTATACTGGAAAAAGTTTTATAAACACTCAAGTCCACAAACATAATTAAATTAGTAACAGTCAGGTTGACCGAGTGGTTATGGTGTTTGACTTAAGTTCAAATTTTCTGTACAAGAAAGCAAGGGTTCGAATCCCTTACCTGATATAACTATTGCCTCAACATGGCTTGACCACACTGTATTATTGTGTACTCGGTACACAAACCATAAATAGAGTGTATTGTTTAAGGTCACTCTCTTTGCGAACATAGTCAGAGAATGTTGATGGTTAACAATTGCATTAATAGTGGGACATAGGGATAGCAATTAAGAAAAACAGACAATACCCATACACTATTTTTATTTATTTAATGTAAGTACTTGTACAATAGTTATATACAAACTACAACTCTCTTTTGTCTATTACCATCTAGTCCTTTTCCATCCACTTGCATATCAAGGGCAGATGACTTTGTAGTTCAGCCCCTTCAAACAACAACAACACTACTTCTTGCATAGTCTGTGATGTTGATGACTCTTGATGCGTGGAAGATGGATACAACATAACTTTTACAACAGGGGTTAAACGTTGCTCAACAAACAATGCACTATTTTGAATAGCAACATCTTTCTCTTGTACTAACTTTTTAGCATTCTGATGATTTTTTGTCAATACCATCAGTGTTTTGTCTGGAGCACTACATTGATGATCACTCACACTTAAAACCACACTATTTCTACTTTTCATATTGCCTCGACATGTTGTTGACCTCTGTTTCGAGCATTGCCAGAATATTATTCCTTTTACATTTTGTCGTCTTTATAGAGTACACGTTGTTTACCTCGGTTAGTTGGAGTAAGTTCCATAGTAGTAACTAACCTGTTAGTATGATTTGCACACTACAAAGGTTATTTCGGTTCTGGTAATAGAATTATTTAGCGTTGGCTTTTATATTTAATATGTACAGTTTAATGTGATAGAAAAGTGGTAGAAACGTGGTAGCAAAGTGGTAGACAATTGGTAACATAGTGGTAGAAAAGTGGTAGCAAAGTGGTAGCAAAGTGGTAGAAAAGTGGTAGAAAAGTAGTAGAAAAGTGGTAGCAAAGTGGTAGCAAAGTGGTAGAAAACTGGCAGAAAAGTAGTAGCAAAGTGGTAGAAAAGTGGTAGCAAACTAGAAAAGTGGTAGCAAAGTGGTAGAAAATATTACATGTATTGTTAAGAAATAGTTTAAGCGGTTACATGGATTCATTACACTATAATTTTAGCATCACGAAGCTCATTTTCTATATCCAAAAGTTCTTCCTCATATTTAGTATGACCAGCCTGTTTACAGGTATGCAAGTACTGAAGCCGCTGGATTAGCTTACTGGGATTGTTCCAGTAAACAAATTTAACAAATGATTTTTTTTGGGTGTAAACCATTATCATCATCATCATCATCATCATTATCATCATAATCATCATCATCATCATCATCATGGTTATCATCATCAATATAATTATCATCAATATAATCATCATCACTATTACTATCTAATCCTTTTTGTTCATCTTGCAATGCAAAAACCTTTGGCATAGTTTGTGTTGTCTTTGATAGTGTTAGAGGTTTCTTAGACGTTAACGACTGTCCTAACATATCTTTTTCAGGAGATAATAAATGCTCTTTAACAAACAAAGCACTATCTTGAGCCACACTATTTTTTTCTTGGTCTTGCTTTTTGACCTTGGTTAGAGTATTTTGTCCATTTAAATGAGTATTATTTTGAGATTTACAATGATGATCGATTGAAATAAGTATGTTGGAGCCTTTTGTCTTAATCATTCCTCGACACTTTTTAGATCGTTGTTTCGAACAGCACCAAATAACAGTTCCATTTTTATTGGTTCGTTTCACAATATATGAATATCCTTTATAGTATGCGTAAGGCTTACCATACCTAGTCACTGATACTTCCATGTCAACTGTCAAGCATAGACTAAGCTCTAGTAAAGTCAACTTGGTAATAAGAATACTAGTTTAATGTGAGAGCAAATATGGATCCAAAGAGTTCAGGTAAAAGTGGAAGCAAATAAGCAAATATTAGAACCAAGAGTGGGGTTAAAAGTGGTCGCAAAGTGGTAGACCCATTACACAATAATTTCAGCATGACGAAGCTCTTGTTCAATTTCTTTGATTTCCCAATCGTGACCGATATGCCCAGCTTGTCGTAAAGCATGCAATTGTCGAAGCCGTTGAATTAGCTTACTGGGTTTGTTCCAGTATACAAATTTAACAAATGGATTTTTAGGTGTAAACAAAGCACTACCATTATCATGATCATTATCATCATCATCATCATTATCATCATCATAATCACCATTATCATCATGACCATCATCACTGTTACCATATAGTCCCTTTTTGATCCTCTTGCAATACCATTTTATTTATAGTCTGAGTTGATTTTGATAGTGTTGAAGGTTTCTTGGACGTTGACAATTGTCCTAACATGACGTTTTGAGGACATAAGTCCTTTTGAACAAACACTGCACTATCTTTAGCCGCAATATCGTTTTCTTGAACTTGCTTTTTAGCATTTTGATAATTGTTTGTAAACAGTAAGCGTGGTTCGTTTCGAGCACTACATTGATGAACACTCACACTTAAAACCTTTCCATTTTTACTTTTCAGATTGCCTCGACATTTTGTTGACCTCTCTTTTGAGCATCGCCAGAATATTATTCCATTCACATTCTGGCGATTATAGTTATAGGAGTAGCCTTGATAGAGTGCACGTAGCCTACCTTTGTTGGTTGTAATAAGTTCCATAGTAGTAACTGACCTGTCAGTACGATGTTCACACTACAAAGATTACAATTGTTTTGCTGATGGAGTGACCTACCATAAGCTTATATATTGGCTTATGTGTTGGCTTTTTGTGTTGGCTTTTTATGTTGGCTTTTCGTGTTGGCTTTTGTGTTGGCTTATGTGTTGGCTTTTTGTGTTGGCTTTTTGTGTTGGCTTTTTGTGTTGGCTTTTCGTGTTGGCTTTTGTGTTGGCTTTTCATGTTGGCATTTCGTGTTGGCTTTTGTGTTGGCTTTTCGTGTTGGCATTTCGTGTTGGCATTTCGTGTTGGCTTTTCGTGTTGGCTTTTTTGTATTGGCCTTTCATGTTGGCTTTTTGTATTGGCTTTTCGTGTTGGCTTTTTGTGTGGGCTTTTTGTGTTGGCTTTAGTATTGGCTTTTGTATTGGCTTATTTGACAAGTTATTTGTGTCAATGTATTTAGTGGATTTTTTTGTTGGTGTTGGAAAGTAGTTGAATGAGAGGGAATATTTAAAGACTTAACCTCAGCTCACTAACCTAACCTAACCTAACCTAACTTTACCTAACCTGACCTAACTTTTCAACTCTCAGATGTTAATTAAATTCTGTGCATAGTCGAGTTGGAACCCAAGACCTCAGGGGTAAAAAAACAATTATTTTTGACGGCTTATTTTGGTAACTTATTTTAATGGCTAACCTAACTTTACCTAACCTAACCTAACCTCAGCTCACTTTGGATATTACTAGTAAGTGTTCATATCCTCTGCTAGGTAGCATGCTAGTAGTACAGGTAGTGCTCATATTTACCGCTAGGTAGCGGAAACATACTTTGCATGTTGCATGTGACACTTGTGAAGTTTAACCACATGCAAGACGTGCTTGTATAAGTTCTCTATTTAAACTCAATATACAATTAACCACTAAATGTTCAGAACTAACATGTATAGCCATGTTTAGGGTGTATAGGAGACCCTTAGCAAGAAAGGCTGTCTAACCCACGAGTGTACAGCCTTGTCATACGCAGTAAGCACCTGTTGGCAGAAAACAACAACAACAACAATTTGAGAAAGCCAACAACATATCCATTAAGGTATTTAAAGGAAACAGTTTTTTGTTGGCTTTCTCAAATTGTTGTTGTTGTTGTTGTTTTCTGCCAACAGGTGCTTACTGCGTATGACACGGCTGTACACTCGTGGGTTAGACAGCCTTTCTTGCTAAGGGTCTCCTATATACCTTAACATGGCTATACATGTTAGTTCTGAACATTTAGTGGTTAATTGTATATTGAGTTTAAATAGAGAACTTATACAAGCACGTCTTGCATGTGGTTAAACTTCACAAGTGTCACATGCAACATGCAAAGTATGTTTCCGCTACCTAGCGGTAAATATGAGCACTACCTGTACTACTAGCATGCTACCTAGCAGAGGATATGAACACTTACTAGTAATATCCAAAGTGAGCTGAGGTTAGGTTAGGTTAGGTAAAGTTAGGTTAGCCATTAAAATAAGTTACCAAAATAAGCCGTCAAAAATAATTGTTTTTTTACCCCTGAGGTCTTGGGTTCCAACTCGACTATGCACAGAATTTAATTAACATCTGAGAGTTGAAAGGTTAGGTTAGGTTAGGTAAAGTTAGGTTAGGTTAGGTTAGGTTAGTGAGCTGAGGTTAAGTCTTTAAATATTCCCTCTCATTCAACTACTTTCCAACACCAACAAAAAAATCCACTAAATACATTGACACAAATAACTTGTCAAATAAGCCAATACAAAAGCCAATACTAAAGCCAACACAAAAAGCCCACACAAAAAGCCAACACGAAAAGCCAATACAAAAAGCCAACATGAAAGGCCAATACAAAAAGCCAACATGAAAGGCCAATACAAAAAAGCCAACACGAAAAGCCAACACGAAATGCCAACACGAAATGCCAACACAAAAGCCAACACGAAATGCCAACATGAAAAGCCAACACAAAAGCCAACACGAAAAGCCAACACAAAAAGCCAACACAAAAAGCCAACACATAAGCCAACACAAAAGCCAACACGAAAAGCCAACATAAAAAGCCAACACAAAAAGCCAACACATAAGCAAATATATAAGCTTATGGTAGGTCACTCCATCAGCAAAACAATTGTAATCTTTGTAGTGTGAACATCGTACTGACAGGTCAGTTACTACTATGGAACTTATTACAACCAACAAAGGTAGGCTACGTGCACTCTATCAAGGCTACTCCTATAACTATAATCGCCAGAATGTGAATGGAATAATATTCTGGCGATGCTCAAAAGAGAGGTCAACAAAATGTCGAGGCAATCTGAAAAGTAAAAATGGAAAGGTTTTAAGTGTGAGTGTTCATCAATGTAGTGCTCGAAACGAACCACGCTTACTGTTTACAAACAATTATCAAAATGCTAAAAAGCAAGTTCATGAAAACGATATTGCGGCTAAAGATAGTGCAGTGTTTGTTCAAAAGGACTTATCATGTCCTCAAAACGTCATGTTAGGACAATTGTCAACGTCCAAGAAACCTTCAACACTATCAAAATCAACTCAGACTATAAATAAAATGGTATTGCAAGATGATCAAAAAGGACTATATGGTAACAGTGATGATGGTCATGATGATAATGGTGATTATGATGATGATAATGATGATGATGATAATGATCATGATAATGGTAGTGCTTTGTTTACACCTAAAAATCCATTTGTTAAATTTGTATACTGGAACAAACCCAGTAAGCTAATTCAACGGTTTCGACAATTGCATGCTTTACGACAAGCTGGGCATATCGGTCACGATTGGGAAATCAAAGAAATTGAACAAGAGCTTCGTCATGCTGAAATTATTGTGTAATGGGTCTACCACTTTGCGACCACTTTTAACCCCACTCTTGGTTCTAATATTTGCTTATTTGCTTCCACTTTTACCTGAACTCTTTGGATCCATATTTGCTCTCACATTAAACTAGTATTCTTATTACCAAGTTGACTTTACTAGAGCTTAGTCTATGCTTGACAGTTGACATGGAAGTATCAGTGACTAGGTATGGTAAGCCTTACGCATACTATAAAGGATATTCATATATTGTGAAACGAACCAATAAAAATGGAACTGTTATTTGGTGCTGTTCGAAACAACGATCTAAAAAGTGTCGAGGAATGATTAAGACAAAAGGCTCCAACATACTTATTTCAATCGATCATCATTGTAAATCTCAAAATAATACTCATTTAAATGGACAAAATACTCTAACCAAGGTCAAAAAGCAAGACCAAGAAAAAAATAGCGTGGCTCAAGATAGTGCTTTGTTTGTTAAAGAGCATTTATTATCTCCTGAAAAAGACATGTTAGGACAGTCGTTAACGTCTAAGAAACCTCTAACACTATCAAAGACAACACAAACTATGCCAAAGGTTTTTGCATTGCAAGATGAACAAAAAGGATTAGATAGTAATAGTGATGATGATTATATTGATGATAATTATATTGATGATAACCATGATGATGATGATGATTATGATGATAATGATGATGATGATGATGATGATAATGGTTTACACCCAAAAAAATCATTTGTTAAATTTGTTTACTGGAACAATCCCAGTAAGCTAATCCAGCGGCTTCAGTACTTGCATACCTGTAAACAGGCTGGTCATACTAAATATGAGGAAGAACTTTTGGATATAGAAAATGAGCTTCGTGATGCTAAAATTATAGTGTAATGAATCCATGTAACCGCTTAAACTATTTCTTAACAATACATGTAATATTTTCTACCACTTTGCTACCACTTTTCTAGTTTGCTACCACTTTTCTACCACTTTGCTACTACTTTTCTGCCAGTTTTCTACCACTTTGCTACCACTTTGCTACCACTTTTCTACTACTTTTCTACCACTTTTCTACCACTTTGCTACCACTTTGCTACCACTTTTCTACCACTATGTTACCAATTGTCTACCACTTTGCTACCACGTTTCTACCACTTTTCTATCACATTAAACTGTACATATTAAATATAAAAGCCAACGCTAAATAATTCTATTACCAGAACCGAAATAACCTTTGTAGTGTGCAAATCATACTAACAGGTTAGTTACTACTATGGAACTTACTCCAACTAACCGAGGTAAACAACGTGTACTCTATAAAGACGACAAAATGTAAAAGGAATAATATTCTGGCAATGCTCGAAACAGAGGTCAACAACATGTCGAGGCAATATGAAAAGTAGAAATAGTGTGGTTTTAAGTGTGAGTGATCATCAATGTAGTGCTCCAGACAAAACACTGATGGTATTGACAAAAAATCATCAGAATGCTAAAAAGTTAGTACAAGAGAAAGATGTTGCTACTCAAAATAGTGCATTGTTTGTTGAGCAACGTTTAACCCCTGTTGTAAAAGTTATGTTGTATCCATCTTCCACGCATCAAGAGTCATCAACATCACAGACTATGCAAGAAGTAGTGTTGTTGTTGTTTGAAGGGGCTGAACTACAAAGTCATCTGCCCTTGATATGCAAGTGGATCGAAAAGGACTAGATAGTAATAGACAAAAGAGAGTTGTAGTTTGTATATAACTATTGTACAAGTACTTACATTAAATAAATAAAAATAGTGTATGGGTATTGTCTGTTTTTCTTAATTGCTATCCCTATGTCCCACTATTAATGCAATTGTTAACCATCAACATTCTCTGACTATGTTCGCAAAGAGAGTGACCTTAAACAATACACTCTATTTATGGTTTGTGTACCGAGTACACAATAATACAGTGTGGTCAAGCCATGTTGAGGCAATAGTTATATCAGGTAAGGGATTCGAACCCTTGCTTTCTTGTACAGAAAATTTGAACTTAAGTCAAACACCATAACCACTCGGTCAACCTGACTGTTACTAATTTAATTATTTTTGTGGACTTGAGTGTTTATAAAACTTTTTCCAGTATACATTGACTAAACCACTTGTTTGTTTTGAAATATAGATTTTGTTTTGTTTGACCATAACATTGCAGTTATGAGTCTTGTGAACTGGGTGTTTAATATAGGGTTAAAGGCATTTTAAAATAATTTTAGAAAAGCTCTTAGGTATCGTGTCATGGGTTTTAGTAATGCATTACTGTTCGTTGACTAACATTTACCGTTACACAACATTATTTTGGTGAGCTCTACATGTTGTTGTTTGAGACGTCAGTCTTTTGACTGGTTTGATGCAGATCTCTATGCCTCCCTGCCCCGAGCGAAACGTCTCATTTCTATATAGCTACCACACACTACATTCAAGGCTATCTGTTTAACATATTATAACCTTGGATCTCCCCTACAAGCTCTTGGATTCAATTCCTAGATTTAACACAAACTTTTAAAAGTGGTATGATAACTAAAACTAGTCTACTCAGTCTCGGGTGGTTCAAATAAGCAGAGAGGGTTTGATCCACACCTCAACCATAGAGCACTATGTTCTTTTCTTTTTTAAAATAATGATAGCCATTTGTTCAATTTCACATTTCACACATTGCAATTTGTCAATTTTCCATTTGCATTTTTTTAATGACAGTTTGATGTTTTTCAATTTCATGATATGGAAACATGGATTTTTCCATTTTCATATTTACATATTTGTCAATTTCCCATTTGCATATATTTTCTTAAATGTCCGTTTAAGGTTTTTTAAATTTTGTCTATATGGAAACATGGATTTTCCATTTTGCTGTTTACAAATTTTTTATATATTTATTTTGTGTATGTTGAAAAAAATCGATATTTCCAAAACAAGATTTTCTATTTTTCATTTTATGATTTTGTAAATAATATTAATGTGAGTGCTTGACCATGGATTTTCCATTTTGTTGTTTACAAATTTTTTATATATTTATTTTGTGTATGTTGAAAAACGATATTTCCAAAACAAGATTTTTTATTTTTCATTTTATGATTTTGTAAATGATCTTAATGTGAGTGCTTGGCCATGGCAATAATACAGTCTATGTTGTGTGAACCTGTGCAATTTTTAATTTATTCACATATGTTCTACACCACCTATAGCTCTATGTGTACAGTCCTCAGCTCCACATATTTCTTTCTCTTTCCACCTGTGTTCTCTCATACATTACCCCTCCCCCTTTCCCTCCCTTCACCTCCCACCACTGGTGTTTGCAGCTCTTGCCTATCTATTGGTTGCGACATCATTCCGACAAGTTGCATCATACTTTTTACTGATTCAGCGATTCCCACGCTTTGAACATTCTCTTATCAGGCACGTGGACAGATAACGTCCAAGGTGAACACCTGCGGTAGATCAAATTTCACGTCAACTTGCATTTTGTCACGTACGAAGCAAAACAGGATGTGACTTGTTAACAGTTATCATGCACGTAGACAGATAACGTCCAAAGTGAACACCTGCGGTAGATCAAATTTCACCTGAACTTGCATTTTGTCACGTACGAAGCAAGACAGGATGTCACTGGTTTAGCCCTCATGTGGTTTCACACATGTGTATGCATGCATTTCGCACTTCCCTGCCACCACGATGGTCAGATTATTTCACCTTCAAGCGTCATGGTCATTTTTCCATTGCACGTGTTGTCAAGTCAGATCGGCGCCTTCCAATAAGCTCAAATGACATTCACCTCTTGCTCCTCGGCAAGTTTGTTTTCTCTACTCGCTTCGACCAACATAGAATCAAGTTCTCATCACCGTTTACACGTCAAAGGTAAAATGTGTGAAAAAAACGCACCCTCGCTCTGTCATAAACCGACCCGTCGAAATAGCGATTGATCTATTGAACACGGCCACCGTGGTCAGCGACAGTTTCAATGAAACACACACCCAGCAGTATCGTCTCTCTCAACCACCACGCTTCATGGACTTTATAAACAGGTAAAGAAAAAGAAAACGTTTTTTCAACATGTATGGCGTTAGGCCCTTTGTGAATTATTTTTTGAAAAAAAAAATATCTACCACATTTGAAAGGGGGCGTTAGCCCGAGTCCTAGGACACCTCGTACATGTCTCTAGCGTTATTGGTTCGTGAAATATCGGCAAAAATCACAAAAAACACGTGTTTACCCCAAAATCGAGTTTCCAACTTTAAAAAAAATTATAACGAGTGGTTCATAGCAAAGAGGACGTCACCTCGAGTCCTTTGACCTGTCGTACACGCCTCTAGCATGATTGGTTCGCGAGATATAGCAAAAAGTTCAAAATCACGGTTTTCCCCCCCAAAAAAACATGTTTCCAGCATTTCACCTTTTCGACACCTACTTTCCCGTAAAGAGCACGACGAGACGAAAAAAACGAATCCAAGCACGCCCTCCTAGCATCACTCCTTCCATTCCAAGGTCGCAGGGGCTCACAACTTCCTAAGTGTAGTAGCTCCCCCCCTCATCCCACGAGTGGTTCATAGCAAAGAGGACGTCACCCCGAGTCCTTTGACCTGTCGTACACGCCTCTAGCATGATTGGTTCGCGAGATATAGCAAAAAGTTCAAAATCACGGTTTTTCCCCCCAAAAAACATGTTTCCAGCATTTCACCTTTTCGACACCTACATTCCCGTAAAGAGCACGACGAGACGAAAAAAACGAATCCAAGCACGCCCTCCTAGCATCACTCCTTCCATTCCAAGGTCGCAGGGGCTCACAACTTCCTAAGTGTAGTAGCTCCCCCTCATCCCACTACTACAGGTTTTCATCCTAGATACTTGAAATTTATTTTGGGGGTAGAGGGGGTAGGGACCATTGATTTACGTCAAACAATTTTTTTTGTAGAGTTCCTAGTTTCCGAAATATAGAATTTTCAAAATTCGAGTTTTTTCAAAAAAACATAAAAATTAAAAAAGTTTTACTATAGAAAATAAAGGTCATAAAGACTATTCGTTTGAGCCATGGCACAACGTTCTATCCTGTTTGGTTTTCAAACTATCGCCTATTTTCGAAAACAAAACAAATCAAAAAATATATATATATAACGAGTGGTCCATAGCAAAAACAGACGTCAGCCCGAGTCCTATGACACCTCATTCGTGAAACTCCGACCATGGGTTCGAGAGAAAAGTCTATTTAAATGTTTCAACTTCGCGCGGCGGCCATGTTGGTTTGTTGGGCACAGCGGCGTCAAGTGAAGCAGAACCATCAATACCCCCCTACTTCCGTGTGACTGAACAGAGAGTGGCGGACCAATATAGGGCGATAGTCCGTAATAATTTAGTGCCAGAAGCAAGACTTAATACAATCAAGCAGGAGGTCAGAAGAGTGTTTGATTGTGATCAAGGAACTAATCTGGAGAGTGAATTAGCACAAGAGCTCCATGAGCAGGAACAACATCAAGAAGAACACAATGAGCCAGTCAGTGGCATACAGCCGGATACGCATCATGAAGATGAGTCACATACCAAGATCCTAGCAGATGAAATGATGACGGCTATGACTCAGTTCAATGGAACAGACCCAATGCTTAGACCTGCCTTGCCTCGAGTAAATTCGTCTAGGAAGGTATCAAAAATTTTAAATATCATGAATCAAGCTATCCTACTCAAACACTTGATAGATGTGAATGACTTAGAATCTCTTCACACTGTTCTGTACTGTGGAGCCGTCACAGTTATCAGAACTATGGGCATCCAACTGAGAGAAAGGAATACTTCCTGCAGTAAGAAATGTGCTCCTGTTACTCCTAAGTGGGAGAGACGTCTGATAGGCAATATCGACAAATTGCGATCAGATATTGGCCGTTTGACTGAGTTTATCAGAGGAACGCACACAAGAAGACTGGTGAGACTCTGTAAGGCAATAATGAGGCGGTCCAAAATCCACACTGACCGAGATGACCCAAACACAAAAGCCGAACAGTGTTTAGATACACTCAAACAGAAACTAACGTTGATAGCGAACAGACTTTCCAGATACAGAGCCAGTATGAAGCGGAGACAGGAAAACAACTTATTTGTCAAAGGCGAAAAAAAAAATAAAAAAAAATAAAAATAAAAAAACATCGTATGGCCTCGGGTTCCGGGTGCAAGCTTTGTAATTTGACACCCAGAGGGTAGCTTGCATGTCGAATTTCGTTGTTCCTTGAATCACTATGAAAGTCAAGGAGGTTAGATATCTAAGCTCCTTGAACACTATAGCGCTTTCTAGTAGAGAAATGACGAACTTTGTGTTTAATTTTGAGATTAATTTTGCCACTATGAACACGGCCTACTGAATTCAAATGGGTTCTTTGACATGCCAACATCGTATGACATGCGTATCGTATTTTTTCCCCCTTAAAAAAAATCAATCACCACGGCCAGGAGCGAACCTGCAATCTTGGGGTTAGTAGACTGACAGGCTATCCACTCACCCACCATGGCAAGCTATTCAGAGTGATGTTAGTACAGGTGTTTTGTCGACTAACGGGCATCACTACCGTTTTGGACTTGCTTATTTTCAGACCAAATTGCTTGAATATAGCATTCCAATCATTCAGCTTCAGCTTCATTTTCACCCCATATTACATCATCTGCAAACGCTAAAGCTTTTAAACGCAGAGGTCTTATTGAGTCTCTTAACTCTCTTCATTATTTCATCCATTACAGTAATGAATAAAAGTGGTGATAGAGCGCTGCCTTGCTGTACACCCTGCTTAGTGTTGAACCAATCTGAATAGCCATCACCTATTTCGACACAAGTCTGGCAGTGTTCATAGCATCTTGACTTTATTTATTGATCTATTTTGAAGGCATTCCCAGATTGTATTTCTCCGTACACTGTCGTAAGCCTTCTCAATATTTAGAAAAATGAAGATGATGTTTTTTCCGTTTTCCCAGTGCTTCTCCATAATCATCCTGACAGAAAATATCAGATCTGTTGTTACCCTGTTCCGTCTGAAACCGTACTGCTCTTCTTCAAGCTGTGGTTCAATGATAATTCTTAATCTGTGTTCTATGATTCGTTCCATTATCTTCAGGCCATGAGATAGAAGAGTAATTCTCCTGTAGTTGCTAGGTTTCCGTCTGTCTCCTTTCTTAAATAGAGGGACGATAACACCTATAGTCCAGTCTGTTGGTATTATTTCTTCTTTCCAAATAGTGTTTGTGACTCTAAACAACCACTGCAATCCTTGTATTCCAGCTGCCTTGATCATGCAGTGCTTACATCATCAATGCCTGTATGCCCTAGCTTTTTTCATGTTCTTTAGGCATTTTCCACTTCCATCCATGTTAGAGGGTACTCCATATCTGGGATATTTTCTTCTTTGTTAGTCTCCTCTTGTTTGGTATTTGAATTTTGATTATTATATAATTTTTCGAAATACTGTCCCATCTCATCTCGAATCTCCTTCTCATTCCATGTGATGTTTCCATCTTCCTTCTCCGCGGCCTTTATTGGTTCATAGTTGTTTTTCTTACTCCTCACCACTTGATATAATAGCTTCCGTTTGTTCCTGAAATCTTCTTCTAATTTCTGTGTGAATCCTGTCCAGTATTTCTCTTTTTCTTCAGAAATGATTCTTTCCACCTTAAGTTTCAGGTCCCTGTACAGCTAAATTTCTCTTCTTTCTGACTTTTTCTGTCCCTTAGTTTCCTCACTTCATTTCTCTCTTTTATTGCTCTTCGGACAGTTTCATTCCACCATGGGGTTTCTCTCTCTCTCTCTCTTACTCTGCTGCTTGTTTTGCCAACATTATTTACTGCAGTATCTACCAGGATTTTCTTAAAATCCAGAATCTCCTGTCTGTATTTATTTCCAGAATTATGACCACCGGTGTACAGTTAGACGGGTGTCACGTTGTTAATAGTTTACGGGAGGTATACCTCCCTTTTCATCCTTTTATCACTTTCACAAGGAATATACTGTATATATATAAAATAGCAACCCGACCCGGCTTCGCCTGGGAGAATGCATTACGTGATAAGCGCTTTTTTTTTCTCCAGTGTCAATGAACAACGACCAATATCCGTTTTACGTCTCGGCATGATGGGTTAAAATCACTGACTGGACTATTAATTATATTATCATGGAGATGCATGTGCAACAAATACTTGTCAAACGTAAGTTAAGAATGGCGACGTGCATGAAACTCAAATCCCCCATCCGTCCAATCTTAACTTGACTGTGAATTTTGCGGAACGAAAAGTTCACAGGCGAAATGAAGAAAACCCGAGTTGCACTTGCAGGGAAACTCCAAACACAAACACCCTTCTCAGAAGTCTTAACTCAACACGACTCAACGGTTTGCTGCTGGCTGTATCTGGGGCAATAGGTTCGCCCGCTACCTAGGCTCTAACAGGCATGATAGATTCGCCCTTAGATAGCTCGTAAACTGTTGCCTCAGTATTTGAATGGACATGGTTGGAAGAAATTAAAACGTAAAAACACTCATAGTGGGCGATGTATTGAAGATAGACATATGCTCTCGGGGACTTTTTTGTAGAACTTTTCATGCTGAACAATTCTTACACTCATAGTATTAGATATTTTTAACAGTTTGCCCAGCGTATGCTTATAAAGCGCTCGGACGCCAGTTTTTTTTTTACTTTTCCATCGAAATCGTTACTGCTTGGCTTCCTTTGATCATAAATAAATTATTTTCTACAGAAATCATCCTCGAGATATCCTTTACAGAATGGTGAAAACCGCATGAAATTCCGTCCAGTGGTTTTCGAGTTTACCCGTAACATCCAAGAATTGGGGACTTTGTTTTATACTAAGTAGAGATTATACGCCAATCAGTATAATTTAATATACCCATCCCCCTTCTGTCCAATCTTAGATTGACTGTGAATTTTGCGGAACGAAAAGTTCACAGGCGAAATGAGAGTTGCACTTCCAGGGAATGGCGACGTGAATAAAACTCAAATCCCCCTTCCGTCCAATCTTAACTTGACTGTGTTTCACAGACGAAATGAAGAAAACCCGAGTTACTCTTCCAGGGAAACTCCAAACACAACCACCCTTCTCAGGAGTATTAACTCAACACGACTGGACGGTTTGCTGCTGGCTTCTATCTGGGGCAATAGGTTCGCCCGCTAGCTAGGCTGTAACAGAGATGATAGACTCGCCTTTAGCTAGCTCGTACTCTGTCTCCTCAGTAGTTGAATGGACATGGTCGAAAGAAAAAAACACGTAAAAACGCTTATAGTGGGCGATGTATTGAAGATAGAGCTATGCTCTCCTGGACTTTTTTGTAGAACTTTTCATGCTGAACAATTCTTACACTCATAGTATTTAGATATTTTTAACGGTTTGCCCAGCGTAAGCTTACAATGCTCTCGGACGCCAGATTTTTTCGACTTTTTCACTGAAATCGTTACTGCTCGGCTTCCTTTGATCATAAATAAATTATTTTCTACAGAAATAATCCTCGAGATATCCTTTACAGATTGGTGGAAACCGCATCAAAATCCATCTAGTGGTTCTCGAGTTCACTCGTAACAAACGGGAATCGGGGACTTTGTTTTATACTAAGTAGAGATTATTTTATGATTCACATACCTTTCTGGGAGTCGTTACAAGTTGATTTCAATGTCAATTAGGCCTACCACTGCTGCACCGGAAATAATTGTTTTTTTGACGTAAATAAAGCATTTTTGAGCGTGTTCATTCGCCCTGTTACATTGACGTCGGACAGTACGTCATACCTCATGTGATACGCAGGGCCGCTGAGAAGAGGGGCAAAGGGGGCAAATGCATAGGGGCCCGTCATCGGTAAGAGCCCGTTAGTGATTCTTAACATTTTCTTACGAATATAGTTTTATTTATTTAAAATTTATTTTTATTTAAAACCTTGTAGGACAAGTCTAAGTGTTATTGAAGATATTGTTCGAAGAGGTCCCCCTGCAATGCATGATAACCTTCTAACTGACGGAACAAGAGCCTTCCTTAGAAAGGTTTGATTTTCAAAACTAGAGAATTGAGAATGTGTTCGTGATACAAATCAATCAATATAATCTTTTCCTTGCAGATTACTTGGTCACAACCCTGAGTTCCTTAAGTCAGTTTTAGTTACTGACAAAGGCTGGCAAAAAGATCCTTCTTGGCGTAAGCTGTATAATAAGCAGTCAGTTCATGAAATGAGTGCGTCACAAACTGCGCCATATTGATGAAAATGAAAATCTACAGCCTGCTTCCAGTCTCCGACCGGGTCAGGAAGGGAATGAATGAAGCCCCCATCTAGCGGCGAGGATATGAACTGTGCCGGCTGCCGAGGCCTGACGCACTCCTCTGGGGCAATGATTAAATGAATGACAGATGAAATGATAGTGGAGAGTGTTGCTGGAATGAAATGTTGACAGGGAAAACCTAAGTACCCAGAGAAAAACCTGTCTGCCTCCGTTTGGTCCAGCACAGATCTCACATGGAGTGACCGGGATATGAACCACGTACCCAGCGGTGAGAGGCCGGCGTGCTGCCGCCTAAGCCACAGAGGCTTCACGTGGCCATATTGATGTTGTTTCATTTTAGAGGCTTGGGTATCGTGGTCATTCAGCCCCGCGTAGTTTGGTATGTGTGGAATTTTGTGTGATAACTTGTTTTTAAAATTATGACTGAGCATCAGATGCTTTTCTCAGAATGGCATTTTTTTCTCTCCAGAATAGCTAGTAGTGGATAATAACAATTAAACGTTATTTTAAGGGGGGGGGGGGTCAGAGCAAAACATTGCATATAGGCCCTTAAATCCCCTCAGCGGCCCTGGTGACACGTTGCCTACATGTCCGACACAAAATTCACCACACGACAAGTGAATAATGAAATAAAAAGCATTGGCCTGGATAAATATTATTGATGCGTGACAAAAGCCACGGGGTGTTATCTATGAGCAAACGCGACCCGCAGGGCCGCACTACCTAACCACCATTGGTCTGGACGAAATTATTGGTCTAGGCCAGTGGTTCTTAACCGGTGGTCAGCGGACCACAGGTGGTCCGCGAGTGGTCCGTGGGAGAAAAGGGCCCACGAGCACGTATAAAAAAGTGGCCAATAAATGGGGATTTCGAAAGCGATGTGCGTTGAACGAGAATCGTCCGAATGTATTGGCGGCGATGACTATGAGGATTTGATTTGAAATATCTTTAAAATAAGTATTATTGAGGAAGGGTTACAACTAATAAGGTGTATTGGGGGGGGGGGGGGGGGTGAGGGTGGTCCGTACATGATTCAATTTCACGCTGAGTGGTCCGCAGACTTCTACGAGTTCAGAACCACTGGTCTAGGCAAAACCATTGGTCTGACGGATGCGATATAGTACGGAATGCGTGGGGTTGGCATTATGGACTCCTTCACAACGATGGCTGTCAGAGCTGCAATTTCAACTATACAGGTGTTCCAGGTGTAATAGTAAATATTTTAGGAGGTGGCAGAATAGATGAATTGCAATAAAACAGTCCATATAACATGTGTCCCATTTGTATTGCGTACCGAGATACAGCTGGTAGTATTTAACCGAAACAAATGTAAAGCCAAGGAAAATGAGGATGTTCAAAGTTACAAAAAGTTTCAAAAGTTCCACCACCAATGCAATTTTTCACTTCTCATCCCATGTAGCTCTTCGGAGGGCGTCTTGGCGTTCTTTGATGAGGACTGCACTAAGCAAAATCCGAACGACCAACTCTGCTCTTGTGTCAACGTTTTCGTTTTAGACTTCGCTTTTCAACCATCCCCACAGGAAAAAAAACGAGCCTTACAGTAGTCGCATATGATGTGTAACATCTGGCATGTTATTCGAATAATTCCATATCACTTACTCGCATTTTTTAAAGAATGAACTCATAGTGCTACCTTGTGCCAGCAAACATGAAAGGATTCTCCAATGCATCTGCAGTAGTGACATGTATGCGGGAGCAATCCACTGCCTACTTGATGCGAGCTGTGCTCTATACCGGCCAGTTAGTGAACCCATGCCAGCGGTGTTATTGAAAATAGTCTCTTATTGCCGATATAGCGCACTACCAAGTATAGGCGCGATTAAAAATTAGGTGTGCAGTAGGTATATTAAATGCGTTTCTCTCAGTGATACGTTTAGACCAACGAAGTTTCAATTATTGTTAGTAGTCGGTGTTAATATACTGAATTCCTACGTTGTTTGGAGTGTTGGTTGATGCGATATAGCACTCGAAGTATCGAGTGCTTACATTAAATAAGAATACAGCAAAAGTATGAAGATTTAATAAATCGTAATTGTTTTCAGCAAATATGATATAATGAATATTTTCACACCAAAGAACGACTTGAAGATGATTTATTGTAGGAATTTCTTTAATTGGGCCTCCAAACCTTGAGGTAAACCGTATGCGATTTACATTCCATATAGTCACATGGCTTACAGTACGTCGTTGTACCGATCTCCGCCACCACGCGCGCTCATTGTTTCCGTCCCATGCACTTCCGTCCCATCCACTTCCAACCCATCCACTACCGTCTCTTTTCCAAAATCACTCCCACTAAAATGTCCAGCTACCGAGTGCCACAAAAATATCCAGATACCGAGTGGAAAGATGTTACACATCCGGGGACCTTGGTGGCCAAGAAACGTGCCCATATCTCCCTCCATCTTCCGGGGAATGTTAGGTTTAGATGTTGTTTCACCAGACGACTAGAATGCGGAGGAGCCCCGTCATGCTGGAAGTTAATTTTCAAGAAAGTATAGATAATGGGGTCCTATTAGACGATGCGGCAACACAACAGGCCCAATCAACTGATTGTCAATCAACCCACACCGCACATTTACAGAAGCGTTCCTGAAAATGTGTGTTCACAATGGCATGTGGGTTTTCTTCTGACCACTGATGTTCATTACGAGTGTTATTGATGCCGTCACGAGTGAGCGTGACTTCATCAGTGAAGAATACAAATGGGATTTTAGCGGCTTCGGTGGCATAGTCGGTAGCTTCTAAGCCCAAGATAGCGGGTTCAAACCCGGCCGAAGCCGTCGGATTTTTTAAGAGCGTTAAAATCCCTCAGTAGGCCTTCCTTCGGAGGGGAAGTAAAGCTGGCGGTCCCATGTCATAGATTTATGGCATGTTAATGAACCTTCCACTAATTACACCTGTGTGAAGCTAAATTGGATAGGTTAAGAATGTAAACAACGTTCTTAGGTTTCTACGTTCGTTACCAAGAGCTGACTGCGGTGGCGTCTAGCAGCTAAGTTCTGAACTTGGCCTAGTAGTCGTTGACGGCGGCGCTTGGCGGCAGAAGTAGGAACTATTTGAAAAATTCTAATTTGCAGTCTGTACTTGAATTAAAAAAAGAGATAACACACACTAATACAGTCATCAGAATTAACACTGGTTATCAAATAGGAGATTCTACACACACCCAAAGTACACGGGGCTACATGACCGCGTTGTCACAGCCCCTAAACTTAAGAACCAACCAACCAACCAACAATTTTAATGGGATTATTAAAAATAAAAAAAACTTGGTGATTTGCACGTATCCAACGACAAAATTCCAATCGTCTCTCTGCATCTCCTGCTCGAAGGTGTTGAACGGGCTGGTAATGACACGGATGCAACCCGTGCATACGTAATGTCCGCCATACTCATGTAGGCTACATGGAACACCGATTCGTGCAGAAAGTCTACGTGTACCAACACACGAAACGACAACTGCTCTGGTCTGTATCTCTGTACGCAATACAAAAGGGACACATGTTATATGGATTTCTTTTATTGCAATTCATCTATACTACCACCTCCAAAAATATTCACTACTAGCAACCCGACCCGGCTTCGCCCGGGAGAATGCATTACGTGATAATCGCTCTTTTTCTCCAGTGTCAATGAACAACGACCAATATCCGTTTTACGTCTCGGCATGATGGGTTAAAATCACTGACTGGACTATTAGTTATATTATCATGGAGATGCATGTGCAACAAATTCTTGTCAGACGTAATTTAAGAATGGCGACGTGCATGAAACACAAATCCCCCTTCCGTCCAATCTTAACTTGACTGTGAATTTTGTGGAACGAAAAGTTCACAGGCGAAATGAAGAAAACCAGAGTTGCACTTCCAGGGAATCTCCAAACACAATCACCCTTCTCAGAAGTCTTAACTCAACACGGCTCAACGGTTTGCTGCTGGCTGTATCTGGGGCAATAGGTTCGCCCGCTACTAGGCTCTAACAGGGATGATAGATTCGCCCTTATATAGCTCGTAAACTGTTGCCTCAGTATTTGAATGTACATGGTTGGAAGAAATTAAAACGTAAAAACACTCATAGTGGGCGATGTATTGAAGTTAGACATATGCTCTCGCGGATTTTTTTGTAGAACTTTTCATGCTGAACAAGCCTTACACTCATAGTATTTAGATATTTTTAACAGTTTGCCCAGCGTATGCTTAGAAAGCGCTCGGAAGCCAGTTTTTTTACTTTTCCACCGAAATCGTTACTGCTCGGCTTCCTTTGATCATAAATACATTATTTTCTACAGAAATAATCCTCGAGGTATCCTTTACAGAATGGTGGAAACCGCATCAAAATCCATCCAGTGGTTCTCGAGTTTACTCGTAACAAACACAAATCGGGGACTATGTTATATACTAAGTAGAGATTCCTCCTGAAACACCCTGAATAATAAGTCGTGATCCTATTAGAGACGGCTGGGTGGGTCTCAGGCAGCGGAGGAGTAACCATCTATTACTACATCATCTCCAGATATATTCCCGACTATTAATTCAGGAAATATCCTTAATTTCAGTAGTTTAAACATTTTATAGAAAGGTATAGCCTGTTGTTGTTTGAGTCTTCAGTCTTTTGACAGGTTTGATGCAGAACTCCATGCCTCCCTGTCCTGAGCTAATCGTTTCATCTCTACATAGCTACCACACCCTACATCCGAGGCAATAAAAAAACAACCCCTGGCTCTATACAGCCCATGACGGGCTAAGGCCGACCAAGCAACCGCTGCCCAGCCATTTGGCCTGCAGATATTGGGGTGACGCGTGATCAGTTCGTCGGGTTCCCTCGGCCGTTAATCTTGGTATTCGTGATCGTGGCGCTGTTTCACTGTCAGACAGCTACTCAATTGCCCTCACGAGACTGAGTGCACCCCGTTCCAACCCTCACGTCAGTTTTAAAATCCATGACGGAGCCGGGGATCGTACCCGGGGCCTCCGGGTGAGAGGCAGGCGCGCTACCCCAACACCACGGAGCTGGCATCCGAGGCAATCTGTTTAACATATTCTAACCTTGGTCTTCCCCGAGAGTTCTTGTCCTCGACCCTTCCTTCCATAACTAAGCTTGCTATTCCTGGGTGTCTTAGTATGTGTCCTACCAACCTATCTCTTCTCTTTATTAGCAGTCGCCAGAAAAATCTCTCCTTTCCCACTCGTCTTAATACCTCGTCGTTTGTAACCCTATCTACCCATCTGATCTGCATCATTCCCCTGTAACATCACATTTCAAACGCTTCAATTCTCCTCTTTTCTGCTGCACCAATAGTACAAGTTTCACTTCCATAGAGTGCCATGCTTCAGACAAAGGCTTTCAAAAATGAATTCCTAATACCTAAATCTATATTCGATGCCAACAGATTCCTTTTCTGTAGAAAAGCTTTCCTTGCCTGAGCCAACCTACTTTTTATATCCTCTTTGCTTCGTGCATCACTGGTTATTTTGCTTCCTAAGTAACAGAAGTCTCCTACTTCCTTTAGTTTTTCACCTGCCAATTTGATGTCCATAGAGGTTTCCGATTTATTGCGACTGCATTCCAATATTTTTGTTTTACATTTATTAATTTTCATCATAAATTATTTCCTCAAGACGGAGTCCATACTATTCAAAAACCTATTCAAATCCTCAGGCGTGTCGGCCAAGATGACGATGTCATCAGCCTACCTCTTGTAAATTCTTACCGTTGCCTTAACCTTATGTTAGGATGGTTAAATGCCCATTTCTGCTCTAAGCTACCCATAAATTAATTTAGTAGACTATTTCATAGCATAATGATGCATGTAATATTTTATTATTGTATAATAAACAATTTGAATTACATCCATAGGTATCTGAATGATTACGACGTTATCTTTTACTAGCCTTCCTCTAGTGGAGTCTCTTCACCTTCAGTTTCTGGAACTGGGTCTTGCTTTTTCAAACAAGATGCCAAGACCGCTGCAGCGACGGCATCTCCAAGAATGTTGACAGGTGTTTGAAAACGATCACATATCCAGCTAACCGCTATGAAGAATGTCCAATCAGCAGGCAAATCCAGAGTGGCAAATATCACCAATAATTTGTAAACATTTTGTTTATAGTTTTCTATTGGTATTATGCTCAACACGGTGGTTAACAGTATTAATATGCATATATCTGTAACCGATAGGTCAACATCATACCACTGAGCAACGAAGATAGTTGCCAGACACTCGAATATTGCTGCTCCATCCCTGTTCATAGCTGCTCCGAGTGGCATAACAAACCCCACAAGAGGAGCATCTAATTCATGTTTTACTGCCATGCATTTGATAGCAAACGGTAAACTTGCATAACTTGAAGCTGTTACGAAGCTCATAAGAATGGCTTCCGAAAAATTCCATAACAATTTAAAGGGCAGTTCCCGAACGAATACTGCATAAATTAACGGATACACAATAAAAAACTGTATCCCCAACAGTAAAAATAAGACGATAAAGTACTTCCACATGGCTGAAATCATATCTCTGTCCGTTGTTATGATCTCACCTGCTATCAAAGACACCAGGCATATAGGTGCAATGTACTTAATCCAAATTGTGAGTACCAAAGTAACTACAGAGATACATTTAAATACATTAACTAGTGGTAAAGTAATTTCTTGCATAGTATTAATTCCGACTCCAGCTACAATAGCGATACACACCACTCCAAGCATGTTGACATCTTCAACCATCCTACTGCCCAAATCCCATTCAGTGACTGGTATGGTGACATTTGTATTTGGTGTCAGATAGGTTTCGCTCGTTTGAAAAGTCATTGAGATTATATTTTCTGGAAACAAATTCCTTATAATATCTAGATAATAATCAACTGCTAATATAGAACCACCACGAAGTTCAGGCGGTTCAAATTTTGGTAAATATTTCTTATCATAGGTTACGCCAGATCCCGGTTTAATGAGCATGGCCAAAGCTATTGTAAAAAGGCAAGCCTGAAGTTTAGTTAACAAAATGTACAACAATAATTTCCATCCAAGTTCTCTAGCTCGTCTCAAATCAATAGTTCCAATTGACAGAATGATTAATGCAACCACAATTGGTATAGCAACTGCTTGCAACATTCGCGTAAATAGCCTTCCTGGCAAAGCGACACCCGTTATTTCATTATATGTGTACTTGTTCTTACATACTAATAGAATAATTCCAAGTAATACGCCCAGTAAAGCTCCACAAAGGAGCAAAATAGCCAATAGATTACGCTTTAAGAAACCCATTGCACTATTTAACCTCAGCTGCACGTTTTCAAAATAAACTGCTTCAGTTGTGAACAAAAACGATTCATCTGTTTTAGAAGTTGCCTACGCACTGCCAGCTGGATCGCATTCCTCCTGGCTGCTTTAGACTGCCTGCCCATTCAACGCTCAGAGGCATACAAGATAGGTTGCAGCATCAACCCTCTGTGATCACCGCGGCTTTTTCACTGCCAGCTTCATCGCGTCCCCCCTGGCTGCTTTAAACTGCCTGCCCATTCAACACTTGGAGGCGTACAAGATATATATTAATTTCAGATTTCATTTCTGATTTACAAAAGAGCACGCAGCAGTACGGCATTCTAAAATCCAAAACACAACTTCGCGGAAAACAAACAACAAACGGTTGAACATCGTAATTCAGCGAGGCTCCAAAGCCTTTCACACTCAAAGCAATGGCTTCTTACCAAGGAAGTCAGACCGTACCTAACCTTACCGACAGTTCTACCCACAATGTGCCCAAGAAATCCCAGAAAAGTTATGCTTCTGCAATACAGTTAACACTGAACAAAGAACATGCTATTATTATTGACGCCATTAACATCAATACAAAATAAATGTCTGCAACAGCGACTTGAAAAAGTGGCGATCACAGCGGGTTGGTGCTGCTCTTAGCGTCTATATTTGGAAACGAGGTTGTACGCATAAACCGATGCTGTAATCGTTGAATGGACAGACAGTCCCACAGCCACGGCACAATATAGTAAGCAAATACAGTATGGACACATCAGTACTTAACCATGTAATTTTTTCGTCATGGTTTTGAAACGGCCGTCGCCGGAAGCACCGCACGCACGCACATTCGCATGCTTGACGGCTTGACAGCGACGGTTCACCAAGTATCCGCGAGAGAGCAGTCTACCCATAATTAATTTATTAAGACGCGCTCGAAAGAGCATTAAACCTAAATCTAATACATTGATATTTAGTTTTCACTATATTCTCTTATTGTCTTTGTTCTTTTGCCACAGAGTATTATATGGTAACGGTCGCACTTCCTGTTGCACAATGAGCATATACAGTCTTCACCAGGTTGGTGAAACCTTTGAGTTCGGCAGATTTTATGGTGGAAGCCATGGGTAGCAAGTCTGGTTACCACATGCCTTTGGTCTTGCCCAGACTTTGTCCATTGTCGGTCTATCATTGCGCTTGTGCCATAGAAATCGGGATCAATATCCTTCCTCTTCATCCATCGCGATTCGAGTAGCGCTTGGAATGGGCCTGTAGATGGTAGCATGAACTGAAGTCTTAAGTCCTCCACGAAGAAACTTTCCCTTGCTAATTCATATACTATCCTTGAGGGTGCATAAATCCCAACTCCGAGAACTCTCTTCAGGTATCTTGCTTTCACACTTTCCAATCTTGTGAGATCGCTGTTTGTTAAATGCGGCCATATTAATTCTATTCCATATGAGGCTATTGGTGAAACGACTGCCTTAAATAAGGTCATTGCAGTAGACAATGATAGTTTGCTGATATTCTTTATTCTGTGAATGGCTTTTATAGCTGCTGAGACTCTCTCTTGAATGTGGATCCTGTATGAAGACATGGTTGTTTGTAAATACACTCCTAAGTACTGAAATTTATTCACTGTTGTTAGCTTAACACCTTGCAGGGTTAAATGATCATCTGTTGCCAGTTTACCTCCTTTTCTGATAATCATGTAGAAGGTTTTTTCTTCGTTGATCTCGAGGCTATTTTCACCAGCCCACAGTGCGAGCTTCTGGAGTGCGATTTGCAGGTCTCTTTTGCTGTGAGATCCTAGTGCCATATCATCAGCGTACATTATTAGTTTCACCGTTGGGTGGTCCTGAACGATGTTGAAAATGTCAGCTGTTAGGACATTAAACAATAGAGGACTCATGGGGTCGCCCTGAAGTACGCCGTTTGTCTGTATGATCTTCTTTGACAGGACTACACCGTCATTAATAACGATATAATTGTATGTTAGAATTGCCTCAACTATTCTTGCTAGTGGATGGGCGTATCCCAGCATCCCTTTTAGTTTATTTATGAGGATATTCCGATTGATTAAGTCAAAAGCTTTTCTATAGTCAATGAAGACCACATGGTATTTCCCCTTCTTGTGCCTTAGTGCCTGTTCCGCTTCTTCTTGTAGTACTTTTACTGCTTGTAAAGTACTCCTTCCTTCTCGGAAGCCGAATTGAGAATCTGGTATGAACTTATCCACTTCCGTGATTAGTCTTTTCGTCAAAATTTTGGAGAAAATTTTGAATATCGTGGATTCTAGAGCTATACCCCTGTAAGAGTTCGGGTCTGCAGTGTGCCCTTTCCCTTTATATAGTATTGTCATTTGGGCTGTTCTCCAGCTGACTGGAATCGTTCCTGTTCTCAAGCACCTATTAAACAGTTCTGTCCATATTGGTAATAGTAGTTCGTGTGTCTCTTTTATATGTTCCATGAATATCTTGTCCAGCCCTGCCGCCTTGCCCTTCTTAGCCGTTATGATAGTGCCCTGTATTTCCTCTGAAGTAATTTGAGTGACTACTGTATCAATACTATTTGTATCTGTGACTTGGTAGGCTGTTGCAGTTCCATTCTTATTGAGGGTCTCGGAGAAATGTTTCTCCCAAGTCTCTATCGGTATCTCCCTCGCCATGGGAGTTTGATTCTTCCTTAGGGCTAAGAAAGGATCTGTCCTCGCTGCTTCTGCTGTTCCCATTGCTTCGGCCTCAACGAACTCAGTTCTTTTAGTTTTCAGTAGCAGTTTATACTGTTTCCTCATCGTAGCATATTTTTCAAAGTCTTCTCTGTCGTTTGTACACTTTGCTCTGTATAGTGCACGCAGGGTTTCCTTCCGAGTATGGTAGCACTCTGTATCGAACCATTTTTGTGCGTATCTCTTTCTTCTCGGGACGAATGCTTTACTGATCAGATTGTTAACACACTGTACCGCGTCATCTAGTTGGTCCTGAGCGATGAGGACACTTGCTTTTTCTATACCTGTTGTGTTCTGCAATTTTGTCAGATCGAGATTCCTGGAAGGTTTTTGCTCTGGAGATGATTTCACTAATTTTGTCTGGGGTGCTATTTTTATCACTGTGGACACGGGGATGTGTTTTCTAATTGGGGCAGCTCCTGAGGCCCATAAACCCTCTTGTTTCAATATTCGTATATCTGTTCCCCTGTAAAACACTTGATCGATGGCGCTTGCCCCGTTGGGAGCGAAATAGGTTTGGAAAGTTTTGTCATTAACTAGCGTGAACCCTTCTTCTTCTAGTGCTTCCAAAACCAGGTCAGTTTTAGTACTTGTCTTATCAGTTCTGCAGTTGATATCGCCTGCTAATATTACATTCGCTTGATGTGCGGCGTGGCTTAATAACCTTAAAAGAGTGTCTATAACGTCTTCCGGTGCCGCATCTGGAGAGATATATACTCCTATCATTGTGAGCCTTGTGGTCTTGATTATTGTGGCGTTTGTCTCTTTCCTGTGCGACAGGATGCTTCCTACTGATGGTTTGAGGAAACAAGACACTCCGCCCGCTGGTCTGCCTCCTGTGGCACTTGCGTATGCATGTATTCCGTAGAAACCTGGTAGGTCTACTGGTTCCTGTAGAAAAGTCTCTGTCATGATCACTACGTCATAATGTATTGTTAGATCTTGAGGGGTGAATTGCAGCGCGTTTCTGAGTCCTTCCGCATTCCATAAAAGAAGGCTTAGTGTTTGGTTAGTCGAAGGATGCTCCGTTGTTGCTTCTGAGGCCTCGAAAACGGTATCTTCTGACAAGAACTCCTTCAGGCCAAAACTCCGGTTTCTCTGTTTCAGTGAGATGATTGAAGGGAAAGCCGACCTTAAAAGCTTCCTTAGTTCCTATTGTGGGGAGCTTTTCGCAAACTACTCCCTCGGTTATATTGTTTCTTAGCAAGAAGGTTCTAATTGCTTCTTCGGTAGTTCTATGTTTCACCTTGCCTACGTACAACCAGGCTGTCTTGTCTGCCGCTTGTAAGTCTATGTCAATTCCTTGTTTGGTACCGATGATAATGTCTTGTCGTTGACTTTTTCTTCTCCTTGAAGTGTGGTATGTCCAATCTCCTTCCTCCGGTTTTTCGGACATCAGTGTTTCTGACTCTTCCTCAGCAACGTACGTTCCTGACCCCGGATTATTGTGTACCGTGTTTCTTTCCGTTTTATTCACGTTGTCTTGTACTGGTGTTCTGGGTGCTGGTTTTTTCTATTGTTTTACATCTTCACTGGGATGTTTTCCTGCGACTCTATCTTCTATTGTCGTCCTTTTTCTATTGTCTTCTCTTTTCCTTTGAGGGTCTTCTTCAAGCGATCTATATTTATGGTCTAAATCTACTTTTGTTGAGGATGATTGTTTAGGTTGTGGAAGTGCGTCATGCTTCTCAAGGTTCCCCGGTGAAGGCTCCTGCATATTCTTTGGTATTGACTTACTAGTAGCTGATGCTTGCATACTATTCATTGTGTGACGTTTAATCACCAGTATTGATTCTGTGAGAGAGTCTAATTTCTTATTCATATCTGATCGGATATTGTCAATTTCTTTTTGAAGAGTTTTACCTGCTTTATATAACACAAAGTCTTGTTCGCATTCGTAGCAGAGCCACAAAAGTTTCGACTTTTTTTTATTTGACGCTTTCAAAGCGTTGAATTGTCCTTGTTGTAATTCGGCACAATTCAGATGGTGCCATTTCTGGCATAAGCCATCGCATTGAACGGCAACCTCGTCTTCTACATGCCGTTCACAGATGGGGCAGCAGTCTTTCTCGTCCAGCATGGGGACGTGCTGAATGCTTATATCAGGCATGGAGTCTAGTTGGCGTTATACTTCACTGATTGCCGTTATTCTGCAACGGAGAATTTCCAAAATGGCTTTCCCCTTGTCGAAAACAACAATTCTATTTAGTACACTGCAATTGATAAATTCACTCGTCGTGTCACTCAACCAACATATAATTTTATATGTTATCACTATCTAATATTATAATAACACTCGGTTTAAACAAGCATTTCACAAATCACCACGTATTCACTTAATATTGGCTCCGATCTTATTCACTGCTAACAAGTTTGCAACCTCTTTGGTTGTCTACCCATAATCATTATTGGTTGCGTTCACGATAGCAAACAGTTGATCAACCGCAGGACCTTCTATACTACCGGACCTGACACTGCAATCCAAGATGGCCGCCGTAGTTGGTGGTCGGACATTAAACGCATGACGTGGGTCAGAATCCAACACAACACAAAATAACATCATGACGTGATTTTGTCTGCTGTTAATCCATTTTATGGGCTTGGGACATCTTGGTCATCAGCCCCGTGCAGTTGGGTTTGGGTTGAATTCCTCCAATTACGTGATTATTGTAGTAGTGTGTGTAGCTGTGTAAGGGACAGGCATGGGGAGGTGCCCCGGGAGTTAAAATAAGGTACTACCTACCGGAGTTCCATCAGGAAAGGAATAAAATAAAATAATGTTGAGGCCCACAGGAGAGATCTGTAGAATATCTTGGCTGAGTGAACAGGGAAAGTTGTAAATGATGATGTTGATGATAATTGTTGTCTTAAGGGGCCTAACAGTTAGGTTATCGGCCCTTAATGGTTTGAGTGATGGTGAAGCTGATAATGAAATGTAAACTATAACTAAAACTAACTACTAACTTATATACTGTACTAGAAGAAGAAATGGAAAACAAAAGGAGAACAAGGCAAATAAAAGACAGGAGGAAAAGAAATGCCCTCGACCCTCGAGGAATGCGGATTGAGGGACTTGGAAGGAAGGAGAGCCATAAAAGGCAGATAGGAAAGTGAAAGAGGAGAGGGTCCGCCCCACAGGTAATGGATAAAAGAGGGAAAACCGGACCCAGCTCAGGAATCCCTCGGGGTCGCCATCTCTCGAACTCACCAGCCGTGAGCCCCTGAGGGTGTAGCAATATCTAGGGTGCACCAGAAGTGGTGGGGCTACATACACCCTACCTCCTTGAGGGCCTTGAGCAGAAGGCAGGAGATAACAGGAAAAGAAAAAGAAGGCTGACCCCTCACAGAAGGAGGGTATCAGAAAAGATGGGACAAGGGCCAATTAAGGCGGGAAAGGAAGAGACTCCCTAGGCCTCGGATACCCTAATACCGTCGGGGTCGGGAGAGAGCAAGAGTTGACCAAGTGAAGTCGACAGGAAAGAAGACGGAGAGGAGCCCGGCAAAAGTAAGTGGAAGCAATGCCGGACTCATCTGGGGCCCCGTGGTCGCCAACCCACGTCCCACTAGATGTGAGCCCCTGGGGGGAGTTGTATATGTTCCTGTAGGAATTTCAATCTCTTTTTAGTAAGTTACCTATTATTCTGGGCCTGTTTGCCATCTCTTGATGAATGCAGTACATTTGCATTTTTCTGTTGGCACAGGCTAGAGTAAAATGAGGCTTTTCACCGATGTCTCAGTCTCACTCTTGACTGTGATTATATGGAAACTACTGAGGTATAGGTGGTGCTTAGTAATGACATTCAGGGCACAGTCAGTGTCTGTTGGCACAGGCTAGAGTATCACCAATGTCTCAGTCTCACTCATGGCTGTGATTGTATGGAAGCTACTGAGATATGGGTGGTGCTTAGTAATGACTTTCAGGGCACAGTCAGTGTGTGTTGGCACAGGCTAGAGTATCACCGATGTCTCAGTCTCACTCTTGGCTGTGATTATATGGAAGCTACTGAGGTATGGGTGGTGCTTAGTAATGACATTCAGGGCACAGTCAGTGTCTGTTGGCACAGGCTAGAGTATCACCAATGTCTCAGTCTCACTCATGGCTGTGATTGTATGGAAGCTACTGAGGTATGGGTGGAGCTTAGTAATGACTTTCAGGGCACAGTCAGTGTGTGTTGGCACAGGCTAGAGTATCACCGATGTCTCAGTCTCACTCTTGGCTGTGATTATATGGAAGCTACTGAGGTATGGGTGGTGCTTAGCAATGACATTCAGGGCACAGTAAGTGCCTGTGGATGCTGTGAAAGGTTCTACTCATAGGGTTAGTACTGCTGTACTGACTCAATGAGGAAAGCAATGATAATCTACCTCACTCCTCTTCTTGCTTAGTACGCCTCAATATAGCTCTGCCTTGGGTTTTTGTGGGTATCTACCCACATAACCTAACGGCAGTGCCTTTTGAGGATCCAACCAGCCTTCGGGCTGACTACCTAACAGACAGACATATTATCCTTAAAAATAAATGTGACCAACCAGGTGATGTAGTTCTTGGTTATCACTTCTGGGGTCCAAGTTTGATTCCTGACTGTCAAAAAATCTTAATTCTAGTCTAAGGGTATGAACGGGGTATACACAGCCTTTGAGGTAAACCGGTAAATGTTGGGTTCGATTCTCCGCGTAGCCACCCAGCAAGTGGTTTACCAAGGGGTCCCACACATACTGAAGATAAATGCCTAGGTAATTCCTATCATAAGGTCACGACTGCCTTCTGTAAATCCGTCAACAAGTAGGCTAGTCGTATTCATTCATTCCTATTCATGAGATTAAATGGCACTCTGTCAAACGCATGACGTGTGTCAGAATCCAACCCAACACAAAATATAACATCATGACGTGATTTTGTCTGCTGTTAATTCATTTTATGGGCTTGTGACTTCTTGGTCATCAGCTCCGTGAAGTTGGGTGTGGGTTGAATTCCCCTGATAGGAAATTAGAAAATAGGCACCAATGGCTTATCTTTATAATAATTGGATTTGCAACCAGTCACACAACAGTTTCAAGGCATATCACCACAATTTTAGCATAGCCTATGCATGAGTAAGCCTACTGGTAGTTTATTAAAACGGGATTCACACCAAGTACGTGATAAGATTGATATCCTTGAACTAGCAGGCGTATAATTGGATGAGAGAACACTGCAGACAATTTAAAAAGTAGGTTATGTTCATACGTACGGTAATCAATTTTCAGATCTTCTTAGGACTTAAATTGGAATACGTTAATTATTACTATGCTTGCTCATAATGAATTACCATTACTAATAATTTATAAACCCTAAATAGAATAATATATAGGCCAAACTTACCCTCTGATTGGCAATAGTGATGGTATCACAAGCGTAACAGAAGTCACCGGTATCTCGTATTTATGAAGTACTAATGCAGACATTTACTTACACGAACGTGTAATATCATTAAGCAATAATCAATAAGCACAGATAATCAAAGGAGACGATTGCTAACCGAAATTCATACCACTATCACATCGTAAACAAAACGACTCAACTTATAAACAAAGCATGTAATCACCAACAGCGACAGCCATCTTTCATCTGTCCCGCCGCTAGTGTCAGGTCCGGTATTATAGAAGGTCCTGTCAACCGTTGAAGAAAGTACGCTGTGAACGCGGTGTGATGGAGCGCTCCCTAAACATGTTCCATGGAGCGGACGCCATTTTATGGAGCTAGAAAAACTTCACTCCATCCACGGAACATGTTTAAATCCAACATGGCGTAGCATGAAGTAGATTTAAAAACAAATGTAAACATTGTGGAAATCGCTCAAAATAGTTCCTAAACTGATGAATACTGAAATAATAATGAAGAACACAACATCACGGTCCCTCTATAGCCTATAAAATAACCTGCATTGTGGTAAATTTGTGATATATCTTTTGTTAACTCTAACCTTGTTTTAATATAAACACCGTGCAGTCATATACCGGTACAGGTTCCATACTTTATTTTTCTTGCCGTCGTAACCAAGACAACATAACACAACACAAAACAATACCCTGTACATAATACCAATACCAAAATATTAATTCCTTTACCCCGACATTCTCCCACCTTGCAATTTTCAGCCCTCAATAAAATTGCAACATGCAAAGTACGGCGTTTATCTTATTGCAGGAATCTCATCGGACACCTCACTGCTCTCCCACTCCGAGTATGATATCTCTGCAACATCATGTTCTCTTGTTCCATGGCCTCTTTTTCGGTCTCAATCACTCGTTACTCCTCTTCAGACACTGACATAGAACACTCGAATGGGATCAAACGTTGAACAGGACGCATGACAACTCCCCTTTGCGTTTGAAGTCTCACAACACGTACTCGTCCATCCTTTCCAGGCAACAGTTCTTCAATAATTCCCATCGGCCATTCAAGCTTATTACGATTGTCCATCTCAATGAACACTACGTCTCCCTTGCTAATGCTGTCATGCTGATTCCGCTTAAGCAACAGTTGCCCGAGGTATTCCTTTCGAAATCTCTGACGAAGGGCGTTTCTTAGTTGCAGACGATAGGCCGCTCTCTTTCTCAGCTGATTTCCATCTATCGAATCTAGATCAGGTACTCCTATCTCATAAGCCTCCTGTAGGAACATCGCTGGTGTAATAGGTCTCAAGTCATGAGGATTTTCCGTCTCTGCCGTTAGGGGACGACTATTGATGACTGCTTCACACTCACACAACACAGTCATTAATTCTTCACATGTTAGGGAAGATTTCCCCAGAACCTTCCGAAGAAGAATTTTCATCAGTCCGATCAGTCTCTCCCAAAACCCACCCCACCACGATGCTGTGGGAGGGTTGAATTTCCATGCAATTCTTTGGATGCCACAATAAGACTCGATATTATTCCAGTTGAGCTTAGACATCATGTTATATGCTCCTCTAAAATTTGTCCCATTATCACTATAAATCGTCGTAGGCCTTCCTCTGCGCGATATAAATCTTCGTAGACATTGCAGAAACGAGTCCGTAGATAACGAGACAAGCAGTTCCAAATGCACTGCTCGATAGACAGCACATGTGAACAAGCAAACCCACACCTTCTGGTTACCTTTCACAATCAGCGGACCAGCTATGTCAATGCCAATAACTTCGAAAACCTTGGCCTCTCTCACACGATCATTAGGCAGAGGTGGGGTAGAAACTTTCAGTCGCTCTTTTTTGTACCTTCGGCAAACAACACATTTTTGTACAGATGATCTCACGACTCGTCTTCCATTCAAGAACCAGTACTTCTCTCTAATAATACCCAACAGAGTCTGTGGGCCTACATGACACTGCCGAATGTGCGTGTCATGAATAAGTCGCTGCACTACAGGGTGATCTCCCGGCAATATAGCAGGCTGGCGAAACTCATTGTTGTCCTCCCTCTCTGTTATTCTGGTGTTTACTCGCAAAATGCCATGATTGTCTAAGTATGGCACTATTGAAGCCAGTCTCTGATCCTCGGGCCCTTGAAAACTTTCATTCTGGACAAGTTTAATTACTATTCTTTCACTGTCTTCTAATTCTGAACAAGTCAGTTCTCCATTCTGCCTTCTATTATATTTACAATTGAACATAAACCGTCTTATCCACCCGATCAGCCTCACTATTTTGTCAAATCGAGAGAAATACTTGTAATACCAGTTGGAACTTGAAGGCTCTTCTGCGACCAATAGAGTCGTGGCAGTCCTCCTTCTTTCAAGCATGATTTCATCTTCATTTCTGTTGCTATTATCTGAAGGCCATTCTTCTTTGGGAAGATACATCCATGACAGTCCCTCCCACCATCTCGATGCTATAAGATCTCTTGTTGTACAGCCTCGGGTAGGCAGATCAGCAGGATTGATTGCCCCAGGTACATGCCTCCACGATTCTTTTGAAGTTGCCTGATTTCTCTAACCCTGTTCTCAACAAAAACAGACCAGAGAACTTCTCGCTGTATCCATGTCAACACTGTCGTCGAATCAGTCCACAAATAAACTGTTTCAGTGTCAAACTCTTTTCTTATAGATGCCAGCAATCGGGCACTAATTGCAGCTCCCATAAGTTCGAGTCGAGGAATGGTCGGTCGAGGTGATGGAGCCACTCTTGATTTTGCTTGGAGAAGCTGAACATGAACTCCTGTCACTGTCTGCGTGCGTAAAAATACCACTGAAGCATAGGCATCTTGACTCGCATCGCAAAATGCATGGTGACTACGTTCCTCATATACCTCAGGGAGTCTTCTTGGGATCGTCAACTGGCCTAATTCTCCTATTTCACGAAGCCATTTTTCAAACTTGATTTGGATTTCCTGCGGTACCTCCGTATCCCAAGAAACTTCGTTTATTTTCTGCAGTAACAGCTTCGGTGATAACATAACCGGTGCAGAAAATCCAATTGGGTCATAAATCCTATGGACAGCAGATAGTATCGACCTCTTGGTTGCTTTTATAGGTGATAGCTTCGTCAGGGGTTCACTGTTCAAGCTAAGCGTGTCTTCCTTGCGATTCCACATTATTCCTAGGACGGGTGACATTTTTTTCATCATCTTGAAGCACTGGATCACTACTCTCCCAACCTCTACGTTCAAACTTGTGTTGGGCAAAAACATCTTGAGCAGTTTTAATAAACAATTCCAGCTCCTGTTTATTTGAGACACTTGTCACACAATTATCAACATAAAAACTGTCTTTCAGTTGCTCAATAATATTGACAGTCATACTGTTCCACCTTTCCTGATCATTTTTCAAGGCTTGGTCTAAAAGGTGTTCAATAACAGCTGCCAGTAGGAAGGGGCTTGATGTCACTCCAAAAACAACTCGTTTATGTCTATATGTTTTCATTTTCTCTTTTCCCCACAGGAATCTCAAAAAATCTCGATCTTCTGGTGCTACCGAAACTTGCAGGAAAGCCTTGCGAATATCAGCAATAACTCCAATTGACTTCTTTCGAAACTTGTGTAGGAGAGATGGAATAAGTTGGATCAGATTTGGACCCTTTTCCAAACAATCGTTGAGTGATGGGTTGTTACCTCTTCTAGCGGAAGCATCGAACACTGGTCGAACAGGTGTTGTTCCATAATCCTTGATCACAGGTCGATGAGGCAGATAATGGCCACATATTTCAGTCTGATCACCATTAACCTCTTCTATAATCCCTTCAGCTAGCCAGTCTTGAAAGACTTGATCATATTTTTCCAAGTATCCGTTACTATCTAGCTTTCTCCTCGTTATATCAAGACGCTTCACTGCCATCTCGTACGAAGGATCCAAGGGAAGATGATCCTTCAACCATGGCAGTCGAACTTCGTATCTACCATCTTCTTTTATTTCTACGGTTTCAATGAAATTTAATCTAGCTTCCTCTTCAAGTTCACATCTCTTCTTTTCAGTGATAGGATCTTCTATTCCCAATACGTCAAGTTCCCAGAGGTTGCTAACCTTCTCTATATTCAGCATAATAGGTGTAGTTTTACTCATACCACACCCCGAGCGTTGGTCTCTACCAAATACTGTCCACCCCAGTGTAGTGCGCAACGCTGTTAACGCTCCCACCGTTTTACGATCATTGGAGAGAATTGATCCTAGAAAATCAGCACCAATAAGGATCTCAATATCCTTATCCTTTCCTACATCTAGATGAGACAGTCCAAGTTTCACGACTTGCTCTGTTGTAAGGCGAGGGACCTGACTGCAAATAACAGGCTGACTAAGAGCAGTCAGTCTCAGCTGACAGGAGTTATCGAGATTATGAAGAACAAGTTCAAATACGCCATGTTCCACCGGAGATCCAGTTCTGCCACCAAACACAGCATGGCTTAAAGTAACCTTCCTGACTTCCTTGAGACCCAATCTCTCTGCCAGTTCTTCTTTAATATAAGAATGCTGTGAGGCAGAGTCTAGAAGAACGCGTACAAGCTCTATATTATACCCGTGAACAATCTTAACCAAAACTGTTTGTAGATATACACAGGAGGAATTTATGCAGAAGTTCGTCACTGACCTGGCCTGAGATGAGGCCTGGCCGTTTTAAGATTCCTTTCTAAAAAATCACACATAACTGGATAATGCTGCCGCTTACATAACTTGCAGGAGAGGCGAGTATGGCATCTTCTTGCAACATGACCAACCCTGAGACATTTGAAGCATGCACCATTCTTTGACAACCTGACTTTCCTTTCTTCGAGAGACATGTTCTTTGCTTCCGTACATCCGGATGAAGTATGTTTCTCTTCACCACAAAAAGCACATGTACCTCCCACTCCTCCGGTTGATACCAAACCCTGAGCAGTAGGAACATCACACCGTTTGAAGGGTTTCGAAATTTGTTTCTTTTCCGCAGTAACATTACCGATCTTTCTAGTAAGTTGTAAGTACTCTTCATTTTCTACTTCAGATTTCAAAAATGTCAAAAGGTTTTTAAGCTTATCTTGTGACCCATTTTCTTGTATACAATCTCCTCTTCTCTGCCACACACGAATTAATTCATCCGTCAAACAAGACTCTACCAGGGGAAATAATAATGCAGCATAATTGTCGGTAGTCAGGCCCATTGACTCTAGGGACCTAACATTAACCTCAATTAGGTCATACAATACTGAAAGGGAAGGCTTCTCTGTCACTAGGTTTATTATGTCCCTCACGTAAAGTTCTATCAATAGATCTTTTCGACCATAGCGGGCTTCTAACAACTGCACAGCCTTGCTATAATTCTCGGCAATAGGAGGAAAACCACTCACAAGATCATACGCCCTTGTTCCAGGAGTCATAGATTCTCTTAGATAAAGAATCTTTTCTGCAGCATCCAGCTCAACACACTCATGTATTCGCTTGAACTGGGCCCAAAATGATAACCAATGTTTAATATCTCCTGAGAACTTCACAAGCGACAACTTGGGTAATTTACTAATCACTTTACCCGTTTGAGAAACACCAGTTCTTATGGAATAAGTGTCACACGGTATTTCACATTCGTATTTTTCGTACTTACACTTCACTGTTGTCCATTTATCTCGATATGTTTCGACTTCATCATATTCCTTGTCTTCATCTTCGCTGTTGCAATCACGTCTATGCCAAGCTTCGCGGATTCTCTCGTCAAGTGAAAACAGTCGATCGGCTTTATCTTCGAGTAGTTTAAAACTAGTAAATATATCTTCCTGCTTCACATTTTCCTCCTTAATCTTGTTCTGGAACGTGTTAAAGGCTCTTGTGAACAGACGACGTAACTGTGCTCTTTCTCTTTGTAAAGCAGTCACTTCAGCCATGATGATAGATTTTGCTAGTCGAAATCAAACAGTTGTTGTGTACCTTAAGTTCTTATTTTACTTTCACTGCACGGCAATCAGTCTTGTCTATCGGTCGCCAAATGTTAACTCTAACCTTGTTTTAATATAAACACCGTGCAGTCATATACCGGTACAGGTTCCATACTTCATTTTTCTTGCCGTCGTAACCAAGACAACATAACACAACACAAAACAATACCCTGTACATAATACCAATACCAAAATATTAATTCCTTTACCCCGACACTTTATTCCGATTTACGGACCGCAGTTGCGACAAATGTTAACCTATGTGTGAAACAACATAACCTGACATATCGGATGTTACATCCTTTATTTTGTTCCAAGTATTAAAAATTATATGAATTCAGGTGTGTGGTTTCCTTTTTAGTGGCAATGTGCATTTTTAAAGTTTTAAAATCGATGTTTCAGCGTTTTTTCATCACTTGTAATTTGGTAATGTGGTATGAAAATACGATTTTAACCTATGCTTTGGGCTAAATACTGTACCTCGACGAATATATTGTTGTGTAGGCAGTATAGAGAGAATCAAACTTCTAGGCTACCGGTACCGGTACTGTATAAAAAATACCTTTCATTTGGAGCAAGCATAGGCTACCGGTACTGTATATAAAATACCTGCATTGTAAGGCCTGCTTGGCCTACCCCAAATTCTGATAGGCTAAGACCTATTGTCAAGAGTCTTGACTCAAAAATAAATTATTTCAATACCGTAGGCTACCGGTACTTGTTGGGTTAAGGATTTGTATGCAATAGGATATAAGAATTACCGTAGGTCTGTCTGTGCCTGCATTAATAGGTGATTCTTCCAATAGAAAACTGAGTGTTTGGCTGATCAAAATGTAATGACTGGGAAATACTAGTAGCCTATCAGTATTTTTCTTTTCATGGTATTATCTTAACAGTTCTCTTGCTTCTTGGATGCTGTTTAGGTCTAGATTAGCCTACACATCCACATTCCTTTCAAGAATGCTAAAAAACCTACTCACTAGGCCAATATTTTTTCTTGAAACAATCGTAAATGTTTCGCTAAATTGTACGGTATTTTAAATTCACATTGCTCATTATCAGACCGCAAGACCCCCCCCCCTCCCTGGCTTTCAGCTTGGACTGAATGAAGTTAATTTGGTCTTGTATAGGCACTAGCCTATAAATATGTTTCTATGTTTGAAAGAAACCAGCTTCCCTTGGTAAGCATTCCAAGTACCGGTAACCATTACTTTTCTTTTCATGGCATTAGCAGTCTTATCTTAACAGTTATCTTGCTTCTCGGTTGCTGTTCAGGTCTAGATTAAACAGCCACATTCCTTTCAATGTAATGAATATTACCAACCGTACTGGTACCATTGGCTATAATTGGGCAAGCTCAATAGCCAATGTTCACTGCAGTAGGTTACCAGTACCGTACATCAAGAGGCTGGGAATGATTATGCACTGAAACTCAAGATATAATATATATATACTGTATATAAATTTATTTTCTTACACAAGGAGAGAAAATTAAGCACTCTCCAATATAGCACTTACCCAGTTTGTCCTTTATTTCCTTCACTTACGGTATCTAAACATGCCTGAGTATTAACATTTTGTGACAATTATTGTATGCACATACTGTATTTTGCCCATGCTTCAACTAATCCAACACCAAAATTTCCATCCTTGACTTCCTTTTGTCAAACGAGTGATGATTTTCTCTCAGGGGACAGGTTAGGTCTCTGTAGCCTACTCAAATAGGAACTGACTATTAAGTAAAATGCATTTTGAGAATGGATTTAGAAATTGTGACATAAGGCTAATTTATTTTACTCACTCTCTTGAGTGTATGCTACATATTGATCTATATTTTAACAGTAGCCTAGGCTACAGGATACATTTCAAAATGCTGTGGTGTCAGTGACATGTGCATGTATTTTTAACTGAGGCTAGGATTGGGAAGGAGGCTTTAAGTTACAAGCTTAATAACCTGTATAGGAAATTGTTAGTGAAATGAAAACTTTAAGGGAGTGAGGAGTCATGAATATTACCTACTGGTACTGTACAGTAGGCTATAGGCTACAATTGGTCAAGCTTGCTAACCTAGGTTCACTGCAGTAGGCGACCAGTACATCAAGAAGCTGGTAATGGTTATGTACTGAAACTCAAGATATATAATATATTGAACCCTTATTAATCTGCGATGAATAAGTATTCATGATTTATTATTATTATTACTGAGGCCCAGGCAGTACGTGTGGAAATTGACAAAGGGGAAGCCAAGTTAGTGTGTTGCAATGATTACCACAGAGGCAGGCTTGGTAGTTATTCTTGAAGACGACCGAGTAAGCCTAGTTCAAGGACAAATTGTGTAACAACGCGCACCAAAATTGGAGTCATTAGGGGATGGTCACGAGTGAGTTTCAACCGACCTAGGATTGAATCACCCAATCAGATGAGACCACGCCAAAACCACGCGATGGGTGGCGTACCCTCTAAAAAAAAAAGGCGCGGAAACGCATACCTAAAGAACCGCCGATCCGAATTAACTCCGCATAAGTGCGCTGAGACGTTTGAATAAAATGATGAAGATTGATACTAGTCCCATGTTTGTGAGATGAAAACTCTAGAATATTTTTCTTAATTCTCCCCACTCCACCTCAGTCTGTCAGTTTCCAATAAATTGATCGAGGAGAAGCTGTTTCGAAGACAACTGTTTTGAGCTCTGGTGGACTAAGGTCACGCCAGTCTGCGTCGCGATTTACTGCTCTTAATAATCATACTGAAGACAACTGTTTTGAGCTCTGGTGAGCTAAGGTCACGCCTGTCTGCGTCGCGATTTACCGCTCTTAATAATCATACTAGTGACAACTGTTTGTGCTCATAGCGATCAAGGTTCACGTAGAGCAGTGGAGATATCTAGTGAGATAACGACTGCGAGAACGTCATGTTTAAGACTTGTTTTTCAAGCCAGTGACGATGTGTTTAAAGTGTATAATTTATGTAAATTTTGTATTGTATATTTTTCAAGTGACAATTGTGCGAGTGTAAGGGAATGCTAAGCTAGGGAAAGTCTTCGATCATTAATCGCATAGGACATATCGTGAGTTAAAGTAGTAACTCACAGCGATTATAGCTAGTCAATTTTTATTAACATTGAACATTTCTGTCCAAGAGACTACGCCAAGATGTCCGACGTTTGGTCAGGAGACGGATTGATGAGCATCGCTTCTTCGACGACGTCATCGATGGAGGGCTAATTTCCCGTAGGGAAATGAGCCGGGGCGGAGGTTATATGTTCTGCAAGCTGATACGGTGATGTACAAAAATTGATTTACTCAATATGTAGTTAGATAAGGCTTTGTAAATAGTTCATTTATTCTTTTTCTTGTTTAGATTTTTTTGTGTGCACCGACACTAGTGTTTTAAATGTACGTTGGCGCGTGGCCAAAGTTGTTTATTGTTTATTTTTCTTTGGAGTCATATTTAGTGTACACGGCGCGTGTACGTGATTTTTATCCATGCGGATGCGAAACTCGTTACATTCGATAAGTGGTGCTTTATTAAAGTTCATATTTTTGATAGGAAAGGGAGGTAATTTTTGTAAGATGTTTGATGAACAGGTTATTAATCATATTAGGGTTGCCGAGCGCAACAAATTAAGATGTAATTGTAGAACACCTTATTTTTAATTTTTTTTTATATATTTTGAGTCCTTTTCAGGTTCGTTAGTCACAGACTAGAACGGAAACGCGAGCTGGTGGAAAAATATTTATGTCATTTTATTTCAGGTTTCTGTCAAACCCATACGTGTGACTTTGTGTGTGTTCTTGGGTCAAGTGTGTGTATTGATTCTTCGTGAAGAGGGGTAGATGGTGCTACCGCCCTCATAGTGTTGTTGTTGTATTTTGATGGAAAGGCAGGGCACTCCGAGGAGGCTACTGTACCTTGTCCAATGCTGATTCTTGGATTTCCTAGGGGAAATGCTGAGATATATTTTGTTCTGACACACACACACGTATATATTGTGCTTTGGGTCACGCTTCTTCGAGACTCAATCCCGTGCCTTGGGAGGTCGAGGTTATTGACACGTGGGTTGACAGATGTGCAGATTTCCACTTAGCGCCCGTCTAGCCTTGGTGACTTATTTTGTTAGGCAGTCCTGTTGTCCGACTGACCCCTATTAAGCTATCATTAGCAAACCTGTTCTTTTGTGATGGTTATTTGGACCATAATTAATTGGGGAGTTCGCCACGTTTGTTACGAATTATTGCATGTCGTATGCATGAAATATTGTGTTAATGATGTAAATGTTGGCCTTGAGCCTAGTGATTTTCTATGACTCAGTTCATGTTTGTTAGTGTGTATGACACCCGTGTGGTGTAGTTGTATTTACTTGTAAAAATGACGGCGGTCATATGTGTATTTTTTTGTTGGTCACGTGTTAACTTACTTGTGTTGATTTTTGAGAAGTCCTAATTTTAGGCAGTAATGTTTTGCTACGGCAGTTCTTGATTCCAATTTCAAGCGGAAATTATTTGTTGTTTATTTTAGTGTAGGAAGTGTCGGTTTAGTTTTAAGTTGTGTATAGTTGTTCCCCGCGTCTGTCTAGCTCTAAGCAATGCGGATTCGTCTTCTGAAAGTTTATCCGGATGATGAATCATGCATTCAATTGTACTCATCGTTAAGCATGTAGAACAGCACACACGTATACATTGTCATTGTTGATTTTTGGGACATTTGGTCCGACTAATAATCTCTCTTGAGATGAGGCCTAGTTTTTGGCAAGTAATTTTATTCAGTGGGAGTCATTTTGGGATTTTTGTTTGTTTATTTCATTTTGTAAATAGCTGATCTGTCATTAAATTCATTTGTTATAACCCTGGCTTCACTTTTTCCTGCATGTTATTTTGTTATATGTTACCCTGCATGTTAATGAAGCGCTTTAACAACAACTAATCACTGAGTTCTTAAGGTTAGAAATATTGAACAAGGTTAGAAGTTGATATTGTATTCGTTATTAACTTGTTCTGGCGCCCGGCATTAAAATTAGAAAATTTGCATATTATTGAACTCAGTCAAAGCAGGAAGGTGTTGCCTTATATTTTACATTTAATTAACTTCGGTTAATTGGTGTCGTTCGTAAATTCTGTTGGTTAGGAATTTAAAAGCAGATCACAAGGGAGTTATTTTGTTGTTTGGAAATAAGAGTCATTATTCAGTAAATTTTGATTACTGAAAATTTTATTAAATTAGAATCAGTAGTATTTAAATATCAAGACATGTGTACGTGTGTATGACTGAAACCCCGGTGCATGACCCTGTTTTTCTCTGGTTATATTTGTGTGTTGTGCGATGGCTAGTGTCGAAGAGATCAAGATATTGTTAGAGCAGATGTCTATGCAGATGTCCGCGAAAACGGAAGAACAGTTAGAGCAAATGTCCGCGAAAACGGAAGAACAGTTAGAGCAAATGTCCGCAAAAACGAAAGAACAGTTTAAAATTCAGAGCGAGCATAGTGAAAGACAGTTACAAGACATGAGCGGTAACATAACTACGCAATTGCAGGTCCAGAATTTGGATACCGATAAACAATTAAACGAATTAAACCATAAACTAGCAGAACAGGCAATAACACAAACAGTACAAACAGAGCAGTTAGAAAAGTTCACCCATGACATAAACCAAAGTACTAGGGAAGTAGAGAAACTGGCAGATGAGGTAGCGGAAAATAACGCAAAACAATTAGGAGAAATTAAGAAGTTGGAGTCCAAATTCGACAATAAACTCATACAATTCGATGAAATGGTAGCCGATAAATTAAAACAAATCGAGGCAGCATGCGTAAACAACACGGTGGGAACAAAAAGTACGCAGGATAAATTACAGGAACAGATTAATTCAGTGGATAGTAACGTACTAGAATTAATAAAGGAAATCGATAAGCTCGAAATAAAAACAGAGACAGAACGTATGCACTTGCGTGAAAACTTGGAAGACCAATTAATTAAAACCCAGCAGGTAATACGAGAAGAGGTAGGAGAACAGCTAAATAAAAATCTGGAAAACTTGGAAGACCAATTAATTAAAACCCAGCAGATAATACGAGAAGAAATACGAGAGGAGCTAGAGAAGAATCAGGAAAGGAGCGAAGAAAAAATTAGCAGTTTGAAGAACAGGATCCGGAAAGATTGGGAGCAGCAGGTAAACGAAACTAAAGAAGACAGGCTGACGATTTTAAAGCGGCTAGGTGAATACAATTCTAGAGTGCAGTCTTTGGAGGAAAACGTGAAGTCCAAACTCCAAGAACACACAGATCTCATAATTAAGAATGAGATAAGGTCATTAGAAAACGCAACTTTATTCTCGGCAGAAAACACAGTAGGCAAACAGGGAAGCATTGGAAGTCCGGTGGGCTTGAAGCTGGCTGAGGGTACGAGCCGAGGTCCAAGTCCTAAGATAACGAGCGACACTTTCCAACATTACAGAGGGGAGACGTCAACACCACAACCCGGCTTGGCACCTGCCCAAGTGATACAGGTAATTAGGGGGAATGATTTCAAACCCGATAAATTCAGGGAGAACTCAGGATCCACTCCCAAAGCATTTTTACGTCAGCTGGATGACTACTTTAACGATCAACATGTCAGTCCCGCAAAACAGTTGCGACTTGTGGAGAAGTTTTTGAAGGGCCCAAGCTTAATCTGGTCCCAGAGTTTTAAATACACATTTACCGACATGGCACAGTTTAGAGAGGCGTTCTTGAGAAAGTTCTGGAGTCCTTCTTTGCAGCAGGGGTTGAGAATGGATTTATACACTAGGAAATATCACAGCACACATCCTACGAGATTTTCCGAATTCTTTAGCCAATAGCTGGTTAAATTCCGGGATTTTGACGACCCCCCTACTGAGGAAAACATGGTTTTAACCATTGGTAAGCAGCTTCCGATGAATATTCAGCAGTTGTTAGTGGCCGGTAATATCAAGACCGCAGTTCAGGCTGAAGAGTTACTCCGCCATCTAGATGAGACGAGTATGGTCAGTCCGCAGACAGGGAGAAGGAACATGGAGTGTGTAAACACAGCTGAAGTGGTTCAGGGACACCAAACTAATCACCACCAGAGTAACCAAACAAAAACGCAATCTACCGGAACGCAATTTACACCAAGACGGCAAGAGCATGACGGCCGAAACCAATTCAATCAAAATAATAGGAAAGTCCAGAATCGCCGAGATAATTATAATCATAATAATCAGAACCAGCATAATCAGTGGACGTACCAGCTAGAGTATACCAACTGGAGGGGGAACCCAAGGCAGGGTAGACCTCACCAAAGGAACGGAGATGGCAGGTGGAACAATACGAGGAACTATCGCCAAGATAATCAGGGAGACTATCGCAATGATTGGAATGAGCGGTACGTCGAATCCCAGAAGTACTTGGATGAGTTAAATGCCGAAGAGATGGAGAAAGAGAAGTGGGGGCGTGCGATGGCAAATAGGCAGAGCCCGGATAATCACCAAGGAGCGGGGGCAGAAAGCTTATTACGGCAGCAGGAGAGGTGCGATGACAACCGACGGAACTTTACGAATGGGTCCCAGGATTTAAAAAAAAACCTCGAATGAACCAAAACCAGATAGCCTGAGAACGAAGGACACCAGGGAGCGGGAAGAGTTGATTGTTGCAAACATAGAAGAGTGGGTAGCATTCCCGGACGATTGCCTGGAGGAAGTGGTGAAGGACCGAGAAAATGTCATCAGACAATTACCGATTATTTATGCACGTATTGGAGGTATTAGAGTAAGATGCTTAATTGACACAGGTAGCCAGGTGAGCTTAGTCACGGAAGTATTGTTGAAAGAAATCGGAAGTAAACAAACCGTTCCAATTATGCCTGTTCCATTAATGAAAGTCAGAGGGGTCATTCCTGACAAGACCATAGTTTGCAAGCACCAAGCATATTTAGACCTGGAGATATTAAACCACACATTTTCGCAAACTTTCATCGTGATACCGAAAATGAATTATAATGTCATTGTGGGAGCCAACTTTATCTGTGATTTTCATGCTATAATTGACTTACATAATAATACTGTGAGTTTCAAACAAGTTGAGGGGTTGAGTCATGTGGGTTTGAACATGGAAGAAAGTCCACTAGAGAGAGAGGCGAACACTTGGGTTATTGAAGAATGCACTAATGAGGCGATCGGAGATAAGAACTTGACGGAGGAACGAGTAAGCCAGACAGCAGTGGTTGAAATTGACAGTCGAGATATTTCGCAGGAACTTTGGGTACATTTGGCGGAAGAAGAAATTAGCGGATCCAAATTTGAAATTTTACTTCAGGAGCGGCTTAAGGAGGCAATAGTAGGGGAACCTGAAAGAAGAAAATTAGAAGAAATTTTGAGATATCATAAAGAAGCTTTCGACACCATCCCTGGAAAAGTTTTAAATTTCCAGTATGCCATGCAAGTTACCGACTGGACCCCATTTAAGAGTAAATTGTACCCGATCCCAGAGAAACATTTTGCTCATGTGAAGGACATCATTAGTAATTTATTAGATTCCGGCATGATAAGAAAAGCAGCAACCCCGTACTTAAACGCAATATTGGCTGTGGCCAAGCCAAATGGATCAATTAGATTATGCCTAGACGCACGACTTTTGAACAGTAAACTGCTAGTTGAGCATGACCAAGCACCAAGGATCAAGGATGTATTGAAGGGCTTCTGTGGGAAGAAGGTTTATTCTAGCGTCGACTTAACAAATAGTTTCCACCATCTTGAACTTGAGGAAAAATCCCAACTATTGACGGGGTTTTTATTCGATAACCAAAGTTATATCTGGTCTCGCATGCCCTTTGGTGTAAAACAGCTGGATGTGCATTGATAAGAGCACTAGACAGGAATCTGACTGAGGAAGTCAAGAGCTTCACTACGAGATATGTTGATGACATACTTATTGCATCAGAAACAATGGAGGAACACTTGGTAAACCTAAATAAACTTCTGGATAACTTGAGAACCATGAATTTCAAAATTAATTTAAAGAAATCGCACTTTTGCCAGAGCGAGATTCTGTATTTGGGTCACATAATTGACGTTGAAGGCGTGAGGCCTAATCCGGCGAAAATTGACGCAATCAAGAAATTCCCCACACCAACTAAAGTAAAACATGTGAGAGCGTGTTTGGGAGTGACAGGTTTCCTTAAGGAGAATTGTCCCGGATACACGGAAACAGTAGCACCTATGCAAGAGATGCTAAAGAAGTCAAATCGATGGTCGTGGAATGAGGAGTGCGACAGGTCCTTTAGAGCTACGAAAGACTTACTGGAGAATTGTGTGAAGCTAGGGTATCCAGACTTCGAGAAGAAATTTATAATTCAAGCAGACGCTTCATTGATTGGGATCGGTGCCATGCTGTACCAAGAGGACACTGATGAACCCAAGAAAAGATCATATTTGGCATTTACGAGTCGTAAATTGAGGACGCACGAGAGGAACTACACTGTGACAGAGCTTGAGTTGCTAGCGATCTTGTATTCACTTCAACAATGGCGTAAGATGATTTTCGGTTATTCCATTGTTGTCAGAACTGACCACCATGCACTGACATTCCTATTCAAGACGACGATGGCAAGTGAGAGAGTTACGCGTTGGTCCATTTACATACAGCAGTTCGACATTACAATAAAGCATTGCCCTGGAAGGATGAACATCATACCAGATGCTTTAAGCAGGAATCCTGAAAATGAGAACGAGATAACAGCGGAAGTTCACCATATAACACTAACACCTAAGGCTCGTGAGTTTTTGGACAAACTAAAGGAAATTCAGAAGGAACAAGAAGAAGACCCATGGATGATGATGATGATCAAGATTTACAGGAAGGAACTACAACCAGATTCACCTGAATATCGAGAAGCCCGTGCCAAGGAAGCGAAATTTCACTACTTGAATAACCTTTTGCATAAGTACGTGGATGAGGATCACACCAAACTGCGAATTCTAGTTCCAGCATCATTAAAGAGAGGATTGACGTGGCATGTCCACGAGAGCCTAGCGCATATCGGCACGGACAAAACAGAAGCGACATTAGGGGAAACTTTTACTTGGCCTAAGATGCGATATACCATTGTGGAAGTAATCAGAACTTGTGACGCGTGTCAGCGCACTAAACCAAACAACTTCATTTTGAAACAATCTCCAAAACCATTATTACCTCAAAAACCATGCGAGCTGGTCGCTATTGACTGTTTTGGCCCTCTGGTTAAAGGAAAACGAGGATGCCGACACCTTCTTGTGTGAGTCGATGTGTTTTCCAAGATGGTAGTATTATTTCCAATCCAGAAGACGACATCAAAGCAAGTCCTCAGCAAAATTCAGAACAAAGTCATTCCGATGCTTGGGAAGCCGGAATTCATTTTATCGGACCATGGTACTTATTTTACGAGCAATGTTTTTAGGCAAGGTCTAGAGAGCCTAGGGATAAAACATGTTTTGTCGAGCATTCGCCATCCTTGTGGGAATCCGGGGGAGAGAACGATTCGTTTTGTTGCCAAGTATTAACGAGTAATGATTCCTAATGATCATAATAAGTGGGTTGACAAAGTAGGAGATATTGAGATGTGCATGAACACTACTAAGCACGAGTCGACGGGTCAAGTCCCACTAGTTGTACACCACAACAGGTTGCCTGAGAGATCTTGGGACAAGATTATTCCATGCCCGAGGGATCCATTATTAGCACATGAGTTGCGAATTCAGCGAACAAGAGAGCACATGAGGAACCAAGCGGACCGAAGACTGAGGAAGTACAGAGGAAAGAAATTTCACCGTGAATTACAGGAACAGGAACTAGTGCTTGTTCGGAGACCACCGATATCTGATCCCAAAAACAAAGTATTTGCAAAGTTATGTCCAAAATTTATTGGCCCGTTCCGCATCATTAAGAATTTGGGTAACAATGCTTACAGACTTGAAGAATTGTGCACTGGCGCTAAATCTGTCTTCAATAGCGCGAATCTTAAGCCGTATTACAGAAGAGAACCATTTGACGAATAATCAGGACCATGGGTGCAGAATCATTATTGCGGATTTTTTTTTGAGAGCCAACACTCAAATGTACGTGGCCGTGTAGCGCCTGGGGAGAGCGTGCTTTGTTTGTAAACAAGACAGCTGATCCGGCAGGAGTGGTAATCATGTTAGAAGGAGGGGAGGTCTAGCGAGACGTATGAATGACATTCCGGCATGGAGTGCGCACACTAATTGGGTCAGTGGAATGTACACTCAAGCAGTCGAGTAAGGTACTTAGGAGATGTTATCTTTACTACTGTGGATATTGTTTTTAAAATCCAAATCAATCACTTGCTTCGAATTCCAAAACCTTGCTGCGGATAAATGAACCCTTATTAATCTGCGATGAATAAGTATTCATGATTTATTATTATTATTACTGAGGCCCAGGCAGTACGTGTGGAAATTGACAAAGGGGAAGCCTAGTTAATGTGTTGCAATGATTACCACAGAGGCAGGCTTGGTAGTTATTCTTGAAGACGACCGAGTAAGTCGAGTTCAAGGACAAATTGTGTAACAACGCGCACCAAAATTGGAGTCATTAGGGGATGGTCACGAGTGAGTTTCAACCGACCTAGGATTGAATCACCCAATCAGATGAGACCACGCCAAAACCACGCGATGGGTGGCGTACCCTCTAAAAAAAGGCGCGGAGACGCATACCTAAAGAACCGCCGATCCGAATTAACTCCGCATAAGTGCGCTGAGACGTTTGAATAAAATGATGAAGATTGATACTAGTCCCATGTTTGTGAGATGAAAACTCTAGAATATTTTTCTTAATTCTCCCCACTCCACCTCAGTCTGTCAGTTTCCAATAAATTGATCGAGGAGAAGCTGTTTCGAAGACAACTGTTTTGAGCTCTGGTGGGCTAAGGTCACGCCAGTCTGCGTCGCGATTTACTGCTCTTAATAATCATACTGAAGACAACTGTTTTGAGCTCTGGTGAGCTAAGGTCACGCCAGTCTGCGTCGCGATTTACCGCTCTTAATAATCATACTAGTGACAACTGTTTGGGCTCATAGCGATCAAGGTTCACGTAGAGCAGTGGAGATATCTAGTGAGATAACGACTGCGAGACAGTCATGTTTAAGACTTGTTTTTCAAGCTAGTGACGATGTGTTTAAAGTGTATAATTTATGTAAATTTTGTATTGTATATGTTTCAAGTGATAATTGTGCGAGTGTAAGCGAATGCTAAGCTAGGGAAAGTCTTTGATCACTAATCGCATAGGACATATCGTGAGTGAAAGTAGTAACTCACAGCGATTATAGCTAGGCAATTTTTTTATTAATATTGAACATTTCTGTCCAAGAGACTACGCCAAGATGTCCGACGTTTGGTCAGGAGACGGATTGATGAGCATCGCTTCTTCGACGACATCATCGATGGAGGGCTAATTTCTATTTTTCTATTTTTCTTTGGAGTCATATTTAGTGTACACGGCGCGTGTACGTGATTTTTATCCATGCAGATGCGAAACTCGTTACATTCGATAAGTGGTGCTTTATTAAAGTTCCCGTAGGGAAATGAGCCGGGGCGGAGGTTATATGTTCTGCAAGCAGATACGGTGATGTACAAAAATTGATTTACTCAATATGTAGTTAGATAAGGCTTTGTAAATAGTTCATTTATTCTTTTTCTTGTTTAGATTTTTTTGTGTGCACCGACACTAGTGTTTTAAATGTACGTTGGCGCGTGGCCAAAGTTGTTTATTGTTTATTTTTCTTTGGAGTCATATTTAGTGTACACGGCGCGTGTACGTGATTTTTATCCATGCGGATGCGATACTCGTTACATTCGATAAGTGGTGCTTTATTAAAGTTCATATTTTTGATAGGAAAGGGAGGTAATTTTTGTAAGATGTTTGATGAACAGGTTATTAATCATATTAGGGTTGCCGAGCGCAACAAATTAAGATGTAATTGTAGAACACCTTATTTTTAATTTTTTTTAATATATTTTGAGTCCTTTTCAGGTTCGTTAGTCACAGACTAGAACGGAAACGCGAGCTGGTGGAAAAATATTTATGTCATTTTATTTCAGGTTTCTGTCAAACCCATACGTGTGACTTTGTGTGTGTTCTTGGGTCAAGTGTGTGTATTGATTCTTCGTGAAGAGGGGTAGATGGTGCTACCGCCCTCATAGTGTTGTTGTTGTATTTTGATGGAAAGGCAGGGCACTCCGAGGAGGCTACTGTACCTTGTCCAATGCTGATTCTTGGATTTCCTAGGGGAAATGCTGAGATATATTTTGTTCTGACACACACACACGTATATATTGTGCTTTGGGGCACGCTTCTTCGAGACTCAATCCCGTGCCTTGGGAGGTCGAGGTTATTGACACGTGGGTTGACAGATGTGCAGATTTCCACTTAGCGCCCGTCTAGCCTTGGTGACTTATTTTGTTAGGCAGTCCTGTTGTCCGACTGACCCCTATTAAGCTATCATTAGCAAACCTGTTCTTTTGTGATGGTTATTTGGACCATAATTAATTGGGGAGTTCGCCACGTTTGTTACGAATTATTGCATGTCGTATGCATGAAATATTGTGTTAATGATGTAAATGTTGGCCTTGAGCCTAGTGATTTTCTATGACTCAGTTCATGTTTGTTAGTGTGTGTGACACCCGTGTGGTGTAGTTGTATTTACTTGTAAAAATGACGGCGGTCATATGTGTATTTTTTTTTTTTTTGTTGGTCACGTGTTAACTTACTTGTGTTAATTTTTGAGAAGTCCTAATTTTAGGCAGTAATGTTTTGCTACGGCAGTTCTTGATTCCAATTTCAAGCGAAAATTATTTGTTGTTTATTTTAGTGTAGGAAGTGTCGGTTTAGTTTTAAGTTGAGTATAGTTGTTCCCCGCGTCTGTCTAGCTCTAAGCAATGCGGATTCGTCTTCTGAAAGTTTATCCGGATGATGACGAATCATGCAATCGTACTCATCGTTAAGCATGTAGAACAGCACACACGTATACATTGTCATTGTTGATTTTTGGGACATTTGGTCCGACTAATAATCTCTCTTGAGATTAGGCCTAGTTTTTGGCAAGTAATTTTATTCAGTGGGAGTCATTTTGGGATTTTTGTTTGTTTATTTCATTTTGTAAATAGCTGATCTGTCATTAAATTCATTTGTTATAACCCTGGCTTCACTTTTTCCTGCATGTTATTTTGTTATATGTTACCCTGCATGTTAATGAAGCGCTTTAACAACAACTTACGAAATGGACTGTTACACCCCCCGAAACTGAGTCTCATAAGCTTCTTTGCAAGGGTTCAATATTTTTCTTCTTACACTGGCAGAGAAAACTGAGCACTGTTCAATACAGCACTACCCAGTTTGTCCAATATTTCCTTACCTTATCTCAACCTGCCTGAGTTTTAACATCTCATTACAGTGATGCTTCACTTTATAATCTGCATATTCTATCACACAGCAGTATTTGCTGATGACCGCAGAAGACCTGATGTTCTTGTACAGTGACTGAATGAACTATGCTTGTTACAAAACTACACCTACGGTATAGTTCTGCTGTACTGTAGTTTCATTTGTATTCAATCTGGTAATGAGCCTAGGTGGAAGATATTACTTCTTTTAACATTTAGTTTGCTGATTCGTACCAACCATCTCTCTACCAGGCACATATTGAGCAACAAAGGGAATTTTTAGTAACCAAGTATCAATACCTTTAAGAGAGTGGCGAGTCATGAATATTACCTTCGGTAATGGTATGTATTTGTGCGAGCCCACTAGCTAAGCCCCATTCAAGTACCAGTATCGTACATCAAGCAGCTGGTAATGATTATGTACTGAAATTCAAGATAAAATGTAGTCATTGCTGCTTTTCGGGTACAAATTATAAATATATAAACACACTCCTGGAAAAAGTTACACTTTATTAGTTAGTTATCACACTAAAATGGGCAATGGGCAACTAATACATGTAATTGTTTCCAGGAGTGTGTTTACATATTTATAATTTTGTAACCCATGTTGACCGACTGAGTAGCATCAAAGACAATTTGTATAGGCAACACTTTAAAAAAAAAAGTCCTCTCGGCACGCCGGAAGGCGGAGGTAGATTTCACCGGACAAACTTGGGGATAGGCGAAAATAGGCAGAATATGCAGGTTTTCGTAGAAGGATCAGACCTCATTTATTGCGAGAATGTATTTTATAATTGGACATTCACTCTCACAAGATTATCTGATCATTTCAACATCGCAGGCTCGAGGATAGTACATCGCCCTTGTCCACTTGCGAACAACGCGCGCTGCTACAGATCAGATGGAGCAAACCGTTCACAGGTACACGTAAAACCTGATCCCGCTCCCGATGCATCAGCTTTGGAGCTGTTGATCAACTGTTTGCTACCGTGAACGCAACCATTGAGTGCGGCCTGTCGATTTTGTCTGAAGAAAACATTGCTTGTAATTATCAAAAACAACTCATAAATATAATTTTGCAATTTAACCAATAGCAGAAATGTGGGAAACCAGCATCTGTGCGGTAATTTTTTGCGCAGTTCTTATCACACCGGACATACCAGCATTCCGCTTTCCTCGGGCATTGAAAGGTAGGGGAGGGTGGGCCACAGTGAGACAGAAAAAATATATTTTAGTATACTGTCTTATTTTTCAATATATTATTAAAGATAAATCGCACATATTGTGCATATTGATGAAAACAAACTGTCATTCACAAAACTTCACAATGGATGATCCCCGATTTGCACAAGAAATTACATGGTATCTACTACATTGCACCCCGCATAATTTACATACGCAGGATTCATCAGGCTCATGAAAGTATTCGGTATTACACAGTTTATGGTGATACCCATGTACCGCCATCGAATTGACCAAGTGTCGCAAGTCTTGATTTGTGTTCATCCATGTCCTAGTCATCATGGCCTCCGCGGTGTAAAACTCGAACCAGATTTCGTCCCTTTTCTGTATTCTTTCCTGCAAGAGTTTTTTCCAGGCGTCTGTGGATGGTAGCCCTCTCTTCATCCGAAGGTCCTCAGTGAAGAAGGTCTCCCTGGCGAGTTCATATGCTAATCTTGATTTTGTATACTCCGATATCCCTAGGGTAGCCTTCAGGAAGCGCGATTTGACTGCTTCAAGCGTTCTCAAGTCTGCCAGGGATAATTTCTCCCATATGATTTCAAGTCCATATGTGGCGATGGGCGTTATTTTCGCGTCGAATAATGTCATAGCAGTTCCCAAAGAGAGCTTCGTGATTGTTTTGATATCATTTATGGCTTTGGTAGCGGCTATTGCTCGAGACTTCATGTGAACTCTGTAGGCTCTTGCTGTTGTTTGCAATGTCAATCCTAGATATTTAAATGTATCGACTGACTTAAAGGGGAGTCGTTCCTAGGTATATCCTGTCTCCTGAAGCCTCTCTGCATCCTTTCCGAAAAGTCATTTTCACTGTTTTCTCTGTGCTTATTTTCATCTTGTTGTCCTTTGCCCACCTATCCAGATTGTCTAAGGCTTTTTGAACTTCAGTAATGGATCTCGAGCCAATGACCATATCATCTGCGTATAATAATATTGTAAGATTTGCTGTTCCTTGCCTAATTGCCATCACCACATCATATGTCGCAATGTTGAACAGGAGGGAGCTGAGTGGGTCTCCTTGAAGTACTCCATTTGTTTGCATTATCAAATTCGAGGTTGAGACACGGTCATCTATTTGTATGAAGTTTGTCGTCAGAATGTTACTTATCTGGTTCGTTAGTTTATTACCCTCACCCACTATGGATTCCAGTTTTGCGAGTATTCAAGGCCTGCTTAACATGTCAAAAGCTTTTGCATAATCGACAAAAACAACGTGAAATTTTCCACCTGGGTGTCGTAGTGTTTCAGTGTTTCTTCAATGTCATTGAGTAAGTTGGTAATGGCATGAAAGGCACTCCGTCCTTTACGAAATCCAAACTGCTCATCTGGGAGTTTATGGTCTACTTCTTCTGTGATCCTCTCTTTTCGTACTGAAAAATGAGTTGAATGTTGCACATCAATCTAATACCCTTAGAATTTCCAAAGCATCCACACTTTTCTGTAAAAATAATAAATTGTGAACATGTTGCAGTCGTCTCACTGTAGCCCACCCGTGGGCCACCCTGTGACAGGTGATGGTCCACACTGAGACACAATGAAAAGAATTTATTTTAACTGGTTAAATACATAGATAAACACTAAAACAAAGAATTAATGCCAGAAAATACTACAGCACATTCAGATTCCCAAAATTTACAGAAAATTTGAGATATAACTTTTGTCTTTTTGTTTTGCCATATACACAGGGAACCGGCAACAGTTATCTGTTGTCTTTCACGGGGACTGAAGCAATATCTGCAACCTCTGGGTAAAAAAGAAACCAGCCTATCATTTTTGCACTTTTTCATAGGAATTTTCCTTCATAATTTTAAACATCTAAATCTCGTTTCACTTCCCCGATGTAAAATTTTGAGTGTTTCCCTGAAAACTCAACCAGAACTACATTTTCCAACGACCCCGAGCCGAGAAACAGCCAGAAGAGTCGGGGACTGTGAAATTTTCGTTGAGTAAAATAAATATAGCCTAATATCCACCCTTATCTACTTGGTAGATGAGTATCGTGAAATCGTTGAAAATAAGAGGACTGATGCTGTAACGTTTAGGTAGTCTTTAATTAAATTAACTAGGATGTTTTATAACGTAATGCATCACACGATATTACACGTAAAAAGAAATAAGAGGACTGATGTTGTGACGTCTAGGTAATGTTTTATTAAATTAACTACATGTGCTACACCGTAAAGCATCACACGATATTACACATAAATAAGGAATGGTAGATAGGCCTAGGCTATCTTACTTATCAGATAGGAATTCCAGGTTAGGTCCTGTCATGTGTAGAACATTCAACACAGAAGGTTTTGTCGTCGCAATCATTCAAGTAATTCCTTCGTTATGTATAAGTTAGTGGTCGAAGAAAATCTAGCATGTCTTCAAAAACATCGTCATCGTTCAGAATAAAGTTTAATGCACGACTATTCCGGCTTTGGCCGCACGCCATTTTGGATCTGAATGCTACGTAAATCGACCGTCAAGTCGTTAATTCCATGTTGACAGAGCAATTAGTTTTGACGGCTTTTTAGGGAAGCTAATGGATTGTTCTTTGAGCATAAATACAGTAGAGTGTGCATTGCTACACTGCGCATGTACTGTGACGTGAAACCAACATCTCGGTCAGCTGATTAAAGGGTAAACAGAGGACCTCGTAATGGAAGGTGATAGGAGTATGTGGGGAAATGATTTTTAAGGAGGGTTTAAACACACATTTTCGTAATTTGTACGGCATTGGGAAAAGCATCGCATGTTTCTTTACGTACCGGAAGGTAGCAAAGCTTAAGAATGTAACATATTTGGTGTTAACACATGAAAGACGGGCCCCGAGAAATCTCGTAGTACGCTCGCCAGCGGTAATGACGGGCCCCTTAGAGCATAAATACAATAGAGGGCGCATTGCCACAATGCGCCTGTACTGTGACATGAAACCAACATCTCGATCAGCTGACTGAAGGGTAATGGCTCAAGACCGACTACGATTGGCTAATGGCGAATGCTAAGCAACGTCAAGGAATACAAAAGGAGCTCCATATTGGATAATTCTATTACCACTATCCGCAGTTCCCTTCAGTCAGCTGATCGAGATGTTGGTTTCACCAATGTGACGTCATCAGCCATCTACTGAATTTATGGTCTAAGACGGGCCCCGAGAAATCTCGGTTTTATACAAGTCATTGTTTACGGTCTTCCTGCGACATCTCTTGACCATGTATTGAACCATTTCGGTCTAGCACATTGAGAAGGATATTTGTAGATGTATATGTGCCATCTTCCGTCTATTCATGGCCTTCTTTTATTCTTTGATTTTGTTTCGAAACATAGAACTTCCTTCTGTTGGTTCAATCAATGACAAGATGGAGGACTTGTATAATCAGATGATAAGATTTATCGTTTATATTATCGTTCAAATGGCACTAGTGAATTAGTGGAAACTGAATGAGAGAGTGATATTCAGGTCACTAGGCGACGTAATAACAACCAAAGTACATACCGTACTTTGATCAAATAGCTTATAAAGATAATAGCGGAAACTCCTCGCCAAAACAGGAGACAGCGCTCCCCAGCACCGCCTAGCGGCCCGAGTTGGCAACGTAAGACCAGCTGATTTACAACCGTGAGATCCAACCAAACAATTATAAGAAATTATTGACCTGTGGATGATCTAATTATCCAATAGTAATGGTTGGTACGGGGAGTATTTGTACCATATATGGCTGTAATAATTATAAACAACTAAGTGACCCAAGCTATTTGATAGAACTTCATGGCGGATAGGTCGCTAAAAATACAACAACTCTCCGGCACTTCAGATTATACCAGCTTGCTGCCGTATTCAAAGTTTGGAACTGGATAGGTCAGGGTGTTTCCCGCAAGGGAGACCATTCCTTAGGAGTGAGCTATAGAATCTGACATAGTTGCTGTGGACACCAAGGCTATCCTATTCGAGTTATAGATCACCAAGTGAAGTCAACTGATATTCCGCCAGCCTAGCCAGCCTTTCTACATAGTCTGGTCCTCGCTATCGCCACGTTCCTACGTTTACGAGCTACTAAGCTATGTTACCTATTGGCCTAATCAAGCTGCGCAGGGATAAACTATAGAGTAGTGGAACCTGCTGTTTGCTCCAAGAACTTCTAGTCTACTAGGTGTCACGGCTGGTAGGCGGGCTAGTTTAGCACCGTGACACTCTAGCTAGGATTAGTATAGGCTTTCCCGTCACTGTCACCCTCAGTGGCCAACATATTGGGACTGTAACTTCACCGTATCTCGGGACTTAGCCAGAGAAGTAACTAACCCGCTCATTGCTTGTTACTGCGTTACCAGTATAAACTACACCTGCTGTGAGTTGGGTTATCACTACTTCCTTGTTGCGCGTTTGAAATTCACCTCCGCCTTTCAGTTTACTCGAAGGTTGACTCAAGACTGTATTGAGAATGCATTTTTGATCATAAGAGGGAAAGGAGGTAATAATGTAACACCTGATGCCTCTAAGTTTCGCAATGCCATAAGGACAGTAATGGTCAACAGTTTGCTTTCCCCATCCCAAGGTAGTAACTTTTTGATTGAAAGCACGCATGGGATCAAAATCAAGATGGTTAATTTACTTACGAGTGAATGTACCACACCGGAGGGAGTATGCAAGAACTGTGTTCTGTTGTTGGCTAGCAGTTATTTTGCAGTCTCCATAAAGGCATTTGTGAATTTGACAAATGATTCTTCTGAATCGTATCTAAACATAGGAAGTGTTAAATTACGAAAAGTAACACATCAATAAGTGTAAATGCTTACGGCACGGGTATGTATGGGCATAGTCCAGACTTCAGTAACCCACACCAATACCATGTCATGAATTATCTGCAGTATTTTTTAGAATTCTATATAAATTGTACAGAACCAAGTATCTTTTGTTTCTTTTAACACTTATCTTTAAATTATTTGCTGCCTAATATCAAGCCGAGACATATGTTAACTTCACAATGCAATTTTGGTCGGAGCGCACTCAAAAATGCTAACTGTGGGTGACAAGGAGAGTAATGCTGTCAACTCGCACCAAGAGATGGCACTGTGATCGCTGTCTCCAGGCGAGCGCATGCTTTTACGGCCGAGTTTCCGCTATTATCTTTATAAGCTATTTGCTTTGATTGTTGACCTATCTAACCTCGAATATACTCCATCTGCTCTTTCTGTAAGCCGCCACAGCACATTGTGTCATGTTTCCAAATACATCACCCCCTTGAGCACTACTAGGGGTATGTGTATACTCATATCAAATAGAAAGATAATATCTAGGATATTTCCACAATTATGTACTTTTTATAATCTAGTGCACTGGAATATTCTCAGTAGCAAAATGTCCGGTCCACAGGGGATGTGACATGTCCAGGCATCCGGTCAGCAATGTGTTAAAAGTGGTTGTCGTGTTCCGTAATACTCATACATCCAGGATCCCCTCTTGTAAATAATTAATAACAAATCCAATTCGGAATTAGGCCTACTGATTTTTGAACAGAATTGTGTTTGTATAAAAAGTGGCTGTCATGTTCCATAATACTCATACATCCAGGATCCCCTCTTGTAAATACTTAATAACAAACTCTGAATTAGGCATACTGATTTTTGAACAGAATTGTGTTTGTCTAGCTGGTCATTTTTGATTGTACGCCCGAAAGCTCCAAACAAGTTCAATCTATTAACTTACTACCGTACATCATTTCCCAAATTATTTTTCATCATTAGAAAATGTATTTTGGCTAATTTCAGTGCCGGTACGTAAGAACATTTTATCATACGATGAGCTCTCATTCAGCGTTACCCTTCCACTTCAGTATTTTATGAAAGTGAACAAAACAACATGGGCAAATGGAAATAAGGAAGTCTATCGATTTATAAGCGTTGGTGTTTAACAACTATGCATTACATTTCCTACATAGGAAAATATTTTAATCAATGAACTGTTTCCTTTTAAATTCCATGTTCCATGAATCATAGAAACCTTCGCAAAAATAACCCAGAATTTTGAAATTCTACGAAGAATTGACTAATTTAGGGATGCAATGTAGCCTATCCTAGAAGAATCTCATAATTCCCTCAACCAAACGCACGTCCATAACTTACGTTTAATATTTATTATCGTAGACTACACCGTCACATCTGTAGCATAACCTGCAATTTGACACTGAACATGATTAACGACTGCATTGTGTAGTCCACACTACATTTAATCCAGCATAGGGACATGAAGCATTTTTATGTTCAGAGATGCATTTACTAGCAGTCTCAACAAAACACCAAGAAAAACGTCTAGCCTATGGACATGTAAATACTTGATACCTTCGAGCATAAATACAGGCCTGTTCAGTGGAGTAAGGGATAGGGTAAATTAAAATAATTTATAATAAATTCCAGCATTTCCATGTTTAATTATTTTTCTTTCATGTTTCGGAGTTAAGAGGAAACGTAGGCTAAAGAAATGTAGGTAATGAAGTCAAGAATTTTAGGGTTATTTAGCAATGAATTAACATACGTATGGAAAGAAATGCCCGATCCTTTTTTTAAACGTCTCCTTACATCCATACGCGACACAGTAATACATACACCATTCTGACTTAGTAATGAATAGAACTCACTTTAAATAACCCAATTCTATCATCACGTGTAGTATTTCAGTGCTCCAAACTACCCGCAGTTCCCTTTAGTCAGCTGATCGAGATGTTGGTTTCAACAACGTGACGTCATCAGCCATCTATTGGATTTATGATCTAAGGGATTGTTATGGTTTGGTGAACCACGACATTTCGGTAATCGTCCGTCAACGGCCTTAATTGGTTTGTGAACATTTTGACTAACCATGGTGAACCCGGCCCTCATTGGAATTGATTTTAATGACATTGCCTGGAAGGTATTATTTATTTATTTATTTATTTATTTATTTATTTATTTATTTATCGTATGGCATTTAGTGCCGGGAGTGTCCGAGGACATGTTCGGCTCGCCTGAGTCTGTAGCTGCTTCCAGCGGACACCCTTATTAGGGTGAGCTACAAGTTCCGTTCAATTTCAAGTAGTTCCAACTTTCGCTACCAGATATCAATGATACCTAGTGGTGAACGTTGGAACTTTGATAGAGCGTTCCGACGAAATCTAACCTAACAATTTAGCTCTACACAAGTTTAGTCTGTGAAAGGATCTTTTACATGCCATAAATATATGACATGGGACCGCCGGCTTTACTTCCCCAGCCTGGAAGGTATAGATGAGGGATGGACAAATGGATGTGTTCATAATACAGAATTTTTGGTCGGGATGTAATAGCGGGCTAGACGAAAGGAGGTCCAGTTTGTCTCTCAGATCCGTCAGGGCCTCTTGTTGTTTGAAAAGACAGATGCCAGAAAAATTTATGCCTAGGTAACGAACGCATTCGTCAGAGGATATGCATGAGATAACGGAGTCTGGCGAGATTTCAAGGTGGTTGGTAGTTAGTTTTCCTTTGCAAATATTGATAGCTACAGATTTTGCGAGATTTATTTCCAATCCAATAGTTTGGAACCTTGATATGGCCATTCGAGTAAGCTCCAAAGCTGATTTTTCATCCTTAGCAATCAGAACCGTGTCGTCTGCAAAGCCAAGTACTGTTACTGGACTTAAACTCGGAACTAGGTTGTATCCAAACTCACTGGCAATTGATGCTTCAGACAATTCATTTAGTATGTGATCTGTGGCCAAATTGTATAATGTGGGCGAGAGTGGAGACCCTTGCATTACACCACGTCCTAGAACAATGGGCTTTGTTTTTCTACGATTAACTTCCACGCGAGTCTGGTTATTCGACTGCAGATTTAGAACTATAGTAGCTAATTTAAAAGGTACAGGAGATACTTCAAGTGATTTCTTTAAATGCAGGTGTCCGATGTTATCAAATGCCTTTCTGATATCTAAGAAGACGATAGTGACGTTACGTTTCTGAGTTTTGGCTGATACCATAGTTGATCTAAGCAAGGATGCGTTCATAAGTGTACCAGGTGATAGAGTAAATCCACGCTGATGCTCATTGAATGAGATGAACTCTCTGAGACGTCTGTCTAGCACTCTTTCGATGGCTCTGCGAACTACGGAAACAATTGTGATTGGTCTCCAGTTCGAAATATCATCTGAATTCCCCCCTTTATCAATCAATACCGTTCTGGCTCTCTGAAAGCAAGGATGAACATGTCCCGTCTGCAGCATTCTTGTGGCAATTAGAGCGATAATGTCTATGGCCATTCCATCTTTCACAACTCTAGGTAAGACGTGATCAGGACCAGGGGCAGTATCAGATTGGTTGGTTGGTTCCTCAGTTTAGGGGCTGCGACAACGCGGTCATGTAGCCCCGTGTACTTAGGGTGTGTGTAGAATCTGTCTGATAACCGGTGTTAATTGTGATGGCTGTATTAGTGTGTGTATCTGTTTTTTAATTTAAGTAAAGACTTCAACTTAGAATTTTTCAAATAGTTCCTATTTTGCCGCCAACGCCACCGTCAACGAGTACTAGGCCTAGTTCAGAACTTAGCTACTAGACGCCACCGCAGTTGGCTCTTGGCAACGAACGTACAAACCTAAGAGCGTTGTTTACATTCTTAACCTATCCAATTTAGCTTCACACAGGTGTTATTAGTGGAAGGTTCTCTAACATGCCATAAATCTATGACATGGGACCACCGGCTTTACTTCCCCTCCAAAGGAAGACATACTGAGGAATTTTTAACGCTCTTAAAAAATCCGACGGTTTCGGCCGGGTTTGAACCCGCTATCTTGGGCATAGAAGCTCAGCATGCTACCGACTACGCCACCGAAGCCGCCCAGTATCAGATTGTGTCATATTTATTGCGATGGATATTTCTTCCTTACTTACAGTTGTTAAATACGTATCACCTAAAGTGATTCTCTCAGTATCATTGAGCGATGAGATGTATTCTTGTTTGACATTGTCATTGGGGTTAGAGAAATCTGAATCGAATGCATCGTACACGGTTTCCTCATCAATCCCACAACTAGGCTTATCATTCATAAGTACTGATCTAATTATTTTCCGACGTTGGTTGTAGAAATTAAATTGTGCTAGCTGGTATTTATACTTATCAGGGCCTTTTTCTCTGTCCTTCTTCGTAGACCTCTCAGGATTAGAACTTTGCTTATATGTTCTTTGAGTATTTATGTTACGGCTATTTTTCCTGGCCTCATAATACTTCCTAGAAGGGTGTTTTGGGCCGGGTAGAAGATCGATGGCATCATCGGTATCATGCAAAATATTACCGACAAAGACATACTTCAATAACCCAATTGGGATTGGAATAATGTACAGCTGGTTACTCAGTTTTGTATTTTGCACATTGTGCGCTTTTTCAATAATAATTTGCTTAGTGGGCCACTGGGTGCTAGCTCCTGTTGTTAATTTTGAGACAATTCGGGATTGATCCATTCATTCTGCGTGGATTGCGTCTGGCGTTGTACAAGAACATTTAATAATAGTTTTAATGCAGCCAATGGCCAATGAAAAAGTAAAAAATTCAATGCAGGAACTGTCAGTCGCTCCAGAATTGCGTCAGGGAAGTCAATCTTCTTTTACAGTATCCCGCATGATATCGGTCACAGGGCTCGTTACACAATTCACATATGCATGTAGCTGCATTTGGAGCGTGAAAGTCTTTTCTTCCGCAACACCTGAAGTGAAATCCATGGACTGCGAAACGCGTCACAGTGTGTCGTAAATCGTAGTCTGCTCTCTTCCAGTCAGATGATAACATCGCTTCTGTCCCATAGAAGTCCAACCATATTTTTTTCTTTTTTAATTGAAATTCCGCAAGAAGTTCCTGATAGGCAGCGCTAGATGGAAGCTGCATTTGCAGTCTGATTTGCTCAATACAGAATGGCTCTGCAGACAGCTCATACATTAGCTGGGACGGAGTAAATTTCGATACACACAATGCTTTCTTTAGGAAGATACACATTACTTACTCTATTTCCTTTAAGTTGGTTTTGGTCAGATGAGGCCAGATCAGTTCCAGACCGTAGGTTAAAATAGGTGTCAGTGTGGAAACAAAGAGCTTCATAGCAGTAGCTAAAGATAGTTTACGTAAATGCTGTATGTTGTTCATAGCTATTAGTGCAGCAGTCGCTCTGTTTCTCACATGCATTGAGAAAGAAGTTCCTGTCGTCTGGAAAATTAACCCTAAATAGTTAAAATTCTTGACGGTTGTTATCGGTAAATCTCCAGCCCACATGGTCTTCCGTAAGAGAGGAATGATTTCGAATAGAGATACGATTTACAAGAACATTTCGATGTACGTCAGGATGGGCTCTACTTATGTGGATAGAAACTCCGTGACGAGATACAAAGAATTTTCCGCAGTGGGGGCACGGGGCATGGTCATATTTGTTTCCTCGTTGCCAGAAGTACCCTCAAGAGGATCCATTGACGCGTCTACATTCATACTCTAGATTATGTTATCTATGGAATGATTGTCGCAATTACCAAGATGGTGGATATTTATGGTACAAAATTCATATTAAATATAATATTTGAAATGAACACGTAAGATGAAGCTGTTTTATGAGCCCACTCAGTTGGTAGGGTCATGTGTAGAGAATGGGGGAGGAGAGAATACTGAAGAGGTTAATGAGTTCGGCTGTAGAGGGTAAGAAAAACAGAGGTAGACCTAGGAGGCGATGGTCAGAATCTGTGTTGAACGATCTCGAAGTGAGAGGTGTAGAAGCAGAGGAGGCCGTAGTGCTAACTGCTAATAGGGGATCATGGAGGCGACTTGTTTCCAAACGGAGACTTGCAGACTTGATTGGACACTGAAAGACAAATCAGTCTCAAATGAAAATGTATGTAGGCTATATGAAGATATTGTTCAAATCTATTACTTCTTCTTTCTTTCTTTCTTTCTTTCTTTCTTTCTTTCTTTCTTTCTTTCTTTCTTTCTTCGAGTCAGGAGTATCAACTTTACATACAATTATACAAATATTTAAAAATGAATATGAATATTGAATACTGGGTATGTACATGTCTACTATACATACAGGGTGTATCTTAACTATACCGACAAAAAAAAATCAGGGACGCTCTGCGTGTTATGTAAAAGACGATGCCGCAATCGGATTGGCGGAGAACATTTTTCCCTCCGAGAAAATGAGGTTACTTTGTTACTTCCGGGCGCGCGATTCAAATCTACGAATTCGCCGTATTTGCTGAGCTAGAGAGCAAGTCGCTGGCCACCGCTGTGCTTCAAGCAAGGGAAGGGAGTGTGATAGAAGGTGACAGAGATATGCTGGCCGGCATGCGCAAGATTCCTCGATCGCCTCGGCTTGCCGCATGCCTGCCAGCATATCTCTGTCTCCTTCTATCACACTCCCTTCCCTTGCCTGAAGCACAGCAGTGGCCAGCGGCTTGCTGCCTGGCTCAGCAAATACGGCGAGTTCGAAGATTTGAATCGCGCGCCCGGAAGTAACAAAGTAACCTCATTTTCTCGGAGGGAAAAATTTTCTCCGCCAATCCGATTGCGGCATCGTCTTTTACATAACACGCAGAGCGTCCCTGATTTTTTGTCGGTATAATTAAGATACACCCTGTATATACAGGTCTATTATACAAACAAAACACATATTGAGCAATAAATTTGATAGCTAGATGATTTTTGCCCAGTATTGGGCGACGTCAATAGCGCTGGAGGAGGCTGCATAGTGCACTTTGAAGGACATAAGTCACACTGACATAAATGTTGGACTGTCTGCTGCTCTCCACAGTCACATAGTGATGAGTCGCTTGAGAAACCCCACTTCCGCAGATTTACTTTTGTTCTGCCGACTCCTGTATGGAGTCTGTTAAGAGCTTTCCAGGTTGTCCACTTCTCCCGGTGTCCACATGGAAGACTTTCCTTCGGCTCCATCCAGTTGGAAAGGTGGTTAGTTCTTTCTTTCCACACCTTGATCCTAGCATTCTCTGCTTTCCCTTGAAGCTTAACTGATGTGCGGAGAAAACACTTTCTAGATTTCAGCCTCCGAGTGGCAGAATGGTATCCATAGAGGGGATGTGCTTCTGAAGTAGATGATTGGAGCCTCTCTTTGTTACAACTACCTCCCTACGAATCTCACCAGGAGCAATACCAGCTAGAAGTTGGATCTTCTCAATAGGTGTTGGTTTTAAACATCCTGTAATGATCCTGCAACTTTCGTTGAGAGCGATGTCGATCGGATTCGCATGAGCTGACCTGTACCAAACCGGGGAGGCATATTCGCCTGCAGAGTAGCATAGCTGATGTTCTAATTGTTTGTGGTTGTGTTCCCCAACTGGTTCCTGACAATTTGCGCAGGATGTTTTTTTTCTAGCAGCTATCTAATGTTTTAAGTTTTGGCAATGTTCCTTGTATGTTAATGTGCGATCCAGCATAACTCCCGAATACTTTGGTGTAAAGCAATGTGCCAGTAAACTCCCTTTCCAGAATACATTGCGCTTCTGAGTGGCCTGTACATGCCGTAGATGGAAGGCGCGAATTTGGGTCTTAGCTGGATTTGGTTTCAGGTGATTTCTCTCATAATAAATACCTAGCTCTTCTAATGCTAGAGTTGAGGAAATCTCAGCTTCATCAAAGGTATCATTCTGAGTAGAAAGTGCAAGGTCATCGGCATAGATAAAGCTTTTAGTGCCTTCTTGCAATGGCTGGTCATTTGTGTATATGTTGAAAAGAGTAGGAGCCAGTACACTGCCTTGAGGGAGACCATTCCTTTGATTTCTCCACCTACTTCGGCGTCCTTGAAATTCAACAAAAATGCGACGATTTTCCAGGAGAGTAGCTATCATCTTGCTTACCTTGATGTCTTTAATTAATCATTCTATAGAACTAGTGGAATAATATTGTATGATTAACCGTATTGTAGGCGGCGGATAGATCCACAAATGCCACATCAGTGATCTTCTTCATCTCAAAACCATCCTCAACGTGTTGAGTCAGATGTAGAAGCTGTGCCGTGCAGCTCTTACCTCCTTCCTCTTACTTCCTCTTTGCCACTTGATAGTAAAATTTGATTTAGTGATATCGTTTCCATTATTTTGTATAGGTGGCAGAGTAAAGAGATTGGTCTGAAATTTTTAGGATCCAAAAGTTCCTTTTCAGGTTTCAAAAATGCGATCACCCTTGATTTTCTCCATATTTTAGGAATTCTCAGAGAAGAAAAACAGCTGTTGAAGAAGTTCCGAAGCCATACCTGTGTAGTTGAGCTCTATTGTGATGTCATCTAATCCTGCCGCTTTTCCATTTTTGCCACATTGAATTACTAATTACAACAATGATCTGTCTCGAACAATAGAATAGAGACAAATGACCTCAATGTTTCAACCCTTACGACAACCTGTCTATAAGAATTATCGATTCCCCATCTTTAACGTACACTGCGGGGAAACGCTTGATGGGAATAACAACCTGTATATTTGGACTTTCCTAATAGTTAAGACTTAAAATACGTAGAGACAATTTGGGACTATACAGAAGATTCTTTTCAGTACGGCAAATAGACTTGAGTTCCGAGAACATTTACGCCTCATGACGTCACTCTAATAAGTCTGAAATTTTAAAAATACGCCTGCCATCTAACGGTAGCTATTGACGTCCGAAACGGGGGAGGAGCTTACGGTCAGCTGTTTGCAATATGGCGGCGAGATAGTGACGAGAAGTAAGCAAGACAGTGATAGGGTGTGCGTTTGTTATGGCTTCTAATTTATGATGGCAAAATACTACATATTTTCTTTCATTGATAGAAATAATTTTATAATCAATTTAAATGCAGTGCTTAATTACTACCAGTTAAAAATATTACCCACCTGTAGATATTTAATTTACTGTCTGCTGTTACATATATCAAGCCTGTACTTGGGAGCCTAGCGGTATTGATGTTTTTATTAATTTCACAATATATAACCTCTAGAGAGCGCGTCCCCAGGTGGCGGATAGGGGGCCCCTACAGTTTGTAGGGTTGGTTCAAATACCCCCCAATAGAACCCGCGGACCAACAGGTAGCCCAACTCCTGGGGGCTTTATAATGCTGGGACACCCTCTCTCCAGGGGTTACAAATATGGAGGGCTCAAGCTCAGGGTTAGTAGTGAAGACCTCAACGGCGAATACGGTGGAGAAGATGGACTTCAGTACAGCGTATGAGGCGGAGGAGGCACCCCAGTGCTCGGGGTTGATAAGAGTAAAAGGTATATGGATGTCCATATATCCAACTCACTAGTGTCTGTTCTGGCATCCAGCGGCTAGTGAGCAGCGTCTGTTCACCTAGTTGGTGCGGCTGTTCGAAGTACGGCTTAATCTCAACAATTAAGTCTTAAAATCTTGTGATCTCCATCGGAGATCACCACAAACACTCTTCAACTTGAAGCAACCATGGCAGAACGACAGGAAAAGATTCCACTACCCCAGGCCCCAGTCAATAGATTGGATCCCTGTTCTGGTCATAGGATTCTGGGGGACCAGACATGTCATGTAGAGAAGGATCGGAGCTTCTCAAAACCTCTTCGACCTAAACGAAAGTGTTTCATAGGTACACTTAATGTGAACACTTTGCTTAAGCCTGGGAAACTCAAACATCTAACGAACACGCTTGATAAATTCAGCATCAAAATTTTGGCATTGCAGGAAACACGATTTACAGATGAAAATCACTTTGATTGTGAGAATTACAGGCTCTATAAAGGAAAACCTGCAGTGCAGATCAACACAGGACCAAGACAATTTGGCACAGGTTTTGCGGTTAGCAAGTCCGTCACAGATTCAGTAATTGATTTTACTTCACCATCAGAAAGACTCTCAACACTCTCAATAAAATCGGGAAACAAGGTATACACACTGATTAACGTGCATGCACCAACGAATGATTACAACAGGAAAGACCCTCAGGTAATAGAAGACTTCTGGGAACTTCTGGAGGAAATCACGAACAAAATTCCCAAACATCATGTCAAGATTCTACTGGGGGATTTTAATGGTCAGTTAGGAAAAGAAAAGAAATATAGGAGAATTACAGGACCATACACTGCTCATAGCAGAACCAATAAAAATGGTGAACACCTTATAAGCTTCTGTCAAAATTTCAATCTCCAAATTATGTCAACACAATTCCAGAAGCCTACGCGTAAATTAACAACATGGATATCCCCCAATGAAACACTTGGAGAATTCCAGATTGACCACGTTGCTATCTCTAGAAGGAACGCTAAAGAAGTCCTTAATGTAAAAACCAGGAGAGGATTCTTTGACTCAGATCATCATTTACTACAAATCAAGGTAAAATTTCAACCCAACAGACAAAGGATAAGGGGAACCCAGCTTTTCCGAACTGATCCAGAATACCTTGAATTCAACAAGATGAACATCATTGAAGAAATCCGTCAAATGGATACCACGAGCTGGTCTGAACTTGCCGAGAAAATGAAACAAGCAATAAAATTCGGTCAACCTCCGAGAAAGAGAAAACATAGGTGGTGGAACATCACATGCGATCATGCTATTGAATATAGGTTTAAAGCATGGAATAATTTCAATAGCCATAAAACAACAGAAAAATGGCAAGAATTTGTGCAGGTTCGGAAAAACACTTCTAAAATTATTCGCCGAGAAAAGCGCAATTATGATAATAATAGGCTAAATGAAATAGAACAGGACTTCACTAAGAACAACACCAGAAATTTTTACAAGACCTTTAGAGAAAATATAGCAGGCTTTCAACCCCCTAGTTTATGCTTCCAACGACCTGATGGATCTCTGGAAACAAATACGAGCAATAATTGTGAAATTCTAGCTAAATATTTCAGTACACTCCTTAATTGCGAAGCACCTTCTGAACAACTTCAATTTGCAAAACCAGTGCCCAACCTTGATTCACTTCCACCATCACATGAAGAAATAGTGGACATAATCAAGTCATTAAAAAACAATAGAGCCCCTGGTGAAGATGGACTTATTGCAGAAGTTTGGAAATTGGATCATGAACACATAACACCAAAAATTCACAGAATAATATCAGATGTCTGGAAAACAGAGAAAATCCCAAAAGAATGGAAGAGTGCTTTGATACACCCACTCCATAAGAAGGGAAGCAAAACTGATCCGAATAATTATAGAGGAATTTCGCTTCTTCCAGTCGCTTATAAAATTCTCTCTAAAGCTTTGCTGAATCGACTCGAGCCACAGGTGGACCACCATATTGGAGAATATCAGGCAGGTTTCAGGAAGGGAAGGTCCTGTATTGAGCAGATCTGGAACCTCAAGACCATACTGCACATCCGACGATGCAGGAACACTACAGTCACATTTGTGGATTTCAAAAAGGCTTACGATTCGGTTGACAGACAAACCTTGTTTAACAGACTAGAAGAATTAGGAGTTGACAGGAAGACGAGGGCCATCATCCAGGAAACATTATTGGGAACTACCTCAAAGGTGAAATTCATGGGAGAAATCTCTAACTCTTTTGCAATACATACTGGAGTTCGACAAGGGGATGGTTTATCACCACTCTTGTTCAACATCGTACTGGACAAAATCATCACAGAATGGGAAAAGCATGTGAAAGGTATCCAAATTGGAAAGGAGAAAGGGAAAAGAGTCACTGTGAAATGCTTGGCCTTTGCAGATGATCTGGCCATCTTAACAAACAACAAGGATGAAGCCATATTAGCGCTAGAGAAACTACATGAAATCTCCAGTAAAACGGGACTTGATATTTCCTATGAAAAAACACAGTATATGGATACCAAATCAACAGGAAACATCGCCTTGCGAACGCAATATGGAAAAATCTCGCAGGTATATTTAGGAGAAGCCATCCAACCCACAGGATTGAACACAATTTCTAATGCAGATAGAATAGTAAAATTGCAGAAGGCGTACAAGCTGACATGGAATCATTATAACAAAAGAGCAGTATCTCGCAATGCAAAATTGCGCCATTATAACACAGTTGTCTTGCCTGAAGCCTTGTACGCGGCAGAAACAACCGTCATTAGAGGAATGACAAGAATTCATGATATTGAGAAACAGGAACGAAAAATTCTTAGGAAAATCCATGGCGCTGTTTTCCGTAATGGAATTTGGGTCAGGAGACCAACAAAGGAACTTTATGAAAATACAGACACCATTGTAGATAAATTTAGGAAGAGACGTCTGCAGTTCTATGGACACATATATAGGATGGATGAGAACAGACTCACTAAGAAGATTTTCAATATCGTGAATGCAAGTAAATTAAAGACCAGTTGGATTAAAGAAGTACATGAAGACATGGAATTACTTAAAATCTCTGAAGACGACATTAAGGACAGAGAACAATTTAGAAATAAAATCAGAAACACGAAAATTGTACAAGTTTCAAGGAAAGATACATCAGGGAAAAAATGGACAGAGGAAAGGAAGAAAAAGCACAGTGAACTAATGAAGAGGTTTTGGGAAGAAAAGAAGAGAGGAAAAGGAAGTGAAGCTGTGATTGGCTCAAGTTCTCACGCTCTCCTGAAGGGGAATAATCGGAAATAATAATATATATATATATCTCTCACATAACACAAAGGACGACTCCCTGATAATAAATTGAATCCAGCAACCCTGAATTTGCATGAATGTTTTGGGTTCAAAGAAGCGTTACTTGGGATGCTCAAATCATACTTCAATATTGCTAATATTGACCTACATACTTGCTGTTCAAAGGCAAGAATATAAATTTATTAATCTCTTGCCAGAGGCAAGTTAAAATGGAGGCATCCTCTTTATGAATATATTTAATTAAATATTTAAAATACAGATATTTAACAAAGCTGGAGTCTCCATTTGAACTTGTCATAAGCAAACGGAACAGATCAAAAACTACACTTTAAGCCAAATCAAATTCAGTCCTCAGCTCGACATAAAACTTAATACCAACTACTTCCTCTTTGCCACTTGATAGTAAAATTTGATTTAGTGATATCGTAGGAAATGGCTGTACTGTAATCCAGTACGCCTCTTTATCGCCGTTTTTTCTTCCGGTATCAGGAACCAAAGCTAAACGTAAAGAACGTTAAGACTTGTTCTGAACAAGTCCACTGACATTTCGTTTTAGAAATTTCTTAAAAGAGTTCAATATAATTACCGTATAGTAGTTGCACTATGGAAGTGAAAGAATGGATGAAAACGTTCGTTAAAAACATGTAATGACTATTCTTCTCGTGTACGGAGTGTTGCTGGGTGTGACACTAGGATTTATTTTAAAATCCATAAAAGACGAGTACACTACACGTGAAATTATGTACATTGGTTTCTTGGGAGAAATATTTGTAGACGCTCTACCACTGACGGTATCGTGCTTGGTAACCTCAATTGGGCAACTTGATATGAACATTTCTACAAGGCTTGGGGGCCAACTACTTCTGTACATAATTTTAACTAAAATTCAGGCTTGCTCAATGGCAATAGTAGCCTATTTGGTCTGGTTTTTCAACCGGGTTCTGGTTTAGCATCCAGCAACTTGGAGAAAGGTTACAAAACGTTCAAGGCGTCGAAAACATCAATAATTGATAGTTTTCTAGATATTTTGAGAAATATGTTTCCAAAACTAAGAAAACACTTAAGTTAATTATACGCCAAATCAATACTAATAATAACACACTTAAATGTCTACAAATTATAGATCATTTGAAGTGTACATGTTTCGAAACAGCAATGGTTTCTTCTTCAGCACAATAGGGAACATGCATGTTCCGGGGCTTTTATTTAAAATGCGCTAATCTGATTCAAAATGTCATGCAGAATTCAAAAATGTGGTCAGAATGTACGAATAATAACTCCAAACATGATAAAAATCCGAAATAAAATACGCAAAATGTCACGTGACGCGAGTACACGATCTTATTGGTCTGACGTCATCGTTTATGTTGGTGGTGTTTGAGGCGGAATAAACAGATGTTGTGCTTTGAGACACAGTACTCGTATTTCTGTTATATTTTAGTGACCAGTAAACTTCGGTTCAATCTGCATTGCGTTGAGTAATTCTAAGTGTGAAGTTTTGTACTTAACATGAATTCAGCGCAGTTAGTGAGGCAGAAAGGTTATAGATGGGGTATAGTTCCAATGTGCACTAATACATCGCATGCTACTCCAGATAAGTTATTTATGAATGTTCCAAAGGACCCAAAAACTAGGAAGAAATGGATTTTGGCGTGCCGGAGAAATGTCAGTGATATATCGGAGAAGTCTACAGTTTTTTGCTGTGAAGATCATTTTAATGTAAGTTGAATTAGTTTGAAAGGACTCTTGATCATTTAACCACGTCTGCTTTTCTGGTGATTTTGAATTTGAATCTATGATACTTGAATTAAATTTTGAAATATGAAAGTAATGAACAGTCCATAAGTTAATGGAGATTATTAAAATATTCTCCAACCTAACCTAACTTTTAGAGTTTTCCATGTCCCTAATAATAGGCCTAAACCAAGGTTTCACGATCCAAATTGATTTCTCAAGTTATACCAATTTATCTTGGCATGTGACAGTTAGGTAAGTAGTTATTGAAAAGCTTACTTTTGTAAACACATTTAGGCTACAACAAAATACCAGTAGCCTACTCTAGGGCCTTTAGGCCTAATGTAACAAAAAGCAAAGTAGGCCTATATACAGCATGAAAAAGAATTTATAAAGAACAAGTGTAGGCAACATCTGTAAAAAAAACAATGCTTGTCAGTTCGGGTGGTCTCAAGTCTTATAAGTGAAATATGCTGATTAATAATAATAACAATAATGAATTACAATGATTTTTATTAATTACACAGCACAGTACGGTAATTTTAACAAAATACAAATTCCTACAATAGGCCTACCATACTACAAATAATGGTGATGAGTTAAAAATATTGTCCTAACTTAGTTCAAGTTACAAGAAAAAAAGGGTAAATCAATAAATAAAATCACAGCACCCAAAGACATTCCTATATTATGTGACTTAATGCCACCAAGACACCGTTCTTGCTTGATATGCTAAAACTGTGTGAAAAGCTAGATGAAGTCAAATTCATCTTCAGAAAAGTAGCACATGGTCAGCAAAGCTTGTATCATTTATGCATGAAAACTTTGTTAGGATTTTTACATTGTGCTAATCCTGTTTTACCAGCTGGAAAATGATATGGAAAACTGGGTTAAATTCAGAATTATTGGATGTCCAATTAAAATGAAGTCTGGAGTCATCCCCCATATATTTCAATGCCAGTCAGACAGGAGGAGAACAATGATTCATTCACCAAGGCCTGCTGCTGCCAAACGTTTGCGAGCTGAGGTGATTGAAGAAGCACTTAGGTCAAAGGAAACACAAGAAATACCCCTATCACAGAACGTAGCTATGGAAAGTGATTTTGAGGGTGTAGAAGTAGATACTGGAAGAACCTTGTCTTCACAAAACTACGAAAAGTGTACACTAAATACCAGTAGGCCTACTGGTAGTCAGGGGCGGTTCGACCTTGTACATCTAGGGGGGTGAGAAATTAAAAATGCCGACTGGCTGTTGAACATTGCCGACTATACGCTTAAAAACTGAGCAACGGGAGGGAAAGGGAGGGAGGGGTGGGGAGGTGGGGGGGGGGGGGGGGAGGGAGGGACAGTGGCGGCAAACGACACACAAGACAAATATACTTAATTAAAGGCTTTCATTTAAAATGTATTTTATTAGTTCCAGAATTTTGAATCGCAGGAAAATTTTATAAATGAACAAAATAAGTGTTTAAATATTACAAGAATTAGAGAAAATCTAGTTATTCTTTCTAAAACACTACTCTACGATGTTTTAACAAGGACTTCTTCTCCACTATCTCCGTAATTTCAATGTCGTCGACCTTATCTTTCGTTGAAAACAACATCATGAGGGAGTCTAAGCGGTCGTCACCCATCGATGTCCGCAAATGATTGTAAATGAGCTTCAACTTGCTGAAGGACCGTTCGGAAGAAGCAGAAGACAATGGGGATGTTAAAATCAGTCGAACTACTTGTTAACCACACGGGATAATCCTCTTTAACTTAACAGCAACTTTTGCGATTTCTTTAAAAGATGAGCATTGTTTACTGGCATCGAGCAGGATTTCAAGATCAGCCAGCACAAGCTCTTCATCTTGAAGGATGATTTGCGAGTGTGATTGCTTTATAGATCGGACGCGCTTGATGGTGCAGTTTTTTCTCTCAGCGGGTATCTTGAAAATTATGTGGAATGGCTCTAGCAAAGAAATTAGTTTTGCGAGATTGTCTTGCACGCTTGTAGTAAATACATCCACAAGTATTCGGAACTCCTTTCTGTAGAATGTAAGGAAAGAAATCTCTGCTGTCGTTTCAGCATGCGCGTCATTCTTCTTTGTAAATCGCCGGGTCCTGTGGTGCTTTAAGAAGTCTTCCTCCGCATTTACTTGCATACTTTTCGCAAATAACGATGCGTTCATCTAGCCGTCGTCGTTGATATCTTCAAAATACTTCAAAGCGCTCTAAATCAGCTGCATCGCGTCTACTACAATCAGCTCCCCCACTTCTAAAAGCTCGGTTACGTTCTTAATTTTAAACATGATGTTTTTGGTAAAGTACATGCCTCAGATAAAATCAAAGTAGAAGCTTTTTGTGCAAGCCTGACGCAAAATTTCGGGTTTTACTGTCAAATTCAGAATCGAGTTATGTTTTTCTTGTTTCCAATGCTGTGACTATCTCTTCATAAGACGTAGAAACAGCTCTCATCGATTCGGCGCGCGCAGTCCACCTTGTTTTTGATAAATTCTTTTGTTGAAGTGAATGTTCAATTTTTTTCAGCTCTTTCTGCAAGCTTAAATGTCGTTTCGTGCTACCCGTAAAAAACCTACAATGCTTCAAGAGTGTCAAAAATCTCTCTGATAAGTGCGCTAGCATTACAAGCTGGCTCTACGAAAATGTTTAACCTGTGAGTTTGGCATGGAACGTACGGAATATATATTTTGCACTTCTCTGATAGCTTTTTCTGAGTGCCATTGTATATGCCAGACATGTTACTAGCAAAGTCATACGATTGAAACGCTAGTTTATCGAGTGGAAGTAAAAGTTCTTCTGAATTTAAAATTAAAAATATTTTTTTCAGCCAACTCCTCTCCAGTCATTTTTGTTAAAACAGCGTCTATTTTTAAAAGCTGCTCCACAGGAACGAGCTCTTCATCTTTTTCGACGACGTATCGAATATTCAACGCGAAGAGGTCTTTATGTGACATATCGGGAGTAGTATCCGCTATAACGGAGAACATACCGGTGTTCTTGATCTCTTCTGCAATTATTTCACGAGTTTTCCCTCCAAGTAGACGGATGAATTCATTTTGAGAGTCCTTGCTCATATACGTAGGCTAACGTTGTGCTATCGCGTATTCACTTCTTCCAACCACCTATTCATCACCGGACTATGACGTGAAAGTACTTCACAATTCGCGTGAAGTTTCCATTATCTTGAGTGATTCCATCCTCGTGACCTCGGAAAGCCAAACCTTGCCGACAAAGGGTTCTTGCTGTGTCAATAAGTATCTGGATAACTTTTTTGTGGAACTCCTTTTCTTGTTCTTCCTCAATTCTGATCTTCCGTAAATGTTTATCAAGGAGAACGTCTACGTGGCCTTTTGCATTGACAAAGTGGCACAAATCTGTCATAGATGCTTGATGAGCTTCTGAAGTGAAGTGTTCTTGTAATTTGCCCTTTATCATCTTTCCGCGACTTTTCAATTTGAGCCACTGACGTACTCCAGCGTACGACCATTCTTCACTTGCGGACGCCCTTCCTCGTCCGTTTGGAAATAAGCCACAGGCAAAACAAAACACCGCGTCTTTTTCAATGCTGTACTTCAACATGGGAAAGTCCGTATACCAGGCCGGATTAAATCGATGCTGCTTATTTTCTGGTATGTCTGGATTTGCTGGAAATACACGAAGTTTTGGCTCGAAGGCTCCAAGTGAAGTCAGGTACAGTCGTTCGTTTGCCATGATAATTCTTCTCCGTTTTGCAGGATCGCGATTAACAGGTAAATCGCCCGCTTGAATGAGTACTGCGTCTGCACGCATGTTATTCTCCTACTCTCTTGCTCGTTGAAGCAACTGACCGCTTTCATCGTGGATTCTGGATAAGCAGTCTTATCATTTCTACCATAAAAAGTTTTGTGTTCGGAATAGCGTCTTCTTTTATTGTTTTCAAAATACCTTCAACTCTTTTGAAATGCGTTATAAACTCACTAACTTGGCCAGAAAAATCAATCCACGAAAATTCGCTACTACGCGGTGTAGGATCGTCACCACTACAACCGATGAAGATCCAGCTGCTCGTAACTTGCAAACGTCAGATGTGTTGGGAGATAGTGATGGTTCAACGGTTCGCGATGAGCAACGGTGGTCAATGGCTCAACGGTAGATGATGGATAACAATGGGCGATGGCTCAACGGTGGTAAATGGCGGAACGGTGGACGATGGCTCAACGATGGACGAAGGCTCAACGGTAGACGATGGCTCAACGGTAGATTTTGATTTTAATTGTACATTAGCTACCCGATGGGCATTACGTTCAACCCTTTGAAGACGTCGCAGGGGAGCTTTTCCGGATATTCGTTCCATCGACAAAGTTACTTAGACTTGTCTCCTCCACCCCGCCCCGGTTTTCTTGTCACTGGGTTTTAAAACACTCTGTAGGTTTTATTTAAATAAAAAAGATGGTTTAAGAGAGAACAACTCCCCCCCACAAAGGTAGACTTTTATGGATTTATCGGGCATTTTTTTATTGATAACACCATTAAACATAAACATGGCTGAAAATATGCATGTATTTATTGTATTATTACGTACGTTTCATGGGTACGCGATGCTCCGTGAAAATGTTCCGTGCCGGCGAAAATTCACGTCCCCACTGCCACTGCATTTGCACCTAGTTATCACTGTAAAAGTTGCTGGTTCAGGAACGACTGCTTTCGCTCATTCTCAGTGACCACTGCACTGATCATAGTGAGCACACCACCCCTTGAGGAACCTAGGAACCATAAACCTGTCAATTTTGTCACAAGAGCGCGGATATGTGAGGACGCGCAGAGACAAGCGGTAGCAGGTCATAACATTCCTCCGACAACATCACAATGAGTTGGCTTGACCTTGTACCCGTTCGTCCTGGGGATGCGATGACCCATCTGCTATTACATCGCATTCCTGGATTTCCAGGACAGAGCGGAGTTAAATGAACATGAAGTCAAATAAGGAATGTGTCGGAAATTGAGTTGAAATATCACAAAAGCAGAGGGTAACACGAGATAAAGTATCTCCAGGGTCGTTACGGGTTTAAATTTAATTTAAAAAAAATGCAAATATAAATGGGCGCCATCAACTGAATCCCTAGCAAACCACATCCTTCCTGGTTAAGCCTTAATTAAGACAAGGAAAGAAATAGGAAAATCACATCATCATCAGATCGCAACTAAGATAAAAACAAATTTATTTAACTTTGATAATCAGACAGACATATTAAACACTCATCCTACCTGAGAGCATGGTCGAATGCCAACGTTAAATTGTCATTGTCCAGAAAATCGAACCATCTCTATTCTACTCAAAGTGTATCTAATCCACATAAAATAGGAAACATTTCTAAAGTTCTCTTGGGTTCTCAGGATCACCGTAGCACTATGTCTTTGCGTCACTGACATTCGTGATAACTGAGACCTAACTTCTCTTTAAATTAACATCATGAATGTCGATGTAAAAAAAATTAATTTAATCTGTCTAAACACACATATTATAATCACATATTTAAATATCACATAATTTATGGCTTGCATGGCATTATTCAAATGTAGAATATGTTAGTAAATTGCTCCTAAACATCGAATAATTAATTTACACTATTTACACTGTCATTAATAATTGCTTGTTTGTGAATCACAGAAAATCCACTACTCATTGGTTATAATCATCATCATCATCAAAATTAAATATTTCTCACATTAGTTCTCATTTTAAAATTCAATATATTCATGTCAGAATAATTAATTCATCACCATTAAATCATTTTAAATGAATATTATAATCATCAATTCTTTATACTTTCTAATTATTCACACACTCTCATTTCATCATCTCCTTCAGATTAAATCATCTCAAATCATCAATATAAATTGTTTAATTCATCAACACAAGTTGAAACTCTTCAAATCATATCTCAATTAAATTTATTTAAATTCATTTAAATTTATTAATCATCAGCTTCTTTATTTAATTATCACCTTCTAATTCAGTTATTCATCATCTATTTAATCATCTATTAATTTATTTAAATCAGCTTATTTATTCAATCTTTAATTCATCCATTTATTTAATTCATTGATTTATTCCAAAATTTAATTTATCAATTTATTTAAATTTTATTCATCTGGTTATTTAGATTTTCATTATTTCATCTAGTCATTCTGATTTTTATTTCATTAGGTCAGATCATTAATATGCTTAAACTTCAGATTATTATTTCATTAATTATTATTATCAGAAAATCTTGTATTATCAACATTATTTATTTGTTTAATTTCCTAACAAATTGTTTAATATGGGTTATAGAACGTTGTCTTACAGTTTTATCACTTCCAAGTTATATCTCGTACTTAATTATCATGCCAAAAAATATTATTGCCTTCACAAAATCACGTTGGATCTCACTATCCACAACTACATTATATATTCTCACTTTATCAAATACCACATTTGAATACCACAATTATTCCACAAAACTCCATAAATATTCAGCGCACAGCATGAATCTCAAAATTATGCTAGACTGGGTTCGACAACCTCATGTCTGCCTCAAAATACATTAGCAATATTGCAACTTCCACTTGGCAACTTCCACAAAATGCCTATCACAAACTTCACTTAATCACGTTGCATGATCTACAAAAACATATAACTGGCTTCAAATTATCAACGCACACAATCTCCAATAACTGTAATTAATCTGATCACATCTAGACAACTTCTTAAACAATTAGAAAAAATATTACCTTAGAAATCGAAATCAAATTCAAAATCTGCTTTCAAATAGCATAAATTCTCTTAAAATTCTCATAAATTCACTTCACAGAAAAACACCAATGTGCTATAATCTCTCACATCAAAATATGCAATACTGATCTGCCTCAAAATAAATCTGACCATTAATGATTCATCTTACAAGATTCAATTACTTTAAATCCTTCTCAAAGGTATTAAATTCAACCATAAAAATTATCAAAAGCATCAACTGTATCAGCTGTTAAATTGAAAGTACTCTCAAATGAGTATAGCAACAAAATATTGGATTGGCAAACAAGAATTACAAAATGTAACCCTGCTGACATTTATTTTTAATTTATTTAATAAAATTCGACTGATATGTGACTAGTAGTTTCTTGTTTGATCCTCTTACAATCTCAAGTACACTCGGATGATAAAAATGAGTTCCTCAATGGCAAGTAAAGATGAGTACCACCACGCAATCGTATAAATACGAAAGGCCTTGCCCCGTTGTCTATCATGATGATGCCCTGAACGATGGGTAAAGATGTGTACCACCACGCAATCGCCTAAAGCGAAAGGCCCCATCTCGTCGTCTAATGAGTGAATGTACCAGATTGGAATCAACAAGTCTCTAGTTGTCACATAAAAGCGATATTCATTCACTTGAGTGAGTAACATCTTAATATCTCCAAACAATCCAATGGAAAAATCCCTACTGATGAATAATACACACTCGCTAGTATGCAATGAACTGACGAAATGATTTAAATAATCCAATTGCAGATCACGAGTTCGAAATACTCGCCACACAAAAATAACTATCCAAGAACACTATCCTTACTGGAAAATGTCTAAATGACCAAACATCTGCTTAATAAAGCCAACCAATGGTGAGAACTTCGTATAATGGCGCCTGCCATATCATATGGTAACGCCATATTCTAGCAAAATTTTGGAGCAAATAAAGTCTAAGCCATGTCTAAATAATTGTAGAACTCCTACTAGAAAAATATACAAGTATGCCCAGTGTCCATGAAAATATCATATCAGAAAGTCATAACTCTTACAGTACCTTCTCATATCAGCTGTTATTATATTTCAAAGATCGTCGATTATCCTCGTGTGTAATAAATTTCTCGAAAGATCGACGTAAATCTCGTATCACCCACGCAATAACGATCGCCTTCATATCCCAAGTGAATCAGCTGTTGGACCTCCTCTTCTTCAGGAACCGAATCCATCGCTCCGTGGTGCCATCGCGTCTCTGTCTTCGTTTACTCCGACATGATGAACTGCATGTTATCCATAGAGGATACTGTCCAAATCCGTACGCAAAAGTTCATAAAAGCAGCGTACCCCATATTCTTCTTCTATGTTACGCCACTGTCCCATACAATGTTTGGTTTGCTTGTTAAAAGTTCAATCTCCACAGCGGTTAAGTCTCACTTGCAGAAAATAAATTTTATTTATGAGAGTGTATACGTTTTTGAAACACCCTGTAGCTGTGTTTGTACTCGATATTTTATGATAATTCATGAAAAAGAATTCTATTAATGCACGTGCCAATGTTCATAAGTGCATATATTCGTAACATTTCGTTTGCCTTAAAAGCGTTAATGTTGGTTTGACCCCATGGTCGCTCTACATGTTCCGTTATGAAATGCATAGTCGTAATGTCATTTGAATATCTAAGTTCATTTGAAGTTCACAATTGCAGTATATTATAACTATCTGCCTGCACAATTCTATTACCGAATACAAGTCCCAACTCAATGTTGTAACTGAATGTTGAAATGAAGTTCGGCTTCTTTAATGTTGCCTGCGTATAAAAGTCGGAACTAGCACGCTCTGTTCTACTGCACTGTTCCAGAATGATCTACGCTTAAAGCCGGCCTCGCCATACCGCTTCGCTGTGCTGTTCTGCGTTACAAAATGCAGCTCGAAATAAAGTTCTCAATCTCGTATTATAATGCTGTCCTAACCCCGGCTTTTCTCCTGCTTACACGGCCCGTACAGCTTGCCTCGTAACCGGTCCTCATGCCGCCTACCGTGCGTTGCTTGCCTTGACTCACTGACCTACTTCCGCTCTCTGCTTGGTGAAGTAATACTGTCGCTTTCACTTTACGTAACAAGTGCTGTGCACCGCTCAACTTGCCGTACTCTCTGCGCATGTGTTCTACTCAGCCCTGCTGACTGAACTCGACTGCTGTCTCTAGACTGCGTTGAGGAGCTCCTACCTGGCGCTGTCACGTGATGCTCCCCCACCTTCTGTGGTCGTGCGTCACAAGTATAATCTCGACCACCATCATCTCGGCTATTAAGTTATACAATAACTTAAGGGATTATCTGTCTTTCTTCAAGTTATCACCATATATATTGCTTGACATTTCTTCTCTTCTGAGATGATTAAATATACTGTTCCATAAAGATCTTAATAATACTGCAATATTCCTCCCATAATTCCATCTGTTTGACTGGCAGTGCCTTCTTAATCCTTGGCCTCCTACGTCATTTCCTAACATTCCTCTCGACTCGATTTGAGCGCTATCTTTACAAATTTTCCCATAAATCTCAACTACGGCTTGATGTCGGCGTAGTCGATAGCCTCAACTAGGTATCGGGTACAACCTGAAATTATCAATGCGCTCACCAACACCTTTTGTCTAGCCACGTAGCACAGATACTGGGCTCACTTCGCTGTGAAGCTGAGTCACTCTGCATAATTAACGCGGGTTATTACTCCCACCCAGGAACGTGCCGATGAGTCCATCCCTTGTCCTTAGTCCCATATTGCTCATCTGTCATCCTTTCTTCAGTTTCCATACACAGAAACGAAATGGCAAGTGGCAGCCGGAGCACAGAGGACTGGAAGTGAAACTTTTAAAATAGTTACTTTGCCGACTCTTCCTCCTGCCGCACTGGGCTATTGCCTGGCTGCATGAAATTATTGCTGCGTCCGATTGTGTTGACTCTCGGTAAAATTGCCGACTGTCAGTATAATCATTTTTTTTTAAAGAAATCGGACCAAATCGTATTTGGCCATGCCCCGTTTTGCTTTTTTAAATCCTGTTTTGGGAAATGTTACGACTTCTTCAGGATTTGCCGACTGCCGACTGATGTCGTATTTGCCGACTGAGAAAATACCTGAGGGGGGTGAGACAACCCCCCCACTCGAACCGCCCCTGCTGGTAGTTCAGATGTTGGACTTCAAGTAAACCTAGTTCCTCATTTTAGAAGTAAGGCTATTCAAACTAAATTCCCTGTGACAAGTACTGCCTCATCTCCAATTACATTTAAGTGTCCAATTCCACCTCCAATTGAAACAGACACTTTCGAGCAAAGCTGTAGTTCTGACTGTGAGAGTAGGGACTAAAGTCGCAGATGGTGACAGTGACGAAGAACTAGATGAGGAACTTGCACGTGAAATTACGTTATTAAACAAAAATGAAGTAGTCAAGGGTCGACTTGAAGTAATAATTAAACGTAATACTAAATTATATCTTGGTTTGCCAGAGCAAAGTTTATATGTACTGGATTTACTTGTCAAGCAAATGAACCTTGAAATGAACCACATTTTACTAACACAAAAAAAAAAAAAAAAAATAGGCTAGCTGAACCATTCTCAATTCTCGCAGATGACTTTGGAATTTCAGCCAGTTGTGCTAGTCGCATATTTTGTAAAACTGTCCCATTATTAGCACTGTGTCTTAAGGAGTTAATATTCTGGCCTGAAAGAAAGAAAATTGTAGAACTTTTGCCCATGCCTTTCAGAGCAAGATACAGTAATGTCCAGTCTATTATTGACTGTCTAGAAATAGAAATTGAGAAACCATCCAATTCAATGCACCAAGCACTTACTTGGTCAGAATATAAGCACTGCAATACTATTAAGTACCTTATATCTTCCACACCAGATGGTTTCATTAATTTCATTTCTGAAGGGTATAGTGGTCGTATAAGTGATTCCCACTTGTTTGAAAGATGTGACTTTCTCAAAAAGCTACCTTCTGACTGTGCAGTTATGGCTGACAGGGGTTTAAACATGTGGAACCACTTCTGATACAAAATAGATGCTCGCTGGTTCGACCACCTAGTGTAGGTAATGGAGAAAAAATATCAAAGGAAGATGTAATGCAGACCAAGAGAATAGCCAGCTTAAGAATTCATATAGAACGTTTAATTAGAAGACTAAGAGAATTCAATATGTTGAAGCCTCATGCATGTGTTGACCATAATTTAATACCAGTGATTGATGAAGTTATTGTATTAGCTAGTGCACTGATTAATTTGCAAGCACCACTGCTAAGGTATTAAGACGAGTAACTTAGACTCATTGAATCAATGAAACCATTCGTATATAGTCAGTCTGTCCATACTGTATATACCTACATGTAGGCTTACATATATATGTGTATGTAATTGTAATTGTATTTACATTTTGAAGTAAGTTAAGCCTACTTACTTTATTTTACATATTGGTGTTAATGGCACAATCTTATTTAATTTTTTTTAGGAATGTTTTCTGTGGAGCCTTTTAACACACACATGTATTTCACGAAGAACAGTTTAGGCCTATTATTCTCATGTTAATCCATTTTAGTATATGGTAATAATCTTATAGAGTACATATGGGGAAATATAGTAGGCCTATTTTACTACAAAAGGAACTTCATAATATGAATCAAAATATAAACAATGATCAGCCTACTAACCACTTAGGCTATGGGCTTAACACTCCAGAACTTTTCAGCTTCATTAATGGCTCTAATAGCCAGTTCCTCATCGTATTCTACCCAAAAAATAGAAATACGCTTTATTGCTTCAAAACTTGGATCAGCAACACAAAAAACACCCTTTCCATTTTTGAAAAATGCATCTTCAGTAGGAACTTGTCACTTATTTTGCCATTGTTGACATAATTTCCTACTGAAGCTTCTCTAGCTGGAGACTTAACTTCCATAGCAAAGTCCTTTCCAATGCCATCTGGTGAAGCTCCCATTACAGGATGTGATGCAGAAAGCAGGAGACCACTCTTTTGTATTTTGGTGCCAAGTAGGGCTTGTAAAGTGGCTATGACTTCAGTTTCAAGTGTACATCCCCTTTTCATTGCTTTAGTCTGTGTTGTTTTCACAGCACCGATCACTCGTTCCACAAATGTCCCATCAGATGTTCTGCACCTAGTTGCTTCATGGAGCTTGGAGGCTGTGATTCTCATATATCTGAGTTCATGCCAAGCTGGATCATTATGTTGTTTCAAAGTTTGCCTTTCTGCCAACTTAATAGACTCGATGTCCATGTTCTCTTTTGCAAATGTGAGAAAAGAATCACTATCTCCACCTCTTTCTGCAAATTTAATCGCAAGATAGTGCAATGACAGCTTCTTGATGCAGTCACTTTCAGTGAAATACCTGCACAGTTGGTTTTCAATTTTAAGCTCTCTACCTGCAACAACTACAGCATTTAAGAAGCTGCCATAAGAGGAACTACTGTCAGTTGTTACTTCAGTACTTTGCTTCTTTTTACCCAAGTCCTTTGCAGTGATAAATTTCTTCGATGTCACAACAGCAGATAGCACTGATTTTTTCCAGTAGCACTTCACAGATGTCGTGGCTTTCTCCTCACTTCGACGATGCACCCACATCAGAAATGCTATTGCATGTTTACAACCACCTGTATGGAAAGAAATCAAAATGACAGCACCTATGGATTTACATATAAATGGGCAAAGGGAGAGAAACCCATAGGCTGTGTTTGTATATTGAAAATAATAACAATAAAAATTATAATGTACGAAATGATGAAATAATAAGATAATAATACAAATAATAGTATGACAGAATTTTATATTTTCCTCTTTGGTGGTTTTATGTAGGCCTACATACTGTAGGCTATCTTCTTTTTTTCTGTTTATATTATAATTTTTCAAACTTAAGATTACCAGTACTTGCAATTATTATTGTTATCATTTTATTTTCCTCGAAGGGGTCTACTCCTTAGCATAAGAGTTAAAATTTTTAGGCCTAAATATGCTGTTTACCAAGTTTATATAGGCTACTCACCAGATGATGCAGCACAGTCATGGCATTCTACACTATCTATGCAGTACTGTTCCTCATCTACAATTAGTGTGACTGTATAATTTTTGGATCTGACCTTGTGCTCAGGACATATTTTGTATTTTACTATGCATTTCCCACTTTGTCGCTTCACTTGAACATACCCTATAGCGCTGTCACCATAATTTTCTCTGCCAGCACTGTAACAATATTATATTTTATTGTACAATATAGATGCAAGGAAATTAACTAAAGTTACTTAATGTTTCCTTTTCATTGGCCTTTGGAGGGGGAGGGCAGTTGCCCCAACTAAAAATCTACCTATTTTCAAGATTGATTGATTATAGAAGCATTTATTTTTGAAATTGTACAATAATTGTACTCCTAAGCATAAGAGTTATTTTTAAAAAGTTTTTAGGCCTAAATTTGCGTTTTTTATGTTAGTTTTAGGCCCGTCTTGATCCGTACCATACCTTGGTAATGGTGAAAATTGATTGTATTTTCTAACATGTGAACCAATCTAGAAAGAAATATGGGAAATGGGACTTAAGTGATATGTTTCTTTTCACGTTCCTTGTTATCCTAACACTAAGAGTTACAGAACGTATATACAAGATCCCACTTACCTATTTGCTTTTGATCCGCGAATTTCTGCAGCCACAAAACAGTCATTAGTTTTCAAGAATGATACTACCATGATGGCATCCACACATGGTAGATTGTCAGACTGTGCTCTTTTAAAGCCTTCTTCTGTCATTTTGAAATCAATTGTGTTTTTTTTTTTCGCAATCACGAATAATGATTATTCGGCTTTTAGTAGCAGCAGATGCACGATGGCTGGCGAAGCTTCATGCGGTGCTAAACGGTGACGTCACATCCCGCCGCTTACGTCACAGGACGTTTTACTCGCCTTGCGGAAAGAGACTTTTAAATATTTTTTTAATGACAGAAAACAAAGCAACTTATCACAATGCAATATGTTTCCATACTATTTAATGGGTGTACTTTTCAAAAATTATTATTTTGAAAATTACGCATGTTCCCAATTGAGAGAGAAAAAAAACTTATTCTAAGGAAAAACTTAAATTAAAAATGGATATCATTACAATACGTCTTAAAAGAATAATTTTGAAAAACATTTATAAATCCTTAAAATTATCTATGAAAATTAATCTTCTGAAAAATATATTTGAAAAATATTGTAAAAATTCCTCTTCTGAAAAATGTATTAGTTAATATGGTTCTCTGAATATAAACTGTATCTTAAAAAAGAAGCTAGTAAAGCTTTAAAGTACTGTACCATGAAGTTGGAATAACACATGTAGTCATATCTCTGGAAATGATACAATCCTGGACCCTACTAATAGCATCAAGTCTAACTTTTGATGTTAATTCAGTTCTTATATGCCTTCTGTTCCGCATGTCAACTATTTCAATACGTGGTGGCATCTCAATCTCGAAAATCTTAATTCAGAGCATCAGATTGGCATCTACGTCGTTATGCCTTCAGTTCCGCGTGCCAACTATTTTGGGATATTTAATGTATTAATATTAAGTATTAAACTCCAAAATATTTATAGGTCGTTCAATGCTAAACATGTGATCATAAATCCTTAATTAGTTTCCACCAAATCCCATCGAAATGACCATGAGACATTATGAAACAGTTTTGGTCAAATCAGATCACTCCCCAGAAAACGATCTCTCAGCAAGGAACGTGAAAGTGGAAGGAGTGATGGTAGATGGCATCAACATGCTAGGTGTTGTCAATCTCTCAATTATAACTGGCATTGGACTAGGGCTGATTGAAGAGCGTGGTCTATCAATGCTCAAATTCTTTGAGTCCCTTCGTGAAATTATGATGGTCGTTACTTTATGGGTCATGTGGATTGCACCCGTATGCATTGCTTCCATGATAGCAAGTCAGATACTGGATATGGATAAGTTTGTCACGCTTATGAGTACATTCGGATTATATAGTGGTTTTATTTTTACTGTTTGCAATTCAATGTTTTGTCGTATATCCACTAATTTATTTTGTATTTATCCGTAAATTCATTCATTCTTTCATTCGTTTATTTGCAATTGGGGGTGTGTTCCCCGGTGGCAAATTAGATATACATAACAAATAAATAACTGTACATAACAATTCACTAACAATTAAACTGGAGTATTTACACAAATAGTCAGTCTTTTCTTAAACACACCTATATGTTTGGGAAAAGGCTCTAAGACTGCGGCAGGTAGAGAGTTCCAATTATCAATGGCACGATTTACGAAATAATATTTACCATAATTTGTTCGTTGTGGTCGGCCCTTAACTTTGAAAGGATGATCGCTCCTACCCATGTAAGTAGGCTTTTCCATACGTTTGCTAAACTCATCCCATGCTGGTTGATTTGTATACGTGATGTACATAGCGCAGAGTCTAGATTTCATCCTCCTAGCCACAAGTGATTCCCACCCAAGTTTCTTTAACGAAAGTCACTGAGCACAAATCTAGCGGCCTTTCTTTGTATCATTTCCAACTCATTTATGAGCCCTACTTGATATGGATCCCAAACCGCCGAAGCGTATTCCAGAATAGGTCTTACAAGTGACAAATATCCTAATTCTTTAGCAGAGGTACTACTACCTTTTAATACCCTCATTACAAAGTGCAGGGATTTGTAAGCTTTAGAAACTACACATCCTATATTACAACTCCATTTCATATCATTTTAACGCCCATATATTTGCAAGAATCTTCTTCTACAAGTATTTCCGAGCCAATGTTATATTGAAAATCTTGCCTTCGCACTTTCCCTATTTTTATTAGACTACATTTTCTTGTGTTTATTTTCATTTTATTTTCAATCGCCCACTTATAGACCAGGTTCAGGTCATCTTGAAGTACTGCATTGTCTTGTGAGTCATGTATCTTTCGATATATTACACAATCATCCCCAAACAATCGACAGTCACTGCGAATCCCGTTTGGTAAGTCATTTATAAACGCCAAAAATAACCAAGTTCCGATTACGCTGCCCTGAGGGATACCCGACGTTACGGTAATTTCATCCGAGAATCGGCCTTCAACTTTCACTTTCTGGGAACGACCCGTCAAAAATTGAAAATGGCCATATACTTTTATTTGGAATTTCTCCGAAGCTCTTATTACTGCTGTTTCTACAGCTTCGAGCAATGCATGTATACCGTTTGGCATCAAGTGCATGACCGAAAAAAATAAAGTGCATCGCCGTCTCGTGGAATTCGTTATACATGTCGGAGCAAATGTCAATATGACTGGCGCAGCGATATTTCAGTGTGTAGCAACTATGTTCGTTGCTCAGATGCATAACCGCCATCTAACATTAGAAGATCTAACGGTGTTATTGGTGTTGAGTGCTGCATCAAGTATAGCCACGGCAGCAGTTCCACATAACGCTGTTTTAACATATTTTTTTAAACATTCGAATTGAGCCACTATGGACTACGGAGCAACAATCAAAATCAATGTTTCGTTCTAGATCGTCTGCCAGCTTTGATGTCCTGCCAGTATCTCCTGAGCCCATCACTCAGCGCCTTCTTCCGATCTTCTGAAAGAGGTCCCCTCCGTCTTTTGGGTTCTGCCCCTACCTTAAATCCCTGGTCATTTTTGATTAGGTGTCTGAATTCACACCTGTTCATAATTTTGCAGTCCGGAATATCAATTTCTAGAACGTCTTTGTTACATTCTTCAAACCATGCCAATTTTTTCCTCTTTTGTTTCACGAAATTCCAAATTTTCTTTGTTAGACGATCGTTGGACATTCTGAAAATGTGTCCATAGAACAACAACCTTTTCCTTTTTATTGTTGACGTGACTGGTTCTATCTTTCTGTATAACTCTTCGTTTGACTTCAAACGTATGTGTCCGTCAACCCATCTGTTGCCTAAAATTTTTCTCAATACCCTGCGTTCTCTTTTGACTAACTGGTCGACTAGTCCCCGCCTGTTCATAGTCAAAGTCTCCGACGCATATAATGCTTCAGGTTTGACAACCGTGCTGTAGTGTCTTAATTTGCCTCCAATGCTCAGCGACTTCTTATTATAGAGATTTTTCGTCAGGTGATAGGCTCGGTCTAATTTCCAGATTCGAAGATTAATTGCTTGTATTAGTGCTTGTATTGTCCACTTTAAATCTGTCTCTTACCGAAGTGAGTCTCTTTCTCGCGATAGACTCGCTCTGTGATCGTTACCAAACACCGGTCAATATTATCGGAGATGCTATTGCTGCTGGTATTTTAGAAGCGTTGAATAAATACATACTTGAATCTACAGATAAGTCGGAAGATACCGTACAATAGAAAACAAAATCCAAGATGCGGAGGAAGGAAACCAATAAAATATCGTTGCTTAGTTCCATATGTGTGGCGATAAATGTTAACCTACAGTAACTGGTAACTGTGCTATGGTAGTGTCCTTCGAGTGCGAAACAAGTAATAACAAAATATATCGCATAAATATTTGTTAAAAACGTTCACTCTAGTAGGTTGGTTCCTCAGTTTAGGGGCTGCGACAACGCGGTCATGTAGCCCCGTGTACTTTGGGTGTGTGTAGAATCTGTCTGATAACCGGTGTTAATTGTGATGACTGTATTAGTGTGTGTTATCTGTTTTTTTTTAAATTCAAGTAAGGACTGCAGACTTTGAATTTTTCAAATAGTTCCTACTTTTGCCGCCAAACGCCAACGTCAACGACTACTAGTTCAGAACATGGCTACTAGACGCCACCGCAGTCGGCTCCTGGCGACGAAGGTAGGAACCTAAGAGCGTTGTTAACATTCGTAATCTATATAATTTAGCTTCACACAGGTGTAATTAGTGGAAGGTTCTTTAACATGCCATAAATCTATGACAAGGGACGGGCGGCTTTACTTCCGCTCCAAAGGATCGCATACTGAGGGATTTTTAACGCTTTTAAAAAATCCGACGACTTCGGCCGGGTTTGAACCCGCGATCTTGGGCATAGAAGCTCAGCATGCTACCAACTACGCCACCGAAGCCGCTAAAACGTTCACTCTATTTTTAATACAATACTCTTTTATAAAACTAGCATTGATTTAAGCTCAGTGAGGAGCGCATATGACTACAGGGACTTTTTTATATGCGACGGGGATTTTCGCTCGCCTGCTCGCCCACGTTGTGAGTCTGTCTCCCGCCAAGTGCTTTGGCGTAATGCGGCGCCTGGCCGGCACTGAGTCTAGGAATTTGTACTTACCTAGTTCACAGCTGGTGCTGAATGTGTTCGCCATTCACTGCTCTACACATCACTGGCACATTTTCAGCACCAGCTGTTAACTAGGTAAGTACAAATTCCTATACTCAATGACTCAGTGCCGGGCGAGCGCCGCATTGCAACAAAGTGCTTGGCCGGAGACAGGCTCGCAACGTAGGTGAGCGGGCGAGCGAAAATCCCCGACGCATATAAAACAAAGTCCCTGTAGTTATTTTTCGATCCTCTCTTTTGTTCCCAATATTTCTTGAGCCCGGATGATAATTATTGTCCTTTTTCTCCTGTTAGAGGGGATTCCGAGACAGTCACTTTGGGTCATGGGGACCAAGAGTTAACCATATCACAACATTCAGAACGATCTCGGACATTAAGGTAAGAAATTCCAGTGGAATCCAAGTCTTTTTGTTCTTTATTGAGCCACAGGCTTCCAGTCTTATAGCTTTTAACCAAGGAGGAAATCCTCTTGGTAAGTCTGTTGTCTATTTGTAGAAGGTACCTGTAGCACTTCATTCACCTACGTTGTATGCTGGTATTGGCCGTTTCCAACCGTTGATACCGTTCGGAGTTTGATTTCAGTCGGTAAGCTTTAGTGGTAGCCCCAGTGGCATGAAAATAAACTGAGAATAGTTATTTATTCTTAAAATATGTATAACAATGTTTAAAAAAGTACAGAGTGGATTATACCTCATTAAAAACCCCACAGACGCGACGGCCCGCTCTCACGTGGCAGTCACAGAGCTGTGCAGTATTGGCATCAATGCAGAGTGCGCGCGCATCCTAGCTTTTGTATGGTACAAAGTTATCGTGTGTCAGGCCAGGCTTGTCACCAGAGCTGCTTTACAGGGGCGAAATGATGCAGCCCGCATTGCCAAATACTCCTCCAAATATTCTTACTGCTACACTCTCAATTCCAAGCATTTCTGGACTACAACACACTCATTGCTCCTCACACCCAATTACTGAAAAACTCGACTGTTTTCATACACACAATTTACACTAACGTGAGGCTTTTTATATTGCAATTTAAATTACCTATTATAATTATTTTCCCTAATACAGCACTATAATTTCAACTCCCACTACAGTACTGTATGACCCAATAAGTTATAGGTCTCTCTAAGTCGGCCACGGTAGCCGAGAGCGCTTACTCGTGCCTCACTGACAGCGTGGGTTCGGTTCCCATCTCGGGTGTCCTGACAATGGATTTCGTGTTTTCCCATTTTCACCACCAGTCAAATGCCGGGTCCATGGTCGATTTCCCTCCAAATCTCTTCCCTGACCCGTCCTGAATATAAAATAAACGGCCATTGGTTGGATTAATAAAATGATTTATATTTCACTTAAATTACGATGTTGCTGCTAAAACTATCCATTAAATATTATCTCGCATATACCGGTAGTTAAGCTACATTGGGCGTGATCTCCTTGAGATGGGGGTGACAATGCCAAATATCGTTCAAGCAGCGTATATTAATTAATTTACTATTAATAATGACGGTCATGGAAGATATAGCTGCTTGGAACCAAGTGTATACCTTTCGTTCCTCTAAAAGAAAATAGCCTATCTAGCAGTAAACAATAAATACCGTAACTTACATAAAATAAATAAAAAGTCTTTAACATGAAACCACCAGCTGATCGCCGATATGTAAGTACAAACTCTTAATGGATATGACCACCGCCGTGGTCTCGGGGTAGCGATTTAGCTCCTCGCTCAGGCAGCCTTGGGTAGATTCCCAGTAGACTACTGGCCAGGAGGTCTGGAACGTCGTTGACCCAGCGTTGTAATGACAATTGGGGAGCTACTACGAGTAGCGGGACCTGTCAGGAAAGAAGAATATACGGCTGAGGGAAGCGTTGTGCTGACCACATTACCTCCCTTATACTCTGTAGGCTTTGAGCTGGGTCCCAGCCGTCTTGGACGCTATGGGCCTAAAAGGCCTGCCAATGCGATGTAGGTAAGTAGACTTTATATCTTATGTATAACAAGAAGTTCCGTGACGAACTAAAGAGCCTACTTTTCATGCCAATGATTATTCTACAGTATATGAACCTATCTAGAATAATGACGAAATTAGGTTGCTAATATCGAAATTTCTAATTAGTTCGAAATACTGTATACCTGGCATAATGTACCCTAATAGAGCACCACAGTTGGCAGCCCTGATGACTGAATATATTCTTAGTTCCATCTCTTAAGGTACAGAATACAAAATTTGGTTGAAGTCCAATGAATAGCATGGACGTTACATGCAGTTAAACATTGGATCTAACAGCGCACATAAAATCATGTTGGCTACAATGTCATGCATGTATTTGTCAGAAATAATCTGAAATAATATGATCTATTGTTGTGCCAATTTTGAATAAAATCCTTTAGTTAGTATAGAAGTTATATGCATTTTAAAATTGGACCTATCAGCAGGTTTAGAACCATGTTGGCAGCACAGACGTATATTAGTTACTCCAAATTCATCTAGAATGCCACGTACTATACGTGTGCAAAGTTTAGAGCTATTGGCTTGCATACTTTCTGATATATTGATATTAGGGAAACAAAAGTAGGGACAGCACATATTAACAGTTGGCAGCCCTGGTTGCTCTTAAGAATACGCACAGTCATATCTGTTATGGTACACATAGCACATACGAAATTTGGTTGAAATCCAAATGATAGTATGGAAGTTACATGTATTTAAAGTTGGACCTGTCAGCAGGCTTAGAATCATGTTGGTAGCACTGACGTATATAAGTTACTCCAAATTAATATAGAATGTCAGGTACTATACGTGTGCATAGTTTAAAGCTGTCGGCTTGCATACTTTCTGATATATTGGTATTTGGATAAAATAAATTAGGAGCATTTAATAACAGTTGTCAGCCCTGGTGGATCTTAAGAATACGCTCAGTCATATCTGGTTATGTACACATACAACATACGAAATTTGGTTGAATTCCAATTGATAGTGTAGAAGTTATATGCATTTAAAAATTGGACCTATCAGCAGGCTTATAATCATTTTGGCAACACTGCCATGTATGGCCTCCTGGAAATTAAACTGCAATATTATTATCTATACGTGTGCCAATTTTGAAATAGCTCCTATTCATACCTTACAAGATATCCAACATGGAGCTCAAATTTCAATTGTGATTTTTTAGCAGTTGGTAGCACTGACATCATTTTCAAATATGGCCGTGAGATATTCAGGTATAGATCTTTACTCCTACCAAATTTTGTTTCGATTGCTCCAGCCGTTTAGGAGTTGATAGGGGGGGGGGGGGGCGGGCACGCACACAGCCAGACAGACCGACAGACAGAAGGACAGACAGACAGACACACATTTGCCCGATCTCATAAGTCTACTTTTTCCTCATTTTTGCAAAATGTGAAAAGTAGGCTAAAAATGGACCTGTGCCACGAACCTACTACGTTGTCGTAGAAGGCGGAGAGGTGGCGCGTCCCAGGTGGCGGTTAGGGGGGGGGGGGGTCCTCACCGGTTTACCGGCGGACTTGAGCGAAATACCATAGCTCTCGCGGACCAAACACACTCCACAATCTCATGTTTCATCATATCATATTTCAATAATCACCTTCCCAGATCACATCTGGGATTGTAAACCCTGACCACGGTCAGATTTTTGATCATTGATCGGATAATCAAACGAATATGTAGAGTCTTCTATTGAAATCCACCGGTTTGGACAGTTACATCATTAACCAAGCGAAGTCACCATTCGGATACGGTGGGGTGTCAGGTAGAGGATTAAGGCGAGTCGGAGCGCCTCGAGATACAATGACCAAACATGCAGAATAATCACCATAAGAACGTACTTAAATTCAACAAGCCGGGAAAGTTCTCTTATTTGGCAACAATAAATGTTATTTTTTTATGTAGATTGGTAAGTTAAAGGATCTAACTGATATCTTGGGTCAAAATTATGATCACAGCTCTGCAAGAATTACGTAATACCGATCAGAACCCAATTGAATCAGGTGGGTATCGTCTCTATAAAAGGCCTCCAGGAGAAAGGGTAATGAAAAATGTCACTCAATTTGGAGTAGGTGTCTTGGTACATCATAGAATATTAGATTCCATTACGGATTTTTCCTCAAATTCCCTACGAGTTGCATTGTTAACAGTTAAAGTGGAAAACAAGATATACACATTGATAAATGTTCATGCACCAACAAATGACAAACATAGAACTGATACTGAGGGGAACGGATCAATTTTGGGATGAACTTTACCAATTGGTACCGTAACGAATATACCTGACACTAATATTAAAATTTTACTTGAAGATTTCAATGCAAAGATTGGACGAGAGAGGAAATTTAGTCTAGTGGAGGGGCGATGGCCAGCACATAACTTGACAAACAGGAATGGTGAACGATTAATTGAATTTTGTATTAACCATGGTGGTGCATTCTTTGAATACACGGTACCTGAGATATAATTTTTATTGCTCTTTGCATGTTCATTTCTTCCTTCCTCTTTGTCAAACACCAACAGTGATCATCTGTTTTCTCCTTGTTGGGCATATCTCTTATGTCTTTATAAGTCTGTTCTAGATATATAACTTCTGTGACCCACCTAGCGTCACCTCGCAGCGAATCTCTGAAGCTCCTCAACTCTTCCTGGTGCTAGAGGACTTACTTATCCATTTGGCCACCACATCCTGTCACCATCGCCAGCTATTTTCTCCTTGAGCAAGAGGACTACGTCTACTTCTTTACTCACCATGCTGCGCTAGTATCATCTGTTATCAACTCTTAGAAGATCAGCTCAGCAAGAGATTAATTTTTTGTTTTAAAGTTGGCAATGCTTATATGTTCTCCTTTTGTCTCCTACCCCCCACTCTTTTCCCCTTCCTCGGTCCCTCCGTGCTCCGTTGAGCAGCTCTCACTTCTCAGTCTGCAGTTGACTCGCTCAGTTAAAGCTCCCCTCGAGCTAGCTTCCTCAATCCAAGAGGCACACACTCTTCTACGCCATGTTGGCTAGGTAGTCATCAACGGAAACTTCGACTTCAACATGAAATCAAGATAAGTACCATTTTAAAGGTTTTAACCTCATCTTCATCATTTTATCTACATGCTTTTAATTATATTTTATAGACAGTGTGAAATTATTTACTTTGGGGCAAAAATCATTCTTTGTGGGATTTGCCATGTTGAGCTTTTGCTTGTATAAGCCAACCTTACTAAAAAAGAGCTTTTCTTAAGCTATTCAAATGAGAAATCTTCTCGCTACGTGGGATATTATCTAATACCCGCTGTCTATAATTATAAAGCTAGTTCCTCCGTTGGATTTTCTCAACCCCATTTTTCTGCTAAGGTCGTTCTGGAACCTTCTAGATCTTGTACTCTATCTGCGAGTCTTGCCGTCAAGTGTTTTTCGCTCACTTGGGACAATGATATTTAAAATGAGGAATCTTCCTTACAAATTTTTGCAATAGCTAACTTTCTTCCACCGCTGGAACCTCTGGAACATTCTATGGCGCATTTAATTGTAAATCACAACTTTTTCAAGAAATAGACTCTCACCTATATAGTGCAATCAGTTATTTCCATAATTGCAATAACTTTCTTTTTCATAAACTTTAGTGTTTCTACAGTGAACTTTGCATCCATCTTCATAGACTACAGTGATAAACAGTGCTTGCTCCACGTTTCTACCGCGTCGCGATCGTCCGGTTATATTAAATACGGCCATGAACATTGATCCTATATCCCAATGACCTTTCCTCAACCTTCTACTAACCACCATTATTAATAAAATTGAAACTTTTCTATAAGGTGTCACTCACGAAGTGCCCTTCCAACTTTGCTAGTTTAACATTAATCAAATTCTGCATAATTGCTTGTGTGATACAAGTTTTAAATTCACGTTGTTCCTTTCACATAATCAGGGAAAACAATTCTTTAAACTCTTGAGCGAGTCATGTTCAGGTTTCACGAAATGGAAACTGTCCCATTTGGCTAGTGATTCCTGCTTAAACTTGGGAAGTCTAGAACCTTCCTTTTCATTTTCTCCAGGTTTCACAGTAAGTGACCTGCCCTCTTTTGTATAATTCTCATATAGTAATTTTGTATAAATATAAGAAGTTGTAGGAACTTCTATCTTATTTTTCATGTTGTTATTATTGTTATTTTCAAAGTTGTCACTTTCTCTAGAACATTCTCTCCAGAATTTCTTAAGGTGCACTCTTTGTACTCCAATTCACGTTCAAGCTTTAATTATTTCATTGTTCATTTGTTTAAATCTTATAAAGATTTTAGAAACATGTAAGGTTTGAAACCTTGTAAATTGTCAATTGCCCGGAGCAACCGTTTAATGTTGAGAGGTCTGCGACCCTATTTGTTAAAAAGTTCAAATGAACTATGTTTGTCAAAATTATATTGCATAATTGTTAATTTCCTCAAACTTCTTCTAATTGTAAAATAAATGAATCGTTTCCCTTCGCTTTTTCATTTACGAATATAAAGTTTAGGCAAAATCCTGTCTTCCTTGACTCTCCTCACTCAATGACATTAAAATCATTAATAGGGCTTTCACCATTTGTTGCATTTGAGCAAGAACTCTTAATTTTCACCTCACTAAAGTTCTTTTTAGCGTTAATAGCTAATTCTAATTGGCCAGTAAGGCAAGTAAAGCTCGCTAAGCCAGCTACCTGCTTGTGGAGACCCTCTCCGAAAACTTATGGTCAGTTTTCTAAAAGATAAGTGTTTCTTTTTGTCTAAACTTTTAGCCGGCTCCTCGCTGAGTAAAAGCTTAGCCATTTTCCAATGCAACCATTGGTTCATTTACCAAGATTACCCAATAAGGCATAATCTTTTATCATTTTCCTTTTTAGAGACACTTGGTCGCCCTTACAGGAACTCCATAATTTTGGAAATTGAAAATACCAAACCTGAGTTAAATCATTGGCATTCTTCGAATTACTTTATAAAACCTAATTTCTTTGAGAAGACATACAGTAAATTTGTTCCTCTCAGTCTTGCCAGACCAGCACTCTTCCCCATAGTAGTTTTATATATGCTTGAGAGGGATTATACGAAAGCCACTCTCTTGCAAACAGCCCAAGTTCTATCTGTGTTTCTCGTCAGCTTAGACCAAGTCCTTACTCATTTTAGGTATCCGAAAGCGGATTTTCGGTGGCAACCACCTTTAAGCGTGTTTAAAACTAAACTTATTAATTTTGTGGGACTCTCCTCCTATTTTTCTATCCTTCTTTTCCAATCCCAAATCTACTTCCTTCTCTTAATCATCTTCCCTTGGTGGGTGGGTTATTCCTCAGCCAATAAACTACCCAAAATTTGGTACCAGAAACCCGGGAGAGTCCATTTTTTATTTCTATTGTTTGTCAAGTGTCATTTGACAATACTTTGCATATTACTAATATCTGTGTTGGATTTTTCAGCTATAACTACATCATGCAAAGCCTGTGAACGGGAAAGAGGCCGCTCCTGTCTCCTATGGTGTGTCCCATTCTTTCTACCCATTCGCTGCTGCAAACTTGACAGCATCTCCAAGGTTCTACAGTTTCGTGAGTTGTATTTCAATTTATTCTCTTTGTCATGGCCCCTACTGAAGAAGATGAAACTCTCATTGCCAGACGTTCTTCCTATAAAGGGCAACTCACTAGATTCAGAAATTTTATCAACAAGTTAAATCCCGCCGAGTGTGATTTAGACATCTTGACACATCGCCTTAAGTTGTACGAACGGTCTTATGATTATTATGATCAAATTCAAACCGAGATTGAATCCGCTTGCCCAGAACTTCAATTGGATCGGGACGAGGTCGAACCCTTGTACTTTGAAGGGATTGCAAAGGCCCACCAACTGATCCGCAATATCTCAGAACCGGACACTAGGGTCATCAATCCGGCCCAGTTCGCACCCGCTTCAGTTCACGAGAACAAACCGAAACCGTTACTTCCTAAGATAAGCCTACCGCACTTCTCAGGCAAGGAAGGTGAATGGTATTCTTTTTACGAACTTTACTGCTCCCTAATTCATGAAAATATCGAGATCCCAGACATACATAAATTTTACTTCCTCCGTACTTCTTTGGAATGTGAGGCCTTAGCCTTAGTGGAGTCACTGCCTTTAAGCGCAGACAACTACCACATCGCCTTTAATCTCCTTAAAGAGAGATATGGCAATTTACGTTTGAGTGTAGCTCGCCACATACGTTGTCTTTTCAACTTGCCAGCCGTCAAACCTAATGACGTCACCTCTTTAAGAGACCTCTTAGATTCTATACAGTTGAATGTCAGAGCATTATACCAACTCAAGCAGCCTGTCCAAACATGGGACACCATACTCATTCATCTGGCTACATCAAGATTCGATTTTTCAACTTTAAAGGCTTGGGAAATTGAACTCGCTCGCAAGGAAGAATTTTCCTTCGAACACTTAATCTCGTTTCTTAACAGCCGATGCCAAGTCCTTACAGCACTCGCATTTCAGTGCGAAAAGGTTGAAACGAATCCTCAGTGTCAAATTTTTGAAAAAAAAAACTTGCTTCTTCAAAGGGACATCAGCCCCCATCTGTCGAGAACAAGCAAACCCGTTCTTCTTTCAATCATGCAAGAGAACATATCAGGCCGCTTAACAAATCGTTAAAATGCACGCTCTGTAAAAAGCTTCACACATTGTATTTGTGCAAATCCTTTAAAGAATTGTCTGTCGAAGATCGAAGGAAGTTTGTCTTGAATAGCAAACATTGTTTCAATTGCTTGTCACCTAAGCATTCTTCTTCAAACTGCTCGTCATCTAATCTCTGTTTTCATTGCAAAAAACCGCATCATTCTTTATTGCACGTTCATGACAAATCGAGGTCATCAGCACCCGCCTCTTCAAGCTCCATGCAGAGCAGCTCCGAACAAACTAATGCTTCTTCCTGCATTTCCAACGCCGAAACTTTTCATAGTGCGCAAACCCTTTTGACCACTGTACAATTCGAAATCCAAGATAAATTTGGAAATTGGTTTAGAACCCGTGGTCTTCTCGATTCCGCTTCAACTCATAACTTTGTTTCGCAATCGTTGATTAAAAAACTAGGTCTTTTGTCATTGCCGACTTCTATCAATGTGACCGGCATTGACAATTTGAAAACTCAAGTTTTGCAGTCTTCAAAATTGAAAATCAGAGACGTTTGCCAAAGAAACACCAATCTTAATTTAAACTTTCTCATTCTTACCAGTATTGGCAAGGACACTCCAAGTCACTCTATTAATACTTCCGGTTTAAACATTCCCTCGCACTTAAGGTTAGCTGATCCTCAGTTTAATGCTCAAGGTCCCATTGATGTACTTTTCAGTGCCAATGTTTTTTGGAAGTGCCTTCGCAAACAAACACGCAAGTTATCTTCAACCGTGGTCGCCAGAGACACCGATTTTGGTTGGGTTATTACTGGTGAAATCAAACATACCAGCGTTCAAACCAAAGCGCAATGTCATTTCGTTACAGCTGACATAAATCCCATTTCTGAAAAAGAGAACGCTCATGTTTCAGATCTCAATATTTTTGAAAAACACTTGCCGAAACGATGTCTTATCGTGAACAACTACACTACCTCTGTAAGTTGTTTAAATGGTTTTTCCATCTTCCCGCATAAGATGGCAATTCAAGTTCGCCTTGCTTTGTGTTACTTCGTCTACCTTCTCATGTCATTTTTTATAGCAGTTAATTGCTTAAACTCTTTCTCGAAAACTATCTTCCCCTTGTGTAAAACCATGGCTATCAGTCTCCATCACTTTGCTGTGAGCTATGTTTCACTTCTTTCGTTATTTAGAAGAACGGCCACGGTCGGCTCCTCCCTCCTTCCTCACAATTGGAAGTCGCTTTTGAAACCGCTTGAAAATCTGAATTCTCTAACATCTAGAATAACTATTCTTATGCATAACCTTCTTCTCAATGTCCCAGCTTGTCTTCTTTGCTCGGAAGAATTAAGCTTCTTTTTGTTGAAAATTGTCCGATTTCGTGATCCTCAAAATTATGCGAAATTGATTTCCTACTCTATTTCATATAGCTTTAAATTGCTTTTTCACGTCCAAGTTACGATTGACTGCATGCCGGTCAACCTGAATATCTGCTTTAAGTTACAGCTGATTCAACAAATGTTGTTTGTGTACTTTGAACTGCTTGTTTGTCAGACTTGTTTGTATACAAGCCTGAGGAAGGTCAAGTCACTGTTTATTTCCTGTACGCTTGACACAGTTCAAAGCAAGTTTCTCTTATCTCAACTTTGGCTGATTGCCAACCATTGTCTAGTGAGCCGCTCCTGCAAGTACAGAAGCCGTTCACCTACTTCCCAAAATAAACTTGTTCCAGTTAAGGACTCTTTCAGCTATTTATATGCCTTATCTCCCTTTACTATGTGTGTCAAGGCCGCGCTTGCCCGCGTCTTTCACTTACTCATGCTCGTATTCTATAACTGCTTCGTTCCTTGTTTCAAAACTTCGTTGCGTATTTCTCACGCGCTCATGTATTTCACTTTGCTTACATATTTTGAAATCTTATTGTTCATTGATGAACAAACTTACTTTTTCTCGTCGTTACATTCGATGTGTTTTTGCATTCGTACTTGTTATGTCACGTTTCTCGCTGACTTAAGTATTTTTCTGAGTGACCCCTTTGATGCTTATTGTGACTTAAGGTCATTGTTTATGGCTACTCGTTTGTTACCTATGGCGTTCTTGCTTTCTACTCACATAGTTTCTTTGTTTACTTGGTATATTCTTATCCTGAATAGATGTACTTGTCTCTATATGCTTTGTTTAAACTTGTCAATTCTTCTTTCGCATCGTATCGTAATCTTTACTAGTGCTTTATTTCTCTCAGCTTCCAGCTATTTTGTGATTGAAAGTGTTGGTAATTCTCGCCTTTTAACTCCGCTTTCCAATGACCCTGATGACCTCCTTCCACTTACACCTGGTCGCTTCCTTACACGCACTTCTCTCTCTGCCCCTCCTCCCCTTCCCAATTCTTACAGGGATTTTAATCTACCTATTGTTTGGCGTAAACTTGAAGCCCTCCGCAATTCCTTTTGGAAGAGGTGGAACTTGGAATATTTAACTTCCTTGCAAGGGAGGCAGAAGTGGTTTCTTTCCAGTCCCGACATTCAAGTGGGAGACTTGGTCTTAGTTAGGGATGTTTCACCCCCCCTAGTCTGGCCTTTTGGAAGAGTGACCGAGTGTTACCCTGGAAGAGATAGGAGAGTCAGGGTAGTCAGAGTCTTAACTATTAATGGTCCGATCACAAGACCTCTGTCTTTGATCTCTCCATTACCTTCAAATGTTTACTTGTTTTTCTTGTTCCCTGTTGGTGTTTTTACCCCTCCCAGTATGGTGCATTCTTTGAATACACGGTACCTGAGATATAATTTTTATTGCTCTTTGCATGTTCATTTCTTCCTTCCTCTTTGTCAAACACCAACAGTGATCATCTGTTTTCTCCTTGTTGGGCATATCTCTTATGTCTTTATAAGTCTGTTCTAGATATATAACTTCTGTGACCCACCTAGCGTCACCTCGCAGCGAATCTCTGAAGCTCCTCAACTCTTCCTGGTGCTAGAGGACTTACTTATCCATTTGGCCACCACATCCTGTCACCATCGCCAGCTATTTTCTCCTTGAGCAAGAGGACTACGTCTACTTCTTTACTCACCATGCTGCGCTAGTATCATCTGTTATCAACTCTTAGAAGATCAGCTCAGCAAGAGATTAATTTTTTGTTTTAAAGTTGGCAATGCTTATATGTTCTCCTTTTGTCTCCTACCCCCCACTCTTTTCCCCTTCCTCGGTCCCTCCGTGCTCCGTTGAGCAGCTCTCACTTCTCAGTCTGCAGTTGACTCGCTCAGTTAAAGCTCCCCTCGAGCTAGCTTCCTCAATCCAAGAGGCACACACTCTTCTACGCCATGTTGGCTAGGTAGTCATCAACGGAAACTTCGACTTCAACATGAAATCAAGATTAGTACCATTTTAAAGGTTTTAACCTCATCTTCATCATTTTATCTACATGCTTTTAATTATATTTTATAGACAGTGTGAAATTATTTACTTTGGGGCAAAAATCATTCTTTGTGGGATTTGCCATGTTGAGCTTTTGCTTGTATAAGCCAACCTTACTAAAAAGAGCTTTTCTTAAGCTATTCAAATGAGAAATCTTCTCGCTACGTGGGATATTATCTAATACCCGCTGTCTATAATTATAAAGCTAGTTCCTCCGTTGGATTTTCTCAACCCCATTTTTCTGCTAAGGTCGTTCTGGAACCTTCTAGATCTTGTACTCTATCTGCGAGTCTTGCCGTCAAGTGTTTTTCGCTCACTTGGGACAATGATATTTAAAATGAGGAATCTTCCTTACAAATTTTTGCAATAGCTAACTTTCTTCCACCGCTGGAACCTCTGGAACATTCTATGGCGCATTTAATTGTAAATCACAACTTTTTCAAGAAATAGACTCTCACCTATATAGTGCAATCAGTTATTTCCATAATTGCAATAACTTTCTTTTTCATAAACTTTAGTGTTTCTACAGTGAACTTTGCATCCATCTTCATAGACTACAGTGATAAACAGTGCTTGCTCCACGTTTCTACCGCGTCGCGATCGTCCGGTTATATTAAATACGGCCATGAACATTGATCCTATATCCCAATGACCTTTCCTCAACCTTCTACTAACCACCATTATTAATAAAATTGAAACTTTTCTATAAGGTGTCACTCACGAAGTGCCCTTCCAACTTTGCTAGTTTAACATTAATCAAATTCTGCATAATTGCTTGTGTGATACAAGTTTTAAATTCACGTTGTTCCTTTCACATAATCAGGGAAAACAATTCTTTAAACTCTTGAGCGAGTCATGTTCAGGTTTCACGAAATGGAAACTGTCCCATTTGGCTAGTGATTCCTGCTTAAACTTGGGAAGTCTAGAACCTTCCTTTTCATTTTCTCCAGGTTTCACAGTAAGTGACCTGCCCTCTTTTGTATAATTCTCATATAGTAATTTTGTATAAATATAAGAAGTTGTAGGAACTTCTATCTTATTTTTCATGTTGTTATTATTGTTATTTTCAAAGTTGTCACTTTCTCTAGAACATTCTCTCCAGAATTTCTTAAGGTGCACTCTTTGTACTCCAATTCACGTTCAAGCTTTAATTATTTCATTGTTCATTTGTTTAAATCTTATAAAGATTTTAGAAACATGTAAGGTTTGAAACCTTGTAAATTGTCAATTGCCCGGAGCAACCGTTTAATGTTGAGAGGTCTGCGACCCTATTTGTTAAAAAGTTCAAATGAACTATGTTTGTCAAAATTATATTGCATAATTGTTAATTTCCTCAAACTTCTTCTAATTGTAAAATAAATGAATCGTTTCCCTTCGCTTTTTCATTTACGAATATAAAGTTTAGGCAAAATCCTGTCTTCCTTGACTCTCCTCACTCAATGACATTAAAATCATTAATAGGGCTTTCACCATTTGTTGCATTTGAGCAAGAACTCTTAATTTTCACCTCACTAAAGTTCTTTTTAGCGTTAATAGCTAATTCTAATTGGCCAGTAAGGCAAGTAAAGCTCGCTAAGCCAGCTACCTGCTTGTGGAGACCCTCTCCGAAAACTTATGGTCAGTTTTCTAAAAGATAAGTGTTTCTTTTTGTCTAAACTTTTAGCCGGCTCCTCGCTGAGTAAAAGCTTGGCCATTTTCAAACTTATGGTCAGTTTTCTAAAAGATAAGTGTTTCTTTTTGTCTAAACTTTTAGCCGGCTCCTCGCTGAGTAAAAGCTTAGCCATTTTCCAATGCAACCATTGGTTCATTTACCAAGATTACCCAATAAGGCATAATCTTTTATCATTTTCCTTTTTAGAGACACTTGGTCGCCCTTACAGGAACTCCATAATTTTGGAAATTGAAAATACCAAACCTGAGTTAAATCATTGGCATTCTTCGAATTACTTTATAAAACCTAATTTCTTTGAGAAGACATACAGTAAATTTGTTCCTCTCAGTCTTGCCAGACCAGCACTCTTCCCCATAGTAGTTTTATATATGCTTGAGAGGGATTATACGAAAGCCACTCTCTTGCAAACAGCCCAAGTTCTATCTGTGTTTCTCGTCAGCTTAGACCAAGTCCTTACTCATTTTAGGTATCCGAAAGCGGATTTTCGGTGGCAACCACCTTTAAGCGTGTTTAAAACTAAACTTATTAATTTTGTGGGACTCTCCTCCTATTTTTCTATCCTTCTTTTCCAATCCCAAATCTACTTCCTTCTCTTAATCATCTTCCCTTGGTGGGTGGGTTATTCCTCAGCCAATAAACTACCCACATGGTCTAATTATGGAGACAACAAGGTTTAAGAGGAGACCACATAAATTAATGACTTGTAGTTAGTTAATTATTGTTGTTTTAAGGGGCGGAACTACGAGGTCATCTGCCCCTATTAATTACTTGGAAATGTCCTAATATTTAGTTAGGAGAGTTACAGATAGATCATGTGGCCATGGATCGGAAATCTCACAAATAAATTTATAATATAAAAGTCCTTCGTGGTTTTGATGTTGATTTGGATCATTACATTACCAAGATTAAAATCAAATTGACTCGTAAAAGGAAAAATAAACCACAAAAATTCAGTAGCAAAAGATTGTATGATCCTAGTTCAGTTATTAATAATCCATCCATCACGCTTTTAAGTGACAACTTGGGGACCTCTGTTAACAAATTAAAAGCCTTAGCAGAAGACGTAGCTCCCATTAAGAAACGAAAGAAACATGCATGGTGGAATGAGGATTGTGATATAGCAATTCTACGCCGGCATACAGCTTGGTTGAATGACCAACCTTCGAGCATGTATGCTCGAAGTGACCAACAACAACAAAACTGAAAGTTCTAGGGAATGAATCAATGCTAGACGGTTAACGGCCAAAGAAATCAGGAGGGTTAAAAGGGAATATCAGACGGAAACATTAAAATCTATTGATGAAACTTTCAATCGCCATAAAACAAGAGACTATTATAGGATATTTAAACAATACCAATCAACATTTACTCCCCATACTCTTTTGATGAAGGATACGAAGGCCCATGATTATGACAATGCAATAATTTTGGCTGATTACTTCATAAAATTACTTAATAGTGATGAACCTGAAGATTATTGATGTGTAACATCTTTCCGCTCGGTTGCTGGATAGTTTTGTAGGAGTGATTTTGAAAATTGGGGACGGAAGTGAATCGGGCGGAAGTGGATCGAACGGAAGTGGATCGGACGGAAGTGAAGACACACTGCCAGAAAAATGGGACGGAAGTGAATCGGGCGGAAGTGGATCGAACGGAAGTGGGTCGGACGGAAGTGAAGACGCACTGCCAGCTGGATGTACAATTGAAAATGTGTGTATTGGAAACAAGGCAGTGTGTGCTCTGTAGCGCGAGAATGTTATGGCAATACAGTAGGCAGTGCATTTAGCAGGCACTGGTTTGACGAGCACAGTGGCAAATGTTTCACCGACTTTCATTTGTCATTGAGCAGTTTATGAAGCTTCATGTTCAAGGTTGAATATCACACGGGGTAGGACAAAGACGACAAATGACATTTAAGTAAGCGGCATTATTGTCAAGCTGTGGGTAAGTAGTCAAATATTAAATGCATGACAGAATGTTGTTATATGAGTGGAATAAAACCTGTATTTTCATCATATGTGAGACTAGGTCATTTCATGATTGTAGGAAGCCATGTTTTGATTGTTTACGACGAACTGTATGAGAGCCTTGAGAATAATGAATGTTAGCCTATAGTTACTGAGGAATGTGCTCACAGTATTTGAGAGTACTGTCGACGTTGTGTGTCACTTTGTTATTATGAATTATTAATGTAAAAGGAAGGAAGCTTGTAGTTTTGCGTGCCCATTAATCTCACGATCATGATCCACGGTACCTCCCTTTTACGTGGAATGCGAACCACAGGACATGGCATTTCAATTCGAAAATCTCACAGGTATTGACTGGGAATGAAACCCGGTCTACCTTGGTGAGAGACTAACAGCTTGACCGCTGCGCCACAAATGTGACAGTAGCATATCTCCAATTCAATCTATACATTCATCGTAGTACCAGTATGAAAATGGAGTGTAAATTAACATTTTAAGAATGTCCAAGCTGTGTAGTATACGAGTAGGATAACATGTCAGATGTTACACATCATATGCGACTACTGTAAGGCTCGTATCTTTTTTTAATTTGATCCCTATCCCAGATATAAAACACCTCTGGAAAAGATCATACCGCCGGTTTACGCTGAAGTGCCTGTATCGATTGATTCACCTTTGAATTTTAAAGCGGCTGGAGAGAATATAGTAGTAGCAGAACTTTGGAAGAATGCTAATGTACAGCAAATTCATAACCTACATAAACATCTTATTGACATTTGGAATACAAAAAAATTGCCTGAAGAGTGGAATATTGCAATTATACACCCCATACACAGAAAGGGCGATAGATCATATCCTAGCAATTATCGAGAAATATCGTTGCTGGATGTCTCGTATACGATATTTTCACAGATGTTATATTCCAGAAATCACGAACAACTTGATAATGAACTTGGTGAATATCAGGGTGGTTTCCGTCCAGGACGAATCTGTCCAAATCAATCAGTCTCAAATGGATTATAACACATCACAGGATTAGGAGCAAAGACTTTCGTTGTTTTTCAAAAAGTTTATGATAGTATCCATCGAGAATCTCTATTAAATGTCCTTACTGATTTTGGTATACATCGAAAACTTGTTAACCTTATTGCAGTCACTCTTAAGAATACAAAATTTAGAGTTAGGTTTAGAAGTGAAATCTCTGAGTCATTTGAAATCCATACTGGGCTTCGGCAGGGAGATAGTTTATCTCCATTGTTGTTTAATTGTGTGCTGGAAAAAGATATGCGTCAATGGAATAAGGTTTGTCCACCGAATGAGAAGATTGGAAAATATATTCGACTAAATTGTCTCGCCTTTGCAGATGATCTAGTATTATTATTTACAAACCACCCAATGAAAACTTCTTCTTTGAAAGGCCAAGTAACTTTGACAAGCAGAATATCAAAATTGTCCTGGGGGATTTCAATTGTAAGAGCATCAGTTGGGGATATAATATCACAGTCAAGAATGGGGAGGAACTCGAGCAATGGGCAGAGAGGGAAGGATTGAGATTGATTCACAACCCCAAACTGAGATTATCTTTCAACAGCGGTAGATGGCATAGAGGTTACAACCCTGACAATATGTTCATAAGCGAGCAAGTGACAAAACATGTAGTTAAAGCGGTGGAGGAACCCATCCCTAGGACACAACATAGCGCAATCACATGTTCAGTTCGGGGAGTGGTCAGCCCTGAGGAAGTCCCTTTTAAACGACGTTTCAATTTTATAAATAGCAAACTGGGAGGGATTTTCCATTGAGCTGGATGAGGAACTGTCCAATTTACAACCGGAGCCAAGTCATTATGAAGACTTTGTTGACCTTGTGAAGAAGATCTCTCGTAGACATATTCCCCGAGGCTGCCGTACCCACTTCATTTCTGGCCTCAATGCTGATTCCAAGGATCTGTTAAAAGATTACCAGGAGAAGTACGAGACAGACCCTTTTGCAGATGACACCATTCAGACGGGTGAAGAACTCATGAGGAGCATCGCTGACGGAAGAAAGGAAAGATGGATGAACTTACTAGCAAACCTTGACATGGCCCAGAACAGTAGAAGAGCATGGAAGCTGTTCAAAAACTTGAGCAACGACCCTAAGAGTCCACCAGTGGATCTCACCAAGGTTACACCAAATCAAATACCTCATCAGCTGCTCCGCAACGGGAAAACCATCATGAAGACTCAGCCTGTGAAGCTGAAGCCTAGTGAAGATGGGAATAATTTTCTCAGTCGTCCTTTCACATCAACAGAATTAGAACATGCCATCAAGCTGATGAAAGTCAACAAAGCTGCGGGCCCGGATGACATCAGGACAGAACAAATCAAGAACGTTGGACCAGGAACAATCCAGTGGCTGGTGAATATGATGAATAGATGTATCGAGAACCTGCACTTACCAAAGCTGTGGAGGAAAGCTCATGTGGTTGCACTGCTAAAACCAGGCAAGGAACCAACGGATGCAAAGAACTTCCGTCCTGTCTCTCTCCTTTGCCACCTATACAAGGTATTTGAAAGGTTGATCCTTGAAAGAATTGCAACATTCATTGATAACCGGCTAATTGAAGATCAAGCTGGATTTAGACCAGGGAAATAATGTTCCAGCCAAATTCTGAACCTGACACAGCATATCGAGGATGGCTATGAGAATAAACTTATCACTGGTGTCGCCTTTATAGATCTCAGTGCTGCATATGATACAGTAAACCTTAAGAAGCTCTTAGCCAAGCTGTACAACATCACTAAGGTCATGAATCTAACAAATGTCATACGTGGGATGCTCCAGAACAGAAGGTTCTATGTTACACTTCAAGGGAACGAAACTCGATGCAGGAACCAGAAAAACGGGTTACCTCAAGGCAGTGTGTTATCCCCATTACTATTCAACATTTATACAAATGACCAGCCAGAATATTTACAGGCCAGGCGATTTATTTATGCGGATGACACAGCTATTGCTGTACAGGGTAGGAGCTTTGAGGTGGTGGAGGGAAAACTGTCCAATGCTCTTGAGAGATTAGACAACTATTACACCCAGAATCACCTGAAACCTAACCCAGGAAAGACACAAGTATGCGCATTTCATCTTCGCAACAAAGAGGCCCGGAGAAAGTTGAATGTTGTCTGGAAAGGAGTGACACTCGAAAGCTGTGAAACGCCTCGATATTTGGGAATCAAGCTTCATCGTACTCTGAGCTTCAGGAAACATTGTAGAGAATTTAAGTGCAAGATCAGCTCAAGAAATAACATAATGTGGAAGTTGATAGGTTCAACATGGGGAGCGAAACCTCAGGTTCTACGTTCAACAGCATTGGGACTTTGCTTCGCAGCAGGAGAGTACGGATCATCAGTGTGGGGAGCATCTGCCCATACCAAGCAAGTGGACATAGCTCTTAACGAGTCCACACGTATTGTCACTGGATGTCTGAGACCTACTCCAGTGCAGAAGATCTACCCTCTCGCTGGCATTGCACCTCCAGTTATTCGACGCAGGGTGGCAGCAGAGAAAGAGAGACGAAAGCATGAAACTCATCCCAGACATTCTATGTTCAACCACAAGGTGACCACTCCTCGCCTAAGATCCAGGAAGAGTTCTATTAAGAGAACAGTACCCCTCCATACCAAGCCAGACGTCCGGCGTGTGTCACTCTGGAAACAAATAGTACCAGAGGGGTTTACCCCTAAAGAAGAACTGAGCAGTGGTTGTCATTTGCCTTATACCACCTGGAGGTCCTTAAACCGGATGAGAACAGGTGTGCCTAAGTGTCGTACCAACCTTGTGAAGTGGGGTTATGCAGAAGATCCACGATGTGCCTATGGAGAAATCCAGACCCCACAACACCTGCTCACGTGCAAAGATCTTAATGAAACCTGCAGCCAGGAAGGCCTTATGTTGGCCACAGACCGAGGGATAAGAGCTGCAGAGTTCTGGAAAGGAAGAATTTAGTGTGTCTTCCGGACACGGAAAGTAAAGTAAGTAAGTAAGTAAGTAAGTAAGTAAGTAAGTAAGTAAGTAAGCAACTAGTATCGATGAAGCTAAATTTCAGGTAGAGGAATTGGAACGATTAGCAGCAAAGGTTGGGTTGAAAATTTCTTTTGAGAAAACAGAAATGATGCCATCTTTTCAAGTTGACACGTCACATATAGTACTGCATAATGCCCAGAAAATACAGATTGTGAAAAAATTCAAATATCTTCGTGAGATCATCATTTGGAATGCCAATGAAAGAGCATCAATAGATAGTAGAACACTAACATTGCGACGAGCACAACAGATTACCTGGCCAACATATAAGAAACAGTCTCTTTCGATTAATGCTAAACCTCGACATTATTTCTTCGTCGTTAAACTTAATACCAGATCAAGAACTGACAAACTACAGAAGGCTGATAGACGGATTCTTCGGACATTAATCAATAAAAACACCAGATTGGGGGCCAGTGGAGACTTTTGCCCAATTCAATACTTTACAAGGAAAATGAATCTATCATTGACACGATGCGAACACGAAGTATTGCGTTTTTTGGACATATTCCCGCTTGCCAAATACTAGACTCCTGTAACAACTTTTTGACTTATTTTGGAACATTAAAACAAAACTCACATGGTTTAAAGAAATACAAATGGATTTAGACGAATTGAAAATTACTCAGCATCAAATTGAACATAGAGAAGAGAAACGGCTGCTGAATAACAAATACACTCGACTAACATTCAAAATTTCCCAGCGTAAGCAATATGTTATATCTGCAGAAGAACGGGCTGCAAGATCTTCCAGAATGAAGAAGTATTGGGAAAGAAAAAAAAATATCAAGTATTAAGAACTGAACTTAGTATTTGGCCCTGTGGCACAAATCTACACCGTTTCACCGATCTGACCCAATTTTTGCGTACTTACCCTTTGGAACCCGGTAAGTAACACTATCCACTTGCTACTTCGGACAGCCCTCTCCTGTCTCTAGATTTAGGCCCTTTAGCAAAACTCTACACCGTTTCACCAAACTGAATCAAATATTACGTACTTACCATTCGAAACCATACAGGTAACACTGTCTACTTGAAATTTGACAGTCCTCTCCATTCCTTAGATTTGGGCCGTTTGGTACTGCCCCCGTAAATTGAATTATTTTGGGACAAAATGAGAGTATCTTCCGTCCCCATGATAAAATTTAACCAGCAAATATAATTTCTGGAAATGTGACACAGGAGTGTAGTGTTACAAGCTCGAGGCTGTGGGAGGGCCCGATAACGTGATATATTGCACAATGGACGCTTCTAGAAGGCTATAATTAGCATAGCAACAGGGAGTTTGGAAATTAATATTATAAAAATTGTAATAAATTATGCTAATGAATCCCAGCCCAGAGCCAATGAGAAGAGGTCTTATTGAAGACGGGTTCAACTTTAATTACACAATATGATGAAATTATGCATTTAGGCCCTTAGAAGAAGATTTTCTTATTTGATAATGAAGAGAATATTAAAAGAAATTATATCTGATACTTTAAAAACCGCAGATCGGTTAATCTACGCAGTAATAAGCATTAGTAATCTACGCGCTAAAATGATGGTGGGAGATTGATATGGCCGCCAAAAATTTCGACTTGGAGGGGGAGATCCAAGGATCGATGTTCTTATTCCAGCAGTCTTTGAAGAGTGAGGAAGTGTTTTTACTGGGTTAACGGAGATCCCAAGGCTTAGTCCGAGTGCGACTTGTGGAGACGCGAGGATAGCTAGGTGGAACTTAGGAGATCACCGCACTTCCATTCTATGTGAAGTTGCGAGGAACATTGAATTGATTATATCTCTCATATCATTGAAATCTGAATTTAAATAAGCGAATATATATAAAGAACAGGTCGCATACTACATTCTGCGAAAAGTCGAGCGTTTTAAAACTTGCCGTTTCGACAATATAAGCCTGTTAAGTCAGATTTTCAAATGTGTTGGAAATAAAGCTGAATATCATTTTAAATTGCAACGTGAAGTTGACGAACGCAGTTCAAGTGAACAGTAGCGGAGAACTTTTAATATTGGCGCAACACATAAACATTAACAGAATGACTATTATTATTCTTCAAGTGTCTTCATTCAACATAATTAACATTGTTGATATGATGAACTAAATAGTCATGCGCCAGAGACATATTCGATAACAGGAGTTAAGATACAACGATGGAGCTTCGTTAGACGACGTATTCTTGAATACAGACGTAGTGTACGGTCCATCTTGTACATTTTCGTCAATCTACGAACACTAATATAGCATCAATTAGCATGGAAATATTTCATTCACCATTTATATGAATATTTCTATAAATTATTCCAATGATGAGGCTGATACATATTTAGGACGGAGAATGAAGACTCTACAGAAGAGATTTGTCAAGATGCTAGGGAGTAGCCCAGTTACACAGAAGAATTTGCCAGAAGGATGTCGTTCGAGCCCAGGCGAATGTTGGTGAATTCCAGAGAGGGACGTTTCCTATCTCTGAGGTCGCAGATCCGAGGTTCGAATGCAGATCTATCTCAGTATCTTGAACTGAGGAAACATCTAAAGTATTGTGGGAATACTTAAATAGATCTTCAAGTTTTCGTCCAAATAAGGTAGCAGTGTATCTCATTTGTAGTATAGAGCTTGATTAGTGACATCCTGAGCCAACGATCTTATTCCATATTTCTATATTTTCACATTTCATGTATTTCAGTATTTTCATGTATTTTACACTTCAGGTGTGTGTTAAGATTTTTATGCTTCAAGATTATTTAGGAGACGATTGCCTTTCATCTATTTTTCAATTTTATTCTACGGATCAGTTGTGGAACTGACATTAAAAATTTTGTTTGAGGAATTATATTGCCTCATAGAAGACTAGTCGTTTCGACTCTCGAATTTTAATAATTTCATTTAAACCAAGTATTCTGACATTGTGTCATAGCTTCAAATTAAATTCTTATTAAATTTAATTTGAGCACTTTAATGTAACAACATCTAACTTCAAGAACAGAAGAAACATCGAATGATATTGTTATATCATTATTGTACATAAACTATCGACGATCTAAGAAATACTAGTCGTTTGATAAGACCAAAGTCTTAATCCCTGTGAACATTCTTTGTGTAGAGTGGAAAAACATTACGACATTGACAAACCTTTTTATTATTTGTAAAGCAAAGAGCTTTGTTCATTTGATATGCTAGAGGAAATACCTTTTGATAGAAGATTATTCAAATCTTTGGCTAGGAATTCAAAGCTAGTTTATCCCGGTCAAGATTGAATTCTATCAAACACTATAAATAACATGTGTGTTATTTTATTCTATTTGTGTAACATCACGTCATTTTGTGGACATGATATTACAACGATAAAATTTTTAACGCTTGACAAGTGAGGTGGGACAGGAGTATTATTTTTATTACATGTATTCGCGACAGACGAGTTAACAGTTAATTATCTTGTTGTGGAGTAAACTATAGGAGGTTAATCATGACTATCTAATATCGTTCATTACAATTGGAAGCTTCGTTTGAAGAACTTAAGCATGTATAACTGTAGTCCAGTAGTCATGTGTAATGATACTGAGGGTCATGTCATTATTTGAGAGAAGTTCCTACATAAGATATGTTAATAACAATTAATCCTTTTTGGTTATTGTTTAACATAGTGGATGATAATTGTTTATGCCATATATACTGTTATATGAGGATTTGTAGAGCTATGAAGAGTGCTCGTGCGAGGGAGTTCCGCATTTTAAGGGAAGTCAAAGTATTGTTGTTCTTTGATAAGAAGGCATGGATCATGAAAAGAGCCGTTGTATACAAGTAGTCCAGTTCTTCTGAAAGTAACGATTTAGCTGTGTTAACAGGAGGGTTTCAGCGGAAATACAACTTGAGAAAGATTGTCTACTCATGTCAATAATACTATTATTATTCTTTATTAAACCCGAAGTTATGTAATTAAGTACAGTTAACTTTAATTAGTCGACTGTATTATACCGACAATGTAATGAAACCTATATAAGACGATGTGTAAGCAGTATATCAAAACTACGGAACGTTAGAGGATGGTTATGTGAGAAACCAGTGAATATAGTTAGTAGAGAATTGTATTGTAACCGAGAAGTCAAAATCTCGAATGTAAGGTGTTAGCAACACTAAATAATGTATATTATTATGAACATATTACATGTAAATAATTCTTTGAAAATGATTTAATTAGTTAAATAATTTAGTAGGATTTATTAATCAATTGTTTTGAAATAGCGTTGTTTTTGGTATGAATGATTGTTCACTGTTAAGAGTAAATGTGGAACCGAATTGGTCATGAACAATTGCGGGGTGCGAATGAAAGAGTGTATACATTTTTTAGAATGATTGTTTAAGAAACAGAGTAGTTATGTGTATTTTTGTATGATCTAAATGTTAAATTTACGTGTTTTTATAAACGCACACACAAGCAGTCTCTATGTGGGCTAGCTAGAATGATTCACCGTTATAGCGATGACATAATATAAGCAGGTGGACACTCACCGCCTTGTATAAATTGTATAAACCAGTTCCGAGTGCGGCGTGGTGCTGATATTTCATTAACGAAAGAAGGCCACTGCACGTGTTCTACAAACGCAATCTAGTGAATAAAATCAAGTGTCAGGAATGCCACGAATGTAAGAGCCTTCATTAAACGGTTTTATTTTTACGCTGTGTAGGCCTAAAACAAGTCAAGATTTTAAGCTCATAATTTTTATACAGAGGATTGTAGTAAGAAGTAGAGTTGAAAGGAAGTGTGAATGATTGCGTGTTTTTATTTTAATTTCTATTGTTAAATTAGTTTATTGTTATTATGTTTATACTAGATTAGTTTACGCTATTGTTAATACATTTTATTCAGTTTTTTATCCGTTGTTGTTGGAGTGTGATTCATTTTAAATATAAGGAGAAGAGTATTGTGGATGTATTGTGGGCGAAGCTGAATTCCCAGTCCCCGAGGAGGTAAGTAAAGGTAAGTGCCCCGAGTAGTTTGTTGTTGATCCACAATATTCTTGTAACTGCTGTATGTAAATCCCTAAAGGCCATGTTGGAAGCGATTTCTAATGTAGTATTTGCCGGTGCTGTTAGAAATAGGCAATCCAGCTGGGGCAATGGATATTCCAACAGGATCCTTTCCGGATTTTCGGGTACAGTACTGTGCCCGAAAATGGACCCGAGCCCCCTCGGTACTTGTCAATCCACAGATGGAAAAAGGATCGCAGAAATATCGAAATCCCCGGTAAGAATGGCCTCGATGTAATGCCGACAAGTTGCTCATCTCCATACATCATTAAAAGGTGGAAAGCGATGGTGAACAATGGAATTTCCTAACAAACACATACAATCTAACTTAGCTGAAGCATGATTCCTGAATCTCGGATAGTGGTAAAAGAAATGGGCGCCATTCCACTGTGCCTGATATTCCAACCTTGGATTGCCTGGCCCGGTTTATCCCACAATCCGCAGTTAAATTTCGGTAAAACATATTATAAAAACATGGATGATTAAACAAGTTTAGGTTCTAAAACACAAACAAAAATCAGGAGTACGAGATCTGAGTGACCACAGGGCATGAGTTAGGAACTAGGGTTCATAGGAAACATCTTCAAGTTATCTCCAATCATCCATGTGACGTTGTGAAAACTATGAAAGAGAGCACACAATTAAGATAAAATTCTGCATTTATTATGGGCAGGGGCGGTTCGAGTAGGGGGTTGGGGGACGGGGTGTCTCACCCCCCTCAGGTATGTTCTCAGTCGGCAAATACGACATCAGTCTGCAGTCGGCAAATCCTGAAGAAGTCGTAACATTTCCCAAAACAGCATTTAAACAAGCAAAACGGGGCATGGCCATATACTATTTGGTCCGATTTCTTTAAAAAATATTTATTATACTGACAGTCGGCATTTTTACCGACAGCCAACACAAATGGACGCAGCAATAATTTCGTGCATCCAGGCAATAGCTCAGTGCGGCAAGAGGAAGAGTCGGCAAAATAACCATTTTAAAAGTTTCACTTCCAGTCCTCGGTGCACCGGCTGCCACTTGCCATTTTGTTTCTGTATATGGAAACTGAAGAAAGAATGACAGATGAGCAATATGGGATCAAGGACAAGGGATGAACTCATCGGCACGTTCCTGGGTGGGAGTAATATCCCGCGTTCATTATGCAGAGCGACTCTGCTTCACAGCGAAGTGAGCCCAGCATCTGTGCTGTGTGGCTAGACAAAAGGTGTTGGTGAGCGCATTGATAACTTCAGGTCAAGCCAACTCATTGTGATGTTGTCGGAGGAAAGTTATGACCTGCTACCGCTTGTCTCGGCGCGTCCTCACATATCTGCGCTATTGTGACAAAATTGACAAGTTTATGGTTCCCAGGTTCCTCAAGGGGTGGAGTGCTCACTATGATTATTGCAGTGGTCACTGAGAATGAGCGAAAGCAGTCGTTCCTGAACCAGCAACATTTACAGTGATAACTAGGTGCAAATACAGTGGCAGTGGAACGTAAGTTTTCGCCGGCACGGAACATTTTCACGGAGCATCGCGTAACAATGAAACGTACGTATTAATCATACTAATATATAAAAATGAGATGGTGTGTGTCTTTCTGTCTGTCTGTCTGTCTGTCTGTCTGTGTGTTACTCAATAACACAAGAACCACTGGTTCGAGTTAAATGAAATTTTGCATGGACGTAGCTGGTTTACCAGGCTTAGATATAGGCTACTTTTGATTTCGATATTTTGCACTATTTAAAAATGGCGACTATTTTCATATTTCCATTTCAAATAAAAAGAGAACGCTAAGAAACAGCAAACTTTTGATGGCACTACGAGCTTTAAAATTTAATTTTCTATCTGAAAGGTCCTTATCAATTTTCGTGTATCTCCAACGGTTAGCGAGTAAAACCTAAATATGTCTTATAAAACACGGTCAACGCCGAGCGATGTTAGTCTATGTTAGTCTCTATGTTACCGCAGCGCGAGTGGGTTGGAAAGGCTTGTCCGCTGCTTGCAAGCGTACGTTGGTTCGAAACCAAATTACGTTCGTCTTCAAGACCAGAACACCTTGAAGAATATTGATGTCGTTAATATCACATAGATCTGTTATCTCGGATTTTGTGCCGTCACTCGAACGAGTGGCTCACACCTTGAGTTCTAATGACCGACTGGCCACAACTTAATACGTAAGAAGAGAGGAAGGAAGTTCATGCAGAAACTAGTTTAGTATGAAAAGTTTATTCCACTCTGAAGTATTGATAGAAAGAATGATGTTACAATTTTACGTACATATAGGGTTTTATGTTAAATCGCGATTTTACACTCTCACAATTGCGTCTGTGCTATGCTCTAAACACAGAGGCAATGATGATGAACAGCCTGTATGCTGACAGACTTTAATACACACAAAGGTAAATACCTCACATAGATATTACCGTCAGAACAAGATAGGTTATGGTGAAGTAAACTATATCTTCACTTCTCTAATTTACTGTACATTTTCAGAGTGAAGTCTCCGCGATGCAAACAAACTATTTTGAAATTTTAGTTCTTACCTGAACTCCACCAAAAGATCGTTGTGGGCACCTTCATCGTATATGGGTTATATACGACGGGACAGCGCCAAGACAGCTAAGTGCGGGTGTCGAAGTGCCCTTTCGATATTGCGACCGGTACAGCCTCTCGTAGATGGTAGGTGGCAACTGACGCTCAGGGTAAAATTCTCTAGTCTTTTATATGATTCGAGGGGACGCTGTTTACTCTGCAGCTGCAAGGGTTCGATTTCTCGGCCAGAGATCAAGCAATAAAGTGTAACAAATTCTTTCGGTTTTATCTTGATGGCCCGGCTGCAGGCTCCAAGGAGGGACTGTGCCTCTCTAATGGTCACGGGGTCCAGGTCACCAAATTAATGTATTCTATCCCAATGGAAATGGCTAACATACATAAATAGCAATATCTGTCAGTGATATGGTGGTCTCCCAACATCCGGGGTGGTTATGGTGATAACAGATCAAGAGATCAATGAAGGGGAGATATCGAGTCTGGTTCTCATGTTAGAAAATACAGGTAATATCTGAAGGCTGTCGGTATAAATTGAGTAATTCATTTATCCAACAAGGGCAGCTGCGTGAGAACACACAGAAAAGGGGACATGTAGGGTTCTAAACCAATAACATTAATCTTAGGTTTATTGCCCTCAACGTCACATTGGAATCTGGGGTCATAATGAGGGCGACAGTGCATGCTGGTGGGAACTCTGCTAGGGATATCCCGATTCACTGCTACTGCATTACAATACCCCCTGCCTTCAAAAAGTGTTGGCGTAGGTGCCAATACTTTTACCGCAAGTACCTCGTAGTAGAGTAGAATATGAGTTCAAAACACATATCACTCAGCCGATCCTGCAGGCCTTTTCTGCCTACCCGGATTCGACCCAGGTTTTTGGCTTGCGAACTCTTACCGTTCCGCCAGAGGCCAAACCTGTCAGAGATAAAACACACTCACTCATACTCGTCCCATTGCTTACCAGCAACCTCTACTACCGAGTGTACGCGTGTAAGTGCTTCCAAAAGCCACTTCGAAACTCCTTAGGGCAGTAAAACAGAGAGCGAGCCTTTCATGGGGGAGGAAAATTGACTATCCCACCTACTGTATTAAGTGGTGTTGGACCTTGTGACTGGTATTTTATCATAAAAATGACAACTACTAGACCGAGAATCGAACCTTCCAGGCAATTTAACATTACCATCAACATTTTATCTAATGAAATTCTCTCTTTGGCTTATTAACTTACGTATGCATCGGACTTCACTTGTTTTGAAATACAAGAAAATTACCTTTCAACCTTAAGACTATACATTGGTTAAATGCATTATGTCCTCTATTGGACGACAATAACGGCTCATCAATCATGTAAGATCGGATAGGTGCGTATACAGGCATTACGTAATGCTCCTTACATTACCCAGAATACATATTCTATTAAACTATCCTTCTTTCAGGATTATTGAAGACTTCCTACGTCTTCTCTTCCTCTCACACAAACTACACACAAATAAATCTCATATTTCTTACTTCAAAACTAGTATAGCACCCTATCCCTTCTCATCTTACATGGTCATAGTAGCCTCAATGCACAAAACAAAGTTACAATAAAAATTAATATTATTCCCTTTTTCTTCTTTCTTCTTGCTTCTCTCTTCTCATGTCTTGCTTCTTAATTCTTACTTCTTATTTCTTACTTGTTACTTCGTACTGACGGGGCAGGGGTTGAACTCTCCATTGTGGATGGTGATCTTAAGTTGATTGTCACCCTCGGTTCTGCTTGGTGCTCTGACATGTTGGTTGGGTCACCAACGACGTTCCTCTGGATTCCCGTGTAGTAGACTCCAGGGAGTGTTTCACCTCTGCGGCGGAGATACCATGTTCTCAGCTGACTCCTCCTTCTATATAAACATATTTTAACAATTATGAGAGCTAGCAAGACAATTGTTACACCGAGACCTCGTGAGCCTCTCTTCCAGATGTGACTCAGGGCAGATTTATAATTTCTTTCTTTAATTAAATCATCAAGTTTGACTCCCACTTGGTCATTGTTAATTTGAGTTTTTAACGATTCGAGAACATTCAATGTGAGTTTAGGATCTTTGATTAAAATTGAGGTCTCTTCAACAGACATCATGTCTAAAAATTTGGGTATGTTAATAGTAGTTATGTCGCTATCTCCGTGCAATTGAGATAGGATCTTAAAATTTCTACCAAAAATATCGCAAGGGTTTACTCCTCTGAGAATACCGGTTCCTTGCAATTGGACTGTGGTGACATTGCTCTGGTGGTGATTCAAGCACTTCAGGCTGACGATCTCGGGCTCGGAGAAGCTGTAGATCCAGTTGCCTCGAACACGTCTCCACACAGGTGTTGCGGTGATGTTCCGTTCTCTCCTTGGACATGAAGCATCTGACATCTCATCTTTAAACAAACTTATAATGCACAATTTAACACTCTGGTGTCGAATGGGTTGATCACTGGGACACACCCACGTGGTCGATTGTTTATATCTAGCGACGGTTTCGCTAGTTAAACCTGCATAATATTGCCTATCAAGGGATACGGCAAGAAATTTAAACTCGATGTTCCAATCTACCCAGTGCATGAGGGTTTCCTGATACACTGGAAATGTCTTTATTTCATATACAGTAATTCAAAAGTTCGATCATGTGATCCGAGTGGTATATCAATAAACAACTTTATATCATTTTCTGTGGCAATTGCTTGTACTTTTGCTAAATTATAAAATATGTGAATATTCTCATAACTCACGGGCGCAATCATTTGTAAGTTGGGGGATAATCCGCGTTCGATTTCCATCAATAACCTACAAAATTCATGGGGTGGTAACAGTATACTGCTAAGCTGACCTTGCTCTAATGCTTGGCGAACTTTTATTACCTTCAAACGTGCAACGGTCGTTAACTGCTCTGCTTCTCTAATCGTTGTGTTGGCCTCAGTGAAATGAATTAGACTACTCATGGTTCTTTTATCTTCTTCGCGTTCCGTTTCATGCTTTTTATTTAAAGTTTCAGTGTAATTACTTATTTCGGTCATAGCATCTAATAATGCTTGAGAGTTATTAGTAACTCTGGCATCTCAAGTTTTAAGTATAGAAAGTTGGCTCCTAATAATATGCACAACTCCGTCTGTTGAAGAAGCTACGGCATCAAGCTTTCTATGAATTTCATCGATATCATTATAATCTGCGATTCCAAATAAAAATTTCAAAACGCTTCCTCCGGCATTAATTAAACCACGTTTCGACCTATGATTCGTTGGCAACAAGGTTAGTAAGTCTTCAATATCTATTATATACTCATTAACATAATTTCTGATTCTCTTAAGTTCAAATTTCATATTTCTTAACAATTTCTTTTCTCTGTTAGATGTAACATTTTTCCTATTCGTTATAAGGTTAGATGTGCCACTCACCAATCGGCTGAGAGCTTCTGACTCATCTGCTAGCTGTCTCAGGTCGAAGGTAACGGCATTGGCCACTCGTTATCGGCAACGATGACGTTGGCCACATTATCGAACACAATACCCTGGCTTAGAGTAGTTTGCTTCGTCGCTTCTGCACACATAATGCTGACGAAAACTGAGATAGAAAATTACCTATAAGTAACGACTCTTCCTCCACGTAACTTAAGTGTCTTAACACCACCACGGTGTCTTAGTTTAATATTCATGCTCGGTTTTAGCTTTTTCTTTCTTATGCTCTCTTTATTTACTTTACTCGCTGGTGGGGTAAGTTCTGGAATTAGCTCTGGTTCCTTGCTAATATCGCACTCGTCTTCCTTGAACTCTGGACTCTCGACTTCGCTCGTCGGGATGTCTTCTACTTCACAGGGGGGTGGGTTCCTTTGCTCGTGATCTCAAGTTTCTATAGTTACAAGTTCTCTCAACTACCGGTATACGGGTTCGAACTTCTTTACGTGCCATCTTCACAATGCAAGGCTTTATCCTATTGATGTGAACTGTCACAATACGTGAACGTATCTTCAGTTTAACGTTCAATTGTGAAACGATTTCTACTATTTTATACGGACCTTTCCACAATCGTGCCAGCTTCCTTACTTTATGCTTACCTATGCATGGGGTATGTAAATAGACTAATTGTCCTACTTTGTAAGTGGTGACCTTAGCTTTTCTATCGTACTGGGTCTTCTGTTTAAGTCTTTCTCGACTTTGATTATTCTCACACAGCGACCATAGTTCTACTAGTTTACTCCTGAGATTCTCGATTTGATCTGAATAAATCTGTGTGTCTGCGGAAATGGTAAGATCTGCCTCCATTGGAACAGACATTCGTCTACCAAAGACAAGTTCATACTTTCGTGCTTTCGTGCACTTGTGAATTTACGGCCATCGTAATGTACGGTAAATACTCATCCCAGTCATTTTGGTTTTTATTAACGTAATGACTAAGCATGTTTGATACGGTACGGTGGATTCTTTCTACTCGACAGTTTGATGAAGGGTAATATGCAGTGGTTTGTAGCTTACGTATTTTTAAAAGCTTACACAATTCCTGCATCAGGGAGGAAGTGAAATTCGCTCCTTGGTCAGTCAATAGTTCCTTCGGAACTCCGAATTTAGTTATAATTCTATGCACTATTGCTCTAGCTACAGTCTCAGCAGACTGATCTGGAAGGGTATGAATTCAGCATAACGTGAAAAATTATCAACTACACTTAACATATATTTATTTCCAGACGTAGTAGTCGGAAGTTTACCTACTACAGTATATCGCAAGAGATACGTTCAAACGTCTGTTGGGGTTCGTCAAATCTTCCTAATGGCGCTTTACAACGTCCATAGTTCGATCTACGGCTGCACTCGGGGCATTCTCGTACGTAATTAATTACATCGGCTTCCATGTTTAACCAAAAGAACTTCTCTTTAATTCTAGCTAGTGTTTTCTTTGACCCTGTGTGACCTACTGTTAGGAGGTCGTGGTTAAGAGACAAAATTCTATCTCTTAAAGACGGCGGGACGAGAATTAACTTCGTTCCTCTAAATTCATAATATATGATTTGTTCGGGACTCATCTTGAATCTTTTATGATTCCTAACATTCTGGCATTCGGCGTCATTCTTCTGAGATGCCTAATGAGATCCAAGTCAATAACTGGAACATATTCAATCTGTGTCTTAAGCACATGTCTACTTAATGCATCTGCGTTCGTGTGTTTCTTGCCCGGTTTATGAATAACCTCATATTCGAATTCTGACAATCTTAGTGCCCAGCGGGTTAACCTGCTGCTAGGATCCTTAAGATTGAGCATCCAGCGCAGTGCTGAATGATCGGTGACTATCGTGAATTTCCTACCTAACAAATAGCATCTGAAATACTTAGTTGCCCATATCACGGCGAGTAGTTCACGCTCAGTAGTGGAATAGTTTCTCTCTGGCGTGCTCAACTGACGAGACGCATACGCTACTGCATGCTCTTGTCCGTGAATTACCTGTGCTAGGACCGCTCAGATGGCTTGTCCACTCGTATCAGTGCTTAACATGAAAGGGAGGGTTAAATCGGGAAATACAAACACTGGGTTCGAAACTAGTTTAGATTTCAACGTCTCGAATGCTTCATTACACTCGGCATTCCAAGAGAACTTACCATCTTTCTTCGTAAGGTGGGTGAGGGGTTTCGCTATTTTTGCGAAGCTGGGAATAAATTTGCGATAATATCCTGCTAGTCCTATAAATCCTCTCACATCCCGTGCAGTCTCCGGTCTAGGAAACTCTTGAACAGCTTTCGTTTTTCTGGGGTCAGGGCGGACTCCGTCTGTGCCTATCACATGACCTAAATAGTCCACCTTGCTAGCTGCAAAATGACATTTATCTAACTGAATAGTTAAGTTAGTATCTCGAAGTTTACTGAACACGTTCTTGATTCTCTCAATGTGCTCCTGTAGGGTTTTACTAAAAATAATGACATCGTCAAGATAAACGAGACACTGAGAACCAATGAGACCTGAAAGTACGCTATCCATCACTCTCTGAAATGTTGCAGGTGCGTTTATAAGACCAAAATGTAGCCTTCTGTATTCATAATGACCAGTTGGTCGCTAAATCCAGTCTTTTCCTGACTTTGCGGGTCCATTTTAATTTGATGGAAACCGGACGCTAAATCAATAGTGGAATAGTACTTCGCACCACCTAGCATGTCTAATGTTTCGTTTATTAACGGTAGTGGGTAATGTGCTGGGGTTGTCACATAGTTCAGTGCTCTATAATCTACACAGAACCTATACTTGGGTGTTCCATCCGCTGATTTCTTTGGTACGATCACTATGGGGGCAGACCAAGGTGAAACACTAGGAATAATAATTCCTTTCTTTAATTGGTCATTAATTAATTCGCCAACTATTTCGCTCTTAGCATAGGGAACTCTATAGGGTCTCTTGAATATAGGTGGAGCTAAACCTGTCTCAATCTTATGCGTAATCATTGAAGTGCATCCGAGCATTCCCTTACTCTCATCGTAAAATAAATCTTCAAATTCCAATATTGCCTCTAATACTATATGTCTTTCGGTTTCTCCAAGGTGGATAAGCTTCGGCCTAAGCTCGTCTAATATCTTAGTTTCACCACGCGTTGGAATCCAACAACACCTCTCGTTACCTCCGTGGCAACATTCATGCGTGGCGAGGTTCTCCCTCCCACTCTCAAATTCAATAATACATGATTTTCCCGAGCTCTGGACAAAATCCAAAGTGGAAAGCTCTTCCTGGCTTCCACCAACAAAATCACTAACTTCTTCTACCAAGGCAATTGGGGTACTACTGGGAATGACTAACTCTTCTGTACTGATGTTAATTATTTTACAGTATGACTTCTTCTTGCGAAGCGTGCCATACACTCTCGCTACTTGTACACCATGTATGCTAACTTCAATTGGTTCTAGAATTACGTCAGTATCTATCTTTGGAACTGGTCCACTAGCTTTAACAGATACAACACTTTCGCTCCTAGGCGGCAACTTCACGTCTTGCGTGGTACTAACGTACGCGACCTTCGAAAAAGAACTAAGGACGGCCGGTTGTAAATCCTTAGAGGGTGATCCGATAAACGCACGTGTGTTCGATTCTCCGGGAAGAATCGCAACGTCTTTTGAGGGAAGACGGCATGCGCTAGGCATGTCATGTGTCTGTTCGGAGTGTTCCGTTACTGATGCCCTTAGTTTCCCAGGGTACTTTAAATTCAGTACCCCCGTGGAAATCGGTGCAAGTGCGGGTACATCTACTACTACACTACGTTGGGTCGGGACCTCGATCGGGTCGCTAACCAGCGTTGCACAAGGTATAATACCAGAGGTCAACCTGCGTACAATTTTGATCATTTTTCCTTTGAGACATACCTGCCGCGAGGCTACATCAATCACTGCATCCCATAAAGTGAGCAGATCGATTCCTACCACAGCCAGATAGCCTGCCGGAAGATTGACCACAATAAATCTTGCCGGTAAGTCGCTAAGTTCGCTACCTGAATTTACTGCGACGCTTTGTTCGCCGTAAACTTTATGTAGAGCTCCTGAAATTCCCTTAATTTGCATATTAGTATGCTTGGTAAACTGCTTCCTACTAACTCCATTTTGTAGAAGCGAAATCTGAGCTCCTGTATCTATGACTATGTATCCCGTAATACCGTACCGACACATACAAGTTCATTCGTGAGGTTGTTTTCATCGTGTCTGACGTCGAAGTTTCGAGTTCCGGCCGCTAGCACTGGGTCTACCATGCTTAATTTCTCTGCGGATCTCGTGCGGCAGCATTCGCCGAGACCTCTCGCTCGTTTGGGTGATCCTGGGATCGACTTCCCGATGGTTGGGAGTGAGACGTGCGAGACTTACAGTCTCTGCTAATGTGTCCATGCTTGTGACACGAAAAACATTCTATGTCTTTCGGGTTACGTCGCTTAACAACTTCACGTCCTCGGTTCGACTCCTTAGACCTACAGTCCGGGAATCGCTGACCAGGTTTTCCACACTTGTAACAAGTGATGACTTTGTTCTCATTGTTTAGAAATACATTTATTTCTGGCTTAGGCTGGGCTGAACTTGGTCCCATCTGACGCTCTATTGACAGGGCAATTGTTACGGCTGATTCTAAATCTGAAGGAGGGGGCAATTGCAGACGTGTGTAAAAACCTACTTGGCCTGATAATCCTTTTAGGAAAGCTCTCAGGACCTGTCCGTCTACTAAAACAGTTGCAGTAGCTGCATTGCCTGTCGTTCCGCTTGACATGCCAGACAATACACCATTACCAAGCATTCGCAATCTGTCTGCGAAATCTTTTATTGGCTCTCCCGTGCCTTGACGTGCGTTTGCTAGCTTATCGTAGAAATCGTGTGGATCTCTACGTTCTGCGAACCTCTCTCGTAAATTCTTACTGAATTCTCTGAATAAATTAAAATGTCTGTCCTTAAGCGCGACATCAAAGTACAGTCGGGCGGGGCCTTCAAGTTTATAAGTAGTAAAACGAATCATATCCTGGTCGTTCCAGGAATTAAATTCACCTATGCTCTGTACTTTGTTTAGCAAGTCGCTGATGCGACTGCCAGGCGTGTTTGGGTTAAACATCGGAATGGTACTTCCTAAACGTAACTTATCAGATGGTGTTCCTGTCACAATTGTGTCGTTTAGCCTAGATTTGGAGTTATCATCTATGCGAGACATTATTCTATCTAATGCTACCTGCAATGACTCATCTTCTCCGTTCAAAGTTATGTTCGCCATCATAAAATTTTAATCTCACACACTCGAGATACAAAATACGATATCACGGTACAATAACACGACAGTGTGTGTTCACAATACACACACGCTACAGTATAGACCGTTACAAAAACTGGTTCTACTAGCTTCAAAACAGGTAAATATAGCAATCACAAAATAGTATACCACTCTAACACATTAGATCGATTGGGACTCGACATGCAATATATTTTAAAGAACACCAAGATAACAGACTTTTACAGCTAGGATTTCTTCAGAGACGAAGATAAGGGGATGATGAAATTAAACTACTGGAAAAAAATCAACTCAGCATTACTTAATTAGCACATGTAAATAGCTTAATTTACGTGGTAATCATCCCAACGCTACTGCCACCATTCTGTTACCGCAGCGCGAGCGGGTTGGGAAGCCTTGTTCGCTGCTTGCAAGCGTACGTCGGTTCGAAACCAAATTACGTTCGTCTTCAAGACCAGAACACCTTGAAGAATATTGATGTCGTTAATATCATATAGATCTCTTATCTCGGATTGTGTGCCGTCTCTCGAACGAGTGGCTCACACCTTGAGTTCAAATGACCGACTGGCCACAACTTAATACATAAGAAGAGAAGGAAAGGAAGGAAGCTTGTAGTTTAACGTGACCGTCAATCTTGAGATCATGAGCCACGGGACCTCCTTTTTACGTGGAATCCGAACCACAGGACATGGCATTTCACTTCGAAAATCTCACATGCATTGACAAGCATAAGAAGAGAGGAAGGAAGTTCATGCAGATACTAATTTAGTATGAAAAGGTTTATTCCACTCTGAAGTATTGATAAAAAGAATGATGTTACAATTTACACGCACATATATGGTTTTATGTTAAATCGCGATTTTACACTCTCACTATTGCGTCTGTGTTATGCTCTAAACACAGAGGCAATGATGATGAACAGCCTGTACGCTGACAGACTTTAATACACACAAGGGTAAATACCTCACATAGGTATTACCGTCAGAACAATATAGGTTATGGTGAAGAAAACTATATCTTCACTTCTCTAATCTACTGTACATTTTCAGAGTGAAGTCTCCGCGATGCAAACAAACGATTTTGAAATTTTAGTTCTTACCTGAACTCCACCAAAAGATCGTTGTGGGCACCTTCATCGTATATGGGTTATATACGACGGGACAGCGCCAAGACAGCTAAGTGCGGGTGTCGAAGTGCCCTTTCGATATTGCGACCGGTACAGCCTCTCGTAGATGGTAGGTGGCAACTGACGCTCAGGGTAAAATTCTCTAGTCTTTTATATGATTCGAGGGGACGCTGTTTACTCTGCAGCTGCAAGGGTTTGATTTCTCGGCCAGAGATCAAGCAATGAAGTGTAACAAATTCTTTAGGTTTTATCTTGATGGCCCGGCTGCAGGCTCCGAGGAGGGGCTGTGCCTCTCTAATTGTCTTGGGGTCCAGGTCACCAAATAAATGTATTCTATCCCAATGGAAATAGCTAACATACATAAATAGCAATATCTGTCAGTGATATGGTGGTCTCCCAACATCCGGGGTGGTTACGGTGATAAAAGATCAAGAGATCAATGAAGGGGAGATATCGAGTCTGGCTCTCATGTTAGAAAATACAGGTCCAGCCATCTGAAGGCTGTCGGTATAAATTGACTAATTCGTTTATCCAACAAGGGCAGTTGCGTGGGAACACACTTTGTTAGTGGGTTACAGAAAAAGGGGACATGTAGGGTTCTAAACCAATAACATTAATCTCAGGTTTATTGCTCTCAACGTCACATTGGAATCTGGGGTCATAATGAGGGCGACAGTGCATGCTGGTGGGAATTCTGCTAGGGATATCCCGGTTCACTGCTACTGCATTACAGAACCACATAGTAAGCTTTTTAGGGGAGAAAAATGGGATAAAAATATCCATGAGATTATTTTTAAACTCTTTGCTATTTAACCACTACAAACCTACATTTTCTTGTATATTTATTGTTAATGAAAGGCAGTCACTGCCTTGTACCCTACACCCACCAGCAAAAGGGTAAAACATGGGCCGCCCTTAACAGGCTACGAACCAACCATGGGCTTGTTGCTGTGTAAGTGGGCCCAACTATGACTCTGGTGCGCCGAGACAAACCATCCGCCATATTGTTACCGAGAATTATAACTGGGTTTCCTCTGCTTCTACACCTGTCACTGAATCTAACCATCAACTCCTAGGTCTACCTGTACTTCTCTTGCCCTCTACAGCCGACCTCATTAACCTCTTAGACAATCTCTCCTCCCCAATCTCCTCACATCAACTCTCCATCTGAGTCGGCTCATCCGAACAGCTTCATCTAGCGTGTTCATTTCTAACTTAGCCTTTCTCTCTTCATTACGAGTACCTTCCTGCCATTGCTCCCATCTATTTTTCCCAGCAATCATTCGTGCTACCCTCGTCAGTTACCTCCAGCTTATGCATCAGATATCCTGAACCTACCCAGCTCTCACTTCCATACTGCAAGGTCGGACTAAATACTGAGTGATGTAAGAAGACTTTCATGGCTACATTAACTCTTTCTTGCAGAATACTGCAGATTGCAACCGAGAACTCACTGCATTGGCATTTCTACACCTAGACTCTATTTCCTTCCCCATACTACCATCCTGAGAGAATGCACAGCCCAAGCATAGTAGGCTTCTTAAAATGTTCCACCTGTTCCAATTTAGTTCCTTCTACCTGGCACTACAGACACACAATAGCACAGGTTATCCAACGAATTCTTATAAACACCCAGGTACATGTGGCTAAATAACTACAGTGTCCGAACCCAACCACCGCAGAATCACTGGGTGTATGTGAAATTAAAAATTAATGGTCAAAAACAGGAATTAGAGTGAAATACATTCCGTTAAAATATCTTTATTTGTTAAAAAAATATACATTGAAGAAACAGTGAATACAAGACTAGAAATGAATAATTTACACATATATTAATGATTATGCACATTGTGCCTTCTTGCTCTGATCAAGTCACAAACACAAAAATATACATATTGTGAGTTAAGTGTCGAATCATATGGAGCAACTTTGGTCAGTTGAGCAGAAAATAGTATGTTTAAAACTTGTACGTACAAACTATATGTATTGGATCGGGGCACAAGTTCGTCGAGTTTTCCATGGTTTAGCAACAATGCATTCCCAAAGATTGTCAGTTACTGAATTCCATTGCTACTTTGTTGTTGCAGGTTGATGAAAACACAGTTGATTTCTAATCTTGAAAACTTTCTGGATATTTTGCAGTTGATACATGATAAGAGCCTTGAGTGAACATAGTTTTACATTTCCTTTCCGTAAAAACTCAGCAATTTTTCTAGGTTTGTGCCATGTCTTGTGTGGGGTTTCGCCTAGGACACCAAGCTGGCTCATCAGCGGGCTCTTGGGGTCCCCGCCCGTACTCCCAAAGGGAAGCGCAATGCGTGCTATCTCCATTTTTATGAAGCGCACCTGCGCCACTTTACTGCGAAAACTAAAAGCTCAAGCACCCATAACCTCCTTATGAAGGCTTCCATAAAGAAGGTATATTGACTTTCACGGCCAGTGAATTAAAACTCAGCAAATTTTCTAATTTCTTTTTCGCTCCCTCTTCAACCACATTTAAGGAGAAGTGTATCCCAATGAAGCTGCTCTCAGAACTTGACGCACAGATTCCTTAAAACCAGAATTCTACAGGCGTGGCATCAAGCTACTACTCCAACATTGGCAGGTCATTGACAATGGAGGTGAGTACATTACTGACTAAATGATGTAGATCAACTGAGCTTATGTTATTGTACAGCACTGTATTCACACAGAATATTATAATCTTTACAAAATGCTACAAATTTTTGCACCGATGCAACATTCATTTTTTTACAATTAGCCTGACCAAGTCTATCAAATTTTCAAATCCTTTACGAGTATTGAAATAGTTTTGGACGCATTGACACATGGATTTTATTATGGTACTTCAAGTTGCATATTAGGCACACATGTCCTTCTATCAATTCTTTGGCAACAATTGACATATAATGAGATTTGTATCAATAGATTACAATTAAGTTTCAACTGGAGTGTTACAAGAAAAAAGGAATGTCCTTCAAATGTAAAACAGTCAAATATTTTCAAATGAATAACAGTCGTAAATTTGAAAAAGAAAAAAAAAAATGCAATTTCAGAAAATGAATCTGAACATGGTTCTCCACATGCCCAAAGGTTTTTCTTTTTCTATGACTCCGTCTTTCACCTTACTTCATTATTTTTAAATCCAAGATTTTGACTTTAAGTAAAAATGAAATATGCAGTGTAAGGTCATGCATGAAGCACACACACCCTCTTGAAAAACTCTTTGCAGAAAAATGAAGTGCTCTCCACAATCCCCTATTTAACTTCTACTGCAGCCATATCTACTTTTACACTTCTCACCACCTATTACACCTATTACAGGTATCTGCATGTAAATGTTTGATAAATATTTTTAACAATTTAAGTTAACCATTTTGATGCCAAGCAAGTCGAGTAAAATAACGCCTGGCACAACAGCCCATGAAGGGCATAGGCCTACCAAGCGACCGCTGCCCAGCCATTTGGCCTGCATATATTGGGGTGACGCATGATCAGCGCATCGGGTCCCCTCGGCCGTTGCTCTTGGTTTTCGTGATAGGGGCGCTGCCTCACCGTCAGACAGCTACTCAATTTTCCTCACGAGGCTGAGTGCACCCCGTTCCAGCCCTCACGTCAGTTTCTAAAATCCCTGACGGAGCCTGGGATCGAACCCGGGGCTTCCAGATGAGAGGCAGGCGCTACCCCAACACCACGGGGCCGGCAAGCAAGTCGAGTCGTTATGCTAAAATTGCCGGCCACGTTTAGTGAAATTACGAGTGCTTGATTGAAATTATCCTACCTATATTTTTCAAGATGAAATATCGATATCTTTATGTAGCTGGTAAACATGTTGATAAAATGCGTGTTAAATTGGTAACAGTTTTATCCGTATGGACTAATGGTTATATGTATTGAGTATCTGCCTTGCCAAAACTATCGTCACATTATTGACAAAGCAGATTACACAACGTAACATTTTGTACAGGTACCCTTGTCCTGAAGCACTTACCGTGCGATATCTTTATTTTAATATGTTTATATCGATTTATGCCATGCCATGCATAAGTCTATAATTTTGTACCCGTTTATTATCATTATTAATGTGTCATATTTGATTATACGGAAAGAACTGGGAGTACAGAAACTAAATGACAAACTGGAGCAAAACAGATGTGATGGTTTGGACATGTCAAACGGATGAATGAAGTAAGGCTACCAAGACGAGCACTGGAACGACGGATGACAGGGAAGAGAGTACGAGGAAGACCAAGAATGCGTTGGAAGGACTCTGAAGTATAGCATTAGAAAACTGAACCTGGATTGGAACACCGTGTCGGTAGAGGAATGGTGGAACGACAGATCAAAGTGGAGAGGAACCACATTTGCCCCCACCCAGTGTCAGCTGGAAAAGGGGAAATGAAGATGATGGTGATGATTTGATTATTAATACTTTCATATATTGCTTCTCGTATCAGTTGATACACGTTGATTTAACTACATTATTATTATTATCAGCTTCTTTATGAGACATTAAGCCTTAATTTCAATGTACATTTCATTTGGCTCGGGGAACATAGCCAAAGCATGCAAGGTTTTATTTCGTAAGTTAGCGGGCCAGAGCTCGGCGCCGGCAAAGGTCGGAAGTAGGCCGAGTCGCAGCAAGAGGAGCTAAGAATAGCTACAAGACAAGGAAAGTATGAACATAAATGAAGCAAAGCATCACCGCGAGTAGAGCTCGTCATATGATTTCTCTGCTACTGTGATAACCCTCGACCAGAGCTCGTCAAATGACGTTAAAGGGTTAACTAGTGGCTTCGGTGACATAGTTTGTAGAATGCTGAACTGCTGTGCCCAAGAAAGCGGGTTCAAACCCGCCCGAAGTCGTCGGATTTCTTAAGAGCGTTAAAAATCTTTCAGTATGCCTTCTTTGGAGGGGAAGAAAAGCCGGCGGTCCCATGTCATAGATTTATGGCATGTAGAAGATCCTTCCACAGACTAAAATAGTGTGAAACTAAATTGTTAGGTTAGATTTCATCGTAACCCTCTATCAAAGTTTCGGCGTTCACCAATAGGTATCATTGATATCTGGTGACGAAAGTTGGAACAACTTGAAACTGAGTCTGTAGCTGCTTCCAGCGGACACCCTTAAGGTCAGCTACAAGTTCCGTTCAATTTCAAGTAATTTATTAGATAAAGCATGAAGTATTAAATCAGCACATTTCGACATTTGAGGAGAAGTTCGTTCCCCATATTTTTGTCACCCCTAATTGAGGGCATTTCCATGACTGACTTCTCTCATTTCGATTTTATTCTCATAAAATCCACACAATCCCAACCCCAACCACACGACATGTCCTGTACCGTTCCAACGTCGCTACACACAATGCCAGCCACAACGGATTACAAAAGGTTCACCAAATGTGATTCTGATACACCAATCGAAGATACAGCATTGAATTGCGACAGAGGTTCCACGAAGAGTGCACCTCCATGACCACAACGGAATACAACGCACTGCACTCGAAAAAGAGATCGCTACTATGGATGTGTTAAACCTGCACACTACATCTGAAATCGAACGGACTGGCTCCAATGGCGACGAGCAACCAAGTAATAAACAAAAAAGTAAAAGAGATAGCATTGGAAAACAAAAATTCGTATGAAAACATCCAATAAAAGCTTCAAGAACTATCTGATAAACTAAAAAATAAAATAAAAAGATCTGAATTCTCGAGACAACTGCAACAAGCAGATATACTAGCAAAACAGCAAGTATCAGACTATTCAAAAATTCAAGACACTACCGAAACACCAACAGCAACACCGCGGACACCCCCCAAACACTAAGCCACAACCTCCAGACCCACAAACCACAACAGCAGAGTCAACAAACAAACATAATATCAATACGGACCAGATCATTACCAACCAAAGAATGGCCGGGATTACACAACTAAATTATCAACCACGACACCACAACACAAGAAGAGACGAGAAGACCAGACAATACAGAAAAAAGAAAACATCACCAACAGAATTAATCACGAAACACATGGCAATACGAATCGCCATCTAAAACAGTAGCCGGCACCGGAACAGAGAACGCCGATCTACTTGCGGAAGGAAACACACCATGGTTATTTATTGGGAACCTGAAGCAAGGAACGACCTCGGAGTCAGTGATAAACCACCTAAGAAAGAAAGGAATCCAAGGGGACGTCAGCTGCGAAGAGGCTGCCACTAGAGGATAAACCAAAGCGTACAAAGTTGGCATCCCATTTGACAGCCTAGAAATTACATCCAAATCCGAATTTTGGCCAAGTAGAGTAATTGTGCATCGATTTTGCCTCCGCAGAAGAAGCGAAGGCCATCTCTCGAATAACTGCATTAACATGTTCCTGTGGAATGTGAAAGGCTTTAAAGGACTACTGAAACCAACCCCAGGAAACACATTCGAAACGTCTGATATACTAATCTTCACAGAGACATTCCTAACCACACCTATTGATATAGAAAGTTTCTACTCCATCCACTCTCTAGCAAGAAAACCTACAGACGGAAGGCCATCAGGAGGTGTATCTATCCTCTATAAACCATGGATAGGACCCATAAAGACTTTACATAGAGAAGTAAACCTCATAATGTAATCGCGAAAGCAAACATCTTCACGATAATAGGCACTTATGTACACCCCAACACTGATACAGAGGAAATAATGGAACTCCTCACGCTCTCCCTACGGAAAGGTGCAAACCCAGAAGAAACCATAATACTAGCAGGAGATATGAACTGCTGACTACACAAACCTGATACGAAATATTAAACTGTCCTTACATTCCTTAAAGAAGAAAACTTCAAAATAGTAAATGTTCCAAAGGGCATAACTTACGTTGCCCATAATGGCAGTAGGACCATTGACCTCGTGTTCCACAAAGGAAACAATATTGAAATTCTAGAACAAAATAGTCCATGGACTTTGCCAGTAACCCTAGTGAGAAAATACGATCCAATACAGATCAAATTCTTACTCATAACTCCAATGAAAGTTGTTCCAAATTGCGTCAAGACCATCATATCCAGACACCTTAACATGGCAGCACTACAGCGACAACTAGGAAAAGTACTTGAAGCAGAAGAGACAATCAAGGAGAACGACCTAAATACAGACCTAACAACAATTAACAAGATACTAGGAGCAAGTATAACCCACAAACAGATTACAAGGAAAGCTCTACCGTGGTTTGATAAGGAATGTTTTGCAGAAAGGCAAACTACACTAAAGGCGCTATATATAGCTAGGATCACGTATACACCAGAAGACCGAAGAGTATATGGGGAAACACGGCGATATTACAAAAATCTCCTGAAACGTAAACGCTTTCAGTACATAGAAAAAGAACGTGAGAGAATCGCCGAAGAAGCAGTGAATGATCCATACATAGCCATCAGACCAAGAAGATCATCGAGATCTAGCAACGTAGAAATAGGAATATGGGAATCGCACTTCGCTATCATCCTTAACGGTACAGATCAACAAGCGGCATATGAAATTGAATGTAGAGATCAACTCTAAGAAATACTCCCCATCACTAAAACAGAGGTATTTTTGGACACAATCAAGGCTACAAAATGTAACAAGGCCGCACCACCAAACGGGTTTCTCTATGAGCATCTAAAGGAATCGGCCCAATACCTAGCAGAACTATGGTCCAAGCTGTTTGCCAAATGTCTAGTATCAGGAAATATCCCAGAAGAATGAGGAAAATCAACCATTAGATTCTGCCGACGACAATCCACCAAATGCCACAGTACTGTAAACGCATATTTTTGTAGAAACTAATCCTACTCTAATGGCGGGTTCACACGGAGTCGTGAAGCAGGCGAGAGCACTACTGATAGGCCAGCCGGTCGTGGACACGACCTCGCGTGAACCAGTGGTAAGGGGAATATGGGTCGTGCCCGCCTTCGAAATGGTGGCGCGTGAATTCTCTAACTGGTTGGAGTAAGCACGACCGCTTGAGTCATATTCTTGTTGAGGGGATGAAAACATGTCTGTATATAAAATGAGTAGTGTGCAGGTGATAAGTTTGTCGAGTTGTCCCGCAAACAGGAATGTTTGTGGAAATAAATACAGAAGCATACACGAATCGAGATGCTAGGGACGCAGCATTGCAAGCAATATGCAGTGAAATGAACATTGATGGTTTCGGGATTCGTAAGGTGGCATAGAAAATAAAAATGTTAGAACTTCCTATTATCAGGATTTAATAAAAAAATATGAAACTGAATCAAATCTGGATTCGACAGTGCAAAGTGCACAACGTCAAAACGGCCAGAAGAAAAACAGTTCTCATATTGATCACCCTCCAATAATCACCTTTTCATGGAAGGTCATCAAATGAAAAGGAGACAGATGAAAGTTTTTAAAGCCCTGCATAAAAAGATGCCTTCAAGATAGATATTAAGCCACCTTCGCACATTTCGGAAGCATTTGAAAAGCTGGAGTCCATGCAATCAAAACTTGCAACGGAGACAGAGTTTGATATTTGGACAACGAGCAAGAAACTTACGACCAGCGAGAACACTTGGTCCGTGTGAACCCGCCTTAAACCTATTTGATAGAATTAATCTTAGAGACATATAATTATGCACAATTCAAAACATATTAATATAACAAAATATACTATTTAGAATGTTCAGGCTGTCAAAATTATACTAAAATTTCCAATTTAAAAAGGGGTTTAAAAATTACAGTATTTCTTAATGAAATAAATGAATCAAAGTAAATTATTTAGCATCTAGTACATTAAAAATATATTTGCCAGCTACACAAAAAAATAAAAATACCCAATCTTGAAAATATATAGGTAGAAAATAGTTTTTATGAAACATTTGTCACTAAATTTGGTTTGGCATTTATTAGCATACTCAATCATTAATAGCTTAGCATCAAAAGGGTTAAGAAATAAGCTATAGCAATGGGAAATCAAATCACAGCTTATTACCAATTCAATTCATAAGCTGTTGCTACAATTCATTTTTGAGGCTTGGGACACATCCATCAGCCCTGAGTATTTGTACAGTAACCGGTGTTCCTGTGAAGACTGTTAGTAACTGTAATACTTAAAAGAATATCAAGCCATGACATAATTCCATAAACTTACAAGGAACATGGACAGTACAGTGTCTCACTCAAATTGATTGTCCGTGTACCCAGCCAATTCCTGACTTGTAACATCAACAGAAAAGGTTACATGAGGCATTTTCTTCTTTGCTGCTTTTAGAGCTGCAACATTCAAGTCCTTACAACAACAAATCTCCACATATTTTAGAGCCCTCAAGTTATCATGAAATTGATGCCATGGAAGACATTTAAGGTTCATGAACATTAACTTTAATACTTGTAAACATTTGTAATTTACTATAAAATGTAAACTTAGATCAGTTAATCCAAAAGTCTCCAAGAAACAGATGTTCCAACTGCCGGATATATGAAAGACTCTCCATACCAACATCAGTAAATTTCCTACATTCAAATATGCAAAGTTCTTTCAAATTTTTCAAGTGGATCAGCATTTCAATGGTTTTATCAGTGAAGTCTTCACACATATCAAAACGTAAGCTTCGCAAATTGGGACAGTTTTCAACAATGATCTTTGTAACATCATCATTGTACGAGAAAAACGCATAGAACTCTAACCTAACCAAGTTGTAACGTGTTTTTCGAGGGGTTTTATGCAACTGGCATAAGTCAGTAGGAAGCCATTCTATATTTATTTACGCGGCAAATTGTTCAGCCAAGAGAATTTTTCATGTTAATTTATTATTATTATTAATTTATTATAATTATTTTTAAGGTATTTTCGGAGCATTTTATAAAAATTATTAGCATTCAGATAGGTTTTCTATGTCTTAGAAAACGCTATCAAGCAAATTATTACGAACGACGATATCATAGAAAATTATCTGATTACGGAATTTTACGGAGTTTTGTCAGTTAGGGTATTTGAGAGACATGACTCACTGGGAATTCGAATACAAGCTGATTCCTGTCGAGAAGTATTACGCAAGGCTGGGTCGCAAGGTCTAGAAAAGGCGAATTGTTGGGACGGAAAACGACTTCTCCCTCTCGCGCGCCGAGTGTAATGAGGCAGAGGAGGGGAACTGGCGGCGTGCTCAGCCAATCAGGGGAGACAACGTAAGCTAGAAGACGGTACCGTGGTGGGGGAGCCAACAGGTGCATATATCGTTCGACGCGCCGTGAAACGAGGACTATCTGTGAAATACTTGACGAGTATGGATGCGCGTGCGAGTGGCTCCGATGTTCGGTGGAGTTAAGGACTATCTGTGTAGAACTTGCGGAGTACGGTTGCAAGTGCGTGTCGCTCCGATGTTCAGTGGAGTTGAAGACTAACTTTTGCAAAACTTAACCAGTGCGGTTGTACGAGTGTTTGGGTCCGAGGTACGGACCATAGAATTATCTAATCTACCAGAATATCATCAAATTCCGACGGAGATGACGACGTCCAGGAGACTGTGGGAAGCTCACAGCATCAGCAAGTACGAGGGAAATGCCTTGGCAATTTCCAACGGTAAGCGCAAATGACGCAGAAATACGCAATCTCTCATTTTTCTTTGTTTTACATTTCATATTTCAGTAACTTCATAGCTTGGAAATAGGAGTAAAATCAATTTATCAGACTCCGTTTTCACGTAATTTTCTATCGGTAATATTCAAATCACAACGCTCCAATTTAAATTTTATAGTTATTATTATTATTAATTTTGCTATACTTGTTTTATATAATAAATTAATTTCTTTTACAATGCAATCTTTGCTTTCAGTAGGTAGCATTAGATATAGACCAATTCCTTCTCCTGATACAATTGTTTGTTGGGTTAATGATCAAATCATACCACGATCTGAGTGAATAGAGTCTTGAAGGTGTTCTGCCAGAGCTAGACGTTGTTAAATACAAATTTAGATTTCAACATTGCATTGAGGTCTTGGCGCCCATTAAAACAACATAGCTTAGGCAAAGGGAAACCATTACATTTGTCGCCGACAACTTGGGGCTGAAAACCTAATAACATTTGTGGAAGGAGAAGGGTATATATTTCTGTGCCTGTATTTTGGGGGTTATTTGTCTTTATCAGTGTATATCATTATGGGGGATGAGAAAGAAAGACAGATGAGGTTACGTAGTGGTCATCAACTGGAGAGTGATGATACGAGCAGTATGTCAAGTGATGGTAGTACCGGGGTAGCGGAGGTAAATCCCGATACTGAAACAGGGAGTGTAGGCGGCCAACCAGAATTAAAAACTTTACTTCTCGAGTTCATGTATCAGAACAAAGTTAGTAGTGATGCCTTAAATGCAAAATTAGAACAGAATAATGCAAAATTAGAACAAAACAGTAGGGAAAATAAAGAAAGTACAGAAGCCTTAATGCAAAATTGGAACAGAATAATGCAAAATTAGAACAGAATAATGCAAAATTAGAACAAAACAGTAGGGAAAATAAAGAAAGTACAGAAGCTTTAAATGCAAAATTAGAACAAAACAGTAGGGAAAATAAAGAAAGTACAGAAGCTTTAAATGCAAAATTAGAACAAAACAGTAGGGAAAATAAAGAAAGTACAGAAGCTTTAAATAAAAAATTAGAACAGAATAATGCAAAATTAGATAAGAACAACAAGGAAATTAGTGTGAAAATGGAGCAGATTAGAGGAGAAATCAGAGGAGTAATGGAAGAGAAGGTTAAAGAGATCATTGCAGATGTAGACAAGAAATTAGGAAAAGTACAGGAGGAGTTGGAAATTAGAATCAGTACACAGGCTGAAAATTTAAAAGAACTAGTGCAACTGGAAACACAGCAGGTCAAAAAGCAATTGGGGGGAGAAATTGACAAAATTCAGGTAGCTACTAAAGAGGTTAAGGAACAGCTGGGGGGTAGAATTGAGAAAGTCCACTCGCAAATAGTTGCAGAAGTAAATGATTTAAGAGAGAGTAATAGAGAGAGCATTAGCAAGATTGAGGAGAAACAAGCAAAGCTATATGATAAAGTAGAAGAATCAGAAGGAAACATTAAATTAACAGTAAACAGTATTGAGAGGAAGGCTGGGGAGAAAATCGCAGAATTAGAATTAAAATTAAAAGCTAGGATCAGGCAAGAAAATAGTCAGAATAGGCCAGTTTTTGTGAATAGCACACACAGGGAGGTAGAACTGGGTAAGTTCAGCAATCGACAGGGGTGCCCAATGGAGTTCATGAACACTATAGAAAATAAATTCGGGGAGAGGTTGGAAAATGGTAGTATTGAGTGGTGCCAGGTAGTTGAAATTTTAGAACAAGTGTTTGTGGGGGAAACGAGGAATTGGTTTGCTGTCTACAGAGACAAGTTTACTGATATTAATGATTTTAAAATGAAATTCTGTGAAAAGTTCTGGAATGAGGTTATTCAGTCGCAGCATCGTGAGGGAGTAGTGTGTGGTAAATATAACCCTAAAGGAAGCTCCACCATGACCGAATACTTTTTAGGGCAGGTATTAGTGTGTAAATATCTGGATGGCTTGAAGGAGGAAAGTGATGTGGTAAGGTTGCTACTTAGGCACTTTCCCTATAGGATCAAGGAGGCTGCTTGTATCCAGAATGTAAAGACTATATCACAAGTAGAAAATTTGTTAAGCACATTTGATGCACTAGGGAGAGGGGGTTATGAGGACAATTTCAATCGGAACCAGGGTAATAATAATAATAATAGACCTAATGAAGCCAGGCATCAGGAAGTTCAAGGGAACGGTGGCGAAGGGGCCAACGCTCAAAATAGAAGTAATAATAATCAGCTAAATCAGAACAGAGGAAATGGCTATGGTAATCAGTATCAAGGGAGGAACAATGATTTCAGGGGAAATCAAGGGAGGAACAATGATTACAGGGGAAATCAAGGGAGAAACAATGATTTCAGGGGAAATCAAGGGAGAAATTATAATGACAATAATTACAACCAGAATAGGGGTCAAGGAAGAGGACAGCCTAGTGGTAGTAATATACAGCCAAACAATGACAACACAGCCCAGAACAACCAGACCAGTTCAGTAGTTAGTAGTACTACGGCCAGCTGTAGCGGTTCTTTAAACGCGAACCAGGCTGCGAAGTAAGGTCAGAATCTCAGTCTGTAGCATGCCCTGTCCATACAATTATACAGGAACCCTATGACCTAAATGTAAGAAATGAATTATTACATGAACTAAATGATGAAGGTATTATTCAGGAAGTGGTTAGTAAGAGCCCCTTAGTTAAATTTAACGTGTCCGAGGCGTATACAGATGTTTTAATTGATAGTGGTTGTATGAAGAGTTGCATAAGTAGTGCATTTTATGATAAAATGAAAGGAACTGGAGTAAATTTTGAGGAGATGCCAATTAAAAGCACTTTTGTTATCACAGCTGTTGGGAAGAGGTCTAAAGTAATTTCTAAGCAAGTTTTAGTAGACATTAAAATTAATAATCATGTAGAGAAGCAGATTTGCCTTGTAATTCCAAATTTAGTATTCAGTGTTATCTTGGGTTCAGAGTGGCTAAGTAGAGTGTCTGGTAACTTATGTTATGATGTAGGGAGTTTGAAATTTAAATGGGGAGATTCTGAAGTAGAAGTAGCGTTCAATGACCATATTCAGAGGAGTAGTATTGTAGGTGTGATTTGTACTTTAAATGAGATATCGCCAGCCGTAGAGCGGGGTTCACCATGTTTTGTGGGCAGTGTGATTACGAACGGAAGTCTAGAGGACTCGTTACGTGAGGCTGCATTTCAGGGTAATATAGAGGTGGAACAATGTGTTCGGCTCTATGATGTGTTATTGTGTAATAGGAGAGTTTTTGAGGATCGCATTGGTATGGCCAATTGCTATACACATTCATTGAACGTTATTGATAGGTCAGTATTCACAGGACATAGATATCCTGTACCTTTCGCTTATCAGAGTGCAGTTGAGGCACAAATTAATCAGATGCTTGAAGATGGGATTATTGAGCACTCTAACAGTCCGTATGTTAATTCTTTGATAACGGTACCCAAGACCGACGGCACTGTTCGTATTTGTTTAGACGCTCGTTTGGTTAACAGTAGAATTAGTTCAGATCAGCTGAAATCTATGTCAATAGAAGAATTAATGCAAACATTTGGGGGGAAGAAGTATTTCACTTGTGTAGATTTGAGTTCCAGTTTTTGGCAAGTGCCACTTATGTACGAAGATAGACCATTTACAGCTTTTAGTCATAAATATAACCTTTATCAATTTTGTAGAACACCTTATGGGTTAAAGAGTAGTTCAGCAGCTTTAATTAGGGCTTTAAACATTGCATTAGGGGATGACACAGGAGAGTTTGTAACCATTTACATAGATGATATGGTAATTAGTTCACGCAGTTTTGAGGAGCATCTACGTCATTTAAATATAGTTTTTCAGAAGTTAGATCAGGCAGGGTTCACTTTGAAGCTATCTAAGTCGTCATTCTGTCAGTCAGAAGTGACATTTTTAGGTCATAGAGTGTCGAGTAGAGGTGTAACACCAGAAGAAAGTAGGGTTAATAAGATACTTAACGCAGAGGTGCCACAGAATGTTAAACAGTTAAAAACTTACCTGGGAATTTGCAACTTTTTCAGGAGGTTCGTTCTTAAATACTCAGGGTTGGTAGAACCATTCAGGGAATTGCTTAAAAGTGGGACTCGGTGGAGATGGGAGTCCAAGCATGATCAGGCTTTTAGAGCGCTGAAGGAAGGTTTTGAGAAAGCTGTAGTGCTGAAATATCCGTTAAAAGATAAGGAATATGTGGTTATGACAGATGCTTCACATATAGGCATTGCTGGAGTATTATGTCAGAAAGATGATGAGGGTAATCTGTGCATTGTATCTTTAGCCTCGCGATGACTGACTGCAGCAGAGAAAAGATACACGATTACTGAGTTAGAGCTTTTAGGTATTGTTTTCAGTTTAGGGAAATTTAGAATGTATTTAGTAGGGGGGAAATTTGAGATCCACACAGATCACCATGCATTACTGTATATGAGGACTTGTAAACTCAGTTCTAACAGAGTTAGTAGGTGGATTCTTGCTCTGCAGGAATACGAATTCACAGTAAAATATATTAAAGGTAAAGATAACATTCTTGCAGACATGCTATCGAGGGACACTAATTTATGTAGGGATTATCCTGTGGTTAAAGCAGAGGACGGTATTTTAATATGTGCATGAGTGGACAGTAGCAACAGGGCATCGTTACAGACACTGAGAAATATGCTAGTAGAGCAACGTGATGACGTTCATTTAAGGGAGCCACTGGCAAGGTTGGAAGCAGGTGACGCAGAAACATTTATAGTTTCCAAACGTATTGGGAAAACAGCATATGTGCTGGAGAATAGTGAGGGAAACAGATTATACGGGACGTATAATATACATAGTCTCCGAAAGTATGTGTCATAAAGTGAGGATGTTTAGCTGGCGAGCCAGCCTATCAAATGAGTAAGTGTGGTATCTGGTGCGTGGAAGATCTGGTCTTAAGGCAGGCGTATCAGAAGTCACACAGGGGGGTAGTATGTAAGTAAATGAGAGTTTTTAAGGTACAGGGAAATATGACGGGATTGTCGGATGCTGTTGAGCACTAAATTGTCTCGATGCACCAAGGCCATTTTGGCAGCGCTGATGGGTTCCCATTTATCTCCAAGAGATGGGGGAGCGCTTGTATAGGGCTTGTTAGCTTAAGGCGTCCACGAGATAAAAGATGGGCCATCAGAATGCGAGACAGTCCTTCATGAAACTCATACATATCAGCACACGTGATTTCTGTTTACGGCCTCGCCATGTAAGATTTGTTAGTGTGTAATTTAAGATAATTTGTACAATGGTATTATTTGTGTGAGGAGAAATGGTCTGTGTTGAGAACTAGTATTAAGTAGAATATGGTTAACGGGAACTTAACAAGACAGGGCGATTACGGCACAGAAATATTTGGTGTTATATGTAATGCGCATTTACTGTTTTTTTTTTCAGAAGTCAATATTAATTTAATCTACTTTAAAGAGAGATTAAGTATTATGGTCACGAGGCGCTGCCACAATAGTGTGATCGTGTGCTCAGTGATAAGTGGAATTAAATGTCACCATAAGGAGGGGACCTCCAGTGAAACTAGGAAGTTCTATGGTGATATAAATATATCAGAACACCTTCAATGCGTGTGATATGACATCATAAATACATAGTGCTCACACATTAATTATATCTATTTCTCCAACATAGAGAAATTTGAGAGGCGGAAATATCCGTGGAACACTATTCCATATGTAAAACATTGGACTGGTTGCAAAGTGCAATCCATAGTGACAACAAACTTTGACACAAAGTGCGTGAAGAAAAAATATGAGTGTATATATCTGTAATTTAGGGTGATTTCATTTATGTAATATGTATTTTGGATGGGGTTTATTAACGTGTCTGGGATAATCGGATAATGGACCGTCGTCACGGTAAATCATCCGATGATCCGAGGCGAATATGTAACGTGTTTTTCGAGGGGTTTTATGCAACTGGCATAAGTCAGTAGGAAGCCATTCTATATTTATTTACGCGGCAAATTGTTCAGCCAAGAGAATTTTTCATGTTAATTTATTATTATTATTAATTTATTATAATTATTTTTAAGGTATTTTCGGAGCATTTTATAAAAATTATTAGCATTCAGATAGGTTTTCTATGTCTTAGAAAACGCTATCAAGCAAATTATTACGAACGACGATATCATAGAAAATTATCTGATTACGGAATTTTACGGAGTTTTGTCAGTTAGGGTATTTGAGAGACATGACTCACTGGGAATTCGAATACAAGCTGATTCCTGTCGAGAAGTATTACGCAAGGCTGGGTCGCAAGGTCTAGAAAAGGCGAATTGTTGGGACGGAAAACGACTTCTCCCTCTCGCGCGCCGAGTGTAATGAGGCAGAGGAGGGGAACTGGCGGCGTGCTCAGCCAATCAGGGGAGACAACGTAAGCTAGAAGACGGTACCGTGGTGGGGGAGCCAACAGGTGCATATATCGTTCGACGCGCCGTGAAACGAGGACTATCTGTGAAATACTTGACGAGTATGGATGCGCGTGCGAGTGGCTCCGATGTTCGGTGGAGTTAAGGACTATCTGTGTAGAACTTGCGGAGTACGGTTGCAAGTGCGTGTCGCTCCGATGTTCAGTGGAGTTGAAGACTAACTTTTGCAAAACTTAACCAGTGCGGTTGTACGAGTGTTTGGGTCCGAGGTACGGACCATAGAATTATCTAATCTACCAGAATATCATCAAATTCCGACGGAGATGACGACGTCCAGGAGACTGTGGGAAGCTCACAGCATCAGCAAGTACGAGGGAAATGCCTTGGCAATTTCCAATGGTAAGCGCAAATGACGCAGAAATACGCAATCTCTCATTTTTCTTTGTTTTACATTTCATATTTCAGTAACTTCATAGCTTGGAAATAAGAGTAAAATCAATTTATCAGACTCCGTTTTCACGTAATTTTCTATCGGTAATATTCAAATCACAACGCTCCAATTTAAATTTTATAGTTATTATTATTATTATTAATTTTGCTATACTTGTTTTATATAATAAATTAATTTCTTTTACAATGCAATCTTTGCTTTCAGTAGGTAGCATTAGATATAGACCAATTCCTTCTCCTGATACAATTGTTTGTTGGGTTAATGATCAAATCATACCACGATCTGAGTGAATAGAGTCTTGAAGGTGTTCTGCCAGAGCTAGACGTTGTTAAATACAAATTTAGATTTCAACATTGCATTGAGGTCTTGGCGCCCATTAAAACAACATAGCTTAGGCAAAGGGAAACCATTACAAAGTGAGCCAAATTCTTGCAGCCAAATAAAGTTTTAATATCATAAATGCTACTCATATGGAAATGTTCCAAAGTAAGGGATTTCAAAGTTTTCAAATTGCCCAATGTCCGAGCAAGTGATCTGGATTCATCTTCACAACGCCCGTGTATACACAAGGATTTTAAGACTGTACACACAGATAAGCCAGGGATGGTACACTTATTAGCCCCTCGAAAACTGCTACAAGGCATTTCAAGGGTAAGTAAGGTGTCTTTCTTCTTTAGCAGAAAATAGTTTAGGTCATCAATCTCAACACTTATTTCTCCAGTCTCTAAAGCTTCAAGATTTGGACAACCATCTGCAAGTGGTTTTAAGACAATGTTACACATGATCGACACGGAACGAATAGTCCTTAAATTCATGAAGTTTCCTACTATCTCCAAATTCCCTTGAAATGATAATATTCTTTGATTTAGTTTAAGAACTTCAATCTTTGGACATTGTTTCTGCAACTCATTCAGTATTTTACAACTAATATTCTGACGACCATTAAAATGTATTTTCACAATATCAGCACAATTATTTGCAAGTGATTCAAGAACCTTCCGACTAACTCCCTTAGTCTGAAAATCCACAGCCCACAACATTGGACATCTCTTAAATACACTGATGATCTTGTCACCACCATCTTCTTTTTGGGGAGTAAAAGTACGGTTCTTCCAAATTTTATGCTTGGTAGATATTTCCCTCCAACTACTACTAACATCATGTATATTCCATATTAAATCGTCAAAAGTACAATGGGAAAAAATTTATTCCAGTACTTCATCAGGAAATTTCTCCATACTGTCATTTTGCTCCACAATGGCACAAACTGTAACAGATCAGAAACCTATTAGCTTACAAAGGGGAATTTGGAGTTTAGACCCTTTAACAGAGATGCCAATGTTTCAGAAAATCAATTTGTAATCCAGGTTAAGAAGGAATGAAGGTAAAAGGTGGCATGGAACTACCGTACATATTCTAGATACAAAACAAATATTGACAGGAAAAGACAGATAGAAACCCAGGAAAAGGACAAGGACAATCTCCACAGTAGGACACACAACCGACCACCCAATCAATAAATAGCTCCTTCAGTGCTATAATCCCGGCGAGCTCGTTTACACCTCCCAGTTCCATCAGGAGAGCAAGCAATAACCAATTCTTTTGTTGCTCAAAATAGAGCATAACAAAGGGGCATTCAAGGAAATCTTTAGTCTTGAAGATGGTTAAGCTAGAGTGATCAGTATAGGATCATTATCTATGTGCGCCCCGATAAGCACGGCAAGCTAAGCCAACTGTGACTGGCCCAGATAGCGGCCACGCGCACGTGGTCAGCCGGAGGTGGCGCGCTCTGCTGACTCATATCGTTAGTTCACACGTATTTTGACATTCATGCGGACGTGTATCTGCAAAGCTTAAAAGCCAGTATTGCACGTTTAGTGAGTATTGTGATTACTGTGATTGATGGTCTTGCCTAGAGACGAATTCGCATTGCGCGCACGTGTGTATATCCATAATTCGTATATGAAAAGCAGAAAATCTTGTTCTTAAACGAGACGAAAATTTCGAATGAAGTTACCAGGAAGACCTGTGCCTAATGCCAGTACAATTAGGAGGCCCGCTAAACGATTCAAGGAAACAGGCTCCATAAATAGTAAAAGAGTCGACAGACATTCTTTCAACAGTAGGCCCGGATTTTTTTAAAATGCATATGCGCATATGACTATGCATATTTTGACATATTTTGAGGTTTAGTGCATATTCTAGACGTAACAGCATATTCCGGTATATATGTCTGAATTTAAGGACAATTACAAGAACTACTAAAATAAATCTGTTTTTTGCATCCCTAGCTAGTTGCCTATATTATGTGCAGCCCTCACTAATTGGTGTTTTCGACTCTCTGTGTAACGGCACTTTACTTTCACAACTGACAATGGCAACAGATAGCTTAGGTATGGGTAGGCAGGCTGGCTGGACTTCCCGAAATTCCTTTCTCTACCACAGTAGATAATAATCTCAGGGGGTTGGGCGATTGGTCAGGACAGAAGTATCTTCAGTTCACTAGTTACGTTCCAGTTTAATGCCCTGCATCTCAAGTGTTAGTTTCTAAAAATGCCTAAGTAAAAGAGCAGGAGAAGAGATTTACCAAATCAGTGGGTGTCGGGTGATAGGGACTATTCAACAGATGGTGTCATCGTGTACTGTCAAGTTTGCTCAAAGGAAGTAAAATGTGAAAAGAAATTTCAGCTTGAACAGCATTCAAAAACAACTGCACAAATTAAAGCAAAGGAGTAGAAGAACAGCACACCACAATAACTACTTCTTACGCAGGTAAAGCCTAAGTCCGGTATTCTTAATACATTTTCAAATGATCTTTGTAGGGCTTTCGTATGCAGCAACATTCCATGGAATAAATTAAACAATCCAGTTCTGCGATCATTTCTTGAGAAATATTGTGTAAATCAAAAAATACCAGATGAATCAACTCTTAGGAAAAATTACCTACCTCCGCTATATGAATCTACCCTGGAATTGATCCGTTCTGATATCGGAAGGAACTATATCTGGATATCAGTGGATGAGACAACGGATTCATGTGGCCGTTACATAGCAAATTTCGTGGTTGGTAAATTACATCCAGACGAACCCGGTAAGCCGCATCTTCTTGCTTGTAAAGTACTAGAGAAAACCAACCATAGCACAATAGCAAGATTTGTAAATGATTCTCTGCGACTCTTGTGGCCATCTGAAATTGAGGATAATTGTTGTAAAGTGCTTGTACTGCTCACAGATGCAGCTTCGTATATGTTGAAAGCAGCAAAGGCCCTCCAAGTATTTTATCCGGAACTCATACACGTAACCTGTTTAGCGCACGGATTACACCGCATTGCAGAAGAAACACGCACACAGTTTCCAGCTGTTAACAATTTAATTGGATGTGGGAAGAAGCTGTTTCTGAAAGCACCAGCTCGTGTCCAGTTCTACAAAGATTGTCTACCTGAAGTTCCTTTGCCACCTGAACCTGTCCTGACTAGGTGGGGTACATGGTTATCTGCAGTATCATTTTATCAGGAGAATTTTAATGAAGTGAAAGAAGTGGTTACAAAACTTCAAGATGAGCATATTGCGTGTGCCCGTGATGCAAAAGTTGTGTTTGAAACCGCTACTGTTTATCAAGATGTGAATTTCAGTCATGCACATTTTTGTCTAAACTTCCAAAAGCCATTGAGAGCTTAGAATCTTCTGGTACTCCCCTCCATGAATCACTTGATCTCGTTGAGAAAGCTGCATCTTCATTGAATTCCGCTCCAGGCGAAATTGGAGAGTATATTAAATGCAAGTTAGAAAAGGTGTTGAATTCGAACCCAGGACTGTAGAAGATTAAGTTAATTAGTCAATACTTGAGTGGAACTAGGGTATCCTTGCCAGATGTATGCTCCGAAACTTTGGTGCCAGTGTATAAGTACTGTCCAACCACGTCAGTTGATTTAGAACGATAATTCTCTGCCTATAAACTCATTTTGATGGACAATAGACATAGTTTGTCTCCAGAAAACATTGAAAGACTACTAGTTACCTATTGTGATGCTTCTTTTTGCAACAAATGATACCTGTAAATAGGTACTGCGCCAGAATTTCTTTAAGGCCATTACAAAGAACCAGTCTGGATATGAACCAAGACCCAGGAAAGGTGAAAGAGTGGATTAAAATCTTTTATTCATTAAAATTCGTGAGATATGGGAAAGTCTGTGTAGAAATTAATGAAATACTATGCATCTTATGTAATTATGGAAGGCAAGAAAGGAGGAATGATTTAAATATGGATATATATTTATTATACGTCATGAATGTGGGGAGGTCTACATTGTGAGAGATATCACGCCACATGTAGAGAGAGTTACGTCATGAAGGAGGAGAAGGGACGAAGGTCGAACTACGGACTGAGGGCGGAGAGGTGGTAGAAGTTACGTCACACCACGAGAGGGGAGGCAGAGTGAGTAACTTGCCGAACGCAGAGAGCCGGACAGAGGAGTTCTTTCCAATTTGAGATTTCATCGAGTTAAGACCTCGAGAAGAAGCTAGTATTTGTTACAATAGTGCCACGCTTTATGAAAGTTGGAAGAAAACGAGTGAAGTACAGTAGACTGTAACTTGCGGAGCAAGCAACATTTTTCACGCAAAACAGAACAGCATATAGCTTAATATTACAGTGTTTAAATACAAAGCTGTTATACGTCGTATGAAGAACATTTCATTTCTACAAGAAGAGATTCACTATTTTTACGTTTGAATTCATACTGGAACATTATATTAAAAATGCAAGTTATAAATCAGCAACGGGGAAGTCAGAACAACATCATCAGTGAAATGAGAATAACCATGTGCTAAGCTACATCAAAGGGAATTGGAAACTACAAAGATGAACAGTTGAATTCCAGAATTCACAATTATGGAAGGCGCAGCAGAACATCCACGTGATGCGCAAAATCACAGAACGAACTATTACTTTTCAACAAAAGTTCTTACACATCTTGTATACTCGCAAACGCTTGTATAAACGACGATTTTCAACCTTGAGAAGAGATGTCAATACTGAAGAGATGGGGAATCGAAGGACGAGCCAGGCGACGTGCAGTGAACGGGAGAAGGAGTGCAGACGGAGCAGGCTGTTTCACGGCAAGGTCGCTCACCCGAGCATGTCACCGACCATGTTCCACTGGGGGAAGTGTCCAGCTGGTTCCGACACAACCGGTCTACGTAGCCGTGGGCGATGCGCTCGAGACACGCTTGGTTTGGCAGACGAGAGAAGGTATTCCCAAGACCAGATTCAACTCAAGGTAGAGAAGAGATTGCTTTATATTACTTAGAATTGTAGTTATGTTCTGTGTTTATCCAATTGACCAACGGTATAATTTTGTCAGTATAATTAAAATTATGTAGGTTTTGAAGTAGCAATATTTTTCGTATTTTCTTAGGAGTCATTTTTCTTGTCCTTTGAAAATTTCAGTCACTTGGACGAAATTTTGCATAGCGCTGCTATTAACGTTAAAGTAATTTCAGAGTAAAATCGTGTAGAATTATTGATATTTGCGTTAGATTTAAACTAATTAAATCTGTTTTATGCGCAGCGATGGAAGGTGTAATGAACAAATTAAAGAATGCATAGTGAACTATTTGAAAGGAGTATAATATTGAACGAATTAAAGAAGGAGTATAATTGTGAATAAATTAAAGAAAGTATATTAAACCAAATTTAAGTACCGCATATTTAAGAAGTTATGTCACGAAGTGTCAAAATATTTCGACAACTCATGATGTTGATTCGAGTGTCAGAAATTTATTTTCAACCAATTATGAACGAAATTGAATTGTTATACGACACAAAGTCTGATATAAAAAATTAATCAAATGTTTGATAGATGATTAAACTAATGAATATTAGATTCACAGTAATGAGACAGATAGATGTGTAGATCTATGCTGTAACGTGATGAACCACATTTTCTAATAACGAAAGTATTACAAGAACTTTTATATACATATGTCCAATGGAAATTTAGAGCATTAAAAAGCCTAGATAAATTTGTTAAACAAATATTTTCACGGAAGGAAGATAAACTTATATCATTTGTTAAAAATATGAATTCTTACTCATAATTCTTTAAAGGTTGTAATAATGTAAAACTGAATATTTAAACACGTGAAAAAGAAAGAGTTAAGAAAGTTAAATCACAGGGTGATCTAAAAGTAGATGTACAGAAAATTATTGCAGAAGTGGAATTATAAGCACGAGGCGAAGTTGTATAAGGATAGAGAACAGTGTTAAAGTTAGTAAGAAAATGCATTGAAATGGAAGTTTAGATTTGAAATACCGTGCATGGAAGGATATTGTAGACGTAAATGAATTACGTATTTTTACGAAAGGAGGCAGAGGAGTCTCAAGTTTTTCTAGTATTGATCGCAGCGATTGTGAAGTTATTTGAATGTATTAAAGGAAAGTTCTGTACAGGGTGTTTAAGAAGTAATGTGATTGTTGTATAATTTTGGAAGAGGAGTGTGAAATGAAGGTCAAATGCCATGCACTTCTAGTATTCACGTTTATCAGAGAATTATTAACACAGTAAAGAATTTCAGAAATTTTTCAACATTTTATAATCAAATGGGAAAAGATAAAGTCAGAACAGTGCTTAGCTTAAATGTTTGTCACTTATGTTCTATTGATATAGACAAGTATTTATACTTTCAACCGATAGAGTTGTGGTGTGTGTTTGTTTGTTTGTTTGTTTGATTGTTACGGAAGTTGAGTAGGTAAAGACTCATTTGAGATATAGACAATTTAATCTTTTCGACACAAAAGTGTAGATTTGTGCGAACCATGAATGAGTGTAAATATGAATATAGTTAATGATGAATAATTTTTCTTAGATATGGAACTACGGTTCCGAGATGAAACGGATTTGTATAAAATAGGGTAATGCTTAATATCACGCCGTTTCACAAGTTTTCTTATTTCATCAGTGCCACGTTTAATTTATTTTTGGAGATTATTTTTATTGCAGTGTCAGGGAGACACCATTTTCAGACAGGAAGTCAGTTTTATTTGTACTTTTATTAGCACAATAAACGGCTGGCGCTCCTTAGCGATTCAGTCAATTTTTATCTTAGCTGACATCGTTTTCATTGTCGTCATCGCCGAAACTAGGTATAGTTACAGGCGCTCACTATAGATTAACTTTATCACCCCTCGAGATTGGATTTTCTCGATTTACTCTAAATGTAAATGATAGTAGAAATTTGTACCTAGGCTGGTAGTACTATTTTCTTACAAATAATATCTACATGTGTGTTCCTGAAATTCCCAATTTTTACTTAGCAGACAATGGTAAGTTTGTGAGCTGGGTATTTACATGTCTGCAATCCTTTACAGTGCGGCGGATATAGGTACTGATTGGTGAATTCGGGCGCATATAGATAGTATGTTTATTTAAATGGCAGGCCCATCCGTGGGGAACTCGTAAGAGCACTCGAAAGAGCGACTCGAAAGAGATACTCGAGAGAGGCAGTTTGGAAGCACTCGAGAGTGAGGCCATATAAGTTTTGAAAAAAAATGCCGATCCCAAATTTAATGATTGATGAGGTGAACACAACATCAGTAGATTAGTGGAGTACATTACAGTTGTGAGGCATATTTCTAGAACCAACTAACGACAATTGGTCATGTAATATTAAATTAAAAAGTAAATTCATGTTGTTAAACATAAGTTAAGTGAGATGATAGAATGTGATGATGTCGGTTCAGTAAAATGGGACAATAAAATATACGAGATAACTCGCGACTTAAATAGACTTAAGTAGTTTTAAGATGTTCAATATGTTCCATCACTAGTATAAAATGTATACGTTGGTCAATCTGGATATTCACTTGTAATTTTTGTAGTTGATACTTCCCTCATTCTCAAGAAAGAAGGAAATATGTCAGCGAACGACATGACGTTCATTAGAACGATGCTAGAAACAATGAAGGAAGGTCAAAATACGTTGACCAAAGACCTTGAAGCCCTCCACCAATTAACACACAATAACACTAAACAGATGAAAGCCGAGATTCAGAAATCTGCAGCTACTGTGAAATCGGAAGTCAAGGCAGAGTTGTCGGTTGCTCAAACACTTACTAAGGCTAGTATAACATTAGCACAGGAAGAAGCCAAGTTAGCTTTAGAAAAGGCCAGAAAGGAAGATAGACTAGCTAGAGAAAAGGAAAGGGAAGAAAATAGGTTAGCTAGAGAAAAGGAAAGGGAGGAAATCAGGTTAGCTCAAGAGAAGGCACAGGAGGAGATTAGGCTAACATTAGAAAGAGCACGAGAGGAAGACAGGAAGATAGAAGAAGAGGCTAATAGGATAAGAGCAGAGATAAGATTAGCTCAAGAAAAAGCTCGCGAGGTGGACAGATTAAGTCAGGAGCAGGCTAGATTAGAAGATAGAAAAATCCAAGCCGAAATAAGAGCAGCACAGGAAGAGGTTAGGAAAAATCAGGAAAAAGCACAGGAAGAAGCTAGGAAAATTCATGAGAAGGTTAGAAAAATCAGGAAAAAGCGCAGGAAGAAGCCAGGAAAATTCATGACGAGGCCAAGAAAAATCAGGAGAAGGCTCAGAAAATTTTAGAAAGGGCAGGAAATGCACAGGAAGAATTAAAAACTTCATTTGACCAAGTCAAACAGGACATTAATCTTACTCAGACAGAAGTAGGAAATTTAAGATCCGACATGGTAGGCAAAGTGTTAGAAGTAAAATTAGCTAACAGTAACCACATGATAGAGCTAGAAAAGAAATTACAGGCTAGTATTAGCTCCATTAAGGAAGAAAACACTACACATCATGTACACATTTCAGGTGCCCAGAACAAACTCAAGGAGCAACTTGACAGTCTAAATGACACTGTTGGTGAATTACAGGTAAAGTTGGAAGGTCAAAGTAAACTGATTGAAGAGGGTTTTAATGTGGATATAAATGCTTCTATTGTAAAGGCAGTTACGGACATGAAGGAGGAGGTCGTAACAGTCACAACTAAAATTGTATCAGAAATCCATCATAAATTATCTAATGACATTAAAGCCATAGAATTATGTTCAAATATAAATGTTAGTAAGGTACGTGAAGATTTATCCAAGCGGATAGATACGTTGCAAATCGATAACGTAGCCACGCTGACAGATATTCTAAATAGAACAGATTTAAGTAATTCAGACGAATTTGACAAGGTTAAACGTACAGTCGATGAGATAAACATAGAACTGGCTAAAATTCGATCGAAGCAGGAAAAGGAAACCAGCGAATTGGAACAGCAATTAAGGTCACTCACGATTGGGGATGCTACATTTTCATCTACGTTAAGAGCTGAAGTCAGGGAGGACATCAGGAAGGACTTAACTAGATTTTTTTCAAGAAAGAGATGAAAAATTGAAGGAAGAAATTAGAAAATTAGAGGCTAGGACAGACAAGATAGAAGAGGATAAGAAAAGCGTGGTTAGTCAACAGCAGATTCCGAAATCCAATTTTGACTTCAGTCGAGAGCCATTTCAAACAGAAATAGGGGAACTTGGAGGAGACTTTGAACCTTACCAGAGCAGGTCAAATGCCAACGTTATCGTGATTAAGAATAATGACGAAAAGCCTAATAAATTCAGCGGGGTTGGAAATATCACTGCTGTGAAATTTCTTAGAGACATGAGATCGTATCTAGAGGACAACAGAATACCTCGTGAAAGACATATGAGGGTCGTTGAGAAATACTTGGACTCAGAAGCATTAGTTTGGCACAGAGTTTTCAGGTATACTTATCAGATATTTGAAGAATTCGCTATTGCTCTACAAAAGCGATTTTGGAGCAAGGAACTTCAACAAGACATACGCGCCAAATATACTCGAAAAAGTATGCTTATTCTAGTCCTACGAAGTACGCAAGTTTCTTTACGAAACAATTAGCACGCTTGCAGTATCTGCAACCTCCATTGGAGGAAGAAGACTTAGTTCATGCTATTTCATGCCAGTTACCAACGGAAGTTAGAAGGCACCTCATTTCGGCAAATGTAAAACATTAGAGGGGATGGCAGAAATTTTGAGGAGACTGGATCACACGTCTAATGTGTCCAACAACTCAACTGGAAGCCAGAACCAGAGAGGAAGAAATCAGGAACCTCGAGAGATTCACACCATTCACATCGATCAAACGCAGCAAACGGAAGAGAATAAAAATGGAGTAGGTCCAACTAGATCAAGAATGTATGGACAAAATCGTTTTCAACCAGGTTATCAGAGACCTAGAGAAGGAAGACCATACCAAAATCAAAGATGGGACGAAAATCAAAGATGGAGAAATAGCTACCACAACAGAAACAATGATTATCGCAGAGAGGGATATTACAACAGAAATAACCCAACGAATAATTATGGATATCGGGGATATCAAAACTGGAGGAACACGAATAACTATTCGAGACAGCAACAACAGCAAAGTCAACAGAATCAAGGATGGAGAAGCAACAATAATGTGAGGAGGTATTATGATGATAGAGAGAGAGAAAGTCAAGAATACCTGAGGAATCTCAGAGAAAGGGAAGAAAGAAACGCAAGAAACCAAAATCAGGGACAGCGTAACCAAAATCAGGAATCTCAGCCCGGAACAAGCAGAGATCGGAGTAATGAAGACCCAGGAGGGGTACAAAAAAAACTTCAAATTCCAAAAAGTGAATGAGAATGAGAACAGCACCGTAACCAGACATGTAATCCAGATAAACGAGTTATATCAAGCCACGAACGAAGATCTCCTGTATGAAAGAGAAGAGCCGGAAACAGGAAGAGTAGCGAGGTTACCCATTATAGAAATCGTATCAGAAGGTGAATGCCTGAGAACACTACTAGATACGGGAGCGACAGCATCAATTTTGTCAGAGAACTGTTTTCACAGATTGAAGGATGGAAATTCACATACAGCAATGCCCGTTTCAACTATTAAAGTCAGGGGTGTATTTAATGATAAGACCATGAAGTGTAAAGTCCAAGCATTAATGGAATTCTCCATAAATGAATACAAATATGAGCAGATATTCATAGTCTTGAACCAGATAAATTTCGATGCTATTCTAGGTATTGATTTTATAACGAAGACAGGAGCTGTGATTGACTTACGTAATTGAGTCATAAGATTTAATGAAGGCCAATATCAACCAGAGAACACGAAGAAGGAGGAGAATGAGTGTAGTCTGATTGACGGAACTACAGAAGAAAATCTTGTAAAAATAGTCATGGAAGTTGAAGCAGAAGGGATACCGCACTATGGCAGAAAAATTGAGAACTTTGAAGATCAGAGAGAGAAATTAGTAGAATTGGTCACGACTTTTGCAGATGTATTTGATGATAAACCAGGCATTATCAGAGGATATAAATATCAGATCAAGCTCGCAGATGACACACCTTTTCAGAAGAAATTGTATCCAATACCGGAGAAATATCAATCAGAAGTGACAGAGCTAATAAAAGGCATGGAAAAAGACGGTATTATAAGAAAGCAAGCCACTCCTTATTTAAACCCTCTCACAGTTGTGAAGAAAGCAGATGGAAGTCTGAGACTATGCTTAGATGCCAGGGGCATAAATACTCTTCTGCTGAAAGAATTTGACAGGCCACCAAAAATCAGAGAACTACTGAGGAGATTCAAGAATAAAACATATTTCTCAGTGATTGATTTAACAGCAGCATTTCATCAAATAGAGCTTACAGAAGACAGCAAATGTTATACAGGGTTCATGTTCAACCAAACCTGTTATGTATATCAGAGAGTACCATATGGATTGGTAAATTCAAGTCCAGCATTCATCAGAGCCTTGGATGACAAGTTGAGTGATGAAGTAAAACAATTTGCCATTTGCTACGTAGACGATATTATCATATCTTCAGAAACGCCAGAGCAACATTTCATGCATTTGAAGAAGCTATTTGAAAACCTCAGAAGTGCAAACATCAAGGTAAAATTGAATAAATGCCATTTCTTTCAAGAAAAGATCAACTATCTTGGTCATACTATAGACAGATTCAGTTACCACCCGAATGAAGACAAGACAGAAGCAATATTGAAGTTTCCCAAACCCAAGAGGATCAAAGACATCCGAGATTTTGCGGGTCTTTGCCAGTTTTTCAGTAGTCATTGTCCACGTTATTCAGAGATCATGGCACCACTACATGAGCTTCTAAAGAAAAACAATAGATGGAAATGGGATGCAGCTGCCGAGAATGCCTTTATTCAAGCAAAGGAAATGCTCAGAAACAACATAAAATTAGAGTACCCAGATTTCGAAAGAACGTTCATAATAGAAACGTACGCTTCACGAATTGGTATTAGCGCAGTCTTGTATCAGAAGGATCAAGATGGCAACCATCGCTATATTTCATTCAGCAGTAGGAAGTTACGCACGCATGAGTTGAATTATTTCACGACGGAGCTTGAAGCTTTAGCCGTCATAAATGCCCTACAAAACTGGAAGAAATTATTGCTGGGACACAAGATTATAATCAGAACGGATCACAAAGCACTGGAATTCATGTTAAAGTCAGACTTTTCAAGCGATCGGATGACCAGGTGGGCCATGTTTTTGCAACAATTTGATGCCACGATAATTCATGTTCCTGGTAAATACAACCTACTAGCAGATATTCTTTCCAGACATCCGACTCCTGAAAAGGATGTGAGAATTAACGTTATCCAGACGGATGCAGAAGATCAGGAAACGTTGGATAAATTAAGAAGAATTCCTCTTTTTCAAAAGAAGCATGCACCATTCAGGAACATTTATAGATTTTTGTCAGGGAGAATGACAAGGAGGCACGCCTCATATTTCGAAACTAGAAGGAAAGCTAGACATTATATTCTCGTGGGAGAAACGGTATGTAAATACATCGATGCTAGACACACGAAAGTGCGAGTTGCTATTCCACCAGAACTTATTGTGCCACTAAATTGGTTAGTACACAAAAGTATAGGTCACGGAGGAGTTGACAAAACATACTATACCATGTTAGAAACGTTCTATTGGATTAACATGAGAGAATCCATAACCATAGTAGTCAGATCTTGTGAACTGTGTCAGAAAAACAAATACAACTCTGAACTATTGAAGGAACGACCTAAAGCAATTATTCCTTCAAAACCACTGGAATTGTTTAGTCAGGGTATTTTTGGACCTGCACCTAAAGGAGACAGAGGAAATCAATATGTGTTAGTCACAATGGATGTGTTTTCCAAAGTTGTAATGCTTAATCCAATGCAGAAAGCCACAACGAAAACTGTTTTATATCACTTGGAGAGGAACATTATTCCAAAGTTGGGAAAACCAGAAAGACTTCTAACGGACCATGGAACGCAATTTACCTCTGCAGAATTTCATGGAGCGTTGGATAGGTTGGATATTGTTCACCTATTTTCATCAGTTCGCAGCCCAGAGACAAATCCCATTGAAAGAACAATGCTTGAATTTTCAAAGTACATTCGCTTGTATAGTGCAGATAATCATGCGAATTGGGTGAAGATTGTACCACTAGTAGAATTTTGCATAAATAACACGAGACATGAGAGCACCAACGATATTCCAGTTATGTTGCATTTTGAAGAGAAACCCGAACGACCATGGAATGGAATCTTCAACATTCCGGAAGATAACGAACCACTGATGGACCAGAGAATCGAAGCAGCAAGCGTAAAGTTAAACAAAGCGGCTGAGAAGAGATTAAAACGCTTACAAGGGAAGAGATTCAGTGGACCGCTACGAGAAGGTGACCTTGTATTAGTCAGGATTCCTGTGAACGCAGACGTACTGAAGAAGGTGCATATCAAGTTCAGTAACCTTTTCAGAGGACCGTTCAAAGTAGATACAGTCTAAGGTAACAATTGCTATAAGATCGTAAGGATTGAAGTCAACAGATCCATTGGAAAATTTAACCATTCCAAATTAAAGAGATTTTACCCAAAGATTCAGTAAATAAATAAATTCAGTCTCAAGAACAGAGAAACTTACTGTTATTAAAGAAAGTACAGGCTATACTTTACTTTAAATTAGCAACGGGGAAATGCGCCAGAATGTATTTAAGGCCATTACAAAGAACCAGTCTGGATATGAACCAAGACCCAGGAAAGGTGAAAGAGTGGATTAAAATCTTTTATTCATTAAAATTCGTGAGATATGGGAAAGTCTGTGTAGAAATTAATGAAATACTATGCATCTTATGTAATTATGGAAGGCAAGAAAGGAGGAATGATTTAAATATGGATATATATTTATTATACGTCATGAATGTGGGGAGGTCTACATTGTGAGAGACATCACGCCACATGTAGAGAGAGTTACGTCATGAAGGAGCAGAAGGGACGAAGGTCGAACTACGTACTGAGAGCGGAGAGGTGGTAGAAGTTACGTCACACCACGAGAGGGGAGGCAGAGTGAGTAACTTGCCGAACGCAGAGAGCCGGACAGAGGAGTTCTTTCCAATTTGAGATTTCATCGAGTTAAGACCTCGAGAAGAAGCTAGTATTTGTTACAATAGTGCCACGCTTTATGAAAGTTGGAAGAAAACGAGTGAAGTACAGTAGACTGTAACTTGCGGAGCAAGCAACATTTTTCACGCAAAACAGAACAGCATATAGCTTAATATTACAGTGTTTAAATACAAAGCTGTTATACGTCGTATGAAGAACATTTCATTTCTACAAGAAGAGATTCACTATTTTTACGTTTGAATTCATACTGGAACATTATATTAAAAATGCAAGTTATAAATCAGCAACGTGGAAGTCAGAACAACATCATCAGTGACATGAGAATAACCATGTGCTAAGCTACATCATAGGGAAGTGGAAACTACAAAGATGAACAGTTGAATTCCAGAATTCACAATTATGGAAGGCGCAGCAGAACATCCACGTGATGCGCAAAATCACAGAACGAACTATTACTTTTCAACAAGAGTTCTTATACATCTTGTATACTCGCAAACGCTTGTATAAACGACGATTTTCAACCTTGAGAAGAGATGTCAATACTGAAGAGATGGGGAATCGAAGGACGAGCCAGGCGACGTGCAGTGAACGGGAGAAGGAGTGCAGACAGAGCAGGCTGTTTCACGGCAAGGTCGCTCACCCGAGCATGTCACCGACCTTGTTCCACTGGGGGAAGTGTCCAGCTGGTTCCGACACAACCAGTCTACATAGCCGTGGGCGATGCGCTCGAGACACGCTTGGTTTGGCAGACGAGAGAAGCTATTCCCAAGACCAGATTCAACTCAAGGTAGAGAAGAGATTGCTTTATATTACGTAGAATTGTAGTTATGTTCTGTGTTTATCCAATTGACCAACCGTATAATTTTGTCAGTATAATTAAAATTATGTAGGTTTTGAAGTAGTAATATTTTTCGTATTTTCTTAGGAGTCATTTTTCTTGTTCTTTGAAAATTTCAGTCACTTGGACGAAATTTTGCATAGCGCTGCTATTAACGTTAAAGTAATTTCAGAGTAAAATCGTGTAGAATTATTGATATTTGCGTTAGATTTAAACTAATTAAATCTGTTTTATGCGCAGCGATGGAAGGTATAATGAACAAATTAAAGAATGTATAGTGAACTATTTGAAAGGAGTATAATATTGAACGAATTAAAGAAGGAGTATAATTGTGAATAAATTAAAGAAAGTATATTAAACCAAATTTAAGTACCGCATATTTAAGAAGTTATATCACGAAGTGTCAAAATATTTCGACAACTCATGATGTTGATTCGAGTGTCAGAAATTTATTTTCAACCAATTATGAACGAAATTGAATTGTTATACGACATAAAGTCTGATATAAAAAATTAATCAAATGTTTGATAGATGATTAAACTAATGAATATTAGATTCACAGTAATGAGACAGATAGATGTGTAGATCTATGCTGTAACGTGATGAACCACATTTTCTAATAACGAAAGTATTACAAGAACTTTTATATACATATGTCCAATGGAAATTTAGAGCATTAAAAAGCCTAGATAAATTTGTTAAACAAATATTTTCACGGAAGGAAGATAAACTTATATCATTTGTAAAAAATAAGAATTCTTACTGATAATTATTTAAAGGTTGTAATAATGTAAAACTGAATATTTAAACACGTGAAAAAAGAAAGAGTTAAGAAAGTTAAATCACAGGGTGATCTAAAAGTAGATGTACAGAAAATTATTGCAGAAGTGGAATTATAAGCACGAGGCGAAGTTGTATAAGGATAGAGAACAGTGTTAAAGTTAGTAAGAAAATGCATTGAAATGGAAGTTTAGATTTGAAATACCGTGCAAGGAAGGATATTGTAGACGTAAATGAGTTACGTATTTTTACGAAAGGAGGCAGAGGAGTCTCAAGTTTTTCTAGTATTGATCGCAGCGATTGTGAAGTTATTTGAATGTATTAAAGGAAAGTTCTGTACAGGGTGTTTAAGAAGTAATGTGATTGTTGTATAATTTTGGAAGAGGAGTGTGAAATGAAGGTCAAATGCCATGCACTTCTAGTATTCACGTTTATCAGAGAATTATTAACACAGTAAAGAATATCAGAAATTTTTCAACATTTTATAATCAAATGGGAAAAGACAAAGTCAGAACAGTGCTTAGCTTAAATGTTTGTCACTTATGTTCTATTGATATAGACAAGTATTTATACTTTCAACCGATAGAGTTGTGGTGTGTGTTTGTTTGTTTGATTGTTACGGAAGTTGAGTAGGTACTCATTTGAGATATAGACAATTTAATCTTTTCGACACAAAAGTGTAGATTTGTGCGAACCATGAATGAGTGTAAATATGAATATAGTTAATGATGAATAATTTTTCTTAGATATGGAACTACGGTTCCGAGATGAAACGGATTTGTATAAAATAGGGTAATGCTTAATATCACGCCGTTTCACAAGTTTTCTTATTTCATCAGTGCCACGTTTAATTTATTTTTGGAGATTATTTTTATTGCAGTGTCAGGGAGACACCATTTTCAGACAGGAAGTCAGTTTTATTTGTACTTTTATTAGCACAATAAACGGCTGGCGCTCCTTAGCGATTCAGTCAATTTTTATCTTAGCTGACATCGTTTTCATTGTCGTCATCGCCGAAACTAGGTATAGTTACAGGCGCTCACCATAGATTAACCTTATCACCCCTCGAGATTGGATTTTCTCGATTTGCTCTAAATGTAAATGATAGTAGAAATTTGTACCTAGGCTGGTAGTACTATTTTCTTACAAATAATATCTACATGTGTGTTCCTGAAATTCCCAATTTTTACTTAGCAGACAATGGTAAGTTTGTGAGCTGGGTATTTACATGTCTGCAATCCGTTACAGTGCAGCGGATATAGGTACTGATTGGTGAATTCGGGCGCAGTACCGGTAAGTGAATAAAATTGCATGTTTTAATTGCATATTTCATTAATTTCCGTGCATATATTCTAACTTTTTCGTGCATATTTGCATGCATATTTTCAGGTTTATAGTGCATATAAATCCGGGCCCTATTCATCAGATGATGTCAGGTGAGTGTTACAACAGAGGGAAGACATTTTAAGCATCGCCTATGAGCACTGCGAGTACACATTATTGAACATGCTTGGTAAAAGTGTGAAAGTGCACGCCAACACCGGCTGTACAGAGTATGCGTGACCGCGATCTGCGCCAGTCACAGCTGGCTTAGCTTGCCGTGTTTATAGGGGCGCACATAGATAATGATACTGTATAAAGGAAGACTGGGAAAGTATAAATATAACCAGAAAGGAACACACAAGACAAATACTGGAGGAGTAGTGATCAAAGTACGGTATAGCCCTTAGTCTAAAAATCGTCAAAACCTAGAAAAAAATCATTAGAGCTAATTTTCTCAGAAATTGCTAATTTGACCCTGGGGAACAACATACTAAAATTCTCCAAGCTTCCGATGCCGGCTTCCTTGTTTTCCAGGCCTGGAAACCTGGAATTTCAGGATATTCCTGGAGTGCCCACAAAAAACGAATCGTTTATCTAAAATAGACCAAGTATAGTATCAAATGAAATAGGAAAACATGCAGGCTCTAAAAACGCAAGAAAAACAACATTCGGTCACTTCCGGTCAAATAAAAAACAAAAAACCCGCAAAATTCATTTTTTTTTCAATCAACGCGCTTTTAAGGGACCAAAACATGGGGTTAAAGGATAATAAGCTAAATAGAACGAAGGAACATGTTATTAGATTTCCAGAAGTGTCTTTTGTTTGTTTGTACGTCTAATAGTGTACGAGCTACAGCCAGAATAAATTGAACACCAAATTAAGTTGGTAGCGCCGTCGCATCGTGTACATTGTTGGGTCGAATGCCCGTTGCTGCTCCTGGGCTGCGGCTTATGCTATGCACGGGAAGGCTTGTTGTTGCTATTGTTTTGTTGTTGAGTTTAACGTCTATTGGTTGTATGTTGCGATATAGGCCTACTATAAAAGTACAGTGAAGAAGGTTGTGTGAAAATGTGGAAATTCGTTTTATGTAAAGAACCTTCAAATGTTGGTGTTGTAGGTTTAGTGAAAAAGAAAGATATCGAAAGTTTAACAAGAAGTTCCGTGATGAACTAAAGAGCCTACTTTTCTTAAAATTTAAGATTCATGCCAATTATTAATCTATATGGATCTATCTAGAATAATGACGAAATTAAGTTGGTAATATCGAAATTTCTAATTAGTTCGAATACCTGGCATAATGTAGCCTAATAGAGAACTACAGTTGGCAGCCCTGGTGACTGAATATATTATTAGCTCCATCTCTTACGGTACAGAATACAAAATTCGGTTGAAGTCCAATGGATAGCATGGACGTTACATGCAGTTAAACATTGGATCTAACAGCGAGCGTAAAATCATGTTGGCAACAATGACATACATGTATTGGTCAGAAATAATCCGAAATAATATGATCTATTGTTGTGTCAATTTTGAATGAAATCCATTAGTTAGTATAGAAGTTACATGCATTTTAAAATTGGGCCTAACAGCAAGCTTAGAATCATGTTGGCAGCACTGGCTTAGGCCTATAATAGTTACTCCAAATTAATCTAGAATGCCAGGTACTATACGTGTGCAAAGTTTAGAGCTATTGGCTTGCATACTTTCTGATATATTGATATTAGGGTTACAAAAATATAGACAGTATTCATTAATAGTTGGCAGCCCTGGTTACTCTTAAGAATCAGCATAGTCATATCTGTTATGGTACACATAGCACCCACGAAATTTGGTTGAAATACAAATGATAGTATAGAAGTTACATGTATTTAAATTTGGACCTCTCAGCAAGCTTAGAATCATGTTGGTAGCACTGACGTATATAAGTTACTCCAAATTAATATAGAATGTCAGGTACTATACGTGTGCATAGTTTAAAGCTGTTGGCTTGCACACTTTCTGATATATGGGTATTTGGATAAAAACAATTGAGAGCATTTATTAACAGTTGGCAGCCCTGGTGGCTCTTAGGAATACGCTCAGTCATATCTGTTTACGTACACATAGCACATACGAAATTTGGTTGAAATCCAATTGATATTGTAGAAGTTATATGCGTTTAAAATTTGGACCTATCAGCAGGCTTATAATCATTTTGGCAACACTGCCATGTATGGCCTCCTGGAAATTACACTGCAATATTATTATCTATACGTGTGCCAATTTTTAAATAGCTCCCATTCATACCTTCCAAGATATCCAACATGGAGCTAAAATGTCAATTGCGATTGTTCAGCAGTTGGTAGCACTGGCATAATTTTCAAATATGGCCGTGAGATATTCAGGTATAGATCTTTACTTCTACCAAATTTTGTTTCGATTGCGGCAGCCGTTTAGAAGTTGATAGGGGGGGGACACACACACACAGCCAGACAGACAGACAGAAGGACAGACAGACACACATTTGCCCGATCTCATAAGTCTACTTTTTCCTCATTTTTGCAAAATGTGAAAAATAGGCTAAAAATCGCAAGCGTAAAGCGAAATGATGGCTTGGTGGATACTTTTGCCTCACCGGAATTTCCGAAAGTTCACCTTCATTGCAGGTAAGGATGTGTTTTGTTTTCTATATACCGTACTATAATATACAACGGACGTACCTTAAAAACACAAATAAACAAGAAGTTCCATGACGAACTAAAGAGCCTACTTTTCTTAAAATTTAAGATTCATACCAATGATTAATCTATATGGATCTTTCTAGAATAATGACGAAATTAAGTTGGTAATATCGACATTTCTAATTAGTTCGAAATACTCTATACCTGGCATAAAGTAGCCTAATAGAGAACTACAGCTGGCAGCCCTGGTGACTGAATATATTCTTAGTTCCATCTCTTAAGGTACCGGTACAGAATACAAAATTTGGTTGAAGTCCAATGGATACCATGGATGTTACATGCAGTTAAACATTGGATCTAACAGCGCGCGTAAAATCATGTTGGCTACAATGACATGCATGTATTGGTCAGAAATAATCTGAAATAATATGATCTATTGTTGTGTCAATTTTGAATGAAATCCATTAGTTAGTATAGAAGTTACACGCATTTTAAAATTGGACCTATCATCAGGCTTTGAATCATGATGGCAGCACTGGCGTACGCCTATATTAGTTACTCCAAATTATTCTAGAATGCCAGGTACTATACGTGTGCAAAGTTTAGAGCTATTGGCTTGCATACTTATGTATTGATATTCGGGTAACAAAAATAGAGACAGTATTTATTAACAGTTGGCAGCATAATCATATCTATTATGGTACACATAGCACACACGAAATTTGGTTGAAATACAAATGATAGTATAGAAGTTACATGTATTTAAAGTTGGACCTTTCAGCAGGCTTAGAATCATGTTGGTAGCACTGACGTATATAAGTTACTCCAAATTAATATAGAATGTCAGGCACTATACGTGTGCATAGTTAAAAGCTGTCGCCTTGCATACTTTCTGGTATATGGGTATTTGGATATAAACAAATTGAGAGCATTAACAGTTGGCAGCCCTGGTGTCTCTTAAGAACACGTTCAGTCATATCTATTTATGTACACATAGCACATACGAAATTTGTTTGAAATCCAATTGATAGTGTAGAAGTTATAAGCATTTAAAATATGGATCTATCAGCAGGCTTATAATCATTTTGGCAACACTGCCATGTATGGCCTCCTGGAAATTAAACTGCAATATTATTACATCAAAAAATTAAATTGAAATAATATATATTGTTTGAATGGTAGCCTATTGGCCTACATTAAAATTTAATACAGGCCAACAGCTATGGTAAGAAAAATGTTGCTACAGAAGTCTCAATTTAATTTAAAATTGCAATCAAAATTAGATTGCCATTTTGTCCACTGCTTAATTTTTAAAGGTGTTCAGAAAAGCGTAAAAATATCGATTTTAGAATTCTACATTTCAATATTCCATAAATCCCCCTCCCACCACCACCCGGTAGTCCACAGTACCAGAACCTCCTATTTTATTAATCAAGCACTGCACTCATTGATAAAGTCTTAAATGTTGAAATTTAACGGATTTCGAGCCAACTGAAATTGCACAATTCACATTTGCTGTGTCGCGCAAGGGAAGGTATGCCAGCAAGCTATGTGCACAGCCGTCGGCCTAGCGGCTTAAAGTGCTAAGGAGAGAAAAAAATGCTGGGTTGGAGTGAGATTTGAACCCAAGACGCAATCAAGCTTTGTAAGCAAAAGGAGCGCGGCCGCCAGGCCGACGCCTGTAAGCGATGCTTGCTGGGATAACTTCGCTTATGCGACAAAGCAAACGTGAATTTCATGTTTTTAATCGGCTCTAAATCCGTTAAATTTGAGCGTTTGGAATTTTATCATATACCACTGTGTTCGCCTTAACGAGACCCATGCAATGGTAAGGGTTTTTGAAAAAAGTAAATCCGTTAGCTATTTTTTTACGTTAGGAATTGGGATGCCGTCCAAAGCTTTTTTACGGCTAACTTCTTACAGTTTTTACAGCTTTTTGTGCATGTTAGTAACGTTATTAGTCGAAGTAGGGCTTAATGAAGTTTAATTTAGGAAAACTGACCAGGAGTTTGTTTTGACCTTCAAAACTCAGCTTCAAAGTTGGTTATTTAGATCTAACTGAAGGCCCACTTTCTCCTAGTAGAACCAGGTAAATATTTAACTGAAAAAATCCACATCCTGCTTTCAGTCTCCGACCGGGTCAGGAATGGAATGAATGAAGCCCCTATCTAGCGGCGAGGATATGAACTGTGCCGGCTGCCGAGGCCTGACGCACTCCTCTGGGGCAATGATTAAATGAATGACAGATGAAATGAAATGATAGTGGAGAGTGTTGCTGGAATGAAATTTTGAGAGGGAAAACCGGAGTACCCGGAGAAAAACCTGTCTGCCTCCGTTTTTTCCAGCACAGATCTCACAAGGAGTGACCGGGATTTGAACCACGGACCCAGCGGTGAGAGGCCGGCGTGCTGCCGCCTAAGCCACGGAGGCTTCCTAAATATTTAACTAATTTCACTTATTTTATTTTTAGGATCGCTTACACGCGGCCTGGTTCGATAAAGGCATCTCTAGATAAAAGGCCCAAAGGAGAATTATCCAATGATGAAATGCTCTTAAAAACTACTCTTCGTTCTTCTGATCACCCTTTCAACATAAAAGAAGATTGTCTGTTCTGTGGCAAAGAGGCCTCGTCTCGGAAGGAGACGAAAAAGGAAGTTAAGTACAGACGTATTATCCACGAGATCCGAACGATTCCGGTTATTTCAGGCATGCGACTCCGAGCAATAGAACGTGGCGATGAATGGGGACGTACTGTATGTGATCGTGTGGACATCATAATAGACCTCGTTGCTGCCGAGGCCAAATATCATCGAGAATGTCATCTCCGATTTGTATCTGTAGGCGTTTTGGAGGGTGATGGTAGCAGCGTCAAGACTGGCCGTCCTGCGGACCCCGAAAAGCACGACGCCTTTGAAAAGCTCTGTACGTTCTTGGAGACCAATGAAGATTGCCAGTTCGCGCTTGGTGATCTTCATGACTACTCTGAGAAAGTATGTAAAGATATGGAATGTGGCCCATACGCGCAAAAGTATCTCAAAGAAAAACTACTTAGCCACTATGGACAGCGAATCTTCATCACCGAGCTGCCAGGTCGAAACTGCATTGTAAATATGAAAGAAACGGCAGAAAACATCTTGCACGACAAATGGTACGAGGAACGTGGGAAGTCCGAGGCCAATGAACGTCGGCGAATCGTAGGAAAGGCCGCTCAAATTATAAAAGGAGATATTCGGACGCGTGCATATAATCAGGAGGAATTATCCGTCCTCAGAAAAGCAGTCGTTAGATGCCAACGTTCTACCGAATAGCTCTGTTTCTTGATCGGATCATAACGACCAAGTTAGAGGGCGCAACCGGCAAATCCGCCAAGAGAAAAGACATTGGGCAGGCAATTATTTCAGCTTGTCGTCTGAAGTCCTTTTTATCTCCTATCTTGTTGGCAGTTGGCATGCATGTCCACCGACACTACGGGTCGCGGCAGCTTGTAGATCTTCTTCATAACATGCATGGGTTTCTCCGTGTCCTACAACGAGGTTCTTTGTTACGAGAATAACGTAATAGAGTTCACGACCAGTGAAAATGACACAGTCGAAAAACAGCTTGGCGAAGCAGAGCCGAACAAAGAATTCATTCAATATTCCTTTGATAACACTGACGTTAATGTGCGCACGCAGACCGGACACGGGACGTTTCACAACATGGGTGGTGTTATGATGTCTACACCAGCCCCTACTTTACCTCGGAAAGCAGTACCACGGCAACGAAATATATCAGCTGCTGCTGTAACATTTAGTATATAGATTTCATGTTTCAACATGCTTTTATGTGTCTATAAGCCTAGGAATTATTTATATTTTTTTATATTATACATATTTCTGCCATTGTAATCATTCAAACGATTTCACGAAAAAGAGCTATTAATTTTCTTTTTACTTTCCAGGAAGAGGCCGTGCCAGCCATAGACACCGACGTAGGACATTAGTCGACCCTACATGTACAATAATGCACCAAATATTTTTTAAATTTCACAAATATTTTTTGGATTTTGATGTGTAACATCTTTCCGCTCGGTTGCTGGATAGTTTTGTGGGAGTGATTTCGAAAATTGGGGACGGAAGTGGATCGGAACGATCGAGCTGGCAGTGGTGGATCAAACGGAAGAATGCACTGCCTGCTCGATCGATCAAACGGAAGTGTACTAGCTGGCAGTGGTGGACAACGGAAGTATGCACTGCCCGCTCGATCGATCGAATGGAAGTGTGCCCTAGCTGGCAGAGGTGGATCGAACGGAAGTATAAGACGCATTGCCAACTCGATCGATCGATCCAGCTGGCACTGGTAAGAGAAACAATCAGCGCGCGGTGTCGAAAATTGATACTATGACGCACTCTCGGCCATGTGGAATGTATATGACATACTGAACGGAAAACGCTCATGCGAACTCTGGTGTCAAGTGATTTAAACAAATGACATGGTACATGTTCGACGTCTTCATATCAGTATTTTAAATGGTAAAATGCCTTAATATCAAACATTGTAAGTAGTCGACATTGCATTGGCATAATGCATTTTAAACTCAATGTCACTCAGGAGCATTATCGAAACAAGCAAAATATAAATGAAACTTAATTCCGTAATGCAGTATTATTGGAACGTGGAAATAAGTCACCATCGTGTGCACAATATTTGCGTAGTCGAAATAGCCGTGGTGTTATTGCGTATGACTGTGAATCTAGAGATCTTGGGTTCAAATCCTGGGCGGGGTAAATATTTTCGCTATCAGATTATCATTTGAAACGATATTTATCATATCAATATGACTCATTTTAACAGAATCCATATGAAATTATTTGTTGGTCTGTGAATCATGAGGACCTGTTTATAAGGAATTTAAGGTTATGAGCGGTGTCGCGTCTATTAATCTAGTTGATCCATATCGTATTCTTTAGTTAGGCTAGTGCTGGTGGAAGCTACAAATCATCTAATAAAATGAGTTCCGTATTATAAACTACAATATCTGTAAAACACTCCCTTTTATATTAGATTAATATTTGTGCAAATAATACTATAAAATACCGGTGTATCAACAATTTCGCGTGAGGTTTCTTCTATGTCAGATGTTACTCATCATAAGCGACTACTGTAAGGCTCGTTATGTTTTTATTATAATTGTCGCTGTTAAAACCACAAACCAAAATGTTCATTAAAACGCATGTTATCAACTGTACATGTGAGTATGTTTCTTTGACGGTCTTTGTTATTCATTTAGCAAAACTTGCGTAGTTTTATGATTTTTACATGGGCGTCGCGTAACCAACTCAACGTGCCTTCAACTTATTCTGGCTGTAGCTCGTGCATTATTAGACGTCCGAACAAATTCACTTCTGAAAAGCTACAAACATGCTCCTTCGTTCTGTTTACCTTATTTTCCTTTAACCCCATGTTTTGGTCACTTACAACCGCGTTGATTGAAAACAAAATTAAGAAAATTGAATTTTGCGCGTTGTTTTTTATCGACCGGAAGTAACCGAATGTTGCTTTTCTTACGTTTTTTAGAACCTGCATGTTCTCCTCTTTCATTTAATACCATACTTTGACAATTTTGGATAAACGATTCGGTTTTTACGGGCGCTCCAGGAATATCCTGGAATTCCAGGTTTCTAGGCCTGGAAAACAAGGAAGCCGACATCGGAAACTTAGAGAATTTTAGTATGTTGTTCCCCAGGGTCAAATTGTCAAATTCTCAGAAAATTAGCTTTACATGATTTTTTTCAACCTTAAATCCTAAAATGCTTGGGCTAGTAGGTTATACAAATCTGCATAAAATGCGTACACCGTATGTTTATACTCAGTTGTCAAAAAATATAACCAACTCATATGGAACCTAAACTATTATCAGAAAGCATGTTATTGCTTTAAGAGGATCTCAATAATTAAAGCACTCAATAACCTACCAACAACCAACATGTGCATTATTTGTTAGTATACATGAGCCTATAGATATGGGTATCACAAACAAGCCATACATTGTAATACCTCCAATAACAGGCAATTCTCACGATACAATTAATGCTTCAACAATGCTATTTCAACTCCGATGCAAATATAACCTGATTGACACACGAGAGCACAGCATTAATTCGAGTGAAACTTCTAATAAAAGAAATCATTCATATAACAACACGGAATGATTACGTCCTTATGAAGTTTCGTTTTTAAGCTATTCGAAGAACTATAACGGCAATAAGCCAGCAAACAAAGTTTGGACTTTGGCAGATGTCGAAGGTAGAAATCTCAATTCCCTCTGGGCAGCTTCGGTGGCGTACTCTGTAGCATGTTGAGCAACTATGTCCAAGATCGCGGGTTCAAACCCGGTCGAAATCATTGGATTTTTTTGAAGAGCGGTGAAAATCCCTCAGGGGAAGTAAATACAGCGGTTCCGTGTCATAGATTTATGGCATGAAAAAGAACCTTCCACTACAATTGGTAGTGTGTAGCCAAATTTGTAGGTTATATTTAGCTGGTTAGAAACGCTCTATCAAGTTCCAAAGTTCGCCGCTAGTTGTCAGTTACAGTGGCATCTGGTAGCCAAGGTTGGAACCACTTGCTGGGAGCCCATGAGCGTTCAATTAAAATACCCTGCTTTGGCCATTGGCTGCTATTCATATATAATAAATAGAGGAAGTGAATAAAACAGACCAAAATGATAATCCAGGAGTGTTCTGAGAGGCATTTCCACTTGGGAACAGCAAGTCATGTTCTGAACAAGTTGATGGGTGTAGAGGAAAGTGACGTGTGCTTCACTGCCTGCTCTTTACCAGTCAAAATATCTCCTCACAAGTAGCCTCTCCGCTCTAAGTTCACTTTCATCTCCAACCGTGAGAGATCTCCAAACACATTGGACCCAGGTGGAATATGTTTACTTGGCTGCATCCAGTTTGGAACAAGAGTTGACTTCCACTGGTTTTGTCTAAAAATGATTATAACAATGAGAAGAAAATTATGTAGTTAAAACGCTTGATATATCCTCATCATGAGCATAATTTACAGAAGACAGTACTGTGAAAATGAAAAGAGAAGGAAATAGCATACCTAGTAGGTCAAGATAGCAAGAAATGCATATATTTACACACACGAGGCTATATTGAGGTGTAGACTTACATTCTTCGCTGCCATCCCTGGGGTCTGAGTTCAATTCCTGACTCTTGATGAATTGAACATCCGCCTTATGAATACTTGGGAGTTGTTTAACAAAAGATTAAACCAAGTACATGTTTCGGTATTGCAATGATACCATCATCAGCGTGAAATTATACTATTAAATCTTAAAAAACTAGTTTTTAATGTCAACAAAATGGATATCCTTACAAAAATAGTGTTAAATTTAAAAGAATGAAAACTTGGAAATACATTGACTTGCAATTCGAAAAACTACCTTAAATCAGCCTATGTTGATATTCTCTTAATATTTCGAATATTCTAGTAACAGGAGACTTCTCTATTCATAGAATGTCTTACTTACTTAGACTTAGTCCCTCCAATCATGCTACGTAGCATATGGGGCAACAAGTTTCCTCCAGTGAACTCTTATCAGCTGTCAGGTTTTCAGCTTCCTCCCAGTTCATATCCATGCATTCAAGATCCTTTGCAAAAGTTTGTTTCGAGGTGTTATGAGGTCTTCCTCTACTTCGGTATCCTTATATTAGTCATACGTAGAACATGTCCCGCGAACTTGATTCTTCTTTGAGCAACGATTTTGTGCAGGCTGCGTAGACCAGTTCTTTTCAGTACTTCATTATTTGTTATGTTGTCACGATAATTGATTTTCAAAATTCGCCTCAAGCATCGTTGGTGAAAAACGTTGAGCTCGTGTGCTGATTTTACTGATATTTTCCAGGTCACACATGTATATATGGGGATCGGTAAGATGATGAGAGGAATATAGCCGAATCTTTGTGGACATACTTATAGATTAAGATTAGTTGGATTATTACCCATTTGGTTTTCATACTTACAGAGTCTAATTGCCATATGGATCGCATTCGTTGAAAGACTGCCGAAGCTTTCCCAATTCTGCTGCTGATGACTACATCTACGTCCCCATTACTACAGTTGAGGCTGCCGAGTTATGAAAATCGGTCAACATCTTGTAGAATCATCTGTTGCACTAAAATTTGTGTTGATACATTGCCACTTTTTATGCACATGGTATTTATCGTGTCACTATTGTTCTGTAGTCCAGCAGGGCCATTCAATCCACCTTGGTTGTCATTAATAAATTGTAAACTTTGTGGTGTTTCTGCCAGAAGGACGATGTTATCAGCAAAATCCAGATCCGTTAGCCTAGATTGATCATTCCAACATATCCCCATAGCTTTTCTCATTACAAAATCTATGACCAATATGAATAAGAATGGTGACAAAATGCATCCTTGTCAGACGCCTGTGAAAATGCTAAAGAAAGGGGTGTTCCCATCTTCTGTTCGTATACAACAGCTCGAGTCTAGATAGAGGTTTTGAAAACATCGATGAGATGGTAGGGAATTCCATATAGTCTCACACTATTCCACAATGATTCTCGGTGTATACTGTCAAAAGTTTTTCTGAAATCAACGAAGTTTAGGTGCAACAGACAGTTAAATTCTATGCATTGTTCTACTACATTTCGTAGAATAAATATTTGTTCACAGCAGGATCTCTCTCTTCGAAAGCAAGCCTGTTCTTCTCGCAGTCGACAATCGGCTGCTTCTTGTATCCGTTTTAGAAGAATGAGGCAGAAGACTTTGTCTGGGACCGAGAGAAGCGTGATACCTCTCCAATTTGTACATTCAGTTAAGATTTCCTTTCTTTGGTAGTTTCACGATGATGCCACGTCTCTAGTCTTCTGGCTCTTGTTTCGATTGCCAACAGATATTGCAGAGTTTAGTAAGGTGATGAATTAATGCTGGACCCCCATATTTTAGAATCTCCGCTGAGAATTCATCCAAACCAGCTGCTTTGTTGTTTCTAAATATTTTGATTGCTTCGCACACCTCTGCATCTACCGGGTGAGTTAGCCGTGGTCGTTACGGCATGACTCCTGGCAGTCGCTCACATCCGGGAGGCGAGGAGGTTCGAATCCCCCCGCCGGCAACCTTGAAGATGGTCTTCTGTGGTTTCCTATCTTCCTTCCAGGCAAATGCCGGGGTTGGTCCCTAACTATAGGCCACAGCCGCTACCTTCCAACTCCTCGACCTTCCCTCCCAACTTTCCTCCCCAACGGTACTTGTAGCTCACCCACTGGGTGTTAGTCTCAAAGCAGCTACAAAGCTGGCGAGCCGAGCATGTCCTCGGACACTCCCGGCACGAAAAGCCATACGCTAAAAAAAACTCTGCTTCTGTAATATTACCAGTTTTTACAATTAGCTCTCGCATTTTTGGCTCCTTTTCGAAGTTGTAAGTATTAATTGGGTTGGGCTGGTTTAAGGTTTCTTTTAAGTTCTCAACCCATCTGGCAGATTGTTCATCTATTGTGAGCAACAGTTTGCCATTTTTATCCTTTATGGGGCTGTTTGAACAACTATGGGTTCCAGTAAGTTTTCGGACAATACAGTGCAATGTTCTGGTGTCATTTCGAGAGGCAGCATTTTAAGCCTCTTTACCTGTCCGTTCAAACCACTCTTTTTTGTCGCCTCTACAACTGCTTTTTACTCGGCGGTCTAACTCAGCATATTTTCGTCTAGCTACTTGAAGCTCTTTTTGATCTATAGCTTGTTCGTGCTGTTACTTGACCATCTTTCATCTATCAGATGCCAAGTTCGATCTTGAATCCATCGATCTTACTGTGTTCCCCTCCGTCGTCCAACAGTCTCTTCAGCACATGTACTGTACTTCCAGAATCCTTGAATGTAAACCATTGTGTTCCAACATCATCAGGTGGATTTTGAAGTGCCTGAAATCTATTTTTAAGACTGTTTGCGAATGAATTTTCTACTTCCTTGTCTTTTTGCTTTGCCACATCCCTCGGTAGCTTAGGTTGCTGGCGTTGCTGCGATTTAAACTTAACTTTCAAGTCCACTCGGACCAAGAAATGATCCCACCCAACATCCGCAGCACGATAACTTTTTGTATCTCGCAAAGATGACTTCCATCGACTATTTATACAAACGTAATCAATTTCATTTAAAGTATTCCCATCAGGCAAACACCAGGTCTTCTTATGTATAGTTTTTTGCTGAAAGAAAATATTGCCTATACAGAGCCCGTGGAGACTACGGAATAATCTGAAACGTTCACCATTATCAATCGTGTGTTGTGCTGTCCCAAAGGGTCCAACAACTTGCTCAATCCATACGGTCATTGCTGAGTAGCGCATTCATATCACCCATACGAAGTGTAAGATCATGATTGGGCAGATGAGTAAAATTGTATGTAAATCTTGCGTTTCAAGTGGAAAATATTTTTCAAGTAAAATGTAACAAATACTGTCAAAAATCAGTCTAATTCTCAAGATGATTGTCCACGCTGTTGTTTCATCTGATCCACTGGAAACACAACGTGCGGAAAAACATATACTAAAACTATAACTCAAGCATACTTGTAAAAATGTAAGGCGTTTAATCTTTTATTAAACAACTTCCAAGTATTGGTAAGGTGGATGTTCAAATTATCAATTCTATCCATCAATATGGATAATATCTATTTACCATTTTCAAAATGATTAATGTGTATGCATTCTATTCCTCACTATGCCAAGAAATTTAAATCACATCTGGATGGTTTTTATCGAATACACTCAGTCTTGCAAGACATAATCGATGAGAGTTGGTTTTGATTCCAATCTCAGCCTAGAAGTGGTTATATGTGGTTTCCTACTACTCCGGGCAAATGCTGCAAATCTCATACCAAGAAACGGAGTCCAGCAAGTTTCATAGGCCAAAGTGGAAGAAGGTATAAAGAGCTCCTAATTGTACCTAAATACTTGAAACACTCGGCAGTATGCGAACACTTGCACAATAGCATGCATACTAATATAGAAACAGGTTTAATGATTTTGCACCACGAAGAAAAAAGAGAAAAAAAGAACCCTCTCGCCAGAGGTAGATTTCACCAAGCAAAGAAAAATATATTGAATTAACTAAATTTGTCAATTGTTGTTTACCTAGAAATGTTCTACATGTTTAGTATACGAGAAGCCCATCTTCTTATAATTCAGAAAACTTTTGGAGTAACGGTGGGTCATATCAAAAATTCTTTCAACGAAAGTTTTAGGTAATTATTAGAGGAGTATTGACCGTTTTAAACGGTTTTGATATTGTGCCTTTTGCAAGAGATACGATTTTTGTTTCTACAAAAAAAAAAACTTCCCACCCCTTTGGTCAATGGTTGGTGCTATCCAAAAAAAAACTTTACTAACATAAATTGTTGGCCCATATCCAAAGAATGGTATAAACTTTGAATGGATTTGATATTTCACATATTAAGAAAGTTATAGAGACATTTCACTTTTCTGAAAAGCAACCTCCCCCCCCCCCTCAATTTTCAACCCCTTGGTCCGATCTTGCCCATTAACGAACTAACTGAAATTTTAGAGGGATATATACTATGTATAAAGTGCCATTTCCATTTTAGGCTATTATTACGATGGGGTCGCCACTCCCAAAGGCATTTTATAAAGCTACTGCCAGCTATTATACAGGCCGCCCCTAACATCGGAAACAGACACCCTTGCAGCCGCCCCTAACCTGGGAAACAGACGCTGCCGATTGATGCTGTACTCATACTATTCCCTGAGTACTGGGTTGCCTCTTCCGCAATCTCCACCGTTCCGAAGTCTATCTTCTCCGCTGCAGATTCCGTTGAGGTCTTCGCACGTAACCCTGTGCACGGGGCCTATGTTATACCCCCATAGGACTGGTTCCTCACCAGAACTTAGCCGGTACTGTAGTTCCATGGTATATTACAGTACCGTTGCCCACCCCCGCGACGTGGACGCGCCTGGCAAGAATTATCCATGTAGCCAATTATAATTGCTTCATGGACCGGGTTAAGGAGCTGTCTAAATCCAGCCTCCAAGGTCCAGCCTCCGAGGGGAAAGACAAGGAAAGGGCACTGTGAAAATTGGAAGTCAGAGTTTGGAAATTGTGGACATGTTCAAATACCTAGGAAGTGAATTGATTCAAACTGGTAGGTTGGAGATGGAGATTGGCAGGAGGGTACAGCAATGCATTCTATCAAAGTGTAAGAAAACTTGTTTGGGATAAGGAAGTACCAAGGCGAAGCAAGGAGGTAATGTATAAAGTGTACTATGTTCCCATATTAACTTATGCAGCTGAGACTTGGACCCTGACAAGCAGGCAAGAGAGTAGAATCCAAGCCAGTGAAATGAAATTCCTAAGAAGTATGATAGGAAAGACAAGGAAAGACAGAGTGAGGAATGAAGATGTTAGGAAAGAAGTTGGGATGGAAAAACTAAATGAGAGAATTGAGAAGAATAAACTAAGGTGGTTTGGACATGTAAAGAGGATGGAGGAAAATAGAATACCAAGACAGATGCTGGAGGCGAAGTGCAAGGGTAAGAGAGCAAGAGGAAGACCTAGAACAAGGTGGATTGATTCAGTGAAGAACAGCGTAAGAAAAAGAAATCTGGACTGGGACAAGATCGTGGAAGAAGAATGGTGGAAGGAAAGAGGAAAGTGGAGAAGTGCCATAAATACCCCGACCCGGCAGGAGCTGGATAAGGGGAAATGATGATGATGATGATATACTATGTATAAATTTGAAAGTGATTGGTGCAAAATGGAGGTAGTCATCGTGTCCACAAGAAAGTGATATACATAGATACAGTATATAAGATACCAAGGCTTCATAACGTAACAGAATTGTCAGAAATAACGAATTAATTTTTGTTACGTTACTGCTTCCGTACCCAAAACAAATGGTATATGAATAACGTTTTTAGTGCGGCAACGAAATAAGGGGTTATAATTTTCCCTGGTTTGTGCTATTAACGTTATAACCAGCACAGGAAAAGATTCCGTTAATTTAAAATACGCTCCCGTTATTAACGTTATAAGTCTAGTAACGGTATGGCAGCGATTTTGACCCGCTGCGCGCCATCAATAACATTATTCAGGCAGAGTGATCGATTCGGTTATTTCAAAATGCAAACCTACTAAGAACGCTATAAGCCTAGTAACGGTATACGAGAGATTTTAACCTATTATACGCTATCAATAACGTTATTCAGGGCAGAAAAATTAATTCCGTTATTTAGAAATATGAACCCACCAATAACGTTATAAGCTTTGTAACGGTATACGAGCGATATTTACGAGCTTTGCGCTGTCAATAACGTTATTCATGGCAGAAAAATAATTCCGTGATTTAGAAATGCGAACCCACCAATAACGTTATAAGTCTAGTAACGGTATACGAGCGAATTTTACCAGCCATACGCTATCAATAACGTTATTCAGGGCAGAAAAATTAATTCAGTTATTTTGAAATGCGAACCCACCAACAACGTTATAAGTCTAATAACGGTATGCATGCGATTTTTAGCAGCTATGCGCTATCAGTAACATTATTCTAAGCGGAGAAATTGATTCCGTTATTTCAGAAAAGAATCTCGTCAATAACGTTATGGAAGTGTCTATTTGCCCGCTTCCCGGACAAGCATGGAAGGTGACCGTGAACTGACGATGCTGGGCCATATGTAATTCCAGGCCAATTATTTATTCAAACATAGGATAATTACTTCTTGAAATATCAATAATAATCAACATAATGATTTCAATCTGAGCACGTGCCCCATCAGACAGGGCAAGACACCTGGCTCGTTTCGATCGCGGTCATATTGTAGCCTACGTTAGAAACATGTTTCCTAAAATCAATACGATGGATCCCATTGATTCGAAATATTTCTTGTTGCTTCATATAGGGGTTTGGAACATAGCCTATTGTTCATCAGTCCCATGTAGTTGAAGTCTGATAAACTTTGTTATTTTTGGAGTTGGCAATGGCCTTGACTTAGGAACTATCCACGCATTTTCCTGGAGTGGAAGTGGGAAACCCCAGAAAAACACTCTAAGATAGCTAAGATGGGAATCGAACTCACCTTCTCGCAGTGTTGCCATATAAGGCAGAGTGTAACCTACACACCAAACTTTCACTCCTTTGTGACCAATAAGAGTATTTCTTTCCTAAATGAAACCTCCCGTTCTTGCTTTTCGTTTACTTGGTACCCTATTTTCATTTAGTAGTGATATAAGCCATTTTTCAGTGATGGTTAATTCTAATGAAGAAAGCTATTCAGTCGGTCAACACGAAATTCGCGTAGACCGAATGAAAAGCTTTCTTTATTATTTTCATTTACGAAAAAATAGGCTTATGACACCACATTTAGTCCGTGTGTGTGCGTATGTGTGTGTGTCCCCTAATAAAATATAAACGGCTGGAGTGATTTCAATGAAACTCGGTAAAGTCATAGTATTATTTTGTCCGACCCCGACCAAGATCTTCAAATTTTACTACAGCTCACCAATCCAACATGGCGACTGTGCGAAATATTTCACTGGCCTTCCATAACTCCGAAACTATTACAGATATCACCCTGGCATTTTGTACGGTGATAAAATGAAATACTAGATGGGACTCTCAAAATTCCTGTTAAGTAACAAACGAACATGGGGGCCAAGCGAAGTTGATACATTAAAATAGATCTTTTTTTTTTCGCGATTAAACCATTCGAGCGCCATCAAATGGTATAGCAAATGTTATACACCTTGTAATGCACTGATATCTTATTCAACTCAATTGTTTACATAACCGCAAGATGGTGCCTGTGTGAAATTTAAAAATTACGTTTTAATTTCTTGTGTCCTAATCATGCGATCGTAGCCAACGTTTGAACAATGAACCTACCGTACGCAATAATCGTCATCTAATAGTACATAGCTCAATGGTCAACACATATTTAGAAATATTTAGACGATTCTCAATGTCAACTAATCAATGACAGCAATTAAACTGAATTGTTTTCATAACCACAAGATGGCGCCTGTGCGAAATTTTAAAATCTCGTATTTAGCCTATTTCCATTTATGAAAAAATAGGCTTATGAGATCACCTTTTGTCCGTGTGTGTGCACCAGGGCCGAGCAATGGGCAAGGTGAAGCAGTGCTAACAGGTGAAGCGCAGATCTATTCTGCCTATTTCTGAGCAGTGCAGCACGACATCACACTAGCACTGCAGCGCTTAGTCGCACAAGCACTGTCCATTTGACGGGGTGCTGCAGTACGTTTAGCACTGAGCGCAGAGCCTGGACACTAGGCGCACTGGAGCCAACATTTTGTCATATGCTTGTCGTCTGCCCAGCTCATAACGTCTTTTGTGCCTGGGGAGCACAAACATACCATAGTGGGAAAGTCACACCTTAAAGAAACACACCGAAGACGTATAAAACATGATATTTGGACGTACATGAACCAGATCTGCAACAAGGATACAAGAAGTTGCATAATTTTAGCTTATTTTCATTTATGAAAAAATAAGCTTATGAGATCATCTTTTGTCCGTGTGTCTGTCTCTCTGTGTGCACGTGTGTGTGTGATATGGTGTGTGCCCCCCCCCCCCCCTAATAACGTCTAAACCGCTGGAGCGATTGCAATGAAACTCGGTAAATGCATAGCACTATTTCACACCACCCCGACCGTGCCCTTCAAATTTTGTTACATCCCACCAATCCAACATGGCGGATGTGCGAAATATTTCACCAGCATTCGATATCTACGAAACTATTACCGATATCACCATACAATATTTCAAGGTGATAAAGGGAACTACTAGAAGTTCACCAATGTGATTTTTGAAAACCTGATAACTACAGAACCAACATGGCGGCCAAGCAAAGTTGCGACTTTTAAATAGACGTTTCTCACGATTTAACCAACCAAACGCAATGCAACTTGGTACACTATATGTTTATACACATTGTAATGTACAGACATCTGACTTCATTCAATTGTTTACATAACCTCAAGAAGGCGGCTGTGCGAAATATTTCACCGGCATTCTATATCTCTGAAACTATTAGCGATATCACCCTGAAATTTTGTACGGAGATAAAGGGCACTACTGGAATTTCATCTATAAGACTTTAAAAAACCGGTTAACTAAAAGACGAATATGGCAGCCAAGCGAATTTGAAAATTTTAAATAGACCTTTCTCGCGATTTAATTATCCAAACGCAATGAAACTTGGTACAGGAAATGTTTATACACATTGTAATGCACTGGTATCTATATTAGTTCAATTGTTTACATAACCTCAAGATGGCGAATGTGCGAATTTTAAAATTAAGTTTTTATTTCTTGTGTCGTAATCATGCGATCGAAGTGAGAGTTTGAGTAATGAACCCTTGAAATAATTTTCCTTTAATGGTACGTGACTCTATGGCCTGTCATATAACAATCCAACATGGCGACCATCCGAAATATTTTGATGGATCTCAATATCTACGAATCTATTACAGCAATCAAACTAAATTTTTTAATCTTCATTGGGGCTGAGAGCATACGTTCACCTATAGGACTTTCAATAACCTGGTGATCACAAATCCAACATGGCGGCGTCGCGAAGTATAAATATTCACATGGTCGTTTCTCTCAGTTTAACCATCCGAGTGCAGTGACACTTGGTACAGTAAATCCTTCTACAAATGTTAATCCACTGGCGTCTAATTTTTTCATTTGTTTCCATAACCACAAGATGGCAGCTGAGCGAAATTTTAAAATCTCGTTTTTACTTCTTGTGTCCTAATCATGCGATTGAAGTTTGAATACTACACTTACACAATACACTTCACGTAACAGTACATAACTCTAAGACCTACAGATATAAAAATCCAACATGGCGACCATGCGCAATATTTAGCCGGTTCTCAATATCTGCGAATCTATTACAGCAAACAAACTGAACTTTTGTATGTTGATAGAGGCAATTAACATAAGTAGGATATATGAAAATAGGCTGTATAATTCTTCACAGAACTACTTGTTGGGTTAGTTATTGTTGTTTTAAGGGGCGTAACTACGAGTTTGTCTGCCCCTACTTTTTGGGTGATGTAGCAGGTGCAGCGAGATATAATAATCCTAAAAATGGAATCAAGCATATTGGTAATCATGCATATGAGAGTAACAGGGCAGGTATGGAATCAGGAGTGTTAAAAATATTTTTTAAATTTGTTGACATAATGTCACAAACCAACCGACGTAGCTACACACGCTAACGTGCATGGTCAGACTACACCGAACTCGAAATACCACACACAACCATTTCATACCTTGCCTCATTAATTTCATTTGTCTCAAAATACTCACATTAGTTTGACGTCATGAAGGGCATCTATCCGTAATATCATTCCCACAAGGAAACTGTCTCACCATATCCCCTTCCTCATAGCAACCTAAATAATTACGGGTAGAACAAAAAAACTACATTGGGACTATAAAGCTATAGTCTACAGTATTTCAATAACAAGATTCTGAATTCACCAACTGATTAGATTGGTGCTGTTCAGGGACATGTGAATTCGAGAAACGTGCGTTAGTAAATTTATCAGGTTTTTAAACTGAACAATATTCCGTCGCAATCTGAGGTAATTCATGTCTTTTATTCGTATTTTCAACATCGCCTGAAACAATAACTCAAGGAATTTACCTACACATAAGATATACGGCAAAGAAGCAAGTTGACATGAACTCCTTCTAACTTTTGAAGTTTTAGGACAATTTTCATTATTTCAACAGTATGGAGACCAAGAGTGCTCTTCATTGTAAAACAATTTTGCTCTGAAAATTACAAAATCTGTTGTCTGTCTTTCTACCAGCTTGTCGGTATTTCTTTCGGTTGTTTGTTGGTTTTTGGAACTATTCGGCTCTTTGGTTATGGTATTCGAACCATCTCTCTAACTTACCAGGGGCAATGTAATGCCAAACAAGATGTTCAGTAAAGAACATATAGCCTACTTTCTCCTAAATGCATGGGTATTGTTATAACTCTTTGTCCTTTTCAAGGAGTATGATTGAATGTTGGTTGTAGGAGCTTGTTGAAATACAACGTGCTATAGGGATATTAAACATGAATATGAGGTGCCATTTGCTAGTGCTACCTCTGTACCAAATTTCGTTCAATTCGGTTTCACCGTGTTTGAATTGATAGGGGGAATCGATTTGCACACATACTTGGCCACCATCTGCAAACTATTGGGCTGATGTTCTTGCAGTTTGGTCAGAATATGTTTCCCACATAAAGATATGGTGTTGCAAAATTAGGTAGAGACTAGATTATTAGGTTGGTCGTAATTACATTTTAACTTTTAACATTTGGGTGGCCGCGATTACGTTTCCATCAAGATAGCGGTGATATAAAACATGACACTGAGGTGCCCTTTGCTAGTGCTACCTCTATACCAAATTTCGTTCCATTTGGTTTCAGCGTGTTTGAATTAATAGGGGGAATCGATTCTGACACAAAGATGGCCGCCATCCACAAACTATTAGGCGAATGACCTATTAGATTGGTCAAAGGATGCTCCCTCCATAAAGGTATGTAGTTGCAAAATTTGGTAGAGATCGGATGATTAGGTTAATCGTAATTTGATTTAAGCTTTGAACATTCGTGTGGCCGCCATTACGTTTCAGTCAAGATGGCGGCGATATAAAACATGACACTGAGGTGCCCTTTGCTAGTGCTACCTCTGTACCAAATTTCGTTCCATTCGGTTCCACCGTGTTCGAATTAATAGGGGGACTCAATTTTGACATAAAGATGGCCGCCATCCGCAAACTATCAGGTGAATGACCTATTAGATTGGTCAAAGGATGCTCCCTCCATAAAGGTATGTAGTTGCAAAATTTGGTAGAGATCGGATGATTAGGTTAATCGTAATTTGATTTAAGCTTTGAACATTTGTGTGGCCGCCATTACGTTTCCGTCAAGATGGCGGCGATATAAAACATGACACTGAGGTGCCTTTTGTTAGTACTACCTCTGTACCAAATTTCGTTCCATTCGGTTGCACCGTGTTCGAATTAATAGGGGGAATCGATTTTCTCACAAAGATGGCCGCCATCCGCAAACTATTACGCTGGTGACCTATTGGTTTGGTCAAAGGATGCTCCCCCCATAAAGGTATGTTGTTGCAAAATTTGGTAGAGATCGGATGATTAGGTTAATCGTAATTTGATTTAAGCTTTGAACATTTGTGTGGCCGCCATTACGTTTCCGTCAAGATGGCGGCGATATAAAACATGACACTGAGGTGCCTTTTTTTAGTACTACCTCTGTACCAAATTTCGTTCCATTCGGTTGCACCGTGTTCGAATTAATAGGGGGAATCGATTTTCACACAAAGATGGCCGCCATCCGCAAACTATTACGCTGATGACCTATTGGTTTGGTCAAAGGATGCTCCCTCCATAAAGGTATGTTGTTGCAAAATTTGGTAGAGATCGGATGATTAGGTTAGTCGTAATTTGATTTAAGCTTTGAACATTTGTGTGGCCGCCATTACGTTTCCGTCAAGATGGCGGCGATATAAAACATGACACTGAGGTGTCCTTTGCTAGTGCTACCTTTGTACCAAATTTCGTTCAATTCGCATTCGCCGTGTTCGAATTGATAGGGGGGGACAGACATTCAGAGTACACACACTCACACACACACACACACACACAGACACACACACACACAGACTCACACACACACATACACACACACAGACAGACACACTTTTTTCGCCCTGTGTTGATCTCATAAGTCTACTTTCATTCTTTGCAAAAATCGAAAGTAGGCTAAAAATACGAAGAAAGGTGTACTATTATAGTTCGTGCTGAAATTACATGGCATCGTGCAATAGATTGCGCTGACAATGAAAGAGATCATCTTGTGGTGTGGCGGCTAACATTCTTGGCTGTCGCCCCGGTAGGCCGGGTTTGATTCCCTGGCCTGCCAAGAAATTTAGTTTCGGTTTGAGGTACTGAAATGGTATCGATGATACCTAAGTCATCAAAGGGGTGTTCATTTTGAGGACTTGCACCAGGTCAGTGAGCACAAGTTTTCCTTCTTTTTCTACATTCTTATTCTGCAATTCGAACATTCATATGGGAACTCGGAGAGAAACTCACCTCGTAGAGTTGTTAGAATAGCTTCCGTAAAATATTCTCAAAGGCCAATGCTACAAGTAGCCGTCGTGAGTTAATCCAATTGCATATTTATATGTAATCCACACATCGTATTTAAGAACATTTGATTTTCATAGCATTCTATGTTCTGGGCATAGGAAAACCTCGAAGCTAATTTCGCAATTTTCAGTGAATGAACATCCAAAGTATAGTAATCATCATGTAGGGACACCGTGCCACATATATACAGAGAGTGCAAGAATTGCTTGAAGGCAATGTGACATGGTGCGTATTTTGTGTTTGTACAACGAATGAGGTTTTCATTACGGTGATGATGGTGAAGATGGTGGTAACGATGAAGACGGTGATTTACTAGTTAGGAACCAAAGGAATACTTGAGAATTAAGCCTGAAGCGGATGTATGGAAAAAACAAAATGAACTTGCTGGTTGATTGCGAAAGTGTCTAATCACCATATTTTATGGAGAACAACTTATTCAGAAGTACGCATGAAAGGGAGTAGTCAAGCACAAATAGGTGGAGGCAAAGGTTGTTCTTGTGTGAGACTGTATGCTGCAACCACTGTGGAGTGTCTGATAACCTAGCTCCGTTCAAACACCAAAATTAAGACGGGAATCACCGACATAGATCTAAGATGCATCTGTAAAATTTCAGAAATGTTACGCGATCCATGTTTTCGTGTCTTCCTCGTGTTAGAAGCAAAAGTTCAATAGAAGAATAATTGTTATTGGCCGTAAGAAGGATACAATATTTATGCTGGACCCCACCATCAGATGTGAAGTAACCATCGGCATAACAAGACAGGTCGTTTAGAGCTAACGATAGGCTTCAAAGAGAATTGAAAGCTTGTGGTACGTTTCAAATAAGGGAAAGAAACAACATCAACATTTTTTAATAACTTATCGTGTTTGGGTATGCCTAACTTAAGTGTAAATGGCATAATTTTGCTATCAAATTAATCCATTCAATAATAGAGAATTGATCTACAATGTACTCGGGAACAGTATGAGACGTAGTCTATTGGTATCCAATAACATTTTATTGCCAATAATAATAGTCTAATAATAATAATAATAATAATATGAAGAGAAGAGAAGAACGACTTCGAGAAATCCAGCCGCGACAGGCTGGCCACGCGCCCCTGAACTGAGAGTTCCAGCGTAGACAGTGTGCGCCTGGGTCATATGGCCCTAAAAGCACTTGCCTGGCTTGCAGGGTACCGCGACATACTATACACAGCTCACTCGCACACGTAGCTAGCGGCACGCGGGGAGAGTCAAGGACACAGATTACCTACTGACATGAAATGACATGACGTCACGCACCTACGCCGGGCCTTGGTGTGCATCCCCACCCCTCCCCCCCTCTTCGCCCATACCCCACCTAATAAATTCTAAGCGGCTGGAGCGATTTCAATGAAATTCGGTAAGGTCATAGTAGGCCTACTATTTTGGCCGACCCCGATCGTGCCCTTCAAAGCTTATTACGTTTCACCAATTCAACATGGTGGCTGTGCGAAATATCTCACTGGCATTCTATATCTCCAAAACTGTCACCGATATCACCCTGAAATTTTGTACGGTGATAAAAGTCACTTAAGTGACTTTCATAAACCTGTTAACTACAAAACGAACATGGCGGCCAAGAGAATTTGAACATTTAAATAGACTTTTCTGGCGATTTAACCACCCGAACGCAGTGAAATTTGGTACAGCAATTGTTTATATACATTGTAATGAACTGATATCTAATTTTGTTAAATTGTTTACATACACTCAAGATGGCAGCTGTGCAAAAATTTCAAATTATTATTTTTATTTCTTGTGTCCCAATCATGCGATAGAAGTCAACGTTTGAATAATGAACCTACGCAATAATAGTCATCTAATAGTGCATAACTCTATGGTCTACATATAGGGTCTTTCATATTAAGTAAGAACGACGAGTGGCGGTTTTGTTATTCGCTACTGCAGCGGGCTTGGCCGAGTTTCTGGCGCCCCACGGCCCCCTGCTGTAGTATTGAAAGCGCGCGCATAGTACAAACTTGACCTTGCAATAAGCGTGCAGGTGTTGTCAGTCGCCAGTCTGAACCTTAGATGGTAACATGTTCAGAGAGTTATCATTGCAACATCGTATTTTTGTATGTAAAACGTATTTTAAGTACGAGTCGGCCCGGTTGGTAAGTTCAGCAATTTCCTGATGAAGTGTCACCTTCACTAGCACATATTCACGTAATTGTAAATAAGTTTTCCACTAGGTCTACTGACTCAGTGCTCAATAAAGAACATATAATACAAAATCAGAAACATTACAGTGGCAGAACTCACTCGCGTGAGCCAAAATGTGGTTACCGGATACAATGCCTGTATAACCCAGGAAGGACGACACTTCCAGCATCTTTTATAAGGTAATATTTCATACAGGATTGTACACACGCTTAAAGCAGGCGGCCACGGCGCGCCACAAGCTCGACCAAGGCCACCGCAGCAGCAGCAGGAAAAGGGAGCGAAAGTCAAGTGAGAGTGTGATGCCTTACCCCTTACCTGACGGTATGGGATTCCTGAGCATCTAGTCCGATGTTGCGATTGACTGTGACTGTGATAGCTAGTTCTGAATTATTGTTCAGTTCTGGATATTTCTGAGTGATCCTTTGAAATTTTACCAGTTTGTACTTACGACTTCTAATTTTCCATGTTGTTTTTCCTGTTTTTAGTTCATCGATCCCTTTAATTACTTTTTACTTAGTTTATTTTACCTGCAACACCATTATTTTTAGTGTTCGTTAGGTGTTCTGTTTTCGGCAATTTATTTTTGGACAATATCTCTGGTAGATCATATACATGATCGATGTACATATAGGTACGACTGATGGAGAGCATTACGGTCATCAAGTGCAGTTAGTTTTACATTTTAGGTGAAAAATGGAGCCACCACCAAAACCGATTCAAGGCAGGACTGGCATGCAAAACGAAATGTATCATCAATTTAAATTAGCGTCGCGAAATTAAATTGTTCAAAGGAATAAAATTTCACTCCTGGCGCAAAATAAAATTGGTAACATAATTTTAATTTCGCTGCAGAGGCGAAATAAATTCATTAGTCTTTTAATTTCGCTTCCGGCGCGAAATAAAATGCATTACTGACTTTTAATTTCGCTCCCGGCTACAAACAGAATTCTTAAAAGACTTTTAACTTTGCTCCTGGCGTGAAATAAAATTCATGAAAGACTTTTCATTTCGCTCTTGGCGTAAAATAAAAACCGTTAGTCTTTTAAATTCGCTTCCGGCGCGAAATAAAAAAATACAGACTTTCAATTTCACTCCGGGCACGAAATAAAATTCGTTACAGACTTTCAATTTCGCTCCCGGCTCGAAATAAAATTCATTACAGACTTTTAATTTTGCTCCTGGCCTGAAATAAAATTCGATACAAGACTTTTCATTTCGCTCCTGGCACGAAATGAAAACCGCTACAGTGTCTTAATTTTGCTCCCGGCGCGAAATAACATTTTTAACGACTGTTAATTTTGCTCCTGGTATGACAAAAATTGCTGGCCCCATGGTGTTGGGGATAGCGTGCCTGCTTCTCACCTGGAGGCCCCGGGTTCGATTCCCGGCTCCGTTAGTCTTTTTAGAAACGGACGTGTGGGTTGGAACGGGGTGCACTCAGCCTCGAGAGTAGCTGTCTGAAAGTTAGGAAAACCAAGATTAACGGCCGAGAGAACCCGATGCACTGACCAATATCTGCAGATGCCTGGGCAGCGGTCGCTTGGTAGGCCTAGGCCTTTCATGGGATGTAGTGCCATGGTTTATTTTAATGACACAAAATTCCCAAACAGCATTTAGTTTCGCCCCCGGCGTGAATTTAAAATGCATGGAACATATCATTTCATGTCTGAAATTAAATCTCGTCTGGCATGCGAAACAAAATGGTTGTGGACGCGTTAACATTTTAATTTCGCCATGAGCGTGATATTCGGGTGCGAAATGATATTGATTGTAAGCGCGAAAATTAAAATAAAAGCAAAATGTAATTCTAAGCACAATAACATAGTGAAAGGCGACGCAAAACTAATTGCAGTGCGAAACGAAATACTGTACGTGGCACAGGGGTTTGCTTTCGTGCCATGGTCAGTATAAATGCGCTGAGGGTAAGAAGGACGTAGTAAGGAATGCCAAGCCCCCCCCCACGAAATTTCCGGAAGTGTAAGAATAGAGAATGTAGAAATGAGAGGAATGACCCCTCAACTCTGTTGTTCGAGTCACCCGCCTCCGAAACAGAACTCCATGTACGCCGCGGTACTACCACAGACGATTTTCTGTTATTTGTAACTCTTCAGTCAGTCAACATTAATTTACCCGATAACTGGGTGAGGTACAACGTATATAAGATGTAAGTAACACTCCTGAAAAAAAAATACATGTATTAGATTTAAGATCACTAAAATTTCTGCATTAAAATCGTGACCATAAACTAATACATATAATGTTATTTACATATTAGTGTATATACATTGTACCCCTCCCAGTTATTGGGCAAATTAGTGTTGACTGACTGAAGAGTTACAACTGACAATTTGTATTGTAATTGGAGTTCGTCACTTATCTTGAATGTCTGTCCACACAGCACATTCGTCTTCTTGTTCGCTATAGAACAAGTAAAGTTACTTGTTGCCCCATTGCGCTATGAACGTCAGGGAGGACCAGCCACGAGTCCGAGGGGCAGTCAACGACGATGGTGATGTTGATGCCATAGCACTGACTTTCTCCTCTACTGGAGTGATGACCATTGAATGACTCACGTTGCTGTTGCAGCCCTGCAGATTGTGCAGGCGGTGAACGGTAATAAGACTGCTACTGCTGCCAACGTCAGGACTTTGAACATCGCTCCGAACAAAATTTCACTCTCGAAACGAATACATTTTAATTTCAACAACGAAATGAAATGTTCCATTCATTTTAAATTCACATCGGAGGGCGAAACTAAATACCGTTTGGGAATTTTATTTCACGCCGGGTGCGAAATTAAAAGTCTGTAACGAATTTTATTTCGCGCAGGGAACGAAATTAAAAGTCTGTAACCGAGTTTTATTTCGCGCCGGGAGCGAAATTAAAAGTCTGTAACGAATTTTATTTCGCACCGGAAGCGAAATTAAAAGTCTGTATTGAATTTTATTTTGCGCCGCGAGTAAAATTAAAAGTCTGTAATGAATTGTATTTCGTGCCGGGAGTGAAATTAAAAGACTGAAACGAATTTTATTTCGCACCGGAAGCCAAATTAAAAGTCTGTATCGAATTGTATTTTGCGCCGCGAGTGAAATTAAAAGTCTGTAATGAATTGTATTTCGCGCCGGGAGCGAAATTAAAAGATTGTAACGATTTTTTTCGCGCCGTGAGTGAAATTTTATTCAATTGTACAATGTAATTTCGCGTTGCTATTAAGTTTCGCGTTGATTTCGCTATGTCATTTCGCTTCGAATTAAGTTTCGCTTCGATTTAATTTCCCGCCGACAATCATTGTCATTTCGCTCCCGAGTATCGCGCTCACGGCGAAATTCAAATATACTCGCCCCCACAGCCATACATTTCGTTTCGCATGCCAGCCCTGATTCAAGGGCATACCACTAAATCCCAGGGGGAATTGCGACTACCATTAAACAAAATATTATGTGTACTCTGGTTTGAAGGTTGTTTGTGAAGTAACCAATAGACCTACATAAAATCCAATAACATCATCATTTTCGTCGTTCTGTTTTACGTTAGTTCATGTTGGTTTGGATTTTTTAAAATATATTTTAATATTTCATACCGCAGTTGTAACACAAAAAGTGCCCGTTTTTAAGCGTGTTTCAACCATGCAAGAATTATTATCTCACAAACCCGTCAACAAATCGAATCCAAATTTTAACACAATATACATTGGAATGTTGTATAACTGGTTCATTAATTTTAAAATTTTGTATGGCCAAGAAACAAAGTTGTTATCATTTTGGTAAGGTAACTTTTGCTCTGCTCGGGTTGGTTTGAAAATGTAGTTCTTGGTCGCGTTGTAATCCTTATACATCAAAAAGGTATGCTGTATGATTGTGAAATACGTAAATTAATTCACTTATTTTATATCGGTTTGTATTTGTATGGGGAATTAAGACATGGTTCACCAGTTGGTCGCTCCTGTAAAAGCTGTACAGCGTTGCCAAGATGGGCTCCATCACGCGTCAAGGCGCGCTTCGCTCGGAAGTAATGGGCTCCATATCAGCAATGCTGTACAGAAAATCCCGGAGCGTCTAGCTGGTGAACCATGTCTTAATTCCCCGTATAAATACAAACCGATATAAAATAAGTGAATTAATTTACGTATTTCACAGTCATACAACATAACTTTTTGATGTATAAGGATTACAACGCAACCAAGAACTACATTTTACAACGACCCCGAGCTGAGAAATAGTTACCCTACATAAATGATAATAAAATTCGTTCTTGAACACACAAAATGTTGAAATTAATAAACCTGTTATACAACATTCCAATGTATATTGTGCTAAAATTTGGATTCGATCTGATGACGGGTTTGTGAGATAATAATTATTAAATGTGACGCATGGTTGAAACACGCTTAAAAACGGGCGATAAAAAATATTACAATATAAATAAAAAATTCCAAACCTACATGAACTAACGTAAAATAGAACGACGAAAATGATTATGTTAGTGGATTTTATATAGGTGACTAAACGTCACCCCACAATCTGCAAGCTACATGGCTGATCAGCGGTTGCTTGGTAGAACTTGGCCCTTCAACGGCTGTCGCGCCACGGGTTTAGTCTTTTTTTGAACTTCTAATATATAAGTGTAAGAGTACAAGACCACGAACTATTCAGTGAAAACTTTTTTCAGAGAAGAGAGTTCGAATTCAAACGGAAACAATGCGTTGAGTGGAAAAGTAAGACGCAGCCATTGTGAAAATGGAAAATTGGTCTCCATAGATACTGACGACAGTCAAGCGCATGTTTTCTAGGTGCAAGCGTCCTGCATAAATATCCACTTCCTTTGTACGCTCACAGAAAACGAAGAAAAGTCCCAGCAGAGCTTGTGTATTGGCGTATTGAACGAAATAAAAGGTAAGGAACTGAAACAATGTTTCTTACAGCAGATGTTTATTGCCATTCAGAAATTCCTTCTTATTTTATGATTTTTTTCCTAGGAAACTGTCATCAGTCCAACATCTCTCATTGACTAGTTCACCTGTCAATCAACCTACCATTGTGGTTGCACCTGAAGTTCAGTTGTGTCTTGTGTTTCGCAGGGTTTTCCACACTCCCTCCAGGTTAACTCCGAGATAGTACCTTACTTGAAGACTCAGGGCACCTGCCCCATCCCTGGCTCTAATACAGTAACACACATAGTCAACTACATGGGACTGATGACCAAGATGTCCCAAGCCCCTACAATGTATTATTATCAACAAGAACAAGAACAAGAATGTTTGAGGAAGTAAGAAAGTATCTGTATAAACACATTGTGTCAACGTTACATAAGCGTGACATTACTATAATTTTATTGCTCAGATATTGTTCCACGCCTAGGCACTTGTACATGTAACTCGCCGAACTACAATATTCGTCAACTCGGCGTGTTCATCATATTCCTTGCGCTAGAGATCTTGTATAGCCGCGCCGCTACTCCTACCACCCTTTTCAAAACAATTCCCGAACTAATGCTGACGATTTCATTCACCCGATTTTATTTATGAAAAATGCATTGGAATCAGGAAATAAATCTCCGTTTTCGTATTGCCAGTTTTTTTCATATCTTAAGCAGAAATATAAAAAACTGCTAGTAACGTCTTTGTTTTTCACATTTTGGAAAATGCATTGAATTGATATCAATTCTATTGCACTCTAGTATAAATAGTGGTTTTGACATCGCAAATACGAGCTTCCATTCAAGAGAAATTGCCTCACTTTGGTGCTGCTACGTGGTGTCAGAATTACAAACTAAAAATCGGGGCATTTAGTCTTAATAGTCTGGCTGCTAGGAGCCTCCGTGGCTTAGGCTTCAGCACGCCGGCCTCTCACCGCTGGGTCTGTGGTTCAAATCCCGGTCACTCCATGTGAGATCTGTGCTGGACAAATCGGAGGCAGACAGGTTTTTCTCCGGGTACTCCGGTTTTCCCTGTCAAAATTTCATTTCAGCAACACTCTCCACTATCACTTCATTTCATCTGTCATTCATTTAATCATTGCCCCAGAGGAGTGCGTCAAGCCTCGGCAGCCGGCACAGTTCATATCCTCGCCGCTATATGGGGGCTTCATTCATTCCATTCCTGACCCGGTCGGAGACTGGAAGCAGGCTGTGGATTTTCATTTTCAGTATCTGGCTGCTGCACAGACTGCTGTGTTGCCTGCTGGTGTGTCCCTTCCCCGTGCTGTCCGATCGTGACGTCACAGTTCCCTCTTCATTGCTATGTAAAGTAGTCAGGGATGTTTCAGCTACGTTATCTGATGGTTGAGTTACTTCCGCAATGTGTTTGTAGAATGGGGCCTGTTATGAAAGGCCTCTGATATGGCTGGATATTCAGGGGAAGGTACTGCGGTTTCCATGTCGGTAGTGTTGCTTAGCTTACTACTCCTATCTGACTCGCCCAGCACCGTGCTGTAGGTTTGTTGTCTGACATGAAGTACCGGGCGATTCCTTCTGTTCGGACAGTCTATTTGTAAGTGGAAGGTTTCTTTACAATAAAAGCAATACTTAGCTTGTCCTTCATATGTTAACAGAACTTTACAATCATCGACCGTCAAATATGATGGAATGGGGTATTTAAGTTCAATTGTTACAATACTTACAGCAGAAAATTCGTATACTTCATTCCAGCACTCGTTCCGTATGTCCTTGAGAACTCCATGCGTAGAAAGCACGCGGGAGGGCCTTTCATTGTTGACTTCGGGAGGAGATTAAACAGACACGCACACGTTTTGTTCAAGAGTCTGAAGCAGTGATAGTTATCTTTGTGGTGTTACCGCTAGCTAGCCGGAAGGATTTCACACCTTCATGTCGAGATAATATGTTTTCATAAAGTAAGGTGTACTCTAATTTAATGTACACTGAATTTTCCCCGTTGTCTAGTTGATTCGCTAGTACTTGATCTCTATTAAGCATCAGGTCGTTTGCTATCCACCTAGGCCTATGTATTTCAAGTGGTGCCGGTCTGTTGTTCCTTTATTCAAAAGCGCAAACCCCTCAAGCGTGATATTGTGAAACTCTGGGCTGCACCCACAACGTGCATTATTTCTAGCCTACTCCCAATGGTAAGCGCGGTGTCATATGCATTTCGCTATAATTTCCAAACGCACTGGCAAAAGTTTTCAAAAAACACACACAATAAGAACAACATAAAACATAATATTCTAAACTATTGATAACCTGGTTATCCCTGGTCAGCGGCACGTCAATACTGGGACAATATCACAGTCGCCTAATGTGTTCGTATTTCTTGGCGTTCTATCACGAATTACATCGTCAGCGTCACTATCTTCACTGGAAGTTATAGCGAACTCATCCTCTATATCGCTGTCACACTCTGAATCACTTTCGTTGGCACTAATATCGAGCAAATTAGCTATTTCTTTGTCATCAATAACTGTGCCACGACCTGCCATGTTTACAAGCAAACTCACGGTCCACAAAAGCGGGAACACGTGTGCAGAGATCTGAAAAATAAATGACTGTGAAGATATGCGACACCTCCTGGCAATAATAAGTAGCTCGAAGTGTAGCCAAAAGTTGCCTATTCCTGCCATCTTACGACCAAATAAATTACTATTACGAAGTCCACGTAGCGGGCGTTTCAAATTCGACGGCGCACCCTTGCGCCGTACACGCTGTGAACGTAGCAGGCTAGTGGGCGCACCGTTGCGCCGTACACGCTAAGGGGGTTAAGAGTGTTTTCCGGACATTCGCCACTTTCGCAAGTTCAACAAGCAGTTCCGTGACAAATTAAGGAGCCTATTTTTCTTAAACTTAAATATTCATGCCAATGTTTAATCTATATGGAACTATCTAAGTTAATGACGAAATTAATTTGGTAATATCAAAATTTCTAATTAATTCGAAATATACCTGATTGAAGTTCAATGGATAACGTGGACGTTACATGCAGTTAGATATTGGATCTATCAGTGCACGTAAAATCATGTTGGCAGCAATGTCATGCATGTCTTGGTCAGAAATAATCTGACATACTATGATCTATTGGTGTGCCAATTTTGGACGAAACCCATTTGTATGTATAGAAGTTACATGCATTTTAGAATTGAACCTATCATCAGGCTTAGAATCATGTTAGCGGCATTGGCATAATATTAGTTACTCCAAATTAATCTACAATGTCAGGTACTATACGTGTGCAAAGTTTAGAGTTGTTGGCTTGCATGCATTCTGATATATTAATATAAGGGTAAAAATGTAGAGACAGTAATTATCAACAGTTGTCAGCAGCTGGTTGTTCCTAAGAATACGCATAGTGATATCTGGTTATGTACACATAGTAGACTACATACGAAATTTGGTTGAAATCCAATTGATAGTGTAGAAGTTCTATTAATATAAAAATTTGACCAATCAGCATGCTTAGAATCATTTTGCCAACACTGTCATGTATGGCCTCCTGGAAATTAAACTGAAATATTATTGTGGTGTTTGAAGCCATATTTTCAGTGTTGCCTTAGTAAACAAGAGTTTAGTGCTTTTCAGTCGGTCAACACGAATGTACCCAAAAGAGATGGGTTATGCCCTAATCCTGAAATAAATTACATGAGATTAATAAAACACTAGGATGACCAGTTTCGATCGTCAAGCGATCATCATCAGATCCAATACACTTAGGCTATAAAATCTATGTTTGAAATAAAGGTGAAAATATTTACAATATGTACAATTATTTAGTTGCAGTATTGGTACTGCAACTGTCAGTGTATGCTAAATGCAGTATATATGTTAGGTGAAATGCTAAATGGTGATGGCTATCCGGAGATTGTACTTTAGAGAGATTATATGGTTGTAAACTATGGTTAAACTATACAATTTTAGGCTAACTACTTATCTGATTGTCTTCCGTACTACAGCTATTCGCAGTTTCCGTGCTCACTTGAACTCGCTGTGCGGTCGACTGCGGTGGTTATCTTAACGACTGGTTTTTCCCTGCCTCCCCCCCCCCCCTGTCCCTACGTGCTGTGGGGAGTGATCGCGATGTGTTTATGTGAGGTGTTGCCAACCTAGATAAGATGTATGTTATTGAATGAGGTGGATCTACAACTATTAAAGACCGTGGATTAGTCCTCGCCACGCGTGGAGCATAACCCATTCGAACTAAGCGTTGACGGTCCTATGAGGACGTCCCGGCACCTTTAATACTGCCTCTAATATGGGCCTTGGTTTATTGCAGAGGAAAAGTACATCGTACACCTGATCCAGATAACATTTACCTATTAAAAACCCCCTAATTTCCCCCCTTTTTTATCTAGCTTGGCTGTGTCGCTAAATTGTGTTTTGTTTCCGACAGGGTGTGTTTTTTAGTAGCGTGAAGAGGGGTGAGCTCTCCATGAACGTGTGTTCATTTAGATTGTTGGGATTGTTTCGTTTGGCTAGGTGTATCTCGATTGCTTCCTTTATGTCAAGAGCTCTGCCTTTCGATTCGTGATGGATTATTTTAAGGTCCGACTCTATGTTGGTAAAGCTATGCCCTGCGTCACACATATGTTCGCACACGGCTGAATGTGTTCCGTATCTTATCGCATTTCTATGTTCATTATAACGTGTGTCTACTCGCCTTCCACTCTGCCCGATGTAATTAGCTTGACAATCGGTGTCTTGGCACGTTATAGAATATACCCCTGACCTTGAATACGGGTCACGTTTATTTAGATTACTATTTAGGAGGTGCCTAGCAGTTGTGTTTTTCGTCGTGAAAGCTATCTTTATGCCTTGCTTTTTGAATAGGTTAGTGATTTTATATGTATTCGCATTCACATAGTTGAAACGCGCAAATTTTTTCTCATTACTGTCCGGTTTGGGAATCGTTTTAACTTTATTTTTATGTTTGGCTATAATTTGATTTATTTTGCTTGGCGAGAAGTTGTTTTCCTTTGCTATTTGCATAATAGTTCTTATTTCCTTATTATAGTTGTCTTTTGACATGGGTATGTTTAAAGCCCTGTGCACCATTGAATTGAAACCCGCTAGTTTGTGCGTACTGGGGTGATTAGACTGATTGTCGATTGCATGCGAGGTTTGTGTTGCTTTCCGGAATATGGAATATGAAAGGTCGTTGTCTTTACGTTCAATAGTTATATCGAGATAATTTATTTTCCGGTCTATTTCGGATTCCTTAGTGAATTTGATAGAATGGTGAAGGCTATTAATGGATTGGAGAATTGTTTCTTCGCTTGTTAGTTCAGTATCGTAGATGCAAATTACATCATCTACGTATCTTTTCCATATTACTATTCCCTTTGTTGAAGTCTTTTCTAAGAACGCATTTTCTAGTGCATTGATGAAGATGTCAGCGATTAACCCACTTAGTGGCGATCCCATTGCTAGGCCTTCTCTCTGTGTGTATATTTTATTGTCGAATTGAAACACGTTATGGGTGAGAACGACCCTCAGTAATCTCACAATCTCTTCAATTTCTTTTACCGAATTGTTGGATTTTAAGTTGTTTTCGATAGTGTTGATTGCTTCAATAATCGGAATATTGGTGTACATGTTAGTTACGTCGAAGGATACTAGCCTGAAGCTAGGTTTCATTTGTAGGGTGTTCAATGCTGTTACTAGTTCTGTTGTGTTCTTTACAGAGTTGTTTTTGTCGTTGGAAAGACGGCATTTTAAGATTTTTAGTAACTCTTTGCTGATTTTGTAATTAGGGGCATTCCTACAATTGACTATTGGTCTCATTGGGCATTCCTTTTTGTGTATTTTTGGTTGTCCCCTCAATGACGGTATTTTCGGGTTCATGTTTATTAGTTTTGATTTTTCGGCTTTGGTCAGTATGTATTCTGTTTCTTTTAGCGCACTTTTTATTTGTTTTTGGAATTTGTTGGTGGGGTCTTTTGTTAATTCCTTGATTTCGTTGTTGTTTAGGAATTCGACTGTTTTTTCAATGTATTCTGTTTTGTTCAAAATTACTGTAGTGTTTCCCTTATCTGCTTTTGTGATGATTAAGTCATGTTCTTTTATTTTTTGTTTCAACGACTTTATTTCTTTGATTTGTTTGTTGTTTTGAATGTTATTGCTATCGCCCTCTCGTTTGAGGATATGTTTGGCTTCGTTGGTGGCGAGATTTTTGGTTAATTCCCTGTCTTCTGCTGGGAGCTTGTGACTGGCTATCTCAATATCTGTGATTAACTGTTTTATATTGTGGTTCGTGTGTGCGTCTGTGCAGTTGTATTTCAAACCTTTGTCTAACATATTCATTTCACCTTGAGAAAAGGTTACGTTCGTTCTGTTGTTTACTCTGCTGTGGAAATTGAATTCATTGTTATTCGTGTGTTGTTCGTTAGATTGATGGTTCTGTGTTTCTCCTAGTTTTCTTAATTTATTTTCTAGCGTTTCATGCTTCCTCGTTGCTCTGATTTTGATGGTGTCATGTAGGTGTTCGGTGAAGCTGTCCCATTGGGCTGCGTGCCAGAAATTACTTAGTTGCAATTGAATGTCGTATAATTGTTGGTTAATTTTTTGCTTTCTTATGTATGCAAATCTTAATTCGTTTTTTATCCAAAGCGCTTTGGCTTGTTTAGTTGAAATGATCGAGGCTGGTGTGTTCGGTACGGTTTTAATTGGTACGTATTTAGGGGTGAGGTTTAGTTCTATACATTTTTTGTTGAACCAAATTGACTTGTCTAAATTCATGAGTTTAAGCCTGAGTGATTTGAATTTCTTGGCTTCACGATTTGCCTGACTAGCCGTGAACATTGTGGTGTTTGAAGCCATATTTTCAGTGTTGCCTTAGTAAACAAGAGTTTAGTGCTTTTCAGTCGGTCAACACGAATGTACCCAAAAGAGATGGGTTATGCCCTAATCCTGAAATAAATTACATGAGATTAATAAAACACTAGGATGACCAGTTTCGATCGTCAAGCGATCATCATCAGATCCAATACACTTAGGCTATAAAATCTATGTTTGAAATACAGGTGAAAATATTTACAATATGTACAATTATTTAGTTGCAGTATTGGTACTGCAACTGTCAGTGTATGCTAAATGCAGTATATATATTAGGTGAAATGCTAAATGGTGATGGCTATCCGGAGATTGTACTTTAGAGAGATTATATGGTTGTAAACTATGGTTAAACTATACAATTTTAGGCTAACTACTTATCTGATTGTCTTCCGTACTACAGCTATTCGCAGTTTCCGTGCTCACTTGAACTCGCTGTGCGGTCGACTGCGGTGGTTATCTTAACGACTGGTTTTTCCCTGCCTTCCCCCCCTGTCCCTACGTGCTGTGGGGAGTGATCGCGATGTGTTTATGTGAGGTGTTGCCAACCTAGATAAGATGTATGTTATTGAATGAGGTGGATCTACAACTATTAAAGACCGTGGATTAGTCCTCGCCACGCGTGGAGCATAACCCATTCAAACTAAGCGTTGACGGTTGAACTAACAAGCGAAGAAACAATTCTCCAATCCATTAATACCCTTCACCATTCTATCAAATTCACTAAGGAATCCGAAATAGACCGGAAAATAAATTATCTCGATATAACTATTGAACGTAAAGACAACGACCTTTCATATTCCATATTCCGGAAAGCAACACAAACCTCGCATGCAATCGACAATCAGTCTAATCACCCCAGTACGCACAAACTAGCGGGTTTCAATTCAATGGTGCACAGGGCTTTAAACATACCCATGTCAAAAGACAACTATAATAAGGAAATAAGAACTATTATGCAAATAGCAAAGGAAAACAACTTCTCGCCAAGCAAAATAAATCAAATTATAGCCAAACATAAAAATAAAGTTAAAACGATTCCCAAACCGGACAGTAATGAGAAAAAATTTGCGCGTTTCAACTATGTGAATGCGAATACATATAAAATCACTAACCTATTCAAAAAGCAAGGCATAAAGATAGCTTTCACGACGAAAAACACAACTGCTAGGCACCTCCTAAATAGTAATCTAAATAAACGTGACCCGTATTCAAGGTCAGGGGTATATTCTATAACGTGCCAAGACACCGATTGTCAAGCTAATTACATCGGGCAGAGTGGAAGGCGAGTAGACACACGTTATAATGAACATAGAAATGCGATAAGATACGGAACACATTCAGCCGTGTGCGAACATATGTGTGACGCAGGGCATAGCTTTACCAACATAGAGTCGGACCTTAAAATAATCCATCACGAATCGAAAGGCAGAGCTCTTGACATAAAGGAAGCAATCGAGATACACCTAGCCAAACGAAACAATCCCAACAATCTAAATGAACACACGTTCATGGAGAGCTCACCCCTCTTCACGCTACTAAAAAACACACCCTGTCGGAAACAAAACACAATTTAGCGACACAGCCAAGCTAGATAAAAAAGGGGGAAATTAGGGGGTTTTTAATAGGTAAATGTTATCTGGATCAGGTGTACGATGTACTTTTCCTCTGCAATAAACCAAGGCCCATATTAGAGGCAGTATTAAAGGTGCCGGGACGTCCTCATAGGACCGTCAACGCTTAGTTCGAATGGGTTATGCTCCACGCGTGGCGAGGACTAATCCACGGTCTTTAATAGTTGTAGATCCACCTCATTCAATAACATACATCTTATCTAGGTTGGCAACACCTCACATAAACACATCGCGATCACTCCCCACAGCACGTAGGGACAGGGGGGGAAGGCAGGGAAAAACCAGTCGTTAAGATAACCACCGCAGTCGACCGCACAGCGAGTTCAAGTGAGCACGGAAACTGCGAATAGCTGTAGTACGGAAGACAATCAGATAAGTAGTTAGCCTAAAATTGTATAGTTTAACCATAGTTTACAACCATATAATCTCTCTAAAGTACAATCTCCGGATAGCCATCACCATTTAGCATTTCACCTAACATATATACTGCATTTAGCATACACTGACAGTTGCAGTACCAATACTGCAACTAAATAATTGTACATATTGTAAATATTTTCACCTGTATTTCAAACATAGATTTTATAGCCTAAGTGTATTGGATCTGATGATGATCGCTTGACGATCGAAACTGGTCATCCTAGTGTTTTATTAATCTCATGTATTTTATTTCAGGATTAGGGCATAACCCATCTCTTTTGGGTACATTCGTGTTGACCGACTGAAAAGCACTAAACTCTTGTTTACTAAGGCAACACTGAAAATATGGCTTCAAACACCACAATGTTCACGGCTAGTCAGGCAAATCGTGAAGCCAAGAAATTCAAATCACTCAGGCTTAAACTCATGAATTTAGACAAGTCAATTTGGTTCAACAAAAAATGTATAGAACTAAACCTCACCCCTAAATACGTACCAATGAAAACCGTACCGAACACACCAGCCTCGATCATTTCAACTAAACAAGCCAAAGCGCTTTGGATAAAAAACGAATTAAGATTTGCATACATAAGAAAGCAAAAAATTAACCAACAATTATACGACATTCAATTGCAACTAAGTAATTTCTGGCACGCAGCCCAATGGGACAGCTTCACCGAACACCTACATGACACCATCAAAATCAGAGCAACGAGGAAGCATGAAACGCTAGAAAATAAATTAAGAAAACTAGGAGAAACACAGAACCATCAATCTAACGAACAACACACGAATAACAATGAATTCAATTTCCACAGCAGAGTAAACAACAGAACGAACGTAACCTTTTCTCAAGGTGAAATGAATATGTTAGACAAAGGTTTGAAATACAACTGCACAGACGCACACACGAACCACAATATAAAACAGTTAATCACAGATATTGAGATAGCCAGTCACAAGCTCCCAGCAGAAGACAGGGAATTAACCAAAAATCTCGCCACCAACGAAGCCAAACATATCCTCAAACGAGAGGGCGATAGCAATAACATTCAAAACAACAAACAAATCAAAGAAATAAAGTCGTTGAAACAAAAAATAAAAGAACATGACTTAATCATCACAAAAGCAGATAAGGGAAACACTACAGTAATTTTGAACAAAACAGAATACATTGAAAAAACAGTCGAATTCCTAAACAACAACGAAATCAAGGAATTAACAAAAGACCCCACCAACAAATTCCAAAAACAAATAAAAAGTGCGCTAAAAGAAACAGAATACATACTGACCAAAGCCGAAAAATCAAAACTAATAAACATGAACCCGAAAATACCGTCATTGAGGGGACAACCAAAAATACACAAAAAGGAATGCCCAATGAGACCAATAGTCAATTGTAGGAATGCCCCTAATTACAAAATCAGCAAAGAGTTACTAAAAATCTTAAAATGCCGTCTTTCCAACGACAAAAACAACTCTGTAAAGAACACAACAGAACTAGTAACAGCATTGAACACCCTACAAATGAAACCTAGCTTCAGGCTAGTATCCTTCGACGTAACTAACATGTACACCAATATTCCGATTATTGAAGCAATCAACACTATCGAAAACAACTTAAAATCCAACAATTCGGTAAAAGAAATTGAAGAGATTGTGAGATTACTGAGGGTCGTTCTCACCCATAACGTGTTTCAATTCGACAATAAAATATACACACAGAGAGAAGGCCTAGCAATGGGATCGCCACTAAGTGGGTTAATCGCTGACATCTTCATCAATGCACTAGAAAATGCGTTCTTAGAAAAGACTTCAACAAAGAGAATAGTAATATGGAAAAGATACGTAGATGATGTAATTTGCATCTACGATACTGAACTAACAAGCGAAGAAACAATTCTCCAATCCATTAATAGCCTTCACCATTCTATCAAATTCACTAAGGAATCCGAAATAGACCGGAAAATAAATTATCTCGATATAACTATTGAACGTAAAGACAACGACCTTTCATATTCCATATTCCGGAAAGCAACACAAACCTCGCATGCAATCGACAATCAGTCTAATCACCCCAGTACGCACAAACTAGCGGGTTTCAATTCAATGGTGCACAGGGCTTTAAACATACCCATGTCAAAAGACAACTATAATAAGGAAATAAGAACTATTATGCAAATAGCAAAGGAAAACAACTTCTCGCCAAGCAAAATAAATCAAATTATAGCCAAACATAAAAATAAAGTTAAAACGATTCCCAAACCGGACAGTAATGAGAAAAAATTTGCGCGTTTCAACTATGTGAATGCGAATACATATAAAATCACTAACCTATTCAAAAAGCAAGGCATAAAGATAGCTTTCACGACGAAAAACACAACTGCTAGGCACCTCCTAAATAGTAATCTAAATAAACGTGACCCGTATTCAAGGTCATGGGTATATTCTATAACGTGCCAAGACACCGATTGTCAAGCTAATTACATCGGGCAGAGTGGAAGGCGAGTAGACACACGTTATAATGAACATAGAAATGCGATAAGATACGGAACACATTCAGCCGTGTGCGAACATATGTGTGACGCAGGGCATAGCTTTACCAACATAGAGTCGGACCTTAAAATAATCCATCACGAATCGAAAGGCAGAGCTCTTGACATAAAGGAAGCAATCGAGATACACCTAGCCAAACGAAACAATCCCAACAATCTAAATGAACACACGTTCATGGAGAGCTCACCCCTCTACACGCTACTAAAAAACACACCCTGTCGGAAACAAAACACAATTTAGCGACACAGCCAAGCTAGATAAAAAAGGGGGGAAATTAGGGGGTTTTTAATAGGTAAATGTTATCTGGATCAGGTGTACGATGTACTTTTCCTCTGCAATAAACCAAGGCCCATATTAGAGGCAGTATTAAAGGTGCCGGGACGTCCTCATAAGACCGTCAACGCTTAGTTCGAATGGGTTATGCTCCACGCGTGGCGAGGACTAATCCACGGTCTTTAATAGTTGTAGATCCACCTCATTCAATAACATACATCTTATCTAGGTTGGCAACACCTCACATAAACACATCGCGATCACTCCCCACAGCACGTAGGGACAGGGGGGGAAGGCAGGGAAAAACCAGTCATTAAGATAACCACCGCAGTCGACCGCACAGCGAGTTCAAGTGAGCACGGAAACTGCGAATAGCTGTAGTACGGAAGACAATCAGATAAGTAGTTAGCCTAAAATTGTATAGTTTAACCATAGTTTACAACCATATAATCTCTCTAAAGTACAATCTCCGGATAGCCATCACCATTTAGCATTTCACCTAACATATATACTGCATTTAGCATACACTGACAGTTGCAGTACCAATACTGCAACTAAATAATTGTACATATTGTAAATATTTTCACCTGTATTTCAAACATAGATTTTATAGCCTAAGTGTATTGGATCTGATGATGATCGCTTGACGATCGAAACTGGTCATCCTAGTGTTTTATTAATCTCATGTAATTTATTTCAGGATTAGGGCATAACCCATCTCTTTTGGGTACATTCGTGTTGACCGACTGAAAAGCACTAAACTCTTGAAATATTATTGTCTATATAATTATGTGCCAATTTTGGAATAGCTCCCATGCATACCTTCCAAGATATCCAATATGGAGCTCAAATTTCAATTGCGGTTTTTCACCAGTTGGTAGCACTGACTTCATTTTCATGGCCTTGAGATATTCAGATATAGATCTTTACTCATATCAAATTTGGTTTTGATTGCTTCAGCCGTTTAGGAGTTGATAAGGGGGGGGGGGACATGCACAGACAGACAGACAGACATTTGCCCAGATCGATCTCATAAGTCTACTTTTTCCTCATTTTTGCAAAATGTGAAAAGTAGGCTAAAAATACAATACCCTATCACGGTAAGCACTTCCGAGTATTTATTAACCTCGCGGCTAATCTCAGAACCTAGTACGACGTGGGTCGCAAAGTGACACTTCCACTCTTTCTACTCTATGAAGTTCTCCAACGCAAAATGTATCAAAATGGTGCCATTCTCAATCGATGATGCCGTTTGTAATATATAAACGATATGCGAATAACGTTATTAGTCCGAATAACGGTATTGAGGGAATATTTTTCGAAGGTATATTCAAATAACGTTATTTCTAGTGAGCACTACCATTTCGTTCCTGCGATAACCGATATCCGAATAACGTTATTAGTCTGAATAACGGTATTGGGGGAATAATGTTCGAGAGATGTATTCAAATAACGTTATTTATAGTGAGCACTACCATTTCATTCCCGCGATAACCGATATCCGAATAACGTTATTAGTCCGAATAACGGTATTGGGGATTTTTTTGGAGAGATCTATTCAAATAACGTTATTTCTAGTGAGTACTACCATTTCGTTCCTGAGATAACCAATATCCGAATAACGTTATTAATCCTAATAACGGTATTGGAGGAATGTTTTTCAAGATATGTATTCCGATAACGTTATTTCAGGCGGGCACTACCATTTCGTTCCTTGGTTAACTGATATTCGAATAACGTTCTCAGTCCAAATAACGATATTAGGAGATTTTTTTCGAGATATGTATTCCGATAACGTTATTTCAGGTGGGTACTAGTATTTCGTTTCTACGATAACCGATATCCGAAGAACGTTATTAGTCCGAATAACGGTAATAGGGGATATTTTTCGAGAGACTTATTCAAATAACGTTATTTCTGTCGGACAATACTATTTCGTTTCTACGATAACCAATATCAGAATAACGTTATATGGCCCAATAACGTTACCATGAGATACAAATGACTTCCGGATATGAAACGTAACGACCACAATGTGACCAAGACCCATTTTGTTACATAATCTACCCAAACAACCATTTTCGTTATGTTAAGTTATGAAGCCTTGTAAGATACAGTATATAAACTGAGGGTGGTTTTGGGGTCTGGGGAATGTGAACCGCGAAGATATGTCGCAACATGGGACCCATTGCAATCGATACCTTTCTAATGTAATCTGCCTAAAAGTAATAGAAATCGTTTTAACAAACAAAAATAATATATCGAAATGTGGTGTTACAGAAGAATGATGAAGATAAGGTGGGTAGATAGGGTAACAAATGAAGAGGTATTAAGACGAGTGGGAGAGGAGAGATGTTTCTGGTGACTGCTAGTGATGAGAAGAGATAGGCTGGTAGGACACATACTAAGACCCCCAGGAATAGCAAGCTTAGTTAAGGAAGGAAGGGTCGAGGACAAGAACTAGAGGGGTAAACCAAGTTTAGAATATGTTAAACAGATTGTCTCGGATGTAGGGTGTTGTAGCTATGTAGAGATGAAACGATTAGCTCAGGACAGGGAAGTATGGAAAGCTGCATCAAACCAGTCAAAAGATTGAAGACTCAATCAACCAACTTAAACACACAATGATAGAGAATTCTACGCTATTCATGGCATTAGTCCTATGGTAAGGCATAACCATTCAGTGGCGTTTTCTCCAATACCACGGGGTAAGCACCGCTTACCTAGCATATTCTCATAAGAATAAAGTATATAATATCACTTTCTAACGCGCAAGCAACTGCAAAAACGCCGCTTTGAATGACGTTCCTCGTTCTCTACCGCAGTTCTCCACGATCAGCCAGTACTACTTTGGAGAGAAAGAAGAAAGAGTGCGGCTGGTCGCTATGACAACGGCTTGTTTACCTCTAGGAGCCTTCTGGCCCGGAACACTGCTATGGCCGATGGAGTGGTACACCAAGAACGCCAGGTCGTCCTTGATTGGCTAAGACAGGGGGTGTGGCGTTCCATAGCCACAGGGCTGTCGTCGAGACAAGTCAAAGCGGGTAGCAAGGTCTGCTTCGGTACGGGCGGCTTACCCTAGCGAGCCTGGACACCAGCACTGCTTAAAATTATTTGGCGCGCCTCTCCAGTCCCCACCCTCTATCTGACCATCAGACCCGACCTTTGCTGGGCGCGGTAGTTAAAATTCTTCTTCGTCCGGTTAACTTACAACTCTATGTTTTTAGTGCAATTAGCAAAATTTAGTATATCGTAATTACTGTTGATATTATTGTGTTGGGAGTGAACAGTGCGTTGGAATCCTCAGAGTGACCCATCAACCCGAAAAGTTCCTCTGATTATCATTCAAATTATATTCAAAGAGTAGGTGTAAAGGATACATAATTTTAAATGTATGTACATCCGTATAATTTGAATAATATTTTAAAGACCTATCGCATTATTTTAAAAAATATTCGATAATTACGGTAGGTAGGGTCTATCAGATTCTCATTTGTACAAAATTAATTAATGCCACTATTTACTGTACCTTGGCGGATCATTTGTAGCGAAGTTCAATTCTTCTCTCCCTCTTAGCGAATTCATCAATTACATGGTCGTGAAAATCAGTGTTCCCCTGAAGGCTGCACAATAACACCTTTTCAATGGAAAGAAGCGCGAGATGTGAAAGTCCTTCTTGATGCATTGAGTTTCGGGTGAAGGTTTTTATACGTTTCATGGTAGAAAACATTCTTTCCACTGATGCACTAGACGCCGGAATTGTCAGTACTAGTTTAAAAAAAGAAGGATGCTTTTAGTTTTACGTGACCATTAATCATGCGATCATGAGCCACGGGACCTCCTTTTTACGTGGAATCCGAACCACAGGACATGGAATTTCACTTCGAAATCTCACATGCATTGACTGGGAATCGAACCCGGTCCACCTTGGTGAGAGGCCAACGGCTTGACCGCTGCGCCACCACGCCCCCCTTATTACTAGTTTGCATAGGTTATAGGCCTACGCCCCAATTAAGTCATTCAAACTAATGAAGCCGTGAAAACTTACATCAGTACAATTTGAGTGATATTTGCAAATAAATATTAACTGAACATGCAATACAATGACATAAGAATATCTACTAGTCTACTAATAGCATGTTTATTATTTTAATGTTCACTTAGGTCTCATAATAGAAAATAATAATAATGTTATTGGTTTTACGTCCCTGTTAACTACTGAGGCTTTTAGAGACGCCGGGGTGCCGGAATTTTGACCCGAAGGGAATCTTTAACGTGCCAGTAAATATACTGACACGGCTCCCTCGCATTTGCGCACCCTCAAATGCCGACTGGCTGCGACGGCATTCGATCCCGCTATCTTAAGCTCAGCAAGCTAGAACGTTACCGCTGAGCCACGCACAATAGAAAATTTACGGGTAATAACCTAAAAGTACCGACACTAGTGGCTACGCGGGCTAAAGCTCCGCGTTAGGTCAAGGGGCCAAGCTCTCTGCTGACTCGGTAGACGCGTGGGTTCGAGCCCCACCGTCGGCTGTCCTTGAAATGGTTTTCCGTGGTTTCCCATTTTCAACACCAGGCAAATGCTGGGACAGTACCTTCTGACAGGTTACGGCCGCTTCCTTCCACATCCTTGCCCAGTTTCATTCATCTTCATCCTTTCCATCTCTCATCCCGACGCGCAGGTCGCCCACGGGCGTCGACTAGAAAGACCTGCACTCGGCCTCTCAGGAGGCTACACGAAAAAAGAAAAAAAAACTAAAAGTTTAGCTCCTTAGGCCAAGAAATGCGAACAACAAAAACACAAATTGCCACACTGTTCAATCGTCAAATGATACACGATTATAGAAGCTCGCCAACCATATTGTTGAATTATTTTCTCCGCACTTAATGTACATGGATTGGCATGCCTAAAGTTGAAAAGGGAAAAATGAGCTGTACTGTATTACAATTCTTTCTATTTTTATTTTTTAAATGTGAAATACTAATAATTATGTGTGTAGAGTAATTGTTGCTACTTCAGATATCAACCTCAACATTGACAAGGGCATAGCTGGAACCGGGTGCTGAAGTTGCTTTATGGTGTAAGCCTATATTTTGAGTCTTCTTCACAGCTTACCCTCGAAAAAATTCCACGCCACGCCACTGTAACCATTGCCAATAATTAAAAACTATAAGTGAATCTGATGATGTTCCCATGATGAACGAAACATGTCATTCAATTAAACCCTTTTGTGGTCATTCAGCCCCGTATACTTGGGTGTATATATGCAGGATGGCACAAAAGTAACTAAACACTTCACTTATGTTAATTAATTTAATTTTGTTTATGTTGAATAATTTCAACACGACGCAAAATACAGGCCTACCAACAACTTGTTGGTTTTCCGTGTATCAATAGGTACAGTTCTGTAGATTTACATGTCCCTACAACTTGAATGTGGCCTCATCAGACCACAAAACTGATCAGAAATAAATTCTTGGCAACGTGATACTGATCATCTTCTAGCAACCCATGTGTCAGGCGTGGAATGTACACTTTTACAGTTCTGTTTATGTAATATTCTTTAGATTTCTGGGAACAATGGCGCTGTCCTGTGGACTGCCGTAATCATAACAGCCAAATGGACATCCAGTCAATTATTATCAGTTCAAGCTGTCCTCGGTCACCACCTGCGAGATGCATCCAAAGCAGAACCTTCAGTATCAGTTTTATGATTTATGAATTACATTGTAATGCCTGGTCCAGACCGGCAGATTTGTTTGCAGTCTGTATGTAGATTGTTTGCATACTGTATGCAGATTGTTTGCATAGGCTGCTGTATGCAAACACTATGTATACTGGTATATTGGCATTCACGGCCGGTGAATTAAAACTCAGCAATTCTTCTAGGTTTGTGCCGTGTCTTGTGTGGGGTTTCGCCTAGGACACCAAGCTAGGCTCATCGGCGGGCTCTTGGTGTCCCCGCCCGGACCCCCACAGGAGTGACGAACTGCGCGCCACCTCCCTTTATATAAGGTGCAACTGCACCACTTGACTACGAGAACTAAAAGTTCAAGCAGCCTTAACCTCCCTATGAAGGCTTCCAAAAAGATGGTATATTGGCTTTCACGGCCGGTGAATTAAACTTTTAGTTCTCGTAGTCAAGTGGTGCAGTTGCAATTCACCGGCCGTGAAAGCCAACATACCATCTTTTTGGAAGCCTTCATAGGGAGGTTAAGGCTGCTTGAACTTTTAGTTCTCGTAGTCAAGTGGTGCAGTTGCACCTTATATAAAGGGAGGTGGCGCGCAGTTCGTCACTCCTGTGGGGGTCCGGGCGGGGACACCAAGAGCCCGCCGATGAGCCTAGCTTGGTGTCCTAGGCGAAACCCCACACAAGACACGGCACAAACCTAGAAGAATTGCTGAGTTCTATGTATACTACTTTGGAGTCTGGAATCAGTTTCCATACTAGTCTGCATACTGTATGCAGACTGTATTGAAACATTGTATCCGATACAAGTATGTTACTTGTTTTGCGTCCACACCAGAATTAGCCCTAGAGTCCAATGACAGTTCCTGGAGTTAACGTTAATCTTTGACGGTATGAAAATAATTAATCTTCTTATTTAGTATTTTCATTCAATCAAAACAAAGTACTGGTATAAGAACAAAATTGAAGGTAGAAACTATATGACACATCGTTTAAGTCTTAAAATAATAAAAATAACTTTCATACCTTTACCACAGGGTGATTTCTTACAGTCTGCGAATGTGTAAATTGGGGGATCAGAGTGAAACGATCATGGTGGGAGGGGAATTGTGTTTATATGTACCTCTGATATTAGTCGAATAATTAACACAAATACTCATTCTACTAATATTTCATATAACAACCGCTATTTTCTTTTTGTGGGGAGGGGGTGAAATTTGACACCCCGCCGGTAGCCCCACTAAACTACATTTCGTGGCAATATAATGAGATCAGTGGTCATTGGTGGGACATGTTTCAAGGCCTAATTAGTTTTGGTCCCTTCATCAGCCGATATGAATTAATAAATGTCAAAGACACACGAAATGTATAGCAACAAAAAGTCCCTTGTTATTAAACCTTATATGGTGCACCATAAAGAAGGATGGGAAATTGAAACTAAATCAACACAATATGATGTGGAAACACGTGGCTAGCTGGATGCGTCTGTGGTTTGTATTCGGTCTACAGTTTCAAAACACGTCAACACAGGAAGACTTGAGATAAAATACTTGTTTCTTGTATGCGTGTTTTCCATTTCGTTGGAAAACAGGAAACATTGTTTCTTGTATCTTGAAACACGAGATTTGTATGTCATTTGTATGTCAATTATATGCAAACTGTGTGCAGAATGTTTCCATACATCACTCGTGTCTCCCGATTGTATGTAGAATGTTTTCAAAAAGTATGCAAACATTCCGCATACAAATGAGAAACATTTGGGAAACAGTCTGCATACAATGTTTCTGGAAACAAATCTGCCGGTGTGGACGAGGCTTCAAGAGCCTTAAGTGTTGGTGGATTTGATTGGAAATGTTCTCTCCATTCCCTCAGTACAGAACACCGATTTGGTGAGCTCAATTCGAAGCAAACAAACTCTCCTCTTTCGTTAACATAGTCTTATTTATACTATGGCTTTTAGTGCCGGGAGTGTCCGAGGACATGTCCGGCTCGCCAGAGGCTGTAGCTGCTTCACCCGAACACCCATAGGGTGAGCTACAAGTTCAGTTCCATTGCAAGTAGTTCCATCTCTCGCTAGCAGATGCCACTGATACCTGGTGGTGAACGTTGGAACTTTGATAGAGTGTTCCAACGAACTCCTACCTAGAAATTTAGCTTCACAAAAGTTTAGTCTGTGGAAGGATCTTTTATATGCCATAAATCTATGACATGTGACCGCCGGCTTTACTTCCCCTCTGAAGGGGAAGGATTTTCACGCTCTTCAAAAATCTGACAACTTTGGCCTGGTTTAAACCCGCTATCTTGGGCACAGCAGTTCAGCATGCTACCAACTACGCCACCGAAGCCACTAACATAGTCCTGACAACACAACACAAATAACAGTTACTATGGTTAACATTCATTTGTTTACAGTATATATCATTTCCTGTTTCTTACCAACCATACCGTACGTAGTACCAGCCTAGATACATTTCCCGAGTGTGAAGAGACTTTTGCGCCACCCTGTATATATATTTTGTATAGCCTGATAACCTGTGTTATCGAGGACAGTGCTATCGAGGACAAGAACTGTAGGGGTAGACCAAGTTTAGAATATGTTGGGTGAATATATGCAGGATGCACAAAAGTAACTAACCACTTCACTTATGTTAATTAATATGAAAAATGTAAATCCACAGCCTGCTTCCAGTCTCCGACCGGGTCAGGAATGGAATGAATGAAGCCCCTATCTAGCAGCGAGGATATGAACTGTGCCGGCTGCCGAAGCATGTTGCACTCCTCTGGGGCAATGATTAAATAAATGACAGATGAAATGAAATGACAGTGAAGAGTGTTGCTGGAATGAAATTTTGACAGGGAAAACCGGAGTACCCGGAGAAAAACCTATCTGTTCCGTTTTGTCCAGTACAGATCTCACATGGAGTGACCGGGATTTGAACCACGGACCCAGCGGTGAGCAGCCGGCGTGCTGCCGCCTAAGCCACGGAGGCTCATGTTAATTAATATAATTTTGTTTATCTCTCTCTCTATATATATATATAAAAGAAAGTTTGTTTTTTCTGAATTTCCACGGAAATTTGCGTTATTTGCGCGTTTCAGACTGTTTTATGATGGATGCGCGCAAAAATAAAATTTTTGTCTGTCTGTCTGTTTGTTTGTTTGTCTGTGGACAACTTCGAGTCCTTATAACTTGAGAACGGCTGGGTGGATCAACGCAAAATTTGATACAGATAAGGGGGCCTACTCCCTTAAAATACATGCTGAAATAGGCATAGAAGGACGAGACAAAGCTTATTTCCAACCCCTCAATGTGAGAAACAAAACTCGGGAATACCCCGAAAACCATATTTTAAGGCCCTAAAACCAACAGTTTTTGAGATATTCCCAGAAAACTAATTTCATTTAATCATACTAATATATAAAAATGAGATGGTGTGTGTCTGTCTGTCTGTCTGTCTGAGTGTGTGTTACTCAATAACGCAAGAACCACTGGTCCGATTTAAATGAAATTTTGCATGGATATAGCTGATTTATCATGTTTACATATAGGATACTTTTAATTTCGATATTTTGCACTATTAAAAAATGGCGACCATTTAAGTGACGTCACTACACCCTTTGGTTTCAAAATTTCATATTTCCATATCAAATAAAAGGAGAACGCTAAGAAGCTACAAGATGGCGGCCTGCAGGTGTGTGGCAGTTAGAGTGCTCCAACTTTTCCTCGTGTTCTACCTAGTAAAAAGCTCAGTGGGTGCCTCGAAAAAGATCCTCGATCATTCTTTAACAATTGAAGACTCGTGTGTGAACTCGGACCTGAAGGAACACCTCATGGTAGTTTGTAAACTCAATATATCTTCTCTCTCATGGTGTGGAAGCGAGGGGCTGATAGTCACGGCAGCAGGCAGAGGGCGCCCAGCACTGCGCGGGGTTGCCAGACCGCCCGCTACATTATTACATCTCGTGGTGCTGTCTGTGGCTCTCAGTGGAGATGTGGAGATGAACCCAGGGCCGAACAAGGTGTGTATAATTTTTGATTCGAAGGGTCGTGTGAATCAGTTATTTGTGACATGTACATTTTGCCACTCTCAAGCACACAGAACTTGTGCAAAAATCAGTGCTTCAAAACACAAAATAATCACCTCTGGGAAACAATCGTGGCTATGTTGGAACTGTTCTTTACCTCAGTTCTCTAACTCATTTTTAATACATCGACACAGAGTGAAAATAGTGTAGATAGTGACGTAACACCCTCGGATGGCAAAGCATTGTCCATTTATTCCTTCAATGCTCGAAGTGTAACATGCCCCTCCAAACAACCGGACCTGCGTTCTTGTCTCACAGCACTTAATCCGTCAATTGTGTGTTCAGGGGAGACATGGCTGAAAAAATCCACTAACGACCCAGAAATATTTCCGGTAACATACACCATGTTCCGCAAAGATCGAACCTGGACATCAGGGGGAGGGGTACTAATAGCCATGAAACCTGAGTTAAGGCCTATTCGCCAATGGGAGCTTGAAACTGATGCTGAGGCTGTGTGGGTGGAATTCACGTGTGCGAACAATACATTTCTAATAGGCTCTGTATACCGTGCTCCAAATTCAACTCGGCACATCAATGATGAACTATTGGAGTCCCTCCGTCGTGTACAATACATCCAGCACAAATACAAGGCCATTTACATAACAGGCGATTTTAATTTAGAAATAGACTGGCAAAACTCTCCTCCCACTCCCAAGGATCCCATTGCTAATGAATTCCTTACCGCATTCTACGATTTATTCCTTGACCAATTAATAACCGAAGCAACTCGAATCACACAACCTACACGCTCCACAATAGACCTATTCCTAACAAGCCTTCCTTCCTCCGTACAGAAAGCTGAAGTCATACCCGGTTTCAGTGATCACGCAGCCATCTTTACCACATTGCATTACAACAAACCACGCAGCAAGAGCACAGTGAGGACAGTATACAATTACAAAAAGGCAGACTGGAAATTGCTATCATCTTTATTCCTCAAACACCTTCCCACCCCATGTATTCTGGACACCAGCGACATCAACTCAGTGTGGCACGCCTGGCGAAATTGTTTCTTTGAATGTGTGGATATAGCTATACCCAAAATAACCATTAGTGGGAAGAAAAATTCTCCTTGGGTGACGAAGGAAGTCATTAAAATGATTAGGAAAAGGAACGTTTTATACAAGAAATGGAAAAGTTGCTCAACTGACATCATGTGGGAAAAATACAAGAACATCAGGAACCAAACAAAGAAATTAATTCGCGAAACATACGACAATTATATTCACAAAATAAGCAGCACCAGTGAATTGTGGAAATTTTTGTCCAGAAGACGCGGCACCGCTGCGCCAGCCTCATTTCACTGTAACGGTACATTCCTCAGTGCACCCCAAGATATTGCAACAGCGTTCAGTGACAGTTTCAAGCAGAACTTTTCTAAGCCGGATATGACCACGAACCTGCTTCTGCCAAGGTCATCACTTCCACCCCTCCCACTCTCCAACCTGTACTTCACAACAACTGAGGTGATTCAGAGCCTACGGAAGATTAGACCACATGCGGCGACCGGCCCAGATGATGTTCCCGGACGGATCCTGCTGCAGTGTGCGGAAGCATTAGCGCCCTCTCTGAGTGCGTTATTCAACCTGTCTATCAACCAAGGTTCTGTGCCGTGTGGGTGGAAATGTGCTAACGTGGTGCCAATCTATAAGCAAGGTGACAGAGAAGATGTTGCAAATTACAGACCGGTGTGTCTAACATCTATAATTTGTAAATGTATGGAGCGGCTAGTAGCAAACAGTGTGCTGGAATTCCTACGGGAGAACAATCTGCTCGACCCAAATCAGCACGGTTTTCTTCCGGGTCGTTCTTGCACTACTCTATTGACAAAAGTCATTGATGAGTTTCAGTTCTACTTGAATCAGCCAGAAGTGAAACAAGTGGACTGTATTGCACTGGATTGGGCTAAGGTCTTCGATCAAGTGTCTCATGAAAGACTTTTGTTAAAGCTACAGCAGCTTAACATACGGGGTAGCTTACTTGCATGGGTGAGGTCATTCCTAGAGGGTCGATCACAGTGTGTGGTGTACGGAGGAGCTCGATCGCAGGCTGCTCAAGTTACTTCTGGAGTGATTCAGGGCTCTGTGATCGGACCTCTTCTCTTCACTATATATGTGCTCGATCTTCCTGGCTGTGTCACCTCATCAATATCACTATATGCAGATGACACCGTGCTATACAGGGGCATTAAATGTGAAGAAGATTCCCTCTGTCTTAAATCAGATCTGGACAACTTATCGCTGTGGTGTTCTGTGAATAATTTAAATATAAATGTACAAAAATGTAAATACATAAGAACAACCAGGTCACAAAAACCCATTGAGAATGAATACAAAATTATGAACAGTGTCATCCCACAGTGCACAAACTTAAAGCTATTAGGGGTAACAATCTCCGACACCCTGAATTGGAACATTCACAGTGAAGAGGCAAGATGTAAGGCCACCAAAGTTCTGGGTTTCTTGTACAGAAACATGAGAGGTTGTAAACCTAGAGCCTTCAGGATGGCTTACACATGCATGGTCCGTCCGATATTAACGTACGGCTTACCTGCTTGGCATCCCACTACAGCGGAAAACATGAACAAGCTCCAGCGTGTACAGCGCCGCGCAGAAAGGCTAATAGCTCGTTATTCCCCTTTGTCAAAATTTCCATCTATAGAGGCAACAGCCAAACAAATTGATCTAATTTTTCTTAAAAAATCCCTTACAGGTTCCATTAATATTGACCCTTTTTGCCGACTGTCATTGGCATATCGCTCAGTTCGGAGAGGACGAGGTGTAACCCTCGTTCCGCCCTTCGCACGTAGCAATGCTTACCTGACAGGTTTCTACGGCCGCTCAGCGCGGTTATGGAACGCGCTGCCAGGGGATGCCAAGATCTTGCCTCTTAGGAAATTCAAGCCGTACGTAAAAAAGTACATTGTATAAATAAACGTATGTATGAGTGATTGATTGTCTCGCTGAATGAATGAGTATCTGAATGGAATGAATGTATGAATCGCGTGATCGAGGTTATGAAAGTGCGTGCGTGAGAGAGTGAGTGAACAGGAAAATGTACTATGTCAATATTCTAAATATGTAAATACTGCAAATATCTTTGTAAAACTTGTAAATATTGTTAAAACAAATGTTGATGTAAGCTGTGCCTGTGAAGCATGAAATATGTAAGTGGGGCTTGGCCCTTTTTCACTAGGCCTTCCATACTTCGTGTACGATTTATGGTAAATAAATAATAATAATAATAAATAGCAAACTTTTGATGGCACATACGAGCTTCAAAATTTAATTTCCTATCCGAAAGGTCATTATCACTTTTCGTGTATCTCCAACGGTTAGCGAGTAAAACCCTCATATGTGACGTCACTACACCCTATGGTTTCAAAATTTCATATTTCCATTTCAAATAAAAAGAGAACGCTAAGAAATAGTAAACGTTTGATGCATACACAAGATTTAACATTTAATTTTCTATCCAAAAGGTCCTTATCACTTTTCGTGTATCTCCAACGATTAGCGAGTAAAACCTAAATTTGTGCAATAAAACACGGTCAACAACGAGCGGTGCAGTATATGATGATAATTGTTGTTTTAAGGGGCCTAACATCTAGGCTATCGGCCCGGTGCAGTATATCTCTACGTACATAAAAATTAAAGTTTGTATGTTTTGTTCGCAACTTATACGGAAAATTGAGTTATTTACGCGTTTCAGACTGTTTTATTATGGATGCGCGCGAAAATAAGGTTTTGGTCTGTCTGTCTGTTTGTTTGTTTGTTTGTTTGTCTGTGGACAACTTTGTTCCCTTATAACTCGAGAACAGCTGGGTGTATCAACGTAAAATTTGGCACAGATATCCATCAGAGGCACGACACTAATCATTGATGTAACCCTTCTCCGTACCTCTCATAAAAGAGGGCCTACCCCCTTAAAATACATGCTGAAATAGGAGTAGAAGGACGAGACAAAGATCATTTTCAGCCCCTCAATGTGAGAGACAAAATTCGGGGGCCCTAAAGAGTCCCCGAAATCCACATTTTAAGGCCATAAAACCAACCATTTTTGAGATATTCCCAGAAAACTAATTTCATTTAATAAACTAATGAACGAATACAAGCCGGTAACCATGGCAACAGATTCTCAGAGGTCCATCTATTGCTGTAAGACGCAATGCAATTCCATTAATTACATTGGTGTGAAAGTTTGCAAACGGCTAGAAGGTTATCACGGAACCAAATTAAGCTGTAAAATTCATCAATACGTATAATGCGCTTAAGGGGGTCAAGGGGTACACTAGAATTTTTTCACGAGATTTACACCTGCGGGTGTGGTACGGCAGGTCTATTATATTCCTATCCCTATATTATATTATTATTATTAGTATTATATTATGGTGTACAACGAGGAGACAAAGCCCCTCGGTGCCAGAAACAAAACTTGGGGGCCTCAAAAACTACATTATAAGGCTCTAAAACCAACAGTATCTGAAATATTCCCAGATAACTAATTTAATTTAATTTAACAAACTAATGAAGGAATGGAAATCGGTAACCATGATAACATTATCTCAAGGGGTGGCATCCAACTTTCCATCTATTTCTGTAAGAAGCAATGTCACTCCATTTATACCTTGCCACGGTGGGAGAGTGGATAGCGTGTCGGTCTACAACCCCAAGATTGCAGGTTCACTCCTGGCCGTGGTAAGTGATTTTTGAAAGGCGGAAAAAATACGACTCGCATGTCATACGATGTTGGCATGTCAAAGAACCCATTTGAATTCAGTAGGCCGTGTTCATAATGGCAAAATTAATCTCAGCAGTTTCCGCCTACACAAAGTTCCTCATTTCTCTACTAGAAAGTGCTATAGTGTTCAAGCAGCTTAGATATCTACTGTACCCGTTCGTCCTGGGGATGCGATGACCCATCTGCTATTACATCGCATTCCTGGAGTTCCAGGACAGAGCGGAGTTAAATGAACCTCTAGTCAAATAAGGAATGTGTCGGAAATTCAGCTGAGTTATCGAAAAAGCAGTGGGTAACACGAGACAGAGTATCTCTAGGGTCGTTACGGGCTTAAGTTTAATAAAAATAATGCAAATTAAATGGGCGCCATCAACTAAACTCCTAGCAAACCACATCCTTTCCGGTTAAGCCTTAATCAAGACAAGGAAAGAAAAAGGAAAATCACACCATCATCAGATCACAACTAAGATAAAAACAAATTTATTTCACTTTGATAGTCAGACAGACATTTTAAATAATCATCCTACCTGAGAGCATGGTCGAATGCCAACGTTAAATTGTCATTGTCCAAAAATCAAACCATCTCTTTTCTAATCAAAAATATTTCATCCACATAAAACAGGAAAAATCTCTAAAGTTCTCTTGGGTTCTCATGATCACTGTAGTACTATGTCTTTCGTCACTGACATTTGTGATACCTGAGACCTAATTTCTCTTTAATTTAACATCATAAATGTGGATTTGAAAAAATTATTAATCTGTCTAAACATACACATATTAATCACATATTTTAAACATCACGTAATTTATGGCTTGCATGGCATAATTTAAATGTTGAACACGTTAGTAAAATGCTCCTAAACATCGAATAATTAATTTACACTATTTACATCGTCATTAATAATTACTTGTTTGTGAATTACAGAAAATCCACTGCTCATTGGTCATCATCATCATCATCATCAAAGTTAAATATTTCTCACATTAATTCTCATCTCAAAATTCAACATATTCCTGTCAGAATCATTAACTCATCACCATTAAATCATTTAAATGAAAATTATTATCATTACTTCATTATACTTTCTAATTATTCACACTCTCTTATTTTATCATCTACTTCAGATTAAATCATCTTAAATCATCAATATAAATTGTTTAATTCCTCAACTCAAGTTGCAATTCCTCAAATTACCTCTCAATTAAATTTATTTTAATCCATATAAATTCATTAATCATCAGCTTCTTTAGTTAATTATCACCTTCTAATTCAGTTATTCATCATCTATCCAATCATCTATTAATTTATTTAAATCAGTTTATTTATCCAATCTTCAATTCATCCATTTATTTAATTCATTGATTTATTCCAAAATTTAATTAATCAATTTATTTAAATTTTATTCTTCTGGTTATTTAGATTTTCATTATTTCATCTAGTCATTCAGATTTTTATTTCATTAGGTCAGATCATTAATATGCTCAAATTTCAGATTATTATTTCATTAATTATTATTATCAGAAAATCTTGTATTATCAACTTTATTTATTTGTTTAATTTCCTAACAAATTGTTTAATATGGGTTATAGAACGTTGTCTTACAGTTTTATCACTTCCAAGTTATATCTCGTATTTAATTATCATGCCAAAAAATATTATTGCCTTCACGACATCACGTTGGATCTGACTATCCACAACTACATTATATATCCTCACTTCTTCAAATATCACATTTGAATACCACAATTATTCCACAAAACTCCATAAATATTCAGCGTACACAGCATGAATCTCAACAATTACGCTAGACTGGGTTCGACAACCTCATGTCTGCTTCAAAATACATTAGCAACATTGCAACTATCACTTGGCAACTTCCACAAAATGCCTATCACAAATTTCACTTAACCATGTTGCATGATCTACAAAAATATATAACTGGCTTCAAATTATCAACGCACACAATCTCCAATAACTGTAATTACTCTGATCACATCTAGACAACTTCTTAAACAATTGGAAAAAATATTACCTTAGTAATTCAAGATCTGCTTTCAAATAGCATAAATTCTCTTACAATTCTCATAATTCACATTACAGAAAAACACCAATGTGCTATAATCTCTCATATCAAAATCTGCAATACTGATCTGGCTTAAAATAAATCTGACCATTAATGATTCATCTTACAAGATTCAATTACTTTAAATCCTTCTCAAAGGTATCAAACACAATTATAAAAATCATCAAAAGCATCAGCTGTACCAGCTGTTAAACTGAAAGTACTCTCAAAAGAGTATAGCAACAAAATATTGGATTGGCAAACAAGAATTACTAAATGTAACCCTGCTGACATGTATCTTTATTTTATTTAACAAAATTTCGACTGATATGTGACTAGTAGTTCCTTGTTTGATTCACTTACAATCTCATGTACACTCGGATGATAAAAATGAGTCCCTCAATGGCAAGTAAGATGAGTAACCACCGTACAATCGTATAAATACGAAAGACCTCGCCCCGTCGACTAACATGATAGTGCCCAGAACGATGGGTAATATGAGTAACCACCATACAATCGTATAAATACGAAAGACCCCATCTCGAAGACTAAATGAGTGAATGTACCAGATAGGAATCAACAAGTCTCTAGTTGTCATATAAAAGCGATATTCATTCACTAAAGTGAATAACATCTTAATATCTCCAAACAATCCAATGGAAAAAATCCCTACTGATGAATAATACACACTCGCTAGTATGCAATGAACTGACGAAGTAATTTTAGATAATCAATTGCAGATCACGAGTTCGAAATACTCGTCACACAAAAAAAAACTATTCATGAAAACTATCCTTGCTGGAAAAATGTCTAAAAGACCAAACATCTGCTTAATAAAGCCAACCAATGGTGAGAATTTCGTATAATGATGCCTGCCATATCATATGGTCACGCCATATTCTCGCAAAATTTGAAGCATATAAAGTCGAAGCCATGTATAAATAATCGTATCACTCCTATTAGAAAAATATACATGTGTGCCCAGTATTCATGAAAATAATCGTATCAGGAAGTTATAACTCTTACAGTACCTTCTCATAATCAGCTGTTATTAAATTTCAAAGATCGTCGATTTTCCTTATGTAATGAATTTCTCGAAAGATCGGCGTGAATATCATTCCATCCATGCAATGACGATTGCCTTCAAATCCCAAGTGAATCAGCTGGTGGACCTCCTTCTCGTCAGGAATCGAATCCATCGCTCTGTGGTGCCATCGTGTCTCTGTCTGCGTTTACTCCGACATGATAAACTTCTGGTTATCCATAGCGGATATTGTCCAAATCTTCACGAAAAAGTTCATAGAAACAGCGGACCCCTTATTCCTCTTCTACGTTACGCCACTGTTCCATACCATGTTCGGTTTGAGTGTTGAAAGTTCAATCTCCAATAACTGCTAAGTCTCACTTTCATAAACTAAAATTTTATATGAGAGTGTCTAAGTTTATGAAACACCCTGTAGCTGTGTTCATACTCGGTAATTTATAACACTTCATAAGAAAGAATTGCATTAATGCACGTGCTAATGTTCATAAGTGCATTTGCTTGAAACATTTCATTTGCTTATAATCGTTAATGTTACTTGGAATGCGTTATGAACTGCATCGTCGTAATGTCATTGAAAAACTATGTTCATCTGAAGTTCACAGTTGCAGTATCTCGTAACTATCTGCTTGTATAATTCAAATGCTGAATAAACGTTCCAACTCAATGTTGTAATGAAGTTCAGCTTCTGTCATAATGCTTGCGTATAAGATTGGAAATAACCCGCTCGCGCCTACTGCAATGCTAGAACAATCTCCGCCTAAAGCTGGCCTCGCCATGTCGCTCTGCTATGCTGTTCTGCGTAACCAAAATGCGGCTTGAAATAAGTTCTCCAACTCGTTTTACAGCTCTGTTCTAAACCCCGGCCTTCTATGCTTGCTTGGGCCTGTACAGCTGGTTCTGTAACCGGTCTTCACGCTGCCTACCGCGGGTGTCCGCCCGGCTCAATGACCTACTTTTCGTTCGCTGCTTGGTGAAGTTAAAACTGTCGCTTTCACTTTCCGTGACAAAAGCTGTTCGCTGCGCGACCTTAACCATACGCTCGGCGCATGTCCTACTCGGCTCGCTCTCTGAATTCGACTGCCGTGCTAACTGTACTTGACTCCTCTGCTTACCGAGCTCGACTGCTTGGCTCACTGAGCTCAACTGACTGTCTCTAGACTGCAATGACCTGAACCTCCCTGGCACAGTCACGTGACGTTCTCCCCACCTCTGTGGTCTTGCGTCACAAATATAATCTCGAACCCCGATCATCTCGGCTATTAAGTTATAAAATAACTTAAGGGTTATCTGGCTTCCTTAAAATTATTACCACATATAATGCATGTTATATCTTCTCTTCTGAGATGTTTAAATACCATATTCCATATAGATCTTAATAAAGCTTCATAATTCCATCCATAATTCCATCTGCCGCCTGACTGATGTCAGTGCCTTCTTAATCCTAGACCTTCTACGTCATCCTGACATTCCTCTTGACTCGATCTGAGCGCTATCTTTTCGTAACTCTTCCCAAAATCTCAACTACGGCTTAATGTCTGCTGGCGTAGCCGATAGCCTCAACTAGGTATCGGGTACATCTCTCGCGTACATCTCCTTTTTTATCAGGATTGAGAAAAAAAATACACTCTCAGGCATTCTATATATAACACATGTACACGATAGCTCTACAATTCTCTTATTCAGCATGATGGTACTTTCTGACTTTCAACAATGATGATTGACTTCCAATGATTAGCATCTTGATTCTGTATTACGTTGACGTCTGTTTCTTCCTTCATTACTCGTGCTTGCTCGATTGACATCTCTGACTGTCTCCTCGGGTGGTGTACTAGGCTGTCTACATTCTTGCCTCGATCTCTCATATTCACGATTATCTCGTCCTTCATTTGGATCGTTTCTTCGGCCTTCCTGCCTGTCGTTCCGATTATACTGTTGACCTTGGCTCCAGTTGTTTCTACCACGATATCTATTGTTGTATCGATTCCTATCTTGATATCTGGAATTCTGATTATAATTTCTGTATCGGCTGTCTCTTGCTTCCTGATCGTATGGCCTCTCATATGGTCCTCTATATCGATCATTTCCACGAACGTTACGGATGTTTCCTCGATTTCCTTCGTTCCTTCTGTTTTCCCAGGAATCTCTTCTGTCCGTCTGAGCTGCGTTATCAACGACTACCGCATTCACCTCTCGCGTGTTCCGATTGTCGTTTCTTGCATTTCTAGGCGTAACTTGAGCGCTTGTATAGTCTAATCGCCGTAAAATGTCGTCATAGTGCTCAAGTGTGTTTGCTCCCGACGCTATGAGTGATCGCTGTACCTCAATCGGTAACTGTCTCGCTATAGCTTGCAAAAGCTCTTCTTCTGGCAATGGAGGAATCAGAAACTGTAATTTAGCCAATTGTGAAGTAAAATAATTGGCATAATGCGTCGGATGTGACGTAGAATAACGCTTCGAGTACATTTCTGCTCTTACGTTCAGCTGATCCTCTGCACTCCAAAATCTCCTCAAGAATGCTATTGCAAATTGCTCCATATTCGCAAAATTGCTTCTGAATGCCTTAAACCAAGTTAACGCAGACCCGTCTAAGGCGCGTTCGACTATCCTTAGTTCTCTCTCCTGGGCTACTCTATGTTCCGCCATGTAGTCGCGAATATCTCGCAGAAATTCGACTGGTGTGACTCCTGTATTTCCAGAAAACTTCCTCGGCTTGTCATCCAGATTTCTGATAATGGTAACTGGACCTGAGTATCGTTCACTTGTACCCAACGTACTCCTATTCGAACTCGGATTATCCTGAGGGGTTGAACTTGCCCTTTCGAATGTCACATTCGGTTGCGTTTGACGGTCTTCTCCCATGCTAACTTCTTGATTACCCATACTGCGGTCTATCGCTGTCTGATTTATCGATATTTCCCCTGACGTAATATTTTGACTGGTGAAACTGTTAATCATAGATTCTAGTTTAGTTATCCTATCTTCTGCCAGTTTCTCTACGGTCTTGACTTGAGTCTTCAACTCATCTAACGACGTAACATTCTGCGTTTTGTTACTCTCGTCTTAATCGTTTTTCAACTTGTCTATCTTGTCTTCGCATGTATTCTTTACTGACGCGACTTGTTCCTTTAACAGATCAACGTCTGTCCTAAATAGAGTTGAATCTATCTTCATCGCTTCCTTGTTCTCCGTAAATCTCGCTTCTAAGTTCGCCATACCTGCGATTAATTTCTCATCTAATCCTGCACGTTTTTCTTTTGCTTCGGCATCGACCTCACTATACCGTTCTTCCACGATTGCACCGACTCTATTTTTGAATAAAGCTAAGCTTTCATTAACCTTTTGCTCTATATCATCATCCATTTTCCTAATATCTTTCTGCAATTGATTCTCTAATGATTTTAAATTAGAATTAACCTCTCCTAAGACTTCCTCTTTAATGGTCCCAATTACTGACTTTAAATCTTTGATCTCATTACCTATATTCATCTCTAGACCTTTGATTTTAGTTTCGAAAGATACTTCGGTAGACCACTCTTGAATTTTGCCTACATCTGCCACTAAACCATCGATTTCGAATCTCAACTTCGATACATCCGATTTAATCTCTTTCTGTATGGACATAACGTCTGTTCTTAAAGTAAGAATGTTTTCTTCTCCTCTACTTTCTAATTCAATAATATTCTTTCTTAATATTTGAACATTTTCCTCTCCTTTCATATTTACTGCAATTATATCTAATTGTAAAGTCTTAAGCATTTCATTATTCTTTAAAGTTAATCTATTCTCTAATATAGTTAACTTGTTTTCTAACTCTGTGTTAGTTTCTTCACTACGAGCTTGTAATTTTTCTTCTAATGATTTAAAATTATCCTTCAAGTTAGCTTCACTAGCTTTCAAATGACTTTCAGTACTAGTCTGTAATCTAGTCTCCAATAACATCAACTCATCTTTACTATTTGCCTGTAATCTTTCTTCTAATGATTTAAAACTATCCTCACTATTTGACTGTAACCTAGTCTCTAATGACTTTAAATTATCTTCACTATTTGACTGTAATAATTTTAAATTTTCTTAATTACTAGTCTGCAATCTAGTCTCTATTGACTTTAAATTTTCCTCACTAGTTGACTGTAATCTGGTCTCTAATGACTTTAAACTGTCGTTCAGATTGCCTTCGTTACTAGCCTGAAATGATTGCACATTTTCTTTACATTTAGCTTCTAACCTAGCTTCTGAACTATTTATCTGTTCTTTAACTTCCGTTTCCATTTTAGAAATAGTTTCTGCAATACCAGACATACCACTCTGTAACTCTCCTAACACCTTAGCTAAATCTTCCGGCAACATAATTATATTTTCAATAGCCGTTTTATTCAGAGACGTTAGACAACAACACATCACAATGTCTCAATTCCTGCATTCACTTGGGTATAGGAAAAATGACTTATAACTAACATGATATAATACTAATACGATTAACATGAACACTGGAATGGGCACACAAGTATATTGTCTGACTAACGTTAATAAATTTTATAACACAATTAAATGAACTTGAGATCAATCTCTCCGTAATCTAAATCTGATGTGATTCCATAGAATAAACAAAATCGAAGCCCCACAGGCGGGTAAAGCCAATTCTCCCTCTCTCTCTGTACCCGTTCGTCCTGGGGATGCGATGACCCATCTGCTATTACATCGCATTCCTGGAGTTCCAGGACAGAGCGGAGTTAAATGAACCTCTAGTCAAATAAGGAATGTGTCGGAAATTCAGCTGAGTTATCGAAAAAGCAGTGGGTAACACGTGACAGAGTATCTCTAGGGTCGTTACGGGCTTAAGTTTAATAAAAATAATGCAAATATAAATGGGCGCCATCAACTGAACTCCTAGCAAACCACATCCTTTCCGGTTAAGCCTTAATCAAGACAAGGAAAGAAAAAGGAAAATCACACCATCATCAGATCATAACTAAGATAAAAACAAATTTATTTCACTTTGATAGTCAGACAGACATTTTAAATAATCATCCTACCTGAGAGCATGGTCGAATGCCAACGTTAAATTGTCATTGTCCAAAAATCGAACCATCTCTTTTCTAATCAAAAATATTTCATCCACATAAAACAGGAAAAATCTCTAAAGTTCTCTTGGGTTCTCAGGATCACTGTAGCACTATGTCTTTCGTCACTGACATTTGTGATACCTGAGACCTAATTTCTCTTTAATTTAACATCATAAATGTGGATTTGAAAAAATTATTAATCTGTCTAAACATACACATATTAATCACATATTTTAAACATCACGTAATTTATGGCTTGCATGGCATAATTTAAATGTTGAACACGTTAGTAAAATGCTCCTAAACATCGAATAATTAATTTACACTATTTACATCGTCATTAATAATTACTTGTTTGTGAATTACAGAAAATCTACTGCTCATTGGTCATCATCATCATCATCATCAAAGTTAAATATTTCTCACATTAATTCTCATCTCAAAATTCAACATATTCCTGTCAGAATCATTAACTCATCACCATTAAATCATTTAAATGAAAATTATTATCATTACTTCATTATACTTTCTAATTATTCACACTCTCTTATTTTATCATCTACTTCAGATTAAATCATCTTAAATCATCAATATAAATTGTTTAATTCCTCAACTCAAGTTGCAATTCCTCAAATTATCTCTCAATTAAATTTATTTTAATCCATATAAATTCATTAATCATCAGCTTCTTTAGTTAATTATCACCTTCTAATTCAGTTATTCATCATCTATCCAATCATCTATTAATTTATTTAAATCAGTTTATTTATCCAATCTTCAATTCATCCATTTATGTAATTCATTGATTTATTCCAAAATTTAATTTATCAATTTATTTAAATTTTATTCTTCTGGTTATTTAGATTTTCATTATTTCATCTAGTCATTCAGATTTTTATTTCATTAGGTCAGATCATTAATATGCTCAAATTTCAGATTATTATTTCATTAATTATTATTATCAGAAAATCTTGTATTATCAACTTTATTTATTTGTTTAATTTCCTAACAAATTGTTTAATATGGGTTATAGAACGTTGTCTTACAGTTTTATCGCTTCCAAGTTATATCTCGTATTTAATTATCATGCCAAAAAATATTATTGCCTTCACGACATCACGTTGGATCTGACTATCCAAAACTACATTATATATCCTCACTTCTTCAAATATCACATTTGAATACCACAATTATTCCACAAAACTCCATAAATATTCAGCGTACACAGCATGAATCTCAACAATTACGCTAGACTGGGTTCGACAACCTCATGTCTGCTTCAAAATACATTAGCAACATTGCAACTATCACTTGGCAACTTCCACAAAATGCCTATCACAAATTTCACTTAACCATGTTGCATGATCTACAAAAAATATATAACTGGCTTCAAATTATCAACGCACACAATCTCCAATAACTGTAATTACTCTGATCACATCTAGACAACTTCTTAAACAATTGGTAAAAATATTACCTTAGTAATTCAAGATCTGCTTTCAAATAACATAAATTCTCTTACAATTCTCATAATTCACATCACAGAAAAACACCAATGTGCTATAATCTCTCATATCAAAATCTGCAATACTGATCTGCCTTAAAGTAAATCTGACCATTAATGATTCATCTTACAAGATTCAATTACTTTAAATCCTTCTCAAAGGTATCAAACACAATTATAAAAATCATCAAAAGCATCAGCTGTACCAGCTGTTAAACTGAAAGTACTCTCAAAAGAGTATAGCAACAAAATATTGGATTGGCAAACAAGAATTACTAAATGTAACCCTGCTGACATGTATCTTTATTTTATTTAACAAAATTTCGACTGATATGTGACTAGTAGTTCCTTGTTTGATTCACTTACAATCTCATGTACACTCGGATGATAAAAATGAGTCCCTCAATGGCAAGTAAGATGAGTAACCACCGTACAATCGTATAAATACGAAAGACCTCGCCCCGTCGACTAACATGATAGTGCCCTGAACGATGGGTAAGATGAGTAACCACCATACAATCGTATGGATACGAAAGACGCCATCTCGAAGACTAAATGAGTGAATCTACCAGATAGGAATCAACAAGTCTCTAGTTGTCATATAAAAGCGATATTCATTCACTAAAGTGAATAACATCTTAATATCTCCAAACAATCCAATGGAAAAAATCCCTACTGATGAATAATACACACTCGCTAGTATGCAATGAACTGACGAAGTAATTTTAGATAATCAATTGCAGATCACGAGTTCGAAATACTCGTCACACAAAAAAAAACTATTCATGAAAACTATCCTTGCTGGAAAAATGTCTAAAAGACCAAACATCTGCTTAATAAAGCCAACCAATGGTGAGAATTTCGTATAATGATGCCTGCCATATCATATGGTCACGCCATATTCTCGCAAAATTTGAATCATATAAAGTCAAAGCCATGTATAAATAATCGTATCACTCCTATTAGAAAAATATACATGTGTGCCCAGTATTCATGAAAATAATCGTATCAGGAAGTTATAACTCTTACAGTACCTTCTCATAATCAGCTGTTATTAAATTTCAAAGATCGTCGATTTTCCTTATGTAATGAATTTCTCGAAAGATCGGCGTGAATATCATTCCATCCATGCAATGACGATTGACTTCAAATCCCAAGTGAATCAGCTGGTGGACCTCCTTCTCGTCAGGAATCGAATCCATCGCTCTGTGGTGCCATCGCGTCTCTGTCTGCGTTTACTCCGACATGATAAACTTCTGGTTATCCATAGCGGATATTGTCCAAATCTTCACGAAAAAGTTCATAGAAACAGCGGACCCCTTATTCCTCTTCTACGTTACGCCACTGTTCCATACAATGTTCGGTTTGAGTGTTGAAAGTTCAATCTCCAATAACTGCTAAGTCTCACTTTCATAAACTAAAATTTTATATGAGAGTGTCTAAGTTTATGAAACACCCTGTAGCTGTGTTCATACTCGGTAATTTATAACACTTCATAAGAAAGAATTGCATTAATGCACGTGCTAATGTTCATAAGTGCATTTGCTTGAAACATTTCATTTGCTTATAATCGTTAATGTTACTTGGAATGCGTTATGAACTGCATCGTCGTAATGTCATTGAAAAACTATGTTCATCTGAAGTTCACAGTTGCAGTATCTCGTAACTATCTGCTTGTATAATTCAAATGCTGAATAAACGTTCCAACTCAATGTTGTAATGAAGTTCAGCTTCTGTCATAATGCTTGCGTATAAGATTGGAAATAACCCGCTCGCGCCTACTGCAATGCTAGAACAATCTCCGCCTAAAGCTGGCCTCGCCATGTCGCTCTGCTATGCTGTTCTGCGTAACCAAAATGCGGCTTGAAATAAGTTCTCCAACTCGTTTTACAGCTCTGTTCTAAACCCCGGCCTTCTATGCTTGCTTGGGCCTGTACAGCTGGTTCTGTAACCGGTCTTCACGCTGCCTACCGCGGGTGTCCGCCCGGCTCAATGACCTACTTTTCGTTCGCTGCTTGGTGAAGTTAAAACTGTCGCTTTCACTTTCCGTGACAAAAGCTGTTCGCTGCGCGACCTTAACCATACGCTCGGCGCATGTCCTACTCGGCTCGCTCTCTGAATTCGACTGCCGTGCTAACTGTACTTGACTCCTCTGCTTACCGATCTCGACTGCTTGGCTCACTGAGCTCAACTGACTGTCTCTAGACTGCAATGACCTGAACCTCCCTGGCACAGTCACGTGACGTTCTCCCCACCTCTGTGGTCTTGCGTCACAAATATAATCTCGAACCCCGATCATCTCGGCTATTAAGTTATAAAATAACTTAAGGGTTATCTGGCTTCCTTAAAATTATTACCACATATAATGCATGTTATATCTTCTCTTCTGAGATGTTTAAATACCATATTCCATATAGATCTTAATAAAGCTTCATAATTCCATCCATAATTCCATCTGCCGCCTGACTGATGTCAGTGCCTTCTTAATCCTAGACCTTCTACGTCATCCTGACATTCCTCTTGACTCGATCTGAGCGCTATCTTTTCATAACTCTTCCCAAAATCTCAACTACGGCTTTATGTCTGCTGGCGTAGCCGATAGCCTCAACTAGGTATCGGGTACACTACCCTCCTTGACTTTCATAGTGATTCAAGGAACAACGAAATTTCGACATACAAGCTACCCTCTGGGTGTCAAATTACGAAGCTTGCACCAGGCATCCGAGGCCATACGATATTATTATTTGGCTATTCCATTTATTACATTTATGTGAAAGTTTGCAAATGGCTATAAGGTTATCACGGAACCAACGTAGACTGTATAATTCGTCAATGCAATTAAGGGGGTCAAGGGGTAACCTAGAAGTTTTTCATGCAATTTCACGTGCGACATATAGTACAGAAAGTCTATTTTATCTCCAAACAGCAACATTATTTTCAAAAATTCCTGAATTGAATCAGCATTTTTTGCGGCTTTTAGGAATTTGGGCCATTTGAGGCTAAAGAACCTGAATTTTCATGCACCACAAGCCTTTATAATTTATGAAAGAGGTCTTCCTGTGTATGGGGACCTATCACAACGTAGAAGGTAATTTTTTATCTGAGGTGTATTGCGTTTCGTCTACAAGGCTTTCAAATCTATTTCACGTCAGGAAGTACACGTTAGGTGAATTTAGTTTGAGAGCACATTTTACCTAATATCTTTTTTTTTTGTCGACATACGGGTTCATCGTAAGGATGATTTTGTTTGATACTGTATGGTATATATACCCATATTTGGATATCTGGGTGATATGTTGTAGACAATAGAATTGTCTGTCTGTCTGTGTATCTTTATGTACGCCTATATCTCGTGTTCGGATGCTTGGAGCATCGTAAAATTAGGTATGGTAAACATGAGTCAATACACCAATCATTTATAAAACTCCTCACCGTACTTTTAATACAGTAGAAGGGTGGATATAGGGAAAAACTTCTCAAAATACATGCTAAAATAGGCGAAATATAAAATTTATCCTAGAAGGACGATCAAAGCATATGTCGCGCTTCCCATTGTGAGACACAAAATTCGCGAGTCTATAAGGGGTCTCCGAAAATCACATTTTTTTGGCCCTTAAATTAACAGTGTGTGTGATATTCCCAGAAAACTAACTTCGTTCTGATAAACTTATGAAGGAATAACAGACCGCTAACCATTGCAACAGTAGCTCAATTGATAATGTCTGGTGTTAATATATAACACCGTTCGAAGAACGGGTACTTCTGCTTGTAATCTATGAAAGAATGCAAGCTGGTAACCATGGCAACGGAATCACACAGGACCATCTATTTCTGTAAGACGCAATGCAATTCCATTTATTACATTACTGTGAAGTTTGCAAACGGCTATAAGGTTATCACGAAACCAAACAAAGCTGTAAAATTCATCAATACGTATAATGCGCTTAAGGGGGTCAAGGGGTACACTAGAATTTATTCACGTGTGGGTGTGGTACGGAAGGTCTTTTTTTTTATCCCTATCCCTATATTGTATTTATTATATTAAGCTCATTTTTAGCCCCTCGGTGACAAAAACAAAATTTCGAGGGTTCCCGAAAACTACATTTTAAGGCTCTAAACCCAACAGTTTCTGAGATATTCCCAGAAAACTAATTGAATTTAATAAACTAATGAAGGAATGCAAGCCGGCAACAATCACAACAGGTTCTCAAGAGAAGTCATCCAACTTTCCATCTAATTCTGTAAAAAGCAATGCCACTCCACTTATTACATTTATGTGAAAGTTTTCAAATGGGCTATAAGGTTATCACGGAACCAACTTAGACTATAAAATTCATCAATGCGCTTAAGGGGGTCAAGGGGTACCCTAGAATTTTTCACGTGATTTATACGTGTGATATGTCGTACAGAATTATATCTCCAAACAGCAACATCATTTTCAAAAATTCCTGAATTGAAATATAATTTTTTGCGGCTATTAGGAATTTGGGCCATTGGAGGATTAAAAAAACTGAATATTCATGCACCACAATGCTATATAATTTGTTAAAGGTGTCTTCCTGTGGATGGGGACTTTACACAACCGTGAGGGTCAGTCTTTATGTGAGGTGTATTGCGTTTGTTCTACGAGATTTTCAAATTTATTTTCACGTCAGGAAGTACACGTTAGGTGAATTTAGATTGAGCACATTCACTTTTTTTTTTCTACAAACGGGTTCATCGTAAGGATGATTTTGTTTGATACTGTGTGGTTGATATATCCATATTCGGACATCTGGGTGATATGTTGTACGTTGGTTGGTTGGTTCCTCAGTTTAGAAGCTGCGACAACGCGTTCACGTAGCCTAGTGTTCTTAAGAGTGTGTGTAGAATCTGTCTGATTACCGGTGTTAATTGTGATGGCTGTGTTAGTGTGTGTTATCTGTATTTCAGGTAAGGACTGCAGACAATCAATTTCCAATAGTTCCTACTTTTGCTACCAAATGCTACCGTCAACGACACCTAGCTGTGACTTGGCTACTAGATGCCACCTCAACCGGAATCTGGTGGAAAACATTGGAACTAATAGAGCGTTAATCAAATCTAACCAACAAATTTAGCTTCACACAATTGTAGTTAGTGGAAGGTTCTATTACATGACATAAATCTATGACATGTGACCGCCGGCTTTACTTCCCCTTCGAGGTAAGGCATACTTTCTGTATATCTTTATGTACGCTTATAACTCGTGTTCGAATGTTGTTTGGAGCATTTATAAAACTCTTCACCGTACTTCTCATAGAAGGGTTGGTATAGGAAAAAACTTTTCAAAATACATGCTAAAATAGGCGAAATATAAAAACTATCCTAGAAGGACGACCAATGCATATGTTGCCCTTCTCAATGTGAGACACAAAATTCGGGAATCTATAAAGAGTCTCCCAAAACCACATTTTAAGGCCTGTGATATTCCCAGAGAACTAACTTCGCTCTGATAAACGTATGAAGGAATAAAAAGCCCCTAACCATTGCAACAGTAGCTCAATATTGATAACGTCTGGTTATTAATACCGAAGACCGTTCGAAGAGCGGGTACTCCTGCTAGAGTTGAAAAATTTCAACACGATGCACAATACAGGCCTACCAACAAAATGTTGGTTTTCCGTGTACCAATAGGTACAGTTATGTAGATTTACATGTCCCGACAACTTCTGGGCAACGTGATACTGATCATCTTCTAGAAATCCATGTTCTGAGGCATTGTAGAAAGGAGAGTTCGATCATTGGCCGAGAGTAAGATGGATGAAAACCAGTGTGGCTTTATAGCACGAGGATGTCAAGAACACAATCTTTAGTATGCGCCAAGTTATTTAGAAATGCTACGAGAGGAATAGACATTCATGTTGGTGTTTTGTATATCGAGAGAAGACGTTCGATAGAGCAGATGCTACAGGCAATCGAAAGTATTTATGTTGATAATCAGGCTGCAGTGAGAGTTGATGGTAGGATGAGTTCTTGGTTCAAGGTTGTTACACTACTGTTTATTTTATTATGGACCATTTGTTGAAGGGCATAAACTGGTTGGGTGGATTACAAGGTAATAATAATTAAGGCCTAGGGTGCAAGCTTAGTTATTTGACGCCCAGGGGGCAGCATGCAAATCCAATATTGTTGGTCCTGTAACGGCATTTTTGGGTGTGTATGTAAATTTGGAACAATATATAAGACCAAAACCTGCCAGATTATTAATTTCTGTATCCAATTTTTTTTACCTGACTTACCATTTGATATGACCCATCAGTGGTCACCGGATCTGAAGTTATATGTAAGAGTGTTGGGCGCCAAGGGTTCGATCTGAGAGCGATAACCCAATAAATCATAAATAACTTTACGTCCTAGCTCAGGTAGAACATTCACCAGACTCCATCGACTCAAGTCGTGGTATGACTTAGTCATTAACCTGAATAACATTTGCTTCGGGGAAAAGAGGATGGCTTATATCTATTTCTATCATCTAGAAAGGAGACAGACTGCATTTACTTTAAATAAAAATTTAATGGCATCAAAAACAAACAAGTTAGGAAAATGCATTAATTAATGACTTAACGTAGAAAGTAAACAAAAGAATTTAAGACAGGCAAAAGTTGCAAGAAAACGGAGGCGTTATGAATTTAATTTAATCTAGATCTGAATTTAATACTTTAGGTTGATTTATTCAAGAGTGAAGAAAGAGAGCTTGTGCATAAAGTCAATGAGCTTACCAAACGATGAATCGGCTTTATTGAAGAGTCTCTCCCCAAGAGAAAGCTGCTGTTGTAGGTGGTAGAAGTCCATCTTCATACGAGGAATTTATCTTAAATAACAGGCTACTATTAATTCTGAGGTATGTAGGCTACTCAGAATGAATAATGGTGGTGGATTGTAAGTCCCTAAACCACTCTTATTATGTTGGCGAATGACACTGCCAACACCATAATGTATCGGACTGGCCTACGTCTTGAATACCACTCCTGCAATACTGTTCTCCCTGCGACTGTCTTCAACCAAGCCTCGTTGAGTTCTCTCCTTTACATAAAGGAGTCCCGTCCCAAGTCGTACCACGACCGTCTGTATTGTTCAGCTCACCTCTTTCCACTCATCTACCCTCGTCCTTGGCCGCACCCTTACTCATTACCGTGGGCTCGCCACGCGGCTATTGTTGTTGAGTAGGTACGCAGGTAAGTTATTTCTTCACATCGTGCTGTTCTGGGAGAAGACGTAAGCTCAAGAAATGACCCTTAGTGCTCAAGCGCTAGCTAATTACAAAAACAGCCTCTGACTTCTGTCAACTTAATACCGTAACAAAACCTAATCATGATAATACATTATATGGACTAAACCTACACTTAATAACTTGTGGCTAATTAACTGCCGAAATAACACATGATATAAATAACGAATGTCAAAATGTTGACATAACGTCAGCGGCGTAATCGTACCCTTCAAAATAAGGTTACATTCGTCCCGGAAAATCACGCAGACTATTGTTTACTATATTCCGCGTGATCTTCCTAAGACACGTGTAAATTAACATAGAACCCTAATATAACATAATACACATAATAAATTACCCTCATAGACATTTATATAAGCAATCAACATTTCTTCTTTTGGTTTAACACCAATGTTTTTTTGCTTAGGCTATTATGTCTCAATCGCATATAGCTTATTGTTTTCTTTTTATTGTCTTGCGGTCATCACCGCTCATTGTTTATTTTACCTATATGTGTAAAAAAACATATATGTGTTCTCTTATTTCCCCTTTGTCACATTTTCTTATTTCAAATCACACGAGTTCACTTTGTGATCTGCAGTTTGATTTCCCAAACCACCTTGTATTGCAAGTTCGTTGATTTTGGAATTCCCATTTTGAGTGCTTTGAGTAAGGTCAATCACACACACAATCACTAGTAATTTGGTTGTGCTATATGACTCTATCACCCAAACTCTCTCTCATATGTCATTACGTGTATATCACTAAAAAAAACAACACTAGAAATACATACAATCCATCATATTTGTGTCCTGTTTGTCCCTTTAGATATAACTCCCTTTTAAGTACCAAACTCCATACCAGTTCTCCCTTCATCTCGATTCCCACTCCTCTTTAACAGTTCATCTCACACAGATCAATGATACTGACCACATCTGATACCTCATTAATACCTAGGTATTTACCATTTTGATTTACCTGCTCCACAGCATAATGTTTGCAATATTGCCTGTTTCTGGGTCACTTAAGATATATACTTCCGAAGGCTATTTATGTTGTACGTGCCGTACAATCGAGTTGACGTCTCGTCTCCTAGTACATAGGCAGTATTGCCTATACGTTTGGTAACCGTGTAAGGGCCTTCATATAAAAAAAAAGAACTTGCTCATCACTTTCTCTAATTTATCCGACTGCTTCGGTACTCTTAACAGGACTCTGTCTCCCGGATTGAATAGGTCGAATTTCTTTTGCTTTTGTTGGCGAATTCTTTTTGCAGCTGACTTTGATAAATTATGTTTCGCCAACTGGACAATGTAATCCATCCCTGGCAGTTTCCCCTCATTTAAGCCTAATACTCTAGCTAGTTCATTCTGTGGTCTTTTACCGAAGTGAACTACGTACGGTGTCATCTTCGTGCTCTCGTGCTGGACAGAATTCAGCCATGTCTCGACTTTGGGAAGATGTCCAACCCAAGCCGAATGTTTGTCATTCACCAGAGAGCGAAAAAGACGAGCCACTTCCCTTAACGGTCTCTCTGCAGAATTTCCTTGGGGGTATCTTACAGAGGAATGAACCTGTGTGATACCAGCTTCCTGCATACTGGTTCTCCATTTCTTTGCAGTGAACTGTGGTCCACTGTCAGATAATATCCTGAGCGGAACGCCAAACTCGGGTATATACTTGTTAATGATCAGTCGGCTACATGCGAGTCCCGTGGCTTTCCTTAGCGCATACAGTTTGATGTATTTACTGAATGCATCAATAACTATGAATATATATTCGTAGCCGTACTGACCTCGAATGACTGGGCCAAATAGGTCCACACACAGTAGTTCGCCGGGACTACTTGTGAGAACTGCCTGTCTTTCCCCAACTAGATATCTTACTGGATACTTGCTCCTCTGACAGGTGTCACACTTAGCTATGGTTTTTCTAATGTCCTTTCCCATTTTCTCCCAGATAAAGTCATGAGCAATTTCATAAAATACTTTGCTGGCTCCAAAGTGTCCCAGCTCCTTATGCATAAACCATATTAATTCCTCCCTCAAAGTGCCCGGTACACATATTGCCCAGCGATCCTTCCTACATCTTCTTGCGAGAAGGCCGTCCTGCATTTTATATGCGAACCTTCCCACTTTCACTATGTCTGAGTTGCCCCCTTCCAACCTAGCGAGTGCCTCACCCAAGATTACATCATCACGCTGTTCCACTAGCATGTCTTTCAGTTTCTGTAACGATGCCTTATTGCCTTGATCTACACAAGCGCACAATAAAATCCCTTCTTCTGCTTTAATAATAGAATTATCCCTGCTTAGACTGGAGTCACGTGATAACATGTTGGCTAGGATATTATCTTTACCCTTAATGTGCATAACTGTGAAGTCATATTCTTGTAATGCTAAAATCCAACGGTTTACTCTATTTGAACTTAATTTGCATGTTTTCATGTACAACAATGCGTGGTGATCTGTGTGGATCTCAAATTTACTTCCGAGTAGATACATACGGAATTTCCCTAAACTAAATACTATCCCAAGTAGCTCTAATTCTGTGATGGTGTAGCGTTTCTCAGCGGCAGAAAGTCCACGCGAGGCTAAGGATACAATCCGTAAATTTCCCTCCGTATCTCTCTGGCACAAGACTCCTGCTATACCTATATGTGAGGCATCTGTCATCACCACATATTCCTGGTCTCTTATTGGATATTTTAAAACAACTGCTTGTTCAAAACCTCGTTTCAGAGCTTGAAATGCCTCGTCATGAGTCACATCCCATTTCCATCTGCTTCCTTGCTTTCAGAGGTCCCTGAATGGTTCTACTAACTTAGAATATTTTAACACAAAACGTCTAAAAAAATTACAGATTCCTAAATACGTCTTCAGCTGTTTAACATTTTGTGGCACACTTGCATCGAGGATTTTGTTAATCCGACTTTCTTCTGGAGTTACCCCTGAACGTGACACACTATGACCCAGGAAAGTTACTTGTGACTTACAAAACTTAGATTTTGACAATTTCAGGGTGAACCCTGCTTTATCTAGTCTCTTAAAAACCGTGTCCAAGTGAACCAAATGCTCTTCAAAAGAACGCGAACTAATTACAAGATCATCAATATATATAGTTACATAATCTCCCGTGTTATCACCTAAAGCTATGTTCAGTGCTCTTATCAGCGCTGCTGAACTGCTCTTTAATCCATAGGGTCCCCTGCAAAATTGGTACAGATTTTACTGATGACTAAAAGCGGTAAAGGCTCTATCTTCAACTTTAAGAGGAACTTGCCAGAAACTAGAACTTAAATCAACACACGTAAAAATTGTTTTCCCTCAAAAGTTTGCATTAGCTCCTCTATAGACATAGATTTTAATTGGTCTGCTGAAATGTGTGCATTAACTAAACGCGCGTCTAAACATATCCTGACTTTTCCATCTGCCTTAGGTACTGTAATAAGTGAATTTACATAGGGACTGTTAGAATACTCAATTATACCGTCCTGAAGCATCTGATTGATCTGACTTTCTACGGCTTTCTGATAGACAAAAGGCACAGGATAGCGGTGACCGGTAAATACCGAATTGTCAACAACGTTCAAAGAGTGGACATAACAATTGGCTCTACCAATTCGATCTTCAAATATCCTACTATTATTTGACAAAACATCGTAGAGAAGCATACACTTATCTTCCTCTACATCTCCAAGAAACGCAGCTGCACGTAACGAGTCATCTAGACTGTCGTTCGTAACCACACTGTCTACAAAAGTTACTGACTCTTGCTCTATAGCTTGAGACATCTCATTTAACGTACACATCACTCCTACTACGCTACTCCTATATTGTTCATTGAACGGTATCACCACTTCCGCACCACCAAATTTAAATGTAATACAGCACTCTTCATAACATATGTTTCCTGACACCCTAGTCAGCCAATCAGAACCCAAAATAACGTCGTACACTAGATTTGGAATTACAAGACACACTTGCTTCTCTACGTGACTGTTTATATTTATTTCTATTAACACCTGCTTTGATATAATTTTAGACTTCCTACCCACGGCTGTGATTACAAAAGTACTCTTAATTGGCAATTCTTCAAAGTTAACCCCAGTTCCCTTTAATTTATCATAATAAGCATTGCTTATGCAACTTCTTACACAGCCACTGTCTATTAACACATTCGTACACGTCCCGGACACGTGTAACTTAATGATCGGACTTATATTACCCGCCACTGGTAATATTGCTTCGTCACATAGTTCACTTAACAAATCATTCCTTACGTTTAGGTCATAGTGTTCCTGTATCAGGGTTAAAACAGGGCACGTTGCAGACTGAGATCCTGACCTTATGATGCAGTCTGGCTCGCGTTTAAATTACTATTATTGTCTCTACCTTCACAAGTGGTCGCAACGCTGGTCTGGCTGTTACTATTCACATTCTGTTGGTTACTATTTTCATTATTACCTACGGGATTACCTCTCCCATATCCTCGGTTCTGATTAACATTAGGGTTATTACCGTAGTTACCCTGCCCGTGTCCGTTGCGTCCATCATTACCCCTACCTTGATTTCCTCGCGAATCATAATTCCTGCCTTGCGAGTAATTATTCCTGTTTTGATAGGGCGTCACAAAATTATTACCCCGGTTTGGGTAATTGTTTCCACTCTGACCCCTATTTTGATAATTGCCTCCTTCGTCACTGTTTCTCTGCATTCCTTGATTTCTTGCATCCTGAGCCTGATTATTATAATTACCCTGGTTTCTAGTGACTGTTTCCTCACTTGAACCTTTCCCTAGCGCATCAAAGGTACCTAGTAAGTTCTCTACTTGCGTGACAGTTTTTACATTTTGTATGCATGCCGCCTCTTTGATCCAGTAAGGGAAATGCCTTAACAGGAGCCTTACCACATCTTTTTCCTCTCTCAGCCCATCCAAGTATTTACAAACCAACACTTGCCCCAGGAAATACTCCGTCATATTGAGATTACCCCTTGCGTTGTATTTTCCACACACGATTCCCTCACGATACCGTGATTGTATGCTCTCACTCCAAAACTTATCACAAAATTTATGTCTGAAGTCTGTGATATCTTCAAAACCGTCCCTATAAACTGCAAACCAGTTTTTGGTTTCCCCTACGAAGGCCTGTTCTAATATTTCAACAACATTACACCATTCGATGTTTCCGTCCTCCAATCTTTCTTTAAACCTCACTTCAATAGTATTTAGAAACTCCATGGGGCATCCTTGCCGATTGCTAAATTTCCCTAACTCTATTTCTTTATGCGTGCTATTCATATATGTCGTTCGACTCTGACCTGCTTCTTGTCTTATTCTAGACTTTAATTTATTTTCAAGCTCGGCAATTTTCTCCTCTGCTCGTTTCTCTATACTACTAACTTTTGCGTATATGCTCCCATCTGTTGCTTCAACTTTATCATTCAGCCTATTCTGTGTTTCTTGAATTTTACTTATACTTTCCTTACTCTGTTTCTTCAAATTTTCAACTTCTTCTTTAATTTCCGTTGTTACTCCCTGAATCTTTTTAATTTCTCCCCCCCAGCTGTTCTTTAACCTCCATAGCTGTACTCTGAACTTTTTCAATTTCTCCTCCCAATTGTTTCTTAATTTGCTTCGTCTCTAACTGTATTAACTCTTTAGATTCCTCTGCTCGCTTACTTATTTTACTCTCAAGTTCATCTTGCACCCTCCTCAATCTACTCTCCATGTCAGCTAGGATTTCTTTCGTCTTCTCTTCCATCACACCCCTGATTTCACCCTTAATTTGCTCAAATCTCTTATCCATCTCCTTACTGTTTTGATCCAATTTACTATTCAGTTCTTTATTACTTTCTTTAATTTCCCTACTGTTTTCCTCCAATTTATCGTTTAGTTTACTACTAATTTCTTTACTGTTTTCCTCCAATTTATCGTTTAGTTTACTACTAATTTATTTACTGTTTTGATCAAATTTCGTATTTAATACCTGTATAAGACTCGCAAACATGCTCTTCATATCTCCCGGACTTTCTTTCTCACCATCATTACTGGGATTTACCTCCGACATCATCCCTGTGCTGCTTTCACCTTCCTCTACTAACTTACTACGTGCTTCATCCTCTTTCTCCTTCGTCATCTTACTCCCTAGCTGTTTTTGTCTACGTAGTAACATATCGTCTTCTGAATCACTCATTCTGACTCACGTTGATATATAAAATCCCCCAAAATGCAGGTACAGAAATATGTCACTTTTCCCTCCACAAATGTTATCAGGTTTTCGTCCCACGTTTATGGCGACAATGTAACGGAACTTTTGGGTGTGTATGTAAATTTGGAACAATATATAAGACCAAAACCTGCCAGATTATTAATTTCTGTATCCAATTTTTTTTACCTGACTTACCATTTGATATGACCCATCAGTGGTCACCGGATCTGAAGTTATATGTAAGAGTGTTGGGCGCCAAGGTTTCGATCTGAGAGCGATAACCCAATAAATCATAAATAACTTTACGTCCTAGCTCAGGTAGAACATTCACCAGACTCCATCGACTCAAGTCGTGGTATGACTTAGTCATTAACCTGAATAACATTTGCTTCGGGGAAAAGAGGATGGCTTATATCTATTTCTATCATCTAGAAAGGAGACAGACTGCATTTACTTTAAATAAAAATTTAATGGCATCAAAAACAAACAAGTTAGGAAAATGCATTAATTAATGACTTAACGTAGAAAGTAAACAAAAGAATTTAAGACAGGCAAAAGTTGCAAGAAAACGGAGGCGTTATGAATTTAATTTAATCTAGATCTGAATTTAATACTTTAGGTTGATTTATTCAAGAGTGAAGAAAGAGAGCTTGTGCATAAAGTCAATGAGCTTACCAAACGATGAATCGGCTTTATTGAAGAGTCTCTCCCCAAGAGAAAGCTGCTGTTGTAGGTGGTAGAAGTCCATCTTCATACGAGGAATTTATCTTAAATAACAGGCTACTATTAATTCTGAGGTATGTAGGCTACTCAGAATGAATAATGGTGGTGGATTGTAAGTCCCTAAACCACTCTTATTATGTTGGCGAATGACACTGCCAACACCATAATGTATCGGACTGGCCTACGTCTTGAATACCACTCCTGCAATACTGTTCTCCCTGCGACTGTCTTCAACCAAGCCTCGTTGAGTTCTCTCCTTTACATAAAGGAGTCCCGTCCCAAGTCGTACCACGACCGTCTGTATTGTTCAGCTCACCTCTTTCCACTCATCTACCCTCGTCCTTGGCCGCACCCTTACTCATTACCGTGGGCTCGCCACGCGGCTATTGTTGTTGAGTAGGTACGCAGGTAAGTTATTTCTTCACATCGTGCTGTTCTGGGAGAAGACGTAAGCTCAAGAAATGACCCTTAGTGCTCAAGCGCTAGCTAATTACAAAAACAGCCTCTGACTTCTGTCAACTTAATACCGTAACAAAACCTAATCATGATAATACATTATATGGACTAAACCTACACTTAATAACTTGTGGCTAATTAACTGCCGAAATAACACATGATATAAATAACGAATGTCAAAATTTTGACATAACGTCAGCGGCGTAATCGTACCCTTCAAAATAAGGTTACAGTCCTTGTAACACTATGAAAGTCAAGGAGGTAAGATATCTAAGCTCCCTGACACTATAGCGATTTCAAGATAATCAGTCTGGTCTACTGTATGCTGATGACCTGGTTGTAATGACGGACTCCGTCGAAAGCTTGCAAGCTAACATGTTTGAACTTGAACAGAAATGTAGGAAGTATGGTATGAAGATCAGCATTTCAAAGACGAAGGTTATGTCAGTAGGGAAGAAACTCAAGAAGATAGAATGCCAAGTGGCAGGAACAAAATAGGAGCAGGTGAAACATTTTAATTACTTGGGCTATGTATTCGCTCAGGTTGGTAGTATGGTAAAGGAAATGGAGACCAAATGTAGAAAAGCCAATGCAGCTAGTCCTCAGTTGCGATGTACAGCATTCTGTAAGAAAGAAGTTAGTGTAGCTACGAAACTCTCCCAACGTCGCTCAGTATTTAGACCAACCTTGCTGTATGTAAGTGAGAGCTGACACATGACCTAGAGGTAACTGACATGAGGGTAGCACGAATGAATGCTGGGTCAAATCGATGGGAGCAATGGCAGGAAGGTAATAAAGAGATAAAGTCTAAGTTAGAAATGAACATTTTAGATGAAGCTATTCTTATGATCCGATTCAGATGGTGGGGTCATGTGTATAAAATGGGGGAGGAGAGATGATCTAAGAGGTTAATGCGTTCTGCTGTAGAGGGTAAGATGGTTAGATTCAGTGTTTAACGATTTCAATGTGAGAGGAGTAGAATCGGAGGAGGCCGCAGTGCTAACTGCTAATAGGCGATCATGAAGGTGACTTGTTCGCAATTAGAGGCTTGCAGACTATATTGGACACTGAACGGCAAAACGGTCTCAAATTAATATGTATGAAGGAAAATTGGATAGGAAACATGAAAACTGAATTATGGCAGCACTAGGCTCAGCTAAGAGCCCCTTGGACATCACCCATGCCTCACTGGTTGCGAGTGGAAATGTCTAATAACACTTTGCATCTTTTGGACAGGTGGTGGTGGGGATGAATGTTTTAAGGAGTGTAACAGCGAGGCCCCCTTTCCTGTTGGCATACAGTTATGCAATAGAAGGAAGAATGTCGATCCTCCTGGGGAGATCATTAGTGACATGCACAGGCTATTGGTATAGCATATGAAACTGCAAAATGATAGGCCTTCATTTTCATCAGCAGCACATCACTTGGTTAGTTAGGAAATATTTGTAAGAAGGCAAAGGAGCTTGGTCGTCCCATTTTGCAATTTTTAAATCCAAGTTACTTTGCCACATAAAAGTTATGCTGATTATTATAGATAAGGTAACCTTAAGTTCTGTAATTTGTGTCTATACGCTAGTTACGATTATATTAATGCGACTTTAATGGCTAAGCCAAGGGCATTAATTCGTAAAAAGCAACTCGAATGTCATAGCCTAGGCCTAATCTAAAATTTACAAGCAAGGTGAAATCCTAGTGCACGGTAATTATTGACAAAATTGTTTATTGAGCGATATAACTATGCATTCATCATAAATTTCGTCTCCTCGTGGACGCATCGTTATATTGCATTAAATTCATTTCGAAATAATTCTGGAACACGTTTTAAACGATCGCGAATTCGCGCCATCTTTGCCGTTTTTATTAATAGGTAGTTGTGATGTAGCGATTTACTTCGGTTGAAGCAGCGTTGCAATTTCTCGCTTAAAAGAACGCACCCCTAGTAGGCTATGACTGAATCGGGAACGAATCTTGGAAGATTGTCTAATTTTCCAGGTCAGATGCGGGCATCGTATTAATGGCAAAGTATCCAGCTAGGGTCGCCAGATTCCAAGAATGGAAGAACGGAACACACGTCCCAAAACATTTTCTTCTTTTATCAAGGTTGCTAATGTTGTAATAAATAATACACATATGTATAAAATAAACATTACATAATCAAATACAACAAGAAGTTCCGTGACGAAATAAAGAGCCTACTTTTCTTAAAATTTAAGATTGATGCCAATGATTAATCTATATGGATCTATCTAGAATGATGACGAAATTAAATTAGTAATATCGAAACTTCTAATTAGTTCGAAATACTGTATACCTGGCATAATGTAGCCTAATAGAGAACTATAGTTGGCAGGCCTGGTGACTTAATATATTCTTAGTTCCATCTCTTAAGGTACAGAATACAAAATTTGGTTAAAGTCCAATGGATAGCATGGACGTTACATGCAGTTAAACATTGGATCTTACAGCGCGCGTAAAATCATGTTGGCAACAATGACATACATGTATTGGTCAGAAATAATCTGAAATAATATGATCTACTGTTGTGTCAATTTTGAATGAAATCCATTAGTTAGTATTGTACCCGATACCTAGTTTAGGCTATCGGCTACGCCAGCAGACATTAAGCCGTAGTTGAGGTTTTGGGAAGAGTTAAGAAAAGATAGCGCCCAGATCGAGTCAAGAGGAATGTCAGGATGACGTAGAAGGTCTAGGATCAAGAAGGCACTGACATCTGTAAGAAGATGGAATTATGGATAGAATTATGAAGCTTTATTAAGATCTATATGGAATATGGTATTTAAACATCTTAGAAGAGAAGATATAACATGCATTATATATGGTAATAATTTTAAGGAAGTTAGATAACCCTTTAGTTATTTTATAACGGAATAGCCGAGATGATGAGGGTTCGAGATTATAATTGTTACGCGAGAGCATAGTGGTGGGGTGAACGCCACGTGTCTGCGCCAGGCAGATAAGGGAAAAGACAGTGCGGACACATTCAGTGGAGCTCTGTCAGCCGAGCAAGCAGGGTCGAGCAGTAGCGCAAGCCAAACGCATGGTGAAGGTCGCGTAGCGAACCGAAACTGTCACGGCAAAGTGTAGGCGACAGTTTCAACATCACCGAGCAGCGAACGACAAGCAGGTCAATAAACCAGGCGGACTTGCCGAGCAAGCAAGCATAGACGGCCGGGATATGTCAGGACAGCATTGCAAGTAGTTGGAGACTTTATTCTAAGATGCATTTCAACGCAGTCTGAACACAGTTTTTCTGAATAACATTACGACTATGCATGTCATAACGCATTCCAAGTAACATTGACAATTTCAAGCAAACGGAATGTTGTAAGCATATGCACTGATGCACATTAGCTCGTGCATTAATGCATTTATTTCTTATGCAGTTTTGTAAATTACCGAGTATGAACACAACTACAGGGTGTTTCATAAACTTAGACACTATCACATAAAATTTTATTTTACGAAAGTGAGACTTAACAGTTATTGGAGATTGAACTTTCGACACTCAAACTGAACATTTAATGGAACAGTGGCGTAACGTAGAAGAGGAATAGGGGGTCCGCTGTTTCCATGAAATTTTTCGAGAGAATTTGGACAATATCCGCTATGGATAATCAGAAGTTCATCATGTCGGAGTAAACGCAGATAGAGACGCGATGGCACCGCAGAGCGATGGATTCGATTCCTGACGAGAGGAGGTCCACCAGCTGATTCACTTGGGATTTCGAATGCAATCGTCATTTCATGGATGGAATGATATTCACGCCGATCTTTCGAGAAATTCATTATGTAGGGAAAATCGACGATCTTGGAAATTTAATAACAGCTGATTATGAAAAGGTACTGTAAGAGTCATAACTACCTGATACGATTATTTTCATGAATACTGGGCACACATGTATATTTTTCTAATAGGAGTGATACGATTATTTAAACATGGTTTGACTTTATATGTTTCGAATTTGCTAGAATATGGCATGACCATATGATATGGCAGGCATCATTATACGAAATTCTCACCATTGGTTGGCTTTATTAAGCAGATGTTTGGTCTTTTAGACATTTTTCAGCAAGGATATTTTTCATGAATAGTTTTGTTGTGTAACGAGTATTTCGAACTCGTGATCTGCAATTGATTATCTAAAATTACTTCGTCAGTTCATTGCATACTAGCGAGTGTGTATTATTCATCAGTAGGGATTTTTTCCATTGGATTGTTTGGAGATATTAAGAAGTTATTCACTTTAGTGAATGAATATCGCTTTTATATGACAACTAGAAACTTGTTGATTCCTATCTGGTACATTCACTCATATAGTCTACGAGATGGGGTCTTTCGTATTTATACGATTGTATGGTGGCTACTCATCTTACCCATCGTTTAGGGCACTATCATGATTAGACGACGGGGCGAGGTCTTTCGTATTTATACGACTGTACGGTGGTTACTCATCTTACTTGCCATAGAGGGACTCAATTTTATCATCCGAGTGTACATGAGATTGTAAGTGAATCAAACAAGGAACTACTAGTCACATATCAGTCGAAATTTTTTTAAATAAAGTAACGATAAATGTCAGCAGGGTTACGTTTAGTAATTCTTGTTTGCCAATCCAATATTTTGTTGCTATACTCTTTTGAGAGTACTTTCAGTTTAACAGCTGGTACAGCTGATGCTTTCGATGATTTTTATAATTGTGTTGGATACCTTTGAGAAGGACTTAAAGTAATTGAATCTTGTAAGATGAATCATTAATGGTCAGATTTATTTTAAGGCAGATCAGTATTGCAGATTTTGATATGAGAGATTATAGCACATTGGTGTTTTTCTGTGATGTGAATTATGAGAATTGTAAGAGAATTTATGCTATTTGAAAGCAGATCTTGAATTACTAAGGTAATATTTTTCTAATTGTTTAAGAAGTTGTCTAGATGTGATCAGATTAATTACAGTTATTGGAGATTGTGTGCGTTGATAATTTGAAGCCAGTTATATATTTTTGTAGATCATGCAACATGGTTAAGTGAAATTTGTGATAGGCATTTTGTGGAAGTTGCCATGTGATAGTTGCAACGTTGCTAATGTATTTTGAAGCAGACATGAGGTCGTCGTACCCAGTCTAGCGTAATTGTTGAGATTTATGCTGTATGTGCTGAATATTTGTGGAGTTTTGTGGAATAATTGTTGTATTCAAATGTGATATTTGAAGAATTGAGGATATATAATGTCGTTGTGGATAGTTAGATCCAACGTGATGTCGTGAAGGCAATAATATTTTTTGGCATGATAAATTAAATACGAGATATAACTTGGAAGTGATAAAACTGTAAGACAACGTTCTATAAACCATATTAAACAATTTGTTAGGAAATTAAACAAATAAATAAAGTTGATAATACAAGATTTTCTGATAATAATAATTAATGAAATAATAATCTGAAATTTGAGCATAATAACGATCTGACCTAATGAAATAAAAATCAGAATGACTAGATGAAATAATAAAAATCTAAATAACCAGAAGAATAAAATTTAAATAATTTGATAAATTAAATTTTGGAATAAATCAATGAATTAAATAAATGGATGAATTAAAGATTGGATAAATAAACTGATTTAAATAAATTAATAGATGATTGGATAGATGATGAATAACTGAATTAAAAGGTGATAATTAACTAAAGAAGCTGATGATTAATGAATTTATATGGAATTAAATAAATTTAATTGAGATATAATATGAAGGGATTGCAACTTGAGTTGAGGATTTAAATGATTTAATGGTGATGAATTAATGATTCTGACAGGAATATGTAGAATTTTGAGATAAGAATTAATGTGAGAAATATTTAACTTTGATGATGATGATAACGATGACCAATGAGCATTGAATTTTCTATAATTCACAAACAAGTAATTTGTAATGACAATGTAAATAGTGTAAATTAATTATTCGATGTTTAGGAGCATTTGACTAACATGTTCAACATTTAAATTATGCCATGCAAGCCATAAATTACGTGATGTTTAATATATGTGATTATTATATGTGTATGTTTAGACAGATTAATAACTTTTTCAAATCCACATTTATGATGTTAAATTAAAGAGAAATTAGGTCACAGGTTTCACAAATGTCAGTGACGAAAGACATAGTGCTACAGTGATCCTGAGAACCCAAGAGAACTTTAGAGATTTTTCTGTTTTATGTGGATGAAATATTTTTGATTAGAAAAGAGATGGTTCGATTTTTGGACAATGACAATTTAACGTTGGCATTCGACCATACTCTCAGGTAGGAGGTATATTTAAAATGTCTGTCTGACTATCAAAGTGAAATAAATTTCTTTTTATCTTAGTTGTGATCTGATGATGGTGTGATTTTCCTTTCTCTTTCCTTGTCTTGAGTAAGGCTTAACCGGAAAGGAAGTGGTTTGCTAGGAATTCAGTTGATGGCGCCCATTTATAGTTGCATTATTTCTATTAAACTTAAGCCCGAAACGACCCTAGAGATACTTTGTCTCGTGTTACCCACTGCTTTTTCGATAACTCAGCTGAATTTCCGACACATTCCTTATTTGACTAGAGGTTCATTTAACTCCGCTCTGTCCTGGAACTCCAGGAATGCGATGTTATAGCAGATGGGTCATCGCATCCCCAGGACGAACGGGTACAGAGAGAGAGGGAGAATTGGCTTTATCCAACTTGTGGCGCTTCGATTTTGTTTATTCTATGAAATCACATCAGATTTAGATTACGGAGAGATTGATCTCAAGTTCATTTAATTGGGTTATAAAATGTATTAAACTTAGTCAGACAATATACTTGTGTGCCCATTCCAGTGTTCATGTTAATCGTATTAGTATTATATCATGTTAGTTATAAGTCATTTTTTTCCTATACCCAAGTGAATGCAGGAATTGAGACATTGTGATGTGTTGTTGTCTAACGTCTCTGAATAAAACGTATATTGAAAATATAATTATGTTGCCGGAAGATTTAGCTAAGGTGTTAGGAGAGTTGCAGAGTGGTATGTCTGGTATTGCAGGAACTATTTCTAAAATGGAAATGGAAGTTAAAGAACAGATAAATAGTTCAGAAGCTAGGTTAGAAGCTAGATGTAAAGAAAATGTGCAAGCATTACAGACTAGTAATGAAGATAATTTAAAGTCATTAGAGACTAGATTACAGACTAGTAATGAAGAACATTTAAAATTATTACAGTCAAATAGCAAAGATGAGTTGATGTTATTAGAGACTAGGTTACAGTCAAATAGTGAAGACAATTTTAAATCATTAGAAGAAAGATTACAGTCAAATAGTGAAGCTAACTTGAAGGATAGTTTTAAGTCATTGGAAGCGAAATTACAGACTCATAGTGAAGAAACTAACACAGAGTTAGAAAACAAGTTAACTAGATTAGAGAATAGTTTAACTTTAAAGAATAATGAAATGCTTAAGACTTTACAATTAGATATAATTGCAGTAAATATGAAAGGAGAGGAAAATGTTCAAATATTAAGAAAGAATATTATTGAATTAGAAAGTAGGGGAGAAGAAAATATTCTTACTTTAAGAACAGACGTTATGTCCATACAGAAAGACATTAAATCGGACGTATCGAAGTTGAGATTCGACATCGATGTTTTAGTGGCAGATGTAGGCAAAATTCAAGAGTGGTCTACCGAAGTATCTTTCGAGACTAAAATCAAAGGTCTAGAGATGAATCTAGGTACTGAGATTAAGGATTTAAAGTCAGTAATTGGGACCATTAAAGAGGAAGTCTTAGGAGAGGTTAATTCTAATTTAAAATCATTAGAGAATCAATTGCAGAAAGATATTAGGAAGATAGACGATGATATAGAGCAAAAGGTTAATGAAAACTTAGCTTTATTCAAAAATAGATTCGGTGCAATCGTGGAAGAACGGTAGAGTGAGGTCGATGCCGAAGCAAAGGAAAAACGTGCAGGATTAGATGAAAAATTAATCGCAGGTATGGCAAACTTAGAAGCGAGGTTTACGGAGAACAAGGAAGCGATGAAGATAGATTCAACTCTATTTAGAACAGATGTTGATCTGTTAAAAGAACAAGTCACGTCAGTAAAGAATACATGCGAAGACAAGATTGACAAGTTGAAAAACGATTTAGACGAGAGTAACAAAACGCAGAATGTTACGTCGCTAGATGAGTTGAAGACTCAGGTCAAGACCGTGGAGAAATTAGCAGAAGATAGGATGACTAAACTAGAATCTATGTTTAACAGTTTCACCAGTCAGAATATAACATCAGGGGAAACATTGATAAATCAGACAGCGATAGACCGCAGTATGAGTAATCAAGAAGTTAGCATGGGAGAAGACTGTCAAACGCAACCGAATGTGACATTCGAAAGGGCAAGTTCAACCCCTCAGAATAATCCAAGTTCGAATAGGAGTACGTTGGGTACAAGCGAACGATACTCAGGTCCAGTTACCATTATCAGAAATCTGGATGACAAGCCTAGGAAGTTTTCTGGAAATAATGGAGTCACACCAGTCGAATTTCTGCGAGATATTCGAGACTACATGGCGGAACATAGAGTAGCCAAGGAAAGAGAGCTAAGGATAGTCGAACGCGCCTTAGACGGGTCTGCGCTAACTTGGTTTAGGGCATTCAGAAGCAATTTTGCGAATATGGAGCAATTTGCAATCGCATTCTTGAGGAGATTTTGGAGTGCCGAGGATCAACTGAACGTAAGAGCGGAAATGTACTCGAAGCGTTATTCTACATCACATCCGACGCATTCTGCCAATTATTTTACGTCACAACTGGCTAAATTACAGTTTCTGATTCCTCCATTGCCAGAAGAAGAGCTTTTGCAAGCTTTAGCGAGACAGTTACCGATTGAGGTACAGCGATCACTCATAGCGTCGGGAGCCAACACACTTGAGCACTATGACGACATTTTACGGCGATTGGACTACACAAGCGCTCAAGTTACGCCTAGAAATACCAGAAACGACAATAGAAACACGCAAGAGGTGAATGCGGTAGTCGTTGACAACGCAGCTCAAACGGACAGAAGAGATTCCTGGGAAAACAGAAGGAACGAAGGAAATCGAGGAAACATCCGTAACGTTCGAGGAAATGATCGATATAGAGGACCATATGAGAGGCCATACGATCAGGAAGCAAGAGACAGCCGATATAGAAATTATAACCAGAATTCCAGATATCAAGACAGGAATCGATACAACAATATATATCGTGGCAGAAATAACTGGAGCCAAGGTCAACAGTATAATGGGAACGACAGGCAGGATGGCCGAAGAAACGATCCTAACGAAAGACGAGATAATCGTGGATATGAGAGGTCGAGGCAAGAAGATAGACAGCCTAGTGCACCACTCGAAGGGACAGTCAGAGATGTCAATCGAGCAAGCACGAGTGTCGAAGGAAAAAAAAACACGTCAAATTAACTCTAGAGAAAAATGCTAATCATTGGGAATCGATCATCATTGTGGAAACGTATCAGGTCCAGGACGAAGATTTAATCGAGGAGGAAGACATAGTACACCGAGGAAATAGACATGAATTGCCAGTTATCAGTGTGGAAGTCATGGGAAAAGAAATAAAGACACTTGTAGACACGGGGGCTATGGTGAGCTTGATATCCATAGGTAGCCTGGATGAGTTGAAATTATCAGGAGAAATTACAATGTTGCCAACTGTTGTTAGCAAGATTCAAGGGGTGATCCCAGACAGAAGTATGAAATGTAAAAGTCAGGTACTTTTAGATGTTGGGATTGGAACCAGAAGTTTTGAACAGATGTTCCTAGTAGTGGGTCAACTACATTTTGACATGATCCTAGGAGTGGATTTCTTAAGTGAGAGTGGCCTGATCATAGATATGCAGAGTAGGCGCATGTACTTTCAAGAAGGGGTCATGGAAAATCAGGAATCGGAAATGACATTCTTTAGAGAGGATATATTGGATGAGATAGTATGCAGTATTGAAAGGTCTATAGAAGATAGAACTGGCATGACAAGTAAAATAAATCCAGAAATTAAGGAGCAGTTTGATCAAGTAATTTCAGAATATGAGGACATATTCAATGACAAACCAGGTCTCATAGAAAACTTTACCTACAGCATCAAGTTGATGGATGACGAACCATACCATAAAAATTTATATCCCATTCCGGATAAATGGAAGGAGGAAGTTAGTATAATGATAAGCGATATGGAGAAAGATGGAATAATTAAGAAGATGCCAACTGCTTATTTAAATCCTTTAGCTGTTGTCAAGAAACCTAATGGTAAGCTGAGGATATGTCTAGATGCTAGAGCCCTTAATGAAAGAGTTCTTCCTGAACATGACAGACCACCTGTTATTCGTGAATTGTTACGCAGATTCAGAGGAAAGAGTTTCTTTTCGACTATCGATCTGACTAGTTCTTATTATCATGTTGAGCTAGCAGAAGACTGCAAACAATACACAGGGTTCTTGTTTGACCATTAAACATATGTATTCAATAGGTTAACTTTTGGAGTGAAAAATAGTGGTCCGGTGATGATCCGAGCACTAGATGAAAATTTGTCAGATGCAGTTAAGGAGCATGTGGTAAGCTATATTGATGACCTGATTATAGCGTCTGAGACAGCGGAAGAACATATCAGGCACCTTCAAATGCTTTTTGAAGATCTTAGGAGGACGAACTTCAAGGTGAATTTCAATAAATGTCAGTTCTTTCATGAAGAAATTGAATTTCTTGGACATAGAATCGATGGAGATGGTTATAGGCCCAATCCAAAGAAGATCATGGCAATTTCAGAGTTTCCAACCCCACGAAAGATTAAAGAGGTACGGCAGTTTTTAGGCATGTGTCAGTTCTTTTCAACACATTGTCCTGAATATACTGAAACGATGGCACCTCTGCAGGATTTACTAAGGAAGGGAAATCGATGGAAATGGGACGATAGATGCAATCAAGCGTTTTTAGCGGCCAAGAAAATGTTGATCCAAAATTTCAAGCTTGAGTACCCAGATTTTACAAGAAGATTTTTTGTGGAGACAGACGCATCCAAAATAGGTATTAGTGGGATCCTATATCAGTTGGATGATGACAAGAAACATAGGTATTTAGCTTTCACCAGTCGCAAGCTCAGGAATTGTGAGAAGAATTACTATGCAACTGAATTAGAGGCATTAGCAGTGGTTCATGCTCTTAAAACGTGGAAGAAGGTGTTGTTTGGACATGACATAACAGTGATCACAGATCATAAAGCCCTCCAATTTATTATGAAGACAGACTTAGCGAGTGACCGCATCACCAGATGGGCTCTGTTCTTACAGCAATTCAACCCAACTGTTGTACATAGACCTGGGAAATTAAATCTGTTAGCAGATGTATTGAGCAGAAACCCTTGTGAGGAAGTAATTGTCAACCATATAAATTTGATTCAAGAGGATAATGGTACTCTAGAAAAGTTGAAGTTGTTAGCGCAAACTCAGAAGAGATATGCACCTTTGCGAAGAATTTACCGTTTTTTGACACGCAGGATGGACAACGCTGATCCAGATTTTCAAAGAACTGAGATAGAGGCTAGAAAATATCATATTATGGGAGGTGTTATATGCCAATATATCGACCAAGATCATACTAAACTTAGAGTAGTGATCCCACCCAAGCTTGTCAAACCAGTTATTTGGATGATACACCGAACTGCAGCTCATGTAGGTGTAGACAAGACTTTGGCTCTCGCTCAAGAAACCTTCGTTTGGAGACAAATGGGACAAACGATTCGCGACGTCATAAAGACCTGTGACAGTTGTCAGCGAAGTAAATACTCATCTAAGTTAATGAAAGAGGTTCCTAGATCAATATTACCCAGCAAGCCAAGAGAACTTTTCGCTTCGGACATTTTCGGTCCGATTCCTCGTTCGACGAAAGGAAATCAGTTCGTTTTGGTAACAGTTGACGTATTTTCGAAATACGTATCTCTATGCCCTATCCAGAAAGCTACATCCAAGTACGTGATAAACAGACTAGAGAAAACAGTTATTCCGAGCATGGGGAAACCTGAAGTTTTGTTGAGTGACCATGGATCACAATTTACCAGTATGGAATTTTCTACTGCTATGGAACGTTTAGGAATAAGGCATGTGTTTAATTCTGTACGGTATCCAGAGGGAAATCCAGCCGAAAGAATTATGCCGGAAATCAGTAAGATGTGTCGCTTATATGTGTCAAGGCAACACCATAGATGGATGGAAGTGATACCCATCATTAGCCAATGCTTGAATTCCACAGTACATGAAAGCACAGGACAGATTCCGTCCATGCTTCATCATGGATTGAAACCGGATAGACCATGGGACCGAGTCGTGAGGGCACCAGTAGATCCTCAACCCACACAAGAAAGAAGAGTCGAGATGGCAGGAGAGAGACTCAGAAGACAGGCGGAGAAGAGAGCCAGGAGACAGGCAGGAAGGAGGTTCCACGAGCCATTTCAAGAAAATGATGAGGTGCTGATTAGGAAGCCAGTCACTTCGAACCTTCAACTGAAGATCTACCATAAATTTGCGCCATTGTACGCTGGTCCATTCCGTATTGAACAAACATACCAGAATAATAGCTACAAGATTGTCAGAATGGATACTGATGAAGTTGTAGGAACTTTTAATGCAGCTAGCATTAGAAAACACCATCATGCTGAGTAAGGGAATTGAAGAGCTATCGTGTACATGTATTATATATAGAATGCCTGAGAAGGTATTTTTTTTCTCAATCCTGATTTTAAAAAAAGGAGATGTACGGGAGAGATGTACCCGATACCTAGTTTAGGCTATTGGCTACGCCAGCAGACATTAAGCCGTAGTTGAGGTTTTGGGAAGAGTTAAGAAAAGATAGCGCCCAGATCGAGTCAAGAGGAATGTCAGGATGACGTAGTAGGTCTAGGATCAAGAAGGCTCTGACATCTGTAAGAAGATGGAATTATGGATAGAATTATGAAGCTTTATTAAGATCTATATGGAATATGGTATTTAAACATCTTAGAAGAGAAGATATAACATGCATTATATATGGTAGTAATTTTAAGGAAGTTACATAACCCTTAAGTTATTTTATAACGGAATAGCCGAGATGATGAGGGTTCGAGATTATAATTGTGACGCGAGAGCATAGTGGTGGGGTGAACGCCACGTGTCTGCGCCAGGCAGATAAGGGAAAAGACAGTGCGGACACATTCAGTGGAGCTCTGTCAGCCGAGCAAGCAGGGTCGAGCAGTAGCGCAAGCCAAACGCATGGTGAAGGTCGCGTAGCGAACCGAAACTGTCACGGCAAAGTGTAGGCGACAGTTTCAACATCACCGAGCAGCGAACGACAAGCAGGTCAATAAACCGGGCGGACTTGCCGAGCAAGCAAGCATAGACGGCCGGGATATGTCAGGACAGCATTGCAAGTAGTTGGAGACTTTATTCTAAGCTGCATTTCAACGCAGTCTGAACACAGTTTTTCTGAATAACATTACGACTATGCATGTCATAACGCATTCCAAGTAACATTGACAATTTCAAGCAAACGGAATGTTGTAAGCATATGCACTGATGAACATTAGCTCGTGCATTAATGCATTTATTTCTTATGCAGTTTTGTAAATTACCGAGTATGAACACAACTACAGGGTGTTTCATAAACTTAGACACTATCACATAAAATTTTATTTTACGAAAGTGAGACTTAACAGTTATTGGAGATTGAACTTTCGACACTCAAACTGAACATTTAATGGAACAGTGGCGTAACGTAGAAGAGGAATAGGGGGTCCGCTGTTTCCATGAAATTTTTCGAGAGGATTTGGACAATATCCGCTATGGATAATCAGAAGTTCATCATGTCGGAGTAAACGCAGATAGAGACGCGATGGCACCGCAGAGCGATGGGTTCGATTCCTGACGAGAGGAGGTCCACCAGCTGATTCACTTGGGATTTCGAATGCAATCGTCATTTCATGGATGGAATGATATTCACGCCGATCTTTCGAGAAATTCATTATGTAGGGAAAATCGACGATCTTGGAAATTTAATAACAGCTGATTATGAAAAGGTACTGTAAGAGTCATAACTACCTGATACGATTATTTTCATGAATACTGGGCACACATGTATTTTTTTCTAATAGGAGTGATACGATTATTTAAACATGGTTTGACTTTATATGTTTCGAATTTGCTAGAATATGGCATGACCATATGATATGGAAGGCATCATTATACGAAATTCTCACCATTGGTTGGCTTTATTAAGCAGATGTTTGGTCTTTTAGACATTTTTCAGCAAGGATATTTTTCATGAATAGTTTTGTTGTGTAACGAGTATTTCGAACTCGTGATCTGCAATTGATTATCTAAAATTACTTCGTCAGTTCATTGCATACTAGCGAGTGTGTATTATTCATCAGTAGGGATTTTTTCCATTGGATTGTTTGGAGATATTAAGAAGTTATTCACTTTAGTGAATGAATATCGCTTTTATATGACAACTAGAAACTTGTTGATTCCTATCTGGTACATTCACTCGTATAGTCTACGAGATGGGGTCTTTCGTATTTATACGATTGTATGGTGGCTACAGTTATTACAGTTATTACAATTAATTACAGTTATTGGAGATTGTGTGCGTTGATAATTTGAAGCCAGTTATATATTTTTTTGTAGATCATGCAACATGGTTAAGTGGAGTTTGTGATAGGCATTTTGTGGAAGTTGCCATGTGATAGTTGCAACGTTGCTAATGTATTTTGAAGCAGACATGAGGTCGTCGTACCCAGTCTAGCGTAATTGTTGAGATTCATGCTGTATGTGCTGAATATTTGTGGAATTTTGTGGAATAATTGTTGTATTCAAATGTGATATTTGAAGAATTGAGGATATATAATGTCGTTGTGGATAGTTAGATCCAACGTGATGTCGTGAAGGCAATAATATTTTTTGGCATGATAAATTAAATACGAGATATAACTTGGAAGTGATAAAACTGTAAGACAACGTTCTATAAACCATATTAAACAATTTGTTAGGAAATTAAACAAATAAATAAAGTTGATAATACAAGATTTTCTGAGAATAATAATTAATGAAATAATAATCTGAAATTTGAGCATAATAACGATCTGACCTAATGAAATAAAAATCAGAATGACTAGATGAAATAATAAAAATCTAAATAACCAGAATAATAAAATTTTAATAATTTGATAAATTAAATTTTGGAATAAATCAATGAATTAAATAAATGGATGAATTAAAGATTGGATAAATAAACTGATTTAAATAAATTAATAGATGATTGGATAGATGATGAATAACTGAATTAAAAGGTGATAATTAACTAAAGAAGCTGATGATTAATGAATTTATATGGAATTAAATAAATTTAATTGAGATATAATTTGAAGGGATTGCAACTTGAGTTGAGGATTTAAATGATTTAATGGTGATGAATTAATGATTCTGACAGGAATATGTAGAATTTTGAGATAAGAATTAATGTGAGAAATATTTAACTTTGATGATGATGATAACGATGACCAATGAGCATTGAATTTTCTATAATTCACAAACAAGTAATTTGTAATGACAATGTAAATAGTGTAAATTAATTATTCGATGTTTAGGAGCATTTGACTAACATGTTCAACATTTAAATTATGCCATGCAAGCCATAAATTACGTGATGTTTAATATATGTGATTATTATATGTGTATGTTTAGACAGATTAATAACTTTTTCAAATCCACATTTATGATGTTAAATTAAAGAGAAATTAGGTCTCAGGTTTCACAAATGTCAGTGACGAAAGACATAGTGCTACAGTGATCCTGAGAACCCAAGAGAACTTTAGAGATTTTTCTGTTTTATGTGGATGAAATATTTTTGATTAGAAAAGAGATGGTTCGATTTTTGGACAATGACAATTTAACGTTGGCATTCGACCATACTCTCAGGTAGGAGGTATATTTAAAATGTCTGTCTGACTATCAAAGTGAAATAAATTTCTTTTATCTTAGTTGTGATCTGATGATGGTGTGATTTTCCTTTTTCTTTCCTTGTCTTGAGTAAGGCTTAACCGGAAAGGAAGTGGTTTGCTAGGAATTCAGTTGATGGCGCCCATTTATAGTTGCATTATTTCTATTAAACTTAAGCCCGTAACGACCCTAGAGATACTTTGTCTCGTGTTACCCACTGCTTTTTCGATAACTCAGCTGAATTTCCGACACATTCCTTATTTGACTAGAGGTTCATTTAACTCCGCTCTGTCCTGGAACTCCAGGAATGCGATGTTATAGCAGATGGGTCATCGCATCCCCAGGACGAACGGGTACAGTATAGAAGTTACATGCATTTTATAATTGGACCTATCAGCAGGCTTAGAATCATGTTGGCAACACTGACATATTAGTTACTCCAAATTAATCTAGAATGCCAGGCACTATACGTGTGCATAGTTTACAGCTGTCGGTTTGCATACTTTCTGATATATGGGTATGTGGGTCAAAAAATTGAGAGCATTTATTAACAGTTGGCAGCCCTGGTGGCTCTTAAGAATACGCTCAGTCATATCTGTTTATGTACTCATAGCACATACGAAATTTGTTTGAAATCCAATTGATAGTGTAGAAGTTATATGCATTTATAATTTTGACTTATCAAGAGGCTTATAATCATTTTGGCAACACTGCCATGTATGGCCTCCTGGAAATTAAACTGCAATATTATTATCTATACGTGTGCCAATTTTTAAATAGCTCCCATTCATACCTTCCAAGATATCCAACATGGAGCTCAAATTTCAATTGCGATTTTTCAGCAGTTGGTAGCACTGACATCATTTTCAAATATGGCCGTGAGATATTCAGGTATAGATCTTTACTTATACCAAATTTTGTTTCGATTGCTGCAGCCGTTTAGGAGTTGATAGGGGGGACACACACACACAGCCATACAGACAGACAGAAGGACAGACAGACAGACAGACACACATTTGCCCGATCTCATAAGTCTACTTTTTCCTCATGTTTGCAAAATGTGAAAAGTAGGCTAAAAAATTAAAACTAGATATTGCTGGCATGGGCCTACTGTACTACATGGGCCTACTGTATGACATGGGCCTACTGTATCAGACTGGCCTACTGTATCACACGGGCCTATGACACCAGCTACTTACAAATACTTTTCATTTGAACGACCCTTTGCAAAGATTTTTAAAAATGTTCGTCATAATTGAAATATGTGAACAATTCTTGTTTAATGAAACTAATGGAGCTTCTGTTTCTATCATCTTTCCATTTGATATTCATGACAGAAAAACTCTCCCCATAAAATCATTGGAAGGAAAAATGTTGAGTATGAACTTCACAAGGACTAATTTATTCCTTAATGTTGTTGCCCCTAATAAATCTATAACATGTCCCCATCTATCTGACACAGACATAGAAATCATTTTCTCTTTCAAACTAGCACCTGTACCCTACCACTCAGTAAAGTGAAGTAACGCTGCCGGCGTTACGGTGCCGACGCCATGTGACGTCACTAACAACAATCGCCAATCACGTCAAGCAGGGATTGCTCAAGCGGGACATTTGAAAATTGGTGCGAAATTGAATATATTAACCAAAAACGGAATATTTGGCGTTCCGTTGAAGATCAAAACGAAACGGGGAACAAAACAAGTAGGAGTCCACGCAGCACGACCTGCTTTTGATGAGACGGTGGCGCAACATAGGGGCGAGCAAGAGGGGTAATAATCTCAAACAACAACTTCCTTGCCGGCAAGGCCTGCGGAATTGCATTTCGGACCTTCGACCCGATTGCGAGGAAATGTAGGAAAATTATAAAATGTTATTCTAGGCAATGCTGACACCATCACTTGGTTATGAAAGCCGGACGTCCTCGGAAATGAAAAATATCTTACTGCTGTAAATACATGATTCAACTTATTGAAAAGGTTAAAACGGGTTAATATAGATAATTTTCCGCAGAATTCAATTAGACCATCAGTTGAATTTTTAACAATTATTATATACATTTGGGCCACATTTTTTTCAAATACCAAAAACATTTAATAACATCAAAACGGTGAGAGATATCAAAATATGATAAGGTGTAGAAAAGTTGCAAATCACTGCAAATCACTGAGATCTTACACCTGTAGATTTAACTTTTTCGACAGGACCGATGTATTCTGAGATAAAACGTTTCGAAAAAAACGATGAAATTCAGGCCTCCAAAAAAAAAAATGGAGAGAGATATCAAAAAATTATAAGGGTTAAAACAGTTGCTAATCACTGAGATCTTACACCTGTAGATGTAACTATGTTCGATACGACCCACCGTTTCCCATATATAACGATTCGAATAAAAAAGAATGACATTCTGGGCCTCAGAAAATGAAATCGGTGAGAGATATCAAAAATTCATAAGGGATAAAAATAATTGCTAATCACTGAGATCTTACTTCTGTACGTTTAACCTGTTTCGATACGACTAACCGTCCCCGAGATGTATTGATTCCAAAAAAAGGATAAAATTCAGGGCCCCTTAAAAAGGTCCGGCCCTGCAACGATTTTAACGCCCAACAATAGGGTTCCTCACAGGTCGCAACCCCAATCCGTACCAAATTTCAGCACGATATATTGAAACGTGCGACCTGTACTTTGCTAAACGCACAAACGTCACGCACATACGTACATTTTCAGGGCCCCAAAAAAGAAAAAGGTGAGGGATTTCAAAAATCCATAGGGGTAAAAAAAATTGCAAATCGCTGAGATCTTACTCCTGTACATTTAACATGTTTCGAAACGACAACCCATTTCCGAGATATATTGATTCCAAAAAAATAGGATGATATACAGGGCCCCTTAAAAAGGTCCGGCCTTGCACCGATTTTAACGCCCAACAATAGGGTTCCTCACAGTCCTCAACCCTTTCGCCGTACCAAATTTCAGCTCAATATCTTGAAATGTGCGACCTGTACAGTGCTAAACGCATAAACGTCAAGCACATACGTACATTTTCAGGGCCCCCAAAAAAGAAAACGGTGAGTGATATAAAAAAATCGTTCAGGGTAAGAAAGTTGCATACAGCGGATATCTTGCACCTGCACATTTAACCATTCCGATAGGACAAACCGTTTCTAAGATATGTCGATTAAAAAAAGAGGATGAAATTCAGGGCCCCAAAAAAAGGTCCGGCCCTGCACCGATTTTAACGCCCAACAATAGGGTACCTCACAGGCCCTAACTCCTTTACCGTACCAAATTTCAGCTTGATATCTTTAAAATTGCGACCTGTACTTTGCTAAAAGCAAAAATGTCACGCACAATGGAAATATTCAGGGCCCCAAAGAAAGAAAACTGTGAGAGATATCAAAAAATCGTTTTGAAAAAAAAGTTGCATACCGCAGTGATCTTACACCTGTACATTTAACGCTTTTCGATTCGACCAGCCGTTTCCGAGATATATTGATTCCAAAAAGGGATGAAATTCAGGGTCCCAGCAAAAGGTCCGGCCCAGCACCGATTTTAACACCCGACAACAGGTTTCCTCACAGGGTCCAACTCTTTCACCGCTCAAAATATCAGCTCCATATCTTGAAAATTGCGACCTGTACTTCGCCAAACCCACAAATGTGACGCACAATGGACATTTTCAGGGCCCCAAAAACAGAAAACGGTGAGAGATATCAAAAAATCGTTTTGAGTAATAAAAGTTGCATACCGCGGAGATCTTACACCTGTACATTTAACGTTTTTCGATACGACCAACCGTTTCCAAGATATATCGATTCCAAAAAAAAAGTTTGAAATTCAGGGCCTCCAAAAAAGATCCGGCCCTGCACCGTTTTAACGCCCGACAATAGGTTTCCTCACGGGGTCTAACTCTTTCACCGCACCAAATTTTAGTTCGATATCTTGAAAATTGCGACCTGTACTTCGCTAAACCCAAATATGTCACACACAATGGACATCATCAGGGCCCCAAAACAAGAAAACAGTGAGAGATATCAAAAAATCGTTATGCGTAAAAAAGATGCATACCGCGGAGATCTTACACCTTTACTTTTAACGTTTTTGGATACGACCAGCCGTTTCCGAGATATATTGATACCAAAAAAAGGGATGAAATTCAGGGCCCCAAAAAAGGTCCGGCCCTGCACCTATTATAACGCCTAACAATAAGGTACCTCACAGGCCCTAACTCTTTTACCGTACCAAATTTCAGCTTGATATCTTTATCGTTTTGAGTAAAAAGTTGCATACCGCGGAGATCTTACACCTGTACATTCAACGTTTTTCGATACGACCAACCATTTCCGAGGTATATCAATTCCAAAAAAAAAAAGTGTGAAATTCATGGCCCCAAAAAAAGATCCGGCCCTGCACCGTTTTTAACGCCCGACAATAGGTTTCCTCGCAAGGTCCAACTCTTTCAACGCTGCAAATTTCAGCTCGATATATTGAAAATTGCGACCTGTACTTTGCTAAACCCAAAAATGTCACGCACAAAGAACATTTTCAGGGCCCCAAAAAAAGAAATCGGTGAGATATCAAAAAATCGTTTTGAGTAATAAAAGTTGCATACCGCGGAGATCTTACACCTGTAGGTCTACAGTTAACGTTTTTCGATACGACCAGCCGTTTCCGAGATATATTGATTCCAAAAAAAAAGGGATGAAATTAAGGGCCCCAGAAAAAGGTCCGGCCCTGCACCGTTTTTAACGCGCGACAACAGGTTTTCTCACAGGGTCTAACTCTTGCATCGCACCAAATTTCAGTTCGATATCTCGAAAATTGCGACCTGTACTTCGCTAAACCCAAATATGTCACGCACAAAGGACATTTTCAGGGCCCCCCCAAAAAGAAAACGGTGAGATATATCAAAAAATCGTTACCAGAAAAAAGTTGGATACTGCGGAGATCTTACACCTGTACATTTAACGTTTTTCGATACGACCAACCGTTTCCGAGATACATCGATTCCGAAAAAAAGTTTGAAATTCAGGGCCCCCAAAAGAGATCCGGCCCTGCACCGTTCTTAACGCCCGACAATAGGTTTCCTCACAGGGTCTAACTCGTTCACCGCACCAAATTTCAGTTCGATCTTGCAAATTGCGACCTGTACTTCGCTAAACCCAAATATGTCACGCACAATGGACATCTTCAGGGCCCAAAAAAAGAAAACGGTGAGAGATATCAAAAATTTGTTTTGAGTAAAAAAGTTGCATACCGCGGAGATCTTACACCTGTACATTTAACTTTTTCGATGCGACCAGCCGTTTCCGAGATATATTGATTCCAAAAAAGGGATGAAATTCAGGGCCCCAGAAAAGGTCCGGCCCTGCACCGTTTTTAACGCCCGTCAACAGGTTTTCTCACAGGGTCTAACTCTTTCATCGCACCAAATTTCAGTTCGATATCTCGAAAATTGCGACCTGTACTTCGCTAAACCCAAATATGTCACGCACAAAGGACATTTTCAGGGCCCCAAAAAAAGGAAAACGGTGAGAGATATCAAAAAATCGTGACGAGAAAAAAGTTGGATACCGCGGAGACCCTACACCTGTACATTTAACGTTTTTCGATACGACCAACCGTTTCCGAGATACATCGATTCCAAAAAAAAAGTTTGAAATTCAGGGCCCCCCAAAAAGATCCGGCCCTGCACAGTTTTTAACGCCCGACAATAGGTTTCCTCACAGGGTCTAACTCTTTCACCGCACCAAATTTCAGTTCGATATCTTGCAAATTGCGACCTGTACTTCGCTAAACCCAAATATGTCACGCACAATGGACATCTTCAGGGCCCAAAAAAGAGAAAACGGTGAGAGATATCAAAAAATTGTTTTGAGTAAAAGGTTGCATACCGCGGAGATCTTACACCTGTACATTTAACTTTTTCGATGCGACCAGCCGTTTCCGAGATATATTGATTCCAATAAAAGGGATGAAATTCAGGGCCACCAAAAAAGCTCCGGCCCTGCACGGATTTTAACGCCCAACAATTGAGTTCCTCACAGGCCCCAACTCTTTCACCCTACCAAATTTCAGCTTGATATCTCGAAAATTGTGACCTGTACTTTGCTAAAAGAAAAAATGTCACGCACAATGGATATTTTCAGGGCCCAAAACAGAAAACGGTGAGAAATATCAATAAATCGTTTTGAGTTAAAAAGGTGCATACCGCGGAGATCTTACACCTGTACATTTAACGTTTTTCGATACGACCAACCGTTTCCGAGATATATCGACTCAAAAAAAAAGTTTGAAATTCAGGGCCCCAAAAAAAGATCCTGCCCTGCACCGTTCTTATCGCCCGACAACAGGTTTCCTCACAGTATCTATCTCCTTCACCGCACCAAATTTCAGTTCGATATCTCGAAAATTGCGACCTGTACTTCGCTAAACCCAAATATGTCACGCACAATGGACATCTTCAGGGCCCCAAAAAAAGAAAACGATGAGAGATATCAACAAATCGTTATGAGTAAAAAGGTTGCATACCACGAAGATCTTACACCTGTACATTTAACGTTTTTCGACCCGACTAGCCGTTTCCGAGATATATTGATTCAAAAAAGGAATTAAGTTCAGGGCCCCAGAAAAAGGTCCCGCCCTGCACCGATTTTAACGCCCAACAATAGGGATCCTCAAAGGCCCTAACTCTTTTACCGTACCAATTTTCTGCTTGATATCTTGAAAATTGCGACCTGTACATTGCTAAACGCAAAAATGTCTCGCACAATGGACATTTTCAGTACCCCCAAAAAAGAAAACGGTGAGAGATATCAATAAATCGTTTTGAGTTAAAAAAAAAGGTGCATACCGCGGAGATCTTACACCTGCACATTTAACGTTTTCCGATACGACCAGCCGTTTCCGAGATATATCGAATCCAAGAAAAAGTTTGAAATTCAGGGCCCCCAAACAAGATCAGTCCCTGCTCCGTTTTTAACGCCCGACAACAGGTTTCTTCACAGGGTCCAACTCTTTCACCGCACCAAATTTCACCTCGATATCTTGAAAATTGTGACATGTACTTTGCTAAACGCAGAAATATCACGCACAATGGACATTTTCAGGGCCCCAAAGAAAGAAAATGGTGTGAGATATCAAAAAATCGTTTTGAGTAAAAAAGTTGCATACCGCGGATATCTTACACCTGTACATTTAACGTTTTTCGATACGACCAACCTTTTCCGAGATACATCGATTCAAAAAAAAGTTTGAAATTCAAGGCCCCCAAAAAAGTTCCGGCCCTGCACCGTTTTTAACGCCCGATAATAGGTTTCCTCACAGGGTCTAACTCTTTCACCGCACCAAATTTCAGTTCGATATCTTGAAAATTGCGACCTGTACTTCGCTAAACCCAAATATGTTACGCACAATGGACATCTTCAGGGTCCCAAAAAAAGAAAACGGTGAGAGATATAAAAAAATCGTTTTGAGTAAAAAAAGTTGCATACCGCGGAGATCTTACACCTGTACATTTAACGTTTTTCGATACGACCAGCCGTTTCCGAGATATATTGATTCCAAAAAAGGGGTTGAAATTTAGGGTCCCAAAAAAAGACCGGCCTTGCAGCGATTTTAACGCCCAGCAATAGGGTTCCTCACAGGCCCCAACCCTTTCACCGTACCAAATTTCAGCTTGATATCTTGAAAATTGCGACCTGTACGTTGCTAACCGAAGAAATGTCACGCACAATGGCTATTTTCAGGGCCCCAAGAAAAGAAAACGGTGAGAGATAACAAAAAATCGTTTTGAGTAAAAAAGTTGCATACCGCGGAGATCTTATACCTGTACATTTAACGTTTTTCGATACGACCAACCTTTTCCGAGATATATCGATTCCAAAAAAAAGTTTGAAATTCAGGGCCCCCAAAAGATCCGGCCTTGCACCATTTTTAACGCCCGACAATATGTTTCCTCACAGGGTCTAACTCTTTCACCGCACCAAATTTCAGTTCGATATCTAGAAAATTGCGACCTGTACTTTGCTAACCGAAAAAATGTCACGCACAATGGACATTTTCAGGGCCCCAAAGAAAGAAAATGGTGTGAGATATCAAAAAATCGTTTTGAGTAAAAAAAGTTGCATACCGCAGTGATCTTACACCTGTACATTTAACGTTTTTCGATACGACCAGCCGTTTCAAAGATATATTGATTCCAAATAAAAGGGATGAAATTCAGGGCACCCAAAAAAGGTCCGTCCCTGTACCGATTTTAACCCCCAACAATAGGGTTCCTCACAGGCCCTAGTTCTTTCACCGTACCATATTTCATCTTGATATCTTGTAAATTGCGACCTGTACTTTGCTAAACGCAAAAATGTCACGCACAGTGGACATTTTCAGGGCCCCAAAAAAAACGGTGAGAGATATCAAAAAATCGTTATAAGTAAAAAAGTTGCATACTGCGAAGATCTTAAACCTGTACTTTTAACGATTTGCGATACGACCAACCGTTTCCGAGATATATCGATTCAAAAAAATAGGATGAAATTCAGGGCCCAAAAAAAGGGTCCGACCCTGCACCGATTTTAACGCCCAACAATGGGCTTTTTCACAGGCCCTTACTCTTGCCCCGTACCAAATTTCAGCTCGATATCTTGAAAATTGCGACCTGTACTTTGCTAAACGCAAAAACGTCACATACATACATGCATACAGACTTTTTTTTGAAATTTATTTTTTTCGACTCCAATTTGATTTGTAGAGGTTTGAACCCTCGACGACGCTTAGTTTCCGAGATCTCGAAAAATCCTACCACGGCTATGTGAAAGCCTGTGAGATCTAGATCCGGCTATCATTACAAAAAAAAACGGAATGTTCCGGGTGAAACGGAACGTCTGGCAACCCTATATCCAGAGAAGGTCCCAATTCATAACTGAAAAAGGAAAACTAAATATAAGAACGTGGAACCGAGAAAAATACAAATTACAGGAACCAAAAAAACTGAATACGTAATAGTATGTAAGGTGACTTACCTATGTTCAATTCGGCAAGGCGTTCACAGGGCCGTGCTGTTCAGGCCAGGAGTGAGGCAACTACTAAGTTCACTAATAAGTGAGTGTTCTTGACTTGACGTTACAGACAGTTAGGAACACTTGACGTTACAGACAGTTCGGAACGGGGCTCCGAGTGAAAGCCGAAGTTAAACGATTGACTTCGCGTCACCACATGGTAGCTTTACGATTGGTTACAAAGTGAGAAGCTTATTATCCTCTCTGTTTCAAAATAAATCATGTGATTGTGCCAGAACTTATCTATATTTACGACACTTTACTAAATGTAAAATACTGTAGTTTAATATTCAACATATCATATTCTCAGAATACATTACATTGAAGTACCTCCATTTTCTGCACAATGCATATCGTTCTAATGGTCTAGGGGTATGATTCCTGCTTTAATGCGAGAGGTCCCGGGTTCAAACCCCGGAAGAGCCTAACATTTTTATTACTTTTGTTTTTATCTCTTGAAAAGATTCAAAAAGTACGTAAAAGAACCTTAGGAACGTTCTTTTTTTCGGGCGACACTTCCGGTAATTTAAATACATAGGTTGAGGTAAACGCTTCTTTTTTCCCCGTCGGTTTACCCTCCAGGTGGGCTTTTCCCTCGGACTTAGGTTGGTTGGTTGGTTGCTTCCTCAGTTCAGGGGCTGTGACAACGCGGTCATGTAGCCCCGTGTACTTTGGGTGGGTGTAGAATCTGTCTGATAACCGGTGTTAATTGTGATGGCTGTATTAGTGTGAGTTATCTGTTTTTAATTCAAGTAAGGACTGCAGACATTGATTTTTTGAAGTAGTTCCTACTTTTGCCACCAAACGCCACCATCAACAACTACTAGTTCAGAACTTGGTTACTAGACGCCACCGCAGTCGGCTCCTGGCAACGAACGTTCTTCGTTAAAGAACGAAGGTTCTTTAACATGCCATAAATCTATGACATGGGACTGCCGGCTTTACTTCCCCTCCGAAGAAAGGCATACTGAGGGTTTTTTAACGACGGCTTCGGCCGGGTTTGAACCCGCGATCTTGGGCATGGAAGAACAGCATGTACCAACTACGCCACCAAAGCCGCTACCCTTCCTTGGACTCAGCGAGGGGTCCCACCATAACCACCGTAAGGGCAGTGTCCTGGAGCTTGAAACACCTGGTTGGGGGATACCACTGGGGAGGTGGGGCCACCCTCCTTGCCTCTTCCTTGCCTATCCCACCCAATCTTCCCCTCACTTTTCATCCCTCATGAGGCCCATGTTCGCTTTGCAGGTGAGGCCGCCTGGGCGAGGTGCTGGTCCCACCACCCCAGTTTTATCCTTCGTCCAGGTGTTTCAGGCTCCAGGACACCGCCCTGGTGGCGGTAATGGTGGGATCCCCGCAGAATCCGAGGGAAAAGCCAACCTGTAGGGTAAAGCGACTAAAATAAAATATTGCGTTTGACCTCAAACTATGTATTTATATTACTGGCACACAGTAAGTACAAGTCTCGCATGAAAAAAAAAAGTTCGTAAGGTTCTTTTATATACTTTTTGAATATTTTCAAGAGATAAAACAATAGTAAAAATACTGGGGACTTCCGGGATTTGAACCCGGGACCTCTCGCACTCAAAGCAGGAATCATACCCCTAGACCAACAGTTCGATGTACATTGAGTAGAAAATGGAGATACTTCAATGTAATGTATTCTGAGAATATGATATGTTGAATATTACACTACAGTATTTTACATTTAGTCGCCTCCGTAGCGTAGCGGTCAGCACGGTTAGCCGCCCCGGAGGTCCTGGGTTCGATTCCCGGCTCTGCAACGAAATTTGAAAAGTGGTATGAGGACTGGAACGGGGTCTACTCAGCCTCGGGTGGTCCAAATGAGTAGAGGGGGTTCGATTCCCACCTCAGCCATCCTCGAAGTGGTTTTCCGTGGTTTCCCACTACATCTTCGGGCAAATGCCGGGATGGTACCACTGTAAGGCCACGGCCGCCTCCTTCCCTCTTCCTAGCCTATCCATCCCAATCTTCCATCCCTTCCCATCCCTCATGAGGCCCCTGTTCGCTTTGCAGGTGAGGCCGCCTGTGCGAAGTGCTGATCACACCTCCTCAGTTGTATCCATCCCGACCAGATGTTCCAAGCTCCAGGACACTGCCCTTAGAGGCGGTAGTGGTGAGTTCCCTCGCTGAGTCCTTGGGAACCACCAACCTAGAGGGTAAATTGACTAAATAAAATAAAAAAATTACATTTAGTAAAGTGTCGTAAATATAGATAAGTTATGGCACAATCACATGATTTATTTTGAAACAGAGAGGATAATAAGCTTCTCACTTTGTAACCAATCGTAAAGCTACCATGTGGTGACGCGAAGTCAATCGTTTAACTTCGGCTTTCACTCGGAGCCCCGATGCACATTACGATGGCAGTGACGAGACCCGGTGTTGGCGGCCAATGACGTCATCTACGCGGAAAAACTACTGCGCATCTCGCTCGTGACACCTACCGTCTCTTCTACTTACCGTTGAGGTAACTACTATAAGTGAGTGTTCTTGCGTATGAAAGTAAGTCACCCAGTTTGAAAGCAAGGGGAGGGGTGGAAGGAGAAGTGACGCAATAGCACTTGTAAAATGGCGCTGAAGTTTATGCATTGAGCACTTCCGGCCCGTGAATCTCCATTTGTTTTACATTGAAGTAAAACCGTACCCTCCTTTAATCTGTATTATGCCTGTTTCTTGTTCTGTTTTCGGGCGTTCAACCAATGCTTTAAGGAATCGAGGCTTGACCATTCATGGCTATCCTAAAGATAAGCGTCTCCAACGAGAGTGGATAGTAAAACTTAGGAACGAAAACGGCCCCAGCAATTGGTCCAAGGTATGCAGTTTGCATTTTGAAGAAACGGACTTTCTTACGCCTTTACGGCCATGTGGTAAGCTGGTGGAAACTAAATCTATGTGATAAGTTGTTGTCTGGTTATTACTTCGATATATTAAGTTACCGGTATGTATTATTGTATTAACACAACAACAAAGTGAAAAAAAAAACGAGTGTTGCGAGAAGCTACGATCGGTTTATTTTTTTAAATAACTAAATATTTCGTTTTAAATTTATTTGACCAATAATTACTTTCAACTGAACTCTTTCAGGTCTTGCACGAAATAGATATTTGGTACCAGACGCGGTTCCATCTCAAAATCTGCATTTGGCAAGTTTTCACAAACAGAGAAGTGATACAGACAGAAAGGAAAGAATAGCCAAGAGAACGCGCTATGTAGTTACTAGTAAGTATCTAGTTGATATTTCTTTTTTCTAACATGTTTATAATGTCATAAAAATATTTGTGTGGTGAATATGTAGGCCTACACTCACAAATAGGCACCTAACACCCTGGTTAACTGTTTTAAAAATGATACTTTCATGGCCATTGGTTTCACAGAATTATTAAAATTATAGGTATTGATTGAGGAGGTACCTAGAGCCACACATTGATATTGTATTAGTTCCAGTAGACCTAATTCATACTGGTAAGGTACAAGTTACGTTTGGAGTGGGGTAGTTCAAAAAGATGAACATTTGGTCACTGCATATTAAAATATGGGGGAGCAAACACCATACTTAACTACGCCGAATGTAACCACAAGCATTCGGTGCTGCACGGCTGAAATGTGTATGGTGTTGTGGAAAGAGACCTATGGTATTTGAAATTGAGGTTAGGATTAGGTTGCTGTACTCGGTTACAATTCCTATTCGTCGGTTTAACCTGTAAATTTACAATACTGCACTTAGTGGGGGATTAGACTTTGTTATGATTATCTGTGTGCATTTCTTTTCTTAAATAATGGGTTACTTTTGGTTAGTGTAGGAATGGGATAGAGGACGGGTGCAACATACAAGAGCAGAGAGTAAACCACTGCTAGTACATCCCATATCAATTATACGTAGCCAGTCAACTTAAACATACTGAGGGAATTTGTGCAGCCTAATATACAGGGCAAGCCGGCGTGATGATTCAACGGTCAAGTTGCTTGCCTGTCACCAAGGTAGACTGCGTTCGATTCATGGTTATACAGTATGTGAGATTTTTGAAGTGGTATAAACTGTATCAAATCCTGTGGTTCATGTGAAAATGGGAGTCCCATGGCTCTTGGTTACGTAAATATTTTGCGTAGGAACTGGCAATTTGACCGAGATGAAGGATTGGAAAACAGGTGGTGTTATTGCATTTTTAGTAGTGTCAAAATGATTGTGTTTGGCACGTAATTAAATTTGCAGCGCTCAGTGTGAATCAAGAAGCCACTTGCGGTGCTGACAGTGTGGTGCGGAAGGTGGGGCGTGCAGAGTTAGTGCATATATAAACACATACCTTACCCGGGGTTTATGCCCCAGACCCCTTCCTTGCAGTTCACACAGTAGTCGAACCCAGTAGCGACTAATTTTTCTGCCCAGACAGTGGTCGAACCCAGTAGTGACCAATGATTCTGCCCAGACAGTGGTCGAACCCAGTAGTTACCAATGGTTCCGCCCAAACAGTGGTGTAACCCAGTAGCGACCAATGGTTTCATCCAGACAGTGGTCTAACCCATTAGCGACCAATGGTTTCATCCAGACAGTGGTCTAACCCAGTAGTGACCAATGGTTTCATCCAGACAGTGGTCTAAACTAGTAGTGACCAATAATCAGAATTTATTTGAGCCAAGTGACCATAAAATTTCATATTGTTACGGCTGTGAGTTTGTGTCATCACTCGCCGCGTGAGTCACAACTGCCCCAGGGCTGGGCTGTGCCCTGCCTCCTGTATTGCGCGCGCCTTATTCAACAGGGCTACTAGGACAAAGGGATAGTCCAGAACATTCGTGACTGGACCAGCGCTGGAAACCTCGAGAAGCCGTGGACTCTGGATGGATCGAGAAGCATTTATTGAGTCACCGGCCGGCTATATAAGAGTGACCCGTGAAGCAGTTGTTGTTGTTGTGTTTTACGAGCTAGTGCGAGCGATTATCTTGTGCGACAGAAGTGTGGTGACGAAGTGCTGTGCGAGTTACGAAATCCTGTGACATTGTTTCTCCCAGCTTGTGAACAGCGTACATCAAGTGCTCGTAAGTAACTGTATTTGTTGTACCTGAGGAAGAGGGGCAGGTAGCTTCTGCCAAGGCCACCGGACTCATTAGGACGGATTAACTTCTGTGGTCTGTTGCAAGTGAAAGGGGCCAAGAGCGCATAAGGAAGAGACTTGAGGAAACTGGAGAAGGCTCCTAATTGCTTGTATTTGCTGATTAGTGTAATTTTCTGGCCACAATAAAGTTAATTATTTCTTTAAGCAGTAATTGGTGTTGTGCTTTGTACCCCCACCGTAATCCAGTTAACAAAAGTGCCACTAGGAGGTAGCACGTAACAACTGGTGTCAGAAGCCGGATTACGAACTCAAGCACAACACCTGACGGTCCTGGTTTCAAAACCCGAGCAGGTCATTTTCTCTAATTTTCCTGTGAGTGCATGCCCTTTACAAGACAAACAACTAAAATGGAGGAGAAATTCGCAGCATTGCTAGAAAAGTTAAGTGGCATGGAAACCAAGATGGAAGACGGCCAGAAGAATTTAACCAAGGACCTAACTGCCAAATTAGAAGACGGCCAGAAGAAGATGGAGGACGGCCAGAAGAAGTTGGCCGAGGACCTAACTTCCAAATTAGAAGAAGGCCAAAATAAGTTAGCGGAGGACCTGAAGCAGATGAAAGACAGCCTGAATAAGTTAGCAGAGGACCTAACCGCCAAATTTCTGGATGGCCAGAAAAATCTGGAAGAGTGTCTGCTGACGAAATTAGAGGAGAGCCAAAGGAAATTAGAACAGGGCCTTCGTGAGGAAGTCGCGGCAGTGGAGGAGAAGTTCAACACCTTGCAAGTGGAAGTTGCCGAGCTGCGCCAACGTCCGCTGATGGGGGTGGAGGAGAAATTCAACGCCTTGCAAGTGGAAGTTGCCGAGCTGTGCCAACGACCGCTGATGGGGGTGGAAGAGAGATTCAACGCTCTACAAAAGGAATTTGCTGAGCTGCGCCGACTCCCGCCGACAGGGATGGAAGATAGATTCAAAGCCCTACAAGAGGAAGTCGCCGAGCTGCGCCGACGCCCGCCGACCGGGGTGGATGAGAGAGTCAAAGCCCTACAAGAGGAAGTTGCCGAGCTGCGCCAACGCCCGCCCACCGTTACACCGGGAATATCAGGAACGGGACATAGCAGAGTGACGCCCCCAACCTTCAACGGAAAGGTCCCGTGGAGCACCTACTTACGTCAGTTCGAGGCGGCCTGTTCCATAAATAACTGGAACAACACAGAAAAGGCTACAGCTCTCATTGTAGCGCTGAGAGGTGACGCCCTTAACGTCCTTCAGGCCATCCCGACTGGATCCCAGGACTACGCTTCACTGATCGCCCATATGGAGTCCCGATATGGAGATAGCCATCTTCAGCAGGCCTACCAGATGCAGCTCCGGACCCGCGTACAGAAGAACGCGGAAACCCTGCAGTAGTTCGAGATGGACATCGCACGCCTCGTAAGGCTTGCCTACCCAACAGCGCCGGCCGACTTTCTGGAGCAGATAGCGACGCAGACCTTCACCGACGGGCTACGTGACTCCGACACTCAACAGGCGCTGCGACTCGCACGCAATAAGACCCTGGCAGATGCGCTGAGCCACGCACTTGAATTCGAGACGGCAAAACAGGCATCTAGAATGCACGCGCGGGTGCGTCAAGTGGACGTCGATGAACCAGCAAAAACCAACGAGACCAAGCCCCTGGCCGACGAATTGATGGAGGCGCTAAGCCGTTTCTTCGATAGTCGCGGCACCACCAGCAACGACACAGCCGGAAGACAACCGGAGAGGCGGCCTGGAAGAGGACTACCGACCTGCTGGGCCTGCGGTAAGAAAGGCCACCTGAGCAAGGACTGCGGTGATCGCCGCCGCCGAGGGTATCCGACGGGAAATCAGTCGTCTGAAAACCGCGCGGCCCAGGGAAACGAGTATTAGCCAGCCTTGGGGTGCAAAGGTTGGCTTGTGACAGTCGTCAAGCCCCGGCAGTCCAAGTGCGTGTGACGAAGTTACGGAGGGACAATAGCAGCCTGATGGTCGACGGAGTCATCAACGGAGTGAGCTGGCCCATGCTGATCGACACGGGAGCATCGAGGACCATCGTCAATCCCACTGTGATCCCGAAGTGGAGAGTGCAACCCACACAAAGGAACCTCCAGCTAATAAGCGCGACCGGAGAGACCGCACCGGTACATGGCGAAGCATCACTGGAGTTCGTCATTGGTCGACGGGTGATAAAGCATCCAGTGCTTGTGGCTGACGTATCAAACGAAGTGATCATCGGACTGGACTTCCTGGACCAGAACAACATCATCTTGGACCTGAGTACCAACACTCTGCACTTCGGAGGTGAGGAACTTGCTTTGCAGCACACGAGGCCGTCACCGCACAACGAGTAAGGCTGAGAGAGGACGTCATCGTTCCTGCCAGGACGGAGGTCAGCGCCGCCGTAATTGTCGACGGAACTGCTGAGGGAGTGGCGGCTGTCATCGAGCCAAAATATGAGGACATCCAGACAAAAGGGTTGCTAGTTGCCAAGACCCTCATCAACACGACGTCTCGGCCGTACGTCCGCCTGTCCAACCTGAACGACTACGACATTACGGTTCACCGGGACACCAACCTAGGAGTCTGCGAGCCCGTTACCTGGATTGCCCGCATCACCGACACGACGGACGGACACCTGCAGACGGACAACCGAAGAAGACGCACACTGCCAGAAGAACTACAGAAGCTGTAACAAGGATCCCAGGACCATTTAGACGAGGAACAATCACGCCAACTTCAGGACCTGCTACGCGAATTCCAGGATGTCTTCTCCGTGGGGAGCAAAGACTTCGGCAGGACAAGCTTGGTCCAGCACAGAATCGACGTTGGGGACAGCGCACCGATTAGGGCCCCATTCCGACGTGTCCCGCTCGCCAAGCAAGCCGAAGTCGACCGGATGGTAGAAGAGATGAAGGAGCAAGGGGTGATCGAGCCATCACATAGTCCTTGGAGTTCTCCGGTCGTGCTTGTGAAGAAGAAGGACGGTTCCACCAGGTTCTGCGTGGACTACAGGCGGGTGAACGACGTCACGAAGAAGGACAGCTACCCTCTACCCCGGATCGACAACACGCTGGACACCATATCAGGGTCAAGATGGTTCTCCACCTTGGATTTGAAGAGTGGCTACTGGCAGGTGGAGGTCCACCCTAAGGACCGCGAGAAAACGGCGTTCTCTGTGGGCAGCGGGCTCTGGCAGTTCACCGTCATGCCATTCGGTCTGTGCAACGCCCCTGCGACCTTCGAAAGGCTAATGGAGTCCATTCTGAGGGGACTACACTGGAAGACCTGCCTAGTCTACCTAGACGACGTCATCGTTCTGGGGAGAAGCTTCGAGGAGCACTACAGCAACCTGAAGGAGATCTTGTTGAAGCTACGGACTGCCCAGCTGAAGTTGAGCCCCAAGAAGTGTCAGCTCTTCCAGAAGTGGGTCCAGTACCTTGGGCATATCGTCTCCGAGGAAGGGGTGCGCACCGACCCAGAGAAGACCGCAGCTGTGAGGGGGTGGCCAGTTCCGAAGGACAAGTCCCAACTACGAAGCTTCCTGGGACTCTGCACTTATTACCGTCGCTTCGTGAGGGGATTCGCCGACATCGCCAAACCTTTATATCGCCTGACTGAGAAGGACCAACTCTTCACGTGGACACAGAATGCCACAGTGCCTTCGAACAACTCAAGCAGGCTCTGTGCACCGCACCTATTCTGGCCTACCCCAGACCTGGAACAAGGTTCATCGTCGATACCGATGCCAGCGACTTTGGCATAGGGGGAATCCTGTCGCAGGTAGTGGACGGCGAGGAGAGAGTAGTGGCCTACTTCAGCAAGGCCTTGTCAAAGCCAGAGAGGAACTACTGCGTCACCAGGAAGAAGCTGCTCGCCATCGTGAAGACCATTGAACACTACCACAAGTACCTGTACGGGCAAGAATTTCTCATCAGGACCGACCATGCATCCCTGCGGTGGCTCCTGAACTTCAAGCAGCCCGAGGGTCAACTCGCGCGGTGGTTAGAGAGGCTTCAACAGTATAACTTTGAGATTCAGCACAGGAAAGGCCAACTGCATTCTAACGCCGACGCCCTGTCACGAAGACCGTGCCCCGAAGACTGCACCTTGTGTGCCCGAAGGGAGGAGAACACCGGGATACAGTGCCGAAGGACTACCGTGGAACTTCAAGGGAGCTGGAGCCGCGAATCTTTCACGCGGGCGCAAGCGGAAGATGATGACCTGGGACTGATAGCCGAATGGAAGAGGGCCTGTGTCCCCAGACCCGGGTGGAACATTGTGAGTGACTGCAGCCCAAAGTTTAAGTCCTACTGGGCACAGTGGGACTCGCTGATTGTAAGGGATGGCCTCATCTGCCGTACCTGGGAGAGCACCGACGGGAAGACATCTCGGGAACAAGTCGTCGTTCCAAAGGCTATGACGGAGGAAGTCCTGAAGGAAGTTCATGGAGGATCATCTGGTGGACACCTAGGGATAAAGAAGACCCTGGAGAAGCTGAGAGAGCGGTTCTACTGGATCGGATGCCGAACAGACGTGGAGAACCACTGCGCGAAGTGCCACGATTGCGCAGCCAGCAAGGGCCCAGGACGAAGGCGACGGGGTCCACTGAAGACCTACAACGTGGGCGGCCCCATGGAGAGAGTGGCCATCGATGTTGCTGGGCCATTCCCGTTAAGCGAGGCAGGGAACCGCTACATATTAGTCGTCAGCGACTACTTTACCAAATGGCCGGAGGCGTATGCGCTCCCTAACCAAGAAGCCGCGACGATCGCAGAGACCCTGGTGAAGGAATTCGTCAGCCGGTACGGAGTACCCCTGGAGCTGCACTCCGACCAAGGGAGGAACTTCGAGTCGCAGGTGTTCCAGAACCTATGCCAGCTGCTGGGGATCCGGAAGACAAGGACAACGCCGCTACACCCTCAGTCCGACGGGATGGTAGAGCGATTCAATCGCACCGTCGAGAACCATCTCCGAATAGTCGTCAGCGAGCACCAGAGGGATTGGGACAAGCATCTTCCACTATTTCTCCTGGCCTACCGCGCCGCCGTGCATGAAGCCACCGGGTGTACACCAGCCCGGGCCATGTTTGGGAGGGAGCTCCGTCTACCTGTCGATCTTGCCTTCGGCCGACCTGGGAATGATCCGATCCCGGTAAGCCAGTATTGTCAAGAACTGGTCGACCAACTGGAGGACGTGCACGCGTTCGCGAGGAGGAAACTGCGGATCGAGACCGACCGAATGAAGACCCGATACGACCAGCAGACGGATGCCGGAGGATTCCACGAGAACGACCTGGTCTGGCTCTTCAACCCATTACGGAAGAAAGACCTGTCACCCAAACTGCAGAAGTCCTGGGAGGGCCCGTACCGAGTCGTGAAACGAATCAACGATGTCGTCTACAGGATCCAGCGGAGCCCGAGGGCGAAGATGAAGATCGTGCATCGAGATCGCCTGGCAGCCTACGGAGGGACACAGACGGACCAATGATTGATCGGGACGATCAGCCTTTTTAGGAAGGGGGTGGTGTTACGTCTGTGAGTTTGTGTCATCACTCGCCGCGTGAGTCACAACTGCCCCAGGGCTGGGCTGTGCCCTGCCTCCTGTATTGCGCGCGCCTTATGCAACAGGGCTACTAGGACAAAGGGATAGTCCAGAACATTCGTGACTGGACCAGCGCTGGAAACCTCGAGAAGCCGTGGACTCTGGATGGATCGCGAAGCATTTATTGAGTCACCGGCCGGCTATATAAGAGTGACCCGTGAAGCAGTTGTTGTTGTTGTGTTTTACGAGCTAGTGCGAGCGATTATCTTGTGCGACAGAAGTGTGGTGACGAAGTGCTGTGCGAGTTACGAAATCCTGTGACATTGTTTCTCCCAGCTTGTGAACAGCGTACATCAAGTGCTCGTAAGTAACTGTATTTGTTGTACCTGAGGAAGAGGGGCAGGTAGCTTCTGCCAAGGCCACCGGACTCATTAGGACGGATTAACTTCTGTGGTCTGTTGCAAGTGAAAGGGGCCAAGAGCGCATAAGGAAGAGACTTGAGGAAACTGGAGAAGGCTCCTAATTGCTTGTATTTGCTGATTAGTGTAATTTTCTGGCCACAATAAAGTTAATTATTTCTTTAAGCAGTAATTGGTGTTGTGCTTTGTACCCCCACCGTAATCCAGTTAACAAAAGTGCCACTTGGGGGTGGCACGTAACAATATATAAGAATGGTTGATTTGTTCTAACTTTCACTATACTCGATCAGTTATTTAGTATTTTCACAGCACTTGCTGAAGTAACAGCATTGGTGTGATGTATCTAGGGGATTTTGGTAGTGTACAATATCGCAATCTACACTACTCCCATTCTTTTCAAGACATTTTTTATCCATAGCAGTTCCAATGGGATGCTACTTTATAGCTGTTTATGGGCATAACATTTTGTGTAGGTTTGTCATTTAGTTGGTCCAGTGGGGAAGCGGGAGAGCCCCCCCTCCACTAAAAAAAAACAGAAATCGTGGTGGGCATAAGCCTACAAAGCTTACAAATCTCTGCACTTTGTAATGAGGGTATTAAAAGGAAGTAGTACCTCTTCTAAAGAATTAGGATGTTTGTCACTTGTAAGACGTATTCTGGAATATGCCTCGGTGGTTTGGGACCCATATCAAGTAGGGCTCATCCATGAGTTAGAAAAGAAAAGTACCGCTAGATTTGTGCTCAGTCACTTTAATCCCAGGAGCAGTGTGACCCGTAAGTCAAAGAAACTTGGGTGGGAATCACTTGAGGCTAGGAGCATGAAATCTAGACTCTGCGCTATGTACAACACGTATACAAATCAACCCGCATGGGGTGAGCTTAGCAAACGTATGGGAAAGCCCACTTACATGAGTAGGATTGATCATCCTTTCAAAGTTAAGGGCCGACCACAGAGTATAAATCATTGAAAATATTATTTCATAAACCGCGCCATTGATAACTGGAAAACTCCAACTGCCGCAGTCTTAGAGCCTTTCCCCAAACATATAGGTGTGTTCAAGAATAGACTAACGATTTGTGTAAATACTCCAGTTTAATTGTTATTGAATTGTTATGTATAATTGTTTATTTGTTATGTATACCCAATTGCAAATGAATGAATTAAATTGTATATTGTGTCTGCACTGCTTGGAGGAGCCGAAATATCAGGGTAGCTATTAGGATTGTGACATGGGGGGATTTGCCTAGAAAACTAATACAGCCATCACAATAAAACAGGCTATCAGTCAAATTACGCACACACCCATGTACACGGGGCTATATAACCAAGATGCCATAAAGCTCCTAAATAAATAAGCCACAACATTTTTAACTCTTACTAAACAGATAAATCTTTATTGTTGATGATTCATTTGGGGACTCGGGTACACAATTGGCCAGAATTAGGTTTTAAATATACATTATACAGTATATTACAAGAAGAATTTACATTGTTTTTTTTTAAGAAGATACATACATGACCGTATATCATTTGATACGTACGAGGAGTTATTGATGCCAAAATTCTGTTGCAAGGGTCCCGTTTCATTATTCAAACACTTGGATGAATTCAGAATTGCCACCTATCTATATAACTTATATGGATATATTGCCATTCACTCCAGTTCTTATGTGGATTATACTGATGTTTCCATCTACACGGTTAATTCACCTGATCAAAATTCACACTCCGTATTTTGGAAGAAGATTTATTTTACTCATTTCAAGCACTGAGTTAAAAAAATGTGTTGATACTTGCACTTATTTTTCTAAATTATAGTTGTCTATATTTTAAATTTTTAATATAAAGACCTAATATTTTATTTACACTCACTATTACAAAATTTCTTATTTTTCTAACTGTATTTTGAAAAAAATAATGTAAAGCCCAATATTATATTTTATTTATTAACAATTAATATTACACGGTAAGGATATGCATTTTATTACTTTATTTCATTCTTTTAATTACAATTTTTATAATAAACATTTGACATCAAACAAATTTAGACTTAAGCACATCTATAGCATTTTATTTTTAATTCTGAATTGATTTCATTTTAATTGAGCTGAAGAAGACAGAGGTGGAAACGTGTACAATATATCATAGATATAATGATTGGCGTGTGAATATGCTATAATAGTAGTTGTGATAATTGAACATCTGAGCGACAGAGACAAATATAGACACTGACACAGCTGTGAGCTGCCTCAAAACAAAGCAACGAAGGGCGGAATGCAGACAGACTGAAGATTTTTGTCCTAAGCTAAAAATGAACCCTAAAGTAATTATAATCAGAACAAGTAGTTCCGTGAAGAACTATATAGCCTATTTTCATATATCCCATTCGTCTTCTTTATAAAAAAAATCCGCCTGAAAAGGAACGCCATGATGGATTGTTCTGCATGTAGGCCATAGAGTTATGCACCATTAGATGAATATTATTGCGTAGGTTCATTATTCAAACGTTCATTTCGATCGCATGATTAGGACACAAGAAATAAAAACTCAATTTATAATTTCGCACGGATGTAATCTTGGGGTTATGAAACAATTGATTTTAATTAGATGCCAGTAGATTAAATATTGTATGAACATTTGCCGTTTCAAGTTTCACTGCGCTTGGATGGTTAAATCGCTTGAAATATCCATTAAAATGTTTCAACTTGGCTTGGCTGCCATGTTCGTTCTGTACTTTAACAGGTTTTATAAAGTCACATAGGTAAACTTGTAGTAGTACTCTTTATCACTGTACAAAACTTCATCTGTTACCTTTGCGGAGATATAGAATTCCAGTGAAATATTTCTCGTGACCCACATGTTGGTGAAACGTATCAAATTTGAAAGACACAGTCGAGTTTGTAGTATGTGCTTACCGAGTTTCATTGAAATCGCTCCGGCCGTTTAGATTTTATTACCAGAGGGGGGCAGGGCACAGACACGCACACACACACACACTTGGGCAAAAGGTGATCTCATAAGCCTATTTTTTTTCATAAATGAATATAGGATAAAATATATGAACTTCTGCAGTAATAGATGAGGACCTATTGGGCCCCCTCCAAATTAAAATCCTGGCTAAGCTACTGAGTTGATCCTAATTACAACAGCGTATTAGCTAGGCAACACTGTAAAAATATGGTATTAAAACTTTCAGTGCTTTAATTTCACCTAGTTTTGTTTTCCAGCGAATGCTGTAAGAATGTGCTAGAGTTAATTTTGGTTGACTCGTGCGACTTACCACTGGAGGCTTGGATTGAGTCATGTTCTGTATTTTACTGCGAGAGTTAAAGGGTTAGTCTCCTTTCAGGTAATCACCTACAACTAGCAGACCCGAGCGAGAACTCTCGCATAATGGGTTGTGTGCGCCCCATGTGTACATACTAGCCTAGTTAGTTAACGTTGTTTTAAGGGGCAGAACTACGAGGTCATCCTCCCCTGAGTACAGACTACCCGCCCGGGTCTAATGCTATGCGGGCTAAACGCGACACAGTTCTGCCAGGGGTTATCGTCTTGTTTATTTGTTTAAAAGCACTTTATAAACAAATATATTTCCGTTGACCTTTCAAGAAATGGAAGATTTTGGTACAAACCACACCTTCTAATTCCCTCTGGTTTAGGAGCTTGAGTTTCGTGAAACATACACCTTAGCGTATTTATATAATAAGATGCCGTAGTTGCCAAGTTTATGTTGGTAATGGCCACTGTTATTTTGTTGATTTCATCCCACTCACACTTAAATCCCTTGGTCTGATGATCATATCCTAACCTAAGCACTTAAATGGGACAAGGACTACTTTGAAGCATCAAAGAATCGTCAATGTTTTTTCACAAGAGTGTGTTGGCCCCAGTACTCTTAAATGACCTACAACTTTGCCATTTAAAATACACAACATGGTATAATGTAAGTACTTTAGAAATATGTGTATGAATACTACCCCAACATTTTCATGTATATTTCCCTTTTTTTTCTTACAGATGAGACAGAGCAGGTTTTGAATGGATGTAAAACTCCTGCTATTCAACAGCCATCATGCAGTACTGTAATGGACCCGAATATTGAAGCCGACCACAATACCCGCCAGGATGCTAGCAGTCACACTGAAATTTCGTCTGCCAATTCATGGACATTATCTAATATGCCTTGTAGTCACAGTGTGAAGCAGTTTAAAAATCAGTAGTGTGCCCATTCAGCATGAAATATGCAAATCACAGTTTGCCAGCAATGCTCAATCAGGAGTATCGGGGTTCATGGTATGTTCTCCCACTCTGTGACTCACACACTTTGGATTAAATAGAGGATACACTTCAAAAAAAAAACTCCTACTATAAAAACATTTAATTACTCAAATATATGGCGCTACAACAATTACTCTTTTTGGGGACACTTGTCTTTGGAATATTCATGAAAGACCAACCCTTTAGTTATTATTTCATAAGTTGAACGCCTAAAAACAAAACCACAATCCGAAATAATAACGAAGATAATCACGAGCGAACGTTTCACTGCCAATGAAAATCAAATGGAGATTCGCGGACCGGAAGTTCGTTATGCATAAGCTTCGATGCCATTTTATCTCGTGGAAGCTCTATAATGTTACGGTACCATACAATTCAATCACTTCCAGTAAATATTTATTACTAGCGAACCCGTGCGAGAAATCTCGCATGTTCATAAACCACACTTTCTCCAATAGGTTTATAATGAGACACTTAAGGAGAAAGGTTATGTTTTTATTTCAACCAAATGATTATAGAACACTATTAACATTTCAGGATAAAGGAAAGACCTCAGAATGTTAATATGACATGAAACATGCGTCTCAGTGGCCCGTGGACTGGAAGTATGGAGCGTATTATCCTACATCAACGGTGATTGCAAATCGCACACTTCGTACAATTCTTTTAAAGTCCTTTTTTAAAGAAATTATAGATATTTATGAAATTTTCTGCATTATATTGAGACATAAGTATGGATCTTTTTGATGTTGTCCACTCTTCGAATTTTATTTTATTCCTTTTGAGATAGCATATCCACGGTGGGCATATCGTAGAATGAGTATATTTTCGGAAGGCATCCGGCTGTTCTAATTAGACAGGAGTTTCATCCTGATTTTTGTTGTACAGTTCCGTGCATATTTTTATGGCACATTGTTATTTTAGCGATCGTTTTGAGATAGTTTTTTGGTAAATTGTTTATTTAAATGTAGTTCTTGATCATTTTTGATGCAATTCGTCTTGGATGAGTTCTGATTGTCATTTATCGTAAAATGATTCGATTTTTCTGGTGGTTAAGGATTTTGTAAGTATTTTCTATCTAAATTGCATTTTGTAAATATTGTCAATTCAAATAACAGTACAGTAAGTATGTAGTTAGTCGTAGTTGTAAGTAAGTAGTTAGTTTGTCTATTAGATATATGTCATTGTTCTATTAGACTGTGGTGTGTGTGTGTGTGTCTGGTAGCAGTTGCATTGTTTATTAGTTATAGTTCATTGTTTCAGTAGATTGTGATGTGTGATTGCACGTGAGTGTGCCTGGTGACAGACTGTTTTAGTGGTAGTATTTGTTGTTGGTGGAACTTTAATATTTTTTTCGTTAGTAGAATTTTGGTATTTAATTGTTAGTACGGTAGAAGGTTAGTATTTATGTTAGTAGAATTGCTCTTTACTTATTCTGAAAGGGAGTAGCAGCCTTTCAGAATAAATCAATTCTTTACTAGTCTTATAGACGGTTAAGATATTGATAATATAAGCCAAATAATGGCTACACTGCGTCCTGCTGCACGGCTGAAAGCAACGGGAAACTACAGCCGTATGCTATTCCCGAGGATATGCACCTCTCTATGCATAAATACATGTGATGATGGCCTCCTCCCTTGTAAAATTTCAATCCGGAGGTAAACTAGTCCCCCGTTCGGATCTCCGGGTGGGGACTACTCGAGAGGGGGTTAACATCACAGAAGTGACAAAGAGGAAATCTGACATTCTACGGATCGGAGCGTGGAATGTTAGAAGTCTGCTAGGAAATGGAAGGTTAGAAAACTTAGAAAGGGAAATGGATAGGTTGAGGTTGGATTTGGTTGGGATTAGTGAAATGCGCTGGCAGGAAGAACAGGACTTTTGGTCAGGAGACTATAGGGTCATTAGCACTAAATCAAACAATGGCCAAGCAGGAGTTGGCCTCATATTGAGTAGGAAACTTGGACAGCGGGTGGAATATTATGAGCAATATAGTGAACGGATTATTGTAGCAAAAATCAATACTAAACCTACCTGCACCACAGTGGTTCAAGTCTATATGCCTACCAGTCAAGCTGATGATGAGGATGTTGAAAAGGTCTACGAAGAAATAGACGAAATTCTGAGGTATATCAAGGGTGATGAAAATGTTATAGTAATGGGAGATTGGAATGCTGTGGTAGGAAAAGGGAGAGAAGGGAAGATAGTAGGAGATTTCGGATTAGGTGAAAGGAATGATCGAGGAAGCAGGCTGGTAGAATTCTGCACTGAGCATGAGTTGGTCATAGCTAACACCTTATTCAATAACCACAATAGAAGAATATTCACATGGATGAGACCAGGAGATACAGGGCGTTACCAAATCGACTTCATTATGGTCAAGCAGAGGTTTCGAAACCAGATTTTGGATTGTAAAACATATCCTGGTGCTGACATAAACTCTGACCACAATCTGGTTGTAATGAAATGCAGATTAAAGTTGAAGAAACTGAAGAAAAGTCAAAAGCCAAAAAGGTGGGCAATAGACAGACTGAAAGAGAAGGATGTAAACGAAAGATTCAAGAAGAGTATAAAGGAAGGACTAATGAAAAACCCTAAACAAACTTCAATTGCAGACGAATGGGCACTTTTGAAGAATGAAATAACAAAATCCGCAGAAGAAAACATTGGTAGGAAAGAGAGAATAGGTAGAAAACCGTGGATCACTCAGGATATACTAGAATTGATGGATGAAAGGCGGAAGCACAAGAATGTAAGAGATGAAAAGGGGAAAGCAGAATACAGACGTCTGAGAAATGAGGTTAACAAGAAGTGCAAGGAAGCGAAAGAAGAATGGTTGAAAGAGAAATGTGCAGGTATAGAAAATTGTCTGAAATTAGGAAAAGTAGACACAGCTTATCGAAGGATTAAGAATACTTTTGGGGAAAAGAAGACTAAGTGCTGTAATATTAAGGACACAAATGGAAAGCCTCTAACAGATAGGGAAGAAAAGGTTGAGAGATGGAAAGCTTACATAGGGAGTTTGTATAAGGGAAAGGAGATTGAGAATCATGTAATGGAAAGGGAGGAGGAAATTGATGAGGATGCGAAAGGAGATTTAATATTGAGATCAGAATTTGATAGAGCTTTGGAAGACTTAAGCAGGAACAAAGCACCAGGCATAGATGATATACCGATTGAGTTGCTACGCTGCATAGGAGATGAAGGTCTGATCAGGTTATTTCACTTGGTGTGTAGGATTTATGAGACAGGTGAGGTACCCCCTGATTTCAAGAAGAATGTAATCATCCCTATACCAAAGAAAGTGGGAGCTGACAGATGTGAAGATTACCGTACAATCAGCTTGATTACTCATGCTTCAAAGATCCTGTCTAGAATAATTTACAAGAGGATTGAGAGCCAGATAGAAACGGAGTTGGGTGAAGACCAGTTTGGTTTCAGGAGAAATGTAGGAACAAGGGAAGCTGTGCTAAGTCTTAAGCTGATTTTGGAAGGTAGAATAAGGAAAGATAAGAGAACGTTCATGGCTTTTGTAGACTTAGAAAAAGCTTTTGATAACGTTGATTGGACTAAATTGTTTGACATTTTGAAATCGATTGGAATAAAGTACAGGGATAGGAGGGTGATATACAATCTATACAGAAACCAGACAGCAGTCATTCGAGTTGAAGGACATGAGAGAGAAGCTGGAATTCAGAAAGGTGTAAGGCAAGGCTGCAACTTATCACCCATACTTTTCAATCTTTACATTGAACAAGCAATGAAGGAAATTAGAGAAAAATTTAAAGTGGGAGTGAAGATTCAAGGAGAAATAATTTCAACTCTGAGATTTGCTGATGACATCGTCATCTTGGCCGACAAGCCTGAGGATTTGAATGAGTTTTTGAATGGTATGGACTCTGTCTTACGGAAAGATTTCATGATGAAAATTAATAAATGTAAAACAAAAATACTGGAATGCAGCCGAAATAAATCAGAAACCTCTATAGAGATCAAATTGGCAGGTGAAAAGCTGAAGGAAGTAGGAGACTTCTGTTACTTAGGAAGCAGAATAACCAGTGATGGACGAAGCAAAGAGGATATAAAAAGTAGGTTGGCTCAGGCAAGAAAAGCATTTCTACAGAAAAGGAATCTGCTGACATCGAATATAGATTTAGGTATTAGGAAGTCATTTTTGAAAGCCTTTGTCTGGAGCGTGGCGCTCTATGGAAGTGAAACTTGGACTATTGGTGCAGCAGAAAAGAGAAGAATTGAAGCATTTGAAATGTGGTGTTACAGGAGAATGATGAAGATCAGATGGGTAGATAGGGTTACAAACAAAGAGGTATTAAGACGAGTGGGAGAGGAGGGATGTTTCTGGCGACTGCTAATGAAGAGAAGAGATAGGTTGGTAGGACACATACTAAGACACCCAGGAATAGCAAGCTTAGTTATGGAAGGAAGGGTCGAGGACAAGAACTGTAGGGGTAGACCAAGGTTAGAATATGTTAAACAGATTGCCTCGGATGTAGGGTGTGGTAGCTATGTAGAGATGAAACGATTAGCTCAGGACAGGGAGGCATGGACAGCTGCATCAAACCAGTCAAAAGACTGAAGACTCAAACAACAACAACAACAACAATTAAACAAATAAAATACTGACCCTTTAATTCATACTTGTTCAAAGTGAACAAGGAAGTCATATTTAAACAAATATTAAATCATAATAAATGGCTTTCTATAAACCAACAAACTTCTATTAATTTTCACTTCCATATAGTGGCCTTTTAAAATTCAATAAAATCAAGAGCTCCAATAGGCTCGATACTTTTTACACCTACTGTGTTATACATTTACAACGCATCACTTCTTATTACATGAGTATATCTTCTAATCAAAAATATATAATTTTAACAAAGTACTGTTACTCATTTACTTAAAATTTTGGGCTTCCACAATGCTCTTAGGTTACCATCTCTCTCTCAAGTCAACAATTCACTACCGTGACTGGGAAACATTTGCGCACTCCCGAGCTATAGAAGACTACTTGAACAAGTCAAAAATTAAGATCACTCCCGGAATCTAATTGTCTTCACTAAAACTCGTGAATCCCTACAACATATAATCATAACATTAGGGATTTATTATTAATTGTCTTAAAAGACCATTATATCATAAGAAAGCAACGATCTGAACTTTGCAAGCGGTAACATTCATCTAAAAGAACCTCGGTTCGAAGAACGGGTCGTTAAAACAAACTCTAAACATCCTTGTATACTATAACTTCAAACAGACGGCTCCTATAGAGCATCCAGCGTTTAGAAAAGACTGTGGGTCTTATGGACTTTTACTTTTAACGGAAATCCCCCCTACACTGGTTTTATTGCCTCACCTTTTATCATGAAGGAACTCTGAACATATATATTTTTCGTCATAATAGCTTCCTACAATTATCTACCAATTGATTAACTTCGTTATTGCGTACAAGTATCGCTTATATTACGTGTTAGTAATTAAAAAATTTTCGAGGTTAGCACGCTGGAAAGAAGAGCCTCGTCCAATGCTGCATGCTCGCCCGGAGTGGAGCACGTGCTCAGTTCCACCGACAACATAAGTTCTGAAGCACTATCCGTCATTGGTGTTACTGTTGTGTGTCTGTTTTATTTTCTGTTCGATCGAATCATGGCTGCCGACGGTTGGGTTCCAACCCACTATCTCCCGAATGCAAGCTCACAGCTGCGCGCCCCCTAACCGCACGGCTAACTCACTACAATATTACAAATATTAATCTATGCAAAACAACAAGAATAAAATTGAAAGAAACTAAATTACAGCCTAACTAATAACTAAAGAGGTGATGATTAACAGTATTGCTGACATAAAAATTGTTAACATCGTCTGCATACGTCCGAGAAGGAAGGCAGGGTTGTGCTCTCGACATCTGTCAATCAGTAATGCGTCATATCACAACGAAATGAATGTCGTTGTTGGTTCTCTTCGCATACAGTATCCTTAATCCTGGTCCAATCCGTTAACAACTGCAAAACTGCTCCTTCCTGGGCGTGTTCTATTTCAGGTAGCTACTGGGGTTGTGGTTGTGTCGCTAACTTATGAAAGCGCAGTACTCGAAGTGCGTGAACATAATGTATGACGTCAGCGCTACCTCTGCCTCGAGTTAGCAACACTGTCGCCATAAGGCTCCACAGTCTTTTCTAAACGCTGGATGCTCTATAGACCTACCTCAACACGTTAATGGTAAGGGACTGGCCTTGGCTACTTAGCGTGATTTATTGCAGGGAGGCAGAGACTTCACTGTCTCGCTTCACAAGAGACGAGCTACCCTCAGCTTTTATACAGCTGTTCTTAAATGCAGTTCTTTGAACAGGCAAGGCTTTCATACTACTTTTATAACAACATATTTAAGGTCAACAAACCTATTCTCTTAACCTCGGCATTTATTAATTATGAAGTGTCCTCATTGGCGGGTAAGAATAATTCAATACAACAACAAATATTTAGGGGCTTAAACATGGACGAATCTGGGTTCGATCCTTTCAAATGCCTCGGGAACCATATCCCATACTGGAGGACTTATAACATTAGCGACTTATAGCAGACCTCTTTGCCTTACACCCGCGCTCATAATACGATAATTAGCACCCTTTTATTACAATACACACGGCCTCGTGATCACATCACTATTTAGAGGACTTACCATAGTTCAATTACCACGACCAACTGCCCCTCATAATTAGTGTTACCGAGTTTTTCAACACATTCCTAGCGTGACAAATTACTTCAATGCGCTACATGGCGCTTATGCATTACTAAGCCAAGTTGCCTTCAACGAACTGATAAATTCAACATCAACGTTTTATTGTACATCTCAATTCTATATTAATCCTCTCCCTTAACAATAATTGCTTTACTTTAAGAACATGTTTTCATAACATGTATTAATTCATTTAAAGGAGCTCGAAAGCTACTACTTTTCATATAATTCATCATAATCTTCATTCATTTATATCATTATTATTATTATTATTATTACGCTTGCTTTCACATATTTAAATCATTTATCAACTACACTGATATTTTATTTCTTACATTTCCCCCAAAGGATTTATTTATTTCACATAATTATTATATATTTTCTCAAATTTAATCGTTCAGATCGCGCTATATTCTTTTATTTGTTATTCAAACATCCCTGTTCTTTCTTCCTCATGTGGATTGTACGCAAATCTTCCCCAACACATAACATAATGAAATGGTTACTCACATGATTTTTACGGTCATCGACCGAATTCTCCAGCGATGTTTCATTTTGCCCACTCACTGCATTTAAGCCATCTTCATTGATACCATTTCACACAATGACACTTCTTTAAACACATACACATTATTTACCTTAAACACTGGTAACATATTGAATACCATTATTGTATTCATTTATCATACACAAATAAATTCACTAAAATTATTACACTAAAACAAATTTCACTATATTTACTTTACACTGCTTTTAATCACTTAGGCTTTGATTTTTGCCTTACACACGTGATTTCTTTCTTTCCCATTTCCAAGGGTGACACTCTTAGACGTCGGCTCCCTAATCTGGTAAGATGATGAAAGTCTCGATCAATCTACCCCTCCCTGGAACGGTTAATCTTCAGATCCGGTTTCTGACTATCGGCTTCTATTTTTACTAGCTCGATGTCGTTTCTTCCTAGACACTATTTAGTTTGTCTAGCTAAAGTCTGTCCTGATTACGGCCTCTCGAATACTTTATTGGTGACCTTAATCATTCCCTAGCATTTACTGCTATTCCTTCAATTCGTAGCTTATTGCTTTTTACTGTTCGTTTGTCTCCTTTAGACAACGCCTTGGATTAAATTCTCAATTCTTATTGTTCTGAGCTCTAGTACCTATCTTTTCCGGCACTCTAGGCGTTACTTATTTCGTCCGACCCTGATCGGGTTCCTTAACTTTGATAGAAATGTTTGTTTCACTTCCGTTGGTACTTCGAAATGTTACGATACTTTATGTCTTTTAACTGAACTGTTATTCGAAGACATATCGCCTGTTCTTTCTTCAGGTTCGCAGCCTAACTTTGACTGTAATTCTGAACTTGCGCTATAAAGACTGATGCTTACTGAAATAAATCCTATACTAGGATTTTACTATGTCTTCACATGGCGATATTAATGACGATACTTCTCGGCCACTCCCTACGGGGTGCTCGTTGGTGATACAGCGTATCACGACCTCTCGAGGTCTGGGAAATACTGCATGATTAGCCTGGTTCTGCCGGGGCCTTTATACAAATCGGCTATAAAAAGATAAAGTCCTCGTCTTTTTCATAACTAACTTTTGAAGCAATAGTCGCATACTTCTGAAAATTATATCTCTGGGAAGCTCGTTTTCTAAACGTAAACTGACTTCTTTGCACATGAAAATCGATCGTACAATTCCAAGATATTAAATAAAATTTGCTCTTCAGATACGTGGGTGTTGAGGTTTATTTTCAATCCCTACCACCTCTGGTCTCGGGGAACTTTTAACTACGTAATGCTGCGTTTGCACTTCTTTCCTGTGCAATTATTATAACCCTTTTCCCCACACAAAAATCTCTATTCCAAAATGATTCACAATGATGTATTTCTTTTGTTAATTATATTCTCGCAAATGGCTTAAATCTAATTATTCCTCTTCTTGCACAACTGCGAGGATGCCATTTTATTGCTGCGTAAGATCAATTTCCGAAACCTCTTCTCGCTTACACACACTGGAAAGTTTTTATCGTTCTATTAATAGTCGTGATCGGCTCCCTATCAGTGCGTCACGCATGATATCATTTCCTGGGGCCACCTGGACTCTTATTATTACGCCACGTTGTACCAGTTCTCTTGCATAAAATCTTTCTAAGTCGTTCTAATGACTGTATTTTTCCTCCCTTCTTTTACCAATAAATGATGGATTCGGCGCTTGAACCAACGACATATGGGTTCAAATCTCCCCTCCTTAGATAAATAAATTTTCGAAATTTTGAGGAAATTTATTTCAACAATTTTCATAAAAATCTTATATATTTTTTTTCTCAGTGTCGAAGCCATCATGACACTTCTCAGTACCTTTTGTTTCTATTCTCATGGAATCCCACGATAATTAGGGTTTTCCACCTTTAAAGTCATATCCGGTAATGGTGTGGGTTGAGTACGCTCGGCCCCTACCCGTTCTTCCTTTCTTATTTTTCTGGACTAATAGTCTACAGAACATAATTCTTCGTTACGGGTGTGGTCTATTCCTACCCGTTTCTTTATTTCCTCATTTTCTCTTCTTAAATTGAAATTTTCTTCTTCAACAAAATCAATTATTTCTCTTATCTCCCAATACAATTTCTCTAATTCACATTCAAAATTGAATGGTTGAGCTCTATTTTCTCGTTCTAACTTACTCCTGTTTCTATCAAAAGTGGATTTATCATCTCTAAATTGTTCCATAACCAGGGCTTGTTCATTTGCTTCATCGAAGTCTTCGGGAGGGTAATATACTCTCAGGTTAGCTGAATTCATAGTCACTTCGTGATTTGTTTCACAGTGGCTAATTCTATAATAATTATTTCTTAAATCTCTTATTATTTGATACGGTCCGTGGTACATTTTCTGGAATTTCTTGTACACGCGGTTCCCTGGATCCGAAATGGCTGGTCTTTTCACTAACACCATTTCTCCTGCTACTAATGGTCGATGATACCTCTTGTGCCTGTTTCTCCTTTGTCTTCTGTCTGCTTCAGCTTTTAGATGCTCAAAGGCTCTTCTAATTCGTGCATCTCTTCCAGGCTGAGCGTCTGTTGGCCTAGGAATGACCAGACTCCAAGGTCTCTCTGGTTGCTCATTCCGATGTAACGTTATTGGTATCTCTCCTGTAGACTCATGGATCGTATTATTTATACAAAATTCGATAATATCAAGGATATCTATCCATTTCCAATTTTCCTCGGCGCAGTATATCCTACAATACTTGGCCGTTTCCCTCATAACTCTTTCCACAGGATTTGCCTCAGGATTGCGAATACTAGACAGTATCTGACGTATTCCAAGTCTCTCTAATTCTTGTCTAAATTCTGCACTTGTAAAACAACTACCGTGATCCGACAACAAATTCTCTGGTTTACCCAGAATAGGTATTACTTTTTCTTTGAGTCGTTTTAACACTTGTTTGGTACTAGTCTTCTGTATTGGAGCAAGGACAACCATTTTTGTGAAAACATCCATAGCCACCATTATATGTCTATTTCCTCTCCTAGCCTTTGGCAAAGGTTCGAAATTGTCAATAGAAATAATTTGACCTGGTCTCTCGGGCAACAATGGTATTGGCTTTTGTCTCATCAAAAACGCATTTGGCTTAATCCTTTGACATGTGTCACATGTCTTAAGCGTATCCCTTACAGTTTCTCTCAGTCTCGGCCATACAAATGATTCTTTCAGCATCGAGACTGTTTTGTCGACTCCCATATGTCCAAACGATCTATGGGCCAACCATACCATTTTCCTCTGCAAAATAGCAGATATAACGATCCTCAATCGAGTATGGTCAGAGTCCGCAAACTTATACAATAATCCATTAAAGAAAGTGTAATCCTGAGCTATCTTATTAGCTTCAGTATATGCAGGTGTTCCCCTTATCAAACTCCCTTCCAAGAAAGATATGAGCATGTTCATCCATGGATCCTCACGTTGTCGCTGACCAATACTTCTTAATTCATCCAAAGTGCGCTGATCTCTGTCTTCCAAATCAATAGCCATTACTTCCTCTTCTGTGGATTCTGGCTGTCTACTTAAATAATCTGGAACTACATTTTCTTTCCCCGGGCAATACGCCATATTTACATCGAACTGTTGTATATATAAAGCCCAAGGCATCAACCTTTCACTGGATAAATCCGTCTTCATCAAAAAGGTTAAGGCTTTATGATCAGTTCTTAATGTGACTGGAAACCCATATACAATCTTTCGCCAATATTGCAACGCATGCAATATTGCTAACAGCTCAATTTCGCTGATTGTATAATTTTTCTCGTGTGGTTTCAGTCTCCGACTTGTGAAAGCTAGATAATTTTTCTTTTCAGGGTTATCCGGGTTTTCGTGATATAGCATTACCCCTATTCCAATCTGGGATGCATCCGTTTGTATTAAAAATCGCTGATTAAAATCAGGATATCCTAACTTCACATAATTTATGAGCATTTCCTTGGCCTCTATAAATGCCTTTTCTGTTTCCTCCGTCCATTTCCACTTGCCCCCTTCTTCAGAAGGTCCTGTAGTGGTGCAACAGTTTTTGTGTAGGACGGACAATGTCCTGAGAAAAATCCAATCAATCCCAAAAACTAGCGAACGTTTTTCACCTTCAAAGGTCTGGGAAAATCTCTTATTGATTCTAATTTGCATGGATTTGGTTTGACACCATCCTTGTCAATCACATGCCCCAAAAACGTAACTTGTCTCTGACAAAAATTTGATTTCTTCAAGTTAATCTTAAAATTAGCCCTTCTTAAATCTTCCTATAATTTCTTTAAGTTTTCCAAGTGTTCATCGATGTTTTCTGAAGTAAGCAATATATCATCCACATATCGGATAGTGCAATCCTTTACTTCCTCTGACAGGTTGCGATCAAGCGCTCTTATTAAGGCGGATCCCGCGGTCTTCAAGCCAAACGGACATCTCTTGAAGCAATACGTTTGTTGATCGAACTGAAATCCAGTTAACAGACTGGTTTCCTCTTCAAGTTCGAGATGATGATATGAAGAAGTCATGTCAATATTTGTAAAAATCTTCTTGCCTTTAAATTTCCTCAGTATTTCTTTTATGGGTGGTGCCGAATCATTTTCTGGTATAATCTTCGCGTTCAAATTCCTGGCATCCAAACACGCCCTCACTGAGCCATCCGGTTTACTCACAATTACTAATGGACTAACATATGGTGTCGCCATCTTTTCAATAACACCTGCATCACTCATCTCCTGCAGTGTTTTCTTTGTTTGTGTGTAATGTTTTTCTGCAACCGGGTATGGTTTTTGTCTGAACGGTGCCCAATCATTTACTTGAAATGCGTATTTAAAATTTTTAATCTTTCCTGGCTTGGAATCAAATACGTCCCTGTAATTTAATAGCAATTCCCTTAATTTTTCCTAGTTTTCGGGGTTAACTTTAGCTCCCTCTATTTTCTTGACATGTTGGTCTCGAACTCGGTTTCCATATTATCTTCAATTTCTATGTTTATGACTTCAAATACTTTCTCTATGTCCTTACAACCTTCTTCGGTCATTTCTTCCACATGCCATACCTGTTCTTCTATTTTTGCATCCTGTTCCTGTAAATTAATGTTTTGTCCATCCACACACATCCTCTCTTTGAATCCTAATGCAATTTTGCGCTAGGTATATGATGACCTTGTTCTCACGGATGAAATCAATACCTAATATAACATTATATGGCAATTGATTTACCAGCAAAAAGCATTGTGAAATTTCAGTGTTACCCATGATCAAATCAATATATACCTGAAATCTACATGTCAAAGATTTTTCAGGAATAATTCCCTTAATCTTCACGCTTGAGGTGGGAATTTTTAGTATGCGACCTCTTGTTTCTAATTCATTTAGGAGGGTTTGCATTATTAAACTTATAGTTGATCCAGTAGCAATTAATGCCCTGACCAGTAATCCTTCTATCCTTAACATGATGATAGGTAATTCCCTTCTAATAGGTGGGATTCCTTCCACATCCTCTTTAATTAGCTTATCTGGTCTCGCTATCCAATTTACAATCTCAACCTCCTCCCAGCTCCTGGTATGTTTCCACTTTAGATGATTTAAATTTGGAGGGTTTTCTTATCTTGAGGGATTCCTTTCCCCTCATTCATCAATTGAGCTTGTAACTCCAAGCTTTGAGCTCCTTCCAGTCAGTCGGGTGATTTTCGGTTCTTTATTGCCTCACTCCAACGGACTCTTTGCATCTCAGGTTCGTCTGTTCGTTCATTCATATAACGAAGACTTTCCTGCTACCTCTCTTCGATTTCGGCCCGATATTCATCGTTTCTGTCTTCCGGTCTCACATTCCTTCTGGGATAATTTTCCCATCTCTTTCTGTTATCCTGCCTCTGATTATTATTATTATAGGATCGGTTCTCTTGTTGCCTATAACCCGTATTTCTTCCTCGATATCCCCCTCTATAGTATGGCTGTATTCCCCTAGGCTCTTGATGTCCATATTCTCGACCCAGTCCCTGAGTATTGGTACTAGTTGACTGATTTCTGGTCGATGGTTTCTCTCTAACTTCTTGACTGGTGGCCATATGTACTTGTTCAGTCTGTCTTTGATGCCTGGGAGTAACGTGTGAAATCGTCATGTCCAATTGACGTAATACGTTCTCCACTTCCACAGCACTTCTGGCTTTGGATGAGATTAACAATCTTTGTATCTCATATGGAAGTTGTCTTGCAATGGCGGCAGACAGGTCGTTCTCAGCTGGAGCAATATCAAGTTCCCGGAATTTACACAGCTGAGCGGTGAAAAATTCTGAGTATTTAGTGGGGGCATTCGTACTATATTTCCTAGAGTACAGATCTAGCCTCAAATTTTCTTGTACATCTGCTGACCAATATCGTTTCAGAAAAGCTTCTCTAAAACCTTCCACCGTGTCAAATGTATATCTGAAACTCCTGAACCAGGTGAGACAATCACCTGCCAATAGCTTCTCAATTGCTCTCAGTCTCCGATCCTGAGGAACTTTCATTTCATTCAAGTACTCTGCTACCTCCTTCAACCAGTATTTAGGAGTAATCGACATATTATTACCCGTAAACTTCACCGGTCTGTCCTCATTTGACTTGATGATGTTAATTATTTGTCCATTTGTTTGGTTCATATAAGGGGTTGACATCGCCATTGGATATCCTGGGTTCTTATAAGGGCTCTCCCCTCCTAAGTCCTTATCTTGATTAGTGCCTCGTTCATGATGATCTACCCATCCTGTCTTTTGGAATTCATCCTGACTTTCAAATTCTAATTTCCTTTCTCTTCGGGCACTTTCTTCATGAGCCATGAGTTGAATTTCCATTTGACTGTTCTTGTGTTCAGTCCTTTCCAACCGTGATCCCAATTCATTCTGAATTCTTTCCTGATTCTTTTTACTACTTTCCACTTCTTGTTTGAGTTGGAATTTCTCTTCCCTGAAACTATCCCTTATTTCAGCTAATTGTTCTTCTACTTCTTTCTTGATGACCATGACCTGTTTTTCTATAATTTCTGGCTTAACGTCACCTTTGGTATCTAAGTCTTCTCGTATCTCCTTTATCTTTTTCTCCATTTCTATTTTGTCCTTTGTAGACTCTTTCCTGGATCTTGTTCACCTCCCCTCGGGCTTTTCCTTGTTCATCAAATATGATTGTTATGTCAGTCCTAACCTTATCTATTTCGCCCTTTGTGTCTCCCATCTGTTTTGTTAATCCATTTACAGTTTCCTGAAGTCCAGTAACCCCTTTATCTATCTTCTCTATTTTTAAGAGTTGTTCCTCACGATCCATTTTTCGTTGCGTGCTTTCATCTTTAAGATTCCCTTCGTATTGACCTAACTTCGTAGTTATTTCCCCCTTATGCTTCCTCAACCAGTCATCCACCTGTCCCGTGAATATATAAAATTGCAATTCCCTTTTGTTTGCATCGACCTCACCTTGCTTCTTGACGTCATTTATTTCGGCCTGAACTTCCTCGACTTTTCCCTCGAGGTTTCCTAATTTTTCCTCAACCCTTTCAAATCTGTCTCCTAATTTATTAAAACTTTCTTTTATCTCCTCCCGGGATGTTTTACAAAGATTCATATTTGACTCTATTTGACCCATTAACTCTGTTCGCACCTCTTGGATCTGGGTTACAAGTTTCTTTTCACATTTATCTCCCTTTCCTTCCATATTACTTAATTTGGTTTCCACAGAACCCAATTTATCCTTTAAATTTTCAAAATTTTCTTGACATTTAGTTTGGGAATTTACCGTACTTTCCCTCAAGGTATGTATTTGGACTTGCAATCCTGACTGAAGTACCCCGTTTTCCTCTTTAATTTTACTTGTGATTTCCCCTTTGAACTTATTTAACTTAGTCTCAAACCTAGTGTCAAAACCCTGAAATTTTGTACTTATTGTCTCTTCTATTTTCTCATTTATATTACTTTGTATTTTAATCTCCATGGCCTGTAATTCGGTTTTCATGGCTTGACTTTTCAGAGTATTGTCAGCTATCATCTTCTCCTGAAACGAATGTAATCTATTTTCAAGTTTACCTTCCATGACTCCTAGTTTATCTTCCAAAACCTTGGATTGTGCTGAAAAATGATTTGAATTCTCTGTTTTTATACTATCCAATTTGTTTTCTATCTCAGCCTTCAGTGTACTGTTCATGTTTATACAGTCGGCTTGGATAGATTCTAATTTAATTCCCATATTATCACTGTTAGTTTGAAGGGATTCTAAATTCTGACTTATGGATTCTAACTCCTCTTTATTTGCAATCTGTTGGAGGTCCAATGTATTGTCTGTTGTTTCGAATCTATTGTTCATGGCCTCCAAGAGCCGCTGCCTCTCTTCACTATTCTCTGTTTTCATAGCCGCCAACCTTTCACTGCTATCGGTCTTTAAGACGTCCACAAGCCTCTGCATTTCCTCACTTAATGCCATCTTATTCTCTTATAGAATACAGTGGGCTACTATGCCACATCGCCGGTTCATGCCTGAGAGATGGTACTACGAACTCTTGTGTCCCAATTTCAAAATTTACCTTAACACGGGTGTTTACTAAAACGTACCCTTTTGATATACTCATTCAATGTCAAAACCTTTAAGGAAGTAATTTAAAAATTCAAAAATTACGAAAAACCATATTTTTCAAAAATTGAAAATTTTGATTTTTCATGAAAAAAACTCGAGGTTTCCCTAGGAAAACTCAACCCTACGTACTGGGCGCCAAAATAAAATGAGTTTTAGGGTGTGTTTAATTGAGGGCTGCTCGGTGTGAGTTTCCAGGGTCCCATGCGGTCAGTTAACTTTATATTTTGTAGCTACTTCTATCATTATTTTACTTTTACATGATATGACCGTCTTAAGTGTTCCTCTAATATTAATCCAAGCACATTACTTCTATGCCCCCATGTGCCCATTCAGCATGAAATATGCAAATCACAGTTTGCCAGCAATGCTCAATCGGGAGTATCGGAGTTCATGGTATGTTCTCCCACTCTGTGACTCACACACTTTGGATTAAATAGAGGATACACTTCAAAAAAATAAACAAAATCAACTCCTACTATAAAAACATTTAATTACTCAAATATATGGCGCTACAACAATTAAACAAATAAAATACTGACCCTTTAATTCATACTTGTTCAAAGTGAACAAGGAAGTCATATTTAAACAAATATTAAATCATAATAAATGGCTTTCTATAAACCAACAAACTTCTATTAATTTTCACTTCCATATAGTGGCCTTTTAAAATTCAATAAAATCAAGAGCTCCAATAGGCTCGATACTTTTTACACCTACTGTGTTATCCATTTACAACACATCACTTCTTATTGCATGGGTATATCTTCTAATCAAAAATATATAATTTTAACAAAGTACTGTTACTCATTTACTTAAAATTTTGGGCTTCCACAATGCTCTTAGGTTACGATCTCTCTCTCAAGTCAACAATTCACTACCGTGACTGGGAAACATTTGCGCACTCCCGAGCTACAGAAGAATACTTGAACAAGTCAAAAATTAAGATCACTCCCGGAATCTAATTGTCTTCACTAAAACTCGTGAATCCCTACAACATATAATCATAACATTAGGTATGTATTATTAATTGTCTTAAAAGACCATTATATCATAAGAAAGCAACGATCTGAACTTTGCAAGCAGTAACATTCATCTAAAAGAACCTCGGTTCGAAGACCGGGTCGTTAAAACAAACTCTAAACACTCTTGTGTACTATAACTTCAAACAGACGGCTTTTAGACCTACCACAACACGTTAATGGTAAGGGTCTGGCCTTGGCTACTTAGCGTGATTTATTGCAGGGAGCCAGAGACTTCACTGTCTCGCTTCACAAGAGACGAGCTACCCTCAGCTTTTATACAGCTGTTCTTAAATGCAGTTCTTTGAACAGGCAAGGCTTTCATACTACTTTTTATAACAACATATTTAAGGTCAACAAACCTATTCTCTTAACCTCGGCATTTATTAATTATGAAGTGTCCTCATTGGCGGGTAAGAATAATTCAATACAACAACAAATATTTAGGGGCTTAAACATGGACGAATCTGGGTTCGATCCTTTCAAATGCCTCGGGAACCATATCCCATACTGGAGGACTTATAACATTAGCGACTTATAGCAGGCCTCTTTGCCTTACACCCGCGCTCATAATACGATAATTAGCACCCTTTTATTACAATACACACGGCCTCGTGATCACATCACTATTTAGAGGACTTACCATAGTTCAATTACCACGACCAACTGCCCCTCATAATTAGTGTTACCGAGTTTTTCAACACATTCCTAGCGTGACAAATTACTTCAATGCGCTACATGGCGCTTATGCATTACTAAGCCAAGTTGCCTTCAACGAACTGATAAATTCAACATCAACGTTTTATTGTACATCTCAATTCTATATTAATCCTCTCCCTTAACAATAATTGCTTTACTTTAAGAACATGTTTTCATAACATGTATTAATTCATTTAAAGGAGCTCGAAAGCTACTACTTTTCATATAATTCATCATAATCTTCATTCATTTATATCATTATTATTATTATTATTATTACGCTTGCTTTCACATATTTAAATCATTTATCAACTACACTGATATTTTATTTCTTACATTTCCCCCAAAGGATTTATTTATTTCACATAATTATTATATATTTTCTCAAATTTAATCGTTCAGATCGCGCTATATTCTTTTATTTGTTATTCAAACATCCCTGTTCTTTCTTCCTCATGTGGATTGTACGCAAATCTTCCCCAACACATAACATAATGAAATGGTTACTCACATGATTTTTACGGTCATCGACCGAATTCTCCAGCGATGTTTCATTTTGCCCACTCACTGCATTTAAGCCATCTTCATTGATACCATTTCACACAATGACACTTCTTTAAACACATACACATTATTTACCTTAAACACTGGTAACATATTGAATACCATTATTGTATTCATTTATCATACACAAATAAATTCACTAAAATTATTACACTAAAACAAATTTCACTATATTTACTTTACACTGCTTTTAATCACTTAGGCTTTGATTTTTGCCTTACACACGTGATTTCTTTCTTTCCCATTTCCAAGGGTGACACTCTTAGTCGTCGGCTCCCTAATCTGGTAAGATGATGAAAGTCTCGATCAATCTACCCCTCCCTGGAACGGTTAATCTTCAGATCCGGTTTCTGACTATCGGCTTCTATTTTTACTAGCTCGATGTCGTTTCTTCCTAGACACTATTTAGTTTGTCTAGCTAAAGTCTGTCCTGATTACGGCCTCTCGAATACTTTATCGGTGACCTTAATCATTCCCTAACATTTACTGCTATTCCTTCAATTCGTAGCTTATTGCTTTTTACTGTTCGTTTGTCTCCTTTAGACAACGCCTTGGATTAAATTCTCAATTCTTATTGTTCTGCACTCTAGTACCTATCTTTTCCGGCACTCTAGGCGTTACTTATTTCGTCCGACCCTGATCGGGTTCCTTAACTTTGATAGAAATGTTTGTTTCACTTCCGTTGGTACTTCGAAATGTTACGATACTTTATGTCTTTTAACTGAACTGTTATTCGAAGACCTATCGCCTGTTCTTTCTTCAAGTTCGCAGCCTAACTTTGACTGTAATACTGAACTTGCGCTATAAAGACTGATGCTTACTGAAATAAATCCTATACTAGGATTTTACTATGTCTTCACACGGCGATATTAATGACGATACTTCTCGGCCACTCCCTACGGGGTGCTCGTTGGTGATACAGCGTATCACGACCTCTCGAGGTCTGGGAAATTCTGCATGATTAGCCTGGTTCTGCCAGGGCTTTAATACAAATCGGCTACAAAAAGATAAAGTCCTCGTCTTTTTCATAACTAACTTTTGAAGCAATAGTCGCATACTTTTGAAAATTATATCTCTGGGAAGCTCGTTTTCTAAACGTAAACTGACTTATTTGCACATGAAAATCGATTGTACAATTCCAAGATATTAAATAAAATTTGCTCTTCAGATACGTGAGTGTTGAGGTTTATTTTCAATCCCTACCACCTCTGGTCTCGGGGAACTTTTAACTACGTAATGCTGCGTTTGCACTTCTTTCCTGTGCAATTATTATAAACCTTTTCCCCACACAAAAATCTCTATTCCAAAATGATTCACAATGATGTATTTCATTTGTTAATTATATTCTCGCAAATGGCTTAAATCTAATTATTCCTCTTCTTGCACAACTGCGAGGATGCCATTTTATTGCTGCGTAAGATCAATTTCCGAAACCTCTTCTCGCTTACACACACTGGAAAGTTTTTATCGTTCTATTAATAGTCATGATCGGCTCCCTATCGGTGCGTCACGCATGATATCATTTCCTGGGGCCACCTGGACTCTTATTATTACGCCACGTTGTACCAGTCCTCTTGAATAAAATCTTTCTAAGTCATTCTAAGGACTGTATTTTTCCTCCCTTCTTTTACCAATAAATGATGGATTCGGCGCTTGAACCAACAACACATGGGTTCAGTAGTTCAGTGTATGTCAGCTGAATGAGACACAGATGATACATTTTACAGGTTTCTCACATGCTCAATTTTTTTGTCTGTGGAAATTTGTGATTTTAGATGACAGTTTCAAGCCATATGGGAAATACTCAATTAATAGTAAGGACCAAACTCTCCTTACCCTTGCTAAGTTAAGGACAAATATGTCATACCAATCACTGGCATTCGTATTTGGAGTAGGGGAAAATTATCCCAGTGTAATATTTATACATTGGATCAGAGCTTTGTATAAGCGTTTTAAAGAGGTGGAATTCTGGGACATCTATGATAAAGTAGAGAATGAATATGACATCATTACTGACTGCACAGAAATCCCTATCTTTGTTAAGAGAGATCCTGTAATTGCACAGGCTACATACTCGCATTACAAAAGCCGGCATACCTTTAAGGCCCTCGTGGGAGTTTCAGAGTCAGGAGATGCAATTTATTGCTCAGAGTGGTATGGGGGTAGTACTTCTGACAGGCAGATTGTAGTGTTATCCGGTTTCCTTGAGAAACTTAAACCAAGTCAATTTGTTATGGCTGACAAAGGATTTGATTGCCAAGATTTAATGTTGGAAAGAGGTGTACGATTAAATATTCCGCCTCTCAGGAGGAACAGAGCTAGGTTGACCCCAGAAGAGGTTGGAGCTACTCGTGCAACAGCTAACAGGCGCATTGCTGTTGAACAAATTATTGGTAAAGCAAAAAACTATGCCATAATCGTTGATCCTCTGCCCTGCTATCTCTGGAGTATAGCTAATGAAAAATGTTATGTAATTTTCCATTTTGTTAATTTTAAGAAGAAATCTATTTAGTGTGCTTGGTGCACATCAATTGATATCCCTTGAGAAGAGTACATTACCAAGTTTCAAGTGGGCATTGCCACCTATCTGAGAGATGGAGGAGTACAGGGACATTATCTGTGTGCGCGCGAGTAAACACGGCAAGCTAAGCCGGCTGTGACTTGCGCAGATCGCGGCAGCTCATACCCGATTCAGCCGGTGGTTGGTACGCACTTAACCACTTTTACCAAACATGTTCAATAATGTGTACAACAGTGCTCATAGGCGATGATGAAATTGTCCTCCCTGTCTTGTAACACACACCTGACATCTTCTGGTGAAAGAATATCTGTCACCTCTTTTATTATTTACGGAGCCTGTTTCCTTGAATCGTTTAGCGAGCCTCCTAATTGTACTGGCATTAGGCACAGTTCTACCTGGAAACTTGATTCGAAATTTTCGTCACGTTTCAGAACAAGATTTTTCTGCTTTCCATATACGAATTATGAATATACACACGTTCGCGCAATGTAAATTGGTGTCTGGGCATGACCAACAATCACAGTATCACAATACTCACTAAACGTGCAATACTAACGTCTAAGCTTTGCAGATACATGTCCATATGACTGACAAAACACGTGTGAACTAACGATATGAGTCAGCGGAGTGCGCCACCACCGGCTGAACCGGGTATGGCTTACCGTGTTTATTGGGGCGCACATATATAATGATCCTTTAGATACATTTTGTGGGCCATGAGCATCACTTTTTAATTGCTACCTATAGGTGTTATACAGAGCGCCAGGAAATTTTCTCCGCAGTGACTACGGCTACTGCGAGAGCTAGCATCAGTAGTTACGTTGGCAGCACGCCTGTCGTTTGTATCAAAACAAACAAACAAACAGTCAACTTTGAACTCACCACAGCCATTCATAACACTGATGCTGAAAGTGCTGATGACTCACACGCTCGCTTATTACAATACACACTGACGATTTCGACAGCCTACAGCCCACACGTGTGGGATTCACCCTGTCAAGGACACCGTGCTGCCAACTAAACTGCTGATGCTACCTCTGGCAGTCATTGCGGAGCACATTTCCCTGCGCCCTGTACCTTACGGGCTTCTACTAGTGTACTAAGGTATTTACACTCGTGAACAGATTTCACGTTGCAACCTGTTAGTACCTCTAGTTAACAGATATGCCCATTGGCCTTTGGCATTTACATATCTTGCTCCCAGATGGGGCAATACCAGTTTGACCTGGTATGCATCATACTCTACTAACTCAACTTATGTGCAACATGCGGATTGTGGCCTAAGGGCATTTCTTTTGACGTTGTTCGACCACATATTACTTTTTATAAAATGCTGCAAAAGCGAAGTGGTCTCTTTTCTTCAGTGGCATGGGAATATTTACGAATTTGGAATTGGTTCAACAATGGACAGTGCCGCAAGTTATTTTTTTTTCTCTAGATTTAACGGAATAAAGCAAGGTCATGCGATTGCCCCAGAAATTTGCTAGATAAGCTTATGAGTGACATTTCAGCCTCATGTGATAAGGTGGATCTTTCCAGAATTCTCGATTTTTCTGGTTGCTTATATTTTATCCAGTGTTTGTCAATGGGTGGGTTGCACAAGTCAGGGGTAGGGCGGGTCGATGTGAGCGCCATCTCTTGCCTCTCCCGAGAAACGCAGCGTCCGCCATATTGTTGTAAAGTCCGGAGTATACACGGGTGGTGAGAAGCGTGTGAGCATCAACTTTTAAGTAATAAAATGCCTTTTGTGGAAAATTATTTGTCAAACCTGACTCATTTTGACAAGAGGCGGTATGAAGAAAAAATTTCTCTGTGCGGAGTTGATCCATTTGCCTAGGAGTGGGAAGAATTATGTCAAAACATGGAGGATTGGCCTATGGTTACTGGCATGGACTGCATAGATTATTTAGTGCTGAGAACAAATTTTGCCACGAAAGAAGCCGTGAAGAATTTAATTCTATGGAGGTCCACAATTTCTTGACCAGTGGCTTTGTGTTTCCGCTTCGGGTGAAAGAAGTACCAGGCGGTAAGATTGTCCTACCAGGATTCGATCCTGCAACCTTGGGCAGAGTAAGTGAGAACGTTACCGCTGAGCCACGCAGCCAGTCAACCGCAGGCGTTAAGATTGTCCGTGCAGGATTGGTCACCAACATTGACACATAGCCTATTTCTCCTTCTCTCCATCCTCTTAGTTCTTGGTACTAATTATCTCGTTTACAGGTTCATCATTCTCAAAGGCACAGCGTGGATATTAGCTGAAAAAAATGGGAACATTCTCACAGCGCACTGCACCTGCATGGCTGGGTGTTGTGAGAATTGTTCTCATGTAGCAGCCACTATTTTCATGATGGAGGTGGCTCCCATAATGTCCTCAACTGTGCCTGTGAAGGAAGCAAGGCACATTGACTTCAGGTCTGCTGACAACAGAATGCGACGGTTGGTGACTCTTGCTGAAGGTATGATCTATCCTGCTTTTCACCTGTGACTTCCCCCAGGGCCCACAACTTGTCCTTGAAAGTACATTCCTCTGCCTCCATTACCTGTCTCTTCAAGGATTCAACTGAAATGAAAATGAAAATCCACAGCCTGCTTCCAGTCTCCGACCGGGTCAGGAATGGAATGAATGAAGCCCCCATCTAGCGGCGAGGATATGAACTGTGCCGGCTGCCGAGGCCTGACGCACTCCTCTGGGGCAATGATTAAATGAATGACAGATGAAATGAAATGATAGTGGAGAGTGTCGCTGGAATGAAATTTTGACAGGGAAAACCGGAGTACCCGGAGAAAAACCTGTCTGCCTCCGTTTTGTCCAGCACTGATCTCACATGGAGTGACCGGGATTTGAACCACGGACCCATCGGTGAGAGGCCGGCGTGCTGCCGCCTAAGCCACGGAGGCCAAGGATTCAACTACTTCCCTTAATTTTGCAAGAACGCTTTCCAATTCAGCACACACCCGTGATTTTGATTCTAATGTGTAGGCTTTCTTTTGACATTTTTCTTCTGCTTCCTGTAGCTTTTGATTCAGTGTCTGCTTTGGCATCTCTTAGAGCAGCCTGAAGCTCTAACTTGTCCACCTCAAGTCCCGTTACTTGATTTCTCAAAATCTTTGTCCTTTCACTCACTTGCTCTTTTCGAAGAGTAGCGTGTTCCTCCTTTAGTCTTTCAAATTGTCTTGATGTTGGGCTCCAACCTCTCACTCTGAGGAACTTCCACAGATAAGATCCGGTCCACTGCGACTGTAGCTGCACCACAATCTTCAAGCTCAGCTTGATGAGACAGTGGACTGCTCCTACTCATGTTAAGTGGGTGATACGATAGTATCGGGCAGAGGCAATACAAGCCTTGCGAGACGGCGATGTCGGTCGAAAAGAGTAAACCAGTTCTAAAGTGGGTGCCCAGTCTGGGTTATTTTCATCCCATAGGGCAGCTGGAGATCTTAGAAATGAAATCAGAATATTAGGGGATGAGCACATAACCTCGTCAGCCACAGTGTCAAAACATAACGCGCTCTAAGCGACCTACCTGTCACGAAATGACGGCTGCATACTTTAGTATGAGGTTCCACGTCACAATCTCTCAGGTCTTTCCGATTTATGCGAGAAAGCCACAGTGCTCGGCGTCTCTCGCTTCGTTTCTTCGTTAGTTCGGATTGGCTCTTTATCACTGACGGTATGCTGAAGAAATGTACACCCTCCTTGTGAGCAGCTCTATCCTTGTTAGTCCTCATGTGACTAGCAACAATTGAACAGCTTACCATCTCTAATTCAACTATTAAAAGGGCTACTTTATACGATTTATCACCCGAAATGCAAGTACCTCCCTATTGTTTTCCAACTGGCCTTTACAACAAAATGGCGGATAGGCTGATTCTGAGTACGGCGCATAGATGGCGTTAGTTTCGCAGGGCTAAAAGTAGGCAACCCACCTATGAGGGATGTATAGAACTAGCACCGATAGAGCGCACTGCTGTTGTACTGGGTAAGCGCTAGGCGCTCTTCATTTGTCTCCTGTGTTCTCATGCCGCTAATATCCACGAATTCAAGTCGTTTAAATTGCTATTTTCGTGACTATGCCGAGCTATTGCAGTGTTCCTCTTTGCAAAAATCAAGGAAGCCCGTTATCGTTTCACCAATATTAACAAAATAAAGAAATGAGGAAGAAATGGTTACATGCTATTAGAAGGAAACATTTCGGTGAAGAAAATCTGACCGAAAATATTAAAGTGTGTTCCCATCATTTTCAACTCGATGACTTTACGAAAACTGTGTTGGGCAAGTGTGATTTACAAAGGGAAATAATTCCTACCTATAAACTGATTAGACATTTCGATAACAACCACTGAATTTATGCGTTTGTATTTGAAGGTAAGAGAGCAAGATTAAAACCGGGCGCTGTTCCATCGCTTTTTCCGTGGACCACGAACACAACAAAAATAAGGAAGAGGCCACACACAAGAAAATTGCCGGATTACAACGATAAGCCTACAATGTCGAAATCTGCAGAAATTATATCCATTGAAGTACGGCACAGGAAGAAATCGTCAATATACAGGAAGAAGTGAATGTAACATATTTTGTAACTCCCATTTTCAAAGGCATCAATACTCGGACAAATACTTCAAGAATACATTTCACAACATTAACAGTCACAAACGTATTATCGTTGGTTTCTTGAAATCAGAATTAATCGTCAACTTCCATCTGCCCGACGGAGAATGTGGTACCGGCAGGGCCGTGGAGAGCGGCGACGGGCCCTGGGGCTGGAATCTCTCGGGCCCCCCTCTATATCCAAACTCTGTAAAATTAATTTATAATCCTCGAAACACGAAATCAATTACAAGAACATAAAAAACCAGCAAGCAATAATAATAATAATAATAATAATAATTGTAGCATGCTGAGCTGCTTTGCCCATGATCGTGGGTTTAAGTTCGGCTGAAGACGTTGGATTTTTAAGAGCATTAAAATCCTTCAATATGCCTTTATTCGGAGGGAAAGTACAGCCGGCGGGCCCATGTCTTAGATTTATGGCATGTAAAAGAACCTACCACTACAATTTGTAGTGTGTAGCCAAAATTTGTAGGTTATTTGGTTAGAAACGCTCTGGGTGTCAAAGACAGTGGCGTCTGGTAGCCAAAGTTGGAACTACTTGAAATTGTTGTGGAGCCTACGGCGTTCAATTGAAATGTCCTGATATGACCATTGGCTGCAATACATACTCTATAATATACTGTATTAATAATATTTTCAATTATGTATTCCACTAAATCCAGTCTATACCGTATTTATTATCATAAGCATCGCGTGAATTACTATCAATATACATAAGTTAATGCTGTTTTATATAATTTACAACAATGAAACTGGAGGAATGCATGTAACATTATTTGCAAATTCAATGTTTATACCTGACAAGCGCGTGCTAATGCACCATTTTCAATTAACAAAAATAAATATCACTAGTAAAGCCATAAAAAATAAGTACTATTTTTCATTAAATTCACTATACTGTTTAGTTTTGGCGTTTGACAGATCTAAATTTGTCCCGATGAAGTAACACTGTAAGCATGCACAGTGTTAAGATTTGTTCTGCAGGTCCTCTTTGATATCAATAATTTTAGAACATCAGTGATACTCGTAAAAGCAATATGCTCGTTTATTATATAAATAATTCATGCTTTTGGGCTAATGCCGTGTATATTTTGATTTGAACCATACGTTTCGGAGAAACCTTGCCTCTCTTTCAATGGAAATAATCCGGGCCGTGAAAGCCTTAATATGCAAAATATGCTCGTTTTTTGTACACAAATTTGAAAAAAAAATGCATTTACCGGACCGTAATTTCAACGCTTTTACAGTATTTAACTTGAAAAAAAAAATCACATTCAAAAAAACTGTTGTCCATGAACTCGGTGATTCTAAGCTTATTTTCCATGATTCATCGTTTTGACACTATAGCCAAAGGCTGTAGTTGCACCATCGTGCATTCATTTTCTCCCCAAATCTATTCCTAATTAATTAAAATATATGATCAACTTCAGATATAGATAGTCAGACAGAGTTCTACACGCACAGTAAGTAGAAAGGACTGATGACCACGACGTCCTAAGACCCAAAAATTAATCAACAGGAAGTTCAGTTCACTGAACAGAGGTGGAAAGGCTATACTTTACACTGTGGAAAGGGGGTGAGTAGTTAGCACCCCAACTGGGAAAAGGGGGATTGGGATTCGGGCACACAGTGAAATTTAAATAGAGCGATGAGGAAGAGACCAAATATTGATAACCAAGGTTTGATACATTTATTTGATTTGTGAAGTAATAACAAACATTTTCATTTAGAAGAATAATTAAAAGAAGCTAATAAAAAATGCAAGGTTTCTCCAGGAAACTTAGAATAAAGAAGAATTATAATAAAAATGCATAAAAAGGCCATATAAAGGCGATTAAAAAAGTATGTTTAAGAAAAATATCTAAAAACAAGCAAGAAGCAAGAAAAAGGCTTAGCCTTAAAAAATGTATAAACCAAGTGAAGGTAGTTCACGTTACCAATAATTCGATACTTTTGTACTTAGTATTTGGCCCGCAGGAAGCGGGTTGTGATCCAAACGAAGGCTTCCTCTAAGCTGCCTCGGCATGCGTTCCGAGAAAGATGGATGGTGGCTCCATTGGCGAATTGCACCCCGCAGGAACAGACCTCTTGGTAATGATCTGTCTGGCGGGTTACAATCAATTGTAGTTTCTCATCGCCGAGTTGTAGTGAGCTAGCGGACTGACTTAGTTGCTGAGGTGAAGGTCGTTGACTCATGCCGCGCCCAGCATGACAGAGTCCGAGTGATGAAGCATGCCGCCTGGCAAGGTTCCAGCCACTCAATGTTTACTAACAGGGCCTTCCCAAGAAGGGCCTTGCTGTGGAACGGCAGGCAGCCGTGGTCAGACTGGTTCAAGCAGGTAGATGTAGACAAGGCCGCAGAACGGCGAAGCGGAGAATTTATAGTGGAAATGACGACAGCGCGTCGAACAATCCAGAATGAAGGCGGGGCGTCAAACAGCCAATCAGCGCACAGCCCCAAGCACATTGCGACGGTTGCCGCTGAGATGAGCACAGTACCTCATGAAAAAGTGTGACAGTATGGTGCGTCTAGAAAGACACTTCAGAAAAAGGTGAGTTGACAAGAATAATAAAGAACAATAATTCAAAAGAAACGTGAGTTAAGTAAATAATCAGAACACCGTGTTCATACTGCAATTATAACGGAAAAAAAATAATGGGGCAAAATTAAACGAGTGTTTCAAACCGTGCGGGAAACATAGCCACAAAAACAAACATTCGCAAAAGCGAACATGCTGGGAGGGGCGAGAAAAAATTGCAGTAAGAAGGCGCAGAAGTTAGGTCTCGCGTGGCAAAGGAGCAATCATAGTGATTGGCCTGAGAAACTGGCCAGCAGAAGTCTGCAGTTTTACCACGCGAATCCTACCATCTCTGCCAGGAAAGCACTCAATAATCCTACCCAAATTCCAGACAAGAGGGGGACTAGGGTCTTTCAAAAGGACCAAGTCCCCAATCTGAAGGTTAGAGCAGGAAACACGCCATTTGCCACGCTGCTGAAGCAAACCGAGGTACTCCAACCTCCAGCGGCGCCAAAAATTGTTGCGCAAACTTTCAATTTTGCGCCAAGAAATGGCTAAAGAAGATGGAGAATTAGAATATAATAAAGATGGGGAGGCAGTCAATGGACCACCGATAAGAAAATGGCCCGGCGTTAATGGTAGAAGATCTGAAGGGTCATTAGATAAGGGTGATAAAGGACGAGAATTAATTATGCCCTCAATAAAAATAATTAAGGAGTTAAACTCTTCATGAGATAGGGGGGTGTGGCCACAAACACGTCTAAGGTGTTTCTTGGTGAGTTTCACACAAGACTCCCACCGTCCACCTTGATGGGGCGCATAAGGGGGGATGAAGTGCCACTTGAAATTTCTCTGGTGAGCATAATCAGTAATCCTTTCCAGCGCTGCATTTTGAGTAAGAGCTCTCTTAATTTGCTCAGAAGCTCCGATAAAATTTTTAGCATTGTCGGAGAATACTTCTGAAGGAAGCCCTCGGCGAGCAGAAAATCTGGCAAAAGCTGCCAAAAAATAAGCGGTAGAGGCGTTGGTAACTAGTTCTAAGTGTACCGCTCCGGTGACCATACATACAAACAGCGAAATATAGAGTTTTCCACAAATACATCTTTTGGCCTCAGGAGAATTTTTTCTGTAAACAAAAGGCCCGGAATAATCCACCCCCGTAAAGGCAAAAGGTCTAGCAGGGGCAGATCTAAAGTTGGGAAGATCACCCATGAGCTGAGTGGTAATTTTAGGGTTGGATTTAAAACATGGAATGCACTTCCGAATAACAGAGGTAACTTCATGGACTCCGTTTATGGGCCAATACCTTTCCCGAATGATGGAAAGTAATGTACGGGTTCCAGCATGAAGATGCTGGTAATGATACTGACGAATGATTAGAGAAGTGACATGATGCTTTGAAGGAAGAATAATTGGGTGTTTTTTATCCTCAGAAAGATCAGCCAAAGATAAACGTCCTCCCACTCTTAATAAACCATCAGCATCCAAAAAGGGGGCGAGTGAGGAAAGTCTACTCGATTTCTTGAGGGATTGACCTTGAGACAACACCTGACATTCTTCAGAGAATATTTCTTGTTGAGTAAGCCATAAGATTTTTGTAGTGGCTAAACCTAATTCAGAAAGGGTTAAATATGGCTTTGGAAAAAGAGGTTGTTCTACCACAAAATATTTCCATCGAAGGAGATAAGCCATAACCCTCACCAATTTATGAAAAGAGGAATATCGCTGCAAAAGAAGGGGAGAGTCAGAAGCGAAAAGAGAAGATCCAGTAATCTTACCAACATCCGGCAAGTCTGATAATTCCGGAAGAGGAAAATTTGGCCAAGCGGAAGGTTCTTGTAGAAGCCAAGAAGGACCGTGCCAGTATAATGTCAGGTTAGCCAACATAAGAGGGGAACATCCCCGAGAGATGACATCTGCAGGATTCTCCTTGCCAGATACATGATGCCATTGTTCAAAGTTAGACAATTGTTGAATTTTGGACACTCTATTAGCTACAAACACCTGCCAATGCGAGGAGGGTTTGGCAATCCATGCCAACGTGATGGCTGAGTCACTCCAAAAGTAAGTTTTGCTAAATCGGATTTTCAAAGATTGGTGGATTTTGACCGATAATTCAACCGCCAGAAGAGCAGCACAAAGTTCCAGTCGTGGCAAGGATAAGGATTTAAGAGGAGCCACCTTTGACTTAGCGCAAATTAAATTGGAAAAGAAATATGACTGGTCAAAATTGCGGCAAACAATATACGCACAACACCCATAAGCTTTCAATGAGCTATCGGCAAAGATGTGAAGTTCATATCCTCCACAGGAGGGAAAGGGAATAATCACTCGCGGGATAATGACATTGGAGAGATCTTCCAAGCTATTTCTATAAGAAATCCAATTTTTTTGCAACTCGGAAGGAACTGGTTCATCCCAACCAGTTTTCAAGGACCAAAGGTCTTGCATGAAAAGTTTTGCTGTGACGATAATTGGCGCCAAAAATTGGAGAGGATCAAATATTTTTGCAATCTCAGACAAAATTTGCCGCTTAGTTTGCGGTTTGATGTCACTGAGATTAATTTTGAAAAAGAAAAAATCCTTTTGAGGACTCCAATAGATGCCTAGAGTTTTGATAGAATTATTTTCATGAAGAAGCTCTACTGAGTCGTTATAGGCTGAAGTTAATGGAAATTTAGAAAGGAATTCTTCTGAATTAGAGTTCCACTTGCACAAGGAAAATCCGCCTCCCAAAAGCAAAGCTGTCAAATCCTTAGAGACTTGCAGGGCTTCAGGCACTGACTCAAATGAATGAAGAAAATCGTCAACGTAGAATGATGATTTTAACACTTCAGAAGCCTTAGGAGAATACAACGGGCCATCCTGTTCAGCAAGTAATTTCAACGTACGTATGGCTAAAAAAGCAGAAGGCTTTAGTCCATAGGTTAAGGTTTTTAGCCGAAAGATCTTGACAGGTTTAGTAGGCTCGTCGCGCCAAAGAATTCTCTGAAGGTCGCGCTGTTGTTGATCGACCAAAATCTGTCTATACATCTGCTTGATATCAGATATCACTGCGATAGGGAACAAGCGAAAATTCATTAAAACAGAAGAAATGTCAGATTGAATAGGGGGGCCTGATAATAATGTGTCATTCAGAGAAGTTCCATTGGCATCCAAAGCAGAGCCATTAAAGACCACCCTTATGTTTTCCTTTAAAATCTCATTCTTCCAAACTGGGTGATGATTGAGGTAAATGACTTCAGATGGGGTATAAGAAGCCTCATCTTTCTTGGTAACAACCTCCATGTGATCAAGTGCCTCATATTCCTCCATAAACGTGGAGTATTGAGCTTTAACAACAGGGTCACGTTTAAATTTGTTTTCCACAGCATAGAGTGCTCTAAGAGCCCTAGGGTGTGTTTCAAATAAAAGAGGTGGATTATCCACTCGGGGCATTGTTACGACAAATCTACCCTCTGAATTGCGTTTGGTTGTTTCGCAAAACAGTTTTTCACACATTTCATTTTCAACCGAGGAAGGTGAAGCTGAATCTATAGTTTCGATTTTCCAAAATCTTTCTAAGTTGTAATCGAGACTTGTATTGACAAAATGACATTGAGAGAAATTTTGAAACGACTTACGAGGGACCTGACCCGTTACTAACCAACCTAGCTTGGTATGATGAACAAACACTCCAGGTGATATTTTAACCTTAGAGCTAAGGAGACATTGCCAAAATACTTGGGCACTGAGAAGTATGTCTACCGGGGCGCTCGTATTAAATGTTGGGTCCGCCAACTGAATGTTATGAGGAAATTGCCACTTTCTAATTTCAAAAGAAGTACTAGGGGTATTACTGCCAATAGTATCAATGGCAAGGCAATTCAACTGAAATGTTGTGTTAGAATTAACAGCATCTTTGATGTGAACACGAACAAAATGCAAAGATTTAACATTGCTATTGTTAATACCGGTAACCTGAATTAATGTAGGTTGCTTGGGAAGACCAAGTTTCTTAATGAGACGCTCACTTATGAAGTCATGGGTGGCGGCATTATCCAATAGGGCACGTGCTTCAAGCCATCTACCAGAAGAGTCTTGAACTTTTATTAACACGGTTGATAGTAGCACCTGGGAACTACGAATTGAGCTAGAGCTCTGAGTATAAGATTGCGCATTAGCTCCTGGGGATGCATCTTTAGAACATCCAGGGGAAGGAGCCTGACGTGGCTTTTCAAACCTATGAAGCAAGGTATGATGTTGAGCCTTGCAATGGGAGCAAGTATTTTTAGATAAGCAATCAGGCACCATATGCCTAGTTGACAAACAGTTATAGCAATATCTTTTTTGAGCTATTAATTTGCGTCTTTCATCGGTAGAAAGGGCTTTAAAGGCAACGCAGGAATATAACCTGTGAGGTGCTTTACAGAGAATACAATCCGTTGAGTTATGCTGAACAGTAAAGACAGCAGATTTGTTTATTTTGGCACCGACTGGTTTCACAACATTAGATTTGTTATCAGCACTCCCTGACATATGACAGGCTACAGCTGACAAAACCTGACATCTATTATTCATAAACGTAAGCAATGAGCCATAAGTATATGAAGTGTCATTTGTTAGTTCCCTCTCCCATGCCTTTAAAGTTGATGAATCAAATTTAGAAGTAACCAAGTGAACTAAGAATAGATCCCAATGGTCGACCGGTTGATTCAACCGTGCCAATGCTCTGACGTGTAGTTGGACCGTGTCACTTAAGGCTCGCAGTGTTGACAAGCTGTCAGCTCGCAATGCGGGCAGGTTAAATAAGGCTTGAATGTGCCTCTGTAAACATAATTTTTCATTGCCATAACGGCCTTTAAGAAGCTCGATAGCAATGTTATAGTTTTCTCCTGTTAAGGGAAGTTCTCTTATAAGTTGAAGGGGTGGCCCCTGCAAAATGGATTTTAAGTAATGAAATTTCTGAATTTCCGGAAGTGTGGCATTATTATGTACTAATGAACTGAACAATTCAAAAAATGATTGCCACATCTCTTCCTTTCCTGAAAAATGCGGAATTTCAATTTTAGGTAGCAATGGTTTGATACCATTCCCATGGTCGCTAATTCTTCCTTGAGTTTCCTCTACCTTCAACGCCAGGGTCAAAGTTCTTACTAATGCCACAGCCTGAGCGTGTGTATCAAAGTAATTACTCTCTACTTCTTCCCTATCTGATTGATGTTCTGGACTTTTGATTTCAATTTCAAGTTGCACGAGATCATATTTCTCGTACGCCTGTTCAAAAGCTTTTAAACGCTGAGATATAATATCAAGATTTTGTTCCTCTTTCGGTAGAGTGGCTAGATATTTTTGAAAACGGGTAAGTTGACCTTTGTAGGCCGCCCGAGAGTTTAACAGTTTATCGTCTATTATTACTGGCATGGCTGGGAAGTTGGAATAACTCACCTACCAAAGCTGCTTGCGGCACCAGACAGACCTGCTTTCCAGAAAGAAACCAGTTATGGAGTAAGCTGGGATTGTCTCCGCTTTCCCGCAGATCTCCTGCGCTAGCCACGATATACTGAAATGTATAAAGCAAATATTAGATTACACAAGTTCTGTTTTTTTTGGAATAGAATTTGTGGTCTCAGAATAAAGGTTCTGGGTTCGATCCCGGGTTGAGGTACCATGGAAAGGGGGTGAGTAGTTAGCACCCCAACTGGGAAAAGGGGGATTGGGATTCGGGCACACAGTGAAATTTAAATAGAGCGATGAGGAAGAGACCAAATATTGATAACCAAGGTTTGATACATTTATTTGATTTGTGAAGTAATAACAAACATTTTCATTTAGAAGAATAATTAAAAGAAGCTAATAAAAAATGCAAGGTTTCTCCAGGAAACTTAGAATAAAGAAGAATTATAATAAAAATGCATATAAAGGCGATTAAAAAAGTATGTTTAAGAAAAATATCTAAAAACAAGCAAGAAGCAAGAAAAAAGGCTTAGCCTTAAAACATGTATAAACCAAGTGAAGGTAGTTCACGTTACCAATAATTCGATACTTTTGTACTTAGTATTTGGCCCGCAGGAAGCGGGTTGTGATCCAAACGAAGGCTTCCTCTAAGCTGCCTCGGCATGCGTTCCGAGAAAGATGGATGGTGGCTCCATTGGCGAATTGCACCCCGCAGGAACAGACCTCTTGGTAATGATCTGTCTGGCGGGTTACAATCAATTGTAGTTTCTCATCGCCGAGTTGTAGTGAGCTAGCGGACTGACTTAGTTGCTGAGGTGAAGGTCGTTGACTCATGCCGCGCCCAGCATGACAGAGTCCGAGTGATGAAGCATGCCGCCTGGCAAGGTTCCAGCCACTCAATGTTTACTAACAGGGCCTTCCCAAGAAGGGCCTTGCTGTGGAACGGCAGGCAGCCGTGGTCAGACTGGTTCAAGCAGGTAGATGTAGACAAGGCCGCAGAACGGCGAAGCGGAGAATTTATAGTGGAAATGACGACAGCGCGTCGAACAATCCAGAATGAAGGCGGGGCGTCAAACAGCCAATCAGCGCACAGCCCCAAGCACATTGCGACGGTTGCCGCTGAGATGAGCACAGTACCTCATGAAAAAGTGTGACAGTATGGTGCGTCTAGAAAGACACTTCAGAAAAAGGTGAGTTGACAAGAATAATAAAGAACAATAATTCAAAAGAAACGTGAGTTAAGTAAATAATCAGAACACCGTGTTCATACTGCAGTTATAACGGAAAAAAAATAATGGGGCAAAATTAAACGAGTGTTTCAAACCGTGCGGGAAACATAGCCACAAAAACAAACATTCGCAAAAGCGAACACACTGGGCAGTGGTACGACCTCTGTGACATTTGATGTAATCTCTTTTCATAATGAAAACATGATTTTTACACAAGTCAAGACGTATTTTAAAATACGTGCTACATATAGGATTTTTATGTTGACATTCTTAAAACTTGCTGCCCTTGAAGAGTCACATCCTTGGGTCTAAGTCTAAACACATAAGTGTTTTGGTTGAACGGCGATCACACATTATTGTACATTAAACAAAGCAAAATATATTTTCATAATAAACCACAGGTATACTCATACGTGAGTCAAGTTATTTATTCTATGCTATCAGTAGATTGCAACTGATCAGTGATTGTTTTCACAAAAGAAGAAAATGTAAATTTGATCTATATTTTATAATTTGCAGTCAGTGGACTTGTTATAATTTGATATTGTATTTGCAGTAAGCAAAACTAGAGCCAGGTTCTCCTTAAAATTCTCAATCCTATCTATGGCCGGTGACCATCGGGGGTGGATTTAAGCCTAGATTATAGGGGAATGGACACTCCGGGAATCTGGGGGTATGGAATATCACCAAGCTCAGAGTGGGGTCCGGGAGTACTCGTCCGGGAAATTTTGCAAAAATTAGGTCCAAATTATTGAGTTATAGGCCATTTCGGTGATTATTTTTGTGATATTTTAGAGTAAAAATTTGGTGACCATTGACATTTAGTGGCTATATAAAAGACTCTCCGATATTGAAATAAAAGCTCTCGCACCTTCAAGTATGTCCCTGCGGTGTAGCTCACCAATAACCGTGATGGGAGTACATACATACATACATATTTATTGACGGCTTCCACCATTTTCTTTTATACAACATAAAAGACATTAAGAGTAATACAAAGTACGGTACCCTACTATTACAATCAACTATATTCATACAGATTGTCTAATGAATAGGAAAACAGATATTTTCTCAGGGGTCTTTCATCGGTATTGAACAAGTCTATGTTGACCCCATTGGAGATTCGCATCATTCTGTCAATGGGACTATTTAGACCATAATTAGTTGGGTGCCAGTTTGTTTCAAAGACATGATGCTTGCGCATCGAACGGGGTGGCACATATATATTGATTTCATTTAGTAATTCTGGGCAGTTTATGTGAGAGTTTAAAATTTTGTACATATTAAGAATATAAAAATTTTCACGACGGGATTTAAGAGTTGGCAGCTTCAATTGCATCATTACTTCAGTGTAGTTATGATTCGTTATTGGGTGTAGGAAACGATATGCATAAATTCGTAGGAATTTGTGTTGTACTTTCTCTAAACTCTCAATTTGTGTTTTATTGAAAGGGCTCCAAATCGGTGTACAATATTCAATTAAGGGTCTGACAAGGGTCAAGTACAGTAGGAAATATATATTTGAGTCACAAAATTCCTTGGAATAACGAGTTATGCAACCTAATCTCTGCAAAGCCTTTTTTTTTTAATATTTACCATATGCTCATTAAAATTAAGTGTGTCTGAGAATTTTACTCCCAGGTCACATATACTTCTAACAGCATGAAGTGGAGTAGACGATAGAAAGTGATAAGAGAATTCAATATTCTGTTTCTTCTTTGAGAATCTAACTAGTTTACATTTAGTTTCATTGAGCAGTAACCCATTTAAAGAACAATACTCCTCTAGACGCCAAAGTTCTTCCTGAAGAAGTATACAGTCCTGTAGAGATTGAACTTTCATAAAGAACTTTGTATCATCGGCTAACAGGAGGATTTTGGCATGTTTGAAAACTGTATTGATATCATTAATAAAGATTAGAAATAACAATGGAGAAAGATGGGCACCTTGCGGAACACCAGAAGAGACAACTATTGGTTGAGATAAGAAATTAAGTATTTTGACAATCTGAGTTCTGCCTTCTAAATATGAGGACAGCCATGATAATAGAGGGTTTTGTATACCATAAGATTGTAATTTTGAAAGAAGAATTTTATGGTCGAGAGAGTCGAAGGCTTTGGCTAGATCAGTGTAGATGCAGTCCACTTGATTGTGCTCTTCTACTGCTTTCAGTAAGTACTCCAAATAAACTAGGAGATTTGTACATGTTGAACGACCTGGCATAAAGCCATGCTGTTGTTCAATTATGTAGGAGGAAAATTGGGGTGTAATTTTGTCAGTAATTATAGATTCAAATAATTTGGGTATAAAGGACAATTTACAAACAGCTCTATAATTTTTAACATTGGATTTGTCACCACATTTGAAGACAGGAGTTACATAGCTACTCTTCCATCTATCAGGAAATTTACCAGTTCCAAGAGAGAGGTTAAATAAGATGAATAATGGTTCTGTTATAATGAATCGACAAGATTTTAATAGAATTGGTGGGAGACCATCAGGACCAAATGATTTGTTATTTGAGAGTTTCTCTAATTTGTTATAAATATCACTCTTTTCAACCTGGCAGGTGGAGACGTTAATAGAGTAAGGAGTTTCAAATTTTTGGGTGTTAACGATTGGTGCCTTATAGACTGAGGAGAAATGTTTAGCAAAAAGATTGACAATACCTGGTCCTTCACTTTCATTCACATTGTCAAGATAAACTGTACCAGGAATACCTTTATCATTCTTTTTTGTCTTGATAAAAGCCCAAAAGCTTTTTGGGTCGCTGTATAGATTAGATCTAATTTTGTTTCAATATTCAGTATAACATAGTTTAGACAAGTGTTTACATTTGGCTCTAAGCTCCGAGAAAGCATAATAATCATGAGTGCTGCCCGACTTTTTGTATAAGGCATGGGTCGCTTTCTTCTGTAAGACACTGGCTCTTAGTTCACTGTTAAACCACTGTGGGAAACATGGGTCCTTATAATAAGCAAGAGGAATAAATCTATCAATGCCTTCATATAGAATAGAGTAAAAAATGCTTACAGCAGAATTTATATCTTGTTCCTTCAATGCAGAGCTCCAGTCTATTGTAGCTAAGTAATTATTGAGACCGATATAATTACCTTTATCAAAATTGTGATAACTATAATTACTTGAAAGAGGTTGATGATCAACCGCCATCTTAAAATCAATATCTAGAGGAGGGTGGTACTTATCCTCAGGAATTAGAACATCTATGCTAGGGTTAACAGTTAAGGAAAAATTGGAGAATATTAAATCTAGATTACGGTTAAGAATATTTGGAATGTTATTAAACTGATATAAGTTTAGATAGCAAAAGGAGTCAATAATTTGTTCTGATTTGTCAGTATTAATTCCACATGGGAGGAACCCCATACAGTCTTCATTTGATTGAAACCATGTTATATTCGGGAGATTGTAATCGCCCATTAACAGAAAATGGCAATTTTCATTTTGAGAGTCCAATATGTCTTCAACTGTAATGGTATGCTCTATGTACTTTTGCAATTCGAAGCTTGGTGATAGATATACCGAGCCTAGAATGAATGTTTGGTCATGAATTTGGACTTCAACAAAGACTTGTTCAACAGATTTAATTTTTAGGGATATTAGTTTAGATTTGTGAGTTTTCCTGATTGCAATTAAGACACCACCTCCTGATTCTAATTCACTAGCATCTATGGAACGATCACAACGATAAACATCATATTGATCTAGAGCTAACTCACCGTTACCTATGATTTCACAAAGGTTAGATTCAGTAAGGATTATGAAATCGTAATTCGCCATATTAATTGATTGAGAAAGAACAGTTAATTTTGACCTTAGTCCATTTACATTCTGATAATAACCACTGATATTAATATCTTTAGATGAAGAACTATTCCTTTGTGTTGTCTTGTTTATTTGGTGAGTGGGCAAAACCATAAAAAATCTTCATTTCGGGTGGCTGTCTTTTTCTTTCTGCAGGACATGCGAACCGAGCTACAACCTGCTTGTGCATTTGTTGATATGTCAATGTCCTTGATTGTATCAGAGATCATTACTTGACTTCCTGATTCACGTTGGTAGGTGAGATCACTTTCCAGGTTAATACATTTTTCTGCCTTCTCATTACTGTCCAAACTTGGTTTAAACTGGAGAGGGATGGCTGTTCCCTTGGAATGTAAGATAGAGTGCATCCAATCAGCTAATATGCTACTTAACTCAGATTTCCCCCTCGAGTTTAAGTGGAGCCCATGCCTAGTGTAACAATTCCTAGGCAATTTAATATCAAGAAATGTACAGTTAGGGTGGTATTTCGTCAATATTTTAAGTTTTTTGTTAGTCTTCCTAATTTCAGTGTTTACACATGACGTTGGTATTAAGTCATACCTGTGTGGAAGGCCAATCACAGCAACGTTTGTTCCTAATAGGGTTGGCAGTACATTTCGTAGAGTTTGAACTACGTCATTTGCCTCATTCTCGTACACGTTGTTGGCTCCACCCCATATAACAAGACAGTCCTCACGGGATAAATTATATGTAACGTTTATGCTTCCTTCCAAAACACTATCTAATTTTGCACCAGGTCGTGTGATGCCCAGAACTTGACATTTGTTGCTGTCAGTGTTTATATTAAGCTTCGGAGCAAGACCCTTGCCGTGGCTGTCACTTAGGATAATTAACTTCGATTTCTTCGGCATAGGTGAGGTTTGGTACATATCTGTTTGCTGATGTTTTGGAACATGATTATGAGGTTCGCTCATATCCTGTGAATGCTCTTTAGTCATGCTTTTTAAAGGCCTATGCATTTTTGCGGCGGATTTTACCAACCTACAGTCGTTGATTTCAGGAAATGATTCCATGTATTTCGGATTTGTTTGGGTCATCAGATCATTATCTTTGTTATAAAATGTGTTTGATCTACTCTTGGCATTCTGAGTATCGAATGCATTATTAGCAGAAGGTCTTATTAGTGCTTTTTTAGGTTGTTCATTTTGGACTAGTAGTATATCCGTTTGTTGAACTCGTGGTTGAACTTGGGCCTCCAAAAGAAGAGTCATTTTTCTTAGTAGTTGGGACGTCATGCCTTCCATAGAGTCTTTTATATATTTCACATCATCTTTAATTTCTGTGCAAGTTTGTTTGTTTCCATCTATGAAGTTCTTCAATTTATCGTCTTGGCCTGCGGATGTAGCAATTCCAAAATTAACTAATAGATGTCTGCATTTACTACACATCCAAAAGAGACTACTTCTCTTCAGCTTCAATGCATTGAATTCTGTTGCTGATAGACCAGCGCAGTCTTTATGATACCATTGTCTGCAGTTGCCAACACATCCAACAGCGCTGTCAACATCAGTAAATGATTTATTGCACTCTTGGCAAATCGTGTTATTATCTTTGGTTTTTCCTGACGTCATATTGGAATGAAACTTTGGTGACGTTCTACACTCTCCTTTATTCCTTGACAACCCCTTGGACCACGAGTATGCTCAGTCTGTGCAAATATTCTCACTGTTTCCGTACCTATATGACAAGCAATACAAAATGGCGATTTCCTGTATTTCGTACTGATCGTATTTATAATTACTAGTAGCGGTCTATACTAGATCACTATACTTGCCAATGTGCATACGAAATCAGTGTAAACAAAACTAGTCACATAGCACTTTCGAGCATTTAACAGCAATCAATAATCATTTAAACACACATAATATCAACCAGTCTTCCTTAACATGACTTGTCAATTCAAGTCTACAGCAAGTCTGCAGATCAGAGGTGCGAAAGTGAATTAAGTTACTAGGAGAACGGAAGATGATTTCGCTGTTCCGTCCTTAAATCAATAATAAATATAAAGTGAATTACTCTGTGGACGGTACTTTAAAATCTATTTGACTTACCTGCCTGCACGGCATACGATACGTCTAGCTAGGCAATATATTCATTTCAGACACTAGCACCTCGAAATATCTAACGTAAGCTCAACGTGACGCACCAAACTTGAAACTCTGGAGCTAGCTGACCAAACACACCAGGGCAGCCCAGGCTCTCGTGACCTTGGCGAAATAAGTGAAGGGATGAGGAAGTTATTTGAAGGATTATTGTTGTTGTTTTTTTGTTTTTTTAGCGTATGGCTTTTTTTAGTGCCGGGCACGGGGGTGAAGCTATGATACGAGTAACTGACAACACAGGGTACTTCAGCGCCACCCCACTACGAGCGCTGTTAGGCAAAAGTTCGCCTCGTGATTGGTTGATTTTGACTTACTTGACTTATGTCCTCCAAGGAGCAAAGGGCTTCCTTAAGAGCTTTCCAGCCTTGTTATATTTGGTGTTCTGTGTTGTTGATAACATGGCGGCTCCACATACTTGAAACACGTTACGGTAACTGTTCATTATCCTGATTTTGAGAGATATAGTCACTTCTACGCTAAAACTACTCGCAATAGCAAATATTGTTCCTGGGTAACACGATACTGTCGTATTTCTGCAGCTTATAATCGTGATCCATACTTTTCATTCGTAAACCGAATTTGTCAAATGTGGATGTTGCTCACGCCAAAGAATAAGAGTCATACGACATTGGCGTGAACAGTTCTGAATAAAACCACCTAGTCCAAAGTCTCAAGTTGGTGTGATTTTTCAAAATGGAAATGTGTCCTTAAATAAAATACGGATTGGAGTGACCCAGTTAAATAAAAACATAAAATGAAAACATATTAGGGAGCTAATATTTCCACACTGGTAGTTGGCTGCCACACCACTAGGCGTGCTGCAGTAGTTTCTTGTTTCCATGCTTTACCATGGACCATTCACTTCTATTATATAGGTGTTCTGTGGTGCCGGGAGTGTCCGAGGACATGTTCGGCTCGCCAGGTTTGTAGCTGCTTCGAGACGGACACCCAATGGGTGAGCTACAAGTACCGTTGGGGAGGGAAGGAGGGAAGTTGGAATGTAAGGACGAGGAGTTGGAAGGTAGCGGCTGTGGCCTATAGTTAGGGACCAACCACGGCATTTGCCTGGAAGGAAGATGGGAAACCACAGAAGACCATCTTCAAGGTTGCCGGCGGGGGGATTCGAACCTCCTCGCCTCCCGGATGTGAGTGACTGCCATCAGTCATGCCGTAACCACCACGGCTAACTCACCCGGTGAAGGATTGGTGTATAAGCCGAATAAGCTAAATTTAGAATAATGAAATGGTCTCTCTGTCTTCAGGTATATTCTGAGTGAAGCCCCATCGCCTAAGTTGACCACTTTTCTTTGAGACAATTGTTCTTCCCACAACCGCTTTGTAAAAGAAAATATTGTCCACTTGACAGAATAAGTTTTTTAATCCTTGTAACATTGTTCACATCAGTTCATTGCATTCACTAAATGATTGCCAGTAGCAAATTCAGGTCACGTCGTACAGGCAATAATAAATCAATGCCCGAAGGCCCATCCTCCTTGGACGCCGGGCCCCCTGGGAGGGTCGGGCCCCGGGGCACCAGCCCTGCTTGTCCCCCCCCCCCCCCCCTCTCCTCGGGCCTGGGTACCGGTAGTGACTGACTTCTACATTCTTGAGTCATAAGTTAGTCAGATGAATGGAAACAGTTCGTGGCCCTAAAGCAGGGATTCTCAAACTTTTCAAATATTGTACCCCTAAGTCGTTACGAAGGGGTACGGGAACGATTCGTATTGAGAAATTGACAAAATTACATAAGAACCAAACGTTGCGATGAATTTTGAGGTATACAATACCGGTATTAACTTTCTTTGATAATGTTTACACCTTAAAACATGACAGTTTCATGTAAGCTATCAACCAAAAAAAAAAAAAAAGACATGAATCTTAGTCTATAAGCAAGGGGAGCAAGTGCATATTTAAATGTCTATTAATGATTTAAGTCTTATGGGGATATATTTATCAATATAGGCCTACAATACTCAAGAATTCTGACTCCTATTCATTATTTGAATAATAAAGCGTGTTAGAATTTTGTTATTACCGTTGTAGCCTATTAATTCTTCCTTCCTCCCGCTAGTTTTAGCACCTCTAGTCCGTAGCTCATTTTGCAGCTGTTTAACGCTTAAACGCTGAAAATCGTCCATAATATATTAGAGGATATACCTATAACATTAATTAATATTGTCTTGGAGTAATATTAGAGAAGATATAATTTACTTTAGCTTAGAAAACTCGGTCACAATCTATACATTCCTCGCAGCTGACTGGGGGAAACATAGGACGATCGCCTTGCGCTTACCCAGTACTACACGGGCGCTATCTGGCGCGAACTTTCTCAGGCTACATCCCTATTGATAACAGGCCGTTTTCCAGGACATGTGACTGTCCCTGTATTAAGTTAAGAATTACTGTATACGCAGGTGATGAAATATTTTTGCAATGTATGCTAAATTACGATGTCATAAGGCATCGGCTGATGGTACATGTGTCATCACATCAACTTGCACAAGCCTTGTATGAACCATATTTTGATCAATCAAAAATGTGAACCACAAGGATTTTGTAGAATGCGATATTAAATATTGGGCGAGATGTATTGAAAAGAAATATTTTGACTGTAATGCTGTAGTGATCATTAAAAATTAGAAAATTAAATATTTTGTCAAAACTAATAACATCTTACCCATCCTCAAAATCATGTCTTCCTTTTAATCACCTTTATACAGATTGCATTCCAAGAACTCCATAAATTTTAATAAGCACCAGAAGGTTTCGAGTTTCAAGAGGTAAGCTAAATAAATTTTTCTGTTTAGATTTAGCCATGTAAGCATGAAATGTCCACAGAGGGTCTATATTATCCTTCCTTGTTTACTCATACAGTAGTGTGTTAATTATTAGGTTAAGGGATTAGAGAAGTTACCCAGGAACTGAAATTAAGGTACTATCCCAGCGAACAAACGGCTCGTATAGCCTATTGATATTTAGTAGCAAGCTAAGCTCCATGACCTCTGCATACAATTCTGTCAAAACGTAACTGTACATACAGAAAAGACCTATATCCATTGCACACTCGGTAATGCATAAAAAAACATGCTAATTTGCTGTAGATTACATCTCCAGATGTGAACTCTGCACCATAAAGAGCGACATAGAATGGCATGACCTGCCACAATGAGTTTTATTGACAAATTTTAGGGAACTTTGGTTGTATACGGTATGAGTCACCATAAAAATTTTCTGTCTGAATCCGATATGATTATGACATAGGAGCTGAACTTTGTGACAATATGCGGTGGTGTTGCATTTTTCAATAGTGCCAACATGCATGAATCCTGGAGCTGCATTGTATTATTGTTAAGGAAATACAGGGCTCGGCAACGTTATTAGACACTGACGTGTGGGTTGGAACGGATTACACAAAGTCTCGATATGACAATCGAGCAGCTGTCTGACGTTTTTGGAATGCAAAGAATCTTTTTGGATCCATATTGAAACAGTTTCTGCCTAGTCAATACAATTTAACATTTATGATTTTCCAATATGGTATATCTATATCAATGGTAAACCCTCTAATATATGTCTGACAGCGAGTCACCGAAACCAAGATCAACGACCGAGGGTATCAACCCGCAGGTCGAATGACTGGGCAGCAGGTACTTGGGAATTATTGTTGCAGCAGGGTGTGTCTTTTAGCAGTGGCAAAGTTAGAACTCGTGGCTCTCGTACACTTAAGGCTTTATAAACAAAAGGATACATACCTAGCCTGGGGCTTACGCCCCAGACCTTCTTCCCAATAAAACAAACAGTAATTGTTATCCAGATAGTGGTCTAACCCAGTAGCAATCAATGGTTTAGCCCAGACAGTGACTTCAGGAAGAGTCAGGTGCAGTGAAGTCGAGATCATCAATTACCTTTTCCAACATGGCAACTAAGAATTTCATTACTTTACTACTGTTAAGTTAAATATTCATAATGTCCTTCCTAGAGTAAGAGTGGGATGTTACTTAAATGCAATTAGTTTCAATAAATAGAAACAACTTTCGGATCGATGCATGTGAAATTACAAAAACTCGCCTCGTATAAATGACACAAGAGCTTAGAATAGGCCTAGCAACAATTTTAAATGCAATATACATAAAGTGAAATGTTTGCGATTCCAAAGGAGACCAGAATTTGTACACACTGATTGGGAAAATTAATCCTCAGAAGAAATAATAGTTTTCATACTTATCAATCTAATTGCCAATGTGCATCCACTTCAGCCTGACTTGACAGGACCCTTCCGCATTGTATAGATAGCAGTTTGGACATTAACACGTGTCCGACGCGGAACATTAACTGACATACCTTGCAGGATATAGTAGTGAGAAATTAAGATTCTTCGCTGACATTTCCTGTCGATAACACAAATGGCAAATACAACATAGCATAAAACTCGCTGTACCACTCTAAATTCTGCAGTTGAAGGCACAACAAAGCAGACAGTGTTTACAACAATATCATTCTTAGATGAATTGAGATTAATGGCCATCTTTTGGTGAAGCAACACTATGGTGAACGAATTCTGCCTCTCATCATGCAGGAGAGCTGCTTACAGGTGCACATCAGCGAATAACTCTGGGAAGAATGACTCCTAACGATAACAGCTAATGCTACTTCTTTCCAGGTGGCCTGACACCTGAGTACTACAGGCAAGAGGTCTTCCGAACCATGTCTGAGCCATCACGCAATATTCCAAACCAATTCCCATCTTAATTCATGGCAGACCTCTCACAATATTAGGCCACCAAATACTTGCTCGAAAATGCTGCAGTTCACATTACGATTACATCTTGCATCTCCAGAACCAACAAATTGCCAAAGTCGAATGAATCCAGAGTCATCCCACTGGATGTCATTCGCGGACTAAACAAAAACATGCTATGGCAGTGTGCAATTATCCATACCGGAAAAACATACCACAATTTAATTTCAATGAAATGGAAATATGAAAAGAACAGGTAGCTTGCAGGATCCTGGCTGCTGCAGAATTGTTGACCACAATCTGAATGCTGTGAACAACATGCTTTGTTGTCTGTGCGGCACACTTACATTTTATGAAGCATACCTGGCCTTCACTAACTAAATCTATATACAGTACTTCACAAATCTCTTAATAGCCAGGGTGCGGCCCGCTCCATTGCTAGCCATGCCCTTCCTCTGCTTGAACCACACAGTAAGCATTTTAAAGGAGAAAAATGGGATAAAAATATTCATACAATTTTTTTAAATCTCTTTACTATTTAACCACTACAAACCTAAAATTTCTTGTATATTTCTTGTTAATGAAAGGCAGTCACTGCCTTGTACCAGCAGGTGGGTAAAACATGGGCCGTCCTTAACAGGCTACGAACCAACCATGGGCTTGTTGCTGGATAAGTGGGCCCAACTATGACTGTGTGCGCCGAGACAGACCATCCGCCATATTGTTACCGACTTACCGTGTGTTATAACTAGGGCCCGGATTTATATGCACTAAAAAACCTGAAAATATGCATGCAAATATGCACTAAAAAGTTAGAATATATGCACGGAAAATTATGAAATATGCACTTAAAACATGCAATTTTATTCACTTGCCTATTTACAGGTATCATTTGTTGCAAAAAGAAGCATCACAATAGGTAACTAGTAGTCTTTCAATGTTTTCTGGAGACAAACAATGTCTATTGTCCGTCAAAATGAGTTTATAGGCTGAGAATGATCGTTCTACATCAACTGACGTGATTGGACAGTACTTATACAGGGGCACCAAAGTTTCGGAGCATACATCTGGCAAGGATACCCTAGTTCCACTCAAGTATTGACTAATTAACTTAATCTTCTTCAGTCCTGGGTTCGAATTCAACACCTTTTCTAACTTGCATTTAATCTTCTCTTCAATTTCGCCTGGAGCGGAATTCAATGAAGATGCAGCTTTCTCAACGAGATCAAGTGATTCATGGAGGGGAGTACCAGAATATTCTAAGCAATGGCTTTTGGAAGTTTAGAAAAATGTGCATGAATGAAATTCACATCTTGATAAACAGTAGCGGTTTCAAACACAACTTTTGCATCACGGACACACGCAATATGCTCATCTTCAAGTTTTGTAACCACTTCTTTCACTTCATTAAAATTCTCCTGATAAAATGATACTGCAGATAACCATGTCCCCCACCTAGTCAGGACAGGTTCAGGTGGCAAAGGAACTTCAGGTAGACAATCTTTGTAGAACTGGACACGAGCTGGTGCTTTCAGAAACAGCTTCTTCCCACATCCAATTAAATTGTTAACAGCTGGAAACTGTGTGCGTATTTCTTCTGCAATGCGGTGTAATCCGTGCGCTAAACAGGTTACGTGTATGAGTTTCGGTTAAAATACTTGGAGGGCCTTTGCTGCTTTCAACATATACGAAGCTGCATCTGTGAGCAGTACAAGCACTTTACAACAGTTATCCTCAATTTCAGATGGCCACAATAGTCGCAGAGAATCATTTACAAATCTTGCTATTGTGCTATGGTTGGTTTTCTCTAGTACTTTACAAGCAGACATAGTTCCTTCCGATATCAGAACGGATCAATTCCAGGGTAGATTCATATAGCGGAGTTAGGTAATTTTTCCTAAGAGTTGATTCATCTGGTATTTTTTTGATTTACACAATATTTCTCAAGAAATGATCGCAGAACTGGATTGTTTAATTTATTCCATGGAATGTTGCTGCATAAGAAAGTCCTACAAAGATCATTTGAAAATGTATTAAGAATACCGGACTTAGGCTTTACCTGCGTAAGAAGTAGTTGTTGTGGTGTGCTGTTCTTCTCCTCCTTTGCTTTAATATGTGCAGTTGTTTTTGAATGCTGTTCAAGCTGAAATTTCTTTTCACAATTTACTTCCTTTGAGCAAACTTGACAGTACATGATGACACCATCTGTTGAATAGTCCCTATTACCCGACACCCACTGATTTAGTAAATCTCTTCTCCTGCTCTTTTCCTTAGGCATTTTTAGAAACTAACACTTGAGATGCAGGGCATTAAACTGGAACGTAACTAGTGAACTGAAGATACTTCTGTCCTGACCAATTGCCCAACCCCCTGAGATTATTATCTACTGTGGTAAAGGAATTCCGGGAAGTCCAACCAGCCTGCCTACCCATACCTAAGCTATCTGTTGCCATTGTCGGTTGTGAAAGTAAAGTGCCATTACACAGAGAGACGAAAACACCAATTAGTGAGGGATGCACATAATATAGGCAACTAGCTAGGGATGCACAAAACAGATTTATTTTAGTAGTTCTTGTAATTGTCCTTAAATTCAGACATATATACCGGAATATGCTGTTACGTCTAGAATATGCACTAAACCTCAAAATATGTCAAAATATGCATATGCATATGCGCATATGCATTTTTTTAAATCCGGGCCCTAGTTATAACAGGGACCGCTGGAAGACTTCGTGCAAACCTTTACAGAGGCTAGACAATTTAGATTTAAAACTTTTAATTTTATCACGTGCCCAGCAGAAATTAGGCTCAACATATTGCGTACTTTGCCATAAGCTTAATTAAAATTATTAATGAGTACATTTTTAATACATATATTTTCACTAGCAGGTACCCGCGGCTTCGCTCGCGATCAAGACAATGGGGACGATAATTGGTCTATTCTATTACAGCAATCGCGGCTACAGGTGGGTCCATTCTAATTCTGAAAATTCTGATACATACAGTATATTGATATGAGCAGCAAAGTGGGAATTTTATAGAGTTGTTAAAGTCTTCAGGGTACGATGTTACATTAAGTGAACACATTTGAAAATTACGTTTTTGGTTTCTCCATCTTCTGCTGAGACATAACGATTTTGTTGTCCGGATACTGGCGAGCACGCCACATACAGTTGCCCATGGGAAAAAAATGGTTTTGTCTAAATGTACACCTGCTGATGTTAAGTGTGTGTCATTGCGATTTGTTAAAGAAATTGCGAATATTGTTTGAAGAGGGAACTGCACTCTTGCACACTGGAATAGCAAATCTATCGGAATATGGGGAATTAACATTATTTTTCCTTAAGCTATTCTGGGTGTAATTTTGCCACACTTATTGATGGTTTGAACGTCAACATGTCGCTATTAATAGACCTATAGTAAAAATCTCTCACCTTGGCCGCTGATGTACGTAATGCAGTCTCTTCCAGTGCTACATCACAGGGATTGAAATTTTCCAACAACCCTTTTGACTCACATGCCTATCTAAGCAATTAAAATTCCTGATTGATGTTGTCTGAGTCTTCAGTTCTTTGACTGGTTTGATGCAGCCCTCCATGCCTCCCTCTCCTGAGCTAATCGTGTCATCTCTACATAGCTACCACATCCTACATCCGAGTCAATCTGTTTAATCCTGGTCTACCCCTACAGTTCTTGACTTCGAGCCTCTTATCCATAACTAAGCTTGCTATTCCTGGGTGCCTGAGTATGTGTCCTACCAACCTATCGCTTCTCTTTATTAGCAGTCGCCAGAAACAGCTCTCCTCTCCCACTCGTCTTAATACATCTTCCTTTGTTACCCTATCTACCCATATGATCTTCATCACTCTCCTATAACACCACATTTCAAACGCTTCAATTCTCCTCTTTTCTGCTGCACCATTAGTCCAAGTTTGACTTCCTTATAGTGTGACGCTCCAGACAAAAGCTTTCAAAAATCACTTCCTAATACCTAAATGTATATTCGGTGTCAACAGATTCCTTTTCTGTAAAAATGCTTTCCTTCCCTGAGACAACCTACTTTTATATCCTCTTTGCTTTGTCCATCACTGGATATTTTGCTTCCTAAGTAACAGAAGTCTCCTACTTCCCGTAGCGTTTCATCTGCCAATTTGATGTCCATAAAGGTTTCTCATTTATTTCGGCTGCATTCCAATAATTTTGTTTCACATTTATTGATTTTTATAGTGAATTCTTTCCTCAAGGCAGAGTCCATGCCATTCAAAAACTCATTCAAATCCTCTGGCGTATCGGCCAAGATGACTATGTCATCAGCAAATCTCAGAGATGAAATTATTTCTCCTTGAATCTTCGCTCCCACTTAAGTTTTTCTCCAATTTCCTGATTATTGTGTTTTTAGAGATCTTTGAAATGCGTTGCTCTCGCACATGGTGTAGATGCATTGTCAAAGAAAACATTCCATGTTACGAACATGGGCCGCATAACCTGTACCGAAAGCCTATTCTGAACAGCAGTTCCTTGAACTCAGATTTGCCAACATTTTATTGTATCTTTCCATGTGGAATATCTCTGTACTTCAACATACAGAAGAGTGCTTCAAAAATCATGTCTTGTGCACATTTTGGAAAAGGTAGTGAGTGTGGTTTTTTCCGGAGTGGATACTCGCTCGTAGAAATTCTTTTCAGTAAAATAGACTGGTTCAAAATTTTGTAAGTGCACATTGAGCTATGTGACGGCGGGATGCCTTAAGTGTTACGGAAACGGCAATAGCCGCCACAGAGCTTCGTTGCTACTGAAATAACGACCAGTTTGATATTTGTACTCGACTATACGGGATTTGTAAGCCCAGTGTTTATGAAATTGAACGTAGCTATATCGCTACCTTTATTTAGTAGCCGCTACTGTAGTGTTTAAAAATTAAAAGTGGTATTAGGAGGCGCTTTCTCATTTTTTTAACCCCTGGCACTACAGTCCATGAAAGGCCTAGGCCTACCATGCGACCGCTTCCCAGCCATTTGGCCTACAGATATTGTGGTGACGCGTGGTCAGTGCATCGTGTCCCCTCGGCCGTTATCTTGTTCTTCGCGACCGGGGCGCTGCCTCACTATTAGACAGCTACTCAATTGTCCTCGCGAAGCTGAGTGCAACCCGTTGCAGCCCTCACGTCTGTGTCTAAAATCTCTGACGGAGCCGGGAATCGAACCCGGGGACTCCGGATGAGAGGCAGGCGCGCTACCCTGCTCTTATTGTGTTTATATTGAACCCTTTAACCTCTGATGGATAAATGATTCGATGTTTTATTTCTTCAATTAATAAATATTACTACAAGCATCATGAAAATAGCCAGACGGAGATGAGGAAATTTCAAGCATTGGTTGGAGACAATGAGGAAATACCTGCAGCAGTTTGACAAAAGGCTAAATACTTAGGATTGTGAAAAGAAAGACCTAGCAATGATTCAGAAGGACAGGTGGTGGCCACCTCAAAATAGAAGCGACGCGCAGTGAGACACGCTTCTGGTATGTTCATTGTAATATTCGTGCCTAGAAAAAATATGATGCAGTAACGTGAGTGGCTGATGAAAATACTAGACACTCCTACTAGGCCAAGGTCTGATAAAAACCGCCAAGTTACAGAAAATGTCGAACCAATGGGAGAAGAATGCTTCCCAGCGCGGCAAGGCTAGCTTGGGTACGCTATGGCTAGCATTAACGCGGGAGATCGGCTAGACAACATCTCTACGATCGATTCTAGGATTAATGGGCATATTCTTGACCTGCGCTATTTTTCGAGTTCAATGATATTTATTTCATTCCTGTACCACTATTTTTTTGAGAAATTTTTGTATAATTTCCCCCTCTATCAAGACCTAGGGCCGGTTCATTTATAAGTGGCGTGAAGAGCCAAGACATTGCTATTACTCTTGTACGTCTGAGGACGTAGGGCGTATTACTTTTGTTCGTCTGAGGACGGAAGCACTTATACTTTGCGTGTCATCAAGGACACAGAAATTATTAATAAATGTGTTAAATTCAGTGTTAGATAGTCATAGTACTATATTTTGTAGGGGCAGTATCTTCGATAATTCGCCAACGAACAGTTCCGGGGAAAATAGTACCTGAAACGGCGAATTTAGTAGTCAGATATCAAGTGTATAATAATTTAACTTTGTGAATCAGCACGAGAGATGACATCGCTTACCATTGAAGGAGCCTGGAACTATCAACACTCCGTCAAGATGGTTGAAATGAGATAAGAAGCATCCAGTTGGGAGATGGCCGCTGATGTTCTTTGACGGGTGACTAGCTGAGGATGAGTACCGAATAATATTATTATTATCTGATAGATTAACTTATGGTATATGGGACATAATTTGTTTTGTAAATAATTTGCTTGTGTGATTAACGTAGTATATTTAGTTTTGGTCTGACACACCTTTTGCATGGAAACAGCTCGCATATGTTATTAGTGGAAGGTTCTTGTTTTTGTTTGTTGTTTTAACTAACGTAGCTATGTGGACGACCGTGTTTGCATATGTTACGCAATGCGGTTAAAAACGTCTCTCGGAGATATGTTGTGTTTCACAAGTAGGACCGAAGTAATATAAATATACAGTAGATTGGAGGGTAATTAATCTTTTTTTTTTGGTTTATTATTGATCAGATTCAGTGAGATTATTGCCTTTGGAGCAATGTGATTTGTGACGAAGAGCAGTCAGCTCTATCGTAGGTTTTAATTTTTTTTTTTTAAATTGTTTGTGAGCATCTATTCAGCCGATCTGTGTGAAAAACGTGATGTCATTCCCAGAAGTGTGTGTGTGTGTATTTTTGTGGTTATTACAAGCGGGAATTTCAGCGTAGACTGATTTCTGTCAGCTTGGTGCCAGGTCCATATTGTAACCTTGCGAGGGCAATTGTGGATATTTTGATTAATGTCTGACCATTTGTTGAGGTGGTTGAGTTTTGCTGCTGTTGATTCTTTGAGATAACGGCACAGCTGGTCAGTGATTTTGACACACTGGAGTTGGGACGATGACAGGGAGTGAGGAAGGGGGAGATGTTTCACAAGACGGACTGAATGTTGCCAGCAAGGTCATTAGTGGAGAGCGCTTGTGTGGCTCAGTAATTACTTGAAATACGGAATTAAGAACTGATCAATGATAAAAATTGTTTAAATAAATGGGAGTTGCCTACGAATCACGATAATCTCCGAAGCGTTACCTTAACATGCAGTTTTGTTCATATAAAGTAATATCAGCTGGTCAGGCTTTTGTTGTTGTTGGTTTAGTCCATGTTTATATTCTATTCGGTGACCCGTGAAGTCACGTGCTATGCTGTATTTCCTTGCTTGTGTATTGAGCAATTGGCCGGTGTTGGCAGCTCATTGTCAAGTGCGTCATCGCGCTAAATGAGGGTCTCGAGAGAGATACCTGTAAATAGTAGATTTTAGTGTGTGTGTCAGGATTACATTTTAAGGGTTTTTATTAGTGTCATGTTCCATATCCGTAAACGTTGATTTACGAGATGATTGTTCGTGAGCACCGTGGCTGTTAACCCGTTGTAAACGAACAGTCATCCAAAGTACTCATTCCTCGTAGTTAGTCATTACGCGTACATAAAATCCAAATTGCAAGTTAGTGGAACCTGGATCCACATTTTAAATCTGTCTGACTCCTCAGCATTGATAGATATTCTTGTCATGGGAAAATTCAGGGAGGATTTTCGTTATTATTGTTGTTTATATTCTTTTTATGCACTATTAGTCATTAAATCATGTTATTATTTTACATCTTGTCACCTTTCTTTCTTAATTATAGTTTTAATCCTATGACCCTTACCTCAGTAGAGCATGTTGTTTGGCGAACGTAAACATCACATAGGAACTGAGCGCGACCCCTTGATTAAGAATTCTTACATATAAACACTGCTATTCTGAAGGGTTCATAGGAGTAAAACTGGCGCGGCCAAGCGTGGGGCGGTTCACTGTGGTGTAACGGCAAAGATTTTGCACATGTCAATGTAAGCGTAGTTGGGTTTTCAAAGTGACGCAACAATGAAGGTGTAATTTTGTTGCTGGTTCGCTGCTGGAACACATTTAAGTGGCGTAGTTGAGTAAAACTGACATGCCGCAAGTGCAGGCAGATATGACAGTATTTTAATCACCGGAAAGTGATATTTTATTAAAAGTAATTGAGGCGAAGGTGATACCGCCAAATGTGTGAAATATAAATTAAAATCAGGAGTTTGCAATGTAAAATACGGTTCACGTTTTTGTCTTTTAAAATAAAGTTAAATTAATATACGTGATACCGGGCGCCCAATGATTAAAGTTAAAACTAGATTTGTTTAGAAAGTCAAACTCATGAAAATGTTAGGAGGCTGGTAGCCTTAAATGACAATTAATACTTTGTTAATTAGTCAGTGTTAATATCAGATCAGGATAACAATTTAATGACTAAATATGTATTTGTGTTTAAATTAAATTGAGTAAAATTAGAACTACTCAGAGATGCAATCGACTAGTGGGATTAAATGTAAAAATAAATGAACTGAGTAGGGTAAAGAAATTAAATGTGCATTGGATTGTATGTGTGTGTCAAAGGGCATTGCTTTATGCCATTTCCCTAATGTCTCATATAAAGTGTATAACATGGCGACGGTGGAACAGATTCAAGAAATCTTTGAGAGCGCGGCTAGGAGAACACAGGAATTGTTGGACACTAAATTGGCGAAACAAAGTGAATCATTAAACGCTAAATTATCAGAACAAAGTGAATCACTAAAAACAAAATTATGTGAACAAATAAACACTAAACTATCAGAACAAAGTGAATCATTAAACACTAGTATGTTAGAACAAAGTGAGGCATTAAACGCGAAATTATCTGAACAAATAAACAATAGTTTGTTAGAACAAAGTGAGTCTATAAACAAATTATCAGAACAAAGTGAATCATTGCGGACACAATTAAATAACAGTTGGATTGAACAAAATGAATATCAGGCGGAACAAGCTAGATTATTAAAAAATGAAATTAATGACACTATCAATTCGCAGTTAGAGGCACAGAATATTAAAAACACGAACCAATTAGCTTCGTTAACCGCAGAGATGAAAGATCACACTAATCAACAGATGGTATTGCTGGTCCTAGATGTTAGTAAAAATAATGAAAAACAATTAGATCAGATTAAGAAAATGGAAAGTATTTTTGATCAAAAACTTAGCATTCTGGATGAAACGGTGTTAGCTAAATTAGAGCAAATTGAAATAGCATGCACTATGAATACAAGCGAGGTCAAGATAGCTCAGGATAAATTAGAAGGACGATTTATGGAAATGGAAAAGAGCTGCAAAGTCATTCAACAACAATTGTCAGCAGTAGATGAAAATATATCCGGCATAATTAAAGATATTGTTACGTGCCACCCCCCTAGTGGCACTTTTGTTAACTGGATTACGGTGGGTAGGAAGCACAACACCAATTACTGCTTAAAGAAGTAATTAACTTTTTGCGGCCAGAAAATTACACGAATCAGCAAATACAAGCAATTAGGAGCCTTACTCAGTTTCCTTAAGTCTCTTCCTTATGCGCTCTTGGCCCTTCCACTTGTAAACAGACCACGGAAGTTAATCCGTCCTAATGAGTACGGTGGCCTTGACAGAAACTACCTGCTCCTCTCAAGCATGTACACCGACTACACACTGTTTCACAATGTAGCACAATCACTTATGTCGCACTGGAAATAAACACACTCGTTCAAGACACAGTTCCTCTGTAGGAGTCTCAACTTCCCCGCTCCACTAGAGGTTTCGCAAGTCACCACACTTCTGTCGCTCAGAATAATCGCTCACACTAGCTCGTAAAACACAACCACCACTGCTTCACGGGTCACTCTTATATAGCAGGCCGGTGACTCAATAAATGGTTCTAGATCCATCCAGAGTCCACGGCTTCTCGAGGTTTCCACCGCTGGTCCAGTCACGAATCTTCTGGACTATCCCTTTGTCTGTAGTAGCCCTGTTGCATAAGGCGCGCGCAATACAGGAGGCAAGCCACAGCCCAGCCCCTGGGGCAGTTGTGACTCAAGCGGCGAGCGATGACACAAACTCACAGCCGTAACACCACCCCCTTCCTAAAAAGGCTGATCGTCCCGATCAATCATTGGTCCGTCTGTGTCCCTCCGTAGGCTGCCAGGCGATCTCGATGCACGATCTTCATCTTCGCCCTCGGGCTCCGCTGGATCCTGTAGACGACATCGTTGATCCGTTTCACGACTCGGTACGGGCCCTCCCAGGACTTCTGCAGTTTGGGTGACAGGCCTTTCTTCCGTAATGGGTTGAAGAGCCAGACCAGGTCGTCCTCGTGGAATCCGCCGGCATCCGTCTGCTGGTCGTATCGGGTCTTCATTCTGTCGGTCTCGATCCGCAGTTTCCTCCTCGCGAACGCGTGCACGTCCTCCAGTTGGTCGACCAGTTCTTGACAATACTGGCTTACCGGGATCGGATCATTCCCAGGTCGGCCAAAGGCAAGATCGACAGGTAGACGGAGCTCCCTCCCAAACATGGCCCGGGCTGGTGTGCACCCGGTGGCTTCATGCACGGCGGCGCGGTAGGCCAGGAGAAATAGTGGAAGATGTTTGTCCCAATCCCTCTGGTGCTCGCTGACGACTATTCGAAGATGGTTCTCGATGGTGCGATTGAATCGCTCTACCATCCCGTCGGACTGAGGGTGTAGTGGCGTTGTCCTTGTCTTCCGGATTCCCAGCAGCTGGCATAGGTTCTGGAACACCTGCGACTCGAAGTTCCTCCCTTGGTCGGAGTGCAGCTCCAGGGGTACTCCGTACCGGCTGACGAATTCCTTCACCAGGGTCTCTGCAATCGTCGCGGCTTCTTGGTTAGGGAGCGCATACGCCTCCGGCCATTTGGTAAAGTAGTCGCTGACGACTAATATGTAGCGGTTCCCTGCCTCGCTTAACGGGAATGGCCCAGCAACATCGATGGCCACTCTCTCCATGGGGCCGCCCACGTTGTAGGTCTTCAGTGGACCCCGTCGTCTTCGTCCTGGGCCCTTGCTGGCTGCGCAATCGTGGCACCTCGCGCAGTGGTTCTCCACGTCTGTTCGACATCCGATCCAGTAGAACCGCTCTCTCAGCTCCTCCAGGGTCTTCTTTATCCCTAGGTGTCCACCAGATGATCCTCCATGAACTTCCTTCAGGACTTCCTCCGTCATAGCCTTTGGAACGACGACTTGTTCCCGAGATGTCTTCCCGTCGGTGCTCTCCCAGGTACGGCAGATGAGGCCATCCCTTACAATCAGCGAGTCCCACTGTGCCCAGTAGGACTTAAACTTTGGGCTGCAGTCACTCACAATGTTCCACCCGGGTCTGGGGACACAGGCCTTCTTCCATTCGGCTATCGGTCCCAGGTCATCATCTTCTGCTTGTGCCCGCGTGAAAGATTCGCGGCTCCAGTTCCCTTGAAGTTCCACAGTAGTCCGTCGGCACAGTATCCCGGTGTTCTCCTCCCTCCTAGTACAGAAGGTGCAGTCTTCGGGGCACGGTCTTCGTGACAGGGCGTCGGCGTTAGAATGCAGTTGGCCTTTCCTGTGCTGAATCTCAAAGTTGTATTGTTGAAGCCTCTCTAACCACCGCGCGAGTTGACCCTCGGGCTGCTTGAAGTTCAGGAGCCACCGCAGGGATGCATGGTCGGTCCTGATGAGAAATTCTTGCCCGTACAGGTACTTGTGGAAGTGTTCAATGGTCTTCACGATGGCGAGCAGCTCCTTCCTGGTGACGCAGTAGTTCCTTTCTGGCTTTGACAAGGCCTTGCTGAAGTAGGCCACTACTCTTTCCTCGCCGTCCACTACTTGCGACAGGATTCCCCCTATGCCAAAGTCGCTAGCATCGGTATCGACGATGAACCTTGTTCCAGGTCTGGGGTAGGCCAAAATAGGCGCGGTGCACAGAGCCTGCTTGAGTTGTTCGAAGGCACTGTGGCATTCTGCTGTCCACGTGAAGAGTTGGTCCTTCTCAGTCAGTCGATGTAAAGGTTTGGCGATGTCGGCGAATCCCCTCACGAAGCGACGGTAGTAAGTGCAGAGTCCCAGGAAGCTTCGTAGTTGGGACTTGTCCTTCGGAACTGGCCACTCCCTCACAGCTGCGGTCTTCTCTGGGTCGGTGCGCACCCCTTCCTCGGAGACGATATGCCCAAGGTACTGGACCCGCTTCTGGAAGAGCTGACACTTCTTGGGGCTCAACTTCAGCTGGGCAGCCCGTAGCTTCAACAAGATCTCCTTCAGGTTGCTGTAGTGCTCCTCGAAGCTTCTCCCCAGAACGATGACGTCGTCTAGGTAGACCAGGCAGGTCTTCCAGTGTAGTCCCCTCAGAATGGACTCCATTAGCCTTTCGAAGGTCGCAGGGGCGTTGCACAGACCGAATGGCATGACGGTGAACTGCCAGAGCCCGCTGCCCACAGAGAACGCCGTTTTCTCGCGGTCCTTAGGGTGGACCTCCACCTGCCAGTAGCCACTCTTCAAATCCAAGGTGGAGAACCATCTCGACCCTGATATGGTGTCCAGGGTATCGTCGATCCGGGGTAGAGGGTAGCTGTCCTTCTTCGTGACGTCATTCACCCGCCTGTAATCCACGCAGAACCTGGTGGAACCGTCCTTCTTCTTCACTAGCACGACCGGAGAACTCCAAGGACTATGTGATGGCTCGATCACCCCTTGCTCCTTCATCTCTTCTACCATCCGGTCGACTTCGGCTTGCTTGGCGAGCGGGACTCGTCGGAATGGGGCCCTAATCGGTGCGCTGTCCCCAACGTCGATTCTGTGCTGGACCAAGCTTGTCCTGCCGAAGTCTTTGCTCCCCACGGAGAATACGTCCTGGAATTCGCGTAACAGGTCCTGAAGTTGGCGTGATTGTTCCTCGTCTAAATGGTCCTGGGATCCTTGGTACAGCTTCTGTAGTTCTGGCAGTGTGCGTCTTCTTCGGTTGTCCGTCTGCAGGTGTCCGTCCGTCGTGTCGGTGATGCGGGCAATCCAGGTAACGGGCTCGCAGACTCCTAGGTTGGTGTCCCGGTGAACCGTAATGTCGTAGTCGTTCAGGTTGGACAGGCGGACGTACGGCCGAGGCGTCGTGTTGATGAGGTTCTTGGCAACTAGCAATCCTTTTGTCTGGATGTCCTCATATTTTGGCTCGATGACAGCCGCCACTCCCTCAGCTGTTCCGTCGACAATTACGGCAGCGCTGACTTCCGTCCTGGCGGGAACGATGACGTCCTCTCTCAGCCTTACTCGTCGTGCGGCGACGGCCTCGTGTGCTGGTCGCAAAGCAAGTTCCTCCCTTCCGAAGTGCAGAGTGTTGGTACTCAGATCCAAGATGATGTTGTTCTGGTCCAGGAAGTCCAGTCCGATGATCACTTCATTTGATACGTCAGCCACAAGCACTGGATGCTTTATCGCCCGTCGACCAATGACGAACTCCAGTGATGCTTCGCCATGTACCGGTGCGGTCTCTCCGGTCGCGGTTATTAGCTGGAGGTTCCTTTGTGTGGGTTGCACTCTCCACCTCGGGATCACGGTGGGGCTGACGATGGTCCTCGATGCTCCCGTGTCGATTAGCATGGGCCAGCTCATTCCGTTGATGACTCCGTCGACCATTAGGCTGCTTTTATCCCTCCGTAACTGCGTCACACGAACTTGGACTGCCGGGGCTTGACGACTGTCACGAGCCACCCTTCGCCCCCCATGGCTGGCTGATACTTGCTTTCCTGGGCCGCGCGGTTTCCCTACGACTGACTGTCCCGAAGGAAACTCTTGGCGGCGGCGATCACCGCAGTCCCTGCTCAGGTGGCCACTCTTACGGCAGGTCCAGCAGGTTGGTAGTCCTCTTCCGGGCCGCCTCACCGGATGTCCTTCGGCTAAGTTTTTGTTGGTGGTACTGCGACTCTTGAAGAACCGGCCTAGCACCTCCATCAGTTCATCGGCCAGGGGCTTGGTCTTGTTGGCTTGGGCTGGTTCGTCATCGTCCACCTGACGCACCCGCGCGCACATTCTAGATACCTGCTTTGCCGTCTCGAACTCAAGTGCGTGGCTCAGCGCATCTGCCAGGGTCTTATTGCGCGCGAGACGCAGCGCCTGTTGAGTGTCCGAGTCCCGTAGCCCGTCGGTGAAAGTCTGCGTCGCTATCTGCTCCAGAAAGTCGGCCGGTGCTGTTGGGTAGGCGAGCCTTACAGGGCGTGCGATGTCCATCTCGAACTCCTGCAGGGTTTCCGCGTTCTTCTGTACCCGGGTCCGGAGCTGCATCTGGTAGGCCTGCTGGAGATGGCTATCTCCATATCGGGACTCCATATGGGCGATCAGTGAAGCGTAGTCCTGGGATCCAGTCGGGATGGCCTGAAGGACGTTAAGGGCGTCGCCTCTCAGCGCTACAATGAGAGCTGTAGCCTTTTCTGTGTTGTTCCAGTTATTTATGGAACAGGCTGCCTCGAACTGACGTAAGTAGGTGCTCCACGGGACCTTTCCGTCGAAGGTTGGGGGCGTCACTCTGCTATGGCCCGTTCCTGATATTCCCGGTGTAACGGTGGGCGGGCGTTGGCGCAGCTCGGCAACTTCCTCTCGTAGAGCGTTGAATTCCTCTTCCACCCCCGTCAGTGGGCGTTGGCGCAGCTCGGCAACTTCCTTTTGTAAGGCGTTGAATTTCTCCTCCACCCCCATCAGCGGGCGTTGGCGCAGCTCGGCAACTTCCACTTCTTTTCCACTGCCATGACTTCCTCACGCAGACCCAGTTCTAATTTCTTCAGGTCCTGTGTCAACTTATTCTGACCGTCTTCCATCTTCTTCTGGCCGTCCTCTATCCTCTTCAGGTCCTCCGCTAGCTTATTTTGACCGTCTTCCATCTTCTTCTGGCCGTCTTCTAGTTTGGCAGTTAGGTCCTCTGCTAACTTCTTCTGGCCGTCCTCCATCTTCTTCTGGCCGTCTTCCATCTTCTTCAGGTCATCCTTCAGGTCCTTGGCTAATTTCTTCTGGCCGTCTTCCATCTTCTTCTGGCCGTCTTCCATCCTCTTCTGGCCGTCTTCCATGCCGGTTAACTTTTCTAGCAATGCTGCCAATTTCTCCTCCATTTTAGTTGTTTGTCTTGTAAAGGGCATGCACTCACAGGGAAATTAGAGAAAATGACCTGCTCGGGTTTTGAAACCAGGACCGTCAGGTGTTGTGCTTGAGTTCGTAATCCGGCTTCTGACACCAGTTGTTACGTGCCACCCCCCTAGTGGCACTTTTGTTAACTGGATTACGGTGGGTAGGAAGCACAACACCAATTACTGCTTAAAGAAGTAATTAACTTTTTGCGGCCAGAAAATTACACGAATCAGCAAATACAAGCAATTAGGAGCCTTACTCAGTTTCCTTAAGTCTCTTCCTTATGCGCTCTTGGCCCTTCCACTTGTAAACAGACCACGGAAGTTAATCCGTCCTAATGAGTACGGTGGCCTTGACAGAAACTACCTGCTCCTCTCAAGCATGTACACCGACTACACACTGTTTTACAATGTAGCACAATCACTTATGTCGCACTGGAAATAAACACACTCGTTCAAGACACAGTTCCTCTGTAGGAGTCTCAACTTCCCCGCTCCACTAGAGGTTTCGCAAGTCACCACACTTCTGTCGCTCAGAATAATCGCTCACACTAGCTCGTAAAACACAACCACCACTGCTTCACGGGTCACTCTTATATAGCAGGCCGGTGACTCAATAAATGGTTCTAGATCCATCCAGAGTCCACGGCTTCTCGAGGTTTCCACCGCTGGTCCAGTCACGAATCTTCTGGACTATCCCTTTGTCTGTAGTAGCCCTGTTGCATAAGGCGCGCGCAATACAGGAGGCAAGCCACAGCCCAGCCCCTGGGGCAGTTGTGACTCAAGCGGCGAGCGATGACACAAACTCACAGCCGTAACAATATGGATCGTCTCGAAATAAAATCAGCGGAGCAATGGAAAAGCCTAGAAGCGGATCAGAGTCAATTAAAGAGTACCATCGACGAAAATAGCGCGAGATTGGAAGAATGGAAAAGCCAGATAGAAAGCAATCAGGATGACTCTAAAAGCCAGATTGAAGAGAAAGTAAGCACGATTAAGGAGCAAATAAGGAAAGATTGGCGAAAAATGAATATCGAGTCTAAAGAGGAAAGATCAACCATCTTAAAAACAGTAGGCGAAAATCACACTCGTATTCAAGCATTGGAGCAAGAAATTAAGAGTAAACTTAAAGAGCAAACATACAGGATCATTAAAGGCGAACTGAGGTCATTAGAAAAATCCTCAATATTTAAAACAGGAACAATGAGAGATAGGCAGGACGACTCAAATAGCCCCGGGGAGGAAAGCACTGCAGGGAGTCAAGCTCAGACAGAGAGCCCATTAACATCAAACACGGAAGGGTTTCGCAAGAATATTGAAAGGAGTTCCACGCCACAAGTCGGTCATCAGCCCACACAACTTATCCAAGTAATTCGCTCGAACGATTATAAACCGCAGAAATACACGGAGAATTCAGGGGTGACACCTAAAGCATTTATTAAAGAAATTGAAGACCATTACAATGACACTGGGGTACCTGAAGCACGTAGATTGAGGATGATGGAGAGATTTTTATCAGGAAATGTCCTTACATGGTTTTTAAGCTTCAAATATACATTTGGAACCATGTCAGATTTTAAATTAGCGTTTCTGCGCAAATACTGGTCGCCAGCAATACAACAAAGTCTAAGGATGGAGCTTTACTCTAGAAAATACCAAACCACCCAGCAAACGAAATACTCAGATTTCTTTAACATGCAAATGCTAAAATTTCGCGACCTTGATTACCCTATAAATGAAGCGGATCTGGTGATGACAATAGCGCGGCAATTACCAGTCAATGTGCAACAAGTACTAGTCGCAGCGAACGTTAGTACGGCCTTACATGCAGAGCAGATATTACGCCAGATAGATGAGACTACATCTCATAATCATTATAGAGGAGGAAGACAGCTGGAGTTAGTCAATACGACAGAGGTCATAAAACCAAAGCAGGCAAACACTAAAACGCAGGGTACTAATACAAGCACGTCCACACCTAGGCGAAACCAGGAAGAAGGAGAAAACAGACCATACCAGCGTAACGAGAATAACTACAACAATAGGTCATATCAAGGCAACAATAGATATCAACAGAGAGGATATCAGCAATGGCGTGAAAATCGAAGGAATGACAGGCCTTATGGAAGATACGGTGATTACAATGCTAATCAAAGATGGAAAGGAAGAAGAGATCAAAATCAAGGAGACGCGCGTAATTATCGAAATGACTGGGATGATAGGCACGCTCAATCACAAAATTACCTAGAGGAATTACACGCTAGTCAAGGTGGAGAGCTAGGAAGATGGGAAAAAGCCATTGGGAACATGAAGAATCCAGACACACATACTGAGGAAGCCGGAAGTCTACTGAGACAAGAGGAATATCAAGTGCATGGGTGACAAAAGGATGATGGGAGTCGCACCGGGGCTAAAAAAATGCTAAATTTGGATAAAGAAGACAGTCTACAAACGCAACAGTCGGAAGTTGAAGATGGATGGATAGTAGCGAACATACAAGAATGGATTGCTTTGCCAGAAGACTGCCTGGAGGAGACGGTGAAACCACGGAACGATGAAATTAGGCAGTTACCCATTATTTACGCGAGGATTGGTGGAATTAATATAAGATGTTTATTGGATACGGGGTCGCAGATCAGTCTGGTATCGGAGGCCTTGGTTCGAGAGTTGGGACGGAGTCAGAATTTTCCTGTAATTCCCGTACCATAGCTCAAAGTGAGGGGTGTTATTCCTGAACGCACCGTCACTTGTAAACGTCAGGCATACTTAGAGCTAAACATATTGGAACACACTTTTGGGCAAACATTCATTATCATGGCAAAGATGAATTTCAATATAATTCTTGGTGCAAATTTCATTTGTGACTATCAAGCAGTGATAGATTTGCACAAGAATACAGTCAGTTTTAGAGAGTATGATCAGCTGAAGAACGTGGGATTGCATATGGATGAAATCACTACCGGAAGAGATGTAAATTCTTGGGCATTGGAAGCAATATCGGAAGAGACGGAAGAGGAGATACGAAAGGCAGAAGATAACATCATAGAAGGGGCTGTTGTTGAACTAGATGAGGAGAGTGAATCCCAGGAGATATGGTCTTTATTAACGGAAGGAGATGACAGTGATGCACAATTTGAAGAGTTACTACAGGAGCGGCTCAATGACATTCAACTTGGGACTGAACACAGAAAACAATTGGAAGAGATTTTAAGGAAGCACAAAACAGTATTTGATACAGTACCTGGGAAAATATTAAATTTCAAATATTCAATGCAAGTCGAGGATTGGTCGCCTTTCAAAAGCAGATTGTACCCAATTCCTGAAAAATATCGTTGTCAAGTTAAGATCATTATAGATGAGATGTTACAAGCTGGAGTGATAAGGAAGACACCTACACCTTATCTAAATGCGATTTTGGCAGTCACAAAACCAAATGGATCTATTAGACTTTGTTTAGATGCCAGAAATCTCAACATGAGACTCATTTTTCCTGAGTATGACAGAGTGCCAATTATCAGAGACGTATTAAAAGGCTTTAAAAACAAAAGCATTTATTCATCAGTTGACCTGACGAGCTCGTTCCACCATATTGAATTGGATGAGAAGTCACAGCTTCTAACTGGCTTCTTATTCCATAACCAAACGTTTTGCTTCGTCCGAATGCCCTTTGGAGTCAAAACAGCGGGCTGTGCTTTAATCCGAGCCCTGGACCGGAATCTAACCGAGGAAGTTAAGGAGATGACGGTACGCTACATTGATGACATTCTGCTGGCATCCGACAACATTGAAACTCACATGAAAAATTTAGATAAAGTATTAGGCAACTTGAATGCATCAAATTTCAAAGTAAACCTGAAGAAATCGCATTTCTTCAAGAGCGAGATCTTATATTTGGGTCACATCATTGACAAGGAGGGGGTGAAGCCAAATCCAGCTAAGTTCGAAGCGATAAAGAATTTCCCTACACCAACGAGAGTCAAGCACATTCGGGCTTTCTTAGGCGTAACGGGATTCTTTAAGGAAAACTGTCCAGGTTACACGGAGACTGTAGCTCCAATGCAGGAAATGCTAAAGAAGAATAATAAATGGTTATGGAATGCGGAGTGTGAGAAGGCGTTCCAAGCAACAAAACAGCTACTGGAAAACTGCATTAAATTAGGATATCCAGATTTCAAGCACAAATTTATAATCCAAGCGGATGCTTCACTAATTGGTATAGGTGCTATGCTCTACCAAGGAGATCCAGCTAACCTGCAACATAAAACATATTTGGCATTTGTCAGCCGAAAATTGCGTAAGCACGAGCGCAATTATACTGTAACGGAACTAGAGCTGTTGGCCATTCTTCATGCGCTACAACAATGGAAACGAATAATTTATGGCTACCCCATTGTTGTCAGGACTGATCACAAGGCATTAACATTCTTGTTTAAGACGTCGATGGCAAGCGAACGTGTGACACGTTGGTCTATATATATTCAGCAGTTTAGCATTGAGATTGAACATTGCCCAGGGAAGATGAACGTGATTCCGAATGCACTCAGCAGGAACCCAGAGCCTGTTAATGAAGAAACAGCGATGGTACAACACTTGGAGTTAACACCGAAGGACCGGGAATTCTTGGAGGAGTTACGTGAGATACAGCGAGAACAGGAAGCGAAACCTTGGAAATAATGCATACAGAGTGAAAGAGTTAAGCACAGGAACAATGTCGGTCTACAACGCAGCCAAATTAAAAAAGTATCGAAGAAGTGATCCATAAGAGCGCCGAAATAATGATGCAGTTTGAATATATGGACGTCCTAATATCAACCAAGTGAACGGGGAGCAGTTGAGTACGGCACGTGAAGAAGGAAGTGGAATTGTGTTGACAAACATTAACGAGACGAGCAGAGTGTTGCCTGAGGCACCAGCGCGTCATGCAAGCAGTTGGGGGGGCGAGGTCCAAGCAGGAAATGTAACGAGTAAATGCCATTCAAGACAGGAGCGGCTAGGCCAAGTAATAGAAAAGGGGTGATTCCGAAATAACACAAAATTGGCCTACGGAAGTCTTTTTAAAAATTATCGACTTTCTCCGAAGTTCGAAATTTTGTGAGTGGAGGAGTTGTGAACCCTTTAACCTCTGATGGATAAATGATTCGATGTTTTATTTCTTCAATTAATAAATATTACTACAAGCATCATGAAAATAGCCAGACGGAGATGAGGAAATTTCAAGCATTGGTTGGAGACAATGAGGAAATACCTGCAGCAGTTTGACAAAAGGCTAAATACTTAGGATTGTAAAAAGAAAGACCTAGCAATGATTCAGAAGGACAGGTGGTGGCCACCTCAAAATAGAAGCGACGCGCAGTGAGACACGCTTCTGGTATGTTCATTGTAATATTCGTGCCTAGAAAAAATATGATGCAGTAACGTGAGTGGCTGATGAAAATACTAGACACTCCTACTAGGCCAAGGTCTGATAAAAACCGCCAAGTTACAGAAAATGTCGAACCAATGGGAGAAGAATGCTTCCCAGCGCGGCAAGGCTAGCTTGGGTACGCTATGGCTAGCATTAACGCGGGAGATCGGCTAGACAACATCTCTACGATCGATTCTAGGATTAATGGGCATATTCTTGACCTGCGCTATTTTTCGAGTTCAATGATATTTATTTCATTCCTGTACCACTATTTTTTTGAGAAATTTTTGTATAATTTCCCCCTCTATCAAGACCTAGGGCCGGTTCATTTATAAGTGGCGTGAAGAGCCAAGACATTGCTATTACTCTTGTACGTCTGAGGACGTAGGGCGTATTACTTTTGTTCGTCTGAGGACGGAAGCACTTATACTTTGCGTGTCATCAAGGACACAGAAATTATTAATAAATGTGTTAAATTCAGTGTTAGATAGTCATAGTACTATATTTTGTAGGGGCAGTATCTTCGATAATTCGCCAACGAACAGTTCCGGGGAAAATAGTACCTGAAACGGCGAATTTAGTAGTCAGATATCAAGTGTATAATAATTTAACTTTGTGAATCAGCACGAGAGATGACATCGCTTACCATTGAAGGAGCCTGGAACTATCAACACTCCGTCAAGATGGTTGAAATGAGATAAGAAGCATCCAGTTGGGAGATGGCCGCTGATGTTCTTTGACGGGTGACTAGCTGAGGATGAGTACCGAATAATATTATTATTATCTGATAGATTAACTTATGGTATATGGGACATAATTTGTTTTGTAAATAATTTGCTTGTGTGATTAACGTAGTATATTTAGTTTTGGTCTGACACACCTTTTGCATGGAAACAGCTCGCATATGTTATTAGTGGAAGGTTCTTGTTTTTGTTTGTTGTTTTAACTAACGTAGCTATGTGGACGACCGTGTTTGCATATGTTACGCAATGCGGTTAAAAACGTCTCTCGGAGATATGTTGTGTTTCACAAGTAGGACCGAAGTAATATATACAGTAGATTGGAGGGTAATTAATCTTTTTTTTTTGGTTTATTATTGATCAGATTCAGTGAGATTATTGCCTTTGGAGCAATGTGATTTGTGACGAAGAGCAGTCAGCTCTATCGTAGGTTTTAATATTTTTTTCAAAAATTGTTTGTGAGCATCTATTCAGCCGATCTGTGTGAAAAACGTGATGTCATTCCCAGAAGTGTGTGTGTGTGTGTGTATTTTTGTGGTTATTACAAGCGGGAATTTCAGCGTAGACTGATTTCTGTCAGCTTGGTGCCAGGTCCATATTGTAACCTTGCGAGGGCAATTGTGGATATTTTGATTAATGTCTGACCATTTGTTGAGGTGGTTGAGTTTTGCTGCTGTTGATTCTTTGAGATAACGGCACAGCTGGTCAGTGATTTTGACACACTGGAGTTGGGACGATGACAGGGAGTGAGGAAGGGGGAGATGTTTCACAAGACGGACTGAATGTTGCCAGCGAGGTCATTAGTGGAGAGCGCTTGTGTGGCTCAGTAATTACTTGAAATACGGAATTAAGAACTGATCAATGATAAAAATTGTTTAAATAAATGGGAGTTGCCTACGAATCACGATAATCTCCGAAGCGTTACCTTAACATGCAGTTTTGTTCATATAAAGTAATATCAGCTGGTCAGGCTTTTGTTGTTGTTGGTTTAGTCCATGTTTATATTCCATTCGGTGACCCGTGAAGTCACGTGCTATGCTGTATTTCCTTGCTTGTGTATTGAGCAATTGGCCGGTGTTGGCAGCTCATTGTCAAGTGCGTCATCGCGCTAAATGAGGGTCTCGAGAGAGATACCTGTAAATAGTAGATTTTAGTGTGTGTGTCAGGATTACATTTTAAGGGTTTTTATTAGTGTCATGTTCCATATCCGTAAACGTTGATGTACGAGATGATTGTTCGTGAGCACCGTGGCTGTTAACCCGTTGTAAACGAACAGTCATCCAAAGTACTCATTCCTCGTAGTTAGTCATTACGCGTACATAAAATCCAAATTGCAAGTTAGTGGAACCTGGATCCACATTTTAAATCTGTCTGACTCCTCAGCATTGATAGATATTCTTGTCATGGGAAAATTCAGGGAGGATTTTCGTTATTATTGTTGTTTATATTCTTTTTATGCACTATTAGTCATTAAATCATGTTATTATTTTACATCTTGTCACCTTTCTTTCTTAATTATAGTTTTAATCCTATGACCCTTACCTCAGTAGAGCATGTTGTTTGGCGAACGTAAACATCACATAGGAACTGAGCGCGACCCCTTGATTAAGAATTCTTACATATAAACACTGCTATTCTGAAGGGTTCAATATATAGGCTATCTTGAAAAAGATAATAAATGGATTGGCATTGCCTCGTACAGGGATATATAGAAAATCGGATGTCATACATTGAGGCTCTGTTGTCAGGGAAAAGGACTTGCCATTAGTTCATCAGTTTATCAGAGCGAAGATAGTTTTCTGCGAATATCTTTGAAACTGTTGGTTTTAGGGCCTTAAAAAACGGTTTTCGGTGTACCTTAGGGACATACCGAGTATTGTTTCTTGCATCGAGGGGCGTAAAATGAGCTTTGTCCGGTCTTTATGCGACAACTTCGATATTTTGTCCCGGTTGAGTATTTTTGGTGACTTTTCAGTTATGTTGCCCGTTCCACGGGAACAATGATTTATTTCCGGATGAAAGGCAACCTATATGTTATCCCAGGGTATAAGTTGTCTCCATTTCAAATTTCATCCAAATCCGTCCAGCCGTTTTAGTGTCAAGAGGTAACTAACTAACACACACACAGACAGACTTTCACAATTATAATATATATAGGGATATAGGGATGATTTATTTCCGGATGAAAGGCATCTTATATGTTATCCCAGGGTATAAGCTGTCTCCATTTCAAATTTCATCCAAATCCGTCCAGCCGTTTTAGTGTCAAGAGGTAACAAACTAACACACACAGACAGACTTTCACAATTATAATATATATAGGGATTTGAGACGGTTTTGCCTTTCAGCGTCCAGTCTAGTCTGCAAGCTTCTGTTTGCGAACAAGTCGCCTCCATGATCCCCTATTAGCAGTTAGCACTTTGGCCTACTCAGCTTCTACACCTGCAACTGAATCTAACCATCACCTCCTAGGTCTACCTGTACTTCTCTTGCCCTCTACAGCCGACCTCATTAACCTCTCATCATCTCTCCATATGTGTCGGCTCATCCGAACAGCTTCATCTAGCGTGTTCATTTCTAACTTAGCCTTTCTCTCTTCATTACGAGTACCTTCCTGCCATTGCTCCCATCTATTTGTCCCAGCAATCATTCGTGCTACCCTCGTCAGTTACCTCCAGCTTATGCATCAGATATATTGAACCTACCCAGCTCTCACTTCCATACAGCAAGGTTGGACTAATTACTGAGTGATGTAAGAAGAGTTTCATGGCTACATTAACCCTTTCTTGCAGAATACTGCAGATCGCAACCGAGAACTCACTGCATTGGCTTTTCTACACCCCGACTCTATTTCCTTCCCCATACTACCATCCTGAGAGAATGCACAGCCCAAGTATTGTAGGCTACTTAAAATGTTCCACCTGTTCCAATTTAGTTCCTCCTACCTGGCACTACAGACACACAATAACACAGGTTATCAAACAAATTCTTATATACACCCAGGTACATGGGGCTAAATGACCACAATGTCCGAACCCAATCACCTCAGTATCACTGGGTGTAGGCTATGTGAAAACAAAAATTAATGGTCAAAAACAGGAATTAGAGTGAAATATATTCCATTAAAATGTCTTTATTTGTTTAAAAAAATACATTGAAGAAACAGTGAATACAAGACTAGAAAGGAATAATTTACACATATATAAATGAGTATGCACACTGTGCCTTCTTGCTCTGATCAAGTCACAAACACAAAAATATACATATTGTGAGTTAAGTGTCGAATCATATGGAGCAACTTTGGTCAGTTGAGCAGAAAATAGTATGTTTAAAACTTGTACGTACAAACTATATGTATTGGATCGGGGCACAAGTTCGTCGAGTTTTCCATGGTTTAGCAACAATGCATTCCCAAAGGTTGTCAGTTACTGAATTCCATTGCTACTTTGTTGTTGCAGGTTGATGAAAACACAGTTGATCTCTAATCCTGAAAACTTTCTGGACATTTTGCAGTTGATACATGATAAGAGCCTTGAGTGAACATAGTATAACATTTCCGTAAAAACTCAGCAATTTTTCTAGGATTGTGCCATGTCTTGTGTGGGGTTTCGCCTAGGACACCAAGCTGGCTCATCAGCGGGCTCTTGGGGTCCCCGCCCGGACTCCCACGGGAGATGCGCAATTCGCGCTACCTCCCTTTTTATGAAGTGCACCTGCGCCACTTTACTGCGAGAACTAAAAGCTCAAGCAGCCATAACCTCCCTATGAAGGTATATTGACTTTCACGGCCAGTGAATTAAAACTCAGCAATTTTTCTAATTTCTTTTTCACTCACTCTTCAACCACATTTAAAGAGAAGTGTTTCCCAATGAAGCTGCTCTCAGAACTTGACGCACAGATTTCTTCTGTTCTAAAACAAGAATTCTACAGGCGTGGCATCAAGCTACTACCCCAACATTGGCAAGTCATTGACAATGGAAGTGAGTACATTACTGACTAAATGATGTAGATCAACTGAGCTTATGTTATTGTACAGCACTGTATTCACATAGAATATTATAAACTTTACAAAACGCTACAAATGTATGCACCGATGCAACATTCATTTCTTTACAATTAGCCTGACCAAGTCTATCAAATTTTCAAATGCTTTACGGGTATTGAAATAGTTTTGGACGCATTGACACATGGATTTTATTATGGTACTTCAAGTTGCATATTAGGCACACTTGTCCTTCTATCAATTCTTTGGCTACAATTGACATATAAAGAGATTTGTATCAATAGATTACAATTAAGTTTCAACTGGAATGTTACAAGAAAAAAGGAATGTCCTTCAAATGTAAAACAGTCAAATATTTGCAAATGAATAACAGTCATAAATTTAAAAAAATAGATATAACACTGCAATTTCAGAAAATAATACTGAACATGGTTCTCCACATGCCCAAAGGATTTTTTTTCTTTCTATGACTCCCTCTTTCACCTTACTTCATTATTTTTAAACCCAAGATTTTGAATTTAAGTAAAAATGAAATATGCAGTGTAAGGTCATGCATGAAGCAGACACACACTCTTGAATAACTCTTTGCAGAATGATGAAGTGCTCTCCACAATCCCCTATTTAACTAATACTGCAGCCCTATCTACTTATACACTTCTCACCACCTTTTGCACCTATTACAGGTATCTGCATGTAAATGTTTGATAAATATTTTTAACAATTTAAGTTAACCATTTTGATGCCAAGCAAGTCGAGTAAAATAACCCCTGGCACTACAGCCCATGAAAGGCCTAGGCCTACCAAGCGACCGCTGCCCAGCCATTTGGCCTGCAGATGTTGGGGTGACGCATGCTCAGTGCATCGGGTCCCCTCGGCCGTTACTCTTGGTTTTCGTGATCGGGGCGCTGCCTCACCGTCAGACAGCTACTCAATTGTTCTCACGAGGCTGAGTGACCCCGTTCCAGCCCTCACGAACCCGGGGCCTCCGGATGAGAGGCAGGCGCAATACCGCAACACCACGGGGCCGGCAAGCAAGTAGAGTCGTTATGCTAAAATTGCCGGCCAAGTTTAGTGAAATTACGAGTGCTTGATTGAAATTATCCTACCTATATTTTTCAAGATAGAATATCGATATCTTTCTGTAGCTGGTAAACATATCGATAAAATGCGTGTTAAATTGGTAACAGTTTGATCCGTATGGACTAATGGTAATATGTATTGAGTAATCTGCCTTGTCAAAACTATCGTCATAGTATTGACACGGCAGATTACACAACGTAACATTTTGTACAAGTACCCTTGTCCTGAAGCACTTACTGTGGGATATCTTTATTTTAATAAGTTTATATCGATTTATGCCATGCCATGCATAAGTCTATAATTTTGTACCCGTTTATTATTATTAATGTGTCATATTTGATTATACGGAAAGAACTGGGAGTACAGAAACAAAATGACAAACTGGAGCAAAACAGATTGAGATGGTTTTGGTCATGTCAAACGGATGAATGAAGTAAGGCTACCAAGACGAGCACTGAAACGACAGATGACAGGGAAGATAGTACGAGGAAGACCAAACATGCGTTGGATGGGCTCTGTGAAGTATAGCATTAGAAAATAGAACCTGGATTGGAACACCGTGTCGGAAGAGGAATGGTGGAACGACAGATCAAAGTGGAGAGGAACCACATTTGCCCCCACCCAGTGTCAGCTGGAAAAGGGGAAATGAAGATGATGATGATGATGATTTGATTATTATTACTTTCATATATTGCTTCACGTATCAGGTGATTCACTTTGATTTAACTACATTACTATTATTATCAGCTTCTTTATGAGACATTAAGCCTTAATTTCAATGTATATCAAATCATTTCATTTGGCTCGAGGAACATAGCCAAAGCAAGCAAGGTTTTATTTCGTAAGTTAGGGGACCAGAGCTTGGCGCCGGCAAAGGTCGGAAGTAGGCCGAGTCGCAGCAGGAAGAGCTAAGAATAGCTACAAGACAAGGAAAGTATGCACGTAAGTGAAGCAATGCGTCACCGCGAGTAGAGCTCGTCAAATGATTTCTATGCTAATGTGATAACCAGTGGCGTGGCGTGGAATTTTTTCGAGGGTAAGCTGTGAAGAAGACTCAAAATATAGGCTTACACCATAAAGCAACTTCAGCACCCGGTTCCAGCTATGCCCTTGTCAATGTTGAGGTTGATATCTGAAGTAGCAACAATTACTCTACACACATAATTATTAGTATTTCACATTTAAAAAATAAAAATAGAAAGAATTGTAATACAGTACAGCTCATTTTTCCCTTTTCAACTTTAGGCATGCCAATCCATGTACATTAAGTGCGGAGAAAATAATTCAACAATATGGTTGGCGAGCTTCTATAATCGTGTATCATTTGACGATTGAACAGTGTGGCAATTTGTGTTTTTGTTGTTCGCATTTCTTGGCCTAAGGAGCTAAACTTTTAGTTTTTTTTTTCTTTTTTCGTGTAGCCTCCTGAGAGGCCGAGTGCAGGTCTTTCTAGTCGACGCCCGTGGGCGACCTGCGCGTCGGGATGAGAGATGGAAAGGATGAAGATGAATGAAACTGGGCAAGGATGTGGAAGGAAGCGGCCGTGGCCTGTCAGAAGGTACTGTCCCAGCATTTGCCTGGTGTTGAAAATGGGAAACCACGGAAAACCATTTCAAGGACAGCCGACGGTGGGGCTCGAACCCACGCGTCTACCGAGTCAGCAGGGAGCTTGGCCCCTTGACCTAACGCGGAGCTTTAGCCCGCGTAGCCACTAGTGTCGGTACTTTTAGGTTATTACCCGTAAAATTTCGATTGTGCGTGGCTCAGCGGTAACGTTCTAGCTTGCTGAGCTTAAGATAGCGGGATCGAATGCCGTCGCAGCCAGTCGGCATTTGAGGGTGCGCAAATGCGAGGGAGCCGTGTCAGTATATTTACTGGCACGTTAAAGATTCCCTTCGGGTCAAAATTCCGGCACCCCGGCGTCTCTAAAAGCCTCAGTAGTTAACAGGGACGTAAAACCAATAACATTATTATTATTTTCTATTATGAGACCTAAGTGAACATTAAAATAATAAACATGCTATTAGTAGACTAGTAGATATTCTTATGTCATTGTATTGCATGTTCAGTTAATATTTATTTGCAAATATCACTCAAATTGTACTGATGTAAGTTTTCACGGCTTCATTAGTTTGAATGACTTAATTGAGGCGTAGGCCTATAACCTATGCAAACTAGTAATAAGGGGGGCGTGGTGGCGCAGCGGTCAAGCCGTTGGCCTGTCACCAAGATGGACCGGGTTCGATTCCCAGTCAATGCATGTGAGATTTCGAAGTGAAATTCCATGTCCTGTGGTTCGGATTCCACGTAAAAAGGAGGTCCCGTGGCTCATGATCGCATGATTAATGGTCACGTAAAACTAAAAGCATCCTTCTTTTTTTAAACTAGTACTGACAATTCCGGCGTCTAGTGCATCAGTGGAAAGAATGTTTTCTACCATGAAACGTATAAAAAACCATCACCCGAAACTTAATGCATCAAGAAGGACTTTCACATCTCGCGCTTCTTTCCATTGAAAAGGTGTTATTGTGCAGCCTTCAGGGGAACACTGATTTTCACGACCATGTAATTGATGAATTCGCTAAGAGGGAGAGAAGAATTGAACTTCGCTACAAATGATCCGCCAAGGTACAGTAAATAGTGGCATTAATTAATTTTGTACAAATGAGAATCTAATAGACCCTACCTACCGTAATGATCGAATATTTTTTTAAAATAATGTGATAGGTCTTTAAAATATTATTCAAATTAAACGGATGTACATACATTTAAAATTATGTATCCTTTACACCTACTCTTTGAATATAATTTGAATGATAATCAGAGGAACTTTTCGGGTTGATGGGTCACTCTGAAGATTCCAACGCACTGTTCACTCCCAACACAATAATATCAACAGTAATTACGATATACTAAATTTTGCTAATTGCACTAAAAACATAGAGTTGTAAGTTAACCGGACGAAGAAGAATTTTAACTACCGCGCCCAGCAAAGGTCGGGTCTGATGGTCAGATGGAGGGTGGGGACTGGAGAGGCGCGCCAAATAATTTTAAGCAGTGCTGGTGTCCAGGCTCGCTAGGGTAAGCCGCCCGTACCGAAGCAGACCTTGCTACCCGCTTTGACTTGTCTCGACGACAGCCCTGTGGCTATGGAACGCCACACCCCCTGTCTTAGCCAATCAAGGACGACCTGGCGTTCTTGGTGTACCACTCCATCGGCCATAGCAGTGTTCCGGGCCAGAAGGCTCCTAGAGGTAAACAAGCCGTTGTCATAGCGACCAGCCGCACTCTTTCTTCTTTCTCTCCAAAGTAGTACTGGCTGATCGTGGAGAACTGCGGTAGAGAACGAGGAACGTCATTCAAAGCGGCGTTTTTGCAGTTGCTTGCGCGTTAGAAAGTGATATTATATACTTTATTCTTATGAGAATATGCTAGGTAAGCGGTGCTTACCCCGTGGTATTGGAGAAAACGCCACTGGTGATAACCCACGACCAGAGCTCGTCAAATGACGTTAATGGTTTAACTAGCGGCTTCAGTGGCGTAGTTGCTAGCATGCTGAAGATAGCGGGTTCAAACCAGCCCGAAGTTGTCGGATTTCTTAAGAGCTAGCAGATATCAATGATACCTAGTGGTGAACATTGGAACTTTTGATAGAGCGTTCCGACAAAATATAACCTAACAATTTAGCTTCACACAAGTTTAGTATGAGGAAGGATCTTTTAAATGCCTTAAACCTGTGACATGGGACCGCCGGCTTTACTTCTCCTTCAAAGGAACACATACTGAAGGATTTTAACGCTTTTAAAAATGCAACGACTGCGGCCGTTTAAAACCCGCTATCTTGGGCACTGCAGTTCAGCATGCTACCAACTACGCCACCTAAGCCGCTAATTTATTAGATAAAGCATGAAGTATTAAATCAACACATTTAGGCATTTGTGGAGAAGTTCGTTCCCCTTATTTTTGTCAACCCTAATTGAGGGCATTTCCATGACTGCCTTCTCTCATTTCTCTATAATTCTCATAAAATCCAAGCGAAAGCAAACAGGAAAATAGCAAGAAACGTGAGAGACGCAGATCTTAAAAAAGTTAAAAGTATTATTTTAAAACCCAGTTCAACATAGTACTCTAGAAACTATCCGCAAATTCACTCTAAACATTATCCGCAGCTTATCCGCTATCCGCAGAGCATGCAAACTATATTCGCATCCGCACAGGGCTTTACTAATAGGTGGGTGCTACAAGACACAATCCCAACAACAACCACACGACATGTCCTGTACCGTTTCAACGTCACTACATACAATGCCAGCCACAACGGATTACAAAAGGTTCACCAAATGTGACTGATACACCAATCAAAGATACAGCAGTGAATTGCGCCAGAGGTTGCAACCACTGGTTCCACAAAGAGTGCACCTCCATGACCACAGCGGAATACAACGCACTGCACTTGAAAAAGAGATCGCTACTATGGATGTGCAAACCCTGCAAACTACGTCTGAAATCGAACGGCCTGGCCCCAATGGCGAAGAGCAACCAAGTTATAAACAGATAAGTAAAAGAGATAGCACTGGAAAAATAAAACGCGTATGAAGAACTATCTGATAACCTCATAAAAAAAATACCTGAATTCTCGTGACAACTGCAACAAGCAGATATTCTAGCAAAACAGCAAGTATCTGATTCTTCAAAAATTCAAGACACTATCGAAACACCAACAGCAATGCCACCGCATACCCCCCCCCCCCCCCCACCACCACAGCAGGGTCAACAAATAAACATATCAATACAACACCGGATCATTATCAAACAAAGAATGGCCGGGATTGCCTCTAATAAATATCTACCGTGACACCACAACACAAGAAGAGACAAGAAGACCAGACAATACAGAAAAAAGAAGATATCAGCAACAAATCAATCACGAAACACTTAGCAATACGGATCGCCATCTAAAACAGTAGCCGGCACCGGAACAGAGAACGCCGATCTACTTGCGGAAGGAAAAAACAGCCTGGCAACTATTGGGAAGCTGAAGCAAGGAACGATCTCGGAGACGGTGATAAACCACCTAAGAAAGAAAGGAATCCAAGGGGACGTCAGCTACGAAGAGGCTGCCACAAGAGGAGAAACCAAACCGTACAATGTTGGCAACCCATTTGACAGCCTACAAATGACATCCAACCCCGAATTTTGGTCAAGTAGAGAAATTGTGCGTCAATTTCGCCTCCGCAGAAGAAGCGAAGGCGCATCTCTCGAAGAAGTGCATTAAAATGCTCCTGTGGAATGTGGAAGGGTTTAAAGGACTACTGAAACTAACCCCAGGAAACACATTCGAAACATTTGACATACTAATCATCACATAGATATTCCTAAACACACCTATTGATATAGAAAGTTTCTACTACATCCACTCTCTAGCAGGAAAACCTACAGACGGAAGGCCATCAGGAGGTGTATCTATCCTCTATAAACCATGAATAGGACCCGTAAAGACCTTACATAGGGAAGAAAACCTCATACTGTAATCCCGAAAGCAAACAACTTCACGATAATAGGCACTTATGTACGCCCCAACAATGATACAGAGGAAATAATGGAACTCCTCACGCTCTCACTACGGAAAGTTTCAAACCCAGAAGAAACCATAATACTAGCAGGAGATATGAACTGCTGACTAGACAAACCTGATACGAAATGTAAAACTGTCCTTTTATTCTTTACAGAAGAAAACATCAAAATAGTAAATGATCCTAAACGCAGAACTTACTTTGCCCATAATGGCAGTAGCACCATTGACCTCGTGTTCCATAAAGGAAACGATATTGAAATTCTAGAACAAAATAGTCCATGGACTTTGCCAGTAACACCACTGAGAAAACACATTCCAATACAGACCAAATTCTTACTCATAACTCCAAAGAAAGTAGTTCCAAATTGCATCAAGACATCATATCCAAGACACCTTAGCATGGCAGCACTGCAGCGACAACTAGGAAAAGTACTTGAAGCAGAAGAGACAATCAAGAAAAACGACCTAAATACAGCCCTAACAACAATTAACAAGATACTAGGAGCAAGTATAACTCACAAACAGATTCAAAGGAAAGCTCAACCGTGGTTTGATAAGGAATGTTATGCAGAAAGGCAAACTACACTAATATATAGCTAGGATCACGTCAACAGCAGAAGGCCGAAGGGTATATGGGGAAACACGGAGATATTACAAGAATCTCCTGAAACGTAAACGTTTCAGTACATAGATAAAGAACGTGAGAGAATCGCCGAAGATGCAATGAATGATCCATACATAGCCATCAGACCAAGATGATCAAGATCTAGCAACGTAGAAATAGGAATATGGGAATCGCACTTCACTATCATACTTAACGGTACAGGTCAATAAGCGGCATATGAAATTGTATGTAGATATAAAACTCTAAGAAATACTTCCCATCACTCAAACAGAGGTATTTTTGGACACAATCAAGGCTACGAAATGTAACAAGGCCGCAGGACCAAAAGGGTTTCTCAACGAGCATCTAAAGGAATCGGCACAATACCTAGCAGAACTATGGTCCAAGCTGTTTACCAAATGCCTAGAATCAGGAAATATTCCCGAAGAATAGAGAAAATCAACCATTAGATTCTGCCGAAGACAATCCACCAAATGCCACAGTACTGTAAACGCATATCTTTGTAGAAACTAATCCTACTCTAAAGGCGGGTTCACACGGAGTCGTTAAGCGGGCAGAGCACTACTGATAAGTCATCCGGTCGTGTGAACCAGTGGTAGTGGGAATGTCGGTCGTTACAGCCCTCGAAAAGGTGGCGCGTGAATTCTCCGACCGGTTGGAGTAAGCACGTCCGCTTCAGTCGTACTCTTGTCGAAGGGATGAAAACATGTCTGTATATAAAATGAGTAGTGTCCAGGTGATGAAGTTTTTCGAGTTGTACCGCAAAAAGGAATGTTTGTGGAAAATAGAAAAACAGTTCTCACATTGATGACCCTCCAACAGGAAGCTCGTCAAATGAAAAGGAGACAGATGAAAGTATTAAAGGCCCTCAATCACATAATGCCACTCCATAAAAAGTCGCCTTCAAGATAGTTATATACCACCTTCGCACATTTCGGAAGCAATTGAAAAGCTCGAATCCATGCAATCAAACTTGCAACGGAGACAGAGTTTGATGTTTGGACAACGAGCGGGAAACTTACGACCAGCGAGAACACTTGGTCCGTATGAACGGAACAAGGTCGTGGGTTCTTGAGTTGAATAAGCAAGTCGTGACGCATGCTCAAAACTAGTTATGCTTTCGCCTGCTTCATGACACTGTGTGAACCCAACTTAAACCTATTTGATAGAATTAATCTGAGAGACAGATATGCAAAATTCAAAACATATTAACATAACAAAAGATACTATTTATAATGTGCAGGCTGTCAAAAATATATTAAAATTTCTAATTTAAAAAGGGGTTTAAAATTACAGTACTTCACAATGAAATAAATGAATCAAACTATTAATTATTTAGCGTCTAGTACATTAAATATGTTTGCCAGCTACACAAAAAATAAAAATTATACAATCTTGAAAAATATAGGTAGGAAATAGTTTTTATGAAACATTTGTCACTAAATTTGGCTCGGCATTTATTAGCAAACTCAATCATTAATGGCTTAGCATCAAAAGGGTTAAGAAATAAGCTATAGGAATGGGAAATCAAATCACAGCTCATTACCAATTCAATTCATAAGCTGCTGCTACAATTCATTTTTGAGGCTTGGGACACTTCCATCAGCCCTGAGTATTTGTACAGTAACCTGTGTTCCTGTGATGACTGTTAGTAACTGTAATACTTAAACGAAGATTATGCCATGGCATAATTCCATAAACTTACAAGGAACATGGACAGTTCAGTGTCCTTCTCAAATTGATTGTCCGTGTACCCAGCCCATTCCAGACTTTTATCATCAACAGAAAAGGTTACAAGAGGCATTTTCTTCTTTGCTGCTTTTAGAGCTGCAATATTCAAGTCCTTACATCTAAAAATCTCCACATATTTTAGAGCCTTCAAGTTATCATGAAATTGATGCCATGGAAGACATTTAAGGTTCATGGACTCTAACTTCAATACTTGTAAACATTTGTAATTTACTATAAAACGTAAACTTAGGTCAGTTAATCCAAAACAGTCTCCAAGAAACAGATGTTCCAACTGCCGGATATATGAAAGACTCTCCATACCAACATCAGTAAAATTCCTACATTCAGATATGCCAAGTTCTTTCAAATTTTTCAAGTGGATCAGCATTTCAATGGTTTTATCAGTGAAATGTTCACACATATTCAAATGTAAGCTTTGCAATTTGGGACAGTTTTCAACAACGATCTTTGTAACATCATCATTGTACGCGAAAGACGCATAGAACTCTAACCGAACCAAGTGAGCCAAATTCTTGCAGCCAAATAAAGTTTTAATATCATAAATGCTACTCAAACTAAGGGATTTCAAAGTTTTCAAATTGCCCAATGTCCGAGCAAGTGATATGGAATCATTTTCACAACACCCGTGTATACACAAGGATTTTAAGACTGTACACACAGATAAGCCAGGGATGGTACACTTATTAGCCCCTCGAAAACTGCTACAAGGCAATTCAAGGGTAAGTAAAGTGTCTTTCTTCTTTAGTAGAAAATAGTTTATGTCATCAATCTCAACACTTATTTCTCCAGTCTCTAAAGCTTCAAGATTTGGACAACCATCTGCAAGTGGTTTTAAGACAATGCTACACATGATCGACACGGAACGAATAGTCCTTAAATTTATAAACTTTCCTACTACAGTGGAACGTGGCTAATTCGAACTTCTATAATTCGAAATCTTCTTTAATTCGAATTTTTCTCTTGGTCCCTAGCATTTTATATACAATCAATGTTAAACAATTGTGGTTAATTCGAATTATATTTTGGATAATTCGAAGTTCTTAGAGTAAAAAGCCGATCGGAAGCCAAACAGTTGGGACAGTTGGGTCAATTCCCGAAAAAAAAAAAAAAAAAAAAAAAACTGTTCCGAGTGCAGCCCAAGCATCAAACCACATAACAAAACATACGCGTTTTTTTAAGTAGAAATGACGTAAGTAGTTCTTTTTTCTGTTCCTTAAATTTGTTAGATACTTTTGTGATGGCTGAGAGACTAAATTGTAGGAAACAGGTAAAAATCTCAAACTATTTTGAAAAACAGTAAATTTCTCTAAAACCTAACTAGATTGCTGGATTATTAATGTCGTTAAATAGGTGAATAGTACATTTTGGTTTTATTCTTCATTTGAAACTTTTGAGGTTATTCACGATACAATCTTTATAAAGTACCGTTGTCTGTTAATCTGCTTTGTTGTACGTAAATCATTATGTAAACGTAATACAATATATTTTCTTTACCCTTTTCAAAGAACTTTCTTAATTCGAATTTTTGGATAATTCGAACTTTATTACTGGTCCCTTAAGGTTCGAATTATCCAAGTTCCACTGTATCTCCAAATTCCCTTGAAATGATAATATTCTTTGATTTACTTTAAGGACATTTTTTCTGCAACTCATTCAGCATTTTATAACTAATAATCTGACGATCATTAAAATGTATTTTCACAATATCAGCACAATTATTTGCAAGTGCTTCAAGAACCTTCCGACTAACTCCCTTAGTCTGAAAATTCACAGCCCACCATCTTGGACATCTCTTAAATACACTGATGATCTTTTCACCACCATCTTCTTTTTTGGGAGTAAAAGTACAGTTCTTCCAAATTTTAGGCCTGGTAGATATTTCCCTCAAACGACTATTAACATCATGTATATTCCATATTAAATCGTCAAATGTACAATGGGAAAAAATTTCTTCCAGTACTTCATCAGGAAATTTCTCCATACTGACATTTTCCTCCATAATGGCACAAACTGTAACAGATCAGAAACCTATTAGCTTACAGAGGGGAATATGGAGTTTAGACCTTTTAACAGAGATGCCAATGTTTCAGAAAATCAATTTGTAATCCAGGTTAAGAAGGAATGAAGGTAGAAGGTGGCATGGAACTACCGTACATATTCTACATACAAAACAAATATTGGACAGGAAAAGACAGATAGAAACCCAGAAAAAGGACAAGGACAATTTCCACAGTAGGACACACAACTGTCCATCCAATCAATAAATAGCTCCTTCAGTGCTATAGTCCCGGCGAGCTCGTTTCCACCTCCCAGTCCCATCAGGAGGGCAAGCAATAACCAATTCTTTTGTTGCTCAAAATAGAGCATAACAAAGGGGCATTCAAGGAAATCTTTAGTCTTGAAGAAGGTTAAGCTAGAGTGATAAGTACAAGATCATTATCTATGTACGCCCCGATAAGCACGGCAAGCTAAGTCAACTGTGATTGGCCCAGATTGCGGTCACGCGCACGTGGTCAGCCGGAGGTGGCGCGCTCTGCTGACTCATATCGTTAGTTCACACGTATTTTGTCATTCATATGGGCGTGTATCTGCAAAGCTTAAAAGCCAGTATTGCACGTTTAGTGAATATTGTGATTACTGTGATTGATGGTCTTGCCTAGACACCAATTCACATTGCGCGCACGTGTGTATATCCATAATTCGTATATTGAAAGCAGAAAATCTTGTTCTAAAACGAGACGAAAATTTCGAATGAAGTTACCAGGAAGACCTGTGCCTAATGCCAGTACAATTAGGAGGCCCGCTAAACGATTCAAGGGAACAGGCTCCATAAATAGTAAAAGAGTCGACAGACATTCTTTCATCAGATGATGTCAGGTGTGTGTTACAAGAGAGGGAGGACATTTTCAGCATCGCCTATGAGCACTGCAAGTACACATTATTGAACATGTTTGGTAAAAGTGTGTAAGTGCGCGCTACCACCGGCTGTACAGAGTATGCGTGACCGCGATCTGCGCCAGTCACAACTGGCTTAGCTTGCCATGTTTATAGGGGCGCACATAGATAATGATACTGTATAAAGGAAGACTGGGAAAGTATAAATATAACAAGAAAGGAACACACAAGACAAATACTGGAGGAGTAGTGATCAAAGTACGGTATAGCCCTTAGTCTAAAAATCGTCAAAACCTAGAAAAAAATCATTAGAGCTAATTTTCTCAGAAATAGCTAATTTGACCCTGGGGAACAACATACTAAAATTCTCCAAGCTTCCGATGCCGGCTTCCTTGTTCTCCAGGCCTGGAAACCTGGAATTTCAGGATATTCCTGGAGTGCCCACAAAAAACGAATCGTTTATCTAAAATAGACAAAGTATAGTATCAAATGAAAGAGGAAAACATGCAGGCTCTAAAAAACGCAAGAAAAACAACATTCCGTCACTTCCGGTCAAATAAAAAAATAACCCGCAAAATTCTTTTTTTTTTTTCAATCAACGCGCTTTTAAGTGACCAAAACATGGGGTTAAAGGAAAATAAGCTAAATAGAACGAAAGAACATGTTATTAGATTTCCAGAAGTGTCTTTTGTTTGTTTGTACGTCTAATAGTGTACGAGCTACAGCCAGAATAATTTGAACACCAAATTAAGTTGGTAGCGCCGTTGCGTCGTGTAGGCTACATTGTTGGGTCGAATGCTCGTTGCTGCTCTAGGGCTGCGGCTCATGCTATGCAAGGAAAGGCTTGTTATTGCTATTGTGTTGTTGTTGAGTTTAACGTTTATTGGTTGTACGTTGCGATATAGGCCTACTATAAATGTACAGTGAAGAAGGTTGTGTGAAAATGTGGAATTGCGTTTTATGTAAAGAACCTTTAAATGTTGGTGTTGTAAGTTTAGTGAAAAAGAAAGGCCTCGAAAGTTTAAAAATCGCAAGCGTGAAGCGAAATGATGGCTTGGTGGATACTTTTGCCTCACCGGAATTTCTGAAAGTTCACCTTCATTGCAGGTAAGGATGTGTTTGGTATTCTATATACCGTACTATAAAATACAACGGACGTACCTTAAAAACACAAATAAAAAATTACTACCGTTGAATTTAGTTTATAGATTTCCTGTTTCAACATGCTTTTATGTGTCTATAAGCCTAGGACTTATGGCCAGTCCCTTAAGGTATTGAGGCAGTTGTATATGTGCGGACTTGGGGTATAATACGACCTTTACACTCATTCAGGGCTGGATTTGTGACGGTACGCACCGGTACGCCGTAACAAAACCTCTGATCGGGGGAAAAGTAGAATATATAACATAATTTTCAGAACTTTTGAAAATTAGTTGTAAGTCAAGGTCAACTTTTCTACACTTTGGGCAATTTTATAAATTGTGAGGTAAAACACGTTTAAATACAGTACATTTTACAGTAAATAATTATTTCAGAAAACTGTATAAAAACAAGAAATAAAAGATTGTTGGTGAACATTTGTGTATTTTCAAACCGAATGTATTTAATTTTTTAAATTACATCAAAAATTAAATTGAAATAATATATAATGTTTGAATGGTAGCCTAGTGGCCTACATTAAAATTTAATACAGGCCAACAGCTATGGTAAGAAAAATGTTGCTACAGAAGTCTCAATTTAATTTCAAATTGCAATCAA